>OY728147.1:1499120171-1501520171 GCA_963277665.1 Viscum album | reverse complement strand
TAGATTGTTGGGTACTCCTACTGAGTTTAAATACTCATGCCTATAGTGTTTTCCTGTTTTAGTTTTGTTGAAGGATTGACTCGAGCTTGTTCTCCGTGGTCGAGACTTGGTTGTGGCTTAGGGAGTGACACTCTAGGTCACGAGGTGTTTTGGTCATGGTCAGGTTAGTTGGTTGTTGTTAGTCATTCTTTCTTTTCATGTTGTTTATTTACATTGTGATGTTTTGTTTTCTTTTCACTACTTTATTTTTTTTATTGGGTGAAATCATTCCCATTTGTACTCTGTTGATGCCCTGGCACTTTTCGCTAGCCTGGGAGGATCGGGAATGCCTCTCGGGCCATGATCTGGACCAGCTCAGGTGACCGGTTTAGGGTCGACCCAATAGGTACTCATAACGATCCTAGTTGGCTGTTAAGCCTGTGGTCTCTTGTTTGAGTAGTGGGGAAGGTGATTTAAATTTTCCTCAGGCAGGGGATAGTTCCTGCGATGTGTTATCTGGTATAGTCAAAGGTGTGGGCCTGTTATATGCCTATGGGGTGGGGGTCTGCTATCTGACAGAGGGTTAGGCTCGGGCGTGGCTAAGTTTGTTGGGGTTTAGGTCCACCGGGTTCGTTACATTTATACCACACACAATGACAACCAATGGGTTCATAACAATTTCAAAAAAAAAATTCCACCATTTCCCCCTTTATATGTCACATCTAAATTCATAACACCACATAATCTAGAATACACTTCTCACACTACCAACCAATTTACATTATACAACACATTCATTTCTTTCGTCAACAATTTTTACGTTTCCAATTTTAATTCAACTATCAAGACACATTTTAACTCATTCCATTTAAACAAATATATGATTATTTCATTATGACATGTGCATATAACAATAAAATAAATCTCAAACAAACATCCCATCCTCCTAATAAATCCAACTAGCCAGACATTAACACCACTTTCTAAGCCATATCAAAACCAATAATTATTATCCCCCAACACATTCACTTATAAACACAAATTATCCATACACTTACACAAAACATGGTCACACCTCAACCCATATTATCCATACACCACCATACAACCCAGTCATACAACATGCAGATATTAGTCCAAAAAATATCAATATCACAGTCAAACAACATTAGAACAAATCAACATTTTCATTATTTATCGTGTGATTTTTCAAATTTCACATATATATATTTTCGGGTAATTCTCACAGAAGCCTTAAATCTGGGTGAAACCATATCATCAAAAAGATATAAGACTTTGTGATATTTGATTTTATGGTGATTCAAAACAAACACAATAATTAAGGGTTCCCTTACTCATCAACTGCATCACAAAAAATCCTTTAATGAGGACCATATTTACTAAATAATTTGACCCATACAATAACAATATTAAGGAAAAAATATATATATAAATACATTTTATTTTATACCCTTTTGCCAAAAAAAATTATTATCTTATTATTTATCTTAATTAAGACAATGAAAACTATCTTCCAAATAATGAATAAGATACACCCTTTAAACATGATATATAATAGATATTAATAGAGGATTACATACCTAAAATAGAGCATTCTAATCTCATTGTGAACAATATAGAGAATATAAAATGCCTGAAAACCACTACCATAGGAAATACCCACAAATTAACCTACATCACATCATGGTGTTCTTAAAAACAGGGTCCTTAAACACCTCAAAGTAAAAAAAATCATCTATTACATGAATAAAAAAATAATAATGGAAATAAAATAATGTGCAATAGATGAGAACATATCTAGATTTTGAAAACTCAACAAAAAAACATTTTGATCCATGTGGGATTAGAAGGGCCAAAAGGGAATTCCAGTAATTCTAGGTTTCCTTAAAAATTTAGAGAGAAAATGGATAGATAGAAAATAAATTTGTCTGAGAATCCATATTTACAACATTGAAAATGGTCCTTTCACTTCATGAATTATTTATTCAGTATTTTAATTCCACACAGACAAGATATTACCAGTTTTGATGCCATTTTATTACATATAACCAGTATATCATACATTTTCACATAAAATTAATTATCCTCTTATAGAAATTAGTTAATGTTTTGAATTTTATTTTCACATTGTGAAACCATTTCATAGACTCCTCCACTTCCATATGAAATCTGTGAAACCATCTGACTATACAGTCAGTGAGCCACATACACATGATGTAAATCGTGTTCACTTTGTAAACCACTTGATGTAGAACTCTACATCTCCAACCTCCAGAAATCCTCATCTAGTATCATACAATCACTCCCAAAAAAAAAACAAAAAATTAATGTGTTTGGAAGACACATACAATTTCAAATAGTGCAATAATGACTTTGAAAAATAATTAAATTCCAAAGTGGTGACTTCCATAAGGTGTATATTTTTTCCAGAAAAATATGTTCTTAAATTTAATATGATATTTCATTCATGAAACCTTTTCTATTTTCAATGTGATTAATATATACTGAATTATTGACCATACATTAGATTCTACTCATCCTTAGACCCTATAATTTTTTTAAAACATTGGATGTTAAAATAATATTAAATTATATAGAACGAAAGGAAACATGTTAGTCTTATGAAAAACATGAAAATACATAAGAATGTTTTCCTATTTTAAAAACTAATAATTTAAATAAAATACTAATTTAATTAATCATGAAATCATCTTCATAATGAACTGTTTTTCATATTAAATTTAAAGAGAAATTAATAGGTAAATATCATAATTAGATATGATATTTAGTAAATACATGAGAACTCAGGAAATATTTTTTTTGAAAAACATACCATTAAATATTTAAATGTTGTAAAATTTCCTTTAATAATATTATCATTTTCAACATGAAATATAAAATATCTAATATATATTTAATTGAAATCTGTGACAAAAATGTAAAAATCATGGGACATTATTTTAAAATAACCTTTAAAACAATACCCAAAATAACCCTTCCAATGAAATGATCTACCATGTTAATTATAATATATCACCTTTAGAAAACATATCATTACCTAATAAAATATAAGAATTTATTAAACAAAAATATCCTCATATATATTTTACAATAACCACTACACAAATTAAATAAATTTGGTTGTTATATTTAATCATAAAACTTATAAAAACATAAAATTGAACCCATAATATTATGAACTTATAGTTTTACCATAAAAATAAAGTGAAGTAATAATTACACAGATAAGTTTTTAATATTAAAAAATAATTGAATAATTAAATTTTAATTTACATAGAAAAAAAATGAAAACTATAATATTAATCCTTAAAACAAGTTTTGCATCTGACTGTAGGAAAAGGAGGACGTTTGGTAGATAAAAAAATTTCCACTACATTATAATGAAATTAGAGAACAAAATATTCGTAAAATTCTAAACTAATTCCTTTTTTATATATTTTAAATATATTAAATGTTAACATAAACTTATATTATAAAACTATTGTTCTGTATAGAAGAAAACTCAATAATGAATAAGGATTTAAAACCAAATCATTCGAATAGATAATATTCAACTATTTAAATGATGTTGTAAATGTTAAATACCTTTCTTCATGTCTAGAATAGAAACATAATTCATTTAAATTCCTAAATATTAAACATAAATTAATTATTGACCTTCTGATTAACCATTTTAATTTATATGTCATTGTCATTATTTTATAAATTTAATTTTTTAATTTTCTACTTAATATCTATGTCAATTTAGTTCACATTGGACTTTTGGGGTTTTGGTATGAAATATATTTTTTCAATTGATCAATGTTAAACTAGAAGTAAAATGATTACATATTCATATAATAAAATTTTCCAAATAATAATAATAGTATTTATTTAATAAATACAATTTTATAATTTCTAAAGTAAGGAAATGGTAAAATATAAATCAAATCATTCCCGGAGGAAGTAATATCCATTAAAAATGAAAAATGTTTTCAATTTACAATTTTTTGAAGGGAATGAATGTAAATAATGGGTTATTATTAAAAATAAAAATTATGAAATAAAAATATTATTCCATTAATTCATCTTTATAACTAACCATGTGATTATGTTCTAAAAAATGAAAGTTTTTCCAACAAATGATGTAATTTGCATGTAGATGAAAACACAATTTTTACTTTTTCAATGGATGGAAAGAAGGTATATAATTTTTGTTTGATCAATATTATAAAATAATAATAAAAACATTGACATGCATAAATTCATGTTAATAATATTTGGTGATGTTTTAAAAATAATTAAACATGAAGGAGCATAGAGAAAATAAATAACGCCTTTTGGATAATCTCCATTGCTAAAAACATTAAGCCTAGATAGATTGGACTTTCTGAAAAATAAATGAACCTTTAAAGGTTTAAATTGGTGTTGTTAATTGGTAAATATATTGTTCTCAATGATTCTAGAGAGCTCTATAGATGATGTAATCCTTTTATAAATGATATGTGTAGGACCCATGTAAATTTACTTATCATTAAAATAAAAAAATTATTATCAAGGTCATATATACCCAAGGAAACCAAAAATATAATATAGAAGAGTATATATCAAAATAATATTCAAAACATAAATTATTGAATGGATATTGGAAAGAAAATATTCATATCATTTAGTTTTACCAATTTTCAAGCCCATCATTCCACTATCACAGAGATAGTATTTTACAATGATAAATTATTTCTATAAGTAACATTAAAAAAAATCATATTATATAAATTGAATTTTTTAAATCCAATTATAATTAAAATTTTATAATATTCCATTTTTTTGGGGTTCTATAAATCAATTTTAATGTAACTATGAAAAAAACGATAATTTTTTTAAAAAAATACCTTCTCTAGCATAAAATGGTATGGACTATAAATTAAGGAATTTTATTTATTTTCATGACATTTATCTCTATATAATAAAAAAATTATTTCATGTGAATTTAAATCACATATGATCCTTAATGTAACATTTTAATTATATTAATAGTTAAATGGATAAATAATAGTTAATTTGTCAGAATAAAATGTCACTCGGGTTCCAGTATAGTAATTATATATTTTTAGATTCTGAAATAATATATTTAAATATAATATTTTAAATCATAAAAATATATATGTTATCTCAAAATAGTTTCTGAAACTTCTATATAATTATCATATCATGATGATGTCATAAATACTGTTGTATTTATATAAATAGTGATATTAAATATTCAGCTAAAAATATTTTTTTTCATCCCCAAAAATTCAACAGAAACTAATTTTCATAGAATTAATTTAGAATTAAATTCTTTTAATAAGATGAAATTATAAAATTTTTAAATATATCTTATAAATTAATGAATATAATATATGGAAATAAATTTTTATAAAAAAATTATAAATTTTTTGACAAAAAAGGGAATTAAATATGAATTTTAAAATCTAATCATAAATATTAATAATATATTAAATTTATTGTTTATCAAAAATATTTTCGAAGAAACGTTCTTCTCACTGTAAAAAATTACTTTCTCATAATTTGGTTCATTAATAAATAGGTGAGGATTCTTTTTCTCTCCTAGAATCTTGAGATTCTTATTTTTTTGTCAATAAATCCACTCTTTAATAATAATTTAAATATTTCAAACAACATGAACCATAATAGCTATTATCAATATTTAAGAATTTGAACTACAATATTCCCCATATGAATAATTCTACTCCTATTAAACTACATCTATTATCAAAACCTGATGTGAATCTAGTAATAATTTCATTAATAATGAGAAAAAAAAATATACGCAAGAAGAATGAAATTCTAAGGATAATCAATAAACAATTAACCCTGTTTTCTAAATAATTTCACATAGTATTATAAACCATTGTATTAATTTTAAATTTTAACCAAAATTCATCTCACATATCCATTGAAATATTTCAGAAAAATATTTTTCTCCACCTCCAAGTAAAATGGCCTTCTATCATCTGATATATATAATAATTCTACCTTCTTTGCATTTCCCTAAAATGGTGTAATCATATAAACTTTTTCATCCAACAGATCTTCAAATTCTAATCCCTTTGGATTTCTATCAATGACTACATCCCAATAATAAATATTCTGACACCACATTAAATAGAATTCCTAATATGGATTCATTTTTATATAGGAATTAAATATATTATTTTAAAAACCATTAAAACAATTGAAAAGTATTGATACAAACATCTATGAGAAAATTGTGAACAATCTTGGTTAATTTAATATAACATTTTAATTTTTTCACTTTGATTTCCAATCGATTTATGATTAAATACTATAATCATTTCCATATAAATTAAATTTAAAAATTTGATATATTTCTAAGAGAATGATTAGATAAAATAGAGAGAAGAACCCATAGGAACCTTACTATGTTTTTAAGATTTTTTTCTTGAATGGAGATCATAGGGAATGCTTTCATTAATAGGATAAAAATGCACAGAAATAGTAAAAATTCATAAATCAACCATATGGTATTATTACAGTGTATTTCCTTTAGTAATACTTGAATAAAATCCATAGATATATTCTCTATTATTTATAATAGTATTGATAATTTCTGTTTAATTAACTTCATTAATTTTCATTTATCTTTAGCATTTAGAAAAAGAAAACATTGAAATTATAATTTCAAAAAGAATTACTTACTCCTTCCAATAAATAATAGTCATAAATATAAAAAAAATAATGGTTTCAACATTATAAATAAAATATTGAGATCTTTGAGATTAACAAAATAATTCTTTATCAACTAGAAATAAATTAGGGAATATATATACTTCTAAATTATTATAAACCATTATATCAAAAAATTAAAAATTAAAAACATTCATTTCATAACATGTTTGGTTATTTATTTCAAACCAAGACATTCATTCAAGTCATCTGTAAGGGTTATTAAAAATAATTATTTAATTGATACTTGATCAAAATAGAAAGGGTTTCCGGATACAAAATAAGTATATTTCCTTGTACATTAAATCATTAAATATTTGATCACTTTCAAATTATTTCAAGTTTACCGATGGATATTCAAATTGGACCAAATAATATTATACATTTGTATCTTTTCCAAGAATATATTAAATCTTCCGATCATAGTATAAATTTTAGTCATATCCATTTTCTTTTATCCATGCACAACTCATTTTTAGGGACTGCATATTATTATATTTTATAATCCATTTATAAATCACATTTCCACATATATGAGAGATGATTATAATTTTTTAATGAAAAAAACTACAACTGCATGCTCCATGTTATTTGTTATAAAATTATACTCTTTGGGTTTATATTCGTAATAATCATATGATATATATTGATCTTATTACATAAAAAAACTTCCAAGTAACATCAATAAAGCACCACAATATATAAAAAATTCAACATTTATTGAGGGTAAGGATAATAATTTTTTATTAAAAAATCTAAATCTAAATTCATAATAAATTCATCACATTATATTATGTAAATTACTATAACTAAATTTCATTTTAACTTCTTTTGTTTTCAATATAATCTAGAAATGATTCCAAAAACCCATATTTAATCATACACCATTCAAAGACAAAACTAAATCATATAGAAATTAATTTGTATCACCCTTTACTCCACCACATTAGCCTTAGAATGATTAAATATTATCCCATAAATTTTCATAATATGTAAAATGAAGAAAATATTCTCTATCCGTATTTAAAAATTTATAAATTTTGGAAAAAAACTACTTTTCAATTGACATATAAGTAACAAATCGTGGATTTGTCTCGTAATCTATATAATTTTTAAAATATTCCACAATATCATTAATAATCACCAAACCAACATTTATTCAAATTCTCCCATAACACTATATTCATAATATCTTTAAATATAGAGGTTTATTTTGTTAAACCAAAGGGAGAAACCAAAAATATAAAATGGGAATAATTTTTCAAAGACATCACGCATGTATCTTCATCATAAATTAATTTTAGAAGATGATATCGAGAACATAGGTCAGTATCCCTAAAATAATAAGATTCCTTAAGATCTCACTACTTCATTTAATGGTATATCATATTTTTAGGTAGAGTAAAATTATTTTTTCTACACAAATAGTCTTAGGTTATTGAGGAATTCCAATCTTTATAAATATATTCATACATGCATTTTCATAATGAAATATTTCAGTATAATTAAAACACATCACAACATGGATCTCGATATCAACATGACCATTATAGATTCACTTTTTCTTTCAATCATGAGCTAGATGTCCAAACATTCCAAAAAATTGTATATTATATATTACAAAAGTAATTCAATATGATAAATCAATCCACACTATATCCTAAAGAAATTTTAATTCTATTACCTCCATATTTCAAAAACAGATTTCTTGACACATTGAATTCTTCTTATACATTTTTTTATAAAATCCCAAATTTTAAATCTCAAAAAGTATAATAAATTTAATAGTTAACTCATAATTTTAAAACTCAGGAGTAAATAAATAACATAATTAGGTTGGTTTTAATCCTATGTGATATCTATTATTATTATCATGGTCTAGAATAAAATTCACTTTTCACCTAGCTATTCTCCTCAAAATTGTATCATATTAAACAAGAGAGTACTAATATTTCTACATTTTCTCAAGAAAATAAAATTTTATTCTAATTCATACAAAATTATATATAAAATCTATAAAGAAAAATTCACTATGAGAAAATTTTTACATATTATAAATCTAATTCTTTATCTTAGAATTTGAAATCACTGGCCTGCACTATTCAGTTTAACCATCCAAATAAAAACTATAAAGTGTTTTCTTATAATTCAATGAACATACTAAAAAAAGAAAATTATACCTCGAAATATTTAATAGGTCCTTCGGGAATATCTCCCAATAAGTTAGAGGCTACTAAATAGTAGTGAGGTTTAAATAGATATATTTTGAGGATATTATAACCTCTCTATCAAAGATATACAATAGTGTTAATAAATAACCATTAGAAAAATGATTACCCAAAAAAATAATGAAATTTCTTATATATACTAGAGTCTCATGATAATTTAAAAAAATTAAAATTATATACACATCAATATAGTAGATATGTTTTTCTATATATGTTTTATGTTTCTATAAAAAATCCGTAATAAAGACACACGAAAAACACCCAAGAAGGTCTCGATATCTTTTATATTTCCATAATCCATGATCTATCCCACTAATAACAATATATCAAAAGGCTCTTACAATTATCCTATCCTACAAAGATGATGTCTATTCGAGTATTAATTTAGAATCCTAAGTAAGGTGTTAGTACAACTTCAGAGGCCACCACAAACGGTGTCAAAAACAACATCATTTTGATAATTGTGTGTGTGGTTGTATATATAATAAATTGTATGATGAAATTAAAAATGTTTTCAAATTACATTATTCTTGATTTAACAACATTAATATCTTGTTCATGATGACACCCTAAGCTTCAATACCTTCATCATCCTGTGCTAGAGTTTAAAACCTCTAAAAGGGATATCACATTTTATTCCATCCAGTGTTTTTATTAATCAATTCATTCCAATTTATAATTCATATAATAGGGTAATATATATATTGTATGAAACCCCATTCAAATTTTTAGTAGTACTCCCTATCTCACAACTCTGTGATGACATGTATACATAAATATAATGGTTGAATAAAGGGGTAGTCTGGAACCCTGTGGATAATTAGATTGGTAGTCCATATCCCAAAACATAGTCCTGGATAACAAACTTCATTATACCATAACTCCAAACATTTATAATCCATTATCATAATCCATCATACATTCCATTTCAAATTTTCATTTATCAATTGGAATAAATTTCAATTCAACATTTTAATCATATCAGCACTCTACATGGGTCGCTATCAATTTCATAAATTATTAATCACCAATTTCATATTTCCCATTATTCATCAATTTCTTAATCAAAAATCGCGTCAAATTTCATTATCACATAGAGAAAAAAATATAGTAATTAATTAAATTCATAACACAAATTCTTAATGTAGAAATTGAAATTTCTAAATCACAAACACATAAATAAAATAAAGACTATGGTTATAGATAATTTGACAAAAAATACAAAGATTTTAACGGATTTTCTCCAATCCAAAATCCCAATTTTGATATGGAACGATCAAAACTGTAACAATGTGGAAAATAAAATACAAAAACCAAATATCAAGATCTAAATAATTAACATCACTATGAACCTAGATATAAACCATCGCTAAGAGATTAAACCTCATAAATATTCCTCAGGAATGAGAGACAACATATAGAGGAATCCAAACACGGATAAAATCAGTTACCATTGAGGAACCAATCCTTTAACAAGAACATTTATTTCCTAAAAAGGGGTTTGAGGATCCCTGGAATCCACTCGAATTCCACAAAAATTGATGGTATCCATTTTTGACTAAAATAGGTTTTTAAGGATAATAAATTGTGGTTAGAATATTTAAAATATTTTATTAGTAATTAAAAACAAACATACAAAGTTGTTTGGTCTAGTTTCATGTTTTTCCAAATAGTTCACCATAATAGTGTGCCTCATCTTAGTGGTTTCATGGTTTATACTAGGTGGTGGACAGTTTGATAATCCATGTTCCAATAATGAAAATCACCAATTTTGGTGGGTGAACATATTTGGATGGATGTCATATGGTTTTTCTCAAAGATATGCCAACCATATCCCATCTCTTGTCCCACCAAAATAGGCTGTAGAGTTTCCTAGGAAAACTACATAGTTTTTCTCTAATTGTTCACGAACACTGATCAAAAAATGGGTATTCCAAACTTTTTCAGTTTCCCATAAAACAACCCCAAAAAAACCACACAGAGTATAACCAAAAAAGTTAAATAGTACTTTAAAATGAGTATGAGACATCCCTTGAATGGTTAAGATTTCAAAAATATAAACGGATTTGTTTCTTGAAATACTCCACAATGAACATGTTCTTCTTTATAGAATCTAGTCACACCCTGTTATGGGTACCATTGTTAATATCATATATCAATTGACTTATTATAGCCTCGAATTCTTGGAATCAGAATATAATAGTTACATGTTGCTGATTCAATTGGTTATTATCCTCTAGTTTTATTCCAAGATCATTGAACTTGATTCAATATAGAAAACACATGTTAGACAACTGTATAATATATGGTTCAAAAATTAATCACTAAAAGACTATCTCATATTAATATTACACAAGATTAGTATCCTTGGTCATAATTTTTATCACAACCTCCTGACATATACTATTATCAAGATCATTATATAGTATAATGTATAATGAATTGTTTCCAAAAATAGTCATAATTCTGAGTTTTAAAAATGTATTGAACATTATTATATTCCTCTGATCATTTATGTTTAAATTTCATTGAATTATAAATACTAATTAATAAAAAGTGAAAATTATATATGGTGTAAATTTTTCAAATAATTATGTTCTTATGTTTAAAATATTTTTTAATTCATGATAATTTTTATACAATTAAGATCATTAACCAATAATTCATTATTTTAATTTCCATTGTTTGTACACATCAATAATCCCTATGAATAAAGTGAAAATATTGTATGATATTGTAATTACCAATTGTTTTTTAAATTGAAATTCCTTTCTTATAAATATGTCATATAATCCCACGAAATCACTACACAATTAACTACAATGTTCTATGTGACCTTTAAACATAATTTTGACACTTATGTTCTTTAAATTTCAAAAATATGATATACACGGTTGTGATAAGTAAGATTTTTATAGTCTTATAAGACAAATATAATTATTAGTGAATAGTAATCGACGCTTATGAATAGTAATATTATCTTATAAATTGTAATATGACTCTTATGAATATTAAATCAACCAAAATCATAGTAATATCACCCTTGAATGTATAAATAAAATTTAGGTATCTTATAAGTGATAATATAATCATAGTAAAAGTATTGGTATATTTGTAAGTCCTCAATAATTAATTACAATTAATTAATTATTTGAAAAGATATTTTATTATCCTAAATTTTTTTCATAAATTATAATTTTAATTTCATGTGGATTTAAGATAATTTTATAAAATCTTATGTAATTTTTGAAATCATCATAAAATCAGTTATAGTTTCAAAATCTGTAATTTCATGTAAATTATGATTTTAATTAAAAATTAAATTAATAATATTTAGAAAATTATTTTTAAAAATTATTTTTGAAAAATGGAGTTCATTTTTCGATTCTAAATGTAAAAAAATGGTAAAGGTGAATTTTTTGTTTTTTTCTAAAATACATGAATTTTTGGTGAATTGTAAAACATATAAATTTACAGTATAAATACTTTATAATTCCAATCCACTATTACTAACATCATACATGATGTAATAACCAAACTAAAGAACACACATGATCATATTAATATTTTTTGTCATAGAATCTTCACTATTTATGGTCTGGAAAAAAAATTTTAAACTATGGAATTAAATTTTATGAAAACCCTCCTCTCCACCACTATAAAAACCACCCCTCCGTACCTCTTCACTTAACTCCTCTCAAGACATATTACATGCTTTAATTATGCCCAAATCATTTTCCAAGATCCCCCCCCATGTCAAAAATACCTTAGTCTCTTCAAAATACCAAATCCTATCCCCTTAAGAGGCTCTCAAGGAAGATTAATTGTAGAGGTAAATTCCTTTTTCAATTATTTTACTATCATTTCAAGTTCATTTGTTTTCTATTTGATACATAAATCACCTGATCCAAATTTTATGACAACTCCAGTACCATAAATGTAATTTAATGTTTTTATTATAGTTGAATAAGTTATTATACTATATTCTTTCCCATTATTTTATATGAAATAAATGAAAACATTGTCCGAGATGTGTTAATTTATCACATTTTAGGATGAGGGTTATCAATTTATTTTAAGATATTCAATTCAAGTCATGAAACCATTTTTTTGTTTAACTAGAATATTAAATATTTATTTTATCATATATGAAATTGTGGAATCCTTTTTCTCACATGACTTAATATAATGGTATAAAAGAAGCTAATTATGAACAAAATCGCTAAATCCAACCAAGTGTTTATCATTCATCTTTTAAATAATAATTCATATTCAATCCAAGTAAAAAACATAAATTTATAACCATGTTAACTTATGGATGTTAATTAATAAAATATAACATCAATTATGGAAAACCATCCCCATTTTACATGATTCTTCATTCATGAAAATAAGTATACTGATCGTAATGACCAATAAAACAAACAGACCTGAACATTTAAATTAAAGCTCTTAACCTATAAAAACGGTAATGATTTAACAACAAACGGTTATATTAAATATTTTTAATTTATAAGTGGATGTATAATTAAAAATTAATGAACCTAATTTTATTTTTTATTTCATTAAGTTCACGAAAAGAACACAATCAGACTTACGGTAAGGGAACCACTCTATCTCATTCTTATTCAAGAATATCCTATATGTTATGCCATTTTATGTGTAATTCTTAAGGATGGGGTATAATTTCCGACCTACCCCATAATTCTATCATGATTTATAAAATATGATAAATCCATTTATCTCTCATTAAGACCTCTTAAGTACACCTAATACCATGCCAATATTTTGTAATGGATTCTACTTGAATTGCCTTTTTTCCTTCTGGATGCTCTATCATTTTTTACCCAAATGAAGATGTCATTTATTTTTATGCAATAATTCTAAAAAGTTTGTATATAATACAGACTCATGTTTCAAGATCCACCCCTCATTCTCTTCAGGTTATATAAATGCCCTTATGTGATTCCCTCAATATTTTACAATAAGTTAACCCATTTTAAGAGAACATCCCAAATTTTAACCCAATTTCAAGTGAAGTCAAACATTTTTTTTAAGACACCAAAATTTTTATAAATTTGGTATTTTATTTATGAAAACCATATTGTTTCTCTTCTAGTTTATAGAACATATTATCCCCTTTTTTGTTTTAAAGACTCTTTAGTAATTTCCTTAAATCCATACTAAAATGATTTAATGCAAAAATTTCATAAAAACACTCATTACATGTTGTCACTTTGTTTGACATAACATTCCATGATATATACCTATTTTACCTTATTAATTTACATATATTATTGAATTCCTTTCTATTATTGACACTTTTATTATACACTCATTCTTTATGCATTTTGACCTAAATATGATACTCATTCATCTACAGGGGTTCCCTTATGTTTATGTATGGTTTATTATGTTTGATTATTTATGTGTAAATAATACGCATGAACATATTAAGATGAGTGAACCTAGATAGTGATCCAATTCATTGGTTAAAATTGAGTCTCATGATACGTTATGTGCAATGATCATGGCAGTTTGCCATGACTCATGCTACCATGTGAAATGGTCTTGGTTGTTAAACTAGACATGTTATTCTCTATGATAAATGAACCTTGAATAATTCTAAATGAATGAATTATGTTGCTTCCACATTACTAAGAATTAATTTTTATATAATCCCATGATTATATGTTATTATACCTTATGTTACATTCCTTTTTATATCATTATGTTATGCCTTCAAACCCATCTGCTAAAGCTATATTCTTATGTTTATTTCCTTACTGGGATTTTTAGCTCATCCCTCTGTTCATGTGATCCCCAATGTACCATTTGTAGATATAAGGTCTCAAAAGAAGTTAGGATATCTTTATGAATATTAAATAATGAATTGTATTTAGTCCCATGTTTTTAGTTTTAAATACCTAGTATTTAAAGAAAATAGACTTCATGATACATGGATTGTACTTTGATGTTTAATTATACATAAAATCAAGTAATACAATGTGTAAAAGGTTACAGTCTCTATAGTTTGTATCAGAGGATGTTCTAGTCATTTTTGGAGATTAGGAATAGAGCACATTAGTAAGAAACTTAAGTTTAAGACTCATTATAAGAAAAAATCCCTAAATTTTGGTAAGTATAGAGTAAATGTTTTATCAGGAAAATACATACATGTATGGATACAAATAGGTAGAGTTTTATCTAGAAGAGATGTATCTAGAATTAAAACCCAAAAACACCACTTGGATCTAGACTCAAATAGGAACTGGTGCACGAAAATAGGCATGGCTACACTCTTGGTTTGACACTCTCAAGGAATATGATTTGGTAAATTCATGATCATAGTACAAACAACAATAGAGGGAATAAAAAACACATAATAATATAATTTAAGAAATTTATCAAGACCAACCTATATTTAAACATAGGAAATCACATATTAGGATATACATCTCCTTTACAAATTTATCCTCTTACATTCAATTTCTCTTTTAATGTCAATAGATATGTTTTAAATCCCTATAATTGGATGTTATATTTCTTATTAAATAGAGGGAAATAAAATAACACGTGATAATAAACAATGTGATAGGGAATCATAATATTTCCCTAATTTTATGCCTGATATGATAAGAACATGTTCTCAAAACATCGTGAAATTACTTGCTTTGTGGGATCACGTTATGAATAATAACTTGAATCATGTGGAACACCCTCCTCCTCCAAGGAATTAGCTTTTTAAATAGAATACTTCATGAGGAAAATGACTCCCATGTTTAGTGGATCTTTTGATCCCCTCCTTGTGGAACATTGTATTAACTCTATTGAAATGATATTCTCTATCCTCTACGGCTCAAAAAATTAGAAATTCATATTGGTTGTCTATTGTTGTGATTGGGAAGATTATTAGTGGTTGAAACTGATCATGAATATGAATCCCATGAAAAGATTGATTCCATGGATTGGGAGGATTTCAAGAGAATGTTTACAAAATAAATATTTTCCTTGAAACATCCATCTCAAGATGGAAATATTCTTCCTCAGACTGAATTAGAAGGAAGATGATTCAATCAGGAAAATGAAGCAAACATCACAAGGCTTTCAAGGTTTTCCTCTGGCATTATCAAGAACATGGAAAGTATGGTGTATCTCTTCTTTGGATGACTAATAATGAGTCTATGAAAAGTGGTATTGATTCAATACATTGACTATTATAAAGAAATTTTCCATTGTTCCCTTAATGTTGAAATGGAGATTGGAGACTCTCAGTGGTATCATGGGACTAGTGACAATAACAAGAAAATATTATCTAATTTGGGCAGTCCCACAAGTAAATTCCATGATGGCAGGAATCTTGATTATCCCACTTGTAAAAAATTTGGGAAGAAGCATCTTGGGAACAGTCTAAAGGGAACCAAGAATTGCTTCAAATGTCGAATGTTGGGACATCTGGATAAAAACTACCCATGGGATATGAATAATCCAATGAATGTGAAAGAAAAAAGGAAGGTTCAAATCAACACTCAACCTATAATGCAGTGTTATAACTGCAAGGAGCCCGAGAATTATGCGAACAATTACCCTAAGTTGAGGGTTTTCAGAGTAAATTAACAACAACCTCCAAGGAAATATGGAAGGTCTTATGCTATCATTACTATTGAGGTGGAGTAGGGAAATGATGTGGTGAGTGGTATGCAAGTTATTCATTCAAGAATAGTGAACTTACTATTTGATTTAGGTTCTACAAATTATTTTATATATTTCTTTTTTAGTAAAACCATTCAAACACCACCTCAAAATGTTGATGATAAGTAATCTATGAGAATAAATAATGGGGAAATTAATGTGCCCATGGTTTATAACTCTTCTCTAGTTAACATTTGTGGACTGAACCTCCTAGAAAATCTCAACATACTTCCTTTATTGGAGTTAGACTCTTTCTTGGGAATGGATTCGATAACTTTATATAAATCCAACATCAAATATCGGGAAAGGGAGATTACTCTTCACATCCGGAAGCATCCTCCAATACTTCACAAGTGTAAGGAGAATTATTAATCTCCTTTATAATTAGTGTCTCAATTATTGATATTAATTCTTTATGAGCAAGAATTCCAAGCTCAAATGATTGATTTTTTCTATAAAGAGTTTCTTGGTCTTCCTCCTGATCGAGATGTCAAGTTCTTAGTTGAACTTATACCTAGATCATGGCCTATATGAAAGGAAACTTATAGAATATCCGCTATAAAGCTAGTGGAGCTGAAGAAATAGTTACAGGAGAATCAAAAGATGGTTTTTATATGCCTGAGTGTTTCACGATGGGGTGATCAATTCATCTCTGTCATGAAGAAGGATGGATCAATGCGTATATTCATTGATTTTCTTGAGCTTAATTAAATCACAATAAAGGAAAATTATCCACTACCATGGATAGATAACTACTTCGATCAGCTTTATGGGGCCAATTTTTTATCTACGGTGGACCTTTAGTCGGGGTATCACCAATTAATGGTGACAAATGATGATAATCCCAAGACTGCCTTTCGAATGAGGTATGAACATTATGAGTTCATATTGATGCCCTTTGATCTCACTGATGCTCTAGAAATTTTCATGTATTTAATTAATTGATTCTTTAGATATTAACTTGAATTTTTTTTGGTCATCTTTATTGATGATATTCTAAAATACTCAAGAGTAAGAGGTAATTTGAGGAGCATTTGAATACAGTGTAAATGACTTTGTGAAGGGAGAAGTTTTATACAATGTATAGAAAATGTGAGTTCTAGATGGAGGATGTACCATTCATTGGGTATGTTATTACTAGAAAAGGGATATATGTGGACCCTTATAAGGAAGAAGATATATAATAGATGACTAGGACATCATATGTAAAAGGGATCCATAGATTTTAGGTCTAGATGGGTATTACTGAAAATTTGTGAAAACTTTTCACAATTGTCAAACCAAATGACCAAGCAGACATGGAATGTAGTGAAGCGTGTCTAGACTCGAGAATGAGAAGACTATTTAAAGAGTTGAAAAAGAGTCTAATCCCTGTGCTAGTAATCACACTCTCAATAAGTGGAGAACTATTTGTGTTGTATAGTGATTCTTAAAATATGGGATTTGGATGTATGCTTATAAAAATTGATTAAGTGATTGCATACGCCTTAAGGCATGTAAGAACCGATTAGTAAAACTATGTTATGAATGATCTAGAGTCAGTGGCTATGATATTTACATTAAAAATATAGTGGAATTTTATATATAGAGAGATGTGTGAGATATATATCGACCACAAGAGTCTCAAATATATATTCACACAAAAAGATATTAAAATGCACTAGTGAAGATGGATGAAATTCATCGAGGAATATTAATGTTCTATCAACTACCATCCTGGTAAGGAAAACAAAGTGGTAGATGATCTATGTACAAAGGATCCTACATATTTATTAATGATGAGAATTTAAAATGAATTTATATTCTTATATTTATAGATGATGGAAATGAGAATCATTATGTGATGACAGTCATCAATACTTTCTCAAATGATTGTTCAACCATTGCTCATGGAGAAAATAAGGGATGTTCAAAAACAAGATTTGGAAATTTAGAAAAGGGTGGAAGCCATTAAAAATGGGAAATCGTATTAGTTCAAAATTGATAAGGATGGAGTTTCATGATTTGGGTCATGATTATGTGTACCATTTGATCAAGAGATAAAGAAGGAGATTATGAATAACGCACATAGCTTGATCTTATATAGGCACCTAGGGAGCTCCAAGATGTATCGAGTTCTCTGAGAGAACATTTGGTGGGATAATATTAAGAAAATAATTTTTGAGTATACATAAAAGTGCTTGTTATGCAAACAAGTGAAGTATGAAAGATAGAAGTCTAAGGGGAGGATAAAACTACTCTACATTCCAACATGGTAGTGGAAGAACATCACCATGGACTTTCTCACTAGACATCCAAGGAAATCCAAAATTAATAATTCTATATGGGTCATTGGGTATAATCTTACAAAGATATCTCAATTTATCGCAATTAGAGAGGAATTCGCATTGGATTAACATGCCTAAATATATATCAAGGACGTTGTAAGGCTTCATAGATTACAACTATCTATTGAATTGGATTGAGATATGAGATTCACATAGAAGTTCTGGAAATGTCTTCAGCATGCTCTAAGAACAGTACTGAACATCAGAATAGCCAATCATCCTCAAAGTGATGGCTAATCTGAGCAAACTATTCAGACATTGGAAGATATGTTGAGTGAATGTTTTATGGACTTCAAAAGATAATGGGACCAACATATTCCACTCGTTAGATTCTCTATATAAGGACAATTACCACTCAAGCATCTAAATGGCATAATACCAAAACTTTTATGGGAAATGGTGCGGAGCACCAGTGTGTTGGAATGAAGTCAGTGATCATAATCTCCTAGGAATATAAATGGTCAATGAAATGGTGGAGAAGGTGAAAAACATTCAGCGGCACATTAAGGTAGACCAAAGTCGACAAAAGAGTTATGGAGACAATCATCGAAGTGACCTTGATGTTAAAGTAGGAGACATGGTATTTCAACACATATCACCATGGAATAAGGTCATGGGGTTTTGGAAGAAATAAAATTTAATGCCTAGGTACATTGGCCCCTTCAATATCATTGCTCGAGTTAGAGTTGTGGCCTATAAACTTGAACTTCCTCCTACTATGGACAAAGTTTATTAAGTCTCCCATGTATCTCTCTTAGGGAAGTGCATAGAAGACCCTTCACATGTACTCTCTTTAGATGTGGTACAGTTGGATAATGAACATTAATACAAGGAGCATCATGTGAAGATATTGGATCATATGGATAAAGTTATACGTAATAAGAATACTCACATAGTTAGTGTATTGTGGAAGAACCATAAGTACGAATCAACAGAATTGAAACTAGAGGAGGCAATGAAGGAAAATTACCCACACCAATTTATGTCGAAGAATTTAAAACGAAATTTCGAGGGAGAAATTTCATAATGGGTGAATAATGTAACGACCCACTGTTTTATTAAAGGAAATTAATTTCTTTAATTATGTCATATAATCACATGAAATCAAAACCCAATGAACTAAAAATTACTGTGTGACATTTGAACATAATTTTTACACTTCTGTTATTTGAATTTCAAAAATATGACGTACACTATTACGACCAGTAAAATGTTTGGAGTCCAATAAGACAAACTAATTTTTTTAGGAATAGTAAATGACACCTATGAATAGTAATGTTAACCTTATGAATATTAATATAACCCTTATGAATATTAAATCTACCAAAATAATATTAACCACATATTTTATTGTATAAATAATACTTAGTAATCTAATAAGTGATAATATGACCATGGTAAAAGTATGTGTATTTTTGTAAATGATAAATAATTAATTATAATTAATTAACTAATTTAAAGGAAAATTTATTTTCATAAAAGGTTTTCAAAAATTAAAAATTTTATTTCTTATGGTTTTAAGATAAATTTTTAAGTCCTCATTTAATTTTTGAAAGCACTATAAAATCAGTTTTCCTTTTAAAATTTGTATTTTTTAAGTAAATTATGGTTTTAATTAAAAATAAAAATATCATATTTAGAAAATTATTTTTTAAAAATAGAGTTCATTTTTAGATTCTACATGTCGAAAAATGTTTATGTTGAATTTTTGGGATTTTTCTGAAATACATGATATTTTGGGGAATAATAAACTACATTAATTTACCGTATTAATACATTATAATTTAAATTTACTATTCCTGATATCATTTGTGATGAAAGCACCCAAATTTCTAAATCACATGCAATTGATAATATTTTTGGTAATTTAATCATCACTATTGATGGTCTTTGAGGGAAATTAATAAACTAAATATTTAAATATTACGAAACCCTCCTCTCCTCCATTATAAATATTACCCTTCCTTGCCTCATCTCTTCACTATTCTAAAGAATTGTTCCCTGACTATATTATTACCAAATCCCTCCCCTAGCTCATACCCCACGTACAAAATCCCTTAGCCTATTCATAATACCAAATACTCCCCCCTTAAGAGTCTCTCAAGGAAGATTGATTCAATAGTTAAATTCCTCTTTTCAATTAATTTACTTTCTTTTCAAGTTCATTTTTTTCTTTTATTTTCATACATCTCATCATAAAAATGTTTTTAAAAGTCCAGTAACATACATGTAATGTAATTTTTTTATGAATATTTAATAAATTATTATCATCTCTCCTTTCCACTTATTTTATACGAAAGAAATGAAAACACCGTCCGAGATGTGTTAATTATTCACATTCAAAGATTATGGGTTATGAATTTATTTTACTATATTAAATTCTATTCAGGAAAGCATTTATATTGTTGAAAAAGACTATTAAATATGTATTTTATCTTATGTTATGTTCTGGAATAAATTTTCACACATTATTTAAGACAATGATACAAAATAGATTAATTATGAACAAAATCGCAAAATTAATCCATGAGTTTATCATTAACGTTTTATATAAGGATTCAACTTCACTTGAAGTAACCAAATAAAATTTAACCCATGTTACCATATGGATTTTAAATAATAAAATATAACTCTAATTATTTAAAACTATCCCCATTTTACAGTATTGTCTATTCATGAAAATAAGTAAGTCGATTGGAAAGACCAAGAAAACTAATGGACTCGAACAATGAAATTGAACCTCTTAACCCAAAATGGTCAAGAATCAACATAAAAAGATTATAATTAAACTTTTTAATGTTATATAAGTTTGGGAAATATTAATTATTGAACCCAATTTTATTATTAATTTCCTTATGTTCAAGAAAATAATACCATCAGACTTAAGGTAAGGGATCTTCTCTATCTCACACGTATTCAAGAATGTACTCTATGTTATCCAATTTAATGTGTAATTATTAATTATTGGTTATGATTTAAAACCTTACCCATACTTTGCTCTTGATTTATAAAATATTATAAATCCTTTTATATCTCATTAATCCCTCATAAGTACACCTAAAACCATGTCAATATTTTTTAAGAGATTATACCTGAACTGCCCTTATTCCATCGGGTTGCTCTATCATTATTTCTACCAATATGAAGTTTTCATTTGTTTTTATGTAAATAATATAAATACTATTTATATATTTCAAACTCCGGTTTCATTATCCATCCCTCATTCTCTTTCGTGGATATATATTCTTTTAACTGATTACCTCCTTGATACTTCCCAATAAGAAAACATGTCTTAACTGAAATCCCAAATTTTGTTACCAATTTAAAGTGAAATCTACAAATTGTTTTTATCCATCATTTTTTATGAAATTATTATTTTATTTATCAAAACCTTATTATTTCACATCTATTTTATAGAAAATATTTTTTCCTTTTCGATTTTAAATGTTCTTTCGTATTTTCCATTGAACCGCACTAAAATGTTTCAATGCTAAAAAATTCCTCAATTATCTTCTTACATGTTGTCACTTACTTTTGACATGAATTACCATGATATCTTCCTATTTTTATGTTACTATTTTCCATGTATGTTTTAATTTATTTCTCGCATGGACACTTTTAAGATATACCCATTCATTTTTCTTGATGACAAGAATGTGATACCCATTCCACTACATGGGTTCCCTTATGTTTATGTATGATTGATTAAGCATATTCATGAACATGTTAATATATATGTGCCCAGATATCACTCCAATTCATTTGGTAATGTTGTGTCTTATGAGACGTTATGTACATCAGTCTTGGCAATTAGCCATCACTCGTGCTATCATGTGAAGGATCATGGTGGTTAACCTTGACTTGTACTCCTCTATGTACAACAAGCGTTATCTCATGCTAAATTTAGGATATATATTTCTTGCACATTAATATGAATTCATTTTTTATATTAACCCATGTTTATATGTTATGATTTATAATGTTCCATTTCTTTTTATATCATTATTTTATGCCTTGTAACCCATGTGCTTATGCTTTATTCTTATGTTTATTTACTTACTAGGAATTTTATCTCATCCTTTTTTCATGTCATCCCTTGGGTACCCTATTCAGATATAAGGTCACAAAGGAAGTTATGATCTATTTAATAAGATTAAATAAATATGTTTTTTAGTCCCACGTTTTTAGTTTTATGTACCTACTCTTCATAGACCCTAGACTTTACAATCCTTGTCTTGTACTCAAATGTTTAATTATGTTTAAAATAAGGTAATTTTATCTTTTAAAGGTTTGGGCCCCTATATATATAATCTCGATGTGGGATATAAATACAATGAAACACCATTAGACCATTGAAAAACATTAAAACCCAAAAGATTTTTTTCTATTTTAATAAACTGACATTTGAGATCATATAGTTAGTTAAAAACTTTTCAAAGAGAATTGATTTACTTATGATTTTGAAGAAAAAAATTAAATTAAAATTTTAAGGTAGTATAAAAAACATTAACAATACAAGAGAGACACCATAGAACTCTTGAAAATTATTCATGGAAAAATAAACCATTAATAATTAAATGATAATAATGATACGTTTATTCGTAAAATTACATTCATACCATATGAAGTTAAATTATTCCTAATAAATATCATATAAATCCTATAAAACCCATATATAACTCATTGTACATTATTCACATATCACCCATATATGAACCTTTATAATGTAATAACCTACTAGGTTAATTGCAACATGTCACCTCTTGAGAATATCTCATTAACCTTTGAAATGGATGGATATATTAATACAACTAAAACTAATAAATAATTTCTATGAATAATAAATTTATTAGAAAACATAGTATCCTTCACATTTATGACTAGTGTCTTGAAATCATTCATTTTAATTGATAACCATAAGTAATGGTAATTATCCTGTAATGTGGAAATAATCCCTTTCATTGAAAAACCATAAAAAATAAAAAACCAAAAAAAGGTAATTCAATTTTCATATGAAAAAAGGAAAAATATAAAAATTAGGGTACATAATGAATAATGTTCTTAATGGGGAGAAAATAAAAAATGTACTAAATGTTAAAAGTTAGTTTTTTTATTATACTGAATTTCAAAAACAACATTCATGGTAAATGTTAAAAAAATTAATTTTTGAATAATTTTATTTAAATTGAAATATCATATAAATTTTTAATAAAAATACATAGAAGTGTTGGAAATAAATCACTTGAATGAAAATAGATAATGAATTTAATGTTTTAAATAGAATACTTGAAAACATTTTAAATAAGTTTTAAAAGAACAATCCTCTTCCTCATGACCTAATTGGACACATATATCTTTCAATTTTAAAAATAATAATTTTCTATGAATTATTTAATTTTTTTTGAAAAAAATATAACATATTAATTTTTATTTATTCATTTTGATTAATTTATTATCATTTTCTACTTAATTACAAAATCAGATATTTTTACATTGGTTGTGTAGGGGTCGTTCGGTTCAAAATTGTTTTGGAATATTTAATGGAGTGAAATGTAACATAAAATAGATCCATAATATTCTTATAATTTTAATAGTTTCATAATATTCATATTTAATGATTAAATAATTTATTAGAACCTAGTACGTAAATCATTGATGAGAAATGGAACATAACAATGATGGAGGCTATTTTGTGCAAGTACACACCAGAGACGTTTTTTCCTTCAAAATGATAAAATATCATGAATTTATATAATGGATTCTCTATCCAAAATCATAATTATGTTTCATATATATTAAATAATAATTTAATATAAATTTATAACCATCTATATTAGTTTTTTCCCAATGAAATATATCATCCATGAATGTCGTTGTCCGGATATACACATGGACAATGTTTTCATTTTTAATATATAGAAAAAATGTAAAGAATTGTTATCCCATATAAATTATTAAATTTTTTAAGATAATGATAATACTTTCAATGTGTTATGATGTTAATATAATATTTGGATAAGGATTAGGACGAATGAAACTTATATGATGTTAGCTAGAACAAATACCTCCTCCATGGATAATCTCAATTGATTATCCCATTAGGACCTATTATATTATATATTTATGATGTTGTGAACCTCTATAATGTGTATAATGGTGTTGTAATGTGATTTTGGTAGATCTTGGTCGATATAAATAGATCAATGTGTGTTGAGAAGTATGTTTTATAGATGAGAGAAGTGGCACCTTAGAAAATACTCTTAACTATAATATAATATAAATATTTTTCAAGAATTAATGTTTTTATAATGAATAAAAAATTATAGATAATATATTTCCTGTATAAATACACTAATCTAATAAAATTAGTGATGAGATTTTGAGTTTTTTTCATCAAGCTTTGGAGTTAACCCTTTTTAACCCATTTTATCGTTTATTATGGTGAAAATATTTTGCCATAGGAACATAATATTATTAATTCAAAAATGATTCATTTTACCTAATTTTAAAGAAATGATCCCAAATATTGAATATATTTTATAATATTTCATAATTATATGTGGTATAAATTATTATTCAAAATAAATATGAAAATGATATTTCATTAAGAAATCAATTTTTCAGAATGATAATTAATTTATACTAAAATAATGTATATTATCACATACCATAATATATATTTTTATATGATTTAAAAGGTTATATTAATGTCACAATAACTCAAATTAAATACCTCGTGTATACTTATAATTACATAATTAATTAAATTCACCAAAAATAGTTTTTTATTAAAATAAAATTTATATAGGTTCTAAAATAGAAAATATAGGTTTATATTAAAAATATCAAAATTATTGTATTTTAAATTTTATTTTTAATCATTAACCTAAAATTTATATGCATTTGAAAAACCCCCATGAAATAACCCTGGTCTAATTTTGGAATGAATTTAAAAAAATTATTTGATTTATGTATATTAATATTATAAAACATAGAAAATTAACATTTAACTAATGATATATTATACATGGAAAATAGTTTTTTTATAAAGAAGCATTTTTTTTAAATTTAAATATATTCAAACTAATTAAATAAAATATTGTCATTATTATTAAAAGGATATAAACTGATTTGTTGTTAACATTTCCAGTGATATCCTAAGTTTACTCACTTGGACATGAAAAAATAAAAGACTAGATCATGAAAATTTGTTACACACATGAAACTAAAATTAAAAATTTGGTATAGGTTATATAGATGAATTATCATTGTCATTTTATAGAAAAGAAGTTAACTTGGGTAAGAAAGTTGTTAATGGATTATAGTAATATATATTTTTATTTTTATAAGTAAATATCTAGTGAATACAAGTTCATTAGGATAATATAAGAGATAGGGGATCACTATTGACTTACTATTGATCCAATACCTTGGAGAATTACTAGTAATGATTATCTATGATCTAAGTCTATACCTCCACATGATCATTTACTATAGTTAGAAGTAAGGACATAATAAAAAATATTAAATTGGATCTATACAACTTGTTAAAGAATAAATCATCCCATTTAGATAACTAATTCAAAAGTAAATGATATTTAATTTCCTATCTTTAATAACACCCAATCCCTAATATAATAAAATCATTCATGGAATATCATAATATATTACAAAAAAAATATCTTTTTGAGCTACTCAAATCATAGAAAATGCATTTATATGTTTTATATATCTTTTATGGTTTTATGAGGATCCCCTAAGAGGGGTAAATATAGTTATAAATATTAGTAAAATAATTATCCTTATGATATAGAAAATATTATCCTGCTATACAACACTGTTATAAAATTCCTATCATATAATATTCTCATGGGAATCAATTTAAATAAAAAGTATGATAACAAGAATTGATGGAGCACTAGATTTTTTACTTTAAAAAAATGGGATGTGTCCATATTGAATAATTTTCATTCGAAATTGGGGAAATAATAACTTTTTATATTATAGGTATTTGAATTAAAATTCTTAAATAAAAGGAACCCCAATAAATGTGACATTGAATTTTAAATAATATTATTAAACACTAATTAAAAATTAATTACATTCCATTATTCTCCTCACAAAATTTGTTTAGAATAAAAGACATAGATTTTCGTTTGATGTATAATATCTTAGAAAATAATTAAGTAATACAAATAATAATTGTTGTTGTATTTCCTATTATAAAAATAAAAATATTGAAATTTAGTTTCATTAATCTTCATATTTATAAAATAATGATATATATGATCATGATAATTTAAAATTTCATTTTATACCCATGTCCACTAATGACAAATATTTAAAATAATTTTAACAAAATATTCATCTATAAATTTATATTATATTCTATTCAATTATATCCATGAAATTTATAATAAAATATTTGTTACAACTTTTAAAAACATCTCATAAATTTCCAAAAAAAATTATATCAATGTTTTTTATGCAAATAATTTTATTGGACCATTCATAAATAACATTCATCATTCTAAATATTTATTCCAACAATTTTATCCATCAATTTTCAATATGAGTTAAATAAGAACATCTAGAAATAATATATATGATTTTTTTATGGTCTATTAGTTGTTAGATACCATGAAATCTCTCATTCAAGATCTTTGAATAACATGATTTCTTTTTATATCACATCACTTACCCATTACAAAAACTCGTATAGGTAAATACAATTTTCAGTCCCACATATATATCTATAGGTCCATACTTTATAAATACTTATCCATTATAGAATATAAACATCAATTAGATATCTAATTATTCATTCATTCAATTCTTAACCAACAAATATTTATTCCAATTTAAACTGATGTTTTCTTAAATTGTGGGTATATGGATTAAAAATTATTCTTACATAGTATCATCACATTTTGCAGAAAAAATTAAAAACAAAGAAAGTTGAATAAATTAGTCATCCTTGTGTAGAGGATGATCATAATACATATAAAATCTGATAGTGAATAAAACCAATATATCAACCATTTATTGACTAATTAAAATAATAAAACTAATTGAATTTTTGTGTCATTATTCTTATCTACGTGAACAATAATTTCTACTTAAACAATAATATCATATATTCTATATGTAATTAAATAATTTGTTATTAATTTCTCTCAAATTCGATATATTTTTACTTTCAGTTTCATTCCATTTATATATATTTTGATGGAATAATTACACCCTTTTCTATGAAAAATTTTTATCACACAAATCTTGAACTATTCTTCCCCTAAACAATCCTCCCCCATCAGATGCATAAATAAAAGTGTAAACTAAGTGATTTTCCTGGAGAAATAACCTTATATGGAAAATGGTTTCCTATCATTATTTGTAATATTAAATGAGTCAATGATATATCAATTAAGAACATGATGAATAGTATTGGATATATTAAATTTTATTCTACTTGAAATTATTCAACATGGACCTTTATATTGTATCATCCTAAGAACATAACTGTTATGAAATTTAGATTTTTATTTTATTTAATCAAAATAGTCCCACTAATTTTTTCTCCAAATTATACAATTACCATATTCTATAATGTATTTTAAAATAAACCACATTTGAGTGTAGTTTCATGTTCTAAATACCCTTATGTTGAACAAGATAGTAGATATCCTTAATTAAACCAAAGAATCAGAAATACATTTAAATGAAATATTTCTTTATATATATCATCCACTAGATAAATGGATTCGATATGTTCAACATTGATAACACCATACACATCAATTGTTTTTCAAATTTTATTTTATCTAAATTTGGATGGTTTTTAGTAAGGAAACACAATCTATATATGTTAAATATATTACATATTATCATGTAGAATGATCATATGTATATTGAATATTAACCAACATCCCACAATGAATTTTTAATTCATATCACCTAATTGAAGGACATAATATATCATAAATTTATTCAACGATTACAATACTAGGTCATTCACATTAATGTTATTTTTTTCAAATAATGTTAATATATTTGCCTCTAATATAAAATAATCCATAAATTCTTAATTTTAAATTAAATACATATCAATCTATACTGGAATATGTATATACTGTTAAGACATACTCTATTCTTGATGAATACTATTAATGATTACCAATAGTTAGTTTTGTATAACATAATATCCTCTTTATATCCCTCAGGATTAATTCTCAATGATCAGTCTACAGTCAAGTGTGCAAACATCTTGTATACATAATATCATGCCTTATTATTATTGGATACAAGAAACTCCATATGATTTTCATATGGTGTGTTCAATACTATTCATTTCAATTAAAATTTCCATCATTTTTTTAACCACAACAATAAATGTGGATATGAGATAATTTCTTAGTAAACATAATTTATATATGATCTTAGTATAATACATTATTTGGGTTAGAGATATATTATCATAGTTTTAATTAACATGTGGTATTTAATAAAATTTTTGATCTACAATCGTGAATATCAAAAATTCTAATCACATTATATTTTCCAACTCCATTCATTGTTCAATTTTTCTTTTATTAAAAACGATTTCAAATGTACATATAAATATAATGAAATATAATTTATTTATGATCTTCACAAAATTAATTTGACGTCATCCTATTTTTAAAACTCATAAGTAATCAAAATTATATCCAATCTAGAATGAAAATAAAGATGTTCTTATTTTACCCCTATATATACCCATTTATAATATCATTACAAAAAAACATATTTTCATATTCATATATAATATTATGAATCTTATTTGAGAAATAATTTCCAATAATAATTTGATAGATATTGGTATTGTGTCATGACCCCCTACCTAGAAAGAGTACCCCTCTTTGGTTGGAATTGTGAGAAGGGAGATAGTGACACCCGAGACCTGCCTCCAATAGGCCCCATGTTGGCAACTAGCACTGAGGGTGTAGAAAACACACAGATGGGAGGTATTGACCATTAAGAGAACACATATGAAAGAGAGAAATAATATGGACACAAACCATCTCAATCTTAGACTACTATATAAAAAGAATCCCAAGTACACATGTGTAATGTCGTGAAATAACTAATAATACTAAAAGAGAAAACTGCAAGTACCAAAAGAAAGTAAAAAATCAACAACAATGAAGATCGAACAACACCTAAAACCCTAATCTACTAGTAACTAAACTTATCTAAAACCTACTCCAGGTGACCATGAAATAGTTTATATATATTTTGTGTGGGTATTATAGTATACTTAGTAGAATCCTCCGTAGAGCCTCTCTTGAAAAAGTAAAAAAATCATAATAATTAACAGTGAACAATAACTAAAACTAACTCATCACTTAAATAGGTATACTAACATCATAACATCAACATGGATACTCTCACCCAGGATTACATACAAGAGAATATAATATAGTAATGAATTTCAAGGGTACCCTGCTACAACTTCCCCAGTGGTTTTCCGCTTTTCCCCAATGTCTCCCATCATAATAATCTCTTTCCAAAAAGGTTGGCACAAATAATCCTGGAAAGCACCAAAACATGCACCCTGTGCCACATAAATTTTTTCAAATAAAAACCTTGGAAAAGAACCAAACTATACTCACATCCAAATGTAACCAAGTAGTTTTTGGGATCCACTACATCTCACATAATGTGTATCATATTTTGAGTATTATACCTCAATCCATTACAGACCACACACTGGGTAAGGATCCACAATCTATCATAGCCGATACACATTACACCTATAGTATTCCATAGGAAAATATATCTAAAATATATGTGTGTGAGTAACCATAAGCCATTACTGCCCTCTATACACAAATATGCGGAAAACTAATCATTATGCCTTCGAACACATGTAACTACCAAGATAACCGAGCGGGGAAAAGGGGGGGTAGTCAACCATCTATCCTCCCCCTGGGATGTTGCGGAAAACACCCCCCCGGGCTCAGAATCCCTAGGGGGTCATTAACCATAACTGATAGGGTGGGGTTCACATATAGAAACACAAAACGTGTAGGATATAATATATCTCACAACCATACTATGGGAAAACCTATTATGAGTCTAAACTATTGCTAATATCTCTTGGACTCCGGGATGCCACTACAAGGACTAGATATATTATTAGCACAAAACCATTTAAAGAGATACATTATATTTGTATATCCCTTTCTCTTAGTTTCACATTATTTTAATTAACAATTTAACCATTAATCAACCATTATCATTTCTATATTACATTATATTAGTTTTACAAATAAATCTGATGTCCTCAAGGAATAACTACATAGAGTCCACATATCCTCAGAAGTAACTATAGAATTGCATCCAATCATTCTCCAACCACATGGGTTAAAAATAATTTATTCAATCATTTATTAATATAATTATTATTTCTCATATTTCCAAGAATTCTATAAAAGAAATTCTATGATACCAAACACAAGGGGCTCAACATGATGAGAATATGGACTAACCATAAAGTCTTTTCCACATATTTCTTGAGCATAGACCCATAAACCCTCGAGAATTTAGACACAAAAATCACATAGAACACAATATGTGTCATCAAATCTTTTTGAAGGAGGTTAATTAAGACTTGCTGCCTCAAGAACTGGGAAAATTAATCTACATAAACAAACAAGCATTATAATATTCACATCTACGGGTAATCCCAACTTCAACCCATTCCATCATCCTCAGTGTCCTCCCCAACACTCATATGCATAAACTGATACATCTCTTTACTTTAGGAGTTAACTTCTTCCACAACTGATGGGCCTCTCGACCCCCACATATCATAATATCCATACAGGCTCACATCACAACACATGTAATAGGAAACAAACAAGAAAGAAACCAAGATCTTGGCCACAAATAATGAATTCGACCTTTACACATGACGGTCACTTATGGCTCCAAAGTAGAAGGCAATCGGTCTTACAAGAATGTGGGTAACTCGAAACCCTACAAGGAATTATCTCTTATTGAAAAACTAGTTATTTAATCAATATATAATTAGCCGATAATTATCAGTTGTTTCCAACTATCAATAACAAAAACAGAAAGCTCTCATAGATATCAAAAATAATTTGACATGGAATTAAATAACAAGAATCAAAATGATTCGTGTTTATCAATCTTTTATAGTTAAACAAGCATACTTCATCAATTTGATGATCAACAGTTTATAACAGAAACAACTAGATTCATTAACATGCCTCATTATCTTTAGAAAATGAATTTATAATTAATCTCAGCTTTAAATTATTTACCAATTTCCATTATGAACAACATGCTAAATAGTAAGGCATTGACATAACACTGTCTATAAAATCAAGAGGCAACAACCTACAATTGAAACCAATTCATTATTCTGGTTCAAATATTTATTATGTCAATTAAATTGTGATCTAGTGGGATAAAACATGTTAACTTTACTACTGCACATAAATTGAACAGAGAAGCCATGAATCCCTTACCTCAAAAGTTTTATATCATTATTTTCACAAGAATAGGTCAAAAAAATGAAACACAATCACCACTCCTACAAATACTGCATCCACCCAAGCACACTATGTAACAACAAAATCATCCTACACCAAAGAATGATCGATTGGAAACATATAGATCACATGAAATCACATGAAAAGGAAAATTAGGTGGAAAAATATACTGGAACACTGAATAATTATTTTAGAATATACCATATCGATGACTGATAAACCCTTCATGGTTCCACCAAAATAAGGGGTGCGCATAAGAAGCAGGAAAAAATATAAGGGGAATCAATCCAATATTGATAGTTTGATTTCAGGACTCCTATGGGAAAAATGGTCTTAGTGTCTCATGCCAGGGGAAAATGAAGGAAGAACAGTGTGAAGGGTATCTCATCCATATAAATATATAAACAGCTCAGCTGTTTAGATACATTTTAGATTCACCATTAAAAGAGGATCACATTAAACCACATGGTTTGACAAATTAAAATCCTTGATTTTTTTTTGAAAATAAAAGATATGATTTATATCCATTGAAACAGATTCAATCCCACTAAAATATTCTATTTAAATCAATTTACATTAGAGAAATACTTTATATGGGAATTTAGGGAAATAAGAAAACAAATATGGGAATTAGACAAAGGAAATGACTCACCATTCTGGAACACTATTCATGATATCATTCTAGGAATTTCGAAAAAGGAAATTAAGACATTCTAGAAACACTTTTCATGACAACATTCTAGAAATTTTGGAAAATAAAATGACATCATTCTGAAAACATTGTTCATGACATCGTTTTAGAAACATTGTTTATAGAACTATAAATTTGGAAAAGTGTTTGGAATAAGTCACTTTGACATCCCTAAACACCACCAATACTGTATTTTAGAAAAGGAATGGAACAAAGAGGTCTGGTACATTACATCAAATACCTCTCAAAACATTTACATACTCGATAATCCCAAATAAACATAGAGGGGAAAAATGGGTCTTAATAAAAATAATTTGAGATACCTCTAAATTCCTTCACCACTAACGGAGCTTAGCTACCTTAAAAATGAACATGTGAAACCACACAAAAACCACTACCATCTCCTAAAAACTCTCCTAGGGTAGATACCTCTCATAACTGAGCAAGTCATAACACGCAACAAATTAAATCCATCTGATAAAAACAAATGGTCAATAAACACAAACGAACATAATTACAATAAAAGATAAACTTCAAAGAGTTTGGGGTGGTGAGAAAATATATATAACTCATGTTCCCAGGTACTCTCCTCCATTCCATTGTGACACCACAAACACGATCCAAGGGGATAGAATTCCACAGAACACATTATCTTTATGGGCATAGATATCTATAGGGCGCTCCACAAAGGTCAGATCATCATCAAAATAAATAATTCCCCAATAAATTTCCATAGATTCATCATGATGATAATGATAGAGTTTCGACACATGAAAAAAATGTGTACCCTGCCCATATGTGGGGGAAGTTCTACTCGATATTTCATGGCGGTAACATGATCGGACACCTCAAAAGGCCCAACAAACTAGGGAGAAATATTACTCCTATGACCAAAACATCACTACCCACGATGGGGAGTCACCTTCTGAAACATGTGATCCCCAACATCGAACACTAGAGGTCTCCCCCTATGATCAAAATCACAATTAATTCGATCCTGCGCCACATTCATCCTCTCATGAAGCACCTAAACCATATCAGTAGTATTCCATACAAGTTTCAGCTCGAGAATTGCTGATTCTCCGACCCTATTCTAGCACAAAGAAGAACAGAACGGTCTGCCATACAAATCATCAGATAGTGTCATACCGATGGTGGAGTGGAAACAATTGCTGTAAGATAAATCTACCAAGGGCAGGTGACTCATCCCAGAACCTCCAAAACCCAATTCATAAGAGTTAAAAATTTCTTCAAGAGTATGGAAGGTCCACTCTTTCTGACCATTTATCTTCGGATGAAAAGCTGTGTTAAGGAATATTTGAGAACCGAAAGCTTTATGGAGACCTCTCCACACCCTGGAGGTAAAATGAGGATCTCAATTAGAAAAATTATCCTCAAGAATCTTTGGATTATTACCACCTATTACAGATACTTCGTTGATAAAACCTCTATTGACATCGACTCCATTATTGCTATAAATTAGGATGATTTCGTTAAACAATACACTACCACACATACAACATCAATGTTTCCTTGAGATTGAGGTAATCCGGTAAAAATTTCCCTCGATATTTCCTCCCACTTACATTTATAAACATATAATGGCTGGATCAATCCCCTGGGAACACGATGCTTGGAATTCACCTTCTTATAGACCAAACATCGAGACACAAAATATACAACTTTATGCTTCAACCCAGTCCACCAAAACGAAATCCTCAATGCTCTATACATCTTGATCACAACAGGAGGTACTGTTATAGGTAAACTTTAGAACTCCCTATGAACCATATCACACAATTTCAAATGAAGGAAAATCCTTCCCCAAAACAACAACTAGTGTTGTTAAACCTCAGAAAAAATTCAGGGGGATCACCAAAAACAACTCTGTCTTTCCAGACCTCCACCTCAAGATCCCCCATTTGGGAATCTTCCACCTCTTTCACCAAATAGGATTTCACCATCATCTGAAAAAGACAATCTCTTCCCCCAACATCTCCCATATTTTTATTTATTTCTTAATTTTCTTCTAATACTCTCCAAGAATCACAAAATTCATGCACTGCATAACAACGCGACTTCCGGCTTAGCACATCAGCTACCACAATTTCCTTACTAGGTGTATACAATATTTCAATGTCGTAATCCTATAAGATCTCCAACCTACAATGCTATAAAAAGATCATGTTACACTAGGAGAAAACATACCCTATGCTTTTAGGATCGGTGTATACAAAAAAGTTCTCTCGTATTAGGTAATGCCTCAAAACATCGTGTGAAACACCACTGCTTCCAAATCCAGATAGTGGGTGGAATATTTATGTTCATGGGGACATAACATCCGAAAACCATAAGAAATGATATATCTATACTATATTAGTCCACATTCTAACCCCATAGATGAAGCATCATAGAAAACCTTGAACTAATCTCCCCCTACTAGAAGATAAAGATTCGGAGCACTCACCAACTTATCTTTCAGATACTCCAAACCTATATGAAACTGATCAGTGCACATGAATGCCTAATCCTTCATGGTCAATGGGATTAGCGGTGTCACAAACCAATAAAAAATTACCATGAACCACTGATAATAACATGTGAGATCAATGTAACTACTCCCCTCTAGTACTATCTTGGGGTCTTTACAAGACACAACTACATCTATCTTTAATAGATACACAACTATTACCTTCTGGGACAAAACATGCCCCAAGAAGTGGACTTCTGAAGCCCAAAACTCAAACTTCCAAAACTTCCCAAATAGCTGTTGTTGATGAAGGACTCCCAAAATGGAACACAGATGCTCAATGTGCTCCTTATCATACACAGAGTACACAAGGATTTCGTCGATAAAAACCCCAATGAACTTATCCAGGAACTCACTTAACATACCATCCATCAAACCCATGATGACATCTAGAGAATTCGTCACAACTAACGACATCACCGTGAACCTGTAATGCCCATAATGATAATAAAATGCAGTCTTTGGGATATTATCACCCTTCAATTGCATTTGATGATACCAGAACTGAATATTGATCTTTTAGAACCAACTTTTAATTTTAATTTGATTGAACAAGTCATGAATCCATGGAAGAGGATACTGGTTATTCACTATCAATTTGTTCAAGAAATGATGATCAATAAACAACCAAAAACATTCATCATCCCACTTCATGATCAAAATTGGTGCACCCCATGCTAACACACTTGGCCAAACAAAACGTCATTATAACATACCATTGAGATGTATACACAGCTCCTACAACTCAAAAGGTTCCATCCTATATAGATACATTGAGATAGGAGACCCACCCGACCTTATCTTGATCCCAAACTCAATCTCCCATCGAGGGGGTGAAATTAAAACCTCTTCTAGAATGATATCAGGGAATCTTCAAAGAACCTGGGAAACACTGACTGAAGAAACTCCAACAAACTCAACATCTGTTCATCCATAAAGGATGAAAAATAAGGAACACACCTCTGACCTATCTAAGGATCTCTCTCTCCAACAAACATTGTTGGCTCTCCATCCACATTGAAGAACACCACCTACCTCTATAACCAATCCATGATAGCCTGTATCAAATTCAACCAATCTGTTACTAGTATGAAATCACATTGTTGTATTCGTAAAAATATGAAATCACACAAAGAGTGGTCTTGACCTAGCATTTTCTCAGAGTCTCAACATATTTCAAACAAGTCAGCTCAACCTCCAATTGGTGTACTCAACATAAAAGGAACTGGAAAACACTCTACATCAAGTCCAAAATATTTGAAAATCATAGGTGATATGAAGGAGTGTCTAACATATTAATCAAAAAAGGCATAGGCCCAAGTAGAAAACAAGAAAATGGTACCTAAAATGATGTATGGATCGACTGGTTTTGTCAACATTAAAGCATAAATATGACCACAACCTTCCCCAAAAACTCTATAACCTTAATCAAGACCACCACCACAAATGTGCTATGTTCTTTAATGATAGAAAGAATCATGAAGATATCCTCTCCTTGCCCCATCTTCCCTCTGCTAATCCAATGTAGGTGCAACATAATGCTGCTACCTTAGTTGGAACAGCCTCAATGGAGGAACCTAAAGAGGAGTACCAGACATATGATGACTACTATGAATGGTTGAACACTCTAACTACTGATGACCATTGTCTCCGTAAAAAATAAGTTCATGATATCTTTTCATATTCCTGAGTTCTTCTACCCCCAGAGAAACAAGATGATGAGGGCTGGGACCTAACCCTTACCAAAGGGAAGCTCTTATTCCTTGAAAACTAGGAACCCTAAAACATATCTTTACTTCATGAGGAATCCTGAAGAATCCCCTCTCTTGATGATAATTTTTTTTCTAATGTTCTATTGATGACATATTCCATCTCTAGAACCTTAATATGTGTCATCAGTATAAATGGGGTGACCTAGAATTGGATATCTTGATGAAAATCCTCCTCCAAATGCCTCTCCCTAGACTGCTAATACGAAAATAGGTCCGAAACATATTGTAGATGGTTCCTAAGATGGATCCTGAACTCTCACACACTAGAGATTACCTACTAAAGTCTATGTATCTCTTTGACACTGGCCGCCTTCATGGTCGAAGAAACAAATGTAGCTATAAACTACTTTAAAAATATCTCCTATGAGATTTCTAAATCATTGTGATCCTCGTGGAATAATAACCACTACTACCTTACTGCTCCATGTAGAATCAGCACAACCAATGACACCCAGTGCTCTATCAATGTAAGGATCAAGATAAAAGATATCTCAACCTTGTCCAACCTATCCCCCATTACTTCATATTAAATGGATCCATCATATATTTTCATATTCTAGTGTTTAAACTCTCGGAGTGTCATCCTCCATGTGGTGTCGTCGTTGACCTCTAATCTGTGGTGATCTACTTGTACAACCTACTGGGCGCCTTTAGTGTGAACCACATAGAGACATCGACCTGAAGCCATATCTTCAATTAATAAAACAGTTATATCTATTAAATCGGGAATATGGAAGACTAAACATTAATTAATAATTTTCTTTGATTCATTTTAGTTTAACCAATCTCAATGTCTTCCCATTCAAACTAAGGTTCAAAAAAGATTGATGCATGATCCTTTTATAGGTATCTAACCTACAACCAACATCACTTCATTTAGTAGTAACACTGAACATAAATATTCATGCATCAGATCACTTGGGGGATAAAATAACACTGTTATAGTTGGTATTCAGTTTTTATAGTAATTTCTAAACATAGGTGACATTGTTTCCTTACCATCCCATGGAACCTAACTTGTGCCTAATTCCAAACTCTAACATATCTCTCAACCAGACCTATGATAACACTCTATTAGGCCCCCCTCCACACAAATTTTACCCCTCCAAGGTTGGAAATGTGAGAAGGGAGACAGTGATACCCTATTTCAGCCTCTAGTAGGCCCCAGGTTAGCAACTAGCATAGAGGGTGTGCAAACACATAGATGGGAGGAATTAACTTCTAAGAGAAAACATGCGAATGAGTAGGAAAAAATAAACACCATCCAACTCCATCTCATACTATGATATAAAAATAAATCGAAGTACACAAATGTAAATTCATGAATGAACCAATAAAACTGAAAGGGAAAACTATAGGTACAAATATGAAGTCAAACAACAAAAACTATGAAGCCCAAGCATCTCCTGCAACCCCAGGTTAGTAGTAAATAGACTGATTTTTAACCTTCTACAAGTGACCTAAACAAATGTATATATACTTAGACTGAGTATAACAATATACTCAGAAATATCCTCCTCATATCCTCTCATGAAAAATGTAATGAAATAAAGCTAAAGAACTATGAACAACAAGTGAAATAACTCATTACATAAACATGTATACTTTGTTCCCAACCTCACCATGGCTACTCTCTCCTAGTATTGCATACAATTGTATATAATATATTAAAATTATCAAGGGTACCCCACAACCACTTCCCCAATATTTTTTCACTTTTCAACAACATCGCACATCCTAAGAATATCTCTTCAAAAAGGAGGCCCCAAAGACACTAGGGTGAGCACACCAACATGCACATTCTACAACACAAAGGCTTACTCGTAGACACCTGGGTAAAGAAACTCACCATCCTCACAAAAAAAGTTTCCATGTAGTTTTAGCGAGCCATCAAAACTCACATAACATGTATCATATGCCAGGAATTATACCTCAAGACATTATAACTCATACACCAAGTAAGGATCCCCAAGACATTAAAGCCTATACAAGATACACCTATAGTAGTCTATATGAAAAAATATCTAGAATATACGTGTGTGAATGAAGACAACACATTACATCCCTCTACAGACATATATGTGGAAAACTAATCATTATTCCAACCATCACATGTAACTACCATTATAATAAAGCAGGGCCTATGGGGCTAGTCACCTATCCATCTTTCCACCGGGATGTTGGGGAACCACCTCCCCCACCCACCCACCCACCAGGTGCCAGAATCCCTGGGGTGTCATCCACCCTAACCAACAGGGTGGGGTAGTGTGTAGAAACACAAAAAGTACATGATATAATATATATTACACCCACACTATGGTCAGAACCTTGTATTAGAATCAACTACAGTTAATGTCTCTCAAACTCCGGACTTTCACTACTAAGAATAAATATCATATTTTCATATAACCATATAATGAGAAACATTAGATTAATTTATCCCTTTTTCTCAGTTTCAATGTATGTTAATTAATTATTTAACCATTAATCAACCATTAACATTTCCACATTACATTAAATTATCATTCAAATAAAATCCCATGCCCTCCATGCATAATTAAACTAATTCCATGGATACTTTGAAGTAACCACAACATTGCATCCCAGAATGATCCAAACCCATGGGTTAAACATCATTTATTCAATCATTTATTAATAGAATTATAATTTCCCATATTTATAGGAATTCTAAGAAAGAAATTATAAGACACCAAAAATAAAGGGCACAACTGGGTGAGAAGATGAACTACCCATCACGTATTTGTCACCTATAGAAGGAGTGTAGACCCATCCACCCTCGATATCCTAAAAAATGGAATGAAAACATCATTATAGTTGCATCTTCACCTCTTTTGGAAGGAGGTTATGGAAAAAAACTTATTTAAGAAGTGGGGAATGTATTGTATATTAAAAAAACAACCATCACAACATTCACATCTATAGGTAAGCCCATCGTCAACCCATTCCACGATCCCCGATGTCCTCCCCGATACCCATATGTATAAATCGTTGCATCTCTCCACTCTATGCCTCAACTGCTTCCACAACAAATGGGCCTCTATTCAACCACATACCACAATAACCATTCATACTCACATCACATCACTAGAAGAAATAAACAAACAACATAGTAATTATGATCTTGACCCAATGAAAGGCATTCAACCTTCACACATGACAAGATCGCATGGATCCAAAGTAGAAGGCACTCAACATTATAAGAAATATTGTAACTCAAAAAACTATAATTGATTATCTTATATCAAATAATTAGTTATTTAATCTATCTAGAATTATCTGATTTATTATTAGTATCTTACAAATATGGGAAGCCTAAATTGCAAGATATCATAGTTATAACAAATAATTTGACATAAATTTATACAATAACGTCAACATGATTCTAGTTAATCAATATATTCTAATTAAAAATAATTACTGCATCAATTTGGTGATCAAAAGTTATAACAACGACAACTGGAATCATTAACATGCCCCTTTATCTATAGCCAAATAATTTACAATTAATTAATTTATTACATTATTTACTTATTTCCTTTATGAAAAACATTATAAACAACAAGACATAGATATCACGCTATCTATAAAATAAAAAGGCAACAAAATATTATCGAAAACAATTAATTAGTGCAGTTAAAATATTTATTATATTAATTCCATCATGATCTAGTGAGCTAAAATTGGATAACTCTACTACTGCATGTAAATAGAATATGGAAACCAAAAATCCCTTACCTCCAATGGTTTCCAATGTTCTTTACAAGAGAACATGACAAAAAAAAAAGATCACAATCACCTCTCCCACAATGGCAGCATCCACCCGAGGATGCTATGGAACAAAAACATCATCCAACACCCAAGAATTTTCCATTACAAACAATGAGATCACATGTCATCACAAGGACAGGAGAAATTGTTGGAAATATACCTAGAAAACCTAAATAATTTTGGAAGAACATACATTATCAATGACCAATCGACACTTTTTGGTTCCACCTAAATAGGGGTTGAACAAAAATAGAAGGAATGGAAACTGTACAAGGATGAAATTTTATTTATAGGACTCCTATAGGAATGAAATATTTGGGAATCTATAAATAGTGGAAAACAAGAAAAGAAGAAAAATTTGAAGGGTTTCTTAGCCTTAGAATGATCTAAATAGAGTAGTTGTTTATATACGTTTTAGATTCACCATTAAAACCAGATAAAAATAAACCACGTGATTTGACCAATTAAAAGCCTCCAAATTTTTATCAAATCAATGATATGATTTATAGACCTTTAAATATCTTCAAAACCATTTTAATATGGAATTTAACACATTTTATGTCAAATAAATATTTTAAAAGAGAAAAATTTGAAAATATGGAAAAGAATCAGGAAATTTGATAATAGAAATTACTCACCATTATAGAAAAATGTTCATGAAAATTATTAATAAATTTGTAAAAGGAAATGGATCCTTTCTAGAAACATTGTTTATGAAATAATTCTAGAAACACTATTAATGACACCATTTTCAAAATTTGGAAAAGGAAATAAAACCATTCTATAAATAGAATCATGACACCATTCTGGAAACATTTTTCACAAAACATGAAGTTTGGAAAAGTGTTGGAAATATGTCACCTTGGCCCCCCAGAACACCTACAACAACATATTTCAGAAAAATAATCGACTAAAGAGGTTATGGCCATTACATTTTACCAAAAGATAAAATGTACAGTCCAAATCCCTACTCATGACTAAAAAAAGAATTCTCACCATGTATAATTCCGCAACACATTTTTCTATTTATTAAGATCATTTTCAATTAACCACCTTCATTAAATGAACTTGTGTCTAATATTACAATATATTAGATATCTTGTGTTGCTTTTTGAAATCTAATAAAGCACCTCATTCATTGATATTCTCATTACACATATTTTGGTACATCGTCAAGAATGATAGACTATACATGATATATTAGATTAGTCCTATATATTTTTAATACTTATAGACTGAAATGGTGTTTTATTATCACCCAATATGTTATGTTGATAAACATTATATATTTTTTTACATTCCATGCATTTTAGATATATAATCTACTTTTCCCCAAAATTTGAATAAAATATAACAATGTCATCATTATGAGAACGTTTTTGTCTTCATAATAACAATATTTATCTCTTTTTATTATAATAAAATTGAATTATTATAATATTAATTTGATATTCCATCTTTATTTTATTTATATCACTTCAATAAGTATTTTTTTAAGACTATAATTTAAAATATTTGAAGCCATTATTTTCATAAAATATGACTATAGTGTTCGTTCATCATCATTATCTCTAAACATCCAGTAATTTCCTTCAAAATAATTAATAAAACACTTTATTCCTAGAACTCTAATGTTTTTTATATTGATCATATTATATTTTAACATTTCATAGGTTACGAGTATAATTACTAGGATTGTTTAAACGATAATATGAAAATAAATTTTAATTTATATTGCATCATTCCAATAATATCTTATGAATATACTCTTATTTAGTAACACACATTTTCTAGTATTTATTTATTTATTAACAATTGTATATAAATATTCTTTTTGGGAGTGATCACTTATGTGAATTCATATAATATTGAATTATATTAAAGATAATTTTTAACATCACCTGATTTGTAATATTCTTTATTATATAATTCATTAATTTTAAAAGTATTTCTTCACTATTTTTATTGGAATCATATTCAAAAAATGAAACCCTTCACATTTCTAATAAACTATTCTGAAAAATAGACAATTTTTTACTCAACAAAGTGGAAAATTAATTATATTTTATATTTTGAAATATATTTTTAGAGAAACAAATTTCAATATCATTGACCGTTGTTCCAGACCTAAAATATAATTCCTTAGATATACAACTAAATTTCAGGCCATCAGAGAACCCAATCCATTTTTAGGACAAAAATACACTTCATATTATTAAAATTACTTGGGGAATTAATTCACAAAAAATAATTTGTTAAATAATTATCATGATTATTTTTAATTCATTTTTTGTTTGGATTATATGTATTAATAAAAATATTTACTTTCATAAAATCCTAAGGGTCCTTAATTCACTAATATCTCAAAAATAGAAAATGAATTATTTATTTTTAATAGCTAGACCACTCATATTGATCAATAATTCTAATCGTAAGTCCCAAAAAAAATAGTACTCCATAACATGTCATTAATACAATCATTAACACTATATTACTCCTTTCTTTTATAATAATTCATAATCATGTTTTTATCTTTTGATCTTCATCGTTATAATGTATAATTGTTCCATAAAAACATTTCATCATAGTCATTATAATATCTATATTTCTAGAACCATGGAATAAATTCAAAATATCATGTATCTATGTTTCCCTTCAATACATTCATCAATCCAACCACTATGGTATATTCATTGTCATATTTCTTCTTTTTATTATATGATATAACATTATCATATTTCTAATTTTAACAAGTATTATCAAATTATAAACCATATTCACTATCCTCTTCATTGATATCATCAATAGATTACTTATTTTTTAAATGAAATGTTTCCATATGTTTTTAAATTATAAATACATAAAATCAATATTTTAAAATAACACCTTTTTTTCAATTATATTTACTAATTTTTAAATTAAACCAATATAAGAAATATATTTTTAACATAATTTTTATTGCTCCAAAATAATAAAAAATTTATCTTATCTCTATAATCCATTTAATTTAATATTTTTAGTGACATTAGATTTCAATAAAATAAGATTTGTGTGGTTAAGATATCTGCGATATTGACATTTCATTAATTGAAACACGTTCTTGGTATTAGCTCTAGTAACATTATATTATCTTCTAGGTTATTCTATATGATTTATTATATTAATTTTCTATAACAAATTTTTTTCCACTTTCATTAACTCATCTATTTTTTAGAATAAATTAAATGTATAAATCTATTATATCACCAGATTAAACTATTACATATCTATTATGCCTCTTAATTTTCAAACCATATTTAGTTAATATAAATTTTTCTTCATATTTATCATTTTATTATACACTAGAGTAACAATGTAATGTTGTTAAAGTTTTTATAAGTTTTTTTATTGATTTAATATTTTTAGAATCAGAAAATTTAAAAAGTGGAACAATTATTTATATTGTATGTGACAAGAAACACCAATTTTTAAAAACCCATGAAATATATTTCTTTAAATTTAATATCATCGATATCTTGTGGAACACACAACCCATAGTCAAAATGAACCATAATATAGTACCTCGTTAGAACATAAACCTAAATTTAAGGGTATGATTATTAATAGAACAATTATAAAAATTATGTTTATCTATTTATTTGAAATAAAATAAAAAAAATTAAATCAAAATGAAATGTTTTAAAAAAATTATTTTTTTCTAAAAGATTGTTTAATCATGTTTTGGGTATATAAATTGAATGTGATTTTTAATAGTTTATTAAAATTTATTTGATTAAATTAAAATCATCTTTAAAATATTAATATATGATTTAAATTGGGGTGTATTTTTGTAATTTTTCTAAAATGGTTAATTTTTCAACGAATAGGGAAAAATGCATATTTTTAATTGAAAACCTCATTTTAATTTAAATTATTAAAAAAGATAAATTAGATAATAAATTGGTTTAAAAATAAAATATGTTTAATTAAATTAAAATTTCATTAATCAAGGTAATTGGAATCATTTTTATATATTGTTTTTATATATAAAAATTGTAAACATTAAAACATTTTCACCTTAAAAACCCATATTCATGTCGATTCTTCGATATTTTTAAGTGATATTTTTCTACTTCATTGAATTGAATTAAAAAAAACAATTATTTCATAATTGAAATGATAATAATATATTTTATCAAATTTGGTCAACCAAGTATTTAACAATTTTGAAAACTAAAAATAGTAAATATTAATTATGACAGTGAATGTAAAATGGGTTTACTGTGGGTGAAAAAAACATAAGGGTTATGATGACCTTAAAAAAATTTTATCATAATTTTTTGGACATATATAAACCATAACATGTTTAAGGCACTATAATAATCCATATTTTAACATAGTATTATTTGAAAAACATAGTAACACAATTTTTTAGAATTATAATTGTGCCACTCACCACACTAATAAAAGGCCACCCACCTCCACTATTATTCACATATTCAAGTCCTTTTGGTTTAGATAATCCCATCCTAAATCACATCCCAACATCCATATACTCAATCTATATTCCATAGTTTTGTAATAAAACCATTCTATAGAAATTTTAGACATAATCATCAATGGATATTTGACTTAAAAATTACCAAGTGTTAAATAATTTCATAACTCAATTTAATTTCATTGGGTTATATGACATCTTCATTGGGTAGGATTTCTGATAATGATTGTAGTATTAAAATAATGATTTACATGCTCAATATACAAGAAGGGGAGAATTTTATACTTTAAAAAATTCTATTGGAACCTTTAAAGTTGGTTAAAAACTTTTATGTTTAACAAGGTAAAAAAGGTAAATTCGCAAGACCATTAAGTTCTAAAAACATGCTTGATTCTAAAAATTTAGTTCCAAAATTGAAATTTCAGTAATTTGGTTTCATAAATGAAACATAAAAATAGTTTAAAAACAAAGATTCTACCTTAAAGCATAAAGAATCTAATTTACTTAGAGTAAAAGTATTAAAAAGTACAAGTAGTAAATATTTTAACCCAAATAGTAGGGTGTCCAACAACTTTGTATAAAGGTACCTTGATTTAAAATTTAAAGAAATTCTATCTTACCCATGCCAGGATAAACCCTCGATATGAATATCGGAGTCTATCTTGCAATCCCCACAAGACCTTGATTTAGAAGGAAATCGATACCTATGTCTTCCAAACATGGAAGCCCACGATCTGTACGATCAGAGTCTGCATGAATCAAGTCTGAACAAGTTGTTCACACTCGAACAAGTTTTTCACAACATCTTCACAAAGCACTGAGAGTTGAAAGAACCTATCTCTCTAGAATGTAATCTATTGATTGGTAGAGCCGTTCATCAATTGTCCAAAAGCCCAAAAATTCTAAAAGTTTTCAAAAGTTTTGAGTGCATTCAAAAGTGCTCCTATTTATAGGCACATCATCAACGGTCGGTTCCCTCCTCCAACGATCATATTTTTCCTTTAATTTCTGAGGGACATGTATATCTGTCACTCATACAATGGTTAGTAAATAATAGAATACAAAACAATGTTTTATACTTATAACAATGGTAATTAAACATATAGTTGCTTAACCAAATACATTTTTTAGTGTTTAAAGAAAAATAAAAGATCGGAGGCTAAGAATGTTAACCTTCAGAGTCTATATTACAAGGATATTTTGATTTTTTTTCATAGGAATTCAGAATAAGAATTCTATAGACTTCGGAGTCTGAATTCTGAGGAATTAGAATTCTGAATTCTAAGGAATTTGGAGTTTGAATTCTAAGGAATTTTTTGTCTGAATTCTGTGGAATTTGGAGTCTGAATTCTAAATAATTCGAAACCAGAATTCTTAATGAATTCGTATTTTGAAGTCTAAGGAATTCGGAGTCTGATCATTGATTGTTCAAAGTCTGAATTCAAAGAATTCAGAACCTGAACTCAGAATGTTTAGAGTCTGAATTCAAATAATTTGGAACCTAAATTTGGATCCTAAAAATAGAATTCTCTATAACTAAGTATTTATAAGATTCCGAGGTTTTAGATTCAAAATCTAATTTTATACGTAGAAAGAAAAAGAGTTATTTTTAGAGAAACTAAAATACAAACAATGAAAACATGGTAAGGATAAATTTCCTTGGGGAAGGAAATTTTCTTTATGAATATAAATTATATGTGAAATGAATTTTTCCTTAAGATTGAGTGTTTTTGATTTTCAAAACAAGAAGGAGTGGAAAATTCATAATGAAACCTTATTGACTCAAAAATCTCCCCCTTTTTGGAAAGTACAAATATCTTTACAAAAAAGAATATAAAGACGTAAAAAAATTCTAGACTTTGAAAATAAAACATATCTCACTTAACAAATGGGAAATGATGAATACTACTAACTCCCCCTTAGTCTTTGGGAACACTAAGGATCATATTATTGATTTCTGTATATAGACATAGAATTTTATTGTATACGAAAATCTGCTTGGATAAGATCGCCCCCTTATATGAACTCCCCCTTAATTAGAGGAATTTATTATTTTACTTTGTATTTTTTTAACATTCCTTTCTCCCCCATTGTGATTTTCAAAACAGATTAAAGGGAATGGAAAAGAAAATATGGTACCTAAAATATTAGTACTAAACAACCAAAAGACGACCAAGAAAATTTTTTCATTAGGATTAGAAAAAATTTATACAAGTAAGAAATATAACAAATGATCGGAATTGAACAAGATTGTCCTTCCTTACCCTTCAGCATAAAATTTTTCACTATGGTTTTGAGCTTCTTGAGTTCATTATGATCCTTCTCTACTGATTTGAGAAGATGATCCTGATCATCTATTTTTTTCTAATGATTTTATTTTTTCATCCTGAGCCTTAATAACCTCAACCCGAGCTATCAAAGATTCTTCCTTCTTAAAAATCTTTTTTCGATCACAATTCTGAGATCCCTTTCTCTTTTCCAACTTTGAGCAACTGAAGTCTTTCACTTATAGCTTTTGAGAAGTCTGTTCCAGAGGTAGATTCTCCTCAAAACTATTTGTGAGATCCTCAATCTTCCCATAATTGGTGTCAAAATCATCCTTGACACATTCATGAAATTCATCAAGTATTCTCATCTATTCAGTTGTCTTCTTTGAATAGTTTGTCATCTTTTTACAGGATCTACTATAAGCTTCATAGCTAATAGGAAAAGTCTTGATGTCATCCTTGAGTGTGACACAGTTATCCATCACCATGGATACTGAATATAATTTTTGATTTAATGTGTTCTGATACATCTGGAATCTCAATTATATACTAGGAAATATTGGAAAATTCCCAAGAATCTTCTATATGAGCAGGACTACAAAATCGTGTCCAAGAGAGGATGATTCCGAATCAGAGATTTTTCTTGGTGAGGATTTTTTTCAATACCAGCAGCATTCCTCTTCGATGAAGCACCCACTTATTTCTTATTCACCACTGATCTTCTAGGTGTATCAATAACCACATGTTTTCCCTTATCAGTTTTTGGTATGAATTTATCTTGTTTGGGTGATTTGTTCTCATTATCAGATAATTGCACAATTTTTGCTTCATCTACTTGTTCCTTATTAGTAGTTGTCTTAGGATCCTCTGTATGAATGAAATATTTATTAAAGCTTTCTTTTTCAGAGAACTTATTTACTTTATCTTCACCCTTCTAATCATCCTTCCCAAGAGTAGCATGCTTTGATGATTTGGATTGATAGGTTTGGAATTATAATTAATCAGAAAGTATTTCATTCTCATGATATTCCCCTACCTTCTTTAACACATCTTCAGTGTCACCACTACCTTATTCTTTTCCATCTTATAACTATTCTTCTACATGTTTTTCTTCATCAACTTCTTCTTGCTGTTTTTCCAGAATTACAAACTTTCTTCCTGGTGTCTAAGGAAGTGGTTCTTGAAGAAATGACTCCAGTACCTGAATATTCTCAGAGGCTTTCTCAGTCGCCTTCATAAGGGATTGCACTATCTCTTCATCAAACACATTCTTCCATTTCTTCTTTTATTTTCCTTCATTCTCTATATTCTTAGAAGCCTTTTCATTCAAATCTTTTGCCTCATCAAGGTCTAGGACAATCATTGTCTCCCCTTCATTTTTATTTTTCTTGGCTTCTCTCCACATTTCTATAACCTCATCAGGATAAGCTTTTTGTTTTTTTTTGGCTTCGGGGGTGCTCAGTGAATTTCCTTTTCCACAAGAGTTTTTTCCTTATCTTCTACTTCCTTCACCTTCCTATTCCTTCCACCCTTCATTGAGGTTTTAGATGCCTCTAGTTTCATTAAATGAATTTCAACTTCCTCTTCAGGAAAATCATAAAATTCTTCAGATTAATTGGAAAAACCCATTTTCATCCTTCTCAATGTATCATCACTCAAAAAAATAACATTGAAATTCCTCAACTTTAAAGTGAAAGGAAGTTTGAAGTATTCTGAAAAATGAACAATCATCTTTGGTAGAATGACTTGATACATAATAATCCAAGCCTTCATATTTCCATTATTTATGTTCTCAATCATAACCAAGATATGCTTGACTAGGTTTATCGTTATTAGGTTTTCTATGAAATCTAGAATGTATATGTCACTCTTCTTTAATTTATCATTATCACATATTTTCGTAATGATGAATCCATGAACACACAATTCAAGAATAAGAAAATTTGTAGTCAGGTGCAGAATATTTGGAGTCATTACCTCTAAAAGTACAAGACAAGTAATGACATTTTCTTTCATAAAATTTCCTTGAACATCAGGCAGCTTTTATAAGCAGAACTCTGCTTCCCCTTCATAAAGAATACCAACCAAACTTGCAAAATTGGTGTAAGAAAGTGAATATGCCTTTCCATAACACTATAATTAGAACATACTCATGCCTTCTTCCATGAAGAAAGTTACTGACTCATAGAATTCAATCAGTAACTCTGGATACACCAGATTCTGTGCATTCAGTTCTGAAATGAAAACACACTCCCACCAATTCAGTTTTATATTCTTAGAGATAATGGAATCATACTTTGAAAAGAAATTCGGATGAACCAACCTCTCTCTATAAACCTTTCATTCAAGGATTTCCTTTATGGATGACATTTCTTTTTGGGATGAAGCTTAGACAGACATTCAAATCTGAGGAAACATTGAAGATCCAGAATGAGCTTATGTAGGAGGGTCAGAGCTTCAACATGTTAAGGCTTGAGATTCGATGTGGGACAACCATCGGGGGTCCTTTATATAGGTGTTTGGGGGGAGGGTTCAGCTTTCATACTCAATCAAATGGTTGAAAAACCTTCTGATCAGATCTGACTGCTTAAAAAAACACTGAAGAATAATTTTGATGGATTCTGATATTTTGAGGTATTTTCTAAAAAACAATTAGATTCAAGGAAAAGAGAATACGAAAATTTTAAAAATGGATGAAAATACCAACAAGTAAATTATGATTAAAAAAATTTAGAAAGGAAACATACCTTCTAGATTTATAGGAATATTGTTCTTAATGAGGAAATTTTTTCTTGAAGATCATTTAGATTTTGAAAATTTGGATTATGAAAATGTTGACTACGAAAATCTTTATTACTAAAATTTTAGTTATGAAAAACTCCATTATGATAATTTTTAGTACAAAAATCTCCATTATGAAAATTTTAAGTACAACAAAAATCTTTATAACGAAAATTTTTAGACTATGAAAAAATTTAGACTACGAAAAAAAATTAGACTTCAAAAAGTTTTTAGAATCTTACAAACATATTTAATCCGCATATGAAAAGTATTTCCTTTCTGTACAGAGATTGGTTGCAATAGGATGTTAACATGGAAAATTATATTACAATTATCATTCCTAAATTCTATTTAATGTATTCAAATATATGGATGGTAATGATTTTGTAAAAATGTCAGTAAGTTTATCTGGTGTTCTGATAAATTGAAGAATTATATCTCCTTTTTGTGGGTGATCCATAAGAAATTGATGCCAAATATCTATGTGTTTTGCATGAGAGTGATGTTCAGAGTTTTTATATAAGGCAATGACACTCTTATTATCTCACAAAATTAGTGTTTTGGTAAAACTCATACCATAGTATATGATTGTGTGTTGCATCCAAAACATTTGATCACAATAACTTCTACCTGCTATATATTTAGCTTCATAAGTGGAAAGTGAAACTGAGTGGTTCTTTTTTCATGACCAAATAAATAATGACACTCCTATGAAATGACATGTTCTGGATGTACTTTTTCTATCAATTCAACATCCACCAAAGTCAGTATCTGAAAGTCTTTTTAGACCAAAATCATTTCCACAAGTGTAAAAGAGTCCTATATCCATGGTTCCCATTAAGTAGTAAAAAATCATTTGAACTGCCTTCAAGTGGGATTCATTAGGATTTTCATTGATAGCTTGCACATAAGCATACTAAAAACATTAACTCTAAATGACTAGCTGTCAAGTAAATTAGACTTCCTATCATACCTCAGAAAGATGTTTGATCTACTGGTTTTCCGGTTTTATCAAGATCAAGTGAATTTGTGGTACCAATTAGATTACATATACTCTTAGTGTTTTCATATCCATAATTTTCAAGTAGATATTTTAATATACTTATTTTTTTATATATATATATATATATCCATTTTGGTATTTGAGAAATTTGAACACCACAGAAAAATGTTAACTCACGTATCATACTAATTTCAAAGTCAGATTTCATTATATCCGCAAAGGAATTAGTTAAAGATTGCTGAGATGAACAAAATATAATGTCACCATCATAAATTTGAACAATCAAAACATTTTTCTTCTCATTATTTATAAAAATAGTTGGATCAGAATTTACCTTAACATTATTATATTTGAAGCAAAAATCATGTAAGTCTATCATACCAGGCTCGAGGGGCCTATTTAAGTCCATAAAAAGCTTCAGAATGTTTGAAAACATGTTCTGGATGTTTTGTATCATTGAAACTAGGAGGCTGTTCAATAAAAACATCCTATTGAACATAACCATTATGAAAACTGCATTTCACATCCATTTGAAAATGTTTGAAATTGAAGAATGCTGCAACGTCAAGTAGAATACAACTAGATTCAAGTCTTTCTACTAGATTATAGGTTTCTTCATAGTCTATTACTTCATGTTGATTATAGACTTCAGCAATCAATCTAGCTTTATTTCATACAATGTTTTGAGTTTCATCACACTTATTTCTAAACACACATTTTACTCCAATAACATAAGTTTCCTTATGTATTTCAACCAAGGTCCATAATTTATTCTTTTCAAATTCGTTTTTCTCTTCTTGCATGGAATTTATCCAATCATCATCACTTAATGCTTCATCAGTGCCTTTTGGTTCTAATTGGGAATGTAATGCTATATTTTCTACTTCATTTCTTAAATAATTTCCAGTCCTTACTAGTTGATTTTCATCACCAATGATACTATTACCGGGATGACTCTTAAGAAACAACTAATTTTGATTTTTAAAACCTATTCTTCAACATAGGGTAAGAAATATTCTGGGTTAAATGTTTTAGAAATACCTTCTTGAACATTTTCCTTATCAGAAATATCTTCTAACAAGGGTTGATATTCAATTTTTTAAAACACATCCAAGGATATAAGTTGAGGTTGTTTATAAACAAAAGGATCAGTTTCATCAAATTTTACATGTATTGTTTCTTCCACAATACAAGTATTTGTACTAAAAACCTTATAAGCTTTATAAGTTGTGGAGTAGCCTAAGAAAATTACATCATTAGATTTTGGTGCGAATTTATATAGATTATCTTTAGTGTTCATAATGAATACTTTGCAACTAAAAACCTTGAAGTAGGAAAGTCTAGTTTCTCTACCATTCCATAACTCATAAAGGGTATTGTTACGAAAAGTTCTAATCAAAACACATTTTATAGTATAACATGTTTTACTTACAGCTTCAACCCAAAAATTTTTAGCTACCAAGTATTCACAAAATATGGTTCTTATTATCTCTTGAAAAATTATATTTCTTCTTTCAACAACACCATTTTGTTGAGGTGTTATGGGTGCTAAGAAGTCACGAGTAATTCCTTTTCTATTAAAAAAAGTTTTAAAATCAGAATTTTGAAATTCTCCTCCATGATCACTATCAATAGTTATCAAAGGAAGGTTTTTCTCATTTTTTTAACATGGGCTTTGAAAATTTTGAAATAATAAAATTATTCATATTTCTTTGCTAGGAAATAGACCCATGTAAATCTAGTGTAATCATCAACTAGAACAAATACATAACATTTGGCTCCAATGCTTCCATTTTGGGTTGGACAAAAAAGATCCATATATAATAACTACAATTCATTAGTATTTGAGACTTCAACAATTTATTTAAAACTTGATTTATGTTTCTTTCCATATTGATAGGGATCAAAAACTTTTGAAGAATCAAATCTATGCTCCGGTAGGTCCATTACTAGTCTTTTCTTAGTTATTTTTCATAGGTTTTTGAGGTTACAGTGTCCTAACCTTCTATTCATTAACCAAGAATGATCATCCATTGCACTAAGACAAGGTATATCTTGGATTCTAAGTTCATATAGGTTTAGTGTGTAAACATTATCTTGCCTAATTGTAGAAAGAATGAACTCTTCCTTGTAATTGTGTACTAAGAACTTGTCATTCCTAAAATTCACAATGTAACCTTCATCAAATAATTGACTTATGAAAATGAGGATGTGCTTAAGACCATTAACAAATAAAACATTTGAAATCAATGTTTTTCCAAGAAGAAAAATGTTACATATACCAATAATTTCCCCCTTAACATTATCTCTAAAAGTTACTTTTCCTCCTTTCATCTTGATAATCTTTTTAAAAACGTTTCTATTACTAGTAATATGTCGGGAACATCCACTATCCATGTACCATGTATAACTATTGGTACTATCATTATTTTCTTGAAAATAAGTGTATTATTCTTTCGTAATCTAAACATTCTTGGATCCGGAATTGTTAGACAATAAAATTTTGGGTATCCACATTTTTTTTTGAAAAGTAAGCATTATGAAACCGAAGAGATTGAAAATTATTAAATTAAAATTCTTCTTCCAATTCCCACCGCTTTGACATTTTTTTACAAAAAAGGGGATCTTGGAGGAACAAAATAATTATTTTTAAAAAAGGTTTTTTCATGAGAATATCTTAATCATTGATTATTACTATGAGGTCAGATCTGAGAATACATATTGTTAATATTTTCATTACTATAAGTAAAATTTTCAAGAAGTTTTTTTAATGAAATAAATTTTAGACTTTAGTCTATGGACTAAATTTCTATCCTCTCGAGTGATAGACTTAGAGTAAAGTTTGTCCTCCAAAACATATTTTTCTAAAAATAGTTTTTTAAGATCCTTTGAATGTTTATCCTTCTCAGAATTAGCATCCTCAAGTTTCTTATAAAGATTTTATAAAAAATTATTTTTCTTATCAAGATATTTGCTATGATTTGAAATTTTATTTGATAAAATAGATTCTCTACAATTTTTTTTCCGAGTTTCATTGAATCATTACAATTCCTTATCTATAGAAACGTAGAAAAACTAGAAACTTCCTCATAGGAAGGAAAATCATTATCATTATCTGATGAAAAAGATTATTCATCTGAAAAAAAAATATTTATCATGAAAATTTTCACTCAAGGACATATTGGTTAAGGATTAAACAGTTCATACCTTATCCATAAGACATTGATTTTGAAATAGAGCTCGATCTATTAATCTAATATTATTTTACTCAGAAGATTCATAATTAGAAAAATTTTCAGAAGAATCTCCACCACTGGCAGTCCAAGTGTCATTGGATTTTAGTAATTTCTTATGTTTAGATCTATAAAAATTCATCTTTTTTCTCTCATATTTCTTGTCCTTCTTGTCTCTTTTTATAATTAAGAGACAATCAGGTCTGATATGAAGAGTTCTTCTATATTCATAACATTTCATTTCTCCATCTTTATTTTTTTCATCGTTTTTTGTATATCTATATTGAATGTTCTTTTTCCCAACTATCTTGTTCATCCTTCGAGCAAGATTAGCTAGTTCATTATTAGAATGTTCACTTTCACGAGATTCAGATAAAACAGTGACTTTCTTTGATTTTGATATTTTAACTTTCTCAGGAGTCTTTGATTTCATATGTTTTGATGTAGTTTTAAAAACAACACCTGCATCTCCATTCTTATTCATAACATTGTCAACATCTCTCTTCATTCTAGTCTCATGTTGAAGAAGAGTTCCAAAAAGCTTACCAAGAGTTATCTGTGAGACTTTTCTATTATCATCTATAGTTATTCTCTTGGATTCCCACACATTTGGCATGATGTATACAATCTTGTCTACAAGTTCCTCATTATCCAAACCCTTTTTACCAATGGATTATAAGATGTTGACAATAGTTGTGAATCTTTGTTGTACATAACATACGGGTTCTCCATAAGAAGAGAGGAAACCATGGTACTCAACTATTATCATAGCTCTTCTAGTTTCAATACATTTGGATGTTCCAAAATGTGTAACTTCAAGCTTCTTCCAAATACAGTTTGCAGCTTCACAAGAAGAAATTTGGATATATATATTCTTGGTCATGGAACACAAAAAAGTATTGCATACTTTATAGTTTAGTTGATATTCTTACTTCACTTGATTTGTAAAGGTTCTGACTTCCCTATGAAGAATCTTTTAATCTCTAGTAAGCCTAACAATGTTGTCCAATCCAATGTTAATGATAAAAGTTTTCATACGGTCTCTTCAAAATTCATAATCATTCCCATCAAATATAGGTGGTCTAGTGTGATTATGATTGTCAATTGAACAAACATTTTTTTCTGCCATCTTAAAGAAAAATATCTTTCCACACAAACTTGTTAGTAATAAAAGTTTGTAAAAATGAAAAAAATATTAAAGAAGGAAAATATATAACAATGAAAAACTAGAGAAAGAAAACTTATATGTGAATATAATTATTTAAGAAACCAATCCTCTAATACCAATTGTAGGATCACAGATACTAATTGTAGTATAAAAATAATGATGTAGATGCTCAATGTACAAGAGGGGGGGGGGGGGTTAATTGTATACTTTTAAAAATTCCTTCGAAAACATTAATATTGGTTAAAAACTCTTATCTTTAACAAAGTTAAATAGGGTAAATTCACAAGACCTCTATGTTCTACAATCCTTCTTGATTCAGGAAATTTAGTTCTGAAAATGAAATTTCGGAAATGTGTTTCTGGAAAAGAAACATAACAACAGTTTTAAAAACAAATATTCTACCTTAAGAGTATAAAATCTTATTTAATTAGAATACAAGTATAAGAAAGTATAAGATAGTTATACATTCCTTATAAATGAAAATATTGGAAGAAAACAATCTTAAAACAATACATGTAACAAGTAGTAAATATTTTAACCCAAAGAATAGGGTATCCAACAACCTTGGATAAAGGTCCCCTAATTTATACTGTCAAGAAAGTTTGTCTTACCCACACTATGATAATCCCTCATTATGAATATCAAAGTCTATCTTTCTATCCCCGAAAGCCCTTGATTTAGAAGGAAATCAGAACCTCTATCTTCCAAACTTGGAATCCCACGTTCAGCATGATCAGAGTTTGCACAAAGCATGTATAAACAAGTTGTTGACACCTGAACAAGTTGTTGAAAACACCTACACAAAGAACTGAGAGTTTAAAGATCCTCCCTCTATCATTTAATCTCTAGATAGGTAGAACAGTTCAACAATTGTCCAAAAGTCCAAAAGTATAAAAGTTCTCATAAGTTTTGAACTCGTTCAAATGAGATCCTATTTATAGGCACATATTCAACGGTTGGCTCCCTCCACTAATGGTTATATTTTTCTTTGAATTTTATAGGGACATATATACATGTCACTCAATCAACAGTTAGTAAATAACAGAATGCATGACATTGTTTTATACTTATAATGAAGGTAAGTAAAAATATGGTTTCTTAACCAAATCCATTTTTCAGAGTGTAATAAAAATAGAAGTTCGGAGACTATGAAAGCTAACCTTATGAGTCTATATTACAAGGATATTTGGATTCTGTTTCTCAGGAATTCACAATCAAAATTCTATAGACTTCAGAGTCTAAATTCTTATGAATTTAAATTCTGAATTCTATGAAATTCGGAGTCTGAATTATAAATAATTCAGAGTCTGAATTCTGAAGAATTATGAACCTTAATTCTTATGGAATTCCGAGTCTAAATTCTAAGGAATTTGGAGTCTGAACATAGAATGTTCAGAGTCTGAATTCCAAGTATTCGGAACCTGAACTCAGAATGTTCAGAGTCTGGATTCATTGAATTCACAACCTGAATTCAGATCCTGAAAATTGAATGATCTATATCTAAGTATTTATAAGATTCTAATGTTTTAGATATGAAATCAAATTTTATACTTAGTATGAAAAATATTTAGTTAAAGTGAAACTAAAATATGAACAATGAAAACATGGTAAGGATAAATTTTCTTGGGATAGGAAAAATGTCCTTATGTATATAAAATATAGGGGAAAATAAATTTGCATTAAGATAGAGTGATTGTGATTTTCAGAACAAGAAGGAATGGAAAAGTCATAAGGAAACCTTATTGACTCAACATATTAAATCAGAGAATATATGATTATGTGTTTATTTGAATTTGAATATATTATTTTTTAAATCCACACATTTTATCTAGATTTACATTTGACACACATAATCAATTAATTGGTAAGTTCTCACTTCAACTTTATGATCTCTGTAAAGGTTTATTTAACAATATAATTTTATCTAGAATTTCTTGTACTTATATTTGAATTGAATGATATTATTTTATAACTTTTTAATAAAACTTTAATTTTTTCTCATATGGTTATCCATGAAATTTTTCATGTGATGGTACTATTTTTCAACACATATGTACTTAAAATGATTGAGAAAATGTTTTTATAGAATTACTACATCATTTATATTTTCATTTGTAAAATCGTTCTCTGCCAAAATGGTGTTCTCTAAAAATGTCCAATAGAATGTTTTTTGACATTTTATATATGATTTATTAAATACATATTTACACATTTTTAATTTTTTCAAAAATAAATTGAATAGAATTGTAATGTATTTTATAGAATAATGATCATTGGTCTTTCATTGAAAAAATAAAATCGATATTTTTTAACATACTCGGCATATATGAATTTGACATCCATTATGGAAACACAATGTTTTAAAACATATATTATTTGTTTAAAATTATATTTTCATGGAAATTTATTATCAAAATTATTGGTGAAATTATTCATTAAAAATTATGTTCATATTAAAAATCATTATTCTCGTTAAGAATGTTTTAATGAAATTTTTATGGTATTTATTTAATCAAAAACAAAACTCATTATTATACTTGTGATAGAATGAGATATTATGTATTGATATCATAATTATTTTTTCTTCGTATGGTTTATAACCTTTTCCACATGGATTGTTTTGACATGCACTTCCTTGAATCATTTTTGTAGTCATTATCATTCCATTGAATTTATCACATTCATATTATCATTATATAATAAATTTCCACTAAGTTTCCCATATTACATATCATGGATATGATTATTGATTATAAAATTTATCATTTTTAAAAATTGGGTTTACATTAAATGTTTTTGGATTAACTGATTGAATATTAATAAACCCATGTTCATTAATTAATGTGAATATTTGAGGACAAGGAATTTTATTTATGAATTGAATTGATTATTTGATATTTGAGGAATTATTTGGAAATGTTTTTATGGTGGGGAATATAATTTATATCTCCTTAATGTATTGATATTCTCATTATTTGAATTGGTAATGTTGCATTAAATGGATTACTACCTATAGTTTTAATCCATCTTGTGAAAGGTCTTGATGATAGATATATCATGATTCCTGATATCATGACTTATAATAATTAAGAATTTCTATAATTAAGACTTCGATAATTATTATCCATGTGTTTATCATAATCATATTATCTATGGATTCATTTAATTCTCAATTTATTGATAAAATCGAATGTGTTTTCTGTTATTTACATATATTAATAATTCATTATCTAAAAATGATAGCCATGTAATTAATAAAAAATATTGTGTGTTCAGTAATACACTCTTCCAAAATAATTATTCCTTATTTATTCATGATTGATTCATATTCACTTAGAATTTACTAAGAAATATTGTTTGTCATAATTTTTCTTCATTCCCAGGAATCCATGAACTACAATAATAATTATATGTAAGGATATTCTAGATGTAATAATGTAAATCTAGGAAAAAAATAATTTGTGTTTTAAAATATAATATAGTAATTATGTATATATATATAGTTTATCAGGGATACTAAACTAATCAGTCATTTAAGATGTAATTTTGTGAATCCTATTAAAAAGTAGTAAAGGAACCACCATATCTTAGCTAATAGGGGTAGCATCTCAAGAATATTATTTTTTACAGTATCCATTTTTTCATGAAGAGACATAATCTTTTAGAATTATACATTAATAAATGAATTATTATCATTAATATTCATATTATTTTATTCTTAATTTATCATTATGGAAACTATTCCTTAATTTTTTCATAAATTAATGATTTATTTTTCGACCAACTATTCAATTATAATAATTTTATCTTTCAGTTCATTAACAAACATAAAATATTCCTTCAAAAAATATTAAATAATTCACTTGTTCCTCATCTAGAAAAAAATATTCTATAATATTAGAATCCATGCCACCCTTAAATAAAAAAAATCAATTTACTAATTTTTCATCAATGATATAAACAATCACATATTTATCTTATAATTATAACTTTTTCCATTCTTCCTTGTGAAATATTTCAAATAAACTTCTTCTTTGATTATAATACCCCATCCATTGAATTTATATTAATATTTTAAATTTTGGACCACACTTGTTACTCATAATTTGGGAAGATTTATTTGATCTCTAGATTGATAATTCGGCCTATAATTCTTCATATTCATGTATATGTGGACAACTGTAACAAAACATGTTAAACTAATGATTACATAAAAGCATAATTTTTTCTTATATCTAGGTTATGTCTATCATCATATTGAGAGTTATTTTTTAAATAAATTCAATTTTAATTACATATTTTTTATTTTCATAATTTAATATCATATTATTCATGTTTTTAATGGACATATACTACATTTATCATGTAATATAACCTTCTATCATTATACTTAATTAATTTAAAGATAAACTACATTAAAAATAATTTATAGACTATTATCTCAATTATCATTATATAATTGATAAAAAATTTTCATTATATTAAGGATTTTAACCACGTAAAATATTATATATAATATAAAAATCCATAATTATTAGACCAAGTCCTCCCATGATTCCAAAAATATCAATGGTTCACCTAAATAATACATCAATTCTTTCATATGGAACTAATCTTATGTCTTAAAACATTATTAACTATGACATTAATATTTTATCCCATACATTAAATTACACTTTATAGTTATTTGATTAATTTATAAGAAAATTATATATGTTTTACAAAACATAACAATTATATAAATCCTAATATACCTATCAACAAATTGGGTATTTTGTGCCTTACCATCTTCTTTAAATATCTCTCTGTCTAATCGATTCAAATTAATTTTTTGTATTACTAATTTATTAAAAATACATCATAAAAGCATAAACACAAAGTCTTATATATAAGAGGATATTTACACTTTTTCATTTATATTATACAATTAAAAGTTTTAAAAATAGAAAACCCATTAATATTCAAATATTTTTTTATTAAACTAACATTAAATAATGTTACCTTAATCAATAAGTATAATTTTGTCTTTAATACAACTATTTTCAAGGTCCTCCCACAACACCCTAATAGGGGTTTTAATGATTCTACCCAAATTCCTCCCAATATTTTTATTGTAATTTTGGATAGGTTTCCTTACTAGTTGAAGCACATAAAAATGAAAAAAGCCCATATAAACTCATAAACAACATGAAAAAACAAATGTAAAAAATAATTCTCAAATTGAACACCTGCTTTAAATGAATAAACAACATATTTACTTCCAAGGATCATATACCTCATGGGGTTATAAGATGCCTGATTTAATCAAATAGGAATCTTTCAAGGATCATTTCACACTGAATCCCACTGAGTAACTGTCATAATCTTATTCCATGTATTGTGATAAAATAAAAAAATCATCATCATTTACTATAGATTGATCATGTACAATTATATAATATAACCATATATAGTTTTATAATTGGATTAGAAAAAAATAAAATTAGCATCAATTATCTTTACATTCTTAACAAAGTAATCAATATTTTCAGGTTGAAATAATTAATTAATTCCCTAAAATTGATATTTAAAATTTCATAAAAAATATTTTTGTTTAAACATATTTAATTATTATTGAATATATTGTATAATTAATAATAAAATATTGTAATGTTTTATACCATAATATAAATCATGATGATTTAAATTTTATACCTATGATTTTAATTAAACCGAAGATACCACTGCACAACACATTTCCCCACACACAAAAAACATGAAAAACAAGACATATTATCATGAAATATCTTATCAGCATCTACAACACTAACATTTCCAAATGAAAAATCACTCCTATCAAATATAAAAATAAATACACCATCAAATATACATCACAGTTTAAAATTTAATATTCACTGAATAACTCGTATTTTTCTCATAAAATGCTAACATAACACATATGTATTCATATATAACATGTGGATGCATTAGAAACAAATTACGTCCCTCCAACATCATTCTAAAAATGAATCATACTCATTAAGAAAACATCATCAAATAATTGAAACAAATTTAGATTTACCTCATTTAATATAAGTAAACATTTAAAAAAATATCAATATTAAAAAAATATAATGAATTTATCATTCTCTTATTAGCCGATATAATAATTTTTAAATATAGATGAAAAATATTATAAAATAATTCAAATATTACAATGAATCCATGGAAATTATTCCTCAGCCACCATGGGTTTTATTCTCTAGATTTATATCCTTTAATGGTCTAGGTTATTCAATGGAGTACCCCCACTATGTTTCCCACCATGTGTAATCTTTAATTTAGGATCCTCACATAAAAAATGTATTCAAACTCAAGTAATTTTTCAAAATCTAGGCATCCTAACAATTTTCATGCATAAATAAATTACAACTAGTTTCATCACATGTTATGTGGATAAATAACGAAAATTCATTTACAATTTTATTTTATCATTAAGGAATAATCAGATTCAAGAAAATTAGAAATTAAAAAAATGTGAAAATAATTTGTTCTTGTACATGATTATTGTCTCTGCTAATATTATTTAATTGAAACATAGTTGATTGTATCAGATTACTTTAGGCATACCTCACATTCTTACAGAGGCTACTGTCTATTTTTAAATGTTTATAAGGATCAATGAAAAGAATATATTTTCTATAACATAAAGTAAAATATAAAAGAAATAATTAATAACAAAATGCATCAAATTTTAATTGAATAATATTGAAAATATGTCTACAATAAAACAATATAAGTAAAATCTTCTAATCTCAGTGAAAAAATAATAATATTTTTACATGTGTCATAAAATATTAACAATAATACCCATGGATGTGCATAATAAACACTGGGCTAAAAAATTTAAAAAAATTATAAAAAAAAGAAACAAGTCCTAGTCAAAGAGGAAACTTGTAATGAAAACTTATTTCTATATCAATATCAATTATGAGGGTCCTAAACCTCGAATATTATAATGTAATATCAATGGGGAAGGAAGAAACTTGTCAATAATGAAATAATGTCAATAGTATCTTGATCTATCCTGTGATAATATAATAACTGTGTGAAATGATACCTCACATCCATAATAATCTCAATCCAAATAAAACTTCATCCCATCAACCAGAGATTTGAGGACCCTCAAAATGAAAGACCATGTGTATAATTTTCTTAGACCTTGATATTCATGATCTTGTTATTGTTAAACAAAATACCATGGTAAAGGAAACCCCCTTAACAAAATCATATCATCCTATGTAACATCAATAATATTTCCTTATAGTCTATAGACAATGGGGAATGTTCACCCATGTGAATAACAATCTCATCCTTAACTCATGTAAATACCTTATCATAGAAATTAAAAAACAATGAAATAGTTGGTATCATGTCTATGTTGGTATTATAAAAAATTAATAACATTGAATATAATGAATCATTTGATAAATATTACAGAAAAATAACAATATACAACTTCTAATAAAAAATTATGGCATTTAACTCCTTTTAAAAACAATATATATATGTACACAAGACAAACAACTATCTATAACTGATCTCCAAGGAATAATCTAAACAAATCAACAAAATATAATGGCGTAAAACCCTCAAACCATATATATATATATATATATTTATTTATATATATCAATAACCCAATAGACTATAAGAACATATAAGACCTTTAACGATATATCGGTTCATAGATTTCAGTATAATTACACATGTTATTATCAAAGGAGTAAAAAAGGATCCTAATAAAGTATAATAGACCTTAATTTAACTAAAGGTCCATGATTTGGGTTCCTATTATATGTATTAGTTATCATTATATCAATCATGTAGTTATTGATGCCCCATATATTTTGTATGAAACATGGGAAAACAATCCTAGCCTAAAACATTAATACCATACTTATAAGTATATAAGGGGAATAATATAGAATAAATTCAATTAAAAGAATTATATTAATCACAATCAAATACAATGAATCATGTGTTAACAAGTAGAAAAAGGCATTGGTATTTAAGTTTCACAAACATAAATATGGTAGGATGTATATAATCATAGATAGTTATGAAAAGAATTTTAAATCAATGGATTTCCCAAAATATAAAAAATAATTTTTTAGTGTGTATCTTTTCCCCCAAAGTCTAAGATATATTTATTAAAAAAATATTATAAGAGTAGAAAAGATGGTATTTTCTTACAATCAATCTCATAATGAGGATTTAAATCCAAAGGTAACTCATCATGCCATGTGAGCTCTTTATTAATTCCAATGTTTGCATGCCCATCCACCACATTGTTTTCTTATCTATACACATGTGTGACTATACAGCTATACTCCGGATGGGTTGAGAGTTAGTTCATACAAGGAGCAGTGAGTTTCCATGATAAATTTATAAATCCATTCCGGATTTATTGAAAAACTATGGTAGAATCACTTTCTAGACCAAGATTATACATGCCTTTGATAGTGGCATAATGAATTTCATAAATTACACTATGTAACTCAGCTTCTAAACATAATTATTTTACACAGGTGTCAAGGAATCATCTGATGATCAAATCATTGTGATATCTAAAAACAACACCACATACATCCAGACCCGGGTTTCCCTTAAAAATTCCATTGACATTAAATTTGATCCATCCACACAGGGGGCATTGCTAGAAAACTTTTAGAAGTCCAAAACACTGCATGTGGCTTCCTGAAATCTAGATTTTTCTAAGAAAAAGGTATTCCTACATATTGTTTTAGCACTGATTCATTTGAATATTATTTCTCCTCTTTTTTGAAAAGATGACACGAACTAAGACCACCTATATACTAATAGACATTCCTCCATGATGTATGTAATTCTGATTTCTCCATATTGTGTGAATTATCTCTGAAACAACAACTAAAAACATTTTATTTAATTAAGTGGAGGTTGTACTGATGTACAATACTGTATTAGGTCTGACACATTTGTAATTGAATGAAGATGTATCTTAAGAATTCCGTGAAGTGCCTTCTACAGTGCTGAGGCTCCTGCACATGATAAGAATAGGGGATATATTTCCTCCCAACGATGATTGCAGGAACTACACTAGGAACAAAAGGAAATGCCACAAATTTATAGGTAATTACCAATTGGTAGTTTATAGTGAGCCATCTGACTGATAATGGTCAGTCTGGAGGGTCACATCTATGTTTTATTGAAGTGTGTGAGATAAGAGAAACTAGAATTTTAATTATGATGAAGATGATAAAAGATTTTGGAGTCCAAAATTCCATTTTTTCCAATACCCAAATCAGAGTATCCTTATGTGGAGAAAAGAAATAACTATCCTTCTTGTATGTATTTTGTTTGTTTTATGTCTAGATAGGGAGAGGCAATAAAATATCAAATTTAGAGACTAGTATTTGGAGATAAATTCTTCACGTAAATTGTATTGATAAGCAGAGTGCCCGTCTAGTTATCAAGACAAAAAATTGAGAGTAGAATCCTTGCATGTGATCCAACATTTTTTTAAAATGATGTTTGAAAAATATCCTTTGATATCTATTGAGATTGAAGATTCTGTAAATGAGTTTCTTTCATTCTTTAATTTTTCCATGAACCTTTCCTTTATAAATATGATAGTCAATGAGTCAGTGCAAAGTAGAATCCAATAAATGTTATCATGAAAAGCATCATTAAGAAGTATGATATTTTTTATACCCCATGACCCTTATTGATAGGTTTGAAGCAAGGGACCCAAGGAGCTGTGACCAATTTCAATTCAGCATGATTACACTCCAAACAAAATTCTTAAATCAGAAATTCAGATGCTTGATAAGAGAAATTGGACATTTATAAATTAGAAATCAATGGGAAAACTTATATAAAATGTAGTGTTTTACTAGGAAAATCCAACCAGCTATAGATAGATACTTCCCTATCCATGCAGTGATAAGCTTATTTATTTAATACAGAGTTTTGATGAAGTGTCCATCATTAGGACTTCCCTGGAAAAGCGGAACCCTGTAATATTTCCTGGTCATAGAGCTTTCTTGCATTACCATATCTTTATGAAGCTGAGTGTCACAGCCCAACCCATGGGGCTCGGGTTGTGACTACCCCAAGCTTACCTTCCATAGGCCAGCGGTTTGCGACTAGAACCAGAAAGTCATATCACTATGAAGGGAAGGTATTGCCTTTAAACATGTATAAACACACAGTCCATGAACATAACAAGATTTAACCACGATGTAAAACCGCACTAGTAAAAGTGTGTAATGAATGTAAATAGGCCAAAATACAAGCCCAATTGAAAGATACAATACACAAGAAAACATAAAACATCTCCTGAGATCGTCCTACAGGGATCCTACCTAAAGGGTAGGTACATATAATCTCTACATCTCTCCACATCACTGTCACTGCCATCCATCGTCAGGTCCTTGCTCACTGTGTCTGAGTCAAGGTTGCTAGTCGTCTGCACAAAACACAACAAGGTGCGGGTGAAGCTTGTGAAGGGGAGAGTATAATAATACCCAATAGGGGCCCTGATACCCCTGAAGGTCTCTTAGATTTCCCTAATGGATAACCATAATCATGATGTCAAACAAAAAGGAAAAAATCAATAGACACAGCTCAAACAAGGTATAACTGAGTACAGTAGTAGAAATGAGTAGTCGTAAGGCTAGATCATCTTACTCTATCAAAATTCACTACTACTGAACCACACAAGATTGATAGGTATTAACCCCCACAAGACCCACATAGGATTGATAGGTACTAATTCACAGAGAATCGCTGGGCGAAGATTCAAACAGAATCATTCGGTGTTGATTCACACAGATTCGCTCGGTGCTAATTCACAAAGAATCAATAGGTGCTGATTTACATAGAATCAGTGGGTGCTGATTCACATAAAATGATTGGGTTTTGATTCACATAGAATCACTCAGTGTTTATTCACATAGAATCACATGGTGTTGATTCACATAGAATCTCTCTTTATTCTTCACGTCTTAGACAGACATAGGATTCTTGCTCATTGTACGGTTGTTTCTAGGAGAAACTTCTTTGCAATCCATTGGTTGAATTTCAACTGGCACAAAGTCCCACATTGAAGTTACCCAATTAATTTTCATTAAATTAGGGTTCAAATGCAATAGACGGCGCGTCAACTGGAAGCCTAGTCTCCAAGATATTGTCATTTTAGAAGTGAGAGCCCGGTTCGATTCGGAGTTGATCCAACCGGACCATGGTCCAACATTCTCTAACATTCTCGTGGAGTATCTCAAAAGGACCGTCTCACTCCTAGGATTCCAGCATTGCAGAAGGATCCTCAAATGGACATCTGGTTCACAAGATATGACCTTTTAAGCCTATCTGGGCCTCAGAAAGTCCAGGTCCAGTCCGACCCGATCGGGTCGACCCTGTTTGGGCCTCCCCGACCTGGTAAGGGTTGACATGACCCTATCTGGGACCGACCTGGCCTCGCCCTGACCAGGCAGGGCCATGGCTACTCGGCCTGCCGGCTGGCATGACACACGGAGGGGTTTCATGGTCCACCTCCCGAATAGCTCCATGATTCATTCAACTATTTAAAAGGCAGTGCCAGGTGGTGTCGCCTCATCACCCAAAGGACCCACAGGGAGAGGGTCCCCTGCCTTCACTGTGGCTTTGAGCCATGGAATTCCTCATTATAGAATGTGATGGCGCACCGCTTCCCACCTCTATGTCCGGCCATTTCCAGCTACCTGTCCAACCACTGTGGTGTCGAGCGGCGCCACTCTCCTCTTCAGCCGGTGTGTTCTGGCTCCCTCTGGTGCTGGCATAAATTCTATGGGCCACCTAGTGAGCTTTGGTGTTCTTCCTTCCGGACATGCTTATGGGTTTCCTGGGATATCATCATCCTTGTGTGCCTCCTGGTTTCCACTTTCCTCAGAGTTGGAAATGTTTCCCCCAAAGAACGCAACATGAATGATGCAGCAGAGGGTACGACCTTGTTCATTTGGATCGTTCCCTCCACGTAAGCATTATAACCAGCGATATATTATTCAATTCATCAATTATAATATTTCATAAATAAACCTCCTTCCTCGATGATCATTGGTGACCACTACAGATGATAGTGCTTCCATGTTCGAGGGTATTCTAGTTAAAGGAGAAGGTTTGTGATCATTGATGTTCATCATCTTTCGACCTATGAAGCGATTCCACAACGAGCATTGTCAAATCCACTATTCTCCGTCGGTGGGTGTTGTCATAGTACTTTTCCAGAGGTTCCTCAAAGCTATGTCAAAAACCCACACCCAAGCTTCTATTAAATGGACTAGAGATTCGAAAGTGTCATATGACATTAATGATGTTCGTTTATAAACTAAAATTAATGTTGCAATGTTGAGGTTACAAAGATGAAGGGTCAAGCCATTAAATGAATTTTCAATTCATCGGTAACACCACCACCATTCAACTATTAGAGAAAAGAAATAAAATAAAATTGTTAATTTATATTATTATTATTTTTTTAAAATTCTAAAATTTATCTTTTTCTCTCAACCTACTATTGTTGAAGTGAAGATTCCCTTAAGAGAATCTTGACGTTACGGATTCAACAGTGCCCTCATATTTTTTATTTGTGAATTGGTTCAAAACATAGAAAATGTTGCCCGTAGGTTTACTAAATATAACATAAAATATTTTAAAAATTCGTTTCTGGCACACCAGGCCTAGGAATTACGCACCATCAATTTTCACATAACCAAATTATTCCAGAATAATTTAAAAAAAATTACATGGAATTTTTGGGTCATTGCATTCTCCCCACCTTAGGCATTTTCACCCCAAAAATCTACAACAAAAACTAGGAAACCAATGGGGGTAATGATCCCATATATGATCTTCCCACTCCCAAGTGCTCCCATGGAGATTCCAATTCTACCAACGAACTCGCACTAGAGGTATTAACCACCGATGAAGGACCTGCTCCTGTTGATCCTCTATCTCCACTTAGAACTCCACAAACATTGCTCCATAGTCTATGTCCAGCTCGCCTCAGTCGATAATGTGTGATGGATTAGGTATGTACCTCCTCAACAGCAATACGTGATATACATTATGCACCTGGCGCATCTGTGGGGGAAGAGCTAGACTGTATGCCACCTCACTTACTCTGACAAGGATCTATAATGGTTTGATGATCCTTAGAGATATCTAATTGCTCTGTCCAAACCTCTGTAATCCTCATCGCGGTGAGACCCATATGAAGACATGGTCTCCCCCCTCATACTCCAAGGGTCTTTATCTCTAATCACTATAAGATTTCTACAAGCTCTGTTCAGTCTTCATCAACTCCTGGATGATCTGCACCTTCTCTATGGTGTCATGTACCAACTCTGGACCCATGAGTGCTAAATCCCCTAGATCTGTCTAGCAAAGGGATGATCTATGTGGTCTTCTATATAGGGCCTCAAAGGGATCCATATCAATGGTGGAGTGATAACTGTTATTTTATGAAAACTCCACCAGGGGAAGGTGGTCCTCCCAACTACATCCATAATTGAGGACAGAAGCACGAAGCATGTCCTCGAGTGTCTATATGGTCTGCTCCGTCTTACCATCTGTATGATGACACAAGTCGATGCCCATGCATAGATGATTCCGGAATGCCTCTTGTAATCCCTTCCACAAGTGGGATGTAAAACAATAATCATGATCTGAGATGATCTTTGATGGCTCCACTTGATGTCATAAAAACTATTTTACGTATAGAAGTATCAACCTCTCTACTAATCCCTTCTCTCGGATGGGTATAACATGGGCCAACTTGGTGATTTGGTCAATGATATCCCAGATCGAATCATGGACCATGGACGTACGTTGTAGCCCTGTCATGAAATCCATGGATATAACATCCCACATCCCCTCTCGTACCTCAAGTGCCTGAGCTAAGACAGTTGGTACATGATTCTCGGCCATCACTTACTAACAAGTGAGCCATTAGGATAACAACTATGCCACTGCCTTCTTCATCACTGGCCTCCAGTACAGACCCCGGAGGCCCTAGTACATCTTGGGCACTCTAGGATATACTGCTAAAGGGGTTTTATGGAACTCTATGAACACCTCCTCTCGTATCATAAGAGGTACCATGGTGTACCCCCTGAAGAGGATGACGTGCTACCGCCCTTTAGAGAATCTATTAGGAGCCTATCATGAGGTTATCTGAACACGTCGGGCCTCACAGTCTATATACCCATGATGAGCCTCATGAAATCACTGAAGAAGTGGGGGAGTGACAGTCATAGACTAGAGGTAGGCTTCTCAATCACTATCGACGAAGGATAACTGCCATGTAACAAGCTGCTCCATCGTCCCACACAGCAAATTTATTCCAGACCTTCTAATAAGTGTTTTTTCTAATAATTTATCCTTCCTAGGAATGTATACTATCTCAATGTCAATTTACTAGAGGTACTGTAGCCATAATCACTATCTCTTGATCAGGTCCTTCTGAGGGAAGATATACATAAGACTCTTGTGATCATATTAGACTATAAAACATTCGTTTATCAAGTAGTGATGGCACGTCTTCTGAGAAAATACCACTACTACTAACTCTAGGTCATGGGTAGCATAGTTCTTCTTATGATGTCTCAACTACCTTGAGCCATAGGTGATCACTGCTCATTCTGTCATCCGTACACAACCTAGTTCAGTCCCTGATGTGTCGCATTATCCTATATTCCCAACACCCTCTTGTAGTAACCTCAAGATGGGGGCACTCATCAGCCCCTACATCGGCTTCTGAAAACATGACCGACACTTCTTCATCCATAAGAATGGATACCCTTCTTAATCAAAGATGACAAGGGTATCACAAAAATGTAAATTTCAGGTACGAAACTCTAGTATTCACCAAGGAATTTTTGGAAACTATGCACCTTGGTCACACTCTTGGGTAGCTCCCAAGAAAGCACTACCTCTATCTTCACCAGATCCACTCCAACTCCAAATTTTGAGATAATGTGCCTCAGGAAGTGGACCTCCCTTATGCAGAACTGGTACTGCAAGAGATTTATATAATGTATGTGCTCTAAGAGTGTATCCATAACTATCTGCAGGTGTGTGGCGTGCTCCTCCTTTGATACCGAGTATATCAAGATGTCGGAAATAAAGACTACCATGAAGTGATTGAGGTAATGCTGAAAGGCCATATTCATTATCCCATGAACACTACTGTAGCATTGGTTACACTACGGGGAAACTAACATATACCAATGGTTTGGAACCGTTGGTATAGGCCTCCAAACCGTTGGCATAGCCTATACCAACGGTTTGGAGAACCGTAGGCAAGTAAGTCGTTGGGATAGGTCTATACCAACAGTTTTTGGAAAATCGTTGGTATAAACCTATACCAACAGTTTTGAAAAGCGTTGGAATAAGTAATATGAAAATCTATACCAAGAGTTCCACAAAACCGTTGGTATATATATTTCCAAAAAAAACATTCTCTGGGATTTGATCCCAGGACCTCCAGTTTATCATTGAACGACCTAACCACTAACCTAACATGACTTTTATGAACATAATTTCATAAATATATATACGTATTATCATAATTATTTTATGTTTTGATTTATTCAATGTTCTGGTTAATAGGATCCGATAAAAAATCAAGGGACCTATACCAACGGTTGTCAAAACCGTTGGTAAAGACCAATACCAATGGTTTTGACAACCGTTGGTATAGGTCCCTGGAATTCGGAAAGGGATGTTGATATATTGGGGACATTTACGAACAGTTTGGCCAAACCGTTGAGAAAAGTGGCCACAAATTGGACCTTTCCAATGTTTTGGCCAAACCGTTGGGAAATCATACCCTTTTCCCAACAGTTTGGCCAAACCGTTATGAAAAGTGGCCACAAATTGGACCTTTACCAACGGTTTTTCCAAACCATTGGGAAAGCCTACCCTTTCCCAATGGTTTTGGAAAACCATTGGGAAAAGTGGCCACAAAGTGGGATTTCCAAACGGTTTGGACAAACCGTTGGGAAAGCCTACCCTTTCCCAATGGTTTTGGAAAACCATTGGGAAAAGTGGCCACAAAGTGGGATTTCCAAACGGTTTGGCCAAACCGTTGGGAAAGGTAACATTTCTAGTAGTGTCACACCGAATGGCATCACCAAGAACTCATAATGACCATACTGACATTTGAAAGATGTCTTTGGTACATCCTCATCTCATACCCTGATCTGATGATAACGTGATCTGTTTTCAATCTTAAAAAACCATCGAGCTCCCTTTAGCTTGTTGAAGAGATCTTAAATCTTCATCATTGGATACTTTGTTCATCAGGTAAACCTATTTCAGGTGTCGATAGTTAACACAAAGCCTTAGACACCAATATGCCTTCTTGGGGAACAAGATCTGGGATGCCCATAGAGAAACACTGGTCCTTATGATCCCATTCTTCTGCATGTCCTCTAGAAATACCCACAACTCACGAAGCTCCACGGGAGCCATCTGATATGATGGTGTAGATATCAGTGTCATCCTAGGGTATAGGTCAATGTTAAATTCTACATTTCTATGAAGAGGTAGTCTTGGAACATCATTAGGAAAGACATCAGCATACCTGTCCACCACTACAGGATATCTCAAAATCCTCTTATCAACTGCTCCGAGGGTGATGCTATCCAAATGGTGAGTGAGAGGATGAACTGTCCTCCGAGGAAGTTCATCATGTTATGAAAAGGTTTTCCTTCTCACTGGTGAAGGAAAAAATGATACCATCCTCTTGGACACACCGTAAATTGCTCCTAAAGAAGTCGATCTGAGCGTGGACTATAGATAGCCAGTCTATACCCAAGAAGACATTGTAAGGCCTCAACGTTGATACTTGGAGATCCCAACCAAAGCTCTCACCTACTAGAGTGATCTCGCACTATCTATAGAAGTTCGTCATCCTTGAGTCCTCTCCAATAAGAGTCTTTAATCCTAATGATCGAGCCAAAGACTACATAGAAATATTCGAGCTCCAAACAAGTGTTGTTGAAATGAAAGAGTGACTTGTACCTATTTCTATAAGTACTACAGGTAGGTTGGATTAGTCAAATATCATACCTATAACCATCTCTAGAGAATCATGGTTGTAGGCCTCTACCACCTTTAGCTGAGCTCACCCATGTAAACCTGCTCCCTGTGGTCGGGGTTGACCACCTAGGTGTGGTGGTGGTGGTATCTCAAACCATCATCCACCACCTACTACAAGACCAACTCCTCTACCACGTCTGCCACCCTGCCAACCTCCTCAATCGAACCACAACTACAGCCTCAGCAGTTCCATGACCATCGACTGATCATGGGAATGGCGGATCAGGCAGTCGCAATCCATGTGGCCCTTCCCACCGCATGTGAAGCACAGTCTTCTTCCATGCTAACCTCCTATACCTCACAAGCTTTGCACCTCTGACCCTACATCCTGGTGTCACCCTCCAGATGGTATGGTCCCCTTAGACATCTACATCATCTGCCTACTGCATGCTTTAGATGACTCTACTACCTGTCATCCTGTGGTGTCTCTCACTATCGGTGCTTGCTCAGCTAAAAAGCACTCCACCAAGCATGTTCATTTGGGCACTCGAACCAGCATTTGGATATTTAGAGATATCATTTACACTCTGATCAGTCACCGTAGACCCTTCTCAAAGGAATGTGCCCTAAAAATAGGTCATGTAACATGTGGGTTGAGTATCACGAGAGGTCAGTGAATCTCATCGAGTACTGTGCCCCAGATAAGCTGCCCTGATGCTAGTGCAACAGCTCTTGGATATGCACAGAGTGTAGTATAGCAGGGAAGAACTCCTCCCTGAAGAGGCTCTTAAAGTCCTTCTAGTTGAGCGTCACCGCTTCATGTAACTAGAGCATCAAGCTCCACCATCTTCCTACTATTCCCTGGAAAAGTCTAGCATCTAGGATCACCATCTGCTCTGTTGTTCACCTAAATAGGCGGAAAACACTAGCCACAACTTCTAGAAAGTCCACTGATACCTAAGTATATGTCTTCCCTTGAACCCTCGAACGTCTTTTACACTGGAACTTATGCAATGTGCTCAGTCGGCGTCCACCATCTTTCAGTGGGGTTGGAGGAAACTGCTTCCCAATAGGTTGTGGTGATGTCAGTGAACCACTTGAAGGTGCTAACATAGTAAGAGGCCCCTGTACCGAAGCCTCATCACTCGGTATGTTGTCATCATGTACTCTTTTGGGAATCTTGATTGGCTATCTAAGTAGTGACATCCTGAAAATAAATAGGTTCACCACGTTCAATAAGTTATACCTAGTTAACTGACTCAAATGAGATCAAAAGTAATACATTTTCAAAACACACACAATCAGTGTTATCCTGCATCAAATGAAAAATCAGAATTTAGGGTCTTGGTGTATGGATATGTCAGCCGTCGCACCAACACTGGACTCCCTAAACTGAAAACCACACTCAAAACACATAACACTATTTCTCTATTTGAAATATCAAAGTCCTATTTCTTCAGTAGGACCCACTCCTTTGATACCACTTTATCACGACCCGTCCCTTGGGTCCCATACTGTTACTACCCCAAGCCCTTCTACCATAGCCTAGGGGTTGGAGATTAGCACCGGAAAGCAATATCCCTAAAATTGGAAGGAATTTACTTTAAACCTGTATAAACACATAGTCCAAGAACATAATAATATGTAACCATGAAATAATACATCATTAGAAAAAGTGTGTGATGAAAGTAAAAGAGAAGGAATACAAGCCTAACTGAAAGATAAAATACAACAAAAAATAGAAAACAACTCCTAAGATCATCTATCATGGATCCTACCTAAAGGGTAGTTATAGATCATCTCCATAGATCTCCATGTCAGCCATCACATCCATCCACGGCTAGGTCCTAGCTCCCTGAGTCTTAGTCAAGGTTGCCCATTGTTTGCACAAGACACAAGAAGGTACATGAAAAGCCCGTACAAAAGTTAGTATAACAATACCCAGTGGGGACCCCAATACCCACAAAGGTCTCTCAAATTTTCATAACATAAAACCATGAGAATGATCTCAAACACCAATCTCAAAGAAATAGACACATCTCAATCCACATATAACTGAGTATAGTAGTACAAATGATTAGTTGAAAGGATAGATCATATTCCTCTAACAAGAGTAACTACTATTGAATCACATAGGATCGATAGGTACTAACCCCTACAAGACCCTCACAGGATTGATAGGTGCTTATTCACATAGAATTGCTGGGTGATGATTCACACAGAATCGGTCGGTGCTGATTCACACAGAATCACTCGGTGTTGATTCACACAAAATCACTCGGTGATGATTCAAACAGAATCCCTGGGTTTAGATTCAAATAAAATCCCTGGGTGTTGATTCACACAGAATTGATCGATTCCGATTCACATAGAATTTATGGGTGCTGATGAACACAGAATCTTTAGGTGCTGATTCACATTGAATTTTTCAGTGCTGATTCACACAGAGTCACTCTTCATTCTTCACGTATCATCCAGACAAAGGATTCCTGCTCATAGTATGCATGTTTCTTAGAGAAACTACTCCTCAAACCATCGGTCATATTTCAACTGAAAAAAATTAACACATAGAAGTTAGTAAATGATATTTCATGTCATAAGGGTTCCAATGAAATAGACTGTGCGTCAACTGGATGCTCGGTATGTTAGTTATTAAAATTTTTGTGCTGAGGGCCTGGTTGGATTCAGAGATGAACAAACCTGGCTATACTACAACTTTCTCCAAAACTATCGTTGTGTATTTTAAAACAACTCTCTCGCTCAAAGGATCCAAACTCCACAGAAGGTTTGCCAAACAGACGTCAAGTTCGCAGGATAAGTTCTTTTAAGCGTATCTGTACCCTATATGTTTCAGGTCTAGTCCGACCCAGCTCAGATCGGCTCTGCCCGAACCATCTTGAGTAGGCCCGGTTGGGCTGGGTTTTGGCAGCTCAACACACCGGCTAGCATGACCCACACGGGGGTCATGTTGTCCACCTCCCGAACTATTCATTGAGCTATTCTGCTCATTTAATGGTGGTGCTAGGCAGCGCTGCCTCGCTAATTGTGGGACCACTAGGGAGAGGGTCCTCTACCTTCAATGCAGCTTTGAGCCGCATCCTATCTCATCGCAGTGTGTCACCTCCCACCTTTGCGTCTGGCCGTTGTTGGCTGCCTATCGAACCACCATGGTTCGGACCGACCCTGCCCTCCACCGCAGCCAATGAGCGCTGGCTGCCACCTATGATTTTGGCACCAGTGTCGCACTGGAAGAAATTTCATGGAGTTTTGGGTTAGTTCATGTGGCCTATTCTTCCATTTGGACACATCTACGGGTCTCCCAGGATGCTGCCATCATTGCTTGAATCCCATTTTCTTCTTTCCATTGAGTTAGACATTTGTCCCCTGAAGAACGCGACATGAATGAAGCGGTTGATGGTCTGACCTTGATCATTTGGCCAGATCCCTCCGTGTTACAATTATAAAAAATGGATGATAATATCATTCATAAAAGATATTCTTTAATAAATATACCCATTACCTCAAAGAACATTGGGGACCACTATGGATGGAGGCGATTCCATGTTCGAGGGTAATGAAGACGAAGGAGAAGGTTCATGAGCGTTGATATTAATATGGTTCATTTATGAACCGCATTTAATGTTGCAACATTGGGGTTAAAAATCTGAAGGTTCCATCAATTAAGTGGCTTGAAAAGTCATCATTCCCTCCACTACCGTTCAACTATTACCGAAAATAAATAAAATAATTTTTTTAAGTTATTATTTTTTTGTAAAATCCAAAATTTATCCTTTTCTCCCGACCTACTGCGGTCGAAGTGAACCTTCCCTTAAGCGAATCGTAGTGCTGTGGATTCGACGGTGCCCTCATATTTTTAATCCAAGAACCAGTTCAAATGATAGAAAATTCCTCTTTTAGATTTACTAAATGTACCTTAAAAAAGTTTAAAAAATCCTTGCAGGCACACTGGGTCTCGGAATCACGTGTTGGAAATTTTCGTAGACTCGTTTTAATCCAAAATAATTTAAAAAAATTACATGGAATTTTAGGATATTTACATTGATATAATCTATTTATTGTTACTCAATTAACAATATAGATGAATGATTTATTCCAATTAACAGTGTATCATGAGACATATTCATAATGCGATAGGGCCTTTTTCAAATTTTCAACATTTTGTTTTCCTCCTTGAAGAATGAAAATCAGGTCATCCACATAAAAGAGGATGATTTGGAGTTTCAGGGTTCTGTGATGCTCGAAAGGTAAGGATCTATCCAAGATATCGCATTCATGTAATAAGTATCCTAAAATAATCCTCTGTAACTGAAAAAATAATGGGAGAGAGAGGTTCCCCATGACTTACTCCATTTGAACATTTAAAATATCCTTTTGTAGATCCATTAACAAGAATAGGGATGTGAGAGGACGCGAAAATTGTTTTTAACCACTTAAAAAATGGGTCACTAAAGCCTAAATTGAGTATAAGTTTGTAAATAAAACCCTAATCCATGGTATCGAAGGATTTTCTAATATCCATCTTGAGCGCAAGATACCCCTCTCATAGTTTTATCCTGGAGATTAACACATTCAGAGTTTCTTCTGATGTAGTCCTAAATAATTCATACATTCATGAACCTAAATTGAATAAAAGATACAATTTTACCTTCAATATTAGTGATCATATTTTCCATGATTCTGGTATGGATTTTTTAACTATTGTTAATAATAGAAATAGGTCTAAAAAAGTGAATTTCAGTAGTTTTCTCAAACTTGGGGATATGTATGAGAAATTGAGAATTGATCACATGAGGTAATACAATTATGGAGAAAAAATATTTCGCCATTATGCAGTTTTCAACATGAATAATATCCCAAAATTTCTTATAAAAGGAATTAGAGAGGCCATCATGCCCTGGGGCACTTTCCGCCTTCAAACTGAACACTGCATCTATGATATCAAATTGTAGTGGCATACTAGTAAGTTTGATATTTTCTTCATCATTAACTGTGTTATTAATGATTCCTTCCACCATATTTCTATTGAAATCAATTCTATTAAAGATATTAAGGAAATAGTTGACAATATATTTAGCAATATATTCATTATTATCAATAATCGTGTCACAATATTTAAGGAAATTGAGAGTCCTACAAGCCTTCCTAGGTCATTGAAGTGCATTATAAAACATTGTGTTTGTATCCCACTCCGTAATCCACTTAACATTGAAAGTCACTTTCTGAATATTTCATTTAAGGGAGAGGAGAGCATTCAACCTTGTTGTGAGGTCAGTTTCTTTCTGAATATTTATCAAAAAATCAGAGTTCCTGGCCTCTAATTATATCTCTTTCAAGCTGTCTAGAGGAGACAATTTCAGTCTCCATCATGTTGAAATTTTCATTTCACCATCTATTATCATTATATTTTAGTATTTTAAGCTTCATGAGGTAGGAAATGTCATCATTTCCACAATGCATGGAGTTCTATGAATCTGCCACAAATTTACAAAATTTTGAATGAGCTTCCCAAGCACTATTATATCTGAAAGGAAATCATTCCTTATAGGATCTAGAGTTAATGCTAACCATTATAGGTTAATGATCCAAATTAATTCAAGATTGTGTAATACTAGAGGTGGAGTTTTATATTTGTAGGGTATGAGAATTAGAGAAAGCATTATCAAGCTTAATAGCAACCACTCTATTTTATGCATTTTATACCGAGTATATGTGGCTCTAACCAGATTGATTTTTATCAGGTTGTTTCCATCTATGAATTCCATGAATTCATTTAAGGAATGGGTGTGATTCACAACTCACAATCATTCACTCACATAGAGGATATCACTGAAATCACCTTGAATAATCCAAGGGTCCCGAATGATAAATTAGAGTGACTCAATAATCTGTCAGAGCATCATCCTATCTGGATTCTTATTTTTTGCATAGACTATGGAGTAGAAGAAATTCTCATACTAATTATTTTCATTAAAATTAATAACCTGAGAATCAACAATAAAGTAAACAATATGAGAAATGGATCCACGAACAAAGACCTATAAATTTTCCTTGATTCCAAAAGCAACATTGTTTCTAATAAATCTATAGACCCCATTTTCGAGTACAACAACACCAACTCCAATAGCCCAAATACCTTCATTTTTTATTCATTTTGATAATACAACTTTCTTGGGATGAGGTGGAATCCTTACAATGCCCGTAGGTGTAAGAATTACATGGCATGTATTTCTTAGATGTATTAATTTCTCATATTCTTAAAACATTACATACATCCTAGAATAACGACTTGGAATTACTCCACCCTAGCATCTTCATCATGAAATCATCTCTCCACCTTCGCATGGCTATTCATCTAGGATTTCCCAAGCATGAACATGTTTTTCTCGATGGAAAGTACCATACCCTCTCATTCTTGCAATCTGTTTAGCTTCTATTATGGTGGAAGCCCCTTGCTCATTCTCCTTCTAGAGCTTATTCCTTGAATTTTTTTTGGTTTTCATCTGCACTTAAGGTGTCCTAAAGGTGGCCCGAATTCCTAACTGACCCAAAGTCCAGGGTGGCCTGAAGGCCTTAAAGGACTTGGGGACCTAATTAGGCACCCAAAAGTCTAAACAAAGGAATAGTCCCATCCGCTACAGGGACAAAAATTTCTTGCAACAGTCCTTCTCCAGTACATTGAAATTATGCCTCAACTAGGATTTGATCTTGGGCCTCCAAGATGCACTTAAGGAGTCCTCTCCAACTAGGATGAGGTTCATTTACTACAGGAAAACCATCATAGTAACATTTTTTGGGTTTAATAATGCCCAAATATTTGGTCTTATCAACATGAATAAATCTATTTAGGGAGGTGGTTGTGTAATTAATAGCCAACCCTTTGACAATTCCAGAATAGGATATACATTTAAAATGGTGATTGGGTGTGCTTTCCCCTTTTTTTCTATCAACCTAACTTCTTCTTCCTTATGGATTTCCTGGTTTTTGAAACTCTATCCCTGTTATTCATATGAGTTCCTATGTGAACAGGTACTAGAGATTTTGTAGCATTTGTACTAATATTATTATTACTCTGATAGATATTCATATCTACAGCTTTTCCATATCATGTTGAGTAGCAGGGGAGTCTATAATTTCAAGTGAGACTACCAAGCTGATCAGGGGTTCCTTCTTTATAGATCTATCCTCAAATGAAGCTAGAACCTCAATATTCTGAGATCCATCATTTTAATAATTTCTACATGGAGATAGATTTGAATCCTCTATATTTGAACACATAATGTCAACAATAATTTCTGTATTCCCTGCAATAGGAAGTTTCTTAGTAGGAAGTGTTGATGAATTATTCTCTGTAGTATCCATACCATCACTACCCTTGCATGTTTTCATGGACATACTTGCATCTACATTTGAATTCCCTGTTTCTGTAAGGACTTCATCATTTCCAGCAACCTGAGTTTCAATAGTAGATTCCATCTCAAAATCATTGTTGAGATGTTTGAAGGTGATTAAATACATAATATTTTTTGGAAAATTTAGCATAAAACATATCATCTTCGTCTTATTGTTCCTCCTATTCAAAAATATTCTACCATGAATTGTTTGATTTAGAGGTAGGCTGATGTATTTTTTTCTTAACCTGAATTTTCTCCTCCATCTTCTTTGAATGTTCTCACTTATCACTAATGATTGTTTTACCTTTTATGTATTTAGAAACTTCCTTCCATGAATTTCTATCTAAATATTGATGATTTTTTTTCTTGACAACCCAATAGTTAGAAAATTAGTGTCCACCCATTTTACAAACATCACAAAAGATAGATCTTCCTCATATTATACATTTATCTCGATTTTTTAATTTATGAAAAAAAATGAATGACATTTGAGAGTACGGAGTCAAGTTTTTCTTCCACATTGATACTGGAATATAAACCAAGTTCACCATTTAACATGTGTTCATCCAATTTTAGAGGGGTGCCTATACAGGAAGTAATGTCATTCAAAAAATTTAGGTTCTAAAAAACCCATCTTAATCAATGAAGTATAATCCAAATATGATATGAGAATTTTTTCTAAAAAAAGGATAGAAATTGAAATCAAAATCGGAAATTCGATGAACCCCTTGAATTAGTTGCATATTTACAAGGATCTGTGCAGATTCTTATTCATTCTTTATCCCAAGAACAATGTGAAAGTACCCTTTCCAGATTGGGATTAATTTCCAATCTCTAAAACTCCACATATGAGATATTATGGATTTGATATCAAAAAATGGCCATATATGATAACCATTAGAGTAAATCATGCATAGAAGCAATGAGAACTTACACATGTCAATCCTTTGTTGAATATCTAGTGGATCTTCAACGACTGAAAAATTTCAATCAATCGACCTCATTGGTGATATAAAGGAAGAATTAATCAATGATTCAGATCCATACAACACTTCTAGGAATGTAATGTTTTAAGATCTGTTTTTGTGCATTTTATTATCCACATTTAGGTTGCCACACTTTTTCTCCTCTCTGATTGCCCTAGAGAATGAATGCCCCCACTCTGGATTATGAGTCTTACTCAAAAAGATCCAATTTTATATATGTAACATTATCCAATCCCTATCTAAATATATATACCCATATGGGGAGAATTAATTAATAGGGGTGTGTGAAGGGGTCATGTGACTATACATGGGGAAATTTATAAAAAACAATTTAATTAGAATTTGACATAATAAATTTATTAATTAAAAATATATAAATACTAGATAGGAAGATTTTCATACCCTACCCCTTTTCATTGGGTACTTGTTACCAAACTGATTACCCTTTATTATGTAATTTTAAACTTGGTTCCCCTTAAGGGGTGTCTCCCTCTCTAAAAAACACCACTAAGTATGTGGTTTCATTTATCCTCAAGGGAAAACCAATCATAATCATTCCATCTACTAAAAAATATCTAGGTTTATTAATAATTTATTTTTTTGGAAAAAAATTATTTTTTAGAAAGGAGTTACTTTTGATAAACAATGTGTAACCCTGATGGATGTGACAAATAAAACCACAAATATAATCTTGAGGGAACAAAAACACTTGAGTTTTATTATATGATAGAAATAAATATTTAATCATGAGAGTAACATAGGAGATACATATTATTCTTCAATGGGATATGTAAGAGTATAATGAATATCATTTTTAAATGTGTTTGACATTTAATAAAGTACAATGGTGACACTAGTGTGCTAAAAAATGATAATATTTGTTTCTATGATAAGGGAGTGGTTCCAAAATATGTGTTGATAGAAAAAAAAGAAAAAGGTATTGAATATATCTTACATGGAGATAAATAGATTAAGCATGGTTACTATAATTTCACATTAAAATTTTATATATTCACTTTTGTTATGATGTTATTTCTTGTAATATATCCACTGTAATCTCTTTGTCCACTTTTATTAAATTATCTTGATTATTATTTAGTAGGATTTTTTTATACCACATAAATTCCTATAATGTCTAATTTATATAATTTTTTTACTTAATTTTATTTTTGTTCTATATTTCATGTTAATACTAGTTTATTTATGATGTCGAGATATCGTGAATGGATTATCATTTTTTATACAAATTTGTATAGGATCATGTATTTTTCAACCATCTGTAAAACAATTTGAAAAATTTTAGGATCAATATAATGATTAATTCTAGATCACCGGTTCTAATTAAACAAGTGTTACTAGATCATGGTGATTCATTATGGGTATATTTTGTGGCTAAATACAAAAAAAATTATTCACTATCCCTTTTTTGTTACTTAATAATAATAGTGACAGAGGTAATAGAATGGATAAATATTTTTTTAGAATAAATTCTAGATTCAAGATCATTTAAGAATAAAATTACATATTTATATGATATTGGGATGGGATGATATTTTATTATACATTGATCTAGAATAAATGTAGTAATAATTATTGAAATAGATTTATGAGATAGTTTTGGTTGTGATAGGGATGATATATACATCGATCATGGACTTTTCCATCTATGAGATGATGACAACATATGAATACAGATCAACTCTTGCGAACATGTCTGAAAACCCATTTGTAATGAAGAATTTGTTTTGTATAAGATGACTATTAGTCATGATGATGTTGTCTAGATAGTCAGTATCTGATCATATCAGTAATGTCACCAAAATCATGGGTTATTTGGGGTTCATTGAATTATATTTCATTGATGGTGTGCTGGAATTAAGGAACATAGACATTTTAAATGTATATTCTAATTAATGTTGTTACTTATCTAGAGTAATATATTTTTAATTTTATGATGGATAGTGTTGGGTATGGTCAATTTTGGATGATTTCAAAGAAATAAATTGGTTAGTTTTATTTTTTAATAAAAACAAAATACATCAAATTGTAATAAATGTTATTTTAACCTTGGAATGATTGAATTAAAATGGGAATGTGGGGAGTGGAATTGATAAGATATTAAAAATCCCTTTTCAATGGTGGATTATATCAACAATGGACTATGTGACCTTTCCACTCCCATTTTAGAGGGTGTAGTGATAGAAAATTGCAAGACACTTGTCACATTCCCTTTGTTAGCTGGTCATTTTGTAGTGTATCAATAAAACCATGACAATTGTTATTTCATGGTGGTGTACATGGGTAAAATTAAGATACATTTCCAAAAATAGGATATAAACTCATCTCTTATGATACCAAGACTAAATAAATGGGTAAATTAATTTTGATTAAATATAAAATATTTAATTTTATATTGATATATTTGAGCCCCAATGTGTCTAATCAACCTCCCCTGTCTAGTTGATTACATTAATTTGGTGCATTCCTAAATGGCATGTGGGGTGTCATTATTTCTCCCATGGTGAACACAAATACAAAATATAGAAAACTAAAAACAAATATATAGTTATTTAAATGAAATATTTTCAGAGTTTGATGTTGATTCCATAGAGATGGGGAAGTTATTTATTTAGATTTTTTTAAAGAATAGTATTATTTTATAGTTTAAGAAAATAGGAAAATGAATAAAATTTTGGATTTTAAATCTTGTTTTTTTGTGAGTAGTAGAAGTGTATTGGATTTTGAATATCATATCTGAAGGTTTTATTGCTTTTTTTACTTTATAAGTAACAACGTAATTAGATTATTGAAAATAATTTAAATGATAAATGATCAGTATTAGATTCATGACAAGGTGAATACAATTGTCGTGGTATCCCATTCTCAATATTTAAATGAACCTTTTCCCATGGATAATAGTTTATGGTGTTACTAAATCTAGTTTTTCTCAATACAATTTATAAACATGATTATACTTAACATAAAAATGGTATGTCCTAATTAAGGGTAAACTTTTATACAATTAAAAGACTCATTAAATATTTAATTACAATATTCCTGATTTAAATAATCATAAATGGATAGAACTAGAAAAATATATTATGTATAAAAATGAATGAATTGAAAAAAAAAACAAATGAATCCAATGAATCTTTCCCCCTTGGTCTACATAACACTAAAAAAGGTGTTATTTACAGCATCATCTGAGTGAAATGGGTTTTAGGGGGAATAATATATATAAATAATATATAAAAAATGTATAAATGATGTGTTTTAGAGTTCCATGAAAAGCGTAGCTTCACATCCTAAGGTTTTTTCTCTATAATAAATCATGTTAATAGTTAATTATCTATTTATACATGATATCAATGGGGTTTTGTTGCATTTAGGTCATAATTAATATTTCCCATATTGTGTTTTGGGTATTTCTACTTGTTTAGAGACCACCCAAAGACAAAAATATATTAATTTCCATGCAAAAATAATATAAAATATCTAGATATGATAAGATCTCACAACATTGATGAACTATAATGTTCTTAAACCCTGTAATATTTTCATGTCTAAAACAAGTTTCACATCTGAAACTGGTTTATGGCCTTGTAATTTTTTCATGTCCTGAACTGGTTTCATGTCCTGAACATGTTTCATCCACTAAACATGTTAGAGGCCATGATCTGGTTACCAGAAATTAATATTTAGTTTTTATATCATGATTCTACATTTTGTAGTGGTTCATGTGTTTTGATCCCCAGAATTATTCCATATGTTTCTAACATCGCGTGACTTCATTTTTAAAGTGGATAAATTGATCTTTTTTCTATTTTTTCTCATTTTTCATCAATTATATTATCCTTCCAACAATGAACCATATATTAAGTTTATAATAATGAATTAAAAATAAAATTAATAAAATATATGAATTTTTGTGTGAAAAATATATTCAAGAAATAAAGACATCAAATCCCCCACACTTGAATTCATAATTTTACTAATGTATGGAATTGAAACATAATAAAAAGTATGTTCACCATACCATAATTTTAATTTAATTAACAGAAAAATAAATTTAACAAATGGGAAATTAAATATTCAAGCACCATGGAGAAAAATTCATCATTGTGAAATTATTGAATAAACCAAATTAACCACTTGTTTTAAATTTTATATCTTGAAACATACTAGTTATTTGAGTCACCCTTTTTTCAATTCATTGTAAAAAAGAATTCCATTTTCAATTTACCTCTCTTTTAATTTTTTTCACTTTTGATCTGGTTATAAATTTAAACAGATTTCAGTACATAAAACAATAACATGTCATTTAACATAGGTTTTCAATGAATATCATATATAATAGTTATTCATGTAGTCTTATACGTTTATGATTAGATAACCCTGGGGTTTATGTTAGGTGATTAAATGATGTAAAATAATAAATCTCGAAAAGGATTCTTAATTTTAATTAATATGGAATGTTTTAATAAATAATTTCAATAAAATTTTCCTTTCAATATATCGTTACCCTTTCCCCCAAAAAATCATTGCGGGTTCATGATAAATGTAATCCCAAAGAATGACTCTACCACTCTTGTTATTTTTTTATCTTGTTTTCAATTAATTATCCATTTAAAATTTATCTTATGAAAAATGAACCATCCATCACCAAAAAACCTATAACCAAATGATATTTTGTCTACTAATAGTTGTTTATATCCTCATTAGAGACAATTCATTTTTTGATTATTATATATATTTATATATATTTATAAAAATGGGATAATAATAAAATACAGTGAGTGATAACATACTCTCTCCTGAAATAACAAGATAAAGAACAAAAATTATTCTAAATGAAATGTATCACTATTCCCCATGGTAATTCTCTCCGACAAAACTTATTCTTTTATATATCATTAAATATATTTAGATGATTATATTAAAAGATAAAATTGGATTCTAAATTTTCTCATTTTCTTACAAGACTATTCATGGATTCAATGGGATTAAAATTAATTATTGTTTTTTATGTCCATGGATAAACTCGTAAATAAAATATAGATCAATAATATTGTATGTGATTTTGTTTTGTTATATATTCAATACGATACCATGAATTATATAGATTCTAACATGATCACCTTTCTCAAGAAAAATACTATGGAAAATGAACAAAAATATTAGGCTCATAGGTTGTATTAGGAAAAAAAATTCAGGTTTTTTATAATCACTCTTATAAATTTATAAATATGATTAATTTCATTAATGAAAATATCAACAATAAAAAGGAAGGCCAAATCACTAAAAAATTCAGTTACCCAAATTTTCATGCTCCGCTCAATCATTATTTTCCAAATTCTAAAACTCAAAACTATCTCAAATAATTATATTATTACTGTTATCCTTGAAATATAATGGAAATTAAACATAATTTAATAGAATTGTATGTATGTTATATAGTTTATATGTCATAGTTCATTTGATTAAAGATATAATCAAATATTATCCATGAAATTGGTAGTTAAAATATCTAAATAAATTAAATTTGGGAACATAATAAAAAAACAAAAACAACTACTACGCTTTTTAATGATGCTTCAATGTTAGTTTCATAGGTTTTCCCTACTCCAGATTCTGGATAAAAATTGGTTTGATAATTCATATTTCCTTGGATTCATGATCTAAATTGTGCTAATGAAATATATTGGTCCTATATACTATTTTTGTGCTTATTATTGATCATTTACATATAGGGTCTTGATAATCCTGTAAAATAATAAAACATTAGTGATTGTAATAGTAATAATACATGAAATTTGAAATCTTTTATAGTGGATTCATCTGTTCCTATATAAATAATAAGTAAATAATGAAAATAACAATAAATTCATCTTGTGTCCAAGAACATATTTTTATGTAATATTGTTCGGAAATCCTTACATCCTAAAAAATAATCTCATGAGACAAATGATTTGAAATATATTAGTTTTTTATGATCTAATAATTTCCTAAGTAAAGCCATGTTGATGAATATCGTCTCTTGTCCTCCACTACAAAATATTTTAACTCTTCCTGATGGCATCACTTTCTTGATTTGAATTTTCATAATCCAATATTTTATCTATAATCATAAAAAACTAACTTGAGTGCCATGTATCATCCATACATGTTTTCCGTTCTCAAAATAAATACATTTTTTACTTTTCCAGTATTCATGGTGTGACCTCTCATATTCTATTTCTTTTTATTCAAACTTTTAATTTTATTCACATATTGTACCTTGTAGCTAACTCTTTTACTTAATCAACATCATAAATATATTCAAATTATGGTATACATTCATCTCCAAACTTATTTTCTTATATCTCCTCATAGTTATCAATATCCCATGTATTCTAAAACAAACTCTTTCCCAACCAACTCGGATAATGAGTCATGTTATTTGTACATCAATCAGTTATCATAAAATGGCTAATAATGGTCTCCTCGTAATAAGTAGAAACTTATCATCTTCTATATCTGGTACTAAAAATTTTATGAGGAATTATAATTTTTTAGCTATGATCATATGGACTTAAATAACCCCTTTGAAGTACATCACAATTGAATCTGCTAACTACTGGGAAAACGTTATGGGCTTCAGTCCTTCCAGACCCATTATTTTGTATGTGGTGCGTGAAATGATGTAGACGCTCACAAACTTTTCACATATATCATTTAATAATTTATTATTTCTTATAATGATAGTTATCTTGAAACCACTAGGATCATGTTTCTTCTTATGTAAGTCCATTGATACGAATATAGAAGACTCTAATATAAGTGGGACGTTGCCAATTTCTTCCAGATACTTATTATTGCTCACTAGCTAATTCATAAACTCTATATAGGTTGTATTTATTTAAAAATAATCCAAAAAATAAATATTACATTTCAATTTTTTTAAACTGTTCTATTTTTTTCTATTGGGTTTTTTTATCTTCATTAGAGAATGTATCTTGGGAAAAGGAATCCTCACCTATAACTATGGTGGTTCTTTTTCAAATTTCTTGTTTTTTTGGGTTCCTGTTCAACACATTTTTTACACATATAGTTAATTTTATTCAATTATTTTTCCAAGTTTGAGATGATATTGATTGAATTATACACTACTCATAGTAATACAATTCAAATAATTATTTTACCACACAAAGGGTCATCCTGACTGTCCTCAACTTTGTCCTTCTCTGAGCTTCGCCAAAATTTTTCAAACATAGATTTCTAGTATTCATTATAAAACTCTATAATATCCTATTTCATACTTCATATCTTATTTGTGGTATTTTAACTTTTATAAAGACTTAATTTCTTTTATATCTTCCCTAGTGGAGTTCATATATATTTATATTATATCTTTTTGTGTGTAGACTCATGTTGTGAGTGAAGGTATATTGGGTTTTTAGAATCTCATTAATCTATAAATAAATAATTTTTCTCAGTTTTATTGTATCCCTTAAACCCTAATTTAATTACATTGATTTAAAACATCATAATTTACTTCTTCTGTATAAGTAATTTGGGGTATCTATTTCTTTTCTAATATCATCTCAAAAATCATTGTTTATGAATCTAGATATGCCACCATTAAATAATAGATATTATTCATGTGGATTCCTCTTTATCTATCCCTTTACCATTCCACAAGAAGATATTTATTTATGTTTCATAGAGTAGGTTCTAGCACTCCTCTGGTGACTTCATCATCAGTGATCCTCATGTTAGAGAATATAAAGTTGACATACTTCACAATGCATATTCATTATTTGATGTTTCGATTAAAATACATAGATTAATGTAGTTATGGTAGAATTTATGATCCATTACTTTGTAACATTCTCAATTAGAGTATTGAAATTCCTCTTTAAATTTAAAAATATACAAAATAAATACATTGATGTCCATTGAAATTAAATATGGGAATAATTGAGAGAAATAGGTCCATGATAGCTCATCCCATGTATTTATGGAATGTTTTGATAGGATTTAAAACCACTCATAATATCATTATCATAAGGAAAAGATGATGATATGAAGCCTTAATGAATCACTTGAATCATATTGGATTTTGAAGGTTTCATAGAGATCTAAAGATCATCATATTTGTGAGTTCGGATCATCTTCTGGTAGCTCAATGAATTGTACATTGTTGATGATCATCCAGATAATTAATGGTTTGATCCCAAAATATCATGCAGCAGGGGGAGGTTACAAGATTCATGTTTCTAATCCTATTATTGGGGGCCCATCATATATAGTGAATGTGAATTTCCATATATGTACATTTATAACTCCACTAGCTGATAATTTTTTATTTTTTTATGTCATATGTGATCATAGCTTCATTATTTTTCCTCATGATTATCTCAAGATTGGAATTGATGTCAAAAAAATCATTTCCATTTTCTCTCATGTTGTGTTCAAGAATATATGATTTTAGTATAAAAAGTGTATCATGAAAATAAATTTCATAAAATAGATAGGGAAAACTAAAATAATTATAATTTATGAACCCTAAAAATTTATTTACTATTACTTATTTTACATAATTATATTTGACCTGTGACTTTTGGTGGGTTTTTTTTGTTAATTGTATTTTATAACACGAGATACTAACTATTTCATTTGTTATTGTAATATAAAATTTCATACGCTATTATAATTATTATCATTCCATGATAATACTCTAGGAATAGTCTCCCTACTGATGAAATTTGGATCCTCACTACTATATATAACCCTTTTGCATACAGGGAGGTGGGAATGAGGTCGTGTGACATGCTAGATTAGACCTAGTGATCTGAGTTGGGGAATTATGATATATAAAAAAATGGTGTTTCACATATTTTTTATTTTCATGAATATCATTTTGGAATGGGTAAATTGGAGTTAGGAGGTGTGTGACCATATAATTGGAGTTTCATGAGTGAATTTTAAGAAAATGTGGACCATACCTCTGAGTTAAAATTATCAGGATTGTTGTTATAGTTTTACTTTTACGGTTTAATGTTGATCATGATTATATTTTTTTATGAAATTTTATGGTATTTAGGTGTGTTCATTCATTATGAGTAGGAACATAAGATTACATGTCATTTATGTACAAGTTACGTTATTCATAATCAATCATTTATTTAATGCCTTTGTTGTGTGATCTATTTAGGAATGACCAATCATCCATATTAAGTGATATATCTATATCCATGATTTATTTTTATTTATATATATTCTTTATTTTGGCCTTTGTATTATATATATTTTATAAATTTATTTTATTGTGAATAACTTATAGGAAAAGATAACTTTTCATTAGTTATAGGTAGATCTAAGAGGGATATACCCTGGGTTTTGAGAATACTACAAGGAGAACATTAATGTGGTCCCTTGGATTTATAAATATTTATATTGAACTAATAATTTTATAAGATTTAGTATTTATTTTTATAACTTACTAATGAACCTGCATAGCTATTAGCAGTGGAAGACCGCTATTCACCTCATAGAAATGATATTATAGAATAACAACCACCACTGAATAGGGATGTATTCTGGAATCTTCATCCACTTGAATTGATGAGTGGGGTTAAAAAATCAATATAGAAAAATCTTTTCATATTATTCCAAATTTATGTTGGATTATTGATAAGACATTAACCGATCATCCATAGAAATTCATGCTCTATCATCAACCAACATCTCTATGTATGGGTGGCCCATATAATATAGAGGATAAGATAAAAATCATGGAGATAATTTTCTATCTTCATTATAATACTATGTATTTGAGTGTGATTTTTAATAATATTATGTTTTAGCTTCCTGACAAGAGATATTGGGATTCCTAGAATAAAGCATTAATGTCATAGGGTCTTACATGGGAATCTATCAAGTATCGTCTCATCAAGAATTAATTTCCTTAAAAAATATGTACCATGTTATAGATTTTATAGAGTTAAAGATGATATCAATGCTTCTCCCCAAATATTCATCTTATTTCAATAAGCTTTTAACCATCACTAAACATTAGACTCTATGTGAGTCCCAACAGACCTAGAATATATTTATAGGAATTTATTCATAAATCATTTGTTGGAGTATGTTGTTATATCTAATTTTGAACATGGTGGTATCTTGAAAATTCCTAACCATTGATAAAAAATTAGAGGAGAACGTGATATAAGGATTACTATCAGTCTATAGTGGATAGGCAACTGATCATCCACTAACTAATACTAAATAAACATTCAAAAATACGAAGAAGAAATATAATTAATAGTGGTGGGGAACTAGGTCAATGGTCCATAGTAGGAGTTAACCAGTATAATCTATGAGATTTCATTTTATATATTTCCTTAATTATTACAATAGAGGTTATATTAATAAAGTTATTTTAAAATATCATGTGGATTTACATTAATGTTGATGATTTTGGTCATATTTGATTTTTTTTCTTGAGGGACTTTCATAATTGATATGGAATATCTAGGACAGATGGAGGTAGAAGATCATAGGATTTGATGAAGACTCACCAAACCATGATGTCTTAGTGAAAGGGTGTAGAAAAATATTAAACAATGTTTTTTCTATAGATATGACACTAGTTGATGAAGAAGATAGTCAATAAATTCTTTGAGGAGTGATCTTGATATCCTATAGGGTATCTTCAACCAGTTTTGAAATCGGTGCTTCTCATTCCCCTATTTCTAATGGAATTGTATATTTTGAATATTTACTAGTTAGTATATCATTATATATGGTTTTCATTATCCAATCCTATAATGACTAATGTGGACCATATGCATAGGTTTACATAATTCTCTATAGTGTTCCCTAGATATAGAAATTTTTCTGATTTCATGATCCTAACATTGACCAGCATTGATGTGATCTTTGGGATAAATATTCAAACAATCTACCATAAAAACATTTACTATTACCAGATATGATAATCCTTTACATCACCTATAGTGATTATATTATTATGACTAGTGAGTGCATGTTTGTAGTAGTTTGAGTGGCATAGAATTTGAGTTAGATTTCAGCTATTATAGGAAATTTTATGTTTTTAGTAAATATGATGGGATCAGTGTTATACCCCATTTCATTCCCTTATATTTTGGTCTTCACTAGGCTGTGTTTCTAGGAGACTATTCATGTCTAGATTTTAATATAGTGGTTGAGTTATTAATAGAAAGCCTTGAAAGTATGCATCCTATGTTGAGTCCTCCTTTTCGTATATCACCAACTAACTTGAAGGAACTCAATGTTAAAATTGAATATTTGTATTAGTAATGCTTCATCAGACTGAGCACATCTCCCGGGGGAGATCATGTTTTTTCAATAAAAATTATAATAGTGATCTTTAAATAAGTAAATATTACCAAATGTTGGACCAAGTTATGGTGATGTGTAATTATAGTTTTCATAGGGTCAATGATTTTTTTCAATCAATTACGAGGTTCTAATTAACATTACATGATGTTCCTAAAATCATACTATTCTATTCATTTGGAATAGAATAAAGGAATAACAAATATATAATTTTTCATCATGTATAGTTTACAAATGTTCTTATTATTTTTGTTGATCTAATTAATACTCTATGATTGTCCATGGACATTGTAAACATGATCTTTCACACTTATGTGGACTTGGGAATCATACTATTCAATAACACCATCCTCATATTTTCGTAATCAAGTGTTCAATATGAAAGAAATCACATGATAGTCTTGAAAACACTTCTATCACATAGACATTATGGAGTATTATCAAAAAGTATCTTCTAGATCCATGAAATTTCTTTCCATATATATGTGTTTTGAGAGAATATCAAGTGAATAAACTCGATAATAGTAGATGTGGTTGTAACATAGGCTATCCCATTATGTTTATTCATGTTCTGAATAATTCTTACATTAATATGGTATACATGAATTTAATATACGATTTATCACATATTGTGTCCCCAATGATATATCTAATTAGAAAAACAATGAAGATCGTGTTGTCAAATCTTTATACAGAAAAGTTAAAAGTGTTTAATAAATGTTTAATGATAGCTCCAGTGAAGAAACATTTAAAATATTATATAGGTTAAATGTTCTTTTTTCCCTTGTGATTTTCTTTTAATGTTTTACTAATGCATGAATTTTTCATAGTAGCATAAGCATCACACCAACTATGAATCCTGGATATAATTGTGCTACATATTAGTTGTAGATAGATATTTTTCTCCATGATTTGTTTTTTTTGTGACACTATGTCATTGGTGAGTGGGGATATATATACATGTATCATGGGAGTCTCATCTATATATTCCATTATATATAGATTAATTTTATGCTGAGGTAATTGGTTAATTATCATCCACCTTTCGATTATGAAATACTTTATATACCATGTACAAGTAACATTATTATAGATTATTATAGTAGGAATATGTTATATACCTAGGTTCTTGGAGAGATATAATTATATAAAGAGTGTCATTTGATGATTTTTTTAGCTAATTCGATGATTAATGTAACTAAGGTTCCTAGGGTAGTAACATGTGATCCTTTTTTATCTTTAATCAAGATTTTGTTGTGTATGTAAGGGCCCACAAGAAGATAAATACCATGTTTGAATTGTTGATAGAATGGATGGATGATCATGATTTCAAGCAAGGTTTTTCCAAAAAAAATTCTGAAAAAGTAAATTTTACATATGGGAGGTTTTTATATTTCTCTTTAATCAAGGAATATATTATGATAGACAACCATGCCTCATAGTGTACAGTGCATCCTATGATTTCCATGATGTACCATAAAATTAGGCAATATTTTTGCAGAAAATTTTGAAGAGGGACATCACTGGTTTGGTTTCATAACATCTTACCAATGACATAGAATAATATATGCATCAACAACCCATTTCAATACTCTATCCACTAGTAGTTCCCATTCCAAAATAAATTGATGTGATGATGCATTTTATGATAGTGTTACCAAGGACCATTGTTGAACATGATGTCTTATAGCTTATAGTGGATTTCTCTAATAATGTTTCCCATTTAATGGTATGCTACGGGACACTTTTAGTAGTTGTGTTGTGAAAGATATATTCCCAAGATAATTTACATCTTCAAGGAGTACCCCTAAGAATTTTTTCATACATAGATGCATCTTTCGAGACATGATTCTACAAGGGAATGTTGAATTCTCTAAGAACTCTACATAGATTGAGCCTAATATATCACTTACAAATAGATAATCAATATAAGAGGATGAAACTAATTATCTTGGATATTTCTCGAGAATGAATTCTAGACTTTTTCAGAACATGGTATGATCATATATTCTTTTTAATGGTTTATTATAATAATAGTTACTATAATTATACCTATAGGTAACTGTATTATTAAATTTATTTTAAACCTTTTATCTCACCTCTATGTTGGATATAGGAAGGTGAGGATACTATTGTGGAACCAAGAAGGGTTAATGAGTCTTCATATAGAGATCACGTCACCAACCAAATCTGTTCTCCATCAAAATCAGCTCCTAACCAAGACTGTGGCATTACCAGAATGGAATTCCCAATCCCCATGGGTTGGATCATGTGCTTGGGTATCAAAAAATGGAATCTGAGAATGATTTACCTGAGTTTATAAACATAAAACAACAAACAAATCCAATATTAAGAAAACTGAATTTTTCAAAACAAATCATATTTTACAAAAAAAATCATAATTCAATTACATAATTTTAAAAAAATTCTCAAAGACTATTACAAATGAAGAAATCTAAAATGGACCGCCCAATAATATTCTCATGGAAAGGGGCTCAACTCTTAACCGATCTCTATGACACTGTTCCAAGAGGGACTACTAGAAACCCAAACCATTGGAAATAAAAGATTTACCCAAACTTCTGATTAAACAACAATGTCTACATACACTCAAGGGTGTAAGTAGGGTGTGAGAAAAATCCCATTAGGATTCAACCACTAATATATTCTATACGACAAACATTCAAAGATTAAATGTTTTCATGTTTTCAGAAACATGAAATGCTAATAATTATTTTAAAGAAATGAAACGTTAAATAAAAACAGCTTTAAAGTGGGATAGTTTAAAGGATCAACACTTTTAAATATAATTCCAAAGCATCTTAATTTTCCAGGAAAACATTCCATATTCTAACAGTAATAAAGAAGTATATAATGAGTACAAGAAATAGGGAATAACCCCTATGCACTAGCTTGTTGTGGGTCCCAGGTACCTTGTATCTCAATGAAAGTAACCATAATAATATCCATTCTCATGAACACCAATGACTAGTAGGGATCCTACCCATAACCAAGGGGTCCCCCAACATCATAATAATAATCATCATAATAGTTTAGTTATTTTTTATTGTCAAGCATGCTATGTGAAACTAGGTCCAAACCCACAGGATCACCAGCATACTAGTACACATCAACCCACCTAGATACTCGAGTTCCCTCTTATGCTCAGACAAGTTCAACAAGCCATGAAATATAGTTTTCACATTAAAAACCACATCCACATCACAACCCCACCAAAAATCCCACACACTTGTAACATAATTCCTTTTTCTCAAACAAAAATCATTTCCCACATCATACTCACACAAAACATTCCAAAAACATTTTTCACACATTTCTTGCAATTTGATAAAACACTTCATCAATTTATAAAATATGATAAATTTTTTTGACATCTTAAATCACCAATTTACATTTCAAAAATCCATCTTAGGTGAACACACTCACCAAAACAGTACATGTACTTATTTTTCCCATTTTGGTTAACTCAATAAATCATTTTCAATTTCCATAAAACAATCCCAAGTGGTATAACAATATTTTTCACAGAAAACCCATTTCAAATCCCTCTATCCAGGACAAAATCACACCAATACCAATCCAAAATAGAATTTAAATCCCTAGAAACATTTATTAAACCAATATCAAGTGTAATAAAATTACCTCGAATAATACCAACAAATATACACGTGAAAATACACATTTTCAAACAAATATGAAACTTTGAAACTAAAAGATTAATCCATACTACTAAAAATTGTTCTCACAACAAAAATAATGTAAAAAGATCATGATAAAAATATAAATGAAGAAATTCTAACTCATCTTAGGATTCTTACACATGGAACCACCTACCTTTTGTGTCAAAAAACCAATTTGTTTTGTGAAACTTCCATCGCACCACCGCTGCACCATGATGAAGTATAATCCAACCTAAAACTCCAATATTTGACCAAATAGACAAAAAATAAAACCCTAGGTATGGACCCTAACTTCTGGAAATTTTATAAATTCATGAAAGATATAGGAAACCCTAAGGAGAAGGAAGGAAATAAAGAGATAAACACTTACTTGAAGTAATATTGAATAAAATGACACAAATACACCCATGGATGAATTCCCCAACAGCTAAAACTAAATTTGAGGATTGAATAAGGATAAAGAGGTAATGTTATAACATTAATTGGGGAAATATTATAAATTTAAGGAGTTGTGAGATAAATAATTTACCTCTTCAAATCTAGGTGATTTGAGAAATCTAAAGAAACTTTTCCAACATTCGCAAAGAATATGATATCCAAAAGTGTGTGGAGATAATGGGGGAGTTCCTTGCGTAAGTTGGAACCAATGAGAGTTATAATCACTAAAAAACCATAAAAATAGAATGAGATATCAAATACTTTAAAACATAAAGCAGAAAATGGGCTTTCGGGTAGGCCCAATACATTAATAAAAAACCAAAATCTATCATGATTATGGATTCATATGAGTTCAAAATGGCTATGGAGGTTTAATATACCAGGGGATGCTAATTAGGAAGTGAAATGGGTGCAAATTGTTAAAAGCTAAAAGACATATAAAATAAAAAAATTGGGTTTTAAATCGTGAAATGGGCTCATGGTTTGGCCCAAATCAAGAAAAAACTCCCTTTCCTCAAAAAAATGTATGGAAAACCCCCACAACAAAGAAAGGATGGAAATTAAATAAAATAATGCCTTTAAAATAAGTCATGGGTGTGAAAATTATCCTCACCATAAATATTTCCTTCCTTATAAAGCCTCAACAAGGCTATATGTAAAAACCAAACCCAGTTGAAAGGCAGAAATGGTATCCTTTTCCAAGAATCACCCCAAAGGCCAAAACACCTCCTATGATCAATTATGGAAGGAATACTCTCACAAACTAAAATGTACACCAATTTCCTAAATCAATCACACACATTTTGAATTAATCCCAAAAAAAACTCCTCAAACACTATCTAAACACGACTCATGTAATTAACCCAAATTAACAACTACATCGAATACAGTTTCACTTACCTTACTTTAACTAAACTGTTGGGTGCTCTCTAATACCAACTTTTACCCAAGGAAGATGTCATCAATTTGATAACTCTGAACAATACTACCTAAATCCAATCCAAGACTGTGGAAAAATATATGTCACTATTATGGAGGGACACAGATGGGCTCCCCAAAATAAGAGACATCCTAAATTTTTCCCGAGACAGAATCAGCACACTAACCGGGGGAGGGCCAAATAGACTCCTCAGTACAAGGGGTAGACTTCCTTTATACCATTCCAAAATAATATACATAAGACTCATTGTGGGTATACCTACCATAAGAACCAACAATCATAACCGGCCAGCATAGGACCACACAAAACGACCCCAAAATTTAAAGAGTTGGGACGTCTGCACGGTTAGTACGCATGGTTTGGGAAACTATGTGCTAACTGTGGGGATCAATCTATCTACTTGGTCTTCTGGGGAATGGTTACTACTAACTGTGCACTCAACCTATCTAGCCATATCTCAAACCATTCTCAAAAAACACAATGGAAACCCATGCGGGAAAGAATGACATTGCGTGAAAACATGTACAGGAAGTCCTCCCACTTCTTCCCATCGAACGGGAACAAAAAATCAAGATGTTGACACCATTGGTTTAAAATATTACCATATATCATACTAAGGATAGAAAATTGTACATGAGTTTGAACGGCACTGGTATTTCTCATGACTATGTGCCGGCTTCTTTCTGGGACATATGGATGGAGCTCAAAGTATTGAAGCATCTTTAGCCTCACAGTTAGGCCTTAGAAACCCCTATATGGATCTTCTTCTTCTGGTGGTACAAAAAACTACACTGAAATACCATATGGGTTCACCAAGACATAACACACTCCAAAACTCACTCTACCAAAACCTACAATTTTTTTGAAACCAGGGCATGAAATATTCACACACATCACCCCTTGTTTTCTTTAGATGGGAAATATAAGGTGTAAAAGATATATAGAAACAACTTCCTCTAAACAAAGGTTATTGATATTTTCTGAAAGGATACACACTTCTAAAAAAAAGACTCACAAATGATTTTACGACTTTACTTTATATTAAAAAGAGAACATGACATCATAAATCATAACCGAATATGACCTTTAAGACTTATATAAGCATTACATCGAGAGGGACCTTATGAAATGTTACCAAACATCACACAATTTTATAAAGTGGCCATAACAGCCTCTCATGAACAGATTTCTCACATTGGTGGTTTAATGTAAACCCCTTCTTTGAAGAGACTATGAAGGACCTATAGGATATCTTAGACACTATCCACACTAACAACCCCAGACCAAATCCACCTTCTATGAATCATGAAACTTAAGAAACTAAGACCTATTTCGACCTTCCACGACCACTCTCCCACTATAGGAGGATCTGAAAAACCATGAAGGTAAAGGGTTTAGACTCAATATACAATTCTCAAGAAAAATATTACATATATTAATCAACTGGAGGATCTTTCGATGAAGAAATAATATAGGATGCACATCAGTTGTGCATTAACTCTTAGTGGGGGCGTACCTTACCCAACGAGAGAACCCAAGGACCTATCCAAGAAAGTACATTAGTCTAAATGTGGATGAAACTAAATCCTAACATATTATGGTAACCATCGTAATGGAATCCAAAAACATTTTTCATATGGAGAATACTAACTGGGTCTTCAACCCATCTTACCAAAGAAACACAAACCCAACACACCGTTCAAACAAGAGGGTTTCTTGGACTCAAAAAATACCACTGCGAAAAGATTTTTCTAAACACATAAGACCCACCATCCCAAACCAATCATCAAGACATCATGCTTTCTTTTAAAATAATCTCTTTGAAAATAAATAGTTCAGTAGTTAGAGTATCCACTAATGGTACCCCATGGGCCTCACACATGCATGTTTTCGTGCCACACTGGTCACCCTCCATATTTCCATAATGGCCCTCAGCTAGTTGTGGAATTAACCATCCATCATCCAATATAACCACATGCGTGTGGTCACTCATAGAAATACAAAAGTATATAAAAATCACTTTCCAATTTTAAAAACCCAAATAATCAACCAATACTAGCTTTTTTTCTCAAGACCACTAACCATGATATGAAAATCTCAATTCACATATTATAAATTTTTTTAGAAAGGCCCAATAATTTAAATGAAAACTCACTTTCAATGTATTCTCATGAATTTCAAAACCTCTAGACCCATTTCAAAATACTTTCAGTTTTATGACAAACACCATTTGATCACCACACATTCATTGAAGAACACATCTCTACTTTCTTAAAACAAGGATACAATGATTCCTATAACTTTTCAAAATATCAAAAATCATAAAATAAAAACTCTCCTTCAATTAATTTAGATTTATTTAAAAACATTTCATCCCATTTCAAAACACTTCTAATTTAATGAAAATCACCATTTCATAAATCCCTATTAAATTGGGAACTCAAATCTTATCATTTCAAAACAAGATTCCAAAATATTAGAAAACATATCAAATGATCTCTAGTTTCCAAATCAAAATCCATTTACAAACTCTACACATGACCTCTAAACATTTCATCCCATTAAAAACCTTTCAATAGTATATAATAATATATTGGAAACACCTTTTCGAAACCAACTTTATCATAATTTCTAGATTTCAAAAGAGGTGTAAAAACACTATTTTCCATTTAAAAACAATTTTGAAAATGCAGTTCCACCATTTCTCAAATCAAACCATCCCCTCTTTATTATAAAATCATTTTAAAAAACTTTTCGCAACTTAAAACAATGTAACTTTTTGTTTAAAACCAAACTTCTAAGATTTCAAAATTAAAGGACACAAAAAAATGAGAGGGAAAACTAGTTTCGGTGGGTGACATGGACATATGGTTGGATTCCATATGACAATAACTTCACTATCACGGAGCATATTATAGGGAAATTCCCCAAGCCCCACATGGATTTCAAGGACCTGTGAGATCACTGAGACCATTAACCCAACTCTCTTTTCATTTCACCAAATCATCATCATACTAATAAAACCAAAGGAATTAGATAAATCCCAACCTTCCCTAGTGACTAGAATCCCATCATGAGGTGTGTGGGACAAAAACACTATCCATAACCATAATTTCATGTCATTAACATCCTAGCTCCAGACTACCCCAACTCATACCCAGTTAACATAACACAAATAGAGTGAACCAAACATCATTTCATGCCATTTTGTCACAAACCAAATTTGATCACCATAAAAACTAGCACATGGATAGGGCTTTGTCAAGGCCCTATGGGAGTTCTTGATCTCCATGGGCTAGAAAAAGTTCCAGGGTATCAGATAATGGAATTTAGGAAATATTTACTCGATTTTATAAACATAAAACAACAAACAAATCCAATATAAAAAAATCTAGATTTTTCAAAACAACCCATCTTTTAAAAAAATTAATAATTGAATTACATAATTTAAAACAATTATCAAAGACTATAAAAAATGAATAAACCCAAAATAGATATCCCTAGAACCTAATCGTGTAAAGGGGCATCGCCCTCAAGCCATCTCTCTAACACTACAGCAATAAGGAATGCTAGAAACCCAAACTAGTGGCACTAAAAGATTTACCCAAAACTCAGACAAAGTAACCATGTATACTTATACCCATTGGTGTAAGTAGGGTGTCAGTGAATGAACATTAGGATTCCACCACTAAATGATTCCATGTGATAAACATTCAAGGCAGAAAATCTTGCATGTTTTCATAAACCTGAAATTCTAATAAAAATTTTAAACACATGGAACATTAAATAGAAATAGTTTTCAAGTAGGATAATTTAATGAATCAACACGTTTAAATAGAATTGAAAAATTACTGAATTTTCCATCCAAACATACCATATGATGATAGTATGAATAAATTATCTAATGAGAATAAGAAATTGGAAATTAAACATAGGAACTAGCTCGATGTCTATCCCGGAAACCTCGTATATTAGCGAAAGTAACCATACTAATATATTTTCTCGTGCCCAGGAGCCACTAGTAGGGATCAGACCCATAACCTAGTGTTACCTAAACATTATCATCATCATCATCATAGATTAGTTAGTGTTTTCACCATCAAACATTCTATGTGAAACTGGAGCCAAACCCCACGGGATTAATAGCATACAAGTACAAGTCCACCCACCTAGATAGACGAGTTTCAATCTTTTTATCAAAAAATTTAAAAAATAAATGAAATATAACTTGAACATTAAAATAAAACTTTTACATCACACACCCACCAAACACCCAACCCACATTCCACATAATACTCCTTCCGCAAACAAAATTCCATTTTCACATCATACTTACACAAAACAACCCAAAAACATGTTTCCCACCTTTCATGAAATTTGATAAAACATTTCAGTAATTTATAAAATATTCTATAAATGTTTAACATCCTAAATAACCAATTTATATTTCAAAAACACATCTTTGATGATCACACTCACTAAAACAGTACATGTACAACCTTTTCCCACTTTGTTCAACTCAATAAATCATTTACAATTTTCATTTAACAATCCCATTGTATATAACCATGTTTTTCTCACAAAATCTGTTTCAAATATCTATTTCCTGGACAAAATCACACCAATACCAATTCAAAACAAAAATTTCAGCCTTTGTAATATTTATTAATACACTCTAAAGTGTTATAAAATTACCTCTAATAATACCACAAAAGATACACTTGAAAACACATGTTTTCAAAAAAAATATGAAACTTTGAAACTAAACACTTAATCAATATTCCCTAAAATGGTTCCCACACAAAAAATAATTTAATAATAACATGATAAAAATATAAATTAAGCATAGATAACTCATATTAGGATTATTACATATGAAACCACCTATATTTTTTTTGTCAAAACACCAATTCATTGTGAAAACATCAATCACACCCCTGATGCAACAAGAGGGAGTTAAATACAACCTAAAACCCCAATATTTGTCCAAAAAGACACCATATCAAACCCTAGGTACGTACCCTAAGATTTGGACATTTTATAACTTCATTAAAGAGTGAGGAAATACATAGAAGAAAGAATGAAATGAAGAAAGAAAAACTTACATAAAGAAATCAAGAATAAAATGGCCTAAATACACAGGTATATGAATTTCCAAAAATCCAAAAAATAAAAGTGAGGTTTGAATAAGGATAAAGAGGTCATGTAGGAACTTGAATGGGGGGAAAGAGTAAAAATTAAAGGACTTATGAATGAAACAATATACCTCTTCAAATCTGTGTGATTTGTGAAATCCAAAGAGGTTTCACCCAAATTTGTGATGCATATGATATCTCGAGAGTGAGAGCAGAGCATGGGGGTGCACCTTCTGTACATGGGCTCGGGTGATAGTTGGAATCCCCAAGAAACCTTAAAAACTGAATTATATATTAATTAATTAAAAAAACTAATGTAGTAAATGGGCTTTTGGGCTAGCCCAACACCTTAATAAAAAACCAAAATCCATCATGATTATTGATTTCTATGAGGTCCAAATAGATATGTCGTTTTTAATATACCAAAGGATTTCAATTGGAATGTGGAATGGGTGTAAAATATTGAAAAATTAAAGAGTTATAAAATAAACAAAATTGGTTTTTAAATCAAGAAATGGGATCATGTTCTGGCCCCAATAATGAAAACTCACCCTTTCCTCCAAAAATGTATGGGAAGCCCCCATAAAAAAGAAAGAAAGGAAATTAAATGAAAAATTACCTTTAAAGGAAGTCATGGATGTGATAGATTAGTAAATTTTGAATTATTCTATTGACTCTATCATAAGATAGAGATCATATACCAACCATGGGAGTATTGCATTTTATTTTTATATATATGGAAACATCTTTTTATTTCAAATGACTTCTAGATTGGGTAATAGATGTATTCATATGTAAGAAGAACTATAATTCTAATTATTTGGTCATTTTGAAAACATAGAACATAAAGGGATTGTTGCATACTATTTGGAACTTCCAAAGTGTAGAAAAAGTATGTATTTTTTTGTTATTTGTACCTCATCATTAGATGTGTAGGTCTAATCATACACAGGATATAGATATCAAGGATACTGAGTAATAGTGAGATGCATAAGATGAGTAATAGTTTTTTTATACTCAATTTGAGAGATAATATTTTTTTGGTATGGAGGTATAACTTGTTTTAATATTATAGAGGTATAGAGGGGTGTATATAGAATACTGAGAGTGGTATTCTAATATTCATGTGCAATTCCCTAAGTAATCTGACCTCAACATCATAGATACTTCTCAAGTATATGAAGTACTTAATGATGGTGAATCGTGACACCATTATTTTCAATGGTTATGTTATTATATGTACTAGAATGCATTGGGTGATGTTTCGAAACCCTATGACGGTTCAAAACAGGTTTTATTAGTGGTGGATTTTTGGATAGATTAAAACATTTTTTTGTTCAAATGTTACTAAACAACACACTTGTGCCAACTGTTTTTTCCCTATCATTCTTCTAGGTCATATAGGATATAGTGTGAAATATCTTGGCCATGTTATTTACATTTCATACTAATCGGGGGTGGATAATGTTTTCCCAATCATGGAAAACCTCACCTCACTCATCATTAAAGATTTTCTAAGCAATATTGTATTATCCCTTATCACATTATTATTTTGGGATGACCATTTTTTAGTGTCTCAAAAACAACTTATATATACCTAGTTTGTGATGTTGAGTGTGGTGATAGTCAAGCTGGTTTATAAAATTCCTATATTTTCCCTATTATTATATGATATTTTCTAAATAGAATAGTAAATTCTATTGTATTAAATATGGGGTATATAATTTATTTTTCAATTGAATCAAACCCCTATTAAACTACTTATCCTTCTTCCAGTTGTAGATTTATTCAATCTGGTTAACTCCCAATAAACCATGTTTATTACAATGATCCTTATTATATTAAGTATTACCACTATTATTAATTAAATTCATCACAACCCCTTTTTTGATCTAAAGTATTTATTCATCCACTAGTTGGATGTTCTCATTTTTTTCATTTTGGTAGAGAAAAATACCGATTCATTTTATTTCCAACAAAAGTTTCATCTATCATTTTTGACCAACCATGGAATTTTTATATTATCTAATAAAATATGGTGATTTTTAAGAATTTTGTGGTTATTATAGTATTTCTAAAGAACCTATATTTTTTAGAATAATAGGAATTCTTTGATATATTGGTGGAGTTTATAATGATATCCCTTTTTTTTCTTTTGGTCTGAGCTTGTTTTGGGCAGATACCCTCTTTATGAAAATTTATATAATATATACTATATTAAGCTAGGATGATCCATAATGTATAATACATTACATCTGATGTTGTTATGATTTTATAATTGATGCTTAATACCCATTCCTGATTAATGTATTATATGGGTGTGTGTGTGCCCCACTAAACACTTCCATGATATGTGTTCTATTATTTTTGAATTCAATCTTGATAACTATTCATGATATTTTCTAATATTATATGAAATTAATCATTATTTTTTTATTTAATAATATGTAAATCCATTCTTAGGGTACTGGGATAGACTATTTACCCAGATATCCCTAGATAACCCCTTGGAGTGGGAGCATGATAATTTGATAAAGGTTATAGAAAATGAAATATTTTAAAGAATGAGTTTGTTCATGTACATATCATATAATAAGATAGTGGACCATGAATACGAGTTATGTATACTTTTTATACATGATGATATTGTAAAATTCCATGTAGTGGATATGTGTGTATCAAAATATATCAAACAAGGTAGGTAGGAGATATCATTATCTAAATATTATGACTATTATTTGGATGAGATGTGATTTTTTCCTATTAATAAACACCAAAACTGTGCGTATTTTGGTGTTTGTCAAATATAGACCACAAAAATATGAATGATAGGTGTAAAATTACAATACACACTATGCATGGTGTTATATTTGATGACGTGATATAAAAAGGCATTTACATCCTTTCAATCATAATATAGATGGCAATGGGGTCATGGTTTGTGGTTTTTTGGTTTGAACTCAAGGAATTAAAGCCCATAATGCTTTGTTTTTCTATTTTATTTAGTTCATGTCATGAAATACACCATTATATATTATTATACACTATGGATTGGTTTTTGTTGTTGTTTCCCACTAGTTTTATACCCCCATCCCATAAGGGAATCCCAATGTCTGTCAAGACATCATAATCAGGGTTCCAGAGAGTGGAAAAATCTATGAGATAACTATCATATATATATATATATATATATTGGTGATTAATGGTGGAACATGGATAGACTCAGTTGCAAGGTCTCAGTCGTATATTTACTCATATATCATTATCATACTTTTGTTTAATATTAAATGTTAGGGGACTTTAGTTCATTATTTAGTATAACATATGATACATTCCATGTTACTTATTATAAAAATGACTATTTAATAGATTTTGGTTTTTTTATTACTCATCATTGATACAATTAGTGTATTGTCTCCCCACATATGACTTTTAGATACTTGTTACTAGTCATAATCCTCTTACGTATAGGGTAGAATTCAAGAGGACTTGTGGAACCTTGTCTTATACCTAGTGATTCAAGATAAAGTATTACATATTGATACATATTTAATCACTTATAGAATCATGGAATATAAAAAATATTATTGTGAAAAATTATAGTTTATGGAATGGATTTTCATTTTAGTATTTTTGATTTTATTCAAAATAAAGAAACCTACAAAAAGGAAGTATCAAGTTATCTTGGAATTGTACTTAGTGAGGATGGAAATTAAAGATTAATATGAAAAATATAGAATAAGAAATAATTGGGATATAAGTTACTTTATAAATAATCAAATATTTAAGATTCTTTAATATGAGATTATGGGATGAATGTACTTTTTCAAAATTATTGTTGAGAGAGACTAATAAACTCTAAAAACATGTTTTTTTATTCTCTAAATCCATTAAATGAATATGAGATAGAAAATTTTATTTGATGAGTCATATGATCAATGGATTCAAAGATTCATTTTAAATAATGTTATTTATTGGGTAGATGATGAAATATTAAACTGGAATATTCATTAAGGATATCCTTGAGGATGGAGAAGAAAATTTTAATTTTGGAAAATGTGGAGTTTCAATTTTTATTAGGAATATATTATTATTTCCATTTCATTTCATCAATAACATGTCCATATTACAATGAAATTTTATTTCTATTTTCCAACATGATTATTTTGGATTCTATACAAACATTGTAGAAAGTGTAAAGTAGTTAAAACAAAGTCCCATAAGGGTGAACTCTCGTGTAAAAAATGAAACATTTTTTAGGATTTATTTTTAGTATGTAAAAAAAATTCATAAAAGTGACATCTAAAAATTTAATATTATTGAATGCCCATATATTTATCATTATAGAGTAATTTTTATAGAAATTGGATTTGAAATTATTTTTATAGTTGAATCATATAGTGAATTGAACATAAAAATGTTTTACCCTAGTAAATGAGTAGGATGTTCTCTTTGTTAATAGAAGAAAACCAAAGAATATAATTCCAAAGTTAATCCATATAGCTATATACATACAAAAATTGTTTTGATATAAATAATGTTAATTACACTATATTGCCTTCATTTAAGATTGAAAAAAATAAAAAGTGTGTGTTTTTTTATTAAAATCAAGTACGGTATTTTTAGACCATTTATAATATAGGTTTTCATTATGAAAGTTTAGAATGGTATGAAGACTAAATTCCATTTTATAACAATGAATGTGAGAATGGTGGATAATTGTTCTGTACATTCCATTGGATGATTTATATTTAGATGTAGAATGATGTTCCTAGAAAACCCAGATAAAATAGTGATCAGGGATGGATGAACCACCCTATAAATGAGAGATCTCAATGTATGATGGAAAATTAATGTTTTCAAAAGGAATGATAGAATGATATAGTAAACTATTTATCATTTTTTTAATTTAACTTTATATAAAAAATTACTATAGAATCATGCCCACGAAAATTGGAATACATGGTAGGTCAACAACACTCACTCTGGTTTTTTTATCAATATAATTTAACCATTTAGATGATAATGAACACTATAAGACTGATTAAATATCATTTAGAAGATTAATTTTTTAATATGATGATTAAAATTATTTTTTTGAATATGGGATATTAATCTGTAAATAATGAGTAGACTTCGTAATAACCCCATTAATGAATAGATCATGATATAAAATAAGAACTTGATGGAATATAGTCTAGAGTGAAAAGAAAAAATTAAATGAGCCCATGAGAAAACAACTTGAATTTTATTGGTGTTTCATTATTCAAGGACAGTGAAAAAATATGTTTGATAGAAAAATCAATTTCATTAAATGAATGATTTTAATTATGTTCACTAAGCACCATTTCCAAATTTACAAGAATTCATATGTTTAGTATAAACTAGGAGAAGTGTTTCAGAAATGCATTATATAAAATTAGTTGAACAATAGTAATTTTGGTATTCAATTAGTGTTAATAGGCCATCCAAAGTGTATGATTCCAAAAATTGATTTCATATTATATACATAGGGTGGGAACTCAAAAAACTTGGTGAAAATATAAATATAAGTAACTCATTGCAATTGGAATTTTTATTGAATGATAATTTGGATTCCTTGTTTATTTATAATACCTAGAGGATAAATAACTATCACAATGCATGATAGAACATGATAACAATTTATATCATCATATAAATAAACAATAAAATAGTATATTTTAGTAAATTATGTGCTTGGTTATAATGTATTTTAATAATTAGAGTCCATGGACATTGAGGAACATTTCATACCTAATATTATTCATCAAATGATAGGAATTGTTCTCAACATATTTTTAATAAAATTTTGTCCTCTTGAACATCATAATATCATGTTTTTATCTTTAAAAAATACATTGTTCAATAAGTCAAAATAGATAAAATAGAGGGTTTTTGTAATGAAATGGAATGAGGGAATGTTATTATATATCAATAAAATCTTTAGAGACTTATATAGAAACCTAGGTAGTGGAATTAAATGTTTGATTAATTCATAATAGAGAAAAATGTTTCTAAAAACAAGGGTGGTAAATTTATAAAAACTAAATTATATATAGATATTTAATTCATCATTATTATTCTGTACAGGGATGATGTAATAAAAATTATATTTATGGTAGCACATTTTAAAGAGTTTAAGAGAAAAATTTCTAGTTTTTTATTTAATTAATGATCTCAGTTATGTATAGTGGGTTATGGAGATGTGGATCAAAAAAGAAAATTATTATACTTCCTAAATTAGAAAGATTACTTATATTAGGTTTTTTAGAAAATTTTAATGAGTAAATAAGATCATATCAATACACCTCTTTCTATAAAAATTTAGAAATAAATAGAGGGGGATATAAAATTAATTAACCAGATAAGTTCACAGTGAATAATACACAAAAATTGGTTCTATGAATTTTGATGATGTTTGGGTATAATAAAACATCTAATATATCTCAATTACTGGCGGTGGTATGAAGATATATAGTAAATCCATTTAAGGATCACTGTGGGATTTTTAAGGATGTTTTGTTACCATAGTAGCCTATAAGAACTGGAACATTATTAAAAAGTATATGATTCTTTCTAGGAATGTATAAATTATAACATTAAAGTTGATATGAAATCACCATCCATCACTACTGAATCTATTCCTTTTTCAAATTAACTTATATGACTTGGATTTATATGTTTTAATTATGTTATGATATCAACTATATAAGTTATGTACATTATTTTTGCGGATGTAGGGATGGAATGTGTTTCATAGAATCATTTTTTTAAATATATATGGAGGTGATGTAACGACCTATAATTACACTAAATATTCTCTATAATCAAATAATATATTACATATCATGTTATATAAACTATATATACCTAGAAAACATTGATAACTTTATAATAATAAATTTATCTATTAAATTAGCTATTATAATTTAGTGGAACCCTATCAGAGAAATCATAATGAAAGTAAGAATATGGGTCCTCTTAAAGTATATGTATTCTTTAAAAATATGATTTTTTCAAACTCATAATGGTGGTAGCTTCACTCGGGGACTCCATTAAGAAAGACCCAAATTACCTTGACCAATTAATGTTTTAGAAAAACTATATATGGGTGATGTTAATGCTTGTGGAGATTTCGATAAGATCCATTATTGTTGAAATACCTCATCGAACAATAAATAGAGATTATCCGATGCTTAGGACTAACATAGATATTGTAAGGTATTTTATATTTGAAAATTAGGATTATATCAAAATGTAATAACAATATATATATATATCTTTATTGATTTTAATTTTATAAAAGAAATTTTTTTAACTATACATTATGTTAATGAAAATTATTTTCATTTAGAAATTGTTATTTTATTTTAATAAACACACTTTTTTGATATATTAAAAACAATATATATTATCGCAAGATAAATAATTAATTTACTAGAAATAGAGTTGTTAATATATCATAAGTTTTTTTATTTAGATATTATTTTTTCTATAATTTGTGATATAATTATTATGATTAAAATTTGAAAACATAACATTCATATCTAGTTTTTTCATAGAGATATTTTCATAATATTATTTTTTTATATTTTCCAAGAAAATATATTTTTAGTTGAAAATTGGAGGAACTATTTTTAAAAATAACATATATTTTATGAATTATAAATATATTAATCCATTCACAAAGTAAAACATATATTATTAAAGAAAATATATAATTTTTAAAATGTTGTTTTGAATTTACAAAACCAATATTTTGTATTTTGGATCATAAGTTTTATTTTTAAAAAAAATAATAATTTATACATTTTGTTTCTTGAAGTTATTTAACATCACCACCAAATTGATACAGTAAAAATGTAATTAATTTTTTTAATAGTTAGGTCCTTATTATATAGTACAATATACTTTATTTTTTTGTAATAAAGGATAATTTAAATAGATAATAACATGTTACAATTATGATAACCAAAATGGAAAAAGTTATTAACCTCATAGATAAATTTGAAATCCTATTAAAACATGTTTCTAGTTGATTGTTTTATGTTTGGATAATACTTATCTATATTTATGTCAATTATTTCTCAATTTTTCTATTATTTTGCAATATATTGAGTTTGAATTATATAATTTTTAACGATATTTTAAAAATGAAATCATTTCCTCTTATAAAAGGGGCTCTCATGTTTTGACTTTCCCTCATAAAAAAATTATATTTTTTTCTAGAAACTACATAAAAATATATTAAAAACTTTTATCCATAATAAATAGGTTTATTTATTCTCATTAGACCATCCTTTAATGGTTTAACCCCATTAAAAACATATAATCCATGTAGTAATATATATATTTTTATTGGAACCTCACTCTTTCCTATTTATTTATATTTATTTTTTATTCGTCATGTTTATTGTCACAAAACTATATTGATTGTGTATGTATCATTAGAATTTTTTTAGGCAATAATAATTATGATTCATGATTTAATCACCCTTCCTTATTCCATTAATAAAAAAATATATCAATAGTGTGTTTTATGGACTAACACCTCCATGATGCAATGTGTATCATTTTATATTTCCACATTACAAGGATTGTCCTAATGAAAAATTTAATAAATAATTATTATAATGACATATATTTTATTCATAAATTGTAAACAACATTACTTCCTTTCCTTTTACTATGATAAATTTATCTAACCATTCATATGTGTCGACATTTGCTTCAATGGAACAATCTATTATCTTTTTTCATTTAATTACAACCTTAAATGGATGATCAGTAGAATCATTTAAAAGGATAAATATTATTATTTTTTATATTTATAATTTTCTATTAATAAAATTTTAATATACTATTTGTATCATCTTATTACTGGTATGAATTTACTCCTCAACAAATTTTTTTATCATTCTTTGGATGGGACATGGATGAGGGTTATTTTTCATGAATTTCAAAAATATTTTGAAATTTTATATGGTCATGAACACTTGAAACATATTTTGACCAAGTCATTCACCCCTCAAGTGGAAACTATAAAACAATGGAAAATTATGGTTATATAGTTGGTGCACTGTTTCAAAACTATGTTCCAACCTATTGAAAACTATACAACCTTGTGAAGGGGTTCATGGTTGTGGAGCATGATTTTTATAACCATGCGTCCCAACCCAGCTAATCTTGCACATGTAATATTTTTATTCTATTTTTTTAAGAAAATTATGATCCCATGTTTAAGATCCCAATCAACCCCAACATGGAAAAAATAAATATCTTTATCATTGTGTCGTCTCTAGAGGTGATTTTACCTCATCTAACCCCATTATTTATCATATCGAATCATGTTGGATTTTGTTTGATATCTTAAGAATAAGTGAATATCCTCTCTTGTGTTCTATGAATCTCTCTATTTTTCTTTTCCTTATAGAGTGTGGGATCTTCGTGACATTGATAAATATAAAATCTATGTATTTAAAATATCTATCTTAGTTTTCATTTACTGATCTATATTTTTATATGCCTTTATAGGAAAATCACATTTCATGTGTTTTTTAAATTTAATCAATTGATTAGTGGTAGTAGGTTCAATTTTAGATTGCTCTATATAATTACACCTTCATACTTTTGATTAATTTGTAGTAGATATATGTTGAATTATAAACACATAAATTGAGATACATTTTTAATTTTAATTGAAATTGCAATGAATTTTGAGAATAAACCCGTATTCTAATGTAATTAGAATTGGTGGTAAATTTCAAAATTGATGGATTTTTTTAATTTATTTCAGAATTTATGTTTGAAAATTTCATAATTTAAAATAAATGAAAGTTGTGATTGGTTTTCTATTTAAATGGCATGATGTTATGAAAAATCCATATATTGGTTCTGATATTGATATGAAATATTGAAATATAAAATTGAGAAATTGAATAGTGAATTATGATTTTATTTGAAATGAGATGATTTTTCCATTATTTAATGATTGATTAACAACGTGAAATCCTGTTAGTTAGTTAGTTATTTGGGAAAATCATGCTCGGATTGTAATTCCATATTAATGGATTGATGATGAAAGCACTAACAAAAACCTATTTTGGTAGATCCTATCTATGACGGGATTTTGATGAGTCTAATTATCCCTAATATCGAGGGATGTGTTTAGAAAAGTTTCTATGTTTAGTAATATGAGAGTGTGATGATACTGTAATTAGAAATTATTTTAACATATGGATGATGTATACAGTTTTCATTGTGACTATTTTATAATACATGTCAATTTTTAGGAAAATACATTACTCATGCATACAGATTCATATAATTTTTTTATTTATAAATTTTAATAATTACATTATTTGAAATGTTTTCTATGTTTTTATTGAAATCATATTTTTTTCTAAATATGAAAATTTACTCCCATGATCTATTTTATTTCTATTGACAGAATATTTGGTTTATTTTTATAAAATCATATTACATAATGAAATTTCTAAGACCCTAATAAGATTAAATGAACACACCCTACGATTTCCTTCAAGTATATGTATATTTTCCTCTTCCATGTCAGAGAAAAGGGAAAGAAACTCTTTTAAGTTGTGGCTATTATTTTTCCTTTGGTTTATGAGTATTATTTTTCATTACGATGTTTTTATTTTTACTGATTACTTTGATGATGTAATTTTTTGGATTTTGATATACCTTTTTGTATTTTAGAACTATCTCCCTATATAATTTTGAGAATATTGATATAAATACTTATCTTCTTTTGTTGTGTGGAGTTTTTTTCCTCTTCTATCTTTTCTGATGCAAGGTAATACTCTTCAACTCATGGGGATCGGAAATTCCCCATAGGATATGTCATGGCTAGATACGTTATCATTGTAAAACTATATTTGGTAAGGTTTATGAAAAAAAATTCCATGGTAGTTTTATCATCTTCAGTATTTCTAGTATGCATTTTGAAGTATCTTTTCAATAATTAGGGGGTAGATACGAATGAATGACTGGATATCTCTCTTTTTAACGATACTTTTGTCACCATCAGTGTTTCAAGAAAATATTCATGGGGAATAATTTTATAAAACTCTATACATTACCCTTATTTTGATTTTGATTTTTTCTAATCCAATTCTTGATATCATATTTTATGTGGTTGAAATATGTATTTCACTTCTTTATGTTTTTGATCTAAGTATACATCTATTGTATTCAATGTTTTCTTCTAATGTGGTTTTGGTTAATGCCTCCAAAATGTCATGTGAATGAGCTAAAATAGGAATTATTCTATTTAACAACATTGAGAAAATCATCCAATGGACTAGAATCACATTGATGTTATTCTGCATGTTGTCCAAGATCTAGGAGAGGTACCAGAACTCATTCCTATTCATGCTTCATTTTTGGAACCTTAATGATATTAATATCAATATCATGGACCTGAGTTCATTCACAAAGAACCTCATTATTTACAAGTCTTAAATGATCCTCATTAGGCTATGTCTTTTTTGAGGAAAATTATACTCTTTTTTTATTACATGTAACTGCATGAATTGATTAAGGTGAAATATTCAACATTGTGAAGATTCATGAGGGTTCATATTATAAGGGAATTAATGTTATATTCACTTATCAAATCAACCAAGATTTTATTGTTTGGGATAAGTCTATAGAATTTTTTTATACATGATGAGTCTGATAAGACTGTCACATAATATGAAAGTTGATTTATAGAGTCTATCTATTTTCCACCTGATATTGTATCAAATGAGATGATAAAAAATTTAGAGTTTTATATTTTTGATTTATATGATATTGGTTTTCATTTTTTTCTTAAATATATCCTCTTATTGTGATGGGTTTAGTAGGGAGTTTATGGTTGTTCTTGACTTAGTGTATATTTCATAGTTGATGGGGGTCCCCTTTTCTCTAAGTTGAATTTCTGTTAATTATTTCATGGGAAAGAGAAATCATTTTGAGTCTCAAGATGGTTCATTATAGTTTCATTATTTTTTACCTCTTTTCATTCCTAGAAGAGTCTATTTGAATTTATTTCAATGTTTTAATCGTAGTAATTTTCATTGAAAAACCCATGATTTGTAGCTCATATTATCACTCAAGTCAGATGAAAAGGTTGTGTTATATCTAATCTACTCCACATCGTATAAGTATATCATCAAAACCTAATGATACTAAAGATAGATCATATTATTCCTAAAAATGGGTTTTATCCCCATGAATCTATAATAAAGCTTCTTTGTGTAGTGGAAGAGTCTCTAGATAATGCTAATATAGGTCTGGAAACTGTGAGAGATACTAGTACTATAACTTCCACATTAGTTAATACTTTATATGATCATGGTTCATCTCATTCATTAATATCAACCCATATTGTCAACCTTATTAATATCATATTTTATTATTTAACTTATGTGATATAAATTATAACGCCACTCATAACAAAGAGATAATAGGTTCTCTGTTGTCATTATTGTGTTTTCACTTCATAATATATCAATCTTACATGGTATTTTATGGTTCTCCACATAAAACATCGTTATGTAATTTTTCGGACAGATTTTATCTTTTTTATTAAGGTCCAAATTGATCAATATAATTGATGGCTATCCATTAATATGCCTGATTGTGTGTTTCAAACCATTCAATGAGAATTGGACTAAGGATAAGTAGAACCAGAAAGTCTTCTCCAATATTGGGGAAATAAATATCGATATTTTATTGATATGGAGATGGAATATATGAGCTATAATCTCCATCTATTTTTCATTAGGTTTCCCCAAATGTATCCTTCTTACTTTTATTTTTTTCCATAGCTGGGAGAGGTCATGTTTTTTACTTACTTAGTGTCTTATAATCTTTTGATATCTATTACATATTAAAATATATAGCTAGCTGAAATGAGGAACATAAAGACCTAGTTGGATAATTTATTAGAGAATGGATTGATACGCTGGTGTGTGTTGCATTTCCAATGTAAGTTAACTTCTTTATGAAAGTTGATGGAAAACTTCACCTTTGTGTTGATTATCAAAATCTCAACCAAGCTATGTAAAATAAAAAATATTTGTTTCCATAGAATGATAATATATTTGAAAATTTGGATGGGGATATGTGGATCTCAATAATTGATCACTGATCTGGTTATCACCATTTGGGAATAAAATAATATAATATTCAGGAACATTCCATCTAGTGCATGTATTACCATTTTCAGAATCTTGTAATTCCATTTGTCCAAAACAATTCTTGTTCAATAATTAAAGAATTTATTAATAGGATCTTCAATTATTATCTTGATATGTTCATGGTGATATTTTAGGATTACATCTTATTTAACTCTAAGTTTAACAAGGATCATGTGTGACATCGGAGAGTAGTTCTATAATAGTTTATAAATCAATGTCTTTATTTTGTAATATCAATATGTGATTCTTGTATTCAGTAATTGAAGTTATTAGAAAACATGGTGTTAGAACATGGTATTTGAGTTTATCCTATAATGGTGAAAAATGGTATGACATGGCTAAACTAGTTAATGTTTTTAATAATTTGGATATTTTATTCCTTAGTTAGGTATAATCATCAATTTGTAAATGATATCATGATGTTTTCTTCTATGATGATAAATCTCCCATTGAATGGAGATGATTTTACTTAGGATGAGAAATGTAACATTTATTTTATTGAGATGAAATATATTTTGAATTCTTTTCTAGCATTGACACTTCACGATTTTGGTCAGGTTTATGTAGTCTATTTTGAAACATGTGGTTCTGATTTGAGTTTTTATATTTTCATGGTGATAATGTTATTTTATGTGGCTCTATATAGCTTAGTCCTCTTAAGAATAAAAATTTAATGAATTTTCTTGAACTCCCATCCATGATACATGTTCTTAATATTTTTTTATAATACACTCTTGGATAGTGTTTTACCATGAATTGTGACCATAAAAGTATGATCTATATCTTTTTCATAAAATATTTTACTATACACCAGAAACATTTGGTGGAATACCTACTATTTTATGTATTTTTACATTGCCTATGCCATGGGGAAAGAGATTTTTATCAATTATTCATTAAGGAGGAAACATCCGATCTAGGATGAATTTCAATTTGGCATCTATGATGAGGAGGCTAATGTTGTTGTGTTTAGTGTTTCCCTAACCTCTATTGTTTTTATGATCATTCTTAAGGAATAAAAACATGATGATCAATTCTATTGCTTTAGGAACACTCTTTATAGTGGGGAGACTATTAGTGATTGTTCATTCTCTATGGTGGTCATCCTATGTATCCAGTGGTGGTGTGTAATACCATTTACATTTAGAAAATGATTGATTGGGGGTTTTCAGAATTACTAATGGGATATGTATCCAAGATCTATAATGATTTTTTATGACATTCGGTGATGTTTTTTGTAGATACGTATGTGGAAGGACATATCTTAAATTACTTTTCACTAATATGACTGTTAATAGTTTACATATGAACACTACAAACATCTAGGTTTACATCGACAAATTATAGTTCCCAAATAATGTATGTTGAGATCCCTATAGAAATTTTGTTTGGGGTTCCATATAACCAGTGAAAGAATTATGTGATATGGATTGGGATAACTGGGATTCCCAATCAGCTCAGTTTATACACATTAATCACACAACCAATGTTGAGGATTTGGGAAACTAATATGTGAAAGAAATTTATCTTTTTCATGGAGTTTCCACTTTTATATCCATTGATAGGGATCCTCATTTTACTTCTATCTTTTATAGAGGCATCTAGGAGGTACTAGAATATCTTGTTCATGTGATGATGAAAATCCATCCACATATTGATGTCCATGGATAGAGATATGTATATATTATTTGGAATAAACTTCATTCCAATTTCATTGATTTTGGTGGATCTTTGGATGCCAATTTGGGACTGATTATGATGACTTGTAATAATATTAATAGGTGATCTATTAGAATGGTTCCATTTGTGAAAATTTATGGGTGGTCATATAAATATTCATTGTGCTGCTCATAGATTTTTGAATGTTCCATGGTTGTACCATGCTTGGTCCAATGGAGGATAGATAACATTTAGTTTATTTGTGAGATAATTTAGATAAAACTGAGATGATAAAAATATAATATTTGTTCTTTATCATACACCATTTGTGTTCTTTGTTAGTGATAGTTATCTATGGAATTTTTCACCTTTGTTGTGGTATCGATGGATTTATGGAGGAATGAGAATCTTGATCATCATTTTTCGGACCTTTTTAGGTTGGTGATATTGTGGGGAAAGTGTCTTACCATTTAGAAATTCCACCACATATCACATCAATACATAACTTATTCCATTTATCTCATCTATAATGTATCCTTGTGAACCGTATCATGTCTTGAGATGGAAGTATCATGTTGTTCATTTGAATATTACCATGTATTTCAGGATTATTTATTTTGATAAAAAATATTTCTTGGTAGGATGATAAATTTAATCTATGTTCCATGGAAGTATTGTTCTGATAGGCATGATACTTATGGACATGTGACATTGGCGAGTGAGTGGTGGAGTTATATATTTGATATGGAGAATTCATGATATGATTTCTAGGGATATAAAAATAAAATGTTTTGTATTTGGTTACTTATTATTAAATTTATTTTGGTACTCATGGACCCTTCTTTTGATCATGTATTAGTTGAGGATATCACTAGGTTTTTTTATGGGAATTTTTGGAAGTTTTTGGAATTTTATAAGCTATGAATGGTTGGTTCATAGTTTTAAAAAATCCATGCACATCACCAGTGAACACCATGAAATGAACGGTAGTGAAGGTTTTCATAGTTGGATAATGATTTGGGAGCATGAATTTTTTAATCATGGAGCCCTTTCCAAATAACCATGTGACACACAACTTTTTAGGGATTATTTTTTTTAGAATAAATAAATTTATTTATTGGATTATTTTGAACACTATATCAAGTTATGATTTATTTATACACAACAGAAAGTTAATATTTCACATCATGAATTAATTTTATTAGCTTCTGGTACATGCCAAACTATTTTTGGCTTATGTTACATGTAATGATGATATCCATAAATTTCTTGCCTTACAGGCAAGACTATGTTTTACCATTCAATAATATACATTTAATAATATTATTAAAATAATATTAAATTTATAACTTGTCTATAAGAATGGTGGGAATGAATAAGACTGATTAATTTTGAAAATATTTTTTAAATATGTTTTTATAATCTTTGGTGACTAGTTAATTATAAATCAATATAAAAACCTATTATAAGGGAATTTTTTTAACTATTATTATCTGCAGGTGGAATTTTATCTTAATGAATTAAATTTATTAGTATTGGAGGAAGATATTAATTTAATTTATATTTTTTTATTATATTTTATTTTTTGAAATTCATCAAATATATTTAATAAGAATAAGTTAAAGAAAATCCAATGTTATGAAATAAAATTTAAATTTTTTTAAAAATGTTTTACCACCATGTAATAGAGCAAAAATTTTGGAAATAAATTTTTAAAACATTATAATGTTTATTATTAAAAATTAATACCTTTTTTTAAATCATATTTCCAAAATTATTTTAGGGTTTTTTATTTTTATTTCCTTGAGGTGATTAATTTTTTGATGAATAGTTTAACATACCGAATTTCAATGGAAACCCGAAATTTCATTTAAATTATTTATAAAAATAAATTTTATTTTAAAATGTTATAGAATACTGAATTTTGAATTATAAAAATATTAATACACTTTATTTTATTATGAGAATTTTTTATTGAATTTATTTATAAAAACATAGATACAATTTGAACATTTTTATATTAAAAACAAGTTGTTTTGTCCAATCAGAATGATTATTTTTCAATTAATTTTTTCCACATATTTAGTTTTAATACCAAAAAATGAATTAAATATTTTTATTCATAATGATTTATAATTTATGTTAGTGGAAAAATATTTTTTTCCCAAAAATATTTTTGAAAATAGATAAAATTATTTACATCGATTAATAGAAAAATGAGGTTATCAATGGACTAATCTTTAACATAAGGCTCCAAATAACCATGAAACATGTACAAAACCCATTGGTCTAAAATATTTAGACCATATAATATCTTTTATTATAAATTTAACATTATTTTAGGCACATTATGATAGGTATACCTCCCAATAGTGTTTACATTTTTGTATTTACATGAATTCCACTTCTCTTCCAGTATTGAAGGACCCACAGTTCATCAGGCCCATAAACCTTTTTTTCTCATATAAACCATACAAAAATAAACCCTAAAAATATCTCCCATAGTAATATAATCCTAAATTTGTGAATAAAACAAATCCTATATCATTTGTTTTGAAAATCAAAGGAGTTTTCTGAAGGAGTAGTGATGCTCAACTTATGCATTTTTTATTGTTTCCCTCTCCACAACATTAAATTATTATTATATAATGATTATATAATAACATTAGAATAATAAATTTAATTATATGATATTATATTATTTTTATTACCTACACCTTTACACACATCAATCAAATTAAATACATAATCATCATTAATGTGTACAATGAACTATCTCCTCGTATATTGATGTTGTTCGTTCATCCATGAAGAACACTCAATGATGGAAATAATTATGAAAATAATATTTTTATATGATATATGTAATATTTTTTATTTTTTTTCTTATTTAATTATTATATAACAAATACCATAATTTATTTCACTTTTTTAGTATATGATTACCTTGTTTGTGGACATATGGACCTTTGACTCCTAAAAGTGATGTGATTCGTCCATGATTTACCTAGAATTTGATAAGGAATAAATTAATGAAAATATGTGATATATGTGAAAAACATAATTATATTAGAGACATAATATACATATATATTTATATAGATTAAGTTTCCTTCTTAAAATATATGAAAACAAAATAGAAACCACACTCATTTGTGCGTACGGATTACCGTCTCGATTAACAGTGTGTTTCATTTCATATATCCATATTTTATATATTTTATAAATTATTATATAATTCATATATGAAATATTTATATCATGTTTTAAATAATGGTAATATTTTAATCAATTTCTTATGTTATAGGATCAAGAATAACATTTCAAAACAAATACAAAAAATAGAGCGGTTATTAACTATATTGTAACATTAACTTGAAATTATTTAAAAACATGTAATATAAAGTTAAAATAAAATAATCTATGGTGGGATATATATGAATAAAGTTTCATTTTATTTTAATAATAATGTTATATTTATTATGAAGGAGTGTTGAATGTGTAAGATGAAATTCATGATATAAGGTATGGATTTTCATTATCTAACATTTATTCTAAGAGTTATATTCTATACTAAATAGTTATTATTGTTCTTTTGTGTATATACCTACCTATGAAAAGATTTTTTAGTAATTTTATTTAAATAATGATAGAAATTTTTTCAATTGATGTTATTATTTCATAGATCTCATTATTCAAGAGTTACTAAGGTAGTAAGGGGATTTCTTATCTCCCTTTCATTTTTGTGAGTCCTATTCCATATTCACCTCTAATTTACTTTTTGGGGTGCATATAATTCCCTATGAAATTTTATATAATGAATTAAATTTATTTCATAATATAAAAAGTTTCAATTTATTTTTTCCTTTCATGGACCACACAATTCATTATTTATTCATGTGGTAAGGGATTTGTGCCTCACTTTTTTCTTTTGTGAGACACATGCTATATTCATAACCTATTTCTCAAATTTGGTGTGTATAATTCCCATATTTTTGTTTTATGATTATTATAATAAGAATTATTAGGATTTACATATCTATTTTGGGATCTCTCTTTCATTGGTTTTAGAGTTATAATGTTATGTAATGGAATTTTGACTCAATTAACCATTTTTGAGGAACAAGTTATAGTATGAACCAACATTATTTTATGAGGAGTATATACTTCTAATTTACATATTATGTCATCATTATCCTCATTTTAATGATATTTTTTGATTTATTTACTTTTATTATTTCTGGGGTATTTTGATTCAAATTTACCAATGTGGTAAGAGTTTATTTCTAGAGTCTTTTAATTTATTAGAATGTTCTGTTTATACATCCATTGATAAAATATAATGATCGATATATATATATAATTCACATGATTTTTTTATCATATTTAAATTCATTATATACTTAGGTAATGATATAATTTTCACTAATTTTTAATTAATATAATTAAGATAAAAATTCAAGAAAATCCAAGTGATTTTTAATTTTTATAAGAAACTTATGTTCACTCAAAGTTTTGTTTTTTAAAAAATCCAAAATATTCTAACATTCTCTTATAGATTTTAAGATATATTTTTATAATGTTTTACCTTTTAAAGAATTATTATTTTCCTAAGGTATTGTACATTTTATTTTCTCATCGAAGGAATTTTTTACACTTTTTAAGAATAAAGGAATAATTTGAATGTATGAATTTTTCAAACATCATGAATAAAATTTCACTGTAGTCTCATTTTCAAGGTTAAGTGATTAATTTTTTTATAAATAATTTTTTTCTCTTATTGTGGAAATTGATTATTTTAATTTTTTTTTCTCGTTAAAAGGTTTTAAAAATAATTTATGTTCATGAATTATTTAAAATCATCTTAAAATATTTTATAATTTGTTTTCATGATTGGATGAAGTGTTCATAATACCCATTGTATTTCATGGTTTATGACATTTGGAATGTTTGTGATCGTTTTTATCACATGTGTGTGATTTCATTATGTGATATGTGGACCTATATATCCCAAAAATTAATTGGGTGAAAATGGATAGCTCATGGATATATATATTATGTGTGAACCAGATTATATGTTCACAATGTTATGAATTAACATGATTACAACATCAAAATGCTATTTTTTAACCTGATTAAATGTTAACAATGTCAAATGTGAACATGATTAAAATTTCAAAATGTTATTATTGAACCTGATTACATGTTAAAAATTTTATATATGGACATGTCTTTTTTATCCATATTTATTTTTATGGACCTAATTTAACATCCAAATGATTATTTTAGGGGATATTTTCATGTCCTGGACATAATGAGTGAACCTGTATCTATTTATACATGTTTTTATGAGATTATGTGTATTCTATAAGTCTATATCTTATTCTAATGATATAATTTAATGACTCATGTTATTTTATTTGATTATCATTCACGTATTTATAACTACCATATCATTATTAAATGACTCAATAATAGGATCTTTGATTTTCCTGTTATGATAAATAAATTTTAGTCTCATTTTCTCATAACCTTATATCCATATTATGCTTATGTATATCACTTATTTTTAACCCTACTGTGTATGGGATCTCACCCATGCATATGTTATTTTTCCACTCTTTATGGAAATAGTTTAAGGTAAGAGTACTAAATGAAAATATCATTACAGGATATATTGAAGATCACTCCACAATTTAGATAAATGTGATCCAGGTTTCTAGATATACTAATATATTATGGTCCATAGAGATTTTATTTATTAATGTGATGAATATTCATCTAAAATTATGTAATATACATGTATGTTAATCCTAAGTCGCTATATTTGGTATTAAAGGAATGATTTTTCCAATTGTTGGAAATAAAAATAATAAATCTTTAGTGATATCCCTAGCTATATTTATAATGATATTTCCAAGGATGTATATAAGGATAAGTATAATGATGTAACATTATATAATAAAATATCCTATAATCTTTATAATGGATATATTATGCTGTTTCCATGAAATATGTTCTTATATATATATATATATATATACTACAAGTGGTGTGGCTCTAGAACATATGTACACTGGTTTAACAACCATGATAGCACTATATTGATATAGACTTGGTTTGGAATAGGTACAAAACAATTTGACTTACTGCACACCTTATTAAACAAACTTAGGGGATATTCTAGGGAAAATAAAAAACACATTATAAACCAGCATGAAAAATTTATATAGAAGATGACTTTCAATAACCTAGGATAAAACTGAGGACTCAAATATTAAAGAATTTCGATATGTCAATTAGATATCTTAATAGTTTTTTCCAGATAATTTGGTTTCCCATTATGATATGTGTTTACACACAATGAATTATGGTTTTAGTCAATAGAGGTAACATAGAGGAACAATATTGAAATTGAATGTTTCCATTTTGGAAATTATAATTATTATGAAATTTGATGTACTGTGTAGAAATATTTTGAAGCGAATCAATAAGGTGGTATGAGTATCAGTTATACTGCTAAAGATAAAGAGGCTGTGAATGAAATGTGAATGGAATGGGATGTTGTAATAGTATTTTTTTACATTAAACAAAATAATAATGATTAAATTTATGTTAATAATCCTTAATACAATATTTATATTCCATATTCTAGGAAATGTGTATTACAGAATAATATAATGAATCCTAAGAAATTGTTTAAGAATAATTTTTCATGAATGAATTATTTATTTATTGGAATTCAATAATTATGTTATAATCATAATAAAGTATATTTTTTCAATTAAGTATTTTGTTAAAATATATTTAATTGTCCTGATGAAAAAAAAATTTATTTTAATGAAAATGATATATATTGATTTAGGCATAGTAACACTTATTGTGTTCTAGATGTTGAGAACAATGGGTTTATCTTGGATTATGATATGATTGATATAGATGATGTAAATTGGATTTTACTGATTACTGTAGAACTGATTATTGATAATTTTAAACATTGGTTCATGTAATAATATATTATTTTTACAGATATTTTGGATTTGAATAATAAATCCAATAATATGTCTTCTATGTAAGGAATGAAGATGTGTGTATTTTTTAAATGTGGTTTTCAAGTTATTCATGTTATTACCATGTTACAATAGAATACATGATGATGGTATCTACATATTGGGTATGTTACAACCAAAATATGGTTTATGGTAAATTTTGGAATCAATGTTAAGATGATTTTTAGAAATTTAGTGACCTTATTTATAAAGGATTGGATGTTCAAATTTTTTAAGGATTAAAAGGTTAACCATTTATGGAATATATTAAGATAAACTTATATTAAGGTTTTATATATTAATTTATTATATCACTATTTGAGGATTTATAAATAATGTATTACCTATGAAAACCCTTTTTTTCTTTAATGATAACTTAATGCAGAAGGAATGATTTCGTATGCAATTTAAAGATCTCACGATCGGTTAGTTATTTAGTAAAGAAAAAATTAACAGAATTTTATAGTGTAAGGGTTGAACTTGAAAGTGATCTAGGCATAACCAAAGGGTGATATTGTACATTTGAAATGGAATGAAATAATGTAATTTTTTATCTTTGTTGAAATTATTCAACATCAAGAAGCTGATATTGAAGGAAAATATTTTTTTATTATTGTGATATTAATGATATCAATATCCTTTTCACTTATATTTAGGTTATGGTTTTTTAAACATTATCTAGATCACCAAATTTCTTATGATTAGTTATGTTTATCACTCTATATAATTATTTAGGATTTTATTCCCCATCCAAATTTATATTGGTCACCTATGTTCTTCTATATGGAAACCTAGTTATCATTTAATATGGGAAACTATTTTTTTCTCAATATTCTATTTTTTAAATGATTTAGAATGGATTTTGTTGACATGGGATTATAAATAAGGAACATTCATATATTAAAATATTGATAACTCGGTTGAAGTTTGTGGGAAAGTTTGATTTTGAGGTTTGTAAAATGTAACACCATGAGTTTTAATTAATTAATATCTTTTCAAGTAAATTATACTTTATTGATGGAATACATTTCATGCAACACCACATTTTTATTTTTTTATAAACAACACCACATTAATCTTGAACTACATGTAATGCATTGATTATATTTTTTGTACATGAAAAACATTGTTAGTATAATATTATGCATAATTCCAATTTCCATCAACAACTTGCATTACACATAAGACTGAGTTTTACCAAACTATAATATATAATAAATATTAAAATTTAAATTATATTATAGTTATCAACTAGTTGTTCTAATGTATATAATGAATAAGATTAACTAAATTGACCTATTTTTTACATATGATTATATAATTCTTTTCTGACTAATTAATTAAAAATTAATATAGAAATCAATTAAGAGACATTTTTTGATAAAAAACATTTTTCTTGGCTATAGGTATTTTATATTATAAATTATTATAACTACTATTGGAGAATGAGAATAAATATATTTCTATATTTAATATTCAATTTTTTTTCTAATATTCACCAAATATATTTGATAGGTAGAAGACAAGAACAAATCGAATTTAACTCATAAAAAGTTATATTTTCTTAAAAAAATGTTTTGACGATTTTTAATGGTGCACTAATTTTAAAATTAAATTTTAAGAACATTGTATATTTTATTTATTTAAATTTAAATAATTTATAAATAGTAAATTCATAATTATTTTATGCTGATTTTTTGTTATTTTTTTATAATTTTTATTTTTTGATTAATAAAGAAAAATATTGAATTTTTATTTAAAACTATTTTTTATTAAATAATTTATAAGCTTATATTATATTTCTATTTCCATTTAAAGTAAAAATAGTTCAATAATGAATATTTAACACTAATAAATATCATTTTAATCTCATTTATATAGAAATTATATAAAAAAACTTTGTAAACATCGTTATATTTTTACATTAAAAGCATGTTGTTTCATCCATTTTATTGGGTTTTTAAATTAATTTTTGGCACTTCTATGATTTTAATTTTAAAAAATGGATTTAATAATTGTAATAAGAGAAATTAATATTTCATATTGAGGTAAAATTAAATTTTTACCAAATTTATTAGTCAATATAATTAAAATTAATTATTGTGATTAAGAGAAAAACAAGTTTACCAAGGTAATAAAATATAAATTAAAGAAAAAATTCATCAAGAAACATATAAAAACCCAATTAAATGGAAATATTTTGACCATATACCAACTTATATATAAAATTAACCATTATTTTAGGAACATTATACAACTTATACTTCTTAATAGAATTTACCTTTTTGTATTTATAAGAATGTCACTTCTCCACCCCTCACCTCTCTACACATCTCAATCCCTATGGATCATCCTAAAAATTTCCCAATAAGCTCAAAAATTCTCTCCTATTATTATAAAAACCTCAATTTCATTATAAATCCAACCATGGTTTCCCTTTGGTGCAAACCCAAACTAGTTACCCAAAGAAGAGGTAATGATCATCCATGTGAATTTTATTTTGTTTCCTTCTCCACCCCCTTAAATTCATATTATATACAATTTATATATTTAAAAAATATAATAAATAGACTGATATGTTTTTATGTTAATGTTACTATCTACACCAACACACACTCTCATCAAAGGGGATAATCAATCATCATTTGTGTGTAGGGCAGACTACAGCATGGAAAACATTTTTTCATTTGTACTTCTAATAGCACCTATCAAGAATGGAAATATTTATTCAATTACTAATTTAATATTATATAAATTATATTTATTATTTATTTATGATTATATAATTTTCACCTAACAAATTTCTCCACGTATTCAATTTTATGGGAATATGATAACATCATTTGTTGATGTGGGGACTAATGCCTTCTCAAAGTGATGTGATTCATTTGGGTATTAAATTGAATGTATTATGGATGAGCTTTGTAAAAATATGTTATATTTATTACATAATAATTCTACATTAATAATATTATACATATTTATATATCATTTAATTTTCTTTCTTTATAAATACAATAAAAAAATGGAAACAACATTTATGCATACACATAGTCTTCCATCTCAATGAACGGTGTATTTAGTTTCTTATTTCAATACTTTATATAATATTAATAATATATATATAATGAATATAAATGATATTTATATTATTTTTTAAATTCATTGAATATGTAAATCATGATCTATGTATGGGGATCTAGAATAAAAAATCAATAAATATGTGAAAAACAAAGTGGTTATTACATAAAACATATCATTAACATGTAATTGTTGATAAATGGGTAATATAAAGTCATAATAAAATAAAATATGGTATGATACATAATAATATTTTAATATTAAATAATTATAATAATGTTATATTTATAATACTTGAGTTTTGAGCTTTTATGAATAACGTCATGACATAATGTAATGGTTTCACTCATCCCACTTTTGTTAGGACTTATTGAACACATGTTATTGTTTTATTTGTATATACTGAAATATGTAATTTTATAACATGAATTTCTTTTATTTAAATATATCAAATATTTCAATTGATTTTATTCTTTTACAGATCTCACAATTCAAAATTTACTAATGTAATAAACGCATTTTTAGTCTCACTTTTATTGTTTTGATACTTTTTCCATTTCCACAACTTGTTTCTTTTGTGTGGTGTATATAATATACTATGAAATTTTATATAATTAATTTAATTTATTTCATGATATTCAAATATTCAATATGTTTTATATTTTAATGGATCTCATGATTCAAATTATACTCATGTAGTAATAGATCTACATCTCACTTTTTTACTTTTGTGAGATATGCGATATATTAACATCATCTTTATTATATTTGGAGTGTGTAGATACCATAGATGTATTTTAATATTCCTATATTGAAAATATTTATGATTTCTATTTTCATTTTAGGATCTCTCTTTCTTAGGTTTTATGGCTAAAAAGTTAAACAAAGAGGTAAGGGAATTTTTACTTCATTTAACTTCTTTGAGATACATGTTATGTTATGAACTTACATTTTGATAAAATGTGTATATAAAAACCTATTACAAGTTATTTCATTGATATAATTATTTTAATGATATTTTAGCATCATGAAATGTTATAATTTCATGGATATTTTGATTCAATGTTACCAAAGTTGTAAGAGTTTATTATAATAGTTTCCTAGTTTATCAGTATTGTTTATGATTATGATTAAATTGATGAAATTTTATGATCTATCACTTATTATTTATCATGAATTTAATTATCCTATATTAATATTTTATATCATTATGCACTCATATCATTTTCCCAATCATTGTTACATAATATAATTAAGAAATGGTTTTTAAGAAAATATCAATTTACATCACTTTTCGGTTAAAATGTGTGTTCGTTAAAAATCATGTTTTTTTTAAAAAAAATTCAATAATGTTTTACTATTATGCAATGATTTTAAAGAGTCATTTTTACCATGTTTTACCTTTTTAAAAGATAGGTTTTAAAAATTAATATTCTTTTCATTTTCTAATAGAGGAACATTTCAAAAATATTTTCTGTTAATTTTTTTTTAGAATTTAAATATTTATCTTATATAATGATTGAAATTTCATTGAATATAATTATTCATGTTTACATGATTAATTTTTAATGAAAATATATCTTCTTAATATTCTGTAAATTAATTTTTTTATTTTTTTCTCAATAATATTTGTATTAAAACATATTGTATGTTCATTATGTGTTTTAAATTATTTCCAAAGCATCATTTATAAGTTTATAATGTTATTTTAAATGAAAAATGTCTATTTTTTTTTGTTTGGAAAATAATTTTTATAAGAAGAAAGAATATTTTAATCAAGAAATGTTATAAATGATCATTTCAAAATTATTTTTCATATATGATAACATCCTTTGATATAGTATATGTAATATCAAGACATGATTTAGGATACCATTCTTATTATTTATTTAAATTGTTAATTTTTATGACGATAAGATTTTTATGAACCACATTTATCTTCAATATTTTTTTCCACAATTAAATTATTTCAAAACACATTTCTTTCAAGGGTTATACTATGATTAAATGATTCTGGATCCTATTTCTTTTCAATACTTTATTATGTTAATAAATGATTGTAATACCAATTTTATTTCATGATTTATTATATTATGAATATTTATGGTCTTTTTTCATTTATATGTATGATTTTATTATGTGACTTGTGGGTCATATATCCCCCTTAAATATAATGGGTAATGACAACTAATATAGAAGTATTAATGTTATTCATGAATCTAATTACATGTTCACAATGTTATGTGTGAACCTGATTACATGTTAAAAATGTTATGTATGAATCTAATTACATGTTCACAATATCATGTGTGAACCTGATTCATGTTGAAAATGTTATGCATGAACCAGATTCTATGTTCACAGTGAAATTCATAGAACCATATTTAATGTTCATAATGATGTTGTGGATATAATTTCATGTCCATAAGTTTATGGGAGTGCATTATTTCATTTCCATTACATAATTAGTGAACCTATTTCTATTTAAAAATATACAAAATATAATAAGATGACGTGTCTTCCAAAATTCCATGACATAATCTAATGTTATGATTTCAAGAATCATATTCTTTGGATCCTTATGATTTATTCCAGATGAAAGACTAATGAATATGGAATGACTCTGGATTTTGATATTCGATATATAGGGTGTGACCTTTAAATTTTATTCTCATGTTTCATTTATTGTATTCCCATGTCGTGCTTACGTGTCACCATTATTTTTACCCTTACTAAGAATCTGCTCTCCCCCTTTATTAATTGTCATTTCCTTGGGTTATGATGAAACCTTTTATGTTTGAGTAATAAATGGGAATAAATTAATGGAAGGTTCTTAAAAGTTTTCCCCAAATTATAAATATTGGTTTCTATTTTCCAAAGACATTAAATTATTATGGCCCTCATGAATTTAAATTTCTAATGTGTTGAATATTCATCTAAAATGAATTTATTTACTTGCATGTTAAGACTAGGTTGCTATATTTGGTAGGAAAGTAACGGATTGGTCAGCCTTTCTAATATAGGATGATAAATCATTAGTGATATCAATAGGGTTATTTATAAATATATCTTTGTGTATGTCTCTAATGATAAGTCAAAAGATGAGACAAAGTTTAGGAAAATGTGCTAGAATTTTGGTATTGGATGTGGAATTTTTTTTCTGAAAAATATGTCCCTTTATAGATAATACAAGTGGATGTGGCTATTGGTCATATGAATATAGTGTTAACAACCCCTAAAAAATTGTATTGACCTACACTCTATCGAGAACTGGTGCATGGCAATGGACCTTACTACACTCCTGTTTTGACACTCCTGATCTATATGCATTGAAAATTCACAAACTATTTATGAACCATCATGATGGATTTAAATAGAATATGGATTCAGATAATCGATCATATTACTAAGGATTTAGATATAAAATAATAAGGAGTAATGAATTTGACATCCTATACATGATTTTCATTATTATTTAGCTTCCCATTATTGTATGTTGTTCCTACACTATTCTTTCTGGTTTTATTCAACAGTAAAAACATTATAGAATGTTTCTTATGTGGAAATTATTGTAATTGTGATAATTTATTTAATATGTGTTAATCTCATGAAGATAATTAGGGATGTGGTGTGATTATTGGTTATACATATGAAGATTAAGAGACAAAGAACAACATGGGAAATGCATGGGATGTTCTAACTGTATTGTTTAAATTAAGTAAAAGAAGAGTTATTAAATTGATGTTTTGGAACCATAAGACATGATTAATATTTCATATTCTATGAAAGGTGTATTATGGAATTGGGTGATGAAGACTAGGTAATGTTTTATGAATAATGTGATATTATTTAAGTATAAATGTATTATAATTCAGGAATTATGTTATTTGAATCATTAATTATATGTTTTAAATTATTGATTTGAAAAAATTAATTAAAAGGTGAAAATGAACTAAAAATGTTATTTAATGAGTATGTGATATTTTGGTTAAGGTAATATAACCCTTAATTTGTTCTTAATTTAGGGAAATTTGAGTTTATCTTCTATAAATAGAATATTGATATGTATAAGTAAATTTTAATGTATTCATTGTAGGATCGAAATAATGATGTAGATGCTAAATATATAAGAGGGGTGTGAATTGTAAACTTTTAAAATTTCCTTAAACAAGGAAAGATCTAAGTTTAACAAAGTTAAACTAAGAAAATTCACAACACCTCTAACACCAATTGAAAGATTGTGAAAAAGTATGAAGTTACAAACTTCTAGTTCTATACACTTGCTTAAATCTGGAATGTGATTCTGAAAAGCCAGTTCTGGAAATATGGATCTAAAAAATGAAACATAACCGAAGTTTAGAATATAAGATTCTACCTTAAAGCGTATAGAATCTAACTGAATCAGAGTATAAATGTGTAAGGATGTATAAGATAGTTATACTTTCTTAAACATAAAAAATGTAGCAGAAAAGATAAACTTGTAACAAAAACAAGTAAGAAGATATAAATCTTTTAACTCAAAGAAGAGGGTATCCAACAACCTTGGATAAAGGTCCCTTGATTTATACTTTCAAGAAATTATTCTTACCCACACTCGGGTAAGCCCTTAATACAAAGATCAGAGTCTCTATTTTGCTATCCCTGCAAGCCCTCAACTTCAAGGTAGTTGTAACCTTTGTCTTCCTCAGCAAAGAAGCCCTAAAACTTCAAGGTAGTCGGCACCTCTATCTTCATATCCCCGGAAGTCGTCAAATGTAATCAACAACATTTGGAGTCGCACGAAGAAATCTGAACGATCAGTTTAGTACGTACAAGGTATGAAAAGCTTCTCTCTCTATAAACCACCTTAACAGCATGTGGTCTCTAGAGTGATCAACTTCTTGTTGAGCTCTTTCAAATGAGCTCCTATTTATAGGCTCAGTAGCAATGGTCGACTCCCTCCTCCAACTGTCATATTTTCCTTAAATTTTGGAGGGTCCTATACACATGTCACTCAAACAATGGTTAGTGAAAAAAATGGATGACATTATTTTATAACAAAACATGTGTAACTGAATGCACGACATCATTTTATAACAAACTTAACAAAACAGAGTGAAAGTAAAAATTTTGTACTCTAACCACAAATTATATTCTTTTTCTATATTAGAAGGATATTCAAATTCTGTTTATAAGAAGAATTTGGCGTTGAATTTCATAAAAGTTTGTATCCATAATTCGTAATCAGAATTCACAACAAGAATTCGTAATGAGAATTCGGCACTGGAATTCGTCATAGATTTTGTAATGAGAATTCATCACAGAATTCGTAATGAGAATTCATCACAGAATTCGTAATGAGAATTCATCACAGAATTCTTAATGAGAATTCATCATAGAATTCCTAATGAGAAATCATCACAGAATTCGTAATGAGAATTCATCATAGAATTTGTAATGAGAATTCATCACAGAATTCATAATGATAATTCATCACAGTATTCTTAATGAGAATTCATCACAGAATTCGTAATTAGAATTCATCACAGAATTCGTAATGAGAATTCATCACAGACGTCGTAATGAAAATTCATCACAGACTTCGTAATTAGAATTCATCACAGAATTCGTAATTAGAATTCATCACAGAATTCGTAATGAGAATTCATCACAGAATTCTTAATGAGAATTCATCACAGAATTCATAATGAGAATTCATCACAGAATTCGTAATGATAATTCATCACAGAATTCCAAATGAGAATTCATTACAGAATTCGTAATGAGAATTCATCACAGAATTCGTAATGATAATTCATCACAGAATTCGTAATGATAATTCATCACAGAATTCATAATGAGAATTCATCACAGAATATGTAATGAGAATTAATCACAGAATTCGTAATGAGAATTCATCACAGAATTTGTAATGAGAATTTATCACATAATTCGTATCATCATCAGAATTCATAATGAGAATTCATTACAGAATACAGAATGAGAATTCGGATCCTGAAACATAATTCTTCATATCTAAGTATTATATGATTATGAGAAAATAGATATGAATCCTATTTTTATACCTAATAAAAAATTTTATATGAACAATGAAAAAAAGAAAGAGGTAAATTTCATTAAGGAAATTTTCCTTAGAGAAGTAAAATAGGGGTAAAAACTTATTTTCATAAATATAAGGTGTTTGTGATTTTTAAAACAAGAAGGAGTGGAAAAGTCATAAGGAAAACCTTATTGACTCAATAATCTCCCCATTTTTGAAAAGCAAAATCATCCTTACTTAAAAGAATATAATATCTTAGAATAAATTTCTAGACTTTGAAATTAAAGCTTATCTCCCTTTTTATGGTTTATAGTGAATACAACTAACTCCCCCTTAGTCTTAGTCACACTAAGGTTTGTATTATGGATTTCTGGAATGGGATTTTCATTATTATAGAATGAAAAACTTCGTATTGAGAAACTCCCCTTAGATAAGCTCCCCCTTAATTAGGGATATTTCTTCTTTACTTAGAATTTTTTCTTCTCCCTTTTAGATTCTTCCTTCTCCCCCTTTTGAGTAATTATTTTTGCTTCTCCCCCATTGTGATTTTCAAAATGAAATGAGGGAATGGAAAATATAATAATGTACATGAAATATTATTACATAACACCAACCAAAAGACAAGTAATCAAAATTTCATTACTATTGGAAATAACTAGTACAAGGAAAATAGTACAAACAACGATCAGAGTGGTCTATTTTGTTACTTTTTCCTTGGGCATAAGAATTTTGACAATTATCTGCAGCTTATTCATTTCTTAGTGGTCCTCCTCCACTTTCTTCTCTAAATAAATGATTCTTGCATATTGATCCTCCATTCCCACTACCTGAGCATTAAGAGATTCATCTTGCTTTACAACCTTTTCTTCCAACTTAGTTTAATGATCATTTTCTTCCTTGTAGTACTGAACAATAGAACATAGCTTCCCATTTAGATCTTTGACCTCCTGCAACCAAACATCCTGCTCAAGAGTTAACTTCTTCTCAAAAGAATTTGTAAGATCCTTGATTTTAGAGTCTTCGGTATCAAAATCATCATTAAAATCTACTTGGAATTGATTAAGCTCTCCCATCTCATGAACAACTTTCTTAGACCACTTGGTTATCTTCTTGAAAGAAAATATATGAGCATCATAATTGATAAGAAAGCTTTTATGATTAGCCTCAAGCTTAGTACACATGTCTATAACCATGGATACCGAGTCTGATTTTTGATTTATGCTATGCTGAATCATCTTGGATCTGGATTCTTTTGCTGGAAGAAATGGAATGATGTCCACCAGCTTCTTTAGGGATTATTCAAAAAAGGTCATTTCCAAAGGAAGATGACTCCGAATCTGATATTCTGGTTGGATATGGTTATTCCTATGACTATATTATCTTTCTTTTGGATGATCCTACATCTTCTTTCCTTCTTTTAATATCTTTTGTTGGAGTGTCAACAACCACTTGCTTGCCCTTATCAACTTTTGGAATGGTCTATTCATCAGGATATTCTTGCTCACTTTCTGAAAGTTGAACAATCTCATCTTCATCATCTTTCTCTTTCTCTACTCCAACTTCAACATCCTCAGGCTGTATAAATACATTATTGAGACTTTCTTCCTCAGACATCTTGTTCACTTCCTCTTCACCTTTCTCATCAACTCTAGGTGTAGCAATTTATGACGATCCGGCTTGAGAAGTCTGGAGTGAAAATTTCTCGAAAGGACTGTCCTTCTCATGATAGTCTTCAACATGTTTTATTAAACCACCAGAGCCACCACTGCTCTCTTCTTGCTGGATTTCTTTCAAAACTTGTTGAACTCACAGCATCAATTCCTTCTCAACTTTATTCTTTATGGAATTTTTTAGAGTCTTCTCACCTGGAATTTTAGGAAAACCTTCAACCAAAAAGGATTTTGGAATGGGTAAATTTTCAGACGCTACTTTAGTGGCCTTCATAAGTGATTGAACAATCTCTGCCTCTAACATCTTCTTTTTCAACTTCTTATCTTTGGCTTGCTATTCTAATTCATCATCTGCTTTCTCTTTCAAGGCCTTAGCCTCAGTAGGGTGAAATCTGAATTGAGGCTCCCCGTCTTTTCTCTTTTCTTTATCTTTCCTCCACATGGAAACCACCTCATCTGTATAAACCTTTTGTTTCTTAGGTTTAGGAGGTGCTGATTGAGTTTCTTTAGACTTAGGGGTTTTCTAAGCAACTCCCACTTCCTTCAATTTCCTTTTCATACTAGCTTTCTTTGATGGTTCCGGAGTTGGTTGATCTTTCTGAGTTGCCTCAGCCTCTTCCTCTAGTAAAGAATAGAATTCTCTAGATTCAACAGAAAATTCCATCTTCATATTGTTCAATGTATCATCACTAACAAGCATTACCTTGCAATTCCATGGATTGGAAGAGCAACAGACTTTAAACGAATCAGGACATCTCATAATAATCTTAGAAATCAAGGCCATATACATTATAATTTGAGCTTTCAGATTCCCTTCTTTAATTTTCTTAACTGTAATCGAAACATGCCTCATAAAATTTAACTTCCTTTGATTTACCAAGGAATCTAGGATATAAATGTCATTTTTCTTGAGGTTATCTTTATCACCTATTCTCGGTACGAAAAAACCATGTACCCACAGCTGTAGAATCCAATTATTTGAAGAGAGATGAGAAATCTTAGAGGTCATAACATCTTTAAGTCCAAGGAATTCCATATCCTTGATTTATTGAAACTTCCTTGATCGTCCGACATCTTGTGTGAGAAAAATTCAGCTTCACCTTCATATGATAGACCCACCAATCCTGCAGCCTTGGTGTAAGACAATTTGTAAGTCTTACCATAAGACATTAAATAAAACTTCTCTATACCATCTTCCTCAAGGAAGGAAATAGACTCATAAAACTCTCTAAGAAAATCTAAATAAATTGGATCCTGATTCACTAGATTTGATAAGAATACATCCTCCAATCCATTGAGATTAATGTTCTTAGATATAATATAATCATACTTGTATAAATTCAGATGCACCAGCCTCTCCCTGTAAACTAACAACTTAGAAATGGGCTTCCTAGTTTACATTTCTTGAGAAGTGGCTTCTACATACATCCGGAATTGAACGCTTCTGAAGAAAATGGAATTGAATTGGGAAAGATTGGAGTGGCCTTAAGTAAGGAGGATAGAGCTTCAAGACGCAAAAGCTTGATATCCGATGTGGGAAACCCTTGGTGGTCCCCTTTATATAGGCGTTGAGGTGACGGTTCAACTTCCATGGTTGGTCAAACGGTTTAGAAAAATTGATATTTGATCTGATGGTTGAGAAACAATTTTCAAGGAAAACGTGACTCCGATATTTTTAGGTTTTAAGAAAAACATTCGAATTTAAGAAAATTAGAATCCGAAAAATTTAAAAACACATAAGAAAATTCCAGCAAGTAAAATATGATTACAAAGACTTAAGTAATGAAATCATACCATTCGGATTGGCTAGAAATATATTCTTTAATAAGTGACATTCTTCTTGAAAAAAATTAAATATAAAAATCTTACTATGAAAAACACAATGCAAAAAACATGAGTACGAAAAATTTCATTACGAAAAAAAAATCTCAGTATGAAAATTTCATTACGAAAATTCTCAGTAAGAAAATATTATTACCAATGTTCCCGTACAAAAATTTCATTACGAAAGTTCCAATACGAAAATTTCATTACAAAAGATTTGAAAAGATCATTATGAAAATTTTTTAAAAGCTCATTAAGAATAATTTTGAAATGCTTATTATGAATATTTTGAAAACCTTATTACAAATTTTTTGGAAAAGGGTAAAAAAATGTACTCCCCATATGAAAAGGAGTTTATTACTATAAAGAGATTGTTTCAACACGAAGTTAATGAAGGAGAATTACCTTATAGTTATCATTCATAACTTCTGTTTAATGTATTCAAATCTATCGGAAGGTAAAGATTTTGTGAAAATATCAGCAAGTTGATCTTGCATTCTGATAAACTGAAGAATGATATCTCTTTTTTGTGTGTGATCCCTAGGAAAGTAATGCTTAATATCTATGCGCTTTGTACGAGAGTGATGTGTAGAGTTTTTACTAAGGGAAATGGAAGTTGTGTTGTCACACAAAATTTGAGTCTTATTAAAACTAAATCCACAGTCTATGAGTGTGTGTTGCATCCACAACACTTGAGCATAACAACTTCCAGGTTCTACATATTAATATTAAGCAGTGGAAAGTGCTACTGAGTGTTTCTTCTTTCATGACCTATAAACTAACAAATCTCTTTCAAAATGACAAGTTTCAAATGTACTTTTTTTTATCCATTCTACTCCTTCCAAAGTCAGCATCTGAAAAAACACTTTAAGTTAAAATAATTTCTAGAAGTATAAAATAATCATATATCCTTGGTTCCCTTTATGTAGAGAAAAATTCTTTTCACTACCTTTATATGAGATTACTTAGGATTGGATTGATATCTGGAACATAATCATATGGAAAACATTAAGTCTGGATGACTAGCTATCAAGTATAGTAGGCTACCTATCATACCTCTAAAAGATGTTTGATCCACTGGTTTCTCGACATCAACAATAACAAGTGTGTTTGAGGTACCAATGGGAGTACTAACACTTTTAGTATTGTCATATCCATACTTTTTATGAAGATCTTTAATATACTTATGTTGAGATATATAGGTTCCTTCTAGTTTTTGAGAAATTTGAAACCCAAGGAATAATGTTAACTCACCCATCATACTCATTTCAAACTCAGATTTCATTAGATTTGAAAGGAATCAGTTAATGATTATTGAGTTGAATCAAATATAATTTCATCAACATATATTTGAACAATCAAAACTTTTTTCTTTCCATTCTTTATAAAAATGGTTTGATCTGCATATCCCTTAACATAGTTATTTTGAAGAAAAAATCATGTTAGTCTATCATACCAGGCTCGAGGGGCTTGTTTAAGTCCATACAAAGCTTTGGTATGTCTAAAAACATGATCAAGATGTTTTGTGTCTTCAAAGCTATGAGGTCATTCAAAAAACATCCTCTTGGACATAGCTGTTAAAAAAAGCACATTTCACATCCATTTGAAAAAGTTTAAAATTGAAGAATGCTGCAAAGGAAAGTAAGATATGAATAGATTCAAGTCTAGCTACTGGAGCATAGGTTTCTTCAGAGTCTATTCCCTCTTGCTGATTATAGCCTTTGGCAACTAGTCTAGATTTCTTTCTAACTATGTCTCCTTTTTCAACACAATTATTTCAAAAGACCCACTTAACTCCAATAATAGACTTTTCCTTAGGTCTTTCAACCAAGCTCCAGACTTTATTCCTTTCGAATTCATTTATCTAATCTTGCATGGCTTTGATCCAATAATCATCACCTAAAGATTCATCAGTGTTTTTTGGTTCTAATTGGGAAAGAAATGATAGATGTTCTACTTCATTCTTCAAGGAAATTCTAGTCCTTACAGGTGGATTTACATCACCAATGATACTATCATGGGGATGATTCTTAAGAAACACCTAACTAAGGTTTTGTAAAACCTGTTCATCAACATAGGGTAGAATTTCTTCTGGAGGTAAATGTTTCAGAAATATTTTCTTGAACATTTTCCTTATCATAAGTATCTTCTAACAAAGGTTGATAATCAGTTTTTGAAAATGCATATAAGGATGTAGGTTGGGATGGCTTAAAAACAAAAGTATCAGACTAGTAAATTTATACATGTACGGTTTCCTCAATAGTACAAGTGTTTTTATTGAAATCACTATAAGCCTTAGAAGTTGTGGAGTAGCCTAAGAAAATTCCTTCATCAGATTTTGGTGCGAATTTGTGTAGATTATATTTAGTATTCAAGATGAATACCTTGCAACCGAAAACCTTAAAGTAGTAAAGTCTAGGGTTTCTACCATTCCATAACTCATAATGAGTTTTATTAAGAAAAGGTCTAATGAAAACTCAATTTATAGTATAACAATAAGTACCTACAGCTTCAGCCCAGAAATGTCTAGATATAGAATATTCAATCAACATGGTTCTGGTTATCTCTTCAAAAAATCTATTTCTTCATTCAACTACACCATTTTGTTGAGGAGTTATAGGTGCTAAAAAGTTGCGAGTAATACCTTTTCTACTACAAAAAGTTTCAAAATTAGAATTTTGAAATTCTCTTCCATGATCACTATTAATAGTTTTCAATGGATGTTTTTTCTCATTTTTAACATGGGCTCTAAAACTTTTGAAATATGAAAAAGCTTCAGACTTATTTGCTAGAAAATAGACCCATATAAATCTAGTGTAATAATCAACTAGAACAAACACATAGTATTTTCCTCTAAGGCTTCCAGTTTGTGTTGGACCAAAAAGATCCATGTGCACCAACTGTAATGCATTTGTTGTTGAGACTTCACTGATTTATTTAAAACTATATTTATGTTTCTTTCCATATTGAAAAGGATCAAAAACTTTAGAAGAGTCAAATATAAGCTCCAGTAGCTCCTTAACTAAACCTTTCTTTGAGAGCTTACATAAGTTCCTAAGGTTACAGTGTCCTAACCTTCTATTCTAGAACCTAGAATGATCTTCCATTTCACTTAGGCAAGGTAAGTCTTGGATCCTAACGTCTTCTATGTTCAAAGTGTAAAAATTCTCTTGCCCATGGGCAGAGAGAATAAACTCTTCCTTGGAATTGTGTACTAAGCACTTATCATTCCTAAAATTCACAAGGTATCCTTCATCACATAATTAACTTATGCTAATGAGGTTGTTCTTAAGACCCTTTACAAACAAAACATTTGAAATCAAAGTTTTTCCAAGAAGAACAATATTACCTATACCAATAATTTCTCCCTGAGTGTTGTCTCTGAAAGTTACTTTTCCTCCTTACATCTTGATAATATTTTCAAAATAATTTTTATTACCAGTCAGATGCCTAGAACATCCACTATCCATGTACCATGTACTGCTATTGGTACTTCCTTTATCTTGCTGAAAATAAGAAATAAATTAGACTTTCGGAATCCAAACTTGTTTGGATCCGAGATTTTTAGATAAAAAAATTTTAGGCACCCACATCTTCTTAGAAAAATATGCTTTATGAAAACCTAAAGATTGGGTTTTGTTTCAAGAAAAATTCTTTTCCCCGTGACCACCACATTGACACTTGGTACAAAATGTGGCACTTTAAGGAACAAAATAATTGTTACTAAAAGTTCGTTTTCCAGGCATATAACCAAATCCTGATTTGTTTCTTAAAGGTCGTATTGGTGAATACATCTTATAAAAATTTTCTTTACCTAAGGTAAAGTTCAACAAACACTTATTTAAGGAAAATATTTCGTACTTGATTTTTATAACCAAGTTTTTATCTTCAAAATCATTAGATTTGAAACAAGAGCTATGCTCGAAAACACTTTTCAATGAAATTAATTTTTCTAGATCTTTAGAAAGTTTTTTATTCTGAGAATTTACTTCTTCAATTGTTTTTTGAAATACTTATAAAATCAGCATTTTTATTATCAAGATATTTAGAAAGATCTGATATTTCCTTAGTAAGAATAGTATTCCTAGAATTTTCCTTATCATGTTTTTTATTGAGTTTTGAATTTTCAATCTCATGAAGTTCAGCAAACATAGAAACTTCTTCATAGGTAGGTAAAGTGTTTTCTTCATGAGAAGATGATTATTCATCAGAAGAGTTATAATATTTACTATCATTAGAATTTAAATAAACTTTGGTCAATGATTCAGCATTGGGTACCTTAGCCATAAAGCAATGATTGTCAATAGGTAACCTAGCTATAAGACCAAGATTCTTCTGTCCAGAAGATTCATAATCTGAAGATTCATCTGAAGAGTCACCACCACTGGCACTCCAAGTATTATTTGCTTTCAAAACATTCATAGATTTAGATTTAGAATACATCTTCCTATTCCTTTCATAATGCCTCTCTTTTCTTTCTTTCTTCTTGAGCAAAGGAAAATCAGGTCTTATGTGTCCAGCTCTCTTGAATTCATAGCATGTGACTTTTGAATCATTCTTATCTTTACTTTCCTTCTTTTTATACTTGTATTGGAAATATCTTTGTTCAGCTATCTTGTTCATCCTTCATGCAAGATTTGCTAACATGTTCTCTGAGACTTCACTCTCACTAGATTCAGATTGGATAACAACCTTCTTAGATTTGTGTCTAGTTACTCTTTCAGAAGTCTTAGCTTTCATGTGATTTTATTTTATAGTAAAAGAAATAGAACCATTCCCATTCTTCTTCTTGATGTTGTCGGCTTCTCTCTTCACCCTTGTTTCATGTTCGAGAAGAGTCCCAAAGAGCTCATCTAAGGAAGTTTGAATGACCTTCCTATTCTCATCAATTGTTGTTCTCTTTGATTCCCACTCATTTGGAATAATATCAATGATCTTGTCAACAAGAGCTTCATCATCCAGACCTTTCTCTCCCATAGATTGTAAGTTATTCATGATAGTCATAAGTCTTTATTGCACCTTACAAATGGGTTCTTCATATGAAAAGTTAAAACCATGATACTCAGCTCTAAGCATAGCTCTTCTAGTATCAATCACATTGGATGTACCAAAATTTGTAACATCAAGTTTCTTCCATATACAGTTAGCTGCTTCACAAGAAGAAATTTTCCAATATATATTCCTAGTCATTGAACATATTAAAGTTTTGAGTACCTTATAATTTAATTGATAATCATGCTTCTCTTGATTTGTGAAAGTACTAACATCCTTATCAAAAATTTGATAACCTCCAGTAAGCATAACAAAATTTTCTACTCCAGTATTGATAACAAAAGTCTTCATTCGATCTCTCCAATACTTTTAGTAATTATAATAAAAAGTTGGTGGTTTTGTCGGATTTAGGTTGTCGATAGAACCAACATTGATTCCTGCCATCTTAAAAATATTTCTACACAAAAACATGTTAATAACAAAAGTTTAGATTCAAGGAGAATATTCCTAAGCAAGAAAAATATAGAGAAATAAAAAATTGAGCAAAAATAACTTATATTTGAATATAAGTATTTTAAATAACACCTCTAATACCAATTGTAGGATAGAAATAATGATGTAGATGCTCCATATACAAGAGGGGTGAATTTTTCACTTTAAAAGTTTCCTTATACAAGGAATGATATATGATTAAAAAATTAAACTAAGAAAATTCATAACACCTCTAACACTAATTGAAATATTGGGAAAAAGTATGAAGTTACAAACTTCTAGTTCTATACACTTTCATAAATATGGAATGGGATTCAGAAAATACAGTTCAGAAAATATGGATCCAGAAAATGAAACTTAACAAAAGATTACAATATAAAATTCTACCTTAAAGCATACAGAATCTAACTGAATCAGAGTATACAAGTGTAAAGATGTATAAGATAATTATACTTTCTTAAACATTAAAAATGCAGCAGAAAAGATGAACTTGTAACAAAAACAAGTAAGAAGATATAAATATTTTAACCCAAAGAGAAGGGTATCCAATATCATTGGATAAAAGTCCCTTGATTTATACATTCAAGAAAGTCTGTCTTACCCACACCCAGGTAAGCCCTCAATATGAAGATCAGAGTATCTATCTTGCTATCCCTAGATGCCCTCAACATCAATGTAGTTGGAACCTCTGTCTTCCTCATCATGGAAGCCCTTGAACTTCAAGGAAGTTAGCACCTCTATCTTCCTATCCCTGAAAGCCCTAAAATGTAATCACCAACATTCAGAGTTTCAACAAGAAATCTGAACAAACAGTTCAGTACGCAAAAGGCATGAAAAGATTCTCTCTCTAGAAATCACCTTAACAGTGTGTGGTCTCTAGAGTGATCAACTTCTTGTTGAGATCTTTCAAATGAGCTATTATTTATAGGCTCGATAAAAATAGTCGGCTCCCTCCTCCAAAGGCCATATATTCCTTAAATTTTGGAGGGACTTGTACACGTGTCACTCAACACAAGGTTAGTTAAAAACAGAATGGACGACATCGTTTAATAACAAAACATGTGTAACTGAAATCAAGATATCATTTTATAACTAACTTAACAAAACAGAGTTTAAGTAAAAATTTCAGAGTCTACACAAAAATTATATTCGGAGTCTATATTACAAGGATATTCAGATTCCATTTATCAGAAGAATTTGGAGTCAAATTTCATAAATTTTCATATCCATAATTCATAATAGGAATTCACAACCAGAATTCGTAATGAGAATTCTGCACTGGAATTCTTAATGAGAATTCGTCAGAGATTTCGTAATGAGAATTCATCACTTCATAATAAGAATTCATCACATGATTCCTAATGAGAATTCATCACAGAATTCATAATGAGAATTCATCACAGAATTCGTAATGATAATTCATCAAAGAATTCGTAATGAGAATTCATCACAGAATTCGTAATGAGAATTCATCACAGAATTCGTAATGAGAATTCATTAAAGAATTTGTAATGACAATTCATCACAGAATTCAAAATGAGAATTCATTAGATATTTTGTAATGATAATTCATCACAGAATTCGAAATGAGAATTCATCACAGAATTCATAATAAGAATTCATCACAGAATTCATAATGAGAATTCATCATAGAATTTGTAATGAGAATTCATCACATAATTCATAATTAGAATTCATCACAGAATTTGTAAGGAGAATTCATCACAGAATTCGTAACAAGAATTCATCCCAGAATCCGTAAGGAGAATTCATCACAAAATTTGTAATGAGAATTCATTACAGAATTCGTAACAAGAATTCATCACAGAATCCATAAGGAGAATTCATCACATAATTTGTAATGATAATTCATTACAGAATTCGTAATGAGAATTCAGATCCTGAAATAGAATTCTTCATATCTAAGTATTATACGATTCTTCGAAAATAGATATGAATCTGATATTTATAGTGAAGAAAAATGTTGATATGAACAATCAAAAAAAGAAAAAGGTATATTTTCTTTAAGGAAATTTTCCTTATAGAAGTAAAATTGGGGTAAAAACATATTTTCTTAAAGATAAGGTGTTTTTGATTTTCAAAACAAGAAGGAATAGAAAATTCATAAGGAAAACCTTATTGACTCAGTATTAATTAACATGTAACTAATTATATATATTTAAAAAAATTTGTTCATGTTATCATGGATAATGTTTAAATAATTTTTGGATTTAAGGAATATATCTAATATCTATGATCTACATTTGGAATGAATAAACATGGTTGTTTTAAATTTTTTTCTTTGGAAACTAAGGTTATTACAATGTTTTTGGAGAATAAATGATGACTATATTCACATTATTGGTTTAAGAAAACAAAGAGCTAGTTTATAATATATGGGATAATAAATTATAACATAATTATGATATCTTTAGTTACCTTCTTTCAATTGTTTTTGATTTTCATCTATTTAAATGGTAACATGGTTAACCATTTATTTAATGGATTATGATAAACATCAAATGCGGTTTTAGTGATTAATTTAAAATATCCCAATATGTAGATTGATGCATATTGGATAACCTATGGTAATAATTTTTTATATGATGATAAATAAATATAAATAGAATGAATGTTCATTATTTTTATGGATCTCATGATCTATTAGTACTTGAGGAATGGAAAAATCACCTTCATTTCCTGGAGTAAGAGATGTAGGGGAAATTTATCATATCATCATTGAAGGGGGATATTTTTTCATATTAAATGGAATGAAATTATATAATTATAGTTCATTGTGAAAATTATTATTCTTTTGGAAAAGGATATTGAGGTAAAATGTTGAATTATTATCTTCATTTTGATTATAACAGTAATGTTTTCACTTTTATTTAGGTTATTATTTTTTGGTTTTCAACATTATTTAGGTTCAACACTTTCTTTTTATCAGTTTTCTTTAACAATATCTATAATTATTTACTCATTTCATCTATGTACAAATCATCAAATTCCACACATGCTCTCCAATGTTGAAATGTATATTTAGTATTCATTTTTAAAATGTAGTTTTTTTAATCTGAACATTAATTTTTTAAACTCCTATTAACCTAGTATAATTTCTAAGTTGAAATTCATTTTAAGAGGGTTATAATGAAACAAATTATGTTTTTATAAATTATTATTTTTTGAATAACTAAAATTTATTTGATGGATTTCATTATACGCTAGACCAAGTTATGGTTTCCTTATACATAAAACTAAGTTAAGATTGTGCTTCATGAAACACTTACTTTATCTTCTTGAATATGAAACACTATTTTTTGGATTGTGTTACATATAATATAGAGTTTCGTCGATATCTTGTGTTACACGAAAGACCGAGTTTTACAAAACTACATTGTAATATTAATATTTTATTAAAATAATATTATATTTATATCATAGTCATTTAAATGTAAAAAATGAATAAGATTAAATAAGTTTTGAAAATTATTTTTACAAATGCTTATATAATTATATTATGATCAATTTACTACAAAAAATATAGAAATGAATTATAAAAAATAGGTTTCTTTAACAAAAATATTTTGATATGAAATAGGTGTTTTATCATAAAAATTGAAATTAACAACTATTTGTGCATGATTTTGATGAAATTTATATATTATATATTTAAATATGTTTTTTTAAATTCATCCAATAGATTTGATATGAATAACATAAAAATAAATACAATTTTACGAAAAAAAAGAAATATTTTTTTATGTATGTTTTTATACCATTTAATCATGAACCTATTTTAAAACCAAATTATGAAATATTAATAAATTTTATTTTTCAAAATTAGCTTCAATTTTTAATGTGTGATATCAAAATTATATTTGGGTGAGTTTTTTATTTCTCTAAACCGTTTAATTTATTAACTTATAGTGAAAAGTTATTAATTTTAAAGGAAAACTAAATTTTTATCTAAATAATTTATAAGGAAAAATTATATATTAATTTGATTTTAATATAAAAATAGTTAAATAGTATATATATTAATAAAATTTAATTTTTTTTAATTTTTTTTATGTTAAATAGATATATAAAAACCAAGTAAACATTTGAACATTTTTACATTATATACTTGTTGTTTTGTCTCATTTGCAGGATTAATTTTAAATTCCATATTTCCAATTATGTGAATTTAGATTGATAAAAATGAATTAATATTTGAAATAAGAGTAATTTTTAATTTATAGTATGGTTAAATTATTTTTTGACCAAATATATTATTGAGTATTGTTAAAATTAATTACTATTATAAAGGCGTGAATGATTTTAACATAGGACTAAACTTTAGCATAAGGAGACAAGTGACCTAGACATGTATCCTTAAACCCATTTTATTGACATAGTTATACCATTTATCATATAATATTGAATTAGGATGATTATTGGAGGCACATCATATAAGTGAGACGACTAAATATAGTATACAATTTTGTATTTAGAAGATTACACAACTCCATCACTATAAAAGGACACTCACCCCCCTCACTACATCACATATAAATCCATTTTTTATCATATAATCCCTGAAAAAAAGGTCCCAAATTCTGTATCTTAATCATTTAATACTCAATTTCCTCATAAGGCCAATAAAGGAATACCTTTCATGTAAACCAAAAGGAGTTACCTGATGAAGTGGTAACATTCATCCATGTGAATGTTTTGTTTTTTTTCATATCCACCACATTAAATTATTCTTATATAAAGATTATATAATAACCTCAGAATTATTAATATATTAATATGTATTTATTTTAAAGTTTAAACCTACACATTCACATAGTTATGTCAAATGGGATACATAATCATCGTTCATTTGTACGAAAGAATACCGCCCTGCAAACTGATGCCGTTCATTCTTCCATTACCATGACTCTAGGGTAAGAATAATGATGGAAATATTTTTTTATGATATTTAAGATATTTTTGATGTATTAACTCTTATTTTTTTATGTATCACATAACTTCAAGCCATTAAGTTTTTGGGAATATGAAATCTTCATTTGTGGATGTGTGGACTACAAACTCCTCAATGCTATATGATTCATTCACACATTACATGGAATGTATTTAAGATAGATTTTTAAAAAAAATATGTGATATATAGAAAATAATAATTCTTCATTTATGATAATAAATGTATATATATAATATACTTGTAATTATATAAGAAAAACTATATGAAAAGGGAAACAACATTCATGCGAACGTACAACCTATCGTATCCATGAAAGGTGTATTTCATTTCATTTTTATATATTTTATATATTATTATAAGTAAATATATGATAAATATATATGATATTTAATTAATTTTTTAGAGTTAAAAAATTAAAAAATCTTGAAATATGTAATAGGATCAACAATAATATGTTAAAAGATGTACAAAAAAACAAAGCGAATATTTCCCAAAACATAACTTTGACATGAAATTTTTAATAAACTCATAATATAAATTCGTAATAAAATCATATATATTATGAAATAAAAACCAATTTTCATGTAGAATTTATTTAATAAAATTATATTAATTATATTTGAGGATTGATTTTGTATGAAAACTAGAAATAATTTGGGTTGGGGTTTTCCTCATCTCACTTTTATTTCTATGAGATATATGATATATTCAAAAAATATTCTTATTGTCTGGTGTATAAAATAACCAATGACATGTTATATAATAAATTTACCATATTTAATGAAATATAAAGATTCAATTGGTGTTATTATTTCACCAATCTCTTGATTCAAATGTTACTGAAGTAGTAAAACGATTTATATTCTCACTTTCATTTCTACGAGACTGATGTCATATTCACCACTAGTTTATTTTTTATTTATTTATATACATCCTTATTAAATGTTATATCATTAGTTTAATTTATTTAATGATAATAAAATATTAAATTGATGTAATCATTTCATGGATCTCATGACATAACTGTTACCCAAGTAGAAATGGATGTTTGACTCACTTTTCACTTTTGTGATACATATGCTTTAATCAACTCATATTTGTTCAATGTAGTGTGTATAATACCCATGTATTAATTTTATGATTTTTATATTGATAATTATATTTATTTAAATATCTATTTTCTGATCTCTCTTTCAGGGGTTTTACAATTTAAACATTACTAATACAGTAAGGGAATATCCTCTAAATTTTATTTCTTTGAGATACATGTATTGTATTACACATAAAATATTTTTTAAGGTTTATATAAAACACTATTACATGTAATATCATTATTATACTTATTTACATTATGTTTTAAGATTCATTTAAAGTAACAACCCAATATTTTATGGTATATATCTTTTAAATTTAATATCATTGATAACTTTTGTTGCACGTGACACCAAGTTTAAAACCAAAATATACTATTAAATATTAACATGAACACTGATATTTTAGTGTGAAAAATATTAATATTAAACATCCCATTATAATATTAACCTCACCTATTAAATTAAAATTAAAATTTTGGTATATCTAAAAAGAAAATTTGATTTATTAATGTCATAGAATTAGAAGTAAATGTTGAAAAAATGAAAAATTTAGTGTATCTATTTAAGGGAATCATAAATGTTTATTTCAAATTATATAATTAATATAATAATATAAATGAATTTTTCTTTTTGTATTATAACATTAATAAATTAATATTTTGTTACATTTTAATTATAAGAAAATTTTATGTGACCATTATTAATTACTCAAAGTGTCGCAAAATCAGTTATAATATTAAAATCAATTTTTTTTGAATAAATAATTATTTTATTAATTTTTACAACTTTATAAAATTACATTCATAAAATTGAGCCCATTTTTTAAATATAAATGTTGAAAAATGTTTAAAGTGATTTTTTGGGGTTTTTCTGAAATAGTTGAATTTTGTGAATAGTGAAATATGGTAATTTATGATATGCACCCATTATTCTAACATAAAAACTCAATATTTACTATTCTTAGTCAAAATAATAAACAATATTGATATACTATAGCAAAAAAATATTTAATGAATAAAATAATAAAAAAAGGCCCCAAAACAAATACCACCCCTTCTCCTCAAACCATCTCTACCGAGGAGCATGCTTATATTCTTCCCAATTACACTTCCAAACCTCTTACCAATGTTCTTTCCTTTTAGGTCACACCAAAATATCATTTCCTCATTCATTATCATGGTTCCCAAGGAGATGATTGTCAAAGGGTAAAATCCAGCCTCTTTATCTTTTAATTTCGTTTATTTTCATATCCTTCTCTCACCTCCCCAATCCCAAGTAAAATGATAAATCCAGTATCATATAAATACTATATTGATATTTTTTTAATTTAATATCAATGAAAAAATATTATCTCCTATGTTTTAAAAAAATAAAAAACATCATTTTGGGAGTTTTCGATTCGCCGTGTTCGTAGATGATGAGTATTCATATTTCATTACTTTTTTAAGTATCACCATACAAATAATTTTATTGGTTAAATTAGAATATATGACATGTATTCAAATAAATTTAATCTAATGTATTAAGTATATAAATATAGTATTGAATAAAATTTTACTAATTTTTGATGTTTTAAAAAATTTAATCTTTTCACTAATGTTTTATCTAATGAATCATCATCATATTATGTAACCAAATGATACAAGAGATTATCTAATGTTATGTAAGATAAATAATACCATATAATTCCACCTATATAAAAGTTATTCCAAATTTAATTTAACTCTCATATTTTTATACTAGGGAACATACCATAAAACATTGAAACGAATGCACCCAGAACAAAAAAAATAAACATTATAACTCATATGAATAGTAATAGATGAAACTAAAAAAATTTAAATATGTTAAATATATTTTAAAGAGGGTATTTAATATTTAATTTACTAATAAAATTTTATAATCCTTGATATTAAGTACAGGTTCAATAAAATTTCTTATATATGGTAAGGGTAACTTGTCTCACATTTATTTCTATGAGATATGCCTTATTCACTACTATTTTATTCATTATGGTCTATGTATACTTCCTATTCGTATATGATATCATGAATATCCATATTTTCATGGTATTAAATATTTCATTGGATGATGTTTAATTTTATATAGAATACAGTTTATCTATTTCCATTGTGGTAAGGGAATTACTATGGATAGTTTGTGATTTTGTTTTCAAATTGGGGAAATTATTTACATTTAATATTCTTGTTTCAATATAAATATATATGATGATTATGTTTCCCAAATTTAATATGATTAATTAATTATATTTATTGGGTTTCAAGATGGTCCCACTATATCTCCTCGAAGCATCGATAGGTCTCATGAGAAAAACAATACCAGTTTTTGGCTGGGGCCTTACCAATTTATGTAGACTTCTTGGGTGATACCTTCATGGTATGTTGATGATGTCCCAAATTATGAATTCACTCATTATGAAATTACTAATTGATAATTCAATTAATTAATAGACTAGTATTATATCATTGGATAATTATCATTTTCATGTTATTATTTACATGTGGTTATTTGATCATCTTTTATTTCATCCATATTATACACTAGAATATCGTTTAGTGGAATGAGTTTTATGTTATTCACCTTGAATTTTTGTTTTTGATTATTTATGATAGATTCAATTGTATTCATACCCTTACCATGTATTTTATCTCACCCCATTATTATGTCTTATTTTTTACTATGATACAATGATGTATATTGTGATTGAAATGTGTGGATAATCTATGAGAATGGGGTTTTATCCATTAGAGTTTCTATGATCCATGTCATTTCAAGATACAATTTAATGCTTGTGTATTTATCTATTTTTTTAAATATCTTAAACTATATTATCCTTTAGAATTATATTTTCTTATTTATTATAATTCTCATGTATAAAGTAAGGGATTGACTCTAGAATACTGGGGATTAGGACCTTAAAAGTAGTAATAGATGATGTTTAGAAGACACATTAGAAACTAGAATTAGGAAAACATATATATAGGAAATAAAACACTATAACAGACTTTAAGAATATTCCCATGGTAATAAAGTTTATTATTTTTTTATTAGTTATACATTAAATATACAACTACTGTGAAATTTTTATATTCTAAACTTTTTTATGTCATTTTTTGAAATGTCACTTTTAGGAAGGAATAGAAACTATATCAATGAAAATATTCCATGAGGGGATTTACATGCAATGCAAGATAATGATTTTGATAAAATACATGCCACTATATGTAAAAAAATTTCTTTACGAGAAAAAATGACATAGGATATGAGAAATAACCATGTCTTTATGTAGCAGCTTGATTTCAAACCTAGTGTAATTAAGTTAGATCACATCATACAACAGAAACATCCTTCATTCAATGGGACTAAAAACACATTGTTAGATCCAAAATAGATATTTTAATTATCTAAAATATTTATCCCATTGGAGACTAATGAATGAAATATGGTGATCAGGGAAGTTTATCATCTCTCAGGTGATTTAAATCAATATCGGTCATTAATTCAGAAAAAAAGGTGGGTGGTGAAATGAAAAATATCTAACGGAATGATTTTAGGGAAATTTATCATGGATAAATAGTTCCCTCATGAATAGAGAGAAGGTATAAAAATTTAATTACTGAGTATACTATATAAATAGAATAAAATCATCTCTATGTATGAATAAAACATTACAATTTTATCAAGGTAAGTCGTAGACAACATATGTAATCGAAGGAAAAAGATTTACCATTTATTTATTAGTAATAAAATAATTATTCCAAGGGAACTAATCTCCCAAACATTCCCATCATATAAGGACCTTGTATCATGTTCCATAAATATGGATAATGACTTTTCCAAGCCTTATCACTTTGAAGGGAAGAAATATAAAAAGAGGGATGTTAAGTACTCCAGAGAAAGAAAAAATGAAAAAGAGAAGAAGTGAAGAATATAATTTCAAATTTTTAAATGTGGAAAAAAAAATCAGGGATCATTCCTAGTGGAATTTGGAACTTTTTACATTTTTGGACAAAAAAAATCACCTGACCCATGATTAAAAAGGTAGAAATAAGTTTCCAAATTACTAAATTTGGGAATAAAGAGATAGTACACCATGAACATGAATGACCTAGACATCAATGGGTACTTTAATAGAAAAGGAAAAGAGAACATGGATATTCTTAGGCAGTCACAACATTTGAAGTTGAAATTTCTGTTGATGTTGTCGAATGTACATTAATTACCTCCTCAATTTTAACTAAATCATTATTTTATTCAGGATCATCTCATTCTAATATATCATTCCAGTTTTGTATAAAAATTAAATATTTATAATTCAAAATAAAAAGGGAGTTTTCGATCATAACTCATAGTTTAAACCTTATTACAATAAATATTTCTTGAATATTTCTTATTATGGCTCATAAACATGCTATAATTGATGATTTTATTGTCATATCTATTTTTTTATATAATACTTTGTATGGACTAGTTTTCAAAATAAAAATAAAAAATTTTATGAAAAGAGGTTGAAACTATGATTCATGATGAATATATGAAATTTTAATATTAGAAGGGATATTTCATAACCTAAGTAATATCTTGATCTGTCAACATAACTATTATAAATGAGATTATTCAACAAGAAGAGAAGAAAAAAATACTAATGAAATAGGTGATAATCAAAATTGTTTAAGTTCATATTGCGTTAGAATACATTGATTTATTTCACAGGGAATTACCATGGCATATTACAAAGTGATAAGTCTTGTTTTCATTGATTTAATCCCTGATGCAATACAAATATCAAATCCCCGCTATAAAATGGACCCAATGAATATAATAGTGTTAAGGAAACAAATATATTAATTGAATAATAAGACATTTATATACCATAGTGTTTAACTATGGGGATTTCATGTCCACTTTGTTGAGAAGAAATATGGATCTATGAATATATTCATTAACTATAGGGAGATCAATGCTATTTAGATAATGAAAAGGTATCTACTACATTGAATTGGTACTAATTTGAAAATCCCCATGTAGATAAATATTTTCAAAAGATTTATCTTCATTCACGATATCATAAATGAGATGTGAAGAAGGAAGAAATTATAAATATAGTGTTTTGAACAAGGTATGTACATTAAGAGTTTATAGTAATTCATTTGGGAATGACTATTTCACTATATACATTTATAGTAGTAATGAACATAGTATTCATTGAATATCTAGATAATTTTTTTTGTGATATGTATATATAATATCTTGGTTCACTCCAAAAGCTATAGGGATAACAAGAACAAATTTCAAATTATTCTAGAGACTCTTAGAGGAAAACATATATGTAGGAGTTTTAGAAATTGTGAATTCTATCATCAAACAGTTTTCTTTCTTGGCTACAATGTCTCCTAGGACAGAATAACAGTTTATCATGTTAATTAAAATCTATCCCATGAATGGCCTGAGACTATGAGCATAACCAAGGTGTGTAGTTTAATTTGTTTATAAGGTTACTATTATAAGTTCATTCATAGTTTTCCCTAATTAGCTAACCTATTGACCAATATTACTCATAAAGGGGTTATGTTTTTTTGGAAATAGGATTTTGGAAGATTATTTGAAGAATTTAACAGGATACTAGTGAGTGTTCCTACCATGAATCAACAATCGGTAAGTGGGGGATTTTACATTTATACTAACACATATAATAAAGTACATGGTTGATTCATTTAGTAGAATTATTGAGATATTTATAATTTTTATGGAATTTAAAAACTCATAACCATTGAAATATAACAAATATTTTTTATTTAGAAGCTATAATATTTTCTCTGATGGTATATATGAATTACTTATATGTTCAATGTTGTGAGATATATACATATCTAAATAGTCTGCAATATATATTCTCACAGAAAGAACTCAACATGATGAAAATGTGATGGCTTGAACATCTCAAGGATTATGATTTTTCAATACACGAAACCAAAGGAATGATAATAAGGTAGCATATGCATTGATTTGGAAGGACCATGATGTTCTAAAAAATTATGATTAATAGGGATCCGACGTACATTGATCTACTGAATATGCATATGGAAATTATCAAGGAAGGTTAAACATTTATGATTTTTAAAATTGTTTCGAAACTATATATATTAGAATAGATAGAAGTTCTTAGTCTAATGATGATAATTTTCAGAAATAAATTTGTTTCTATAAATGATGGATAATTGGTATAATTATAATACGAAAATGGAATTTTGAAATTTTGGAAGAGGTTTTATGTTCCCTATTTACCCGATCATCAGAGGGAATTATTGGATTATTATCATGGAAAAAATTTCACTATACATCATGGTAGCACTATGATGTATAGATATTTGAAGGAATAATTTCATTTGGGATAATATGAAGTAGAAATTTTCGGATTCTGTAATAAGATGTTTATACTGCCAATAGGTGAATACTAGAATACAACATCCAAGAGGAGTAAAAAAACATATAACTATTCCTATATAAAAATTGGATTATATTACTACGTATTTTTTTACTATATTACCAAATACACCATGAAATTATGATTCAATTTTGGTAATTGTTGATTAAATTTCCAAATATGTAGGTTCCCTTACTATGAGGGAATATTTTTCATTGAATCACCTCATAAGACTATTTATTAATGATGTTTAATTACATCATGGTGCACCTCTCTCAATATTGTTTGATATAGATACGTTAATTAAATCAGAATTATGGATAAGTATTCAGGAGGATTTAGATAACAAGATACATTTAAGTACAGTTAATATCCCTCAAATGGTTGAACACTATGAATGGACTATTACTACATTATAAGTCATTTTAACATCATGCTTATTTGACATTTAATGTATGTTTGGTCAATATATACGAGTGGGATAATTATCCTATATAATGATTTTCCATTCAAGTATTCAAATGACACCATTTGAAGCATTATATAGAGTGTGATGTTATACAGAAACTCTTTGGGATGATGTTTGTGAAAGGAATCTTTTAGGCCCATATCATTTTTAAGATATAATGGAAAAGGTAAAAACTATTTTGGATCATGTGAAAGAATCTTTGAGTATGAAAAATATCTATTTTGATAACCAGAGGATACATTTGGTGTTTCAAGTGGGAGAGAATGTCTTATTTAAGGTATATTTATGGAAGGGTGTTATAATATTTAGAAATAATGGGAATCTAATCCATATGTGCATGGATAATTTTGAAATTCTATAAGGAATTTGAGCTATATGTTCACAATTGGTCGTGCCACCATGTTTTTTCAAAGTTTATGATGTATTCCATATCTCTTTGTTATGTAAGTTCATTCCTGACCCAATATATGATCTCCCTTATGAATAAATATAATTGGATCTTGATTTATCTTACTATGATGAACCTATACAGATTTTTAACATTGGCTAAAAGGTGTTAAAGAATTTTATTTCTATTCTCATAGAGGTAATTTGTAAAATTCATAAAATTGAAGTTATGACATGGTAAATAGAATCAATTATGAGGAAGAATAACCAAAAAAATTATGCTTTAAAATTATGGTAATTTTTACGGAATATTTTTTTCAGGGAAAAATTAAATTCCCAATGATTTTTTGGAATGTCTCATTTAAATTTAACATCTCTAATAACTTATGTTTCATGAAAAATAGAGTTTAAACCCTGATATACTCTTAAATATTAACATGAATGTTTGAAACATAATGTCACCATTAGTAATAGTAAACTGACCATTATAATAATAAATTATCCTTTGAAAGTATAAATATAATTTAGGTGTCTTGTAAATGATAATTTTGTGTATGTATTTCAAGGAATAATTAAATAAATCACTAAAAAAGGATATATTAAGTGATGGTATATTTGGGAAACATAAATTTTGTTTAAATTTTATAATTAATATAATGGTTTAAATGAAAATTTATATTAATAAATTAATATTTATAAAATAGTATTTGGTTTTTCATAATTATTAGATAATTTTATATGATAATAATTAATTTTTCATTGGGTCATAAAATCTTTTATCATTATATTATTTTTATTTTTGAAATAAAAAATAATTATTTTATAAAAATTATTATATTTAAAATTTTATATTGATAAAATTGAGTCCTTTTGTGAAATCTTGACATCAAAAAATGGTTAGGGTGAATTTTTACGATATTTTGGAAGTAGTTGAATTTTGTGTGAAGAGTAAAATATATTAGTTTTTGTTATTTAACATTTTAAGACAAATACATGAATTTTTGAATAGTTTCTAATATAATCACCCATTATATTTAACTTAAATGCACTATTTATAGTAACTTGTCACCAGAATCCAAACTACCAACAGTCATGAGCTAAAATAATATAATAATATATAGAATAATTAAATATCCCCACTCTCTTCCACTATAAATAGAACCCCTCACAACCCATTCTACTCACACCATATAATCCATGGATCATTCTTATAGTATACAAAATTATACTAAAAATCCTCTCCCCAATATTATCACCTTTATGGTATCACCAAAATACAACTACCATGTTCCTAAATGAGGTTCTCAAGGATATGACTCCAAAGAGATAAAACCTTCCTCTTTCTTTTTTAATTTATTTTTTTTTCATACCCTTTCATCGCATCCCTTATCAAAATTAACATTATAATTATTATATCCTATATATTGTTTAATTTTATTTTTTTTCATTTAATATCCATCGTAAAATCTCTTTACTCTCCTTTTTTTTTCTAAAATTGAATACATTTTCCCTAAGGTGTTAATTCAGAAACCTTCGTGGATAATAAGTTTTCATTTTTCATTATTGTCATAAATGTTGGTCAAAAAACCATTTTTTATGGTTGACCTAGATTATTATTTGGGTATTTTATATTATTTAATATTTTGTAACAATTATATAAACATATTTTTGAATAAAATGATACTATTTCATCATTGTCATGAAAACCGCAAAAAATAATTCAATCATTTTCAATAAACATTTTTCTAACGAATCATCCTCATATAATATAAAAAAAAGATAAATGAGATCATATATACTTTTTGAAATTTTTAATACTATATAACTTATCTTCTATAGAATTTACTCACATTGGAAAATCACTCTTATATTTACACTTAACATAACTAACAATAAGTCCATGAAATGAACGCACCCAGAACAAAAAAATAAACCGTAGAACTCAATGTCTAATAAACTTATAATAAATAAAATATTTATTTTAATATTTCTGGAAAAAATAATTAATTAATATATTTTTATTATATTGGACATTAAGTACATATGAAGAATGATTTTGGTGGTAATATATGAGTTTCTCATCTCAATTTTATTTCTATGAGGTATGTGTAATTTACCACTGATTTCTTATGGGTAGTGTATTTATACTTAAATTTTATATATAATATAATTAATATCCTCATATTCAAGTAATTAAATGTTTCATTTGTTGATTATTAATTTTATTGGGCATACGGTTCAATATTTTTCATAGCGGTAAGGAAATTTTTAACCATATTTACATTCTTATGATTAAAAATATAATCCAATGATTTTGTTATGATCTGATTATATGCAACTGATATTATTATATTATGTTATATGTGAACATTGTTTCATGTTTTTTTACATATAATACACATTATTTATTCATTTGGATAATGCTCACTCTTTCATTAAAAATACTCTTTTAAATGTTTCTTTTGTCAAAATTTAAAAAAATATTTTGTTAACTTAAATGGCATGATCCTATTTTCCCACATTCAAAAATTAATAATGTTTTTATGAATAAATTACCTTTTTAAAAATATATATCCATTAAAAATGTTGGATTTTATAATTTCATAGTATTTTAAGTAAAAAAATTTAATTTAAAAAGGGTATTATCGAATGAAAATTGGCTTGATTTTGTTTGAGTATTTGCATCTATTTCAAAACCCTCTATTGCTTATTATGATTAATTATGGAGGATATATTATCATTCCATATACCATAATTTATTTAATGGTTTATTATCATTATCCCTAGGGATGTAAACTATTTATGGCAATTTTACCATTACTCATGCCATTTTTTGAATATGTTAGAATGATTTGGGAAATTATTTACATTTCATATGATAGTTTATATATGAATGTATATGTTTATTATCCTTCACCAATTTGATATGAAAAATTATTTTTTCTTATTAATTTTCATTTGGGGACTTCTATAACACCTTGTTTCAATGGTGGATATCACGAGACAAACTAGACTAGGTTTTGGCTGAGGCTTTACCCCTTTATATGGTCTTCTTGGCCAAGGCCTTGATGGTATGTTTATAATGTCCTGAATTATGAATTACCTAAATTCATGATTAGTTATTAATAATACATGTGATTATTTGACTATAATAATATCCATAAGTATGTTTCATTTTCATGTTAGTATTTATTTCTGATTATTTGATCTGTTTTTATTCCTACTATATTATGCTCAAAATTATGTTTTAATGGCATAAATTTTTAGTTATTCACCTTTCCTTATTTATTATCATTATATATCATAACCTACACTATAAACATACCTTTTGTGATCATTTTATCTCACCCATATATTATATTTTACTTTTCCCTAGGATTCCAAAATATATATTTTGATTATCATATATGGTTAATCTGGAAATATAGGGGTGTATCCATTAGAGATACTATGTTGTATTTCATTTCAAGTTATAATGTAATGATTTTATTTGTATCCATATTTCCTAATCATCTATACTATTTGGTAATTTGGGATGTTATTTCCTTGTATATTATTCTAATTAAATAAAATAAGGCATCAGCTCTAGGCTACGAGGGTTTGGGTCATACAATGTAACATTATTCCTTCATATGGATTTTTATTCAATGTTGAAAATGTGGTAAGTCTTTATTGAAATATTCTAATAGTTTATTTTTATTTTTATGATTACTCTTACTTTGATGAAATATTATGATCCATCTATAAATAATTCTCATGAATTTTATTATCTTATAGTTATTCATGAAATCTTTAAGTAACAGTTCCATTTTTTCTACTTCTTATCACATAAGATTATTATTAAAAGTTTTTTTATTAAAATCCAAATATATTTCACTTTTTGGTCTGAAATTTTTTTTCTTTCAAAACCTAGTTTTTAATAAAATCAAAAATATAAATATATTATAAAAATATTTAGAATGAAATTTTTACCATTATATACTATAGCTACACTACATTTTATAACATGGTTACTACATAATTTTAATGATAAAAAACATAAAATCAATAAACAAATAGGATCTAAAGGTTTAGTGTCATGGATAAATTATGGCCATACATAAAATTAAAAATTTAAAACATAGACATTTATTTAATTTTGTTCTTCTATAACTTTTTTTGTTTCATCTGTTCTACTTAGTACATGTATTCACTTGAGGATATACATAAAAATAAGGGTTGACATAAAATCATTATTGGATAATGAATCTGGGACATGAAACTTGGTTGACCATACTAATTATCATCATAATATAAGAAAGGTATCATAATAATAATCATGAGATAAAACCTTAGATAAATTCAAGGAATGTGGAAATGTATAACAATGAAACATCATGTCTTAGTGGCCAACTATCACACATAATTGTGAAAAAATATAACCTCATGTTCACACATATTTCACTTTTTATCATGAGATACATCACATTACCCAATTCATTGGAGTGATATAAAATTCTAGGAAAAACCATCACGTCATAACATTTACTTGCACTATAAAATTCCATGTTTAATGGTCATGTCATAACATTTACATAATCAAGAAATCAATATAAAGCGTATATAAATATTTGAAATAAAATATACAATAGAAACAAATGGGGTTATTTTTATAAAATATACATTCATGATTAATATTTGGGGTTCCAAAAAAATATGGAATAACATAATTGGTATAAGAATCATCAATAGTGAGTAAAAAAGAAACAATCTCAAGTGATGTAAAAGGTGTGTTTTTTAGAAAGAATAATTTTTTTAGAAAACATTTTGGTTGTCATAAACTCAAGTAAAATACAATTATATCTTATAAAATGTTGTTAATAATAAATAAATGACATTTAAAGATTATCCACACAATAATGTTTGTGTGAAAGTGGTAAAACCATAGGAAACAGATTTGGGTACACGATTCCCCTCCCCTTATGTACGAATGATTTATTACCATTAATATCGTAGAAAATAAAATTATTTTAATCAATTTAAAAAAACATAACGTTTTATAAAGTAATTTAATTAATTATAGTTTAATTAATTTTATTTATGGGCTTTCTAATGAGTTATAGAATTCAGTTTCATCATTCAGGAGTGTTCATTTTCTTGGTTTTCATGATCGGTTCACCTGTATATGAGTCTATATGTTTATGTAAAATGGGAATGAATCTCTAGAAATGAAATTATATGACACTAATGAACATATAAAATATTAAATTTATATATATATATACATATATCATTTTACTAAATTTTAAGATGATGAATAATTATATAAAATGTTAGTGACAACCATTTAGATATTCTGGTGGGTTTTAGAACACCTCTAGCTAGTTTTTGTTATATTATTGGTAATTGTGCATATAAGTAAGTTAAATATTATCAAAATTTTTATTAAATATAATTTAAATTAGTTAACAACCGTAATTGTGGTTTTTTGGTCATCCTTGAAGGCTTAAAGGAAAATGAAAATCCATCACCGACGATGTTGATAAAATGATACATTATGGATGATGATACCATTGTATTAATAAAAGAGTTATAGAATATTATTTGATGATGGATAGTAAATTAAAATGATATAATTAATGAATATAAAATATAATAGATTTATAAGTCACATATGGATAAAGGAGTTTAGAATAGAATATGAAATGAAAAATGAAATTAATAGAAATTAAAAGAAAAAGAAAGAGGATTTTACATCTTGAATTTTTCCTATGTGAGGACCACCATAGGGGAAAGGGTTTGGTATTTTAATGATACCAATTCATCATAGACATGTGGAAGTAGCTTTTGATGATAATTCAGAAAATAATGGGCAAGGATCAAATCTTGGATGGTGTGATTAGAAGAGGTGGCAAGGGGTGGTATTTATATTGGAGGAGCGGAGTGTTTTCTTGTTATTTTATTAATTAGTTATTTTTTAATGATTATGAATAATATTAGAATTATCACTAAATATATTTAAATAATTAATGAGAGTTCTGGATTTTGGTATTACATTATCCTTATATCAAATATGAAACAATAATTCATGTAGTTATCTTTTATGGTAAATTATTATATATTACTATCCAAAAAATATTCATGTATTTTATAACAATACTAAAAATTCACCCAAACCATTTTTAAATGTGTAGAAATAAAATTTGAACTAAATTTTATAAATCTAATTTTCTAAATTTGATAAATTGATTCTTCAAATGAAATCGTCACTTATATGGTAAATACTAATTTTGAAATTATATCTTATTTTTTAACACTTTAAACAAGTAAGAAAAGTATCCTAAAATTATATAATAATAAAAATAAAAATTGTAATTTATGAATATATTTTATGAAAGTAAATTTTATTTTCAATAAATGTAACAATTATAAATTTATAATTAATCATTTCTAATTTATGAAAAATCTAACACTTAATTAATAATTTTTAAAATATTTATTTACATATAATATGACTTAATTAGATAATATTTACATTTATAAGATACCTATATTTTATTTTTAATTTAATAGATTAGGTTAATATTATATTAGTTGGTTTACTATTTTTAGTGGTCACAATACTTTTTCAAAGCACATGTAACTCTTCTATTAAGATCGGTTCCATAATTTATAGAAATGTCTCTTATTTCATTAATTATTAATTTAATGTTTTAGTCTACTCTATGTTGGTTTATGTTATTTTTAATATATGAAAATAATTTTTCAAAGGAATTTTCATTTATAAAATTTTTATTCGTTACTTTCTTTCCCCCTGATGAAATTTCACCCCCAAAATTTTATTTTTCATAATATGGTGAAAACAGGTGAGGGTTATTTTCCTTCATCTATTCCTCTGGTTCCAGTGTTTCCTCTTCATACTTATGGTTTTTCCAAAGTACTATGACTAGTTGAGTAGTCTTTTTGTAGAGAAATCTATCTCTATAATCCAAGATATTCACAGGTTTCTCCTCAGAATAGAGATCATTTTATAAAAGTACCACCCCTAGATTCAGTACATGTGATGCATGTGGTATGTACTTTTCAAGAGATATACATGAAATATATCATGTACATGGGACATGGATGGTGGAAGTGAAAGTTGATATGCCACAAATATGACTCAATCATGAATTTCAAAGGGGTTGATGTACGAGAGACTTAGATTTCCTTTATTCACATATCTGATGATTCACTCCAATGGTGATATGTGGGGGAATACCATGTCCCTATCCATAAACTCCTAGTTATGTCTATGATTTTATATATTTCTCTTATATAGAATTTGGTCCGCCTTGATGTTCTTATGAATGGTTTTCTCCTTTTACACCATTTCGTGGACCATTTCTGATCCTTATATATTACGTTCACTGAAATCATCCAACCACATCAGTGTTATACATATTTTACCGTAAAGTCCTTTATATGATCCATTTGGATGCTTGAGGAGAAAATAATGTTGAAAGATAACTCAAATAAAGGTAAATTTTTGTGTCATCAACCTATGAAGTCCATGAAACAAGACAAAAACATGTATTCTAGTTTCTGAATAGTTTTTTCATATTGGCCATCATTTGTAGGATGATAATAATTACAGAAGATCATCTCAATGTTTAGATCAGGACTAAGACTTTTCTAGAACATAGAATTGAATCTCAGATCTTGATTAAATATTATTTATAGTGGAACATCATGCAACCTTAACCATTCTTTTATTTATATCCTTGAAATTTTACCCATTGATAAGTCCTCACTAATTTTTATAAAGCGTGATATCATTATAAAACTATCCAAAAAAAGCAATACTGCATTGGTTCCTCTAGATGTATTCTGAAGTCTTGTGTCAATGTCCATGGTGATGTTTCCCAATTCCCATAATGATATGGGTAATGGCTTAATCAAAACCTTATAATTTTTTATTTCATCATTCACATGCTGGTATAGAAGGCACATTGAAATAAAATCTGTGATCTGCTTAATATTGTCTAACGAATAGTTATCTTAGAGATCCCGATACATCATTGTGCTCCCTAGGTGAATAGAGAATGTTTATCTATGTGCATCATTTATAATATCTTATTATATCCCTAGATTTTATGTTACAAATAATCATGACTCAAATAATACAGATTCTTAATCATATATTTTAATCTTTGAGGATTCCCACATTTTAAAAGATTCCTCATTCTTGGATTTTTCACATCATTTCATTGATAATTTTTTATTTTCTCTTTAAGGGATGGTTGAGAAATCATGTGAGAAATTATTTATGATTTTCCATCTGTAATTTTTTCCATGTCCATCCTTTCAAAGTTTACGAATATTGTATTTTTATCAATTATCCAAAATTTTATTGTTTCATGATCTTTTATACTTAGAGAATCTGCCACTTTATCTGTTTTTCCAAGATGGTAGTTGATTGATTAGTTATAATCTGTGATGATCTCTATCCCTCATCTCTAGTTTATATTAAGATCCTTCTATGTGAATATATATGTTAGGGTCTCATAATAAGTATATATTTCACAATTCTCCCCATAGAGATAATAATACAAAATTTTCAATTCCAAGATCACAACTTCCAAATCCAAATCATGTGTATGATAGTTTTGTTTATGAAAATTAAATTTCCATGAGTCGTAGGCTATCATTATATCATTGTTCAGAATTAGACACCTTAATCCCTTAAATGATGCATCATTGTATGGTACAAAGTGTTCACCATTTATTGGAAGTGTGTATACTGAAGCAGTGATAAGTCTCATTTTTAATCTATGAAATAGTCTTCACATTTACTAGTCTAGAAAAAACTTTTCTCCCTTATGAGTCATCTTTGTTATTTGGTTTGAAAATCATTAAAAAATATTCGCAAATTAATGATAATACCCAGATGGACCAATGAAACTATGGATATCCATTACATTTGTTGGCATGGCACACACTCTTATTGAATTTTCCTTATAAGGAACCACATATATTCCTTTACTGATGATAATCATACCCCAATAATGTACTTATTCATCCAAAATTCACATTTACTCTACTTTTCATAATGTTTCACGCTTCATAATGTCTTTAGTGTTGTATTCAAATTCTATCAATCTTCCTCCTTCCTATTGTAGTATATCAGAATATAATCTTTAAAGACTACACAAAACTTGTTGAGGTAATCTCTAAACAATCTATTCAATATTTCCATGAATATATCTAGATAATTAGTGAGTCTTAAAGGCATCATTATAAATTCATATTCTCTGTACCTCATTCAAAAAACTATTATAAGAATATCTTCCTTCCTCACCATTAATTAGTGATATCCTAACTGAAGGTACACCTTATAAAATAATTATCCTCACATATTTGATCAAACAAGTCATCTATCCATGTAAGAGGATACTTTTTAATTATCATTATTTTTTTAGCTGATGATAATCAATGAAGAGTCTCATTAATCAATCCTTCTCCTTGAAAAATAGGACTCTTTCACACCATGTTGAAGCACTCAGGTGTATAAACCCCATGCACATATTATTTTATAAATACATCTTCATTTCATCCAAATCAATGGTGGAAATTAGTTACAGTTTATCTGATATAGGTAGAGATCCATTAATAATTTTAATTTATAACCCAACCTCTTATTTGTGAGGAAGACTATGAAATTCTTCAGTGAACACAATAGTGCAGTTCCTTATAATAGTAATGCCTTTGATCATGATTCTATCCTTTTCATCATTCATTTAAGCTAGATATGATTTCCAATAATGAAATAATATCCTCAATTGAGATGATGTCTTTGAAGATGATCCAACCTTCTACATACACTTGAACATAGTTTATGGATTCCTTACGATGTGATGATTGATCTCCCTTTCCAAAAATTTGATATTGTATTTGTAATAAGATATTCATTTAATGGAAAAAAATTTATAAAACACTTTCAATGTAAGTAGAAATAAATATTTAGGAGGATCAATCCACAAACATTACTGGGGGAGGAGTTATTTAGTTTAGATGCAATAACTGACAAATTTTATGTTATTAAAAATAACTCAAACTCTATATTTTGGGGTTTTGTTTGAACATTTATACTGATATTTACAGATATAAATGAGTTCATAGAAATAGAATCAAGTAGTATGTCCTCTATTATCGAATGCATAACTAGTGTACCTATCACCATATCATTTTAAGGATCCACCAGATCTGTAGTGATGACAGAAGCATTCTCTTTCTCCTTTTTCTTTGGTTGATTCACACACTTATTACCATTAAGAGATAAATGATTAGTTCACTAGATTACATAGTTCCCATACTCCCTACAGTTGAAGAATTTAACCATGAGTGGTTCCCTCCATTTCTACACCACATTGTCCTACTTCCTCATGTCTCATAGAAATTTAGGATCTAGCGGGGCTTCACTATGACACTTATAACATTTTCCGACTGCATTTAGGCAGTTCCCATGATGATTCTTCCATTATTTTTTTCATGTGGGTGTTTTATATATTTTTCCACCTTTTTTATTTGAACCTCCCCCATAAAACTCCATATTTCATTAATTATCACCATTTAAAATGGCCCATTATCTAAAATTCATATCCACATTGATATCACATCGAGCAACTTCTTCATAAATCGCAAAGTCTCTTATTTTTTTAGCCTTTAAAAGGTGTGGTTTTTGACAACTAAAGAATATATCTATTTTGAAATTATTGTTGAAAATAGAACCCGAAGCGTTCCTTGAGAACCTTGTGAAATTTTCTCCCCAGGTCATGATAGATTTTCTTTTCATTTTCTTCATCATTAGGAATTATCTCTCCATCTTTGTATGCATATATTGATCTAAATACTTGGTAAAAAGCATTATATTAAAGTCACCCCACTCCATCTCTTCAATTGTTTCATTCTCCATGATGTTCTCAATCAACACTCATAATTCTTCTGTCTCTCAACCTAGAGAATAAATGGCCAAAATAACCTTCTCCACCTTACAACAACAATGTAAATAAAATATATTCTCTTATACCAACTATAAAGACCCCTTTTTTGAATAACTATTATATTATTTTAATGTTAAAAAATATAAAATAATAACACATCAAGTATACAATGGTTTTGTGTCGTGGTAAAATGAGAAAAAATACATAAATTTTAAAAAAACATAATAAATTATTTAATTCCTTATTATATAACTTCTTATTGTCCCTTGTGTTATCCATAGTACAACTATTGACCTGAGGATATACATGAAATGAAGGAGTGAACTAAAATACTATTAAGATGATGAATAAGATACCTAAAGCATGGGTAAGCATAATCATTACACTACTAATATAATCAAGGTATTTTATTCATAATAATGAGAAGAAACATTATTTAGATGATTAGAATGTGTAAATGCATAAAAATGAAACATCATATCTTAGTGACCAACTACCACACATATTTATGAACAAAGATAGCATCTTGATCACACATATTTCAATTTTTTCCATAGATAAATCATATTACCCAATTAATTGGGGTACTATATAATTTCGGGTGCACCTATAACATCATAATATTTTTTGGGGCTATATGATTCTGGGTACACATGTCACATTATAACATTTACATCATCATTCATGCCACATAGAGAACATATTTATCTTGGACATAAAAATACACATGGAAATGAATGGTTTTATATTTATGAAACAAAAATTATTGAATAAGCTTTTGGGTTCCCAAAATTAATAGGTAATAATATATTTGGTATAATAATCATTAATCTTTAGTGAGAAAGAAATAATCTAAAGAGAAGTGAATGGTGTGATTTTAGAAAGAAGAGTTATTTTGGAAAACATAATGTTAATAATCAACTCATGTATGTGAAATTTATATCTAATAATGGGGTTGTGCAATAATATATAAATGAAATTTGAGGATAATTCACTTATTGATATTTGTATGATTTGGGAAAACCCAAGGAATTTGCGTTGAGTTCTAGTTCCCCCTTACCTTATGTCAGAATACATTCAACCCTTTAATATCCTAGATAATAAAATTTAATTAATTAAGTTACTAAGAAATAAAATTTTATACATTTATTTTATAAATTATAGTTTTACTAAGTTCATTTATGGTATTTTTTAACTATTATTGAGTTCACTTTTATAGATTAAGAGTGTTGTTTTTCTTGTGTTTCTTGATTGGGTCATTGGTATATGAGTTTGGAATTTTATTTAAATTGAAATGATTCTCCAAAATAAAAAATATATGTTATTAATTAATATCACAATGTTTCTATTTGCATATATATGATTTTTTTAAATTTAATGGGGAAGAATCAATTTATAAATTGAAAGTGATAGTCATTTCTATTTTATAGTGGTTTTTGGAATATCACCAACTAGTTGTGTTTCATTTTTTATCATTGTCAGTATAAGTTAGTTTGAGAGCATAAAAACTATTATTAACCAAATTTTACATTAGGTACCAACCATTATTGTATTTTTATAGACATCCGTTAATTTTTTAATTAAAAATGGAAATGTGTCATCCATGATGTCAATAAATTAACGCATCATAAGAAATGATTTCATTTTTTGAATAAAAGAGATATAGAAGGGAGTTTGAAGATGTATCATCAATTAACATGATAAAATTCAAATATATAAATGAATATAGAGTTATCATGAACATTTGGATAGAGGAGTTTTGGATACATTAATAAAATAAAATAAAATTAAAAGAAATTAAAAGAAAAATAAAGAGGATTATACCTCTTGAATTTATCCTACTTGAGAACCACTATAGAGAAAAGTCTTTGTTTTCAGATTATAGAATGTACTCTTGGACGTGGGGAAGGTGCTTGGAAATACTATTGGTTAGAATTTGGGAATGGTATAAATCTTGGAAAGTGTGATGAGAAGTGGTGGTTAGGTGTGGAATTTATAGGTGATGAGAGGGTTGATTCTCATTATTTAATTCATTACATTAATGTTTTGATCAATATAATGAATAGTATGATAATTATTAATAAATATATTAAAATAATGAAGGGGAATTTGAGATTTTTTAAAATTATATCCTTACATCATCTATGACTCAATAATTCATGTATTTAGGTTTTATAGTAAATTATCATATTTTACAATTAACAAATATTCATGTATTTTCGAAAAAAAATCCCCTAAACCATTTTTATAAATTTTTAAAAAATGAAATCTATTTTAGGAAAATTATTTTCTAAATATGAGAAATTTAATTTTTAGTTAAAATCGTCATTTACATGGAAAATTACAATTTTAAAATTTTAATTACTTTTATCATTATTTGAAAAATTATCATATGTCTCATGAAATTATCTTATATTCATAAGAAAATGTTAATTTATGAATCTATTTTATGAAAATAAATTTTATTTTTAATAATTAAATTTACTATAAAATTATAATTGAAAATTTATCTTGTATAAAAATTCAAACACTTAATAAACAGATTTTAAAATATTTACTTACTAATACTATGATATAATAATATCATATTTACTTGTACAAGTCACTCAAAATTTATTTATATTTTTATGGATGAAATTACTATTCAACTTCTCAGTTTACTACTCCTAGTGGTCACAATACTATTAAATATGTCATGTTACTATTTCATTGGGATAGGTTCATTAATTTCAAGAAATGCTTCTTATTTCATTCATTATTCATTTAAAAATTTGTAATTTGTACTCTATGTAGGTTTATGTGATTTACATAATATCAAATAATTAGAAAAGGTAATTTCTATTGATGTAATTTTGGGTCATTACATTTACCTTTCTAACAAAATGGTTTTTAAAAAGTAATATTCTTTTCATTTTCTAATCGGGGGAGTTTTTAAAAAAAATTACAGTGCAAAAAAGGAATGTTCCTTATATACTAATTTATCCACCACCATGACCAACATTCCTTTAAAGCATCATTTTCCAGTTTACCAAATTAATTTTTTGAACGAAAATGGTTTTCTGAATATTATGGAAATTCTCTTTTCTAAGTGGTTTTGGATGAAAATGGTTTTAAAAAAATATTATGTTTAGGAAGTTTTTTAAATTATTTTTGAACAATCCTTTATGTGTTTTCAATTTTATTTTCAATGAAAGAGGTTAAAAAAAATATGTTTTAAAAATAGTTTTTCAAAAGATAAATTTCATTTTCCTTAATAATGATTCAAATGATCCTTTCAAAATTCTTTTCTATTTAAGATGAGGTCATTCGATATAGTTTATCGCTTTTGGGGATATTATCCATGGAAACATTCTTATTATTTCATTGTATTGTTTATTTTTATCATGACAAGTTTCTTATGAATCCAATTTCTATTCAATGGATTATATAATGATAAAAATCTTATAAATCCAACATTCTTTCATAGGTTATTTTATGATGAAATGATTTTGAAACCTGTTTCTTTTCAACAGGTTATGCTAGGATTAAGGGGTTTTAATACCCTTTTCATTTCATATATTATGATATTTTCAATGTTTATGATCATTTGGAACACATATGTGTTATTTAATAATATAATAGGTGAAACATATATCTCCCTCAAATTAATTGGGTAACAATGTATAGCTCATGAGTTTATATGTTGTGTGTGAACCTAATTATATGTTAACAATGTTATGATTAAACCTGTATACATGTTCACAATGTTATGGATGGACCTGGATATATGTTCATAATCATATGTGGAAATCTGATTACATTTTCACAATATTATGAAATAACCTGATTAAGTGTTCACATTTTTATGCATGTACATGTCATTCATGTTCGTAATGATATGAATAGACCTAATGGAAAGTCCATAAGTTTATGAGAGGTCTTGATTTCATGTCCTAAACATAATGAGTGAACTAGTTTATATATATATATATATATGTTCCCAATGTTATAAGATTATTTGTATTCCATAAGGGTACGTCTTATTCCAATGTTATGATTTCACGACTCTTGTTCAATGATTTCTTTATTATTCATGTCTTATGAACTACCAATGTTTATATCATGACTCATTATTATGATATTTGATATGAAACATATAATCTTTAAATATTATGATAATGTTCTCATAAACATATATCCATGTTATGATAACAAATATAATGTATTTTTATACTTACTATGAATCTGACCTCACCCTTTATTATGCTTCCCAAGGTTTTGAAGAAATGTTTTATGGATGAGTACTAATGGGGGGTCTTTATGGTAGTTGTTGATGGTCATTTAACAAATTAGAAGAAGGTGTTCCATGTTTCCCAAGACACTAAACTATTATGGGCCTCAAAATTTGAATATTTTAATGTGTGGAATATTCAAATAAAATGATGTAGTATCTATGTATGTTAATATAGATACACTATAAACCAAGAATACGAGGTATTTGTTTCGAAAATTGTTAAAAAAAATCTAAACCACTCTTTAAGCCACCGAATGACCGAAACTGAACCCAATAGATTTATTTGGATGTGACAGCTCTCTATATATGATTTTTTATTCTCTAAAAACATTCTTTAGTGGATAGAAGCATGGAGGTTCTCACTTGATCTCCTTATATTATGTGAATCTCCTCTCACATGTTCAATCCTATTATCTCATTCACTCCTACTTATATATTGTTTGAACATCATATTATCGATGGATCTAAACAACATTTATTTGCAACTTGATCCATGTTTTTTTATCTTGATTTCACTCAATCTTTGATGGAAGACCCTGTTGCGGGGGTTGTTGTTTTGAGATCATTTGATTAAATGTAAGCATTTTTGTTTTAGATTTAAAATTTTAATTATACTTTGATATGATTAGTTTATATAGAATTTATTTCAATTGATTTAATATAATAATAATTTAAATGATTTATAAATGTATTTAAAATTTTTTGGGATTTTCCGAATAGAAAACCTTAATTCTAATGAAATTATAATTTGAGGCATATTTTAAAATTCATAGAATTTTTGAAATGTTTTGAGAATAAATTTTAGTATATGGAAAAAAATAATGGAAACTAATTATTAATTTTGTATTAAAAAGTCCATGAAATAATGAAATACCCATGTTTTTTGTCTTATAATTAATTTGGTATTTTGTAATAGAATATTTTCAATTGAATTGTAAATGATGATTTTATTTGAAAAGAGAATATTTTCCCCTTGTTAATTGATTGATTGAAAATATTGGATACTTGTAGTTAGTGAGTTATTAGAGAAAATCATGCATGGATAGTTATTCCATATAGACAGATTCATGATAAAGAATCTTAAAAAACATAGTTATTTAAATATTATTCCTAATGGGATGTTGATAGTTCCTATTCATACTATGATAAGGCGATTTTTGTACAAATGTTTCAGGATCACTAATAAAAGAGTGTAAGGATCCTACAACTAGGAACTATCATTCCTTCTAGAATATAACAATGGTGATCATTATGAATATTTTGATTATCTATTCAATTGTTTATGAAATTAATTTACTCATTCTTATAAATTTATATAAAAAATTATATAAAATATCTACCTAAATAATAAATTGAAATGTTTCTACCTTTTGAAGTGAAATAGTATTTAGTTTTAAATTTATCTCATCTCCATCCATACCTTATTTTCATTAAATTGATTGAACTATTTTGATTATTATTTTGAAATATTATTATTGAACACTTATTGATACCATACAGTTATTTATATCAAAAACAATATTTTTTCCTTTAAGAGTTTTTATGTTTTCTTCATCCAGGTTTGAGCTATGGGAATGTTCTATTAGGAGGTGGTGGATATTATTAAACATTTTGGCATTGAGTGAGGTTTTCCTTTTCAATGATCAACAATATGATGAGTCATTCATTACTATTTTTTTGTTTTTATCTACCTTTTTCGTTTTTAGTACATTCACCCTTTATATTTTTTGTCATACTAAAAAGTATCATTATCTACTGCTATTTTTTAGAAAAATATTTCACTCTAATATCTTGAATATTTCAAGGTGAAAGTTGCATGCCAAAGGGGATTGACAACTCTCTTTGTTCTATATATGTTTTGGATCAGGAATCATCGTACCATTATATATGGTTTACTTCCCAATATTATTAATACTATGAATGATAAATAATGAATCAAAAATTAACCATATCAAACAAAAAACTAAGGGGAAAACAACTTATTCATATAAATAAATATTTTTAAATCTATTAATTTGTATCTAAAATCCTTATAAAAAATATAAATAACAATTATTAACAATAAAATGATCATTATTATTCAATTATATAATTTCAGTTTAATAAAATCACCTCATAATATTTAATTAATCATTGTATGTTCTTGTTTGGTTCAGTTTGACGACCTACATGAAAAACAAAAAAAAAATTGATACATGGTTAAAAATGACAAAAAAATATTGGTATAATATGATTACAATTTGTAAATATTTTTTTCTCATTCTATAATATATATAGTAATATTTAACTCGATGATTAATAAAAAACATTCACTATATAAGAAAATCATTTAAGTGTGCTTATAGTTAATTTCATATTCATTAATTAATAATGAAACACTCAAAAAAGGAAATTGAATCATTATGATTAATTATATTATATAAAATATATTTACATTAATGAACAAGAGATGGTTGAATTTTGGATAAAAATTGATTAAAAATAGTTTTGTTACAAAACTAAAATAAACTATAAGAACATTACACTCTTAATGTTGGAAAATATGTACAGACTAACTAATATAGATGTTGATAATGATTTTAAATTATATTTATAAATATTTTTTAGTTCTAATATTGTTTTGAAAACATTAATTATGTAAGTTATATTTTTTTGTACATGATATTAAAGTACATTTGGGGAAATCATGTTTTAAGGAAAGGGTGTCTTTGTCTACTTTTCAATTCCATGGGATACGTTTGATATTTCATTTAATTACTTCTTTTATGCGAGGTATTCTGCCCAATATTGGATTAACATATGAAAATATCTTTCATGTAATGTTATTTTAATTTTATTTTCTTTATTTTTATCTCAATATCTTGTGATACATTCATTACTCATTCCTTATGAGTAATATTGACTCAATTTATATTTCATTTATTTATCATATTTCATAATTGAATAATGTTTTTCAAGCATTCATTATTCATAACATTCCACTATTTTCTATTATTTTTCCATTTTTATTTTTTTCTTAAACATACAATCATCAATAACTACTTATTTGATAAAACAATTCTCAAAAAATATTATACATTGGGTAATAATAACACCCATTAATTCCAATGAATCTTTTCTTACATGGCCATGTTTTCCTTCCCTCTAATTTTAAACTTGTTTTATTAGAAAGACTAAGGTGGGTTATTTCATATTATTCATTAATTTTCATTACCAATTATTAAAATTAATGATTAAATACTCTTATTATGATTTAGTTTATTAAACAAAGATGTTTTAAAATATAATTAAATGGTTTTCCATAATTTTGAAGAAAAAAAAATTAAATATTTTACTCAAATTTTTCTGAATAACTATTACTCATTTTACTTGTACATTTTATCACGAACTCTTTGTAATATGTTTTCAAAATTATTCATTTTCCCTTATCAAAAATCATTTTTAAGTAATTTTCATTTCTCTATTTATAAATAAATTTAATTTTTTAAGAAACTATTATATTTTAAATTCTATATTCCATTAAGTAGTATCTTTCTGGAATTGATATTTTGATAATATTTTATATTTTCATATAATATAATTAATTTTGGAGAATTATATTTTTTGAATCCAATTATATCTTTTTATTCTTATAAGATGTTTTTAACAGTTCAAGAAACATTTTATTTTTATATAGTTTCATTATGATATAATTATGATTGATTTGATGTCGTATAGATATGCTTGGATGATGAATTTTGGAGAATGATATCATTATATGATGAATTGGTTTATGTTAATATCTGATGAGATATTAAAGAGTGTACATAATCAGTTTATTCATATATACATATATATAATAGGTTTTTGCACATTTTCTAGTGTGGAAAAAATGTTTTTTTCACATAGGTGTATTTATAATGGGTTTGGACACAATGATTTTCATATTTTTTTTCTAGACATCCATTTTTATACTTTTTCTAAGATTTCTATTTCTATCCTATAAGGTTACATTCTTGTCATTTGGAGTTTAAGAATAGATTATTATTTTCCAAGTGCAGTACAATTGTTGTTCAAGGCCATCTCAATTGAATATTTTTAGAATTGATCGCTCACTATCCCAATTCGTGTATTTATCTTTTTGTTTGTTTCATTTTATGAAAACCATGAAAAATATTAGGATAAATAAAGTGTAATTTTAACTATCCCAAACACAATGATACAAATTAAATGAATGTGTGTTAGAGGAAAAAATATTTCATCCTAAGATTATTCAGTTAAGTTACATCATTGTTTATTAATTTTTTAATTCTATATAGTAATTCACCAAAATGTTACAAAATTTTAACCGTAATCATTGTGTTCCAAATCGAGAATAAGAAGTACATATCTTCAGAAAAAAATATAACATACTCTAATGGAAAACTCCAATAAATTCCTTAAATGAGAATATAATACCATTCACATACTAACTGCGTTATATGTTGTTTTATCCCTTCAATCACCGTAAACAATCTTGTATAAACATTTTTTCGAACTGAAGGGAGGGAATGATGATTTGGTATTGAATAGGGTTGAGTTTGAGATTCATTTCATGAAACATGATCATATAACCCATACTCTCCTCTCTCATTGAACAAAAAATAATTTTAAAACAATATTAATTTAATGATAAATATCTTGATAACACCATGAATGAATCCCATAATGCCAAACCTCTTATCATTAACTCTCCATTTTTAGTTTATGATACCATGGTGGAACAAATAGAGAGAGGAAGTGAAAGAAATATATATAAATATAAATATATATATGATAGTAATAGATAAAGAACACTTGAATTAAAATATTAATTAGAGTAACATGGGAATGGTAAATAAAAAAGAAGAAGATAAATAAACATAAGAATAATCTTCTTACTCATTTCGAGTAAAGGATCCTTTTCTCTTTTCATTGAAACATCCAATCCAATTTATAAATCATGTAATAACTTGGATCTCCATTAGCTTCCCTAAAGTCAATGTTTCCTTCTATTATCCATTAACATGGATTCCCAAAAAAATAATCCATTAGTTATCAAAGAGAAAAAGAGAGACATTAAAATTTTGACTTACAATATTTAATAGCAACTTCTTATGTTGTATCTTAATTATACATAATCATTATTTAAGTAATTTTATTTCCGATATGGATAATAACTATGTGCCACTCTTGATATTTCATTATTCATGTGTGTGGAGGGAATATCCTGGAAAATCATGAATCCTTAGTGAGTAAATGAATCTTGTGGGTTCCTGGAATGAGGTTTCTAATCCTAACTAATTATTCCTTTCGTAAAAAAACTGAACAATAAATTCAGCATGGTCCTTAATCATTTTTAATTAGATTCGTATATCTCAACAAAATTTTTTAAATGGAAAAGGTTGTATTGGTAGTGGAATGAGCTAGTAGTAAAAGATACTGATTAAAATTTACTAAAGGTAGCATGAGAGGACAATGGTTACATAGTGGTTTTACTGGTGGTAGGATTCATGGAAAGATGTAGTTTGTTTGAAACCAGATAGTATGAGAGTAGGGATGGAGTCAATACCAACATTAGAATGAACTAGTGATAGAGGATACTAGTTTTACAAAGGTATTTTTTCTTTTCATAAAACATTATTGAGGTATCATCTGAGAATATAATGGAATTCATGGGGTATTTTCCATCATTAGGGATCATAAATAGTGGCCCGTGTTTGGACATTTCTTCAATAGTGTTCTTATGGATTTGATGTGGCCTAAATCAACCCTTACAAAACCTATAGAAATAAAATGTTTCCTTTACACATCTATTTAAAGTTAATTAATTAAACTACATTTCATTTTGAAATAATTTTTCTTACCTGAAATAGCCTTATATTTCCTTATGAAAATCCTTTATTTTCATTAAGCATTATATTTTTAACTCATGAAATACCTTTGAAAATATTGGATTAGGCATTCGTAACTTGTAAAAGTCCCACAGATCCTTACATGTTATCATACATACAACAATGAAACTCTTGATACTGTTATTCCACACTTAATATAATATTACGTCACACTATATACTATTACATCACACAACACATAAACTTATGTTGGGGATAAAATTAGAGAGTAACCCTAATGCAGTAGAACCCTAATCGATATTTAACCTTAAGAATAACAATTTCACTATTATGATTCATTAAAAATCACTCATGTGTAAGGTTATAACATAATTACCCTTACCCAACCTCTATTAAATGGGTATGTTTAACTAATAACGTCAAAAAATTATTCCCAAAACAAAATTTACATATTTATAATTTTGACCCCATTTCATACAATGTGATACATAAATTTAAATCAACCTATTTTTAGTAAATACAAAAATTACATGTGAAAATCAATCAAAAACAATAAAATCATTATAAAAATAGAAATATTTATTCATGATAAAATAATGGAATTAAATACCCTATCTCTTGAAATATTCTTCTCCTCAATCATTAAGTCTCGAAAAAATATATAAATGATAAAATTCAATAAATATTTATATATATAAATTAATTCTATAAAATTAGACTATTACAAATATTAAACCAAATTTTAATGTTTCATGTAAAATATTAAGTCAACATAATATTTTTTTGTGATAATGAGAGTCACATGTATTTAGCTTTTTCCCATAGGAAAAGATTGGATATAATCATTTGTTTCTTTTAGGCTTATTGATTCAATATTATAATACAAACCATGTTATGATCTTCCACACAATGAATTATTTTCTTATCTCATCATGAGAGGTATATATTGATGTTGAGTTATGATCATACCATGAGACCATTTTTATTTTACATCAGATTGAAAATAATATACATTATCTACTTTATAAAGACTGAAAATGTTATAAAACCATAAGGAATTATTTATCAGATGTCTAATAACTCGAAGCCCTTAAGGTTATAGGTATTTTTCGTTATAATATTGTTTCTATATGAAGATATTAAGTCTAAATCATAATTCATGATATTGAATGTTAAATCTCAATGTAAATATACCCTTTATAGTGACAAAACCCTATTCTTGAGCTCTATATAAGGTTATTATCAGTGTAAACATAATGATATATTTACTCCTTCATGAATTTTCTCTATTTTTTATTTTTTTTATTTTTTTAAATTAAATATTTTATTTCTTCATATTTGAAATTTTTTCTTTGAACAAGTCTCACATCCACCACCAAACCCCACATTTTAAAACTCATTATTATAGTAAACGTGATTATTGATTCTACCGATACACAACCAATTCTATTTGTTTCTTTTTTCTTTATTTATTTGTTTCAATAAAGGAAAATAATTGTATTATTATAAATAAATAATGGTCCTCTCTAATACCCAAAATAACACCCTCATATTTGTTCCTTTCAATATGTTTCATCCTGTCTTCTATGATACCCCATCCCAATTCATTAAATAATTATCTAGAAAATACCAAGATGTGGGAATTAATAGATAATGTGGTCATCTAATGTTGAAACTGACTAACATTGTAATAAATATAATATAGAGGATAGAAAATGATTAGTGAATATGTTGGTATCAAGTATAATGTATTAATCAATAAAAATTAATTAGTTATAATAAATGTTACATTACACAATCATGTCATTGAAGTGTACATTTTTAATTTCTAGAATGTGGAGTGCTCTAATTTTTTAAAGGAAGTATTATAAATTTAACACCTAAGACCCTATGATATTGTTTAAAGATTATATATTAAATAAAAATGTAATATTATACCAATTTTAATATTTTATGGTTTTTTTAATTTTATAGTATGGATATCTATTTTGAACATACGGTGTCAAAATAATCCAAAAATTATTTTAAAAAAATTTACATTACCAATACAATTTTAAGAATAAATGAAAATTTTGAATTTATATTTTTAATGTATAATTTCATCTTATTTTAATTAATCAAAATATTTATTAACGGTGAATGATTCAAGTGAAATTTATAAATTAAATATCAAAATAAACAAAATTAAATCCATAAAATTATTATTACAAGTCATATATATAATATAAAACTATATTATAATTCAAAAAAGAAATTTTTAAAAAACTATTTCCCATCAAAACTTTTGGGCTATTTTTAATATTATATTCATCCACTTCAATGAATTAAATTTGATAAAATTGTAATCCATGTTTTTAGTCAGATTAGTTAATATTATTTAATATGGTAAAAATAATTTTAGTTTATTATTTATTGTAAAAACAATAAAAATTAATTACAAAGGTTAATGTAAAAAATGTTTACTATGTGTTAATCAATATTCAAAATGGTCAAATGGCCATAAAAATTATAAAACGACATTAAAATTTTGGATTTCTAACATATCATTATTCAATTATAATATTATACATTTTTATCCATATAAACCAGAATGTGACCTATCATTATTTAGAAGGTTTTAAAATTTACAAGTGTACCACTAACATTAATTATAGGAGGGATCCCCCGCCCCTTACTTATTTGCACCTATTAAGAAATTATCTATACCAAAGAATCCAAAAATATCACCCAAACATCATTATAAATATTATAATGGTTCTAGGCTTCCCAAAATACCATAAATATGGTACTTAATAAAAGAACAAAAGGATGTTCTTCTAATCGATGTTAATTATCATCAAAAAGTTATTTTATTTTTACTTCTTCTATTACCATAATTAATTATGTCATAAAAATACGATATAATAGAAATAATATCTCTCAAATAATATGATTTTATTATGATGATGACATATTATTTATACATCTCCTTCTACATCAAATGAAAACCAAAATTGTTACTTGTGTGTATGGCGAACTACTACCTCGTGCACTAATATATATTTTTTCCATCATAGATTTGTATGGAAATTCAAAATTATAGGAATATAGAATATATAATGTTATTATGAAATGATATTATTTATTTAAATTTAATATATTATACACTTCCTTAACCTTTCACCCATTAACTTAGTGATAATGTTTCTTGTGCGTAGGTTCAACCTACCTACTCGATGAAGATGTGTTATTCATTTTCCATGTTGAAAAGTTATTAATTATTATAAAAACATAAATAATGAGTACATATTATATTTAAATAATCATTATCATTATATATGGTATGTAATTATATCTTATACAAAGGAACTTAATTTTCTGTGAGAAAACATGCATTAGAAAATGTTGTTGTTGACACCCGAAATAGTGGTAATAATGAAATATTATTTCAAAATGGGTGATAATAAGTTATTGAAGGATAATATCTCATATTATATATATTTATATAGTTCTTATATAAATTAATAACTTATTTAAAACCATTATATAGTAGATTAATGAAAGTTCATCTAAATTAAATATTTTGGTAAGGTGTTCCATATAAATTTATGTTACATTGAGAATTATTTTTTATTATACACTTATTCAATTTTATGTAGTATATAAACATAACAATTGATGTAATTAACATGATTACATATTTATTATTGGTGATTAATTTTTCAATTTCATTCATTTAATCAAGGGGATTAAATTTAAATGGTATGAAGATGTATGATTTTTTAACAATTTTATTTGGGGTTTCATCATATTTTCATTGAATAAAAATTATAACCTATAATTTAAAAAAGATATATGTTTTTATCATATGGATATTTATAGTGTTATAATATTTTAACTTCTCGACCCAGGTTCCACACCCCAATTCCTTGAGCTGGTCAGTTATGTGACCTAAGGTGTATCGCCCTATAGGCTAGATGCTTCAAACTACCAATGAGGATCTAATATAGATACCATAGGGAAAATATACCCTCTATGTCAAAGAATGAAAATAGTTTATGTATATAATAATATAAAAATGATGTATCTAATAAACAAAAAAAATCTATATCATATGATGAAAAAAACATGGTTACAATATCCTAACCAAGAGAGTATAAATGTCATGCAATGTAAATGTGAAGTGTAAAATGAAAAAAGACACAATGACACTCACAAGTGTCCATGAAACAATTTTCTATTCTGTCATCTATGAACCATCCTAGATAATCCATATAATATAGTACTATTTCCTTTATCTTCTCCTGAAAACATGAATTCTACTCATGTATCAATAAGGGTGGTTGAGTGTGGTGTGAGTACAACTCATTAAGCCACCACCAACGGAATCTAAAAAAAAATATAGACAATAATAGTATATAAATTTGTATAAATAATAATGTACAATTCAAAAAGTAAATAGTTATCACATTTAATAATTTATTAATTAACCACATAATTTCGTGAGTTCAAAATGATTCCCAACCCATAAATACCTGCTTCAACCCATGCTAGAATCTAAACTATATCAAGGGGATATCACATATAATATTAACATGGTTATAATTAATCATTTCATTTCTATTCATATCATGTCTAGTTGAAACCATAGCTCAATTCTAGTCTTATTATAGAACATCGTGTCTAGAACCCTGTGGGTATTTATAGATCTAGTTCTTGTCCCACCCCCATAGGTATTTGGGGCATCACTCCCTGTCCCAAACAATTTTTTCTTTCATGAATTCATTTTGGATAATAACATTATAGACAACACCCTATTCATATATAGATAATGTTTTTGTGTCCCACACCCCATTTTTCAATCAATCAAACAAGAAAAATATATATCACATTTAACATGGGTATTCATTATTACCCCTATCATATACATTTCAGTTCATGTTATACCAATTTAGTTATCAATATAATCAAGAATATTCACTTTAATTCACATGGAATAATATGAAAAAAAATCAATAATAAATAATTTATCATAATTTATTCACATAACCCATTAACACATCACAGTCACTCCATGCTGCCATTTATTCCAATTATCATTCATTTATATATCTTAAAAATTAACAGATTACAAAATCATGTTGACCCATTAATTTCATGACCACAATTTACACAATTTCAACTGTTTATGTTTAACAAAATTTATTATCACATGGGAATTAAATTTAATAAATTAAACCTCTAATGAAATTTACTAGTCATGGAAATTGAAATTTCACAATTACATACATGTTACTAAATAATGACTATAGTATTTTCAATTTTGAACACCTTCCTCTAGATCACTGACAACACTTGCCAATATAAATCACCCAATTGAAGATAAATGCTCAGTTGCACAATGAATAATCTGATTTTGATAAAAAACCTACAAATAATATAATTTTTTTAAATCAAATGAAACCTATCACCAAACCCATGAAAATAGAGGAAAATTATTTTTATTCAACTAGAAAGAGAGAAAGGATGGAAAAAAAATATAATCGGGAAGAAATCATATATCGGGAGAGGTGTAGATCCCTTGATCAGATCTTTGATTCATCAAGAACAGATTTTGGGATTAGTTGGACTTCGTTTTGGAGCCCCTAAATTCAATTGAATACAATTTTCGGTTAATATAGGTATTTTTCCTATAAGGTGGTGTATGGGAATTTTTTAACAATTTTAGGGGGATTAATTTTCCTTGTGCACTGTTTTCTATATGGTGCACACATTTTTTCCTAACCATGAGCCTCCTCCAAGGGGTCACATGGGAACTACTATAAGGGTAAATGGTTTGATAAAATGTTCACCAACCTGGTGAATCCCCGTGGTTTGGTTTCACATATTTTCTTGTCAAGGGTGAATAGTCTTGGAACCCCACACGCTAATGGTGCACTTCCCCTCTTACTTCCAATATTCTCTAATTTCAACCCATAACTCCCAAAAGTATAACCCAAAAAATATACACTAAAATAGTGGTAAAATATTACTTGTAGAAGAGCTTGAGGAATCTATATAATAGTTTGGTAACTTATGATATCTTCATATTATAACAACTCAACCTTGAGATTCACTCCCATGAATCACTATGATTTTGACGTGAATTGATTGGCACACTAAGCCCAAAAATCCACAAAAATCTCCCATATTGCATATGGGAAATGTCCAAATTTCCATAATAATACTACTATCATTATGTTCATTCCTTCAAAAAATTCACACAATGATCCAACACCTATATAAGATGCTCCTCAAAGGATGAATCCTCCTCAAGCATAATATCTTTTATATAGATCACATAATAGTGGTTTGGGTTATACTTATGAAGTTGGGAAAAATGAAAAACATCATCCATAGCACTATAAATGTGTGGAGGATAAAATTAGTATGGCACTACCCAGATTTAATTCACAACCTCAAAAGGTCCCAAAAACCATGGTGCCCACATTCCGTTTTTATGTATCAGGTGGTTAGCCATTCCAGTTGACAATCGAGGAAATACATGATAACCCTCAATAAAATATAGGAATTATCTGTGTCTATTAAAATATAACATATATCTAAACAAATATATATGCATATGCTTTTGAATTTTCTAAACCATATCTAAAGTATCCTTTATGAGACTTGTTCCCAATAGTTTTTGACTCTCTCCCTCTATCCATCTGAGGGGTGATCATAATGGCCTACCATAAGGTGCCTCATATGGTTCTATCTGAATAGTTTCCTGTTATCTATTTTTATATGTGATCTCCAAATTTTCTAGGTGATTCTTCTAACATCCACAAAATTCTACCACACACAATCATAGTATATCCTAAATAAACTATAAATCATGCTCTGAAATCCCATCTATCTATGGGTGGAAATTAATTTTCATAAAAATCTACGTACCAAGAGCCTTTTGAAGCACCTTCATGAAGAACCACATAAAACAGAAGTCGTTGTCTAAAATTTTACTCATAAAAATTATGTATATATGGTGAATCACTGTAATGTACATATCTCCCAAATGGAAAACTGAGAATGTCACTATTGTGGGAAATAAATGTGATGCACTCAGCAATAAGACTGAAATCATCCAAATAGTGTCATTTTTTAAGGAATCCTTTAGAGCCCACCACAAAGTATACGGTAATGTTTTCCCAATTCCATTTTAGTATGGAAAATAGATATAGTAAACCCTCGATTCATTGATTCTTAGACTTCACCTATAGATAGGTGTAGCATAATTTCACAAAAACTAAAATCACATTTTTCATGTCTAACCACAAATTTTATCTACATAGGTAATGTTACATTTTTGTCAAACCCAAATGCACCTCTCACTTCGAGGCATGAAATTCATGCTTCATCTGCTCACGCATACTGGTAGGCACAACTACATTGCCCCAGAAATAGATGATCTCATCCAAATCTATATTTAAATATGATTGTGTCCTTCCACCTTCAAGGCTTTTCCTCGAGTACAAACACTAAAAAATGAAATACATCCTCTCCCCTAACTGACTCAAAAGTATGGATTTTTTAAATGGTTTGAGGCGCACAGGCCCCTATTATTAAAAATGAAGTAATACAAGTGAAGACAAAGGAGCAAACACAACAATGCAAGTGCCTAAAAAATTAGTGCACTCACGAGTGAGTGTTCATACTATGATGAGATGTCTGGGCACCCCCGCCACGCGGATTCCTCCCTCTCCGCCCAGCCATTGCCTGCATCCAGGGACCTCCACCATCATCCGGGAACTTAGAAGGTACATCAATGCTCACATGATTAACTCCATCCCGATCTTCCATTGATTTCCTGTCTTCATCACTACTAATAGATGCAAGCAAGTCAAACGAATTATAGGTACTCACCTTTTTCATAACTTTATGTATTTGCGATATAGGGGCGCCACAACTTGGTGGAGGATGTGGAGGTCCTGCCACTTGGTCATTTGTTATTCCCTTCAATTTGGGAGAGTCCGCATGCATTTCAGGAGAGGGGGCTTGGACAACTTCCTTTAATGAACTGGTCTGTTCAGGCTACCCAGTTAGAGTGGGTTTATGGCACAAGCTATGGGTAATCATAGCATCCAGTGCATTAGCCTCTTTAAGTGGAGAATAGGTTGGAATAGAAATGACTGTATTCCTACAGTCTTTATCATGCAACAGAGAAGTATTGCCAGCACAAACCTTGGTTGGAAGACCAGGAAGTGAGTTGAGTTTAACATGGGCTCTAGGATTACCTTCTAGAGGGGAGACCTCCACATTAGTGTTGTTGGGAGCTGTAGGAAAAGTTGTTTCTCTATCTTCTTTAAACAGAATGGTGTCTTTGACATTTGAGGCCTGGGGTTGTACCTTTTTATTTTCCTTTGCCGATGTATAGTTACCATCATTCAGCTCCTTCTTATCTTTAGATTTCCTTATGACAGGAAGATACATCTTTTCCTTGCCTCTTTTACTTTTGGCATTGATCAAAATCTGTTCTTGCATTAGGCAGGAGTCTGCATCTTCTTGAGCAACAGTTTCCAGAGCATCAAGGCTATCAATTGATTCATTATCATCCTCATCTTTGAGACCCCTTGTCAAAATATCTTTGAATGAGGCTCCATTATCTGCCACAACAGAACTATCATTAATGGATGGATGAATATCATCCCGAAGATCTGCCCTGGATAGAAAAAATCTCTTATGCTTTTGTGTAGAAGTTTTGTTCTTGATGGGTTCCTCAAAACATCCCTTTTTGACATTAGGTTCTTCTTCAAGAGACCATTGAGATTTTTCAGCAGACTTAACCTTCATTTCATCAGACACCTTTAGAAGGTCAATACCATTGACAGCAGCTTTCAAATTCTGCTCTGTGCTTTGTGTTGTACCCTGTTTAGGTAGCTTCCTACAGTGCTGTAGGTCATGCCCTTTATGCTGGCAGTTGTCACAAACAATATTTCTTCTACAAGAAGATTCTTCATGCCCAATTACTTGACATGGAATGAAAAAAGGAGTGTTTTCATATTCAATTCGAAGACAAATATCATCCTGTTGAGTAGATAAAATCACCTTTTCTATTAAAGTAGTACTAGGATCAACCTCCATAAGGACCCGAGAAATGTGGCCATAACTTAATGATTCTGTTAATTGATCCATTCTAATCGGAATCTAAATGGCAGATGCAATATTGAATAAAATCTCAGCATTCCATAAAACCCAGTTAAGACCATGTATTTTTATCCATATTTGCGCACAAGTATCCTTAAAATCAAGCAAATTGAAGCTCAATTTCCATTCGTGAAGTCTAAGCGTACCTGGCCTGATATTTATGGAACTGATGCTCCAAGCTCTCCCTTTGAGCTCCAAAGAAGGAAACATGATATGATAGAGACCTCGACCGAGGGACACGCATTTGAATTCGTTGAATACCCAAATATCAGCCAACCGAGAGATAAGATCAGATGTTCTCCAGGGTTTCATACCTTTCATTACGGTGATCTGACCGATAAACGAATGCTTGCACAGATCAATCCGTGTTGCAATTGCATCTTTAGAGGCCGATACATGCGCTGTTGACCCTTTCATAATTATTAGATGCGGCTCGTGATTTGCAAGAGGTATGAAGGATCTACCAGAGAAACTCTTGAAGGAGGCTAGATTATTCAGAGCATCATGGTCCTTCTTCTTCTCCTCTGAAGCCAAGCTAATCCGTTTTGCGAGTCAAAATGCCTCAAAAGAATGGAGATTGATACTGTGTGGGTGAGTTAGGTCAGATGAAACTGCGGGATGCGGCGACGACAGTTTCCTCTCTTGCTCCTCCATCTCTTAGTACCCCCAATTGGTTTATTCTAGTTCGTGATATATACATGTTACATATATTAAAGGGGGAAATAGGTTTCAGAATATGAAAAACATATTACTTCATTAAAATAATTTTTTTACTACTATCATAATTAGGATATGTATATGACTTATAAAATAGATTTAATTATAGTTTCCCTTTTATAGAAATTATTTTTATGTTACAAATTTTAATAATGATAATGTAGTAGTATAAATATGTATTTTTTCAATTTCATGTTATTTTAAAAGTAATGTAAATTATTATCTCTATGAAAACTATAGAAATATTAAAAAAATACTATCAAATTATTTATGATTAGATTGAGAAAAATGGTATTAATGTTTTATGAATCATTAATTGAATGAATTACCAATAAGTGGTGAGTTTATAAACAGTTTAATATAAATAAAAAATGTATCATGTAAAAATAATGAGTTTATAACTATGTAAAAGAATGTTTATCATATGATTAATAGTCAATTAAATATTAAAAATTTTTAAATCATTTAAATGGGGTTATTATATAATAGTGTTACCAAAATCCAATATCAAAAATACATATTGATTTAGATATTAAAGTTATAGAGAGTTTTGTTTGATTTAGTGTGAGAAAAATACATTTATTACAATTCTATAAACTATATATATATATATGTTTGTATATATTAATAACCGAGAATTATTTATTACCAAAAAAAATTATTATAACTCATTTTAATAAGAAGAAGAACCAAAAATTAATGATAATGTTATATAATGATCATTATATAGTCGTCCTTTAATAGATTTATGGGTCACATTTTATGTCAAAATATTATGTGTTATGGATCATAAAAACAATGAATTCTTGTCCGGATGTTTAGAAAAACTGATATAAATTATTGGACAACTAATGTTTTGGCCCTCATATGTAAATAATTGTGTTTATCAATCAATATAAGATTCTTATTTATTATCAAATATTTTTCCATCTATAATTTTATACCAATAAATGTGTATCGCTGGATTATACACATTATTTAATGATGAAATCCTTGACTAATTTTTATTTTGGTTAGGTTTATTTTAGTGGCCTTATTATTTCTGATATTTAATTTGATGGATCATATTTTATTGATCTATTGTTATATAGATGAAGAATATATTTATGGATAGTTAATTTGGATTATATTTCAAGAATGACATCACTAGATATTATAAACGAAGACAATTATTTTATGAAATGTAATAAAATAATACAAATATAATTTAATGATTTCACCAATTAGAATATATTATACAGTATATGATAGTATATAAAAATTATAATTAAATATATACTATGTATTCATAGGTTTGTGTTAAAGAATACGACATATCCTAATCTTCTTTGAGACCATAAATTATTACAATATATTACTATTATTGTAGGAATATGACCCTGTGATTTAGAGATAATGTCCTAGTTGAAGATATTGAAAATGTATCCATATTTATTAAATATTTAGAAAATTTTATCTTTAGGATATTGTGGAATTTATTAGAATGTGTTGACGAATGTATAATAGTGAATGATACCATGTAATTCAGAATATTTCATTTTATATTTCATAATAATAATATATTAATTTATTTCCTAGGTATTTAATAAGGTATATAACTTAATATAATATAATGTAATAAAAAAATATTGTGAATATATGTAAATGTAAAGTATGTTTATCAAATATTTTATGAAATTTCAGTTTTTTCCATATAATTTACATTGAATTATATTATCGTGTTCCTAATGGGTAATAAAATATTAAAGAAATTATTAATGAGTTGAATGAGTAATAATTATTATTATTCAAATAAATTTCATATTTTAATATTAATAATTAAATAAATGTGTTTTTTACCTATTTAATTATAAAAATAATTATTTTTTTAAAACCTATACTTTTTTTGGTTTTCCCAATCAGTAAATTTATGTTCAACAATTCGATTAATAATGATTATAAATAGATGGATATTAATAAGATATAAATTTGGTTATATCTCATCTCCACTGATAGTGTCTGCATTATTCTTATGTTTGATGGTTCGTTGTAATGTGGTAGATAAAATTTTAGTAGTTAATGAAGAGAAAATATACATTAATTTGAAGGATTCGGTCTATGTATTATTCATATTCTGAGAACATCTCTTACCGAATTTGATCAATGATGATTTTACGAAAATAAGATTACATTAAAATGATACCATTCACCATTTTATTTTTTTATATTTCATTTTAGATTATCACATTAATAATTTATTTTTAAAATGAAATTTGAGTAAAATATATCATAATTATACTAAATATAATTTCTTAATATAGAAAGTAATTAAATATTCTAATACAAAATCAATAAATTTTTTTTGAACTACTGGGTTCCATTTAGATGACTCTTTGATTTTTATGTTCTATAATGGGAATATTTTTTTGGTTCAAATATTATAAAAAAAATTCATTCTACTAATCAAAAGTGATATCATACAAATAAATATTGTAATTATTAATTTGAAGAAATTATTATAAAATAAATTCATTTGAGTTGTTTCCATGATAATTTGAAGATTTTATAGAGAGTTAAATAAAATAAGTTAATTACTTATATTTAATACAACTATACCAATAATTTTCTACATAGGTATTTTTAGAGAACACTAATAATCGTTCATTATTTGTATAATTGAGTGTGATTCCTTATATTTAGTGTGAATTTTTTATAGTTTCAATATTATTATTTGGACCCTAAGAAGTCTAAAATTTAGAAAATTAATTATTCATTAGTGATTGTATATATAAAATATTGTATTCCATAAAATAAATTTTTTATTTACAATTATTTACTAATTATTAATATATATGTATCTAATTAAAATATGAGTTAGTATATTGTATATAATAATATAAATAAATATATATTGAGAACTATGTATTCAATCGTGATTTTTGTGGAATTAATGGGATAATTATAATTAATTTCGGTGATTTTATCTTCTAATTTAAAATTAATGAATAAATTGATCGGTATTGTTTAAAAAAATTTTCTAATGAAAAATATATTAGTTAAATGGATTCTAAAGAATGATATGGGAATATTAGGATTCAAACAAAAATTAATTGATATATAATATGTTGTGTTACAATTTTTTATCTCTAATTTCATCTCAAATCGTGATGTAGATTCGAGAATATTTTTGAGCAATGGATCTTGACTATAATTTTTTTTGAAATTTATTATTTTTTGAAAACATAAGTTTTCATAAAAACTAAACACATTTCATTCCAATAAAATATTATTCAAGAAACTATTATGAGTTATTGTGTATATATTTTTTGATATACAAGATAAAGTATTATAAACATTGAATAACCATTAACATTGTATATTTATGAAATTCATCTTATGTATTCATGTTTCATATAGATTATAGATTATGTTTACTTGTTGTTATAAATTTGACAAAGATTTTGTATGGTATTGAAGGGAAAATTAATATTATGTTCCTTCAACATTTATATGGATTTCAAATGTATATGTGAAATTATAAACCACTCTAAAATTCTGATTTCATGTGGAATATAGTTGAAGATCATTTTAAAATTTTATTTATTTTGATGATTTGTTATGGTATTCATGAGCAGATCTTGGTATATATTACAAATTAAACTATTGAAACTATTATTAGTGAAATTATATTCCAATATATTCACCAATAAATATTACAAGATGTGTTATATGTATAGTTTCTGGAACCCAAAGGGTTTCAAAATTTAAATTCATTCCCATTACCTTTGGTTTTCCTCGATTCTCAAATATAAAACTGTATATACTATTTCATTTTTGACACCAAAAAAATACTATCAAATTAGGAATGGTTACATTTATTAATGACTATGTGCTCAGTATTTGTAAAAAAAATAAGAGATTTCACCTTCTATATAATTTTCATAACATGAAATCCTTTATTGTTATTATATTAAAGAAATATCTTTTTATTTTTTGCTCAGTCACATGTGATAGATTCATATTTCAGGATTAACGGTGCGTTGAATATTCATTTTTTCACATTATATTTTTTCAATCATTCATGGTTAAATTATGGGTTAATTAAACATCAAAATATTTAATTTCATGAGATTCATCTACATTCATGAAAATGATACACTATATTTACTCAGTATATGTATAATGACACAACATTCATTATGACTATTCATATATATAAATGACTATGTTAGATGGGTATCAAACATGACTCATTTTTTGTAGGAGTTGTTATAGATTTTATTCAGAGATTGATATTTTATTATAGATATTGATACAATAAAAAATGTTATAAAGAGTTTTGATAAGGATTTTGTAATAATCATTTAATTTAAAAAAAATAAAAATTAATATGTAATTTATTTATATTATTATTAATTTTGTTTTGAATAAATTATACATACAAAATAAAATTTGTTACTTAATAAATAATTTATGATTTGGATTTTTAGCTGATATTTTTAATATTTGGTCAATGAATATATTAAGAATATTAAATCCTATCATTGGGTATTATAATATCATATAGTTCAATATATTATACACTATCATATGAAAAACAAATTGTATTGATATCATCATTTAAAAATAATTAATCATTTCTAATGAAATTTACATTATAATTATAAAATATTTAACTTAATTACAACAATATATTATTTTGTTAATATGTTGTAATTTTTTATAATTCTCATTATAGGTATCCTATTTATAATTTATTTTGAGGGTATGTCTCCTATAATGAAAAATAACCTAAATAAAAAATTGACATTAAATCTATTCTTAAAATTCTCAAATTCCCCTTGGTCACATAGAAATAATTTAGAATCTTCATGGACATTGAATTTTTTTATTATAACATATATGTCAAGAAAATTAAACCATTATACTCTCAATTTAAACTTCTCAAAATCAAAGCCACACTGATACCACATTGTATCGTAAAGACCATGAATAACCTCGGAGCATGGATAGTGATAGCATGGACAATTGACCTAATCCATTGATTATAAATGGATCCATTTGATTGTACTGAATTAATACCATCTAACATGTATTAATTTTATTATATTTTAAAATATGAAACCCTCTAAATTTTTATATTAATTTGTTTCTAAGAGTTGTATTTTTCTTTAGTATATAAATTTGATTTTTAGTACATCAATATTTTTATATGGAAAACATTAATGATTTTCTTTAATTTAGTCAATTTTGTGAATTATTCTTAACACCTAGTATTTTAGGATGATATCTATTTCATATTACATGTTTTATTAATTTTTTAAATGGTTCATGAATGTGTAAATGGTTCATGAATGTTTAAATGGTTTTTCATACATTTTGAATATTGTAGGGGCTCTAGCTACTTGATGGGTAAGGTATTGGGGTTGTTCTCTTATTGGTGCCACAGTTACACATTGGACTCCATGTGGGTCCATATAATTATCAAGATATATTTAAATTTAATATATTAATTGTGTTCTATGTATTTTTTTCTTTCTTAATACCATCATTAACCATATTATATATCCCTCTTTTCATTTTATTTTTATATGGAAAATTCCAATTATGGTCTCTTCCCTTTCTATAATTTGGTTACTTTATATTTCATTGGGATTTTCATTGATTTTTTATGGTTATCTATATGTATGGATTACTATCCCTTAATTTTTTTCCCATCTATTGATCTTATGTTTTTTCTTTTGTATTTATATAGTTATTATAATCAGAGACATCCTATGGGGGATGGATGGAAATAATCAGTGTGATAGTTGAACTGTTTTTTAGTTAAACAGATTAACAAAAAATTACAGTATTTTTCCATAATTGGATTGAAAAATAGTCAAAATATAATAAATTATAGAAAAAAACTAAAAAACAAGCATGATAGAATTAAAATCATACATAGAAGGCATGTAATTATTTTTTCACCACATATGGGTAAATCAATGGAGCATTCACTGATGATATAGTGATGTTCTAAAATCATTAAATCAAGAGCTGTTCTATGGATAAAATGTTTTATCTTTGGTAACTATATTCCAGGGGTGCATCTTTTATAATTAATGATTCATTCACACCCCAACCATTTTACAATCATCTTATTGACTGAATTAAATTAATTTACAAATGATTTATATCAATATTGAGTAATTTTGGTCTCTTTATTATATATAAATCATTATGATCTATTATTATTTAGAATAAGACTCTTCTTGCATCAATATATCCATATATATTTTCTATATCAATCATTTTTTCATGCCCCTATAGTCATCATGTATAGATTAGACATACTCATTAAGAGGTGGTTAATGGTAATCATTTATCATCAAATTAAATATTTATGAATACTCATAAGCGGGGATGTAAAACATATTTATTTTTTATTTAAAATGAAAATTTTTAAGTATTATTTTACTTAACATAGAGATTATAGGAGTTTCTATATAGTAATTAATTATAAGAATGTCATTAAAATTGAATGTATTAGAAGTGAAAATATAATTATTTAATATATTTTTCAATTTTTTAATTAGAACAAATTTTGATTGATCGTTTAAATTTTTTTTATGAAGATAAAATTTATTTTGAAAACTGTTTGAAATCCTAGAACCTTACTGAAAATCTATTTCATTGAAATTAACCTCAAAATATTATAAATTAATCTATTAAAATCCTTTAAAATAATTACTAAGGAAAATAAATTTTCATTGAAATTTTTATTAAAATAAATTTCTTTATTGGAAGTCTAATTCATTGAAACTAATATTCAAATATTATAAAAGAAATCAATTAAAAATAATTGAAAAAATTTCATGATGAAAATATTCATTCTTCTTGAATAACACATTTTAAAACATAATTTTTTTAAGATATATTTTATGTTAAAAATTCTAAAAAATGTAACATGGAATATTAAATAAAATTTTCATGACTATGTGAAGTTTTATTCATTTCATAGATGTTTAAAAAATTATTCATTTTACATTTATGGTAATATTTAAAAGATAATAATTTGGAATATGAAATTAGTATTAATATTATAAATTTTCTACAAAAATAAAACCCAGGGTAAAATATTCTTCCAAAAATTATAGGATAAGATTAATAAATATTAATATTACATTTAAAGAAAATATTATTTTGGAAGGAAAAATGTTTTTTATAAAAAATATGGTGTTACTTAAAAAATTTTATTTTTGGATTCATCATTACATATAAAGAGTAAAATGAAGGCGAAACATGTATTCTTATGATAGAAATTATTAATTAGAAAACGAATTATTTAATTGAGAGATTGATCATAATATTTGATTATATTATGAATAATCATAAATAATTCCTATAGGTGATGGGATTGTAACATAAGGTCGTTAAAACATTTGTAACATTTATTTATAAGCCCTATGAAACTGAAAAATAAAATAAAATAATAAATATAATAATGATATATAATTCCATAATATTACTTGTTATGGGGATGTTTAAACACATTCTGAATGACTATGGGTTTGAAACTAAACATGCACCAAACTGATGGAAAATTGAGAAAAAAACACCTTACTGATTTTTTGACATTTTAACTAATAAAATAATAGAGGTAATATAAAATGGATATGTAAATCCAAATAATTATTCATAAAAGTATTATAATATAATTTCATGGGTACTATTAATCATAATTGTGTGCCTAAAATATTTTTTTTATTACAAATCTATTCGATTTTATTTTGAAAATTGTTTTATTTTAGTATCAAATTAATAGGGTGAAAAGTAATTAATTATATATACACAAGAAATGTATGTTTTCATAATTTATCTCATCCCATTTATACACATCATTCTAATGGCTAGGTGATAACTATTAATGTAAATAATAGTATTTTAATTTTATGTAACATTTTGTTTAATCTTGTGTTTCATGTGACATTAGATAAATTCGATATTGTGTGTAACAGAAGACAACATTAGTGTTGTGTGTAACAGAAGGAAACTTCATCCTGGTATGTAATGAAAAGTATCTATATAATTTATATTCTTTTAATATATTTCCAAAAATTCCATGGTGTCACATTAGTCCTCTTTAAAATTAATTCCTCCCCTAATAATACTCTTGATCATCAGTGTTTTTGCACTAGTGAATTCAATCATATAATTACACATTGTAAATATTAATAATAAATAATCCATTAGAAACTAAATTTTAATGACATAAAAGATACATGAAGTAACCATAATTATATTTCAGCCTCTGATAACATCTGTGGGATGAAATGACATGTACATGGAATGAAGGAATAAATAATTATAGAGGGTGATATAAATTGTCAATTAAAAGAAATTGGGTAATCCAAAGAATGTTAACAATCCAAAATCCCTTAGACGAAGTGTCTATAAAAATTATATTGACATAGTCAATAATAATGAAAATATGGAAACATTTTATTTAAAGAACCATTTTCAAAATTTGAATAAATTTTAATAAATGATATACTTACTAGATTTCATTACATTTTATAAGAATATTATCACCCTTATGTTGTGTCTTGATGAATATCCACATTATATATTACTCTATTTAATGAATGTGTATTTGATATTTTTGAAGCACTACCATATCATATAAACCCCAAATATAATGTAAAGTCATTTTTTATATCTTCAGTTATAATCATAACTAAATGGTTACAAGATGTTTTGTATAAATTTACATATAGTGAAGTATTACATTGATATCTAAAGAACCATCCAAGTATCAACATAAATAATTCCATAAATTGATATCCATTTAATTATTATAACTAATTAAAATCCAAAACATTACAATTAAGTTCACTGAATTTTCAAATTTAACATGCATATAGTTCTCACATACCATAAATTTTATATTTGTTCACATTTAGAACACGTAAAAACCTTATTCAGGTATTCTCTTGAATCATGAAATAACTAGAATTATCATAACACCTTATCGGAAACATGAATTTTTTCTCAATCATTACATAAAAAGAATTTTATTGGATATATTCATTAAATCCATAAATTCTCTAAGCACTATCAAGGATAACATAAAATGCATTTTCGAAAAATCATTAATAATTTATAATGTACAGAAAACTATCAAATTTAAATATTCATATTAAAAATAAATTTATCTTCACGTCATCATTGTAATTTATGAAACATATTAATAGGTTTCATGAAAATATCAAATTTTTATAAAAACAATTTCTACTCCATCAATATCATTTAATATATTAATTGAAATATATAATTAATTACTTTAAATGAACAATAAATATATATTTTTTATTTAGATTACAAGAACTATGAATTCTGAAACATAAATTGTTCATTAATCCAGATTCCTAAAATAAACCTTATCTATAATGTATTATCTTATTCTATAATTCCTTTTTCCTTCAAAAATAATAATTTAGTCTCTTCATGAACAATGGTATAACTATGACAAAATCAACTCTATTGATTTTCATCATGTGGATTCCCATTAAGACATAGATTTGTATAATTCCTATAATTAGCACCTTAAATAATTGAATATTCGATGATATCTTATGGAGATCAATATTAACATCCATTTCAATAATATATCATATCATTATCAACCAATAGTTACTTTCTTTGTATCTATATTGTTCATATTTAAAATTAGATCCAATTATTCTATGATATTCAAATGGGTTCATCTTTCAAAATTCATACCATCTATAAAACTGTATATTATTATATTTACGGTTACAACAACCAGAAATCTCAATTAACTATTTCCTTCACTTATTTGGTGAGTCTTATAGTTGGTTAAGGTACATGTTTTTTATCATGTCACATGAAAACTGGTTATGCATAATCACTACATCCATTACTCCATCAATCATCCCAATTTCTTTTCTTTATAAACCCATATTTCACATTCATTATCAATTAATTTATTTTGGGTTATAACAATTCATAATGTATTTAAATCATAGAGTGCGAAATGTAGATCATAATGGGAAATCACATTGTCTATAACATCAGTTAGGTGGTCTAAATCAAGATATCATCTTTTTAATCTTGTAAACCATAGTTTTATCCTAGGTCATTCATTTCCATCATATATTTAGATCATTCATGATGGTTTCTAATAAATTTGTTAATTTATGATGTATATCCACTGGTAGTTTAAAAATATGTGTTCATTGAGACTCATCAACAATCAATAATACTTGATCATGTCTCGCTCAATATGGTATGTTAGAGGTTATTACCCATCGAAAAAAAATCTGATACAGAGTCATGCACCAAAATTATCTAAAAAATGATATAGTTTCATAGAGACCACTCACTATACCATTTACAAAAATTCCCAAATGTTTTCCAATACTTTGACATATCCATATTGTCATCACTAGATATATACCTAGAAATATATTTATAAATATACCAAATGATGTCAGTAATTTAGTGGATCATAATTTTTTATAATGGTTATCAAATCATTGGATATGATACTAGTTATTGAGAAATAGTATTTTCATACATGGATATTAAATATTTTTAGAATATTATTCATTAGGTAATAAAAACACACTCCTTAGGAACATAATTGTTTAGAGACTTTGGAATATTGGAAGACACTCTTCCAATCTAGTGATTGATTGTCAATGTTTCCCATAAGGATATTCCCACATTAGTAAATTTCAATTACATATCCTACATAATTATTTCATCATAACCTTTGCAATGTAACCATAAGAAATGAAGAGATCAAATTCGCAATATGGGCGAAAAGGAGGATATATAAGAATAACATGAGCACATGGGTTTGATAACATGAGCATATCATTGGATAACCATACAATTCATATCAAATATCATAAATATGATTCATGGGAAAATGATTATAATGTCATAAGATATGAATCATAATTTAATACAAGAACTTAATCTATACAAACAAAAAATTCACTTAGCATTCACATATTCATATAGAATACTATGTTAAGGATACCCACTAAGACATTCATCACATGATAGGATTTAGAAAACTACTAGTTTAATTTCATCGAGCATGGGAAGACATTATTTGTACCATCATCAAGGGTTAGGATAACTACCCATAAATCCTCAATTTTTGTATTTGTTTGGCAACCAATGTCCCACAGAACCCATATAATATTTATCCTCACCCAATGTATTGGAGTGAGGTATAGGTCCCACCAGTCTCATAATGAAAACCATATTTATGTTTTCCATGTGATCATAATCATTCATCATATCACAAACAATAAATTTAATTTGGAATCATAAATACATAATCATTTCATAATTTTTGAAAACATTAAATATTTCAAAACAATTACATCATATAATAACCATTGAAAATAATCTAGTTTCATACAAACACACTAATAGTACAACCCATTTGAGTGAAAATGTATACATAAACATATTTCTATCAAAAAATAAACCCCTTATAAAATGTATGGGAATGGTATCCTGGGATGATATCTCTAGTAAGGCATTGGTATGACGAAGGGATGTCATATTATATAGAAAATAATTTTTAATAATTATTTAATAATTTTATTGTGGGAAATGTCTATTTATTTGAAATCATTTTTAAAACAAAAAAAAATTTTGAAAATATTTTTCATTGAAATAAAATTGAAATATCACAAATGAACAATTTAAAATTAATTGAAAAAATTTATATATCAAAATAAAATTGTGATAAAAATAATCCTGAATACATATAACCATTTATAAAATACATTACTTTGCAAATATCATTTACTATTTATAATAAATTAATTAAATAATAATATAATACATTTTTTGATAAAATTATCCTTCGTACATAAAAAACACATTTTTAGTCATAAAATATTTACAAAAACATTTTTTTTTGAAAAAAAACATGAAAATGTATAATAAATTCTTCAATAGAAATAATGTTAAAGATGATGGGATGTTGGGTATATTTCATACATGTTAAAACAAATATTCCTTTCACATTTTTAGTAATATACAAACATTATTTTACAAAAATTAATATTAATATAAATTTAAAAAAAATTAAAATTGGTTAAAAATTTATTTTTATAAACCATATGATGATAAAAAAATATTTTATGAAAATATTATTAGTAAACATGTATTATGAAAAATAAATGATTTTCAACAGAAATGATGGCTTTTAAAGAAAATGAATTCATTACTACATAATGATATACAAATGAAGGGGAAATGATTTTAATGGAATAACCTATGTATAAGAAATATAAATAGATTCCTATGAGATAAATCAAAGGATTTTATCATTTTAAGAATAATCATAAACAATCCAGATAATATATGAGATTGAAATATAAATCCCTAACCACTTTGGATACCTTGAATCATAATCCCCAAGAAAGATTAACATAATCATAAACATAACATATCATGAGGATAAATAAATTCCGGATATTTCATGTAAAAAGATCTATATATACATCTCATGAATTAATTTTTGTGCATAACATAACCTACTTCTCCAAAATTATAAAATACGATAAAAAATCCATTACCTCTTTGGTAATATTTTTTACATAAACACCATGAAATAGAGATCATGAAATAGATATGTAAATAAAATTTATTATCAAAATATTAATCATTAAATTAATTAATTTCAAATATACATAAATGAAAAAAATAAATAGGTGGTGAAAATTGCATGTGTCTTATGGAAGTAACAAGTGAGATGAAAATATCATATATAATATATTAAATTCAATTATAATATTTTAAAAAATAAAATATAAGAAACATATATTTATTAAAATTATATTAATGAACCATATTCATATATACAGTACAATATTTGATTTTCTCATGATCTCTTATTATCTATTTACTAAAAATTCCTTGTTAAAGTCCTGTTTTGTGAAACATAAACATTTTCATTCTTAGATGTTTTAGAATATAATTTCATAGACATCATTCTATGGTCATGGTTACTTCATGTCCATAATTTTAAAAATTATATAAATAATATAAAAGTTTCGAAAATAATTTATTAAATTAATTCATTAATTTTTTGATTAAAATATTATACATCATTCATGGAGACAGTATATCATACGTACGTGGAAATAATGTTTCAGTTTCAATTTTTATTGATAGAAAAGTAATTAAATTATTTAATATAATTTTAAATTAAAATTAATGTCATATATATCACACATTTTTTAAAACCCAACTGTAACACCTTGCATGTGAATCATGAAGGAACCACATCATTTTGCAAGATAGTAGTTCATCGTACACACCAAAAAATTATCGTTCTCCCAAAAAATGGAAATCATGAATCCGTATGTGATATAATAAATCCAAAATAAAAATCATTATTAATATCATAATTATCATATATATTCTATTAATGAATCATTATTCCAAACCATGAAAAGTTCTTATGGAAAAAATGACATCGGTTCGCGAATGTAGCAATACATTATAAAGACATCTGATGATTTCACTACCCAATTGTTGGAAGTGTCTATGAAAATAGGTAATAAAATTAACATAATAATAAATATGTTTTTGTAGTATAATAATGTTATTATTTAACCAATTTATAAAAATAATTAAACGACGTGGTTAATGAAATAAAGTAAATATGCTTGATAAAGAACATTACCTCTTTTCTGAGTATTCTCTTTATATATTCACTAAATAATTCTTATATAGTCATCATGAACAAAATAAGGATTATATTTTGAGTGGGATATTTAAAATTGATATGGTAATATATTATTCCTAAATTTTTTTGTTATAGGTGTAAATGAATTTGGGAGAATGAGTTCCCTTTTATAGTTGTAGAATAGTTGTATTCTTGTAAAAACTCAAATATATTAACAAATTTTAGTTAAATATTACTATAAGTTGAACCAAATAATATAATTAATGGTTTGTATTAATGATATGGTATTAAAATACTTGACTATATGATGAAACACATGTTTTTTAAATTTTATTTCATAACATCATGTTATACTTATTTTTACCATTTCATTTTCTCACTATTCTAATTAGTTTTGTAACACCAATAATTTATCTTTTAAGACTGAATTAGAGACATAAATATTAGATATATATCAATCAAAAATTCTAAAAACTATATATAATTTATAAAATATAAATCCAATCTTTTATGGATATTAATTTTAACATAAGTTCACGTGACGTGGGAAAACACCACTTTACCCATAAAAATGTTAAATGAGTTATTTCAATTTAATGGTCTATATAGTAATTATAATAAAAAAATAGGTAAATTAATTTAATATAGTTGATATTTATTAATATTTAAAAATAATCTGACATAAATATGATTTTTATTATTTTTAAATCAATAAATAAAACACATTTACTGTAAAATAACATTAATGTCATTTTGATATTATTCATTCAATATGAATTTAAAAAAAATCCTGAAAATGTTGTAATTAACATATGATATATCAAAATATTTTTTTCCTTATATATTCATCCAAATATATAATTTACCACAAAAAATCATTATTTTTTCTATAAATTTAATATTTTTCATCATTTTTTATTTATTAATTACCTAAATAAATACAATATTGGTTTTAATTACGTTGTTAATGTAATTATTTAGTCTAAAAATAATTAAAATAAAATATTATTATATAAAATCATTTTATATATCCAAATAATTTATATAACTGAAAATATTCTATTTTTCCGTATTCAAAGGAAATGTAGATATTAAAAGTTTTAAAAAACATCATTTTTGTTTATTTATTTTCTTTATTTATTATAGTGGCCATATTGAAAAGATATTTTAATTAAATGGAAATATTTTGTATACTTTTATAGAAAATATCGAAAAAAATTCATCCAATAAAATTAATTTAATATTTTTTTTTCATTTTCACTCTATTAATTATAGATTTACCCATGATAAATCAATTTTTACATAAACCGCAGTAATGAATATTTTTAATATATAAATTATTCATTTTTGATCAAAACGTAAGTTTAGAATATTAGAAATTATAAATTATTCTAATCTCATTTTAGGAATCCATTTTTTCAATTTAAATTAATATTAATGGAAAGTATTAATTTGAAATTATTCCTACATATGTGATGAGAAACGTTATTTTAGAGTGATAATGTTAAAAATGATCGATAGTTTTCATATCTAAATACAATATGATAATTAGTCTAATAAATAAAATTTGTTTTAACTAAAATTAATCTGATCTAAAATAATTTTAAATATTATAAAAATATATTTTTTTTATTTATAAATAATTTAAACAAAAACAAAGTTTTCAATTAAAATTTGAAATTTTTCCCTATGCATCAAAAATAATACATTTCATTAAAAAAAAAAATTCTCCATATTATAATTTTTATATATGATCATTTCAATAATTGGTTTTATTTTATGAAATTAATTTTATTAAATTGTTATCAAAATAAAAAAATTTCACCAAAAAATGATAAAATTTATTTTCTCTTTTGAAAAAAATAGTTTTTACGAAAAAATATGACTTATTCTTATTTATAATAATTAAAACACAAAAAAAATTAAACATTTAATTGGATATTTATTTTATATAAATATATATATAACAATTAACCAACAGATAATTATTTAATTTGATTATATAAAATAGTGTTTCATGAATAAGAATATTTTTAAGGAAACATTTTTATTTATTTTCAAATGGGATTATTTTTAAAATAATTTATTGGTTTCCAAATGAATCATATAATATATATTTATTGATCTTTTTTTCATAATTTATTTATTCTAATTTACACATTCCATTCAGACGACCTGGTGAAAACTATAATATTAAATAATTATATTTTAACTGAATGTCCCCTTTCGTTTAAAATCTATGTTGCATCTAGTGAATAATAAATGTGATACTATGTAAAACAAAATCCAATAATATTGTTTCATGTGACTAAATATAATATAATTGTTTCATGTAATGAACAATATTGAATATATAAAAAACAACTGAAAAAATATTTTAAAAAAACATAGGGTATTACATATTAAAAAGCATTAAATATAGAGTCTATGTCTTTATACCATCGATGAAATTATTACAATATCCCACTAAAGATCATGGGATGGATATTTCACTTCATGATAATATATCTAACATTATTCTTGAGAGACAATTTGGTCATTCTTCTTAAGGTAACAACCAATTCCCTCCCTTAATGAATCATTATATATCACAAATCATTCATTTCATGAATGTAGGTTCAAAATAAATAAATTTACCATCCTCCAATTTGATTATCAAAAATATTTTTCACATTTTTTTTCATTTGATACAAACCCCATTAGTTAATGTATGTTTTAGGGGTTATCCAATCAAGATTTTTTAACAAATCACTAATATACAAATACTATAACATTCAATCTTTGTACCTCAATTATGTTAGTTGAGGAAATTCATTAATTTAGTAATATTAAAAAACATCATATCGTGATAATTTTTTAGTTTTATGGGTTGAAGGTGTTATGGGGGAGGTATGATAATGATCTTGGAATTTTTAGTGGAGGATTGAGGTGTTGAGGTGTTTCACTACGAATTGAAAATGTTTAATGGTTTCCATTTCCTATGAATTTTCATACTCATTTTAAGTTAGGTTTTATACTTTTTAATATTTTTTTGTGTTTAAAATATTGGACATGTTTGTTGTTTTTCAAAGACGTTGAAAGCAAAATATATTGTTTTTAGTTGGTGCACAGTTTGGTAAAACCATGTGGGTTATCATGTTAACCCATAAAGATTCCCTATAAATCAGTTTTTCCCATTATGGGATGAGGGGGCCCACGTTTTGTGCCAAACAAGTACCCACCCCCTTATTTACCATTTAATTGAGGGGTTTTGTCTAGTTGGTGGTATGTTTTAAATTATATAGTGGCTCCAAGTGAAATCCTTTATTCATATTATGTATGGGAAAAAGTATTAGGTTGAATGATTTGGAAAAAATAATTAGTCCTTTTCAAGAAAACATGTGTTTATGATACTAAACTCTCAATAATTATATTTAATATTCCTCGACCCCATGTTTTAATCCTTAATCTCCAAACATGAACTAATATGGTTAATATTTCCTATTAAAGCTATCATGAGGATTGAATGGCTCATCTTACTTTTTTGTTATGAATCAAGATCCAATGGAAGAATTAAACACTTTTATAGTATGTTTTATCTTTTTTATATGTTTCTCTATCTCTCATGTATTTCTCTCCCATTAACATGAGAATAAACCTTCATTGACAATTATTTTAATATAGGTTTATACGTATTTTTTTTTTGGAAATTTATCTTAGTTTGAGATCCTATATCTTATTTATTATACTGGTTTTCAGCCATTCTACCATGAATCTTATGATACAGTTGGTAAATCATTCATGTTTGGTCATAATTTAGGTGATTTAAATTCTATTTCTGATAGTCATTAGTTTACTACAATGTGTGTAGTAGTTCCATTGTGTTTCCTTGTTTTTATTTATTTATTACACAAAGGGAATTAAGAAGTATTTTTTTTATAGGACCCCTTACGGACCCCATTGTATTCATTGGATATTTTATGGCAGGGATTATTGGACACCCAATGGGTGTAAATATACATTTGAAATGGTAAATGTGGAATAGAACAATAATAAATAGTGGTTAGTGGAATTATTACAAATTATTATTTATTATATGATATAATGGGATTGAATTTATTATCATTGAAGTATAAATATGATATGAGATGAATGATGGTAATTGGGTTAACAGGTTGCAGAATTATTTTTCACATTTCTAAAGGGTTTGAATGATGTTAGTTGAATGTGTTCTAATTGAAAATGGAGGACAATATTTTTAATAATTAATAAAAAATATAACCATTGATTATGTATGTGGTTTATATGAATAATGATATGTCGGTGTTAGGGTGATTTTCCTCATGCATAGCTTCTAGGATTACACTCTATGCCCTTCATGAATCCGTGTGATTTAGTGAAAGAATGATGCTCAATGTACCATTGAACTGTAACTAGTCTAATTCTCTATGTACCTATAAGAATTGTTTTCAGGCAGACCTTCTATTCACCCAATACAATGGAACCTGGAATGATATTCCATAGTATTAGAATGAAACATAAATTTAATGGAAATAAAACACCATGAGAGTTAATGTGTTCAAACCCAATGATACATGGTTAAAACAACGATATTGGACAAAGAAGGTATTATTGGATCTATTATCACCATGAACTTGTGGGAAAATGTTTCTATACAAATTATAATAAATTTTGAAATATAATTATCTTTTATAATTTTGTTTATTATTTCATTTAAAATTCCATGAAAAATTATAAAACATATATTTCCTTATATTTCATTGGTGGTGGCCTATTTAGTTGTATTAACAACTTACTCATGAAGATAATTAGGTCTAAAGTTTATTTTAAGGTTTAGATGTCAATATAAGGTAAATATTACTAAGTTAGATGAATGAGGTGGGATTCGTGATGAACGATGTATGAGGGAACCATATATGATATAAATAACCATTTGGGATTTTTCATTATGTATCTATTTTCGTTTTTTATATTATCATTTACACATATATGAAATAAACATATTACAACTTTGGTATCAAGTTGTTTCCCTAGAATTGAATCATTGTTATGTGATTCTTGGTCTTTATTGGTTATTTTAATTACTTCCATGGATATTGATATATTGGTCCTTATTTACTTATATTATGGATAAATAGGGTGTAGTCTCCCCAACAGCTATTATTTGAAGTTGAACTATGTTAAATACCCTAAGAGGGGGAGGAGAATCAATTTATGAAAAACAAAAACTAATGCACCTTCATATAATGTTTCATCTTTATACAAAATTATCTTCTCTCTACTTCCCATTGAAATATATGAGCAGAAATGATAGCATTCAAGAGACAAAAAAATTTACATGGTTCACTAACACTATTCTATATCCAAAGTGAATACAAAAAAATATTTCCTATGTACCAAATCTACTAAAGTGAACTACTATTAAAATGTTTAAAGGTGAATCCCTATTTCACTAGTTTACAACTAATAAAAATTTGAATGTTGAATACACTCTCAACCGAGGTGTGTTCATTTCTCCTTCAAAGGAGCATTGTATTATTCCAAAATTCCTCTTAATTGTTTCATATGTGAGTGTGTCAAGATTTCCCATTTTCACCAAGTTGCTGAAATACGCATCATGTTTTAGCATTTTCGTTGAGTAATGTCATTTGAAATACTATTTATGATCCTTTATAAACATCCTTTGTCCATTAAAGAAAAAATTTACACATCAAAGTGTGTGTGATTCACAGATATCGTTTACATTCAAGAATTTCCTCATATACATATATGACTGAACCTCCATGACCCCATTTTCGTTCTGAGAGTATTTTCTATGTAAAACCTACAACAAAATATCATACATGGACAACATTCTTGAACTACCTCATATTCAAACCACCTATTTTGTAGAAATAACCCTTCAAAAATAGCTTACGACATATCTAAATTCTCTTATATGTGATATTTTCTAATGACATTATCTCTCTCTAATAATGTTATTATGGGTCCATAATGTTGGTAAATAAGTCAAAAAACCTACTAACCCCAATTAAAAATATCACAATTTTAGTTTTATCCATAATCATCTACTAAACATTCTATGTTGCCTATATAGTGAAATTATTCATTTGTGGTGACATTTAAATAACCATATTATCCTCCAAATAACAAGTCATTTATGATATGATAACTTTATTTCAGTCCACATACCTCATTTTATATCTTCATAACAAAGTTAGTTTACAAAAAACATTGACATTTCAAAACTTCTCATCGTAAATTTCATGAAGAAAACAAGGAAAAACTAGAAAATTGAACAACTATCAAAACATATAGTTTAAAAAGTTAACCATACTGTATTGCTATAAATTATGATTTTCATCAAACCCAATCACCCCAATAAGCACCGAGATGAAACCATAATATATTTTTTTTGAATAATATTCTACTTTTTATTTGTTGACAATACCTTGAAACTACATGGCCACTATTGATGATAAAAATGCAGATACTATCTAGTTAATTCCTCCATTCACACTTTGCGACACCCGAAAATGACCAATGTGTATTCTCCACACATACTCTAAGACCTTATGATTCATGATAAGCATGATAAACAATACTAACATTAAAATTTCATCAATGAACAATGTACTTCATTATAAAAATATGTTAAGCCTTTCTCTAAAAAAAATCTACGAGACCAATTTTAATATAGCTCATGGAACCAGAGAAAACAAAACATTTTCAAGCAACATGGAAATGAACACCAAAAATGATTCATATACATTACCAATACAACTTATGCGTCCTCATATTTAAAAAACCACTTACTTCACTTCTATTCCTATTACCTTCTTCCACAATATTAATAAATATATTCTCTCACTGTTGTTAATGAATACAATTTTCACTCCTTTGTCTCAAAATTGTTATAAATAACACATTAAAACATTTAAGGGGAAAAAATGTAATACCTTCATGAGAGGCGGTTCCATATCAAAAAAAATTCCAAGTTTAGGACGTTTATTGAAGACTAAAAGCCAGTACAGGTCGCGACAATGCCTCTTCAAGTAATAACTTCTTTAAAATGTTTGCAACCAATATTCCTATATACATATACTCTAACATCTCAAATCCTTTCTAAACATTCTTCATGATAAAAATATATTTCATATCAATTTACATTGATCTGGATTGATTGACACTTTTTTTATGATTATTATAGAATGTGAGTTATTAAAATAGATTTTGAGTGGAGACTTCACTCCAACTCCGATTATGTCAAAAATCTTTTTTATTCACAAAATATTACTGGATTATTGAATATTCATAATATTCTCATATTCTTTAGAGATCATTAAAATATAATCTTATTTATTATATAACTAATAAATAAAAAATATTTCTCGATATAGGACATCACTTTAGGTTGATTTTTAATCATCTAATGACCAGACCAAATTTTTATTCTTTTTAACTGAAGAACCCTTGTTGAAATTTTTTATTATACAGAGATCTGAAATCCATTGAGCCTTAAAACACTTATGTTTCCTTTATTACTACAATAAATAGTATTTCCTTGTTATTACATTTATATTGTGCCTCGTGTAATGTAGAAAAAACAATATCAGGTCTTATTGCTATTTAATATAATAGATTTCAAATAATCAATCTATATTCATTGGAATTAATGGAATTATAGTCAACATAGTGTGAAAGTTTAATCTATGTAGCTATCACAGTCATAACCTACATGTAATAATCCATTGTAAATATTTATAAAAACTACATAGTATATTTTTATTGAGAATTACATGTTCCATAACTTCCTTGTGTCACATATAAACTAAGTGAAAATGTCTTCTTACCAATAATTTAAATTTAAATATAACTTTTCATTAATTCAAAAAAACTATTTCCACAGCAATTCATCTTATCCATCAATTAGTATTTTATTTACACACAGCCCCACCATCATACCTTGATTACATTTATTGGTGTAATAGTGACTAAAATAAAATAAACCAAAACAAATTCTTAGTCTATCAAAAATTAATTAATCCTTGGATACCATGCTCTTGGTTAATTTTTCAACTAATAGATCATCTTATAGATCTATAAAACCTATTTTGATTTCATAAATTATAATACTATCTAGCTAATCAGTATAAGATACTTATTCTAGAACAACATTTAGAAATGATGACAATAAATTCATATAGAAAACACTGAATTTCATTTTCACTTGTAGGGAAAAGTATATGGGAAGACTCAACAATGGAAACATGTGAAAATTTCTAATCAATATCAATTCCCTCAATTAGGTAGTATAAATTGTACATTTATTATTCTTTGTTTTGAATTAAAAATAAATTATCATTTAGTAATTTATGGATGACCCAATGGGTCCTTATGAAAATATTATCTATCAGCCTCAGAATAATGTGCCTTGTACCCTTCTTAGACTCATGTTAAAGCTCTTTATTCATAGCCTAAACCCAGTTCATAGTCATTTTTTATTATACAAAAGATTTAGGCTCTCCCAAAGGTAGGAATGTTTCGTAATGTATTGATTTCATTCTCCATATTTGAACTTGTGTTTCATGATCAATAATTATGTTTTTTTATCACTTTTAATTTTACTATTTTATTTATATGAAGATATGGATTTGAAATCCTTATGTTCAGTATCAGTATTTTGTTTTGAATAATTATTTTCCACTTATACTCCAAATGTGTTGATAACCTTTTCATGACATTCATGTAAGAACTATTAAATGTGTTGTTAAATATTATATTAATTCTTTAATATAGTGAAATCGTTCCATTCAACTAATTTTCCTAGCCTCTAGTGGAAACATTTATATAAATTAGTTTTTTATTAGTAGATAATTTATACCACTATATATTCATGAGATTCAAATTTCATATGAATCTTCTTATTGATAATCCAAAAAATATCTCTAAATATTCAAAAATTATTTGATTGTTGAATTATTTTCAAACCACAACTCATTCAGATTATCCTTTTATTTTATACATAACAAATCCTTATTAGATATATAAACTAGTTTCTAGTGTTCTTATTTTAAAAATATATCATGTAGTTCATTTTCAATAAGGCTTTTCCTACATATCTATTTATCTAATTTCTCCTCGAAACCACACTATTCTTTTGATGAGAACTCAATTCCAAACTTGATTTCTTTTACCATGTACCTCAAGATAATATTCTAGATGGATATTTTTAAATTAGATTCTATTATCAGTATGAAACATTAAAATATAATTTCAAATAATCCTTTTAGATTCAATAAAATATTGTTTTATGCAATTTGAAAAATCATAATTTTGGGAAATAAAAATACCCATTCTAATCTATCCAAATCATCTATGAAAATGACATAATAACTCTTCCAATTGAAGGATATTTGTTAGACAATTACATGCACATCTACAAGAAACAATTCAAGAACAATGGCTGGAATGTTTTATTTTTTGACTATCATTTAGATAATCTTCACTTATTGTCAATAATTTCACATTTTAGTTTGATCATGTGATATCATGGGATTATAATGAGGTGCAACATATTTTGACAAGATCATTAATAGATGGTTGAAATAGAAAGATAGTATATTTATCCGCAACCATTATTCATCCTGTTTATATTGAATGCACATGTCTTCTTATTCAATCACAATGTAATGATTTACTGTCATTCACATTACATATAAATAAATTGTTCCATCTATTACCTTGAAAATACTATTTTTTGAAAATATTAGTGGTTGAATTCAACCACACATTTGACTAACACACAAAATTTATATAATTACACCATTAAAACCAATATATCAACATGTCTCATATCATTACCCAAAAAAATTCTTTTCCTAATTCAATAATATTTATACATTTATCATTCCTAATGTTTACAACACCATCCTTGTTAAATGTTATTCCCCTAAAAAGAACCATATTTCCCTCCATATTTTATTTGAATTCATAACCAATGATCTATACTATAGAATGATCTGATGTAGTAATGAAAAAATTTGTAGCCTTTTTAGAATCAAAACATTTATTTTTTATCAATGTCTTTGACTTCATAAAATGTTAGGGATTTATAATCATTATATTCCTCAGAGTATGTGTAAAGACCTGGAATTTTCAAGGAAATTTTTTTCCTTGATTATTTGGAATTTTACGAGTCGGTGGATTCTGACGGTGCCTGATTCTGAGGCCCAGTGTGCCCGGAATCAATTTCCAAAGTTTATTTCGGGTACGTTCAGTAAACGTATGTGAGGGTTTTTCTATCTTTTTAACTAGTTCTCGGAATTGAAATCTAATGCAACCGATGAAATAATAGCGCTAGTATTCACTTATGGGGACCTTTACCACCGTTTCATTTTATGCGGGTTGAAAGTTAATAATTGGGGATTGAAACGCACGGCCGATTGTCACCTATCGACTGGTCAAAATTCCGGTGCTCTGCTAATGTGTATAGCAGCACTCGGGTCGAATCCTCGGCCATGATACTTTGTAATAGTTGTTTGTTTTTAGTTGATTGTATTTTTATTAGGGGGGTTTTTTTGCAGAGCTTAATTGAAATGATTTATTGATGATGTTTGATTTACCAAATTGATAAAGATTGGGGTGAGTTCATCATTGGGGAGTTAAGCATGTGATATCCCTGAGCCTTACTTTGTATTGCATTAAATTAACACCCATGTCATAAGTTGATGTTGATTGGAATTCCTAAGTGTGAAGGCTTTAATCCAAGCCTTAACATAACTTAGGGTTCTAATCTCAATCAAAACTGATTTATGGTAGTGTATTTATGGTTCCAATAATCCATGGAAACCACTCATTAAACAAAACATATCATTATTCCATGACATATTAAGTTTAACATACACAATATTAATTTAAAGAATACTCATTGAGAAAAACTCTCAATAACTTAACATCCCCAAATTATAACTCACCCCAATGAGAGATTTACTCAGCCATTTGGATGTTTAATATTCAGGTTAAAATAATTATGATGATAAATTAAGAATAGAATAAAACAAAAGGTATTAGAAAAGAGTGGTACGTTGACACACGCACACACGAACGATGATGATGATTAAAAATGGATTTTCGATTGAATGAGGAAGCAAAAGAAGGGAAGGGGATTGAACTGAATTTATACTATTTTAAGAACATAAATATTAAACTACAGAAGGTGGATGAGAATAAGAGATATTGAATAAGTAACTTGCATTAAAACAGAATTACAAAGAAATAGAATTACAAGATTACAAAAATGAAGAACACAAAAGTAAGTGAAAACAAAGAGAGGAGGAAAGGTCTCTAAAGTAAAAACATGATTATGGAAGGTCCTCCCAAGCCTTTTTTAAGGATTTTGTCGTGCCAATATGATATCCTCTCTTCGGAATTGCCAACCCCTCTCAAGGAGAGAAGGGGAGAGTATTTATAGCCCAAGGAGTGGACTGTTTGCATTCCCAATCTGTCCCTCCAATTGCATCGCCAATTTGGCTATTCAGAAATCCGAATCTTCAAATATACCCTTCTTCAATGTTGTAGAAAATAATGTTGTACGACTAATGTCTAAATAAGGAGGCATTTGGACACGTGGAGCCAAAGTTATGTCGGTTTTATTAAACAAAGGTAAACTGTCCTTTTCTATCCATGCTTTTTCGATGGCCAAATTGTGAATGGATTTTTGAACAGGAATATGCCTTCAAAACCGAATGACTTCTTCAAGAAACTCGGCCACCTATATCGCATATTTCACACTGCAAAATCTCATCTAGATTTGATGAATCCATCATGAGATATGTCATGAATAGTATACTGATTTTAATTCTAGGACAGAATGGTGGGCTGGACTTCAAAGCTTTATTTGGGCCCCTTGTACTTGGATTTGGGCCATGAAATTTTTATCCAAGATGACATATAGTGTCCCAAGAATTTTGGTCTAGTGTTAAGGTTTTTGTATTTCTGTATTGAGCCCAGTAAATCAATCTTTAAGGCTGGTCCAGTTTGTTCACAGATTCTTTGCTCTTGTTTGTGAGGACCATATGACCCTTGAAATGGCAGAATTGGACCATGGTTCCTTCTAATGAAATGTTGTATATTTAATGTAGAATCCTATAAGACAAGAACCACAAAATTTGGATCAGTATAGTGATAGTTATAATTAAAACATTAAACTGACTCAATTGGACTACTTCTAAAAATGCTCAAATATTATACTTAATATTAAAACATTAATATTTCACACAAATTATGCACATTTTATATAAAATAAGTAAAGGGGGAATATAATAAGTCATGAAAATATTAATAACATCAACTCCCCCACACTTATATTTGTGCGTGTCCTCATGTGAAACAAATATAAAAACATGACAAAATCATTTTCACTCACCAACAAATATTAAAATTTTGTTTTCTCCAATCAGGGGAGGATTAGACTATTTCACTCATCCATATTGAATTCCATCACAAATTTGGTTCACAATAATGCATTCGAAACAATTCATTTTTTCATGTTCACGGTTTGAATTGGAAAATGTAGGCACTCAAAACTTACTCCTCTCAAGATGATAAAAATGTATTTTAGGAGGTTCACTCATTCACCAACAAAAAGTGAAAATCAAGAGTTTGTAAGATCTCTCAGCTTCCATTCCCAAATCTAATGTGTACAAGAATCAAGAGGTCTTTTAAGGGGTTTTTCAGTGGCTATGGGACGGTAGGTATATAATGTCCAAAAGAAAAGAGGGGTTAAAAACACCAACATGGAAAAATCAATGCACATTTTTTTGAAATTTGATTTGAATGGAAATAGAAACACATATTTACATGGGCATGAATGTGTGATGAATGAAAAGTGAGGGAGATAGAAAATGTAATAGGGTGAGATTATGGAATATGTACAACATGGAAGACTTCCAATAATGACACAATACAAGATGATTCAAGTGTTCTTTTTTTTCTCTTTTTTCTCTTTTTTTTCGAAAGTTGTGCTTGAAACAAGTCTCACAGTCATCTCCCAACCCATGTTTGATCTTCTCATGGAACTAATTTTAGTAGTTATAACACGATCAAAGGTTGATGATGAATGATTTTTTACCCACCCAAGACACAACCCATTCCTTTTTTCATTTTTTTTAATATAATTTTTTTATTTTTTTTTTGAACACTTTTCAATGAATTTTGTACAAATGAAAATTACACATATACGCCCCAAAGCTCACAGAATTACAACCTCTCCCCCACACTTGAATGGATTCTTGCCCTCAAGCATATGATGACACATTGGAAATCAATGAAAGTACACCCAAAAATGAAGTCCATTCCCCCCCCCCAACACATAAATTTCAACAAATTGTACAATGAAAATCCATGAAGATGTTGGGTGGGACAAGGTATTAGGATTGTAATGTGGCTATCAAAAGAAAGGTTTTCATAGGCTCAAAGGGGCTGTCAAAAGTAGGATCAATGTAAGGGTAATGTGAGGCTATTTGGCTATTCTGATTCTCATGTGTCTTAGAAAATGCCTCTATTATATTAATGCACACAAAAGATGGAAATTCAGCTCGAAGGTCCACAAACTCAAGACTCACAATCAGTGGTGAAGACACACAATGAAAAAGATGGCCATATATGACCTTGGCATGAAGGCTAATGTTTTTCCTCACGGTAGAGGAGAATCATTTTCCACCAAAAATTGTTCATTCAAAATGTATGTTATTGACACAAAATTGTTTACCAAAGTTTGAGATAAAAATTCAATATATTTGAGTTTAAAACAAGCCTTTTGACTCCCCAAAATGGATGGACAGAATTTCAATATTGGATGATGAGTAATTATGACACCCCTTTTTTTTGTTAAGTTTCATTTTTTTTAATTAATTTTTTTTAAATTTTTTATTTTTAATGACACATCCACACAAAAGAGAAAATAGAAAAAAAAGGTTGTGGAAGAATGTTGTAAAAAAATGAGAGGGAGAGAGGAAGAAGAAGAAATAGAGAGAATAAGAGAGGAAAGAGAGATTGATGAGAGAGAGAGTTAAAGGGAAAGAGGTTCCCCCTGGTTTGGATTTGGCGGGTCTCCATCCAGTGGTGGTTCTATTGAAGTGGATGGGGTTTCGATGGAAGTCGACGTGGTTCCTGGATTGTGAGACCTCTCGTGGTGATGCTTTAACCGATGTCCGTTAACCGTGAATGTTCTTTTTGAAGAAGGGTCTTCGACTTGCACTACACCAAATGGGTAAACATTAGTAATAATAAAAGGTCCATCCCAACGAGAATTCAGCTTACGTGGGTGAAGTTGAAATCGAGAATTGAAGAGCATTACCTTTTCACCTTCATGAAATACCTTTCGAAAAATGTGCTTGTCATGGAGTGACTTTGCCTTTTCTTTGTAGAGAATGGAGTTCTCATACGAATCGAGTCAAATCTCCTCCAATTCAGTCAACTGCAACAATCTTTCTTCACCAGATTTTTCACAATCAAAATTACAAGTTTTGACAGCCCAAAATGACTTATGTTGGATTTCAACTGGTAAATGACAGGGTTTACCAAAAACTAGCCTAAATGGAGACATCCCAATGGGTGTCTTATAGGCTGTTCGATAGGCCCAAAGTGCTTCACCAAGTCTATCAGGCCAGTCTTTTCTTGTGGGCTTAAAAATTCTTTCAATCACTCTTTTCACTTCTCTGTTAGAAAGTTCAGCCATTCCATTTGTTTGAGGGTGATATGCAGTGGATGTTTTATGTACAACCCCATTCTTTTTCAAAAGTGACTCCATGGTTCTATTACCGAAATGAGTTCCTAAGTCACTTATGAAAGAACGTGGTGTTCCGAATCGATGGAAGATATGGGTTTTGAGGAACTCAATCATAGTTTGAGCATCATATTTCCTAGTGGGTTTGGCCTCGACCCACCTAGAAACATAGTCAATAGCAAGGAGAATGTAGGATAATCCATTGGAAGGGGGAAAAGGTCCCATGAAATCGATGCCCCAAACATCAAAGAGCTCACAGAAGATTAATGGCTTTTGAGGCATTTCATTTCTTTTGGAAATTGTGCCAAACTTTTGGCAAGAAGGACATGATTGACAGAACTCGTGTGAGTCCTTGAAGAGTGAAGGCCAAAAGAATCCAGCATCTAGGACCTTTCGAGAAGTCCTTTGTGGTCAAAAGTGTCCACCTCCAGGCATTGAGTGGCAGAATTCCAAGATGGAGGATTGTTCAGTTTCATCAACACATCTCCTAATTACCATGTCAGCCCCAGTTTTCCAAAGTTTATTATCTTCCTAAAAATAATTCTTTGAATCACTTTTCATCTTTATTTTTTGTTCTTTTGAAAAATATTCAGGGAAAACACCAGAAACCAAGTAATTGACAATTGGGGCATACCATGGTAACTTTGGAGTGAGAGATGATAGGTGTTCAGTTGGAAATTCAGGATCAATTATTTCAGAATGAGAAGAATTATAAATTCTACTCAGGTGGTCAGCCACAGGGTTTTCTTTTCTAGGTTTATCTTTTATCACAAGGTCAAACTCTTGGAGCATTAAAATCCATCTTATTAGCCTTGGTTTGGAATCACTTTTCTTAAGTAAGAACTTTAATGCTGAGTGGTCCGTGAAGATGATGATTTTTGCACCTAAGAGATAGGGCCGAAATTTATCCAAGGCAAAAACCACAGCTAAAAGTTCTTTTTCAGTCACAGTGTAGTGTGATTGAGTTTCATCCAATGTTTTCGAGTCATAAAAGATGACATGAGGAATGTTTTCTCTTCTTTGACCAAGAACAGCCCCAATGGCCCTATCAGAAGCATCACACATCAATTCAAATGGTAAGGACCAATCTGGGGGTTGGATTATTGGAGAAGATGTGAGAGAAGATTTGAGTTCAATGAAGGCTCTCTTGCAAGACTCCTCAAAATTGAATGTGACATCATTTTGAAGTAAACGAGTGAGTGGGGAGGGAAATCTTGCTGAAGTTATGAATGAATCGCTGATAGAAACCGGCATGACCAAGGAAGGACCGAATGTCTCGAACTGATTTGGGTTCAGGAAGTGATTGGATCACCTCAATTTTGGCTGGATCAACTTGGATTCCCTCTTGAGAAATTATGTGCCCTAGAACAATACCATTTGAAACCATGAAGTGACATTTTTCAAAATTCAGCACAAGGTTGCACTTGACACACTTTTGAAGGACCAAAGAGAGTGAATGTAAGAAAGATTCAAATGACTCGCCATAAATGGTAAAGTCATCCATGAAGACCTCCATGCAATTCTCAATGAATTCAGAAAAGATACTCATCATACACCGCTGGAATGTTGCAGGAGCATTACAAAGGCCAAAAGGCATTCGCCTATAGGCATAGGTTCCAAAGGGGCAAGTGAATGTGGTCTTTTCTTGGTCTTGAGGTGCAATTGGAATTTGGAAGTAGCCGGTGTAACCATCAAGAAAGCAATAGTGTGACTTTTCGGCCAATATCTCAAGCCTTTGGTCAAGGAAAGGAAGTGGGTAGTGATCTTTTCGTGTTTCAGCATTCAATTAGCGATAATCGATGCAAACACGACATTTGTTTTTCACTCGAGTTGTGACCACTTCTCCATGTTAATTTGTGACAATGTTATCCTACCCTTCTTAGGAACGACTTGAATTGGACTAACCCATTCACTATCAGAAATTGGGTAGATAATACCATCTTGAAGAAGCTTGGTAATCTCTTCCCTAACTACCTCATGTATGAGTGGATTGAGTCTTCTTTGAGGTTGACTAATTGGTTTGGATGATTCCTCTAGATGAATGTGATGCATGCAAAGGGCAGGGTTGATTCCTGGAATATCCTCTAGGTTCCAACCTAAGGCATTTTTGTTTTCCTCTAACACTTGAACAAGTTGGGACTCCTCAGTTTCAGAAAGTGAAGTAGAGATAATGACAGGGTAGGAGGGATCATGGAAAAAGAATGCATACTTGAGGTGTGAAGGAAGTGGTTTTAGATCAGTTTCAGCCTTGATTTGAGAGCTAAGAAAGTTAGGAGCAGGAGAAGGGATTCCATATGGGTTTGGATCATTTTCCTCAACACTGTCCAAGGTGAAGCAGTAGAGATCAGAGTTGATGTGGGATTCAAGAGAGTTTTCAAGTTCCTCTAGATTGATGGAGTCTATGACTGAGAGGTCCACATCAACTTCACCATTTATGACTTTGTTAATCATGGTGCAGATTTCACAAGATCATTTATCATTAGAACATGAAGAACATGGTGGATTGGGGTTCGATTGAATCTTAGAAGTGTCCTCAAAAGCATGGATTGAGAATGCAGAGTGATCCTCAGATGGTTATCGCATGGCTTGGAAAATGTTGAACTTGACCAGTTGGTCACTGAATTCCATGGATAAGATGCCTGAATGGACATCAATCTTGGTTCTCGCAGTCATGAGGAATGGTCTTCCTAGAATTAGGGGAGATCGAGAAGAGGTCGTCTCACCTTCCATGTCAAGGACATAGAAATCAGCTGGGAAGATAAGATCATTGACCTGAACAAGAACATCCTCAATTATCCCCTCAGGACTGGTAGTGCTTCGATTGGCTAATTGAATGACAACACCCGTTGGGTGCAAGGGACCTAGACCAAGGTTGGAGAAAAGGGATTTGGGCATGACATTTATTGAGGCTCCAAGGTCTATGAGTGCATCATCAAAGTTGGAACACCCTATTTGACATGGAACAGTGAAGGTCCCTGGATCTTTGTACTTTATGGGAATGGACTGTTGGGTTGAAACATTTTCAATGTTTCTAAGTTGCCTCTTATGGGTGCACAATTCCTTAAGAAACTTGGCATACTTAGGGAATTTGTTTGATGGAATCTATGAGGGGGATGTTCACTTCAACACGTCTAAACATGTCAAGCATTTCAGGATCAAGTTCAAAGGACTTCTTAGGCTTGGAGATGGCTTGAGGAAAAGGAATTGGGCTCCTTAGAGGAATGGAAGGAGGTGAAGGATTGGATTCAAGTTCCTTTTCCAGCTTTTTGTTCTTTTCATTTTCTAGATCAACATCGAAAGGGGAGGTAGAGAAATCAGCATGGGGCATAACAATTTGATTTCCCGATCTAAGTGAAATTTCACTTACATTACCCTTAGGGTTGGGTAATGGTTGAGCTGGGAGTTGGGATGAATTGGATGGTTGTTGCTGGCTAAGGTGGGATGCATGTTGACCTATTCAGGTTTCAATGTTCTTGAGGCGAGAACGGGTGAAGGAAGCAAGATCCTCTACAACACTTTCCCATGGTTGTTTAGAAGAAGAGGCTTGTCCCAAATTGGGTTGGCCTTGATTTTGGTTCTTGGGAAAGCGATTGTATTGGGTGGGGAATTGGGAAGTATCGTTAGGATAGTGGAATCCTGGACAAGGATTGTTCCTTTGGGGTTGAGGAACAAAAGGATAAGGTTGATGGATGTTACCACCACTTTGACCATATTGGAACTGGTTTGGATTTTGATGAGGGAACTGAGGAGGATGAGAAATGAGATTACCATACCTCAGAGGTGGGTTAAAGGTAGAAGATAAGGGCTCAGAGTGGGGTTGGATGAAGTTTCTAACAAACTGGCCTGATTGTTAAGGGTTGAAGTTTCACTGAGCATATGATGCATTGAGTTCCACTGGACTAGATGAATCAGATGGATCATCTTGAAGTTGTGTACATGTGTCAGTCGGATGAGATGGAGAGTTGCAGATTCCACAATTCTTGATAGGTCTAGTGAATAGTGACTGTGGAGAAGATGAGGTTGGGGCTTTGGTAGCCACCGCTAGTTGACGCACAAGACCTGTAAGTTCACTCATCCACTCAGTCATCTTGTTGGGCTCTATGGATTGATTCTCTTGGGCTTGTTTCACTTGAGCATGTGCTCGAGTATGGAATTGTTGTGTGTTTGCAGCCATGTTACTTATGAGTTCTCGTGCAGCTGCAGGAGTTTTTTCAACAAGAGCACCACCACTTGTGGCATCAATGAGAGTTCGCTCCATATCCAATAACCCCTCATAGAAGTATTGGATCAGGAGTTGGTCAGGGATTTGATGGTGTGGACAAGTTGCCACAAGCTTTTTGAACCACTCCCAATACTCATGGAGTGATTTATTAGGGAATTGACGGATGCCGCTTATTTCCTTTCGGATAGAAGCTGTTCGGGAAGCGGGAAAGAACTTCTCAAGGAAAAGTCTCTTCATGTTAACCCATGAGTTTATGGAACCAGATGGGAGGTAGTAGAGCCAAGACTTGGCAGAATCCTCTAGGGAAAAGGGGAAATCTCTAAGCTTGATTTGTTCTTCAGAAACCCCTTGAGGCTTCATGGTAGAGCATACTACTTGGAACTCTTTAAGGTGAAGATGTGGATCCTCACCGGCTAGCCCGTGAAAATGAGGGAGAAGATGAATCAAACCCGATTTGAGTTCGAAGTCATCTTCAATGTTTGGATATTGAATACCAAGAGGTTGGTAATTCGTATCAGGGGTAGCAAGTTCTTTCAATGTCTGTTCCCTAGGATTGGCCATATCTAATTCGATTGGTAGGGCAATGATTGGTTCTTGGGTGATTTGGTTATCCCTAATGGTCCTCCTAAGTCGATGAAGAGTTCTATCAATTTCAGGGTCAAAAAAATCCAAGGGATTGTTTGGAAGGCTACGGGGCATTCAGAGAGATTTTGGAAGAAAGAGGAAGATTGGTTTTTCTTTTTATTTTTTCAGTTTATGATTTTTAAGAGGAAGACGGGTTTTTTTTTGTGTTTTTTTTTTCAATTTTTTTACAATAACTAGAACCTAATGACTACTTAAAGCACCATCCTCGTTAATGGCGCCATTTGAAACGCACAGCCGATTGTCGCCTATCGACCGGTCAAAATTCCGGTGCCCTGCTAATGTGTATAGCAGCACTCGGGTCGAATCCTCGGTGATGATACTTTGTAATAGTTGTTTGTTTTTAGTTGATTGTATTTTGATTGGGGGGGGGGGGGGGGTTGTTTGTAGAGCTTAATTGAAATGATTTATAGATGATGTTTGATTTACCAAATTGAAAAAGATTTGGGTGAGTTCATCATTGGGGAGTTAATCATGTGATATCCTTGAGCCTTACTTTGTATTGCATTAAATTAATACCAATGTCATAAGTTGACGTTGATTGGAATTCCTAAGTGTGAAGGCTTTAATCCAAGCCTTAACTTAACTTAGGGTTCTAATCTCAATCAAATCTTATTTATGGTAGTGTATTTATGGTTCCAATAATCCATGGAAACAACTCATTAAACAAAACATATCATTAATCCATGACATATTAAGTTTAACATACACAATATTAATTTAAAGAATAATCATCGAGAAAAACTCTCAATCACTTAACCATCCCCGATTTATAACTCACCCCAATGAGAGATTTACTCATCCATTTGGATGTTTAATATTCTGGTTAAAATAATTATGATGATAAATTAAGAATAGAAGAAAAAGAAAGGGATTAGAAAAGAGTGGTACATTGACACACACACACGAACGATGATGATAATTAAAAACGGATTTCCCATTGAATGAAGAAGCAAAAGGAGGGAAGGGGATAGAACTGAATTTTAACTATTTTAAGTACATAAATATTAAACTACAGAAGGTGGATGAGAATAAGAGATATTGAAGAAGTAACTTGCATTAAAACAGAATTACAAAGAAAGAGAATTACAAGATTACAAAAATGAAGAACACAAAAGTAAGTGAAAACAAAGAGAGGAGGAAAGGTTTCTAAAGTGAAAACATGAGTATGGCAGGTCCACCCAAGACTTTTTCAAGGCTTTGGTCGTGCCAATATGATATCCTCTCTTCGGAAATGCCAACCCCTCTCAATTAGAGAAGGGGAGAGTATTTATAGCCCAAGGAGTGGACTGTTTGCATTCCCAATCTGTCCCTCCACTTGCATCGATAATTTGGCTATTCAGACAGCCGAATCTTCGAATATATCCTTCATCAAAGTTCTAGAAAATAATGTTGGCCGACTACTGGAAAAATATAGAAGCATTTGGACAAGTGGAGTCAAAGTTATGTCGGTTTTATTAAACAAAGGTAAACTGTCCACTTCTATCCATGCTTTTTCGATGGCCAAAATGTGAATGGATTGTTGAACAGGAAGATGCCTTCAAATCCGAATGACTTCTTCAAAAAAGTATGCCGCCTATATCTCCTATTTCACACTGCAAAATATCAGCTCTATTTGATGCTCACATCAAGAGATATGTCATGAATAGTATACTGATTTTAATTCTCGGACAGAATGGTGGGCTGGACTTCAAAGCTTCATTTGGGCCCGTTGTACTTGAATTTGGGCCATGAAATTTTTATCCAAGATGACCTGTAGTGTCCCCCGAATTATGGTGGAGAGTTAAGTTTTTTGGACTTATTTATGGAGCCCAGTAAATCAATCTTCAAGGTTGGTCCAGTTTGTTCACAGATTCATCGGTCTTGTTTGTGAGGACCATATGACCCTTCAAATGGAAGAATTGGATCATTGTTCCTTCTAATGAAATGTTGTATATTGCAAGTAGAATCCTAAAAAACAAGAACCACACAATTTGGATCAGTATAGTGACAGTTATAATTAAAACATTAGACTGACTCAATTGGACTACTTCAAAAAATGCTCAAATATTATACTTAATATTAAAACATTAATATTTCACACAAATTATGCACATCTTATATAAAATAAGTAAAGGGGGAATATAATAAGTCATAAAAATATTAATAACATCAGGGATTTAGATTAAAAGAAATAAAATTTCTAGTACACATTTTTATTTTATCTATGGTAGTTATATCCTACAAAGGGGAGTTAAGGGTGGAACCCACAACCACCTAACTTCCCATGTGTGGATACTTGTGAGTTGGGGCCCACATGATCCACAACCTTTCACCACCCATAACTCCCTTAAACCACCCTTCATTATTCTGTAAACTACTCTTAAATTGTGTAAACTCTTTCTCTCCCTCTCTCCCTCTTTATTAAATTTCCCAACACATGTTAATCAATGCAATCAAAATCTTCAATTATTTAATTAAGGGTTTTGAATTTTTAATGCTTGGAAAGTTTAATTAAAATAAGGGGTAGCCTTATTTTAATTTGTTTCGCACATGATATATTGGGGAAAATATTTGAGAGAGAGATCTTGTGAAAGAAGAAAGTTTCTCCTTTGATGAGGAACATCAACCCTCTGACGAAGAACGACACTCTCTTCCACGAAGAATGAAGACACTCCTTCTTTTCTCTACCCTGCGACAAGAGTGTAGATGCCAATTCTTCTACGGGTGCATTCCTACCATGACAGAAATGACACCGTCATCCATGCCACATGTCAACCTCGATCCATATTCAAGGTATAAAGATTTAATACAATTTCTGTTGATGATAATTGTATTTGTTCATCGTTGATTTCTCTTAAACGAATTTGGCCATGTGTTATTGCCTAACGTGGAGGGTGCGGGCCGAATGAACACGGATCGATGACCCTCCTATAGAATATGATATTTTTGTAATCGATGACCGGATGCAGAATGTGGAAGTGGTTGGCGGCACAAGGGCCACAGTCACACACGCAAAGAAAGCTGCGGCCAAGCAGGCCGCGGTGGAGGAAGCACGGAACCATCACGCAGTGCTGGGAACGCGTAGCCGCAACCAGGGCAGGACACGGCGGGGGAAGCTGGCGCCATCATGCTAGCTGTGCGGAAAGAACAGTTTCCCACTTCGCGGGCCTCTTTGGCGGAACGACCGGCCGGCCCATCGGCCTGCTGTGAGGATCAAAGCCATAGCGCCAGGAGGGCGGCGCGCCGGATGAGCCGCGGCCTGCCCGTGCGGGCCGATTGAGCCAGAAGGCCGACCATCTCCAGCCGACTAGTTAGGGAGGGTGGTGCCCCTTGGTGCTACCGGTTCGGGCAGCCGGGGGACCATGCCCCCTGCCACAGACCGCTCGGCCCCTTTGCTTCGTGCCCTGTCGAGCCGAGCCAGGCTGAGCCGGTCCAGACCGCACCCTCTTGGGTTGGGCCGGTCTGGGCCAGGCCGCACCTGCCACCAAGCCGGGTCACATTTCTTTAGGTCGGGCAAACACCCCATGCCGGGTTTGACCCGCCGAACGGGGTTGGATCGACCAGCCAACCCACTGAGCTTAACGGGTCGGGGACGTACGCTTAAATGTGAATATCATCATGACCGTGAGTCCGATTGACGCACTGTCTACGGAACTGGGACCCTCGTGACGAGGCGGTCCTTTTATGATACCCTATATGAGTTTTGGATGACTTTGGAAAAATGGCCGGGTTGGTTCGAAACCGAAACCAACCGGGCCCTCGGAGTGGAAACTCCTATAACTTAATGATCGGATGTCTGATTGAAGTTTCGTCGACTATGTTGGATTCCTCTTGATGAGGCGGTTCTTTTGGCATACTCTACACTAGATTTGGATGTGGTTTGAGCCTGTATGGGTTGTATTTACCCGAAATCCAACCGGGACCTTGGAACGGAAATGCTAATAACTCATAGGCCGGGTGTCCAATTGACACGTCGTCTATTGCGTTGAGACCCCTATGACGAGGCGGTCCCTTGAGATACTTCCATGTGAGGTTACATGACACTTGGATGTATCAACCAGTAGCTCGTGGAGTGGACCCTCCCAAAGACGAGCATACAGAGAGCAGAGACCTATTAGCTGGATGAGACTTGACGACTACTGATCGATCTACTCGGAGAGATTCAGATGGCCTAGTGGGGTGCACATGGTTTTAGCAGCAGTCCCATGATGGAGGAGCATTTGGTTGTAGAGGAAGACGCATAGTACTCGACAAAAGGAGTACCTCTGTAGGTTATGAGGGGGTGCACTTATTTGTAGAAGCATACCCATGGTGGGAAGTGCTTGGTTGTAGAATCAGGCCCACATTACTCGACAGGTGGAGTTCTTCAGCAGTCCAAGGTTAGTGATAAGAGCTTGGTTGTAGTGGCAGGCCCACTGTACTCGACAGAGGAGGAGTTCTCCAGCAGCCATGGTTTCTACATCGTGAAAAAAATAAAGTTTGAGCTGAGTCAATGACCATTATGTTTTCTTAATGATTGGGATGGGTTAATTGATAACATAGGTATATGTATGGGAATATACCTAAGTAAATTTTATCTGTTGAGATATTTCTTTTTGGTTTATCCTTGTTGGATTTTATCAGACCTTGAGGGTCTCGGGGTCCCTACTGAGTATCATTCTACTCACCCATGCATGGGATATGCCCGCACCTCGTTGTGTTGGATGCAGACAACGAACAACGCTAACAAAGGTAGAGTGTACGAAGACTGGACGGTACCCGGAGGTGGACACTCGGCGTGACGGCACGCAGAGCGGACCAATAGAAACGGAGTGCTAAGGAGGGAATCTGTACCTACCCTTTAGGTAGGAACCTAGAAGACGATCCAGGAGATTCTTCATCATTCAACTGTTTGCCTTTTCAGATGTACTTTATTTAATTTGTAGGTGTACCTTTCCATTGGGCTTGTATTTCTGGCCCCTTTGTACATTCAGCACACTTGTTACTGCTTTACTTAGTGTTTTCTTCCACTTGCACTCTTGTTGTGTGTGTGTTGAATTTTATAAATTCCATGCCTTCTAATTTTTTAGAGAGTTATTCCTTTAGTGCTAGTCACCAGCCCCTTGACTTTGGAAGGCGGGCTTTGGGTAGTCACGATACGAACCCCAGGGGACGGGTCATGAAAAATTGGTATCAGAGGAGTCGGTTCTACCGCAGAATATAGAACTATGATATTTTAATTTTTTGAAGCAGTAGTGTTAAGGGTACCGAGTGTAGGTTTCAGTTCAGGGAGTCCGGTGTTGGTGCAGCGACCGACGAATCCATACAACAGGACCCTGACTTCTGATTTCTGACTTAGTGAACGAAAACACTGATTGCATGTGTGTTTTCAAAAGTTTCATTAAGTCATATCAACTAGGTCAGCTCACCAGGTTTAAATCAATTGACTGTGTGGCATCTATTCAGGATGTTTCTACATAGACAGTCATTTGAAGTTCTGATAGAGTACATGATGATGGCCCACCATGTGACGAGGCTCTGGTGAAGGGCCCTCTTGCTATGTTGGAACCTTCAGGTGGTGTAGTAGCAGCACCACCACCCGTTGGGCAGCAGATGCCACCAGCCATACTAGTGGACGGTGCACGCAGATGGAGCGCGTTGCACCAGTTCCAACAGTATAATCCTTCGAGGTTACGAGGTGAAACCGATTCCCAGACTCCAGTGGACTGGCTGGAGAGGATTACTAGAGTTATACACTTAGTTTAGACACTAGTAGAGTAGATGGTGATCTAAACTACTAGTGTTTCCTAATGAGTGACCATGGGGTTGGTCTGTATAGCGATGAGGCTTCGTTACGTGGACCGATGCTTGACATAGTACCTTCGGGTAGTGTTCTAGTTATATCACTACCTGTTGGTTATCAGTTTCAACTGGCGGTACCGGTAGATGAAACATGTAGGATTAATTCCTTACATGTGTTTCAGCATCAGATACCCCTTAGGTTCTATGGAAAGCCCAACTCACAGGCGGATGAAGACTAGCTTGAGGAGGTGGCTGAGTGTTTTCTAGAGCTTTAACAGCATCGATAGGATGACATGTCGGTAGCTGAGTACTTATCAGGGCATACCGATTGTTCTGGTACTCAATGAATATGATATTATAAGTGCTTTGGGGCTTGGATCTCTAAGTTAAATGTTTTTAGGGACATCTGAGCCAACACTTTTTCATCTATGAATTCTTACTTATACTAGGGTTCTAGAGAGAACCTTTTTGGTTTAATGTTCTTTGGATGAATGGATACATCAAGAGAATTTTAGCAGCGGGAAAGCGGGGAACTAGCACTAGTATCAGAGACTTGGGCATGTAAAATGTTTGAAGAAGAGGAAGTGTTAAGGATAGATCAATCTGCAGAGCAACAGACATGGAAGCAGAGCTAGGAGAGAGACATGTGGTGATTTACATTTAGACATGTTACAACCACCCACCTTTGTAGTCCCCTCCTGGCTCAGGGAGTAATTGGGAAGGGGAAGAGAGTATCTCCATGTGGTCAAGGAGTATGACCCAAGGGCTCTATGAATGATTCGAGGTACGGTCTGTCTCTACGACTAGCTGTCGTTACAATAAAAATTGATACGAATCGTTCATTCCTTCAACGAATCTTGTCCCGGACCTAGTGTTTCCGGTTAAGCCTTTGACTTGACCCTCACTTCAGGAGATACCTTTGGGAGGAGACTCGATAATCACGCTTATGCCGATGGTGTGATCTGACCCTTGAGGTGAGAGTTTCGGTTGGAACCTCTTGGTGGCAGCGTCGAGGCCCTACGACGTTAGTTTGGGTATGGACTGGGAAACCACATTTCATACACAAATTGACTATATTATTCAAAAAGGTTTTGGATTACCTAGAAATATGGGATGGGTTTTACTTGGACGGTGAAAAGGAAACCCCACGCAGCACATGATTGAATCATGCATAAGTGGGTGCAGTCGATTACTCGTGATTCGGCTAGACATATATTTGAGCAAGACTTCTCCAGAGTTGCTGCACCTCTTTCAGCATTGACAAAGAACAAGAAACTCTTCGTGTGGTCATAGAGATGCCAACAGATATTTTCAGGAGATGAGGCAGAGGTTGACCAGTGTGCCCATTTTGAGGCTACCAGAGAAGGTGCAGATCATCCAGGAGCAGATGCAGAGTGCACATAGCAGACAAAAGTCTTAATCTGATAGGAGACAGAGACTACTGTAGTTCATGGATGGCGATCACATTTTCTTACGGGTCTCACCTCGACGAGGTCTATGAAGATTTGGTTAGGGCGGAAAGTTATCTCCATGATTCATCGGACCTTTCCAGGTCCTCAATAGAGAAGGTGAGGTGGCTTACCGCCTGACCCTTCCACTTCGGTTGCACCGGGTGCACGACGTCATCCACGTATCTCAGCGAGGAGATGCGTGCATGACCTATCTGTCATCATCATCCATGGGGAGCTAGACATTGAAGATGGGGAAACATTAATGTAGGTTCCAGTAGAGAATTAGTATCAACAGGAATGGGTCCTTCGTGGATGGTTGATTCCTCTTATGCATGTTCGTTGGCATCATGGGAACCTCCAGTAGAGCCCATGGGAGCGGGAGGCTCAGATACATGCTCAGTACCCTCTTTTGTTTCCTTAGTGGGTGATGTAGCTTTATGGGGACATAAATCCCTAAGGTGGGATTAATTTAAAGACCATGATTTTTCATGAATTTTTTTTCTTGATTCTTTTGAATTTTAGGAGTCTTTGGCTTCTAACGGAGCCTGATTCCGAGGCCTTGTGTGCCCGAAATCAATTTCCGAAGATTTATTTGGGTACATTCAGTAATCGTACGTGCAATTTTTTCTATATTTTGAACCAGTTCTCGAATTTTATATCCGAGGGTACCAATGAACTCACATCACAGGTATTCGCATAAGGGGACCTTTACCACAGTTTTGTTTTATGCAGGTTGAAATTTAAAAATTGGGGAGTTTATATTAAAAGAAATAAAATTGGTAGTACACAATTTTATTATATCTATTGTAGTTATATCCTACAAAGGGGAGTTAAGGGTGGAACCTAGAACCACCTAACTTCCCATGTGTGGATATTTGTGAGGTGGGACCTACACGAGCCCCAAACATTCATGTCCCAAAACTCCCTTAAACCCCCTTCATTATTTTGTAAACTGCTCTTAAATTGTGTAAACTCGTCCTCTCCCTCTCTCCCTCTTTATTAAATTTTCCAACACATGTCAATCTATTTAATCAAACTCTTCAATTATATAATTAAGGGTTTTCAATTTTGAATGCTTGTCAAGTTTAATTAAAATAATGGGTAGCCTTATTTTAACTTGGTTGACACATGTTGTGTTGGGGGAAATATTTGAGAGAGAGCTCTTGTGAAAGAAGAAGATAGTTTCTCCTTTGTTTAAGAACATCAACCCTTTGACGAAGAATGACAATCTCTTCCATGAAGAACGACAATGTGCCTTCTTTTCTCAACTCCATGACAAGAGAGGATATGCCAATTCTTCTTCAAGTGCACTCCTACGATGACGGAAATGACACCGTCATCCACGACACATGTCAAACTCGAACCATATTCAAGGTAGGGGGATTTTATACAATTTTAGTTGATTAAAATTGTGCTTTTTCCTCGTGGATTTCTTTGAAACGAATTTTTCCATAAGCTATCTCTTAATGTGAAGGGTGCGGGCCGAATGAACACAGCCCGACAACCCTCCGCTAGAACATGATATTTTTGAATTGACGACTGGTGGCGGAATGTGGGAGAGGCCGGCGGTGCAAGGGCCACCGTCGCACACGCAAAGAAAGTCGCGACCAAGTGCGTCGTGGCGGAGGAAGCACGGCGCCGTCGCTCTGTGCCCAGAACGCGGAGCCATGGCCAGGGCATGTCATAGCGTAGGAAGCCGGCGTCGTCGCACCAGATGTGCGGAAGGAACTGAGTCCCACTTCCAGGGCCACATCTGCAGAAGGACCGGCCCGCCAGTCAGCCGGTCGGTTGGATCAAAGTCGCGGAACCCTCTGGGCGCTGCGCTGGATGAGCCGTGGGCCGCTCATGCGGTCCACTTGCGCCAGAAGGTTGGCCGGCTCTAGCCGGCAGGTTATGGAGGGTGGCGTCACTTGGTGCCGCTGGTTCAGGAAGCCGGGGTGCCACCACCCCCCCGCCATTGACCGCTCGGCCCCTTCGGGGCAAGCCGCTCGGCCAGTCGGCCCAGCTGCGACCTGCCGGGCCACGCCCTACTGGTCTAGGCCACGCTCTCTCTGGCAGGGCCGCACCTGCCACCGGGCCAGGTCGCGTTTCTTTAGGCCGGTACAACACCCCATGCCGGGTTGGACCCACCGAAGCGGGTTGGACCGATCCGCTAGCCAACTGGGCCTAACAGGCCGAGCCCGTAATCTTAAATGCGAATATCTTCACGACCGTGCGTCCGATCAACGCACCATCTGTGGCACTGGGACCCATATGATGAGGCAGTCTTTCTGTGATACTCTATGTGGGTTTTGTATTTCTTTGAAAAAATGACTGGGTTGGATCAAAAACAAAACCAATCGGGCCCTCGGAGCAGAAACACTAATAACATAATGACCAGACATCCGATTGACGTTTCATCGACTATGTTGGGTTTTTCATGATGAGACGGTTCTTTTGGAATACTCTACACAGTATTTGGATGTGTTTTGAGCATGACCGAGTTGGATTATACCCGAAATCCAACCGGACCCCTAGAACGGAAATGCTAATAACTCACAGACCATGCATCCGATTGACGCGCCGTCTATTGAGTTGCGACCCCCATGACGAGTCGGTCCCTTGAGATTCTTCTATGTGAGGTTACATTGACACTTGGAAGTATCGACCATTAGCTCATGGAGAAAACCCTCCCTGAGACGAGCATACAAAGTGCATGCTCCTAGTATCTGGCTGAGACTTGACGACTACTGATCGATCGACTCGGAGTGATTTTGATGGCCTAGTGGGGTGCGCTTGGTTGTAGCAGCAGACCCACGGTGGAGGAGCATTTGGTTTTAGTGGTAGACTCGTGGTACTCGACAGAAGGAGTACCTATGTAGGCTATAAGGGGGTCTGATTGGTTGTAGTGGCGGACCCATGGTGGGAAGCGCTGGGTTGTAGCATCAAGCCCATAGTACTCGACAGGTGGAGTAATTCAACAGTCCAAGGTTATTGGGAAGCGCTTGGTTGTAGCAGCATGCCCACTATACTCGACAGAGGAGGAGTTCTCCAACAGCCCTGGTTTCGACATCGTGAATAAAAATCCCGGTTTGAGCTGAGTCAATGACCTTTATGTTTTCCTCCTGATTGAGATGGATTACTTGATAACATAGGTATATTTATGGGCATATACCTAAGTAAAGTTTATCTGTTGATATCATTCTTTGTGGTTTATCCTTGTAGGATTTTGCGAGACCGTGGGGGTCTCAAAGTCCTTGCTGAGTATCATTATAATCACCCCTACACAGGCTATGACCGCACCTCGTTGTGTTGGATGCAGACGATGAACATAGCTGACTGAGGCAGAGTGTACGAAGACTGGATGGTACCCAAAGGTGGACACTCGGCGTGATGGCACACAGAGCAGACTGATAGACGCATAGTGCTAAGGAGGACATCTATACCTACCCCTCTGGTAGGAACACAGAGGATGATCCAGGAGCTTCTTCACCATTCAGCTGTTTGTCTTTTCAATTTTACTTTATTTCAGTTACAGATGTACCTTTCCATTGGGTTTGTATTTCCAGCCCTCTTGTACTTTCAGCACACATGTTACTGCTTTACATAGTGTTTTCTTCCGCTTGTACTCCTATTGTGTGTTTTATGTTTTTTAAAGGCAATGCCTTTCCAGTTTTTAGGGAGTTACGCCTTTGGTGCTAGTCACCAACCCCTGGCCTTTAGAAGGAGGGCTTGGGGTAGTCATGATACGGACCCCAGGGGACGAGTCATGATAGTATGATATAAAAAATTCATTATACTGGTATTCAAATTAATTTTTTATTTTAATCCAATATTATTAATTATTTAGTTGATATCAATGACCACTTTCAATATATTATGGAACATTCATCTATATTGTGGTGAGAAAAATATCTTCATGTGTTCAAATCCATCAAACTAGAAATTGTGACCACATGAAAATTCCAATAATATTAGTTAATGTGTATATGCCTTTACATATATCAATCCATTTTATACCTTTTACCCAAGTAATATAAAATTTAGATAATGTCCTATTTTTCTAAAAAAAATAACATCTGATAAAAAGTATATTTCAATATCTTTATGTTGGTATAGTTATTTCTACGTTTTTTAAGTCTTAAACTTCTTATTTGTGCCCAAATAAAATTTCAACCTAATTGTGGGAGCTTTTAGTATTAAATAAATAACCACAACATTATTTTCCTCATCAGTCCCCAAAATAGTTTTTTTTCATTCAGATATGACTATTTATCTGTCTTTCTTGACCGCTATTCTCCACATCCATCTTCTCTACAACATGATTGATCGGCTTTTCCAATGACACACCAAGATTAATGAATCTCTCCTAATTTGATAATTTTAACATAGTTTGATATATACCTAATCAATTTATTTTATACGATTGATTTTAACCTTTTCTTTTATATTTATCCCATCAATCAACCATTTTTTCATCAACTTTGAGCTTATACTTAATGAAATTTTTTGAGTTCTCTGCATGTTGTGAAAAATGTATTTCGATTTCTTCCACCATCTTCTATTCCACTTCATCATAATGAAACATATAATTTGGGGTATCTTGAACAACACAATTTTTCATTCTATTTTATGGCACTTAAAAAGTACATTTTCCTAGTATCAGGTTTTAATTCAATATGAATATCATTCCTTTCTTTATTTCTATCAACATTATAACATACATCTCATGTTATGGATCTACCTAAATGTCCCACCATACCATTTTTTCTATGGTCCTGATAGTTCTCCATCCCTTCAACCTAATATTCTTCTAAACTATTATTTTTTTCATAGAATATTATTCTTCTTAATGAAATTTCAATTAATATTTTTCCTATATTTCATTTATGTTGAATACTTACTCTTGGAAATTTATTGTTCATCCTCATCTTTGTCTTGAATCACCATGGGGAAACATATTGGATGATGTACAACCATTACACATAGAAAGCATGAAACGGGGTCTTCCCATTTGAAATTTAATTTTCCATATTTTAGATTTCAGTAATGTAAAATAATCACCTCATCCATATATTCTTCTTCAATTAAATCCTTAATGGTTAGATACTTTAGGGAATTGAATGAAACCTCCATGAATGTTAATTTCTCTATAGACACATTTTAATCATTTATCATATTGTATAAGAAAAAAGTATTTTTAAAACTATCCAATGTTATATCCATCGAATATTTATCTTGTTGTATAAAAATATTAATATTGAAATGATGTGTAATTCATTGGAATAGGATCTTAACAATATTTATATCTTTAGTGATTTCTCTAAGACTACATGTGTATTTTATAGTAACATTCACCTGGTCAAAGAATAAATCTATAGACTCATTACAAAGATTTATCATATCTTAATTCATAGTCTATAGAACCTACTATTTTTCTCCTCTAACAATTAAATATCCATTATAAATAATTAGAACATTCTACCACATACCATTTGACAACTAATATAACACAACCTTCCCATAGATTACATTTGAAATGGATTCCATAAATAATTGATTCCTTTGATTCATTAATAAATTTCCATCAATCAACTTAATACAATTCCAATCTATCCATACTAGTCGAAAATACCATGCATCATTGTTACTAAGACACAATTACTAATGACTATATGTATTTCTATATCTAATTCTCCCATAATTTTAATTTTTATTGGATCGATTATTTGAATTTTTTTCACTTTCCAACCCCCCTTGTAACCCTTTAGCGAGAATCAGTGAAATTAACCTTTGTATCTCATACCAGTGGTTAGCTAAGATAGGTTCAAAACCCTAAATGATGGGTACCCAATTAGGGTACGGCATATTATAACTATTATCCATTTTGTTATTCTTTTTTTATTAAACACAACTCTCTTTTCTCTATTTACAATACCAATGGTACCTGAAACTAAATCATGTATGAGATACACTATTTTTACTCAATACAACAACGATTAATAATATCCATGGTGCATACAAAGGCAATATTACCGTATAAAAATTCCACTAAAATAAATTTCTTTTGAAAATATCATATGGGACTCACAATCCCTATTTGATTGAAATTAATCATTATTTGAATGATCACTACAATCACAAATAAAACGTTCTCACCTATCCTTCCAATGAATATTATATTTTTTTTTGAAAAACCATAGACATGTATCATAGATGAGTGTGCCATGGTTTTATGTTTTCTCCTTGTAGATGAAATAAACATCATATTATAGTGTTTGTTTTTTGGGGATCCCTTTCGTGATATATTTTTTAACGTTCTAAAACTGCCTTAATTCCATCATGGGGACATCCACAACTCATAATTTGAGTTTTTGATGAACTACCAATTCATTGTGGACTTTCTAGGCTTCACAAAATATCAACACAAAACAACACCATTATCCATTGAAATCTAGAATTCAATATAAAATTTTTCAATTAAATAACATTGCACACTACCTCATTCTTGAACCAACACCTTGGTCTAAATAATCCTTAATAAACCACTTTAGTCAAATAAAAATTCTTAAATTATTTATCATCTACAATGAAATAATCTATCTCAATAAACAAGATTAGGGGCCAATATAAAGGAAAATAATTTATCAAAAACATATAATCATAGTTACAATATTATCGTTTATTCCGACTATAGAGAACTTCATATTAAACATATCATGTGGTCCATATAACAAAGTTAGCATTTTTAAGAATCCTTTAAATCACCTTCTCCTCTTACAATTGAATATCCCTTTTCAGTTTACATGTATGAACCCATAGTTTATAAATTATATTTGTCTCATGAAATAAATTAGTTTTATAATATACAATATACTGTTATAATAATAATGAAACAAGAAAATTTATACCAGTAGTAAGTTGTGAAGAATTGTTAATAAAAGTAACAAATTATAATTGTAATCACTACAGGTGGTAAAAAATATAAAATATAAAATATTAAATAATAAATTATTGATCACCATAATCTACCTGAATTATTGTGACTACAACCAATGATTTGAAAAGAAAAAAAATATTTGAAAAGGAATCAACATAATCGTAAATGGAAATATTTAACCTTTAAAAAATTGATTAGAATATTTATTTAAATAATGATATTGAATTTATAAGAGCTATTGTGACTGTTGTATAGTAACATAACCACTGGGAATACTAACCAGACTGTTTGCAATAGTACCATGACAGTTGGAAAAGTAATTTTACATGAAAATAATAATATATAAGGTAAATTAGAGTTTTAATTACTAAAAAATGTAAATACATGTATATATAAATAAAATAAGACTAAAAATAAATATAGTGAATAAAAATTTCAAAAACAAATAAAAACAAATATTATATAAATTGTTTTTTATTGTATTACGTAAAAATTATAGTATTATAATTAAATATTTTAATTAAATATGATATAAATTTATTATTTTAAAATTACTATCATATAATATATTTTCAAATCAATATTTTCTATTGGATTTTTTTGGTAATTTTCTAAAATACATAAATTTTAAAGTGAACTGTAAATATAACAGTTTTCACATAACTGGTGTATCTTAAATTACATCATTTATTTTGTAATAATGATATGATCTTTCAGAAGGTGTGATATTCTCCCATGATATATTTTATTTCATTAATTATAAATCAAAATAAAATAAATTTTATTTCAAAGTTTAAAAATAAGTTTTTAGATCATAAAATCAAAAATGATTCCTTAAAATAACAAATTCCTTTTTTCAACCTTTATGATGAATAAACTAATAAATTATTATTATTATTATAATTTAAATACTTAAACCCTTTATACTATTTTTATATATTATTTTTACAATCATAAATTCATTATTACTAGTTTTACCTTGGATATAATACATTATGAAATATTTTATTCCAAACACACCCCTCTCCTCAATTGTAAATTACTCCTCCCTCAACCCTTGTAAAACCACTAATACCCCATTTTCATGATAATAATATCTTCAAAAATATCCCCTCACAACCCCCTTATAAGCACTATTTACATTTGGTGTAATACAACTCTAAAAATCAAGGGATTTGAAGTGGAATACGAGTGAAGCTATACCGATGATTTTGTGAGTTTGGATGAACTCTTCTTATTTTTTTCATCATCATCCAGTAATTTTTTTCCACCACCCCTTTTAAAAAAATCCATATAAGTTTAATTTTTAATTATGTTATTATTATATTAATTATGATGACCTAATGTAATTATTATATACTATATATATATATATATAATTCTGAAAATCTACTTGTCAACTCTATCACAACGTCCCATCAATGGTTGGTTAATGAACTATAGTTATATTTCCTTATTAATTTTATATATCCACCTTAATTGATGGATATTTTGAGAGATATATAGTATATGAATAATAAATTATATATATTAAAAGATTTCTTAATTAATTATAGCATTATATAAATTACATTTATCAAAATAGTGAAATCGAGGAAAAATAGGAAATTTTTCTGGTAGAACATCATATCAAAATGACTACCCAAAAATCAATAATGTTACAAAATATAATCAAAATACTATAATTGTTTAATATTGAAAAAAAGTGAAAATATATCACATATCAATTATTTTTTTCATAAATATTTTTTTATTTTTAAGGAGACAAAAAAGTAACAAAATAATGAATATATTATTATTAAGATGATTCTTGAACACAAATTATTTTCATTTGGTTATCCCTATTTAATGTAATATTTTGTATGAATATTAATCTATTGTTCCATAAAAATAATTTTTTAATTTTTATCAATTATTTTTATGGATATTCAAGTTTCCAGCATGATTTTATGATAATTAAATGATTTTTTAAAAGAAATATTCTTTCAAAAACAATGCATTGTTTCATATTTAGTGGTATCATATTCAATCAATAATAATGATTATGATACAACATAATTTCTCCACATTTTAATTTATAATCCACCATGTTTATTCATGAAAACAATTTTGATGAGATCATTATTGATCGTTTTCATTTTGAAGGGTTAATTCATGACTAGGATTGTAATATGGTTTATGTGACATACATGATTATGTAAATTTTATGATGCAATTGGTGAGTTCAGAATTATATATCCCAATAATACATTGTTTAATGTGATATACCTCATGAGATGGTATGTATTATGCAGGAACATGATACTATAACTTCAAAAAAAATTATGATATAATTGTGAACATATGTTATGTGCGAACATGTTGCTATGATTGTTCACAACTATTTGGATAATTTGACCACAAGGACATGATGTTTTATTTTTATGCATTTCAACATTCAATTCCATTATTGCATGTTTCCCTAATTAAATTTATGGTTATTACATTCATATTATATGATGACTATGATTATGATCACCCATGTTATATTGATTTAGGTCCTTTATTCATCATAATATAGTGATTATTCTTCTCATTATTTTGATATATATACTCAGATGATTAATTATAATAAATACAACATGAGGATTTAGAAAGAAAAATAAGGTGGGTTTAAATGAATTTTTATTTTATATATTTACATATTATGTATGTAAATAATTTTCTGAAGGCTCTAAAACTTTGGTTCATGGATTTGTAACTCTATTATTTTGATTATACTAAAAATGATGAAATAATTTTGTTATAAAAATCAGGCTATATATAGTTTGTATCAAAGTATGGTTTAGTTAATTTGGTAATTATGCTTTGTTAATGTTAGTAAAAACATGTAGTATACATGTACTAATATTTAAATATATATAAAGAATTTTTTTTATAAGAAGTCAAAAAAATCGGGATCCCATATGATATTAATTTAGTGTTAATTGGGTAAATGATGAAATTAGTCATGATTTTTTGACTTCTGTTAAAACCATTTCTATGTATTAAAATGGGCGGGAGCAGGAAAAACTAGGCCAATAACCATTATGTGGGAAAATTAAACATCTTCTTGAATAACATACCCAATACCATTATAGGTGGAGCTCAAAAAATAATTGCAATTCTTACCCAATAACCACATGCTATGAATAATAACATAATCCATCTAGAATTTCCTCCTCCACCAGAGAATGATAAACTATCTATTGAGACCGTTGTGTGGAAACATCCAACGACATTTACATGATCATCTGATCAACATGTAAAAGAATAATGGTTTAACTCAATGGATAAGATGTTTTTTGTGACCCAATTTTATGAGTAGGGGAAGGATTTATTTTAGATTATTATTAGTATTGATAATCCGATCAATGGTGTGAATTAACAAAGAGCACCAATAAAAATGATGAAATTGAAGATATTGAGGGGTAAGAATTTATGAAAATGTATCTTACCATGTATTATTCATGAACCTATTGAACAAATATGGGGAGATAATTCATATACCTGATGATAAAAAAGGTTAATATTTCACTGATTATGAGGGAAACATTAAAAGTATTTGAAACAAACACAATTTTTTATTATAAAAAATAACATGAAAAAATATAGACTCTTCAGTGGTTTTAAAATAGACCATCAAAAGTGTATATCAGTCTAAGACATTGAAAGTTAAGAGGATCTGGTTTTATGTTATATCCTTGGATAGAATTTGTTTTTCAAATGGTCTCATTGATATTTATATAAAAAGTGAATAATGGATTTTTATGATCATGAGTTAAATAGAAATGTGAGAATAAGGATCTAAATACCCACATGTTAAAAATATATGAAGAAACTAGATAGGAATTTTTGAAATATTATAGAGAAATGTTTCATGTGTGGGAGATAAGGCAACAAATCTCATGAATGTTGAATAGACATGACCAATCCCACCGACATTATATATGAAGGGAAAGAACCATCTAATTCACCACAAATGGTTTAATTTATATATAATGGGGAATGAAACTATGGATTCATGTTCACTAAACCATAGATTATTAATGATAATAAATGTATGCAAACTCCAAATTTAATGGTGATAGGGAATCCCAATACATTCACAACTAATGAAGTTGAGTGAGAGAATGAATTCATAACATGTAAAATTCATTTTCACTCAAGAATGATAATGTTTTATTTTGTTCTGGTTGTATGGATTCTATTATAACTTTTAGTTTTTATATAGCTTCTAAATTGGTGTCTGGATACCTTGATTTTGTGATATCAATAAAGACACTTAGTGGTTCAATCATTGCCACAGATGTTTTGGACCCTTATCTTATATGTTACTATGGGTATATTTTTCATATATAATCTCGTCATATATCACTTTTTGATATATTACTCTATAATAGTCATATATTGTATCTTATGATATATAGAAAATATGAAATATCATGAAAAAGAAATATCAATTCATATTATTTACCATAAAATTATACATTACAAATTCTATGATTATCATTAATATCCATTAAAAAATCAATATATGGTTTGGGTGTTGATACATTGTGATGAAACATACCTTGACCATATGGTTGGGTTAAATGGATGTTTGAAACTAATGTAAACTCCCATTATAAGGTAATACATTGTTGTATTTCTAGAATACAAACACATATTTCCCAAGAATCTTGAGGTAGAGTTCTCAATAGATCTCATTCATGGAGACACTCTAATATAAAAATTCCCCTATAGGATTTCCCTTATCTAATAAGAATACTTCATGACACATATTCAAGAAAATTATGCATGTGGTTCATACTTCCTTGTGTATTACCATAGGGTATGCATGTTCTTTTAGAAATGAAAATGGATGGATCAATGCTGATACGTATCAATTATTTGGAACTCGAAGCGATCAACGTAAAGAGAATTTTTTATTTTCCAAGGATTTATGAATTGTTTGATCAAATTCATGGATATAATTACCTCTTCTAGGTTGATAATTATTTTAGATATCATAATCTAAATGATATTAAATATGGTATTCAAAACACAACTCCCCATAAAAGTTATGGAAGTGATTTTTTCATAGTAATTATCTTCATAATAACTAATAGAGCTACAATATTAATATATTAATGGAAAAATACTCACTAGATACTATCATGGAATTTTTTTAGTTTTTTTATTCATTATATTATAATTTACTACATTATAATGGACTATCATGAAGAGAATTTATGGATTGTAATAGAAACATTACAAAAATAAAAAATGTATACTATATTCAGAAATAGTGATTTTTTGGGGGAAAAGTCTCATTCATTGGGAACATGAACATGATGGATGTAATTTACGTGGACGCTTCCAAAAATTCAATTAAGAAAGAGGCGATACCCACCAGCGTCATGAAAATACATAGTTTAATGGATTTAGATGGGTAATACATACACATTGTGATGAATTTATCATGATTTACTAGTGTTCTAAATATTATAAAATGGAAAGGTGTTATGTATGTCTGTGGATTTTAATATGAGAAAGTCATTAAATTGATTACAAAGAGGATAATAAATACACATGAACTCACACTACCACTAAGCTTAAAAGTTTTTTTTTGACAAACAATGCTTATTAAAAAAAGATTAGGTTATGTACTCATTCATAATTATTAATTGATACAATATGCCTCATTAAATTTAATGATACATGATTATAATTACATGCCACATTATCTAGAGTGGGCAAGTGATATTCATATTGTTAATTAGGGTACAGTATATCTGTTGAGATTTATGACATACATACCGATCAGAAGAGTCTAAACTATATATTCACATAAAAGGAGATCAAAAAACATAAAAGGAAATGGATATTGATAATTGAGGAGTATGATTTCTCTATTCAATACCATCTGTAAATTGAAAATATGGTAGTAGATGAAAACAGTTGAAATGAAGATACTAATATATCAATGATGTGGATTGATAAAGACCCTATTTTCATAGAAATGTAAATAAAGGTTATGGAAGCATAAAGGTTCAGAAAACCTGATACCCTGGAAGAATGACAACCCAACCTTCTATCCATGATAGTATAAATGAGGTATAAAGGGAGGATCTCAATCTATAAATAAAGGTGAAAGTAGTTATATAATGTTGACTATATGAGCTCTACATTGATAATGATTGTTTTATTAGTATTTCAAGAAATATATTTGTTCCTACATCTACAGATATAAATTAAGAGAAATTAGATGATTCACATAGCACATCATTCTTTACCCATCTTCAAACTACAAAGATGTAATAAAATCATTTAGAGTAGTTTTGGTGAGACAACACGAATAAGAAGATAGTGAAGAATATCACATAGTGTTTGGTTTTTCATTAAGTTAAATAAGAGTGAATGATATCAAATTTAATGATGAAACCATTTCCTATAACCAAAATGAAAATGAAAATTTTCATTATTTACTAATTAACTGGTCTTTAAAAAAAATAAAATGGAAACAATGTGATATGGGTATCGGTGAATTTACTCACTAGGATTACCCGCCTTTTCTATATTCGGGAATATATACCACTTAAACAAAAATCCAAAACATATATGAAAGATTCAGTGAGGATACTTGTGGTTACACTTTTGATCATCATAGATCATGAACTATGGGAACCATTTAAATTTTGGAGGAGTCATAATCAATATTTTATAAAAAATTTAAATTTCTTCTCTGTATATCATCCCCAAAATGAATTATAATATGAAATAACTATCCATGATCACAATGACATTCCATTATCATACACAAGGGAATTCCATATATGTTGGGATAAAAATCTCTAAATGAATGAGTTCTCTAATAAAAAGAAATTCCAATCTAGTATTTAAATATCACCATATGAGGATCGTTATGATATGTAATGTAGAAATAAATCCTATTGGGATAAATATGGTGAACAAAACCTACTTGGATCTTATCTTGTGTATCAAATTAATGATGTTGTTATAAGACATTAAAAAACATACTAAATTTTCACAGTCTAGGAAAATGATTTATGCTAAATACAGTCTAATAGATTTGGAGTTTGATGTTTGAGAAAATTTTTCAATTCAATACCACCATAGATGAGAGACATGTGGTTAGGAATGAAATTTTATCCTACCCAATGTAAATTCTCCCATTCGATAACCTTATTTTCATATAATCAGTGGCCTATACACTTACATTTCCACCAATAATGCGTCTTGTTCATGACATGTACCATGAATCACTATTATGTAATTATATACCAGATCCATCACATGAGAAAATCTATAGGTGGTACAATTGGATAATGAACACTCATATAATAACAATCAAATGAAAATACTGGAGGAAAATGACAATGTTTTTTATACAATGTCAACTCACCTTGTAAAACTAATTTGTATGAACTATATATATAAAGAGGTTACCTAGGAACTAGTAAAAAAAATGAAACATTAGTACCCAAACCTATTCTAAGCTTGAAATAATCATAGAAATTTTTGGGAACAAAATATCTAAAGTAAGGAAGAATCTAAAAACCTAGAATTTAAAAATAACATTTGTCTTAAGAAATAAATGAGTTATATAATATAAAATATAGTATTATAAAAATAGGAAAAATGAAATAAACATACTTCATTAATATATATTAATAAAATAATTTCTAATGAAACCAATTATAATTCCAAAAAATATAAATTGATGAAAAATATTAAATAGAAAACCTATAATGAAAAAATATGGATCACCTATATCTACTAGAATCATTACTGACACTGCCAAAAATATAAAAAAGAAATAAAATATTAATAAACAATCCAAATTAAAAAAAAAATAGAAATATAAAACAATGAGTGAAATTGAGTGGAAAATTGATTGAATGATTGATGTGTTGTTTATCAGAGGTAATGTGATCATTGAAATAGTAACATGACTATGGGGAATAATATCCTGTGTTTTTGAAAATTACTTTATATTCAAAATAATAAAATAAAAATAGCTATTATTTATCATGATTAATCTAAATTAATAAAATACTATAATTCTGAAATATAAATAATATAATTAAATAAGTAAATGAAAATATAGGCATTTTTAATATTACTTATATTAAAGTATTTTGTAAAAATCATAAGTTTTATTTTAAAAATAAAAAATACATATGTTAGAAATTTATATTAATAAAATTATTATCATTTTTTAAATTATCCCATATACATTTTCAAAGGGTAATTTTTTTAGCTTTATGAAATAATTAATATTTCTGGTGAAAACTAAAAAAACAATTTTCCTATAAAACATTTGTATCATAAATAATAACATTATTGATGTAATAATATCATAATAATTGTATTACTAGAAGGTCATAAATGATATATTATATTTAATAAATAATTCATTATAATACAAAAAAAAAAATAATTTTTAATCTTGTTATGAACATTCTAAAGAATAAATTGATAATTGATTTTTTAAAATAATAATTTCTCTTTTTTCCACATTCTTATTTAATAATATAATGAATTAAAAAAATAATGGGATTTAATGTTCTTAAAACCCTTATATTATAGTTATATATGATTTATAATTTCATAACATCATTATTACACGTTTTATCTTTGATATACTATTTTATATAATATTTAATTCTATAAAAAAACTCTCACCCAATGTATATAAAACCCCACTACATCCAATAGTAAAAAAAATCATCCCCCTCTTTAAAATAATATACTCATTGAAAATGTTCACAATAAATACCTTAATAAAACCTAGGGACTTTTTATAGTAAATTGAATATAAATATCTTGGTCTTTGTAGTGGAATAATAGAGAATCTACATCAAGTACTGACTATGTTTAAATCAATTCTTCTTCATTTAAATAATTAATCGGATTCTTATTCAATTTTTCAAAAGCCCATTCAAAAAGATCCATTTAATAATAAATATAAATTATTTTAACAATACATTAATTATTATAAACTATATTAAATATCATTTTTACCATATATATAAATTTAAAAATTCACCTTCCTGCTCTTCATGCAATGTCACGTAAGTGGTTAGTTAAATTTATATACAGTCTTTTCGAAGTCAATATTTACTAAAAAATTAGTTGATGGATAATATAAAATATAATATTTATATATATATAATTATATTTATTATGTTCTTTTGTAATTAATTATTCTAATGTGAACATTAAATATAGGAAAATAGTGAAATCGAGGAAAAAAAGAAAATTTATATGTATAACATGATATCAAAATGACTACCCTAAAACCAATAAAATTATTAAAATATATCAAATGACTAGGGTTGATAAATAAAGTAATAATTTACATTAAATCACTTATGATTAAATATTTTATTAAATATATGTCTATTATTCAGGCGATGAAAAAGAAAAAAAATTAATTTGAAATTAAGGTCAGCATATTCTTAAACCCAAATGATTTCATTATTTTATCCCTCTTTTATGAAGTAATTTCTATTATTGTTCCTACAATGATCATTAAATAAAATTTATTTATTATTCCTAATTATTCTTACAGATATCCTTTTTCCAAATTTCTTTTAGGACAAATGAAAATAATTACATAAAGAACTATTCTTTCCAAAAAACATATTTGTATCATATTATGTTGTATCTTCATCACTAGAGATTGAAAGCTATTATAAAAGATATGATTCCATGTTTTTTGGAACCCTAGTTTTATTAATGAAATCATGATTAGTGAAGTCATTATGAAACCCATTCCTTTCTTTTGGATAATTCACGATAATGATTATAAAATGATTAATGTGGAATTTGTGATTATGTTATTATTATGATGTGATGGATTGTATTGAAATTATATATCCCTCTATTGCATTCAGTAACATGATTTATCTCATTATTTGATGCGTACTTTGTGTAAGAAATATTATATATGTGTTTAAAGTAATTATCTTATAGTTATTAAAATATTTTATGCATCAACATGATCCCATAATTGTTAACTACCATGTTTTGTATTTGAGAACTACAAAATGATCTATCATTTTTATGCATTTCCACATTCCATGAAATTATTACATGTTACCCATATGAAATTGATAATTATTCCATTATTATGGTAGGATTATTATAAATATGATCACTTATGTTATAATGATTCATTTTCCTTAATAATCCTTTTACTGTGATGTAAGCTCACCCCATTCATTGATATATATAATTTTGTTGTTACATGTACTGTGGAGGAAACAAGGTTTTAGTAGGATAACGATGATATATTTAAATATATTTTTATGTTTTATTATGTAAATTTCATTTATGATCATAATGTGGAATAAAAAATATTTTTGTTCATGGATTCATATATCAATTGTGTTATTTATCATAGAAATAGTGGTATAGTTTGGAATGAAAAAGAAGGGTCTTTACACCACAAACTCCATTATGAACCATTTACACCATTATGACTTATTTTATTTCACTAACTTTTTCATCAAAATATGGTGTCCTTCAGATTACTTCATAACTTCTTTACAGCCCATATAAAATAGTTTATATGTGGAAATAATTCCTCTTCATAACATCAAATAAAGTGTTTGAGGCCCAAATTCTTTTCCATCAATAGTAAACTACACCACCATAAAAACATCTTCCTCTATTAAAACAACAATATTGTAATGAGATTAAATATATTTTTCACCAAACATGATCATTTAAATAATGTGATGATACATTGAGGGATTTGTTCACATCCATTATAGACCCTCATTACTAGTTGGTAACCTATTTTTTAAGAAGAGGTAGGAATATATTAATATGAAGAATCATCGTGGTGCACTAGCTTGTTGCTACATGGTCACGACATTACACATGTAGTATCCATGCAAGGAATTAATTATAAGGAAACACATATAGTCTCTACCATACAAAAAAATTTAGGTTGTTGTTCCATAAGTTTCCATATCCTCAAAATCTATCGTATGGTTTTTTCACATAATTTGTTATTTTTAAAATATAGTTCATAATAATTATATTAAACATTATCTTATTAAATATTTAGTAAGATTAAATATGAAAAAAAATCTAGAGTTAAATTTATGACATTTAGAAATATTCAAGGGTTATAATATAAATTTAAATATAAATTATGTAGCCTTAGAGAACCTGATAAACAAATACGAAACATTTTACATTTGTAACTGAAAAAATAAATTCTGAATAAAATGATAAACACCACTAAATGTCACTCATATAATTCATCGTTATATGTAGGTGGATGGAAAAAATTAGGGTGGGATAGAATGTATTGTAAGGTTTATATATGTTGAAAACTATTATGATTTGAAAATTAATCATCAATATGGTAAGGTAAATAAATAAAAAAATTACATTGAAAAAATATTGGAAAATCTAATGCATTTATGAATAATATTAATGAAATATTATCATAGACAATAATATGTGGATTTTTAATTAATTAAATTAATAATATGTGAATTTATTGTCTCACAGATTATGATATTTATACCATCAAGACATTTCCATGGTATAGTATAAAATAATGGGTAGGTATACATTTAATATCCAATTAATTTAGCCCACAATTATATATCCTCAAACCTGTGGATGCATTTATAGGCCATATATAAGTGGACCCATCCAAATCTAGGTAATAAATTTATTACACATATATTGAATGATAAATTTCATTAATAAAAAATATGAAAAGATCAATAAATGTCCATATAAAATAATGAATAGAAAATATCAATATTTCCTCAATCAAAAATATAACTTTAAAAATATAACAACATAAATATACATAAGATATGGTTTATGAAATAATCATATTAATTAAAAAATAGGTAATTAAGGAAAATTTAATGATTATTATTCATAGGAAATTTACAATTTCATGAAAATTGTTATGACCACAAAATTGAAAAGACAAAAGATGTCATCATTGGGTCTTAGAAAATATTGTTCTTGAAATAAACATTTTTTATATGGAATAATATATAAAATTAATGTGGAATATGAAAATAAAAATTATTGAAATATATTAATCAATAATAAAATTTAAATGGGGTATAACATGTCATATTTCAAAAAAAATGGTTACAACGGTGGGAATGTTGTCTAACATTGTGTATATTAGAATAACTATATTTTTAAATATTTGAAATTAATGTAAAATTTGATAGTGTCATAAAAAAATTATTTATTTAATACATCGTAAAAATTAAAGGATAACTTTATAGATCCTCAAATATATCTTGGTTATATAAAATTACTTTTTTATAATATTTCTAAAAAATATAATTATTGATTATAATTATAATTGACTAAAAGATAAATAAAATTGGTTTTTAATTTAACCATTTAAATTTTATATTAATTTTTCAAAGGTATAATTTTTTTGAATAATGTATGTAAACAATATAATATTCATGGTATGAGAAAATATAAGGAGTTTAAAGGGTTATTTTCTCTTATTGCATCAAGGAAAATATTTTCAATCCATAAATGTGAGATTGTTATACAACATTCAACTCCATGTTGACATTTCAATTTCAAACTATTAGATAAATATTCATAGAATGAAATTTTAAAAATCATTAATAAATATTAATAATTATAAATACGTCAATGAATTATTATATACACCAAATAAACGTGAATCAGTTCATAATAAAAAATATTTCTCAATGGAATGAAAATTTTGATGAAATGTGTTACCTCATGGTTTCCAATATATGAGAATGATTTACCATATAATATAATATATTTAAATAGTTTTTAAATTTATACTAGAACCATATTCATATTAATAATATTTTATATTATCTACATTTAATATCTTATCATTCGATCATTACATTTGTTTCGTATTAGCACTGTTTTCGGTGTAAACTACATCATTTTCTCATGGGCTTTTTCTAAAAGATGATCTATATATTGGCTATTCAAAATATTTTAATCACCTAAAGAATTATATTAATTTATTAAAAATCATATTTATTCATTATTTAGATTATTATAATCCTTCAAAAAAATTTAACATGTGAAATTTATCACATCACAACGTGGATATGAAAAGACATACAAACGCACAAGCATGGGGATTATTAACTTAATTGGTGAATTGGTACAGAAGTATCTGAAATAAAAAATTTAAATAATAGATTCATTTTAATAATATTAATATTAATTTATTATTTCATTCATTATCACAATCTATGTTAGTTTGTGATTGAATAAAAATTACATCAGTTCAAGAGATCGGTGTCCTCCATATAGAGGAGTAATAATGTTTTTACCATTTTATAGAAAAAAATATATGAAGTGATCTTTATATATAACTAAAAAACATTAAAATATTGATAATTGTTCCAGTATTTTGGAATTTTTTGGAAAAATTGATCATTGTTAAAAAAAGTTAAAATGAAATAATGAGGATTAAATTGCATTCTCTTAGAAGAAAATATTTTGAATATCAGATTACAGAACATATGTTTTGATTTTTCAGAAAAAACCGCAATTATGTGAATAAATATGGCTGAGGATTTATTTTTTTTTTATTTTTTATTTGACCTAAATGGCTTAATGGGTGTCAATTATTGAGGTGAGGTGGTGTAAATTTATATTTGAGGTGATTGGAACACTTAAATGGTTACTATGTTCTTAAATAATTTTATCTAACATTAATGGAAAAAATCTAAAAAATAACTACTTTTATAAGGGTATAATGATAATATTGAAATCTATTAAACAAATGGGGTATTAGCTATTGTTTAGGTCATTTTGGACCTTAGCTTTATAGATTAACCCCCAAGAAAACATTTTTTCTCTTCAAGATTTTAATTAGTAATAATTTTTTATTATTTAATTATGAACATTAACTAATTTTACCTTATTAAATAATATTAATTATTATGAATAAAAATATGTAATCTATTTTATCATGTACAAATCATATAAGTGAATGAATATTATTTTTTAAAACAAAATCAAACCATGTCTGAAATAATACTTTTCATGAAATTTATTAATCAATATTAAGGTGATCTTATATTAATTATATGAATACAAATCATCATTGTATGGATTAAATTCTTATTTTTATATTTATTAAATGTGTTTTTCATTTAAATTATTCCTTGATAAATTGTTATTTTAATTAATCAAAATTGAAAAAAATTATGGCATTAAAAATAATTTTTGAAAAATACCACTTTTTTTAACACATAACCTTATATTTAATTATATATAACATATTGAAATGAAATTATTACATCCAAATATTAATATAAATTATTTTAAAGAAAAGAATTTATAGTTGAATAATATAATTTTAATTACTCATATTAAATTATATCAAATAGAAATTTAAATAAATAAATTCATTCCAAATTTTAAATATGTAGTATCAATATTATTCATAATCTTGTCAAATTATAATTTTATTTTTAATTGAGTTTTTGTAAAAAATAATATTCACTTACTACAATTGTCCAAGGTTGTTAGAAAACATGTTCTTGGACACACTTTTTTGTAAGTGATTCATTTACCCCTCAATGTTTTTTTGAATTTATAAATATTTGATATCATTTGAATGATTAAATCTAACTGATTAACACAAAATAATATTTTAGATAATATATAAATATATAGAATAATATTAAAAAACTTTTTATTATTTTATAATTAATAAATTTGAAGTCTTAATTGTAATTCATGACCTTGATTTATTAATAATATTATTTTAATATATGTGTAGACATTTCAAATGAAATTTATTGATGTAATTATTTTAAATAATGAATGTATATGTGGTAGACTATATTTAATCAAAAAATGAAGAAGAAACTAGAAATTAGTTATTACTAATTATATTTTTTAATATCTGAATAATTTCTGAATAGAGAAAATATTACCAAATTTAGTGTGAATAGATTTCCCATAACATAGAATCAATGAATGATTATTGGAATTTTGATTATGTGTTCATGTATATTGTATTCCTTGATTTTTTGAATGTTGTTATCTATTATTTTGTTTTTATCTACTATTTTTTTATATTATTATTATATATAAAATATTATATTGTTGAAATAATTAATAAAAAAAAATCCTAAATTATGTGATAATTATATGAATCATGTTTGAGTAAATTATTATCATTTATCAGGAAAATAAGGGAAATTAGAAGATATTTATAAATCATGACCATTTTAAGGACTTGTATTTTTATATGTACATTCATAATAATTTAACTATCAATACTTTATAGAAATTTGAGGTTTGTTTTGGACCATTCTATATGGTAATTTTTCATTTTTGGGGATATCAATAATTAATTAGCAAGAGTCTATCTATATTAATGATATATATCCAAAATATTCAATTTAGGACATAAATTTTTAATTTGAAAGTAAATTTTCCTATAAAATAGTTAATTCTATATGAGGAACCCATTAAATGGTATTTATGGATGAAATTATATATTTAAAATAAATACCACATCATTAATAAAAAGGAGGTGAAATTACATTTTTTATCCATTCGTTTATCTGATTTCATCCTTCTCATCGTTTATTTTTTACTACATCCACAAGATTTGTGATATACTCTCATATTATATTTACCATGTATATGATATATTGTAACACCCCAAGCTTCCATGGTACGTTTCCCTTTGAATAATGCAATAGGTTGCATTGTAAGCAACTTTGAGATTCTAACACACCACGACCAATCAAGGTAGCTATTATTAATAGTAATACCCACTTTTTGAAATTTAATAAATTTTATCTTTAGAAATGGAATTTATATTTTCATTAGGAATATATAAATTTTCTTATGGTGAATTTTTGGTATTTTTCTGAAAACATTTAATTTTGGATGAATAGTGAAAATTACTAAATTTTAATTAAAAACAAATTTTTTTATCGAAATAATTAATATTGATAAATTCTGAATTTGAGTGGTTATAAAGTATATTTAGAATATATGATTACCATTTCATAGAATTTTGTCCATTGGACTTAATTTTCCATTTAAACCAGACATAAAAAGTGTCAATCTTTTGATAGTTAATATTTTTTTAAAAACATACTTTTTGTTTTGACAGTGGGAATTAATTTTAAATTAATTTCTGCCACTTTTGTGTTTTGAATTTAGAAAAATGGATTCCATATTTATAATCATGAGGTCCAAATTGTGTAAATAGGTAATCGTTATTTTTAGACATTTTGAATAATTACTTCGGTATATATTTTATTTACCGTAGTTAAAGGGTAAATCAGGTAAATAAGGGTAAACAAATAATATTATAATAATAATAAATTACCCTAAAACATGTCCTAACTTTATTGGTTGATATATATTCGACCATGGGAATATTTGGGTCGATTTTGGGGCCCCATGGATCCACTTGTAAGTGATAATGACACTTTATATTAATTAAGTTAAAGTAAATACAACAATGACATAAGCATATATCTTTTAGAAAAACAATTTTTACATATGGTTATATATGTTATATTTTCGACTATAAATATTAATAATAAAGATAAAATTATTTTCTAAAAAATTTTATTTTTTTTTAATTTTTAGACATTGAATAATTAAATATATTTATGACACTATAATGATGCAGTATTTTCTTTATAAATGAAAGAATCAAATAATTGGTATTATAAATGTTGAAATAAATATAATTTGAATGTTTTGATGACATCCACGAATTTTATATAATAACATGAACTTTTTATATTGCGTAAATGAATTTGTTTCAAATTAATAAAGTTTTTACGACTTTAACAAAAATCAATTGTTGAATAGTGTCAAAATTTACATAAATGACTTTTTAAAACAAATATTATATTATTAATTGATATTATATTCTTAAAAATGTATGGTTTGTCCAAAGTACTTATATAATGATAGTTTTATTATTAATGGAACACTTGGGGGTCTCTTGGAATTTTATTTTATGTTTATTAACTATAAAATATAAAAATACAAAGAGATATGGTAAATGTCAAACTATTTAACTAAGAGTTAAATAAAAATGATAAGGTTAATATAGTGACTATATCCTGTCTAAAACCTATTGGTTGAGTTTCTTTCTACCTATACCCACCTTAAAATTTAAATAATACACATCGGAGCTATTAGAAACCAAATATGAATTTATTATAAAATAATATTTCTAGCTTTTCCTATGGTGCCTCTCACCCCTCTTATAAAAGGGCACCCCCCTTCTCTCAAATTCATACCCTCAAAACCTTTTGGTTCTGCAAAACCCTTCCCAAATATTCTCTCAAAATCCCTCACTTAAACCTAGAGGCCTTATTTTGATCAAAAATCCAACCTAAGGATCCCCTGTTATCAAAACAAAAGTAAGAACCCGAAGAAGACGTAATGTTTTCACCACCCTCTTTCAAGTTCCTTTCTTATTCAACTTCTTCTTTCTTTGTTATTTCCATTCTAAAATAATTACTCTAGTATCTTTTATATAATTTAATGTTATTATAAATATGGTACAACCATATTCATTTTTTTATCCACCCATTGAATGACATGTCACCATACGTGCGTACGTACGACTTACTGTCTCCAAGTCGTGGTGTAATTGTTATTAAATATATTATTATATGGATGGGTATAATATTGATATGTAATTCATATAAATAATAAATATAACATGATAATTATTCTGTATATTGGATACACCATCCATTTACATATTTTTTTAATATCAAAGGAGTGATATTTTCGCTCGTGCGTACGTACGGACTACCATCTCCATGAACATGATGAAATTCATTCCCCATCATATCCATTCAAGAATAATGTTTATTTGATATTTAAAAAATAATATTTAAAGAGTTAATATCATTATGGATATTAATAAGATACAACCTATCTATAATAAACACGGCTTATGTAACAAAGCATGTAAAGGAAAATGAGTAAGTTAACACCCGAAACGACGATAATACTAAAATATTATTAAAAAAGAAATATTAAAAGATCATAAATGAAATCATATTTATTTATATGATTCATGTATAATTTAATAAAAATTATTTTAATTTTATACTGAAAATTAACCAACCCACGTCTAAGTAAAAGTACAAGATAAGGGTTTATTTCAGAATCTCTTCACTATCCGAGGTTGTTTATACGTAATTCTCTACTGGGGCCTCTTTATCATCCACATCATGTTTCTTAAAAAAAATTCAAATCATTCTTAATATTTTACAAAATATGGGTTAAATTCATTTATACCCTTGTTTTAATTTTTATAAGATGTTTATAAAGGAATCATTCCGTCGTTTTCCAAACAAGGTCCTTTTAAACCATTTCGACAAAATTATGGTAACAATGTATTTTTCTTAACTTATACGGAAGATGCGGATATTTTCCACAGTTATAAAATCTTCAAAGCTTTCCTTACAAGATTATAAGAAAATTTTCAAGTTAAATGTTTTCTTTTATAATTATGTGACCTTTTAAATGATTCGAAAAAAAAGATATTACTCTCAAATAGTTTTGATTTCATCTATGGAAACATCCTTTGATGGATTTTAAGCTTATTTGAAGTTGATTTATTATGATACAAAACATCCGTATTGTATTAAAAGTTTTGTGATATGTTTGATTGTGGATGGGTTATTTTTATACAATTCTTGGTTTATGGATTACGTATTAACATTTCGTATGCTAGTTTTAATATGAATATTTATGTTATGTTTAAACCTATTCATATGAGGATTGAATTGGACTTAATAAGTGACGGTTGGAGCCCACTATAGATCTTGGATGCATCGGTAGGTCTTATGAGACAATCTAGTGTCTTGGCATAAGGCTTTGAAAAAATCATATTAGTAGTCATGGCACAAGGCCTTGACTATGTGGTTATGATAATCTGGAATTATGCATTCCATCATTATGAAAGTAGTAATTGATACTGCATGTGATTATTCGACTAGTAGAATATCCATGTGAATAATTAAATGGTATTATTTCATTTTATTTATTCCATATTATACTAAAGATCATGTTTAAAAGGCTTTTGTTTTAGTTATACATTTCCTTAAATGTTTATACTTATTTATGAAAGTTTCTGCTATATTGTTATCCTTACTGGGAATTTGAGCTCACCCCTTTCTATGTTTTATTTTTCCCAGGACGTGAAGAAGTATTTTATGAATGACCTACAGGGATAGTATAAGGGTATATGAGTGTGGAGACAAGATGTTGTTTTATTTTTCACTTTATGGTGTAATTTAAACAATATGAATGTGTCTAGTGATTCCAAGGCTACTAAACTAATCGGTCTTTCAAGACATGATATTTTTTATCATGCCAATGTTATGTAGTAATGCACTGACTTTGGGTAACTGGGTTTGGGGAGTTACAATTGGAATCAGAGGAAGTTTAGTACAAACCTTGGAAGCCAGATTTAGATAAACTCTAATTAGAGAACATAGCCCTACGATAGACTTTGAGGATTTTTATAGAAGAAAATCCTAGAATTTTGGTATTGTAGACATTTTTTGAGTTTTTCGAGCAATACATCATTGTCTGGATATGACCAGGTAGAGGTGGCTCTGGCACAAACGTACCTAGGGGTAAAACCAGAAAACACCGCTATGAGATAGAATTGAACAGGAATTGGTGCACGATAATGGGCCTTGCTGCACTCTTGGTTACGAAAGTGGTGTGGGATATGCTTAGGATAATTCACATTTTCTTTACAAATTAGTATGATGGTTTTATGAGTATATACATCCAAAAAGAAAACATTTTTTTTATGATTATGGATTATATCCATAAATAGTTCAATTTATTTTAAGTGTTTTACAAGTATAGAATTATGTATTTTGATTCTAAAACTGATCTAGTTTATGACATTGTATCAAAATGGTGCCTAGTGGAAGGAGTAGAAACCGTATCAATGCACGCACTCCATGTAGGGATTTCCCTCCTACTCAAGATAATTATTGTGGAGCTAGTGATGCAACTAGTGCTAATTAGCTAATCACCGTACTAGGACAACTCACTCAGGTTATGAATAATAACCTTACCTGTATGGAGCACCTTGATCCGCAGTGTGGCGGATCAATGTTAGATCACTTCATGAGGCAACAACCACCGACATTCAATGGGAGTACAAATCCCTTAGAAGCTGAGAAATGGATAAATTCTTTAGGGAAAATATTCCATGCCTTGGGGAGTAACGAAAGGGAAAAGGTTGTCATGGAGTTTTATCGCCTCACTGGAGATGCTGATCAATGGTAGTCATTAATTCAAAACACAAAGGAAGATGATGAAGTATCAAATATGGAATGGAGGGAGTTCAAAGAGCTTTTCTTGGACAAAATATTTCCTCATGACCATTGAGAAGATATGGAAAGGCAATTTCTAAGTACGAGAAAAATGGGGGATGAGAGTGTCGCAAAGTATGTGGTTAACTTTACAAGGTTAGAAAGTTATTCATAAGATTATATACGTAACCCATGAAGTAAGATTTATCATTTATTTGATGGGTTAAATCCATTTCTCCATCGAGCAATAGTCTCACAAACCTTCTATTTTTACGAAGATATTGTCTCATGTGCTATCAAGATAGAAAAAGAATTATCTATGTCTTATGACTTTAATGAAAAGAAAGAGTAGATGATATCTGATGATCACTCTAGAAAAGGAAATTAGGGGAATAAGGGAAAAGTTGAATATTTATCCTATTGTAAATGTGGGAAGAAACTCCTCGGTACTTTCTTGAAGGAATGGGAGATTGTTATAAGTGTGGTGAAAAAGGTCACTAAGATCTTGATTGCAAGGGGAAGAAAGAAGGTATCGATGTTCAATTCTACAATTGTAGAGAGACGGGACATTATTCAAATGAATGTCTTAAGCGTATGGGGAACATACCTCAGAAAATTCCAAGGGATCAAGGCCATGCTTATGATATCACTTCTGTTGAGGTAGAAGCTCCAAAAGATATAGTCGAAGGTAATTTAATGGTTTCTTCAAGTTTAGCAAATGCTTTATTTGATTCTGGGCCATCACATTGTTTCATATCCTCCCATTTTGCTAATAAAATTAGAAATTTCCAATTTGATCTAACTAGGGAGTTTTCATTTACAACTCATAAGGGAAGTATCATTACAACAAAGTTTTGTGAATCAGCCCCCATTAGAGCACATAAATGTTCTTTATCCGCTGATCTCATCATTATTCCTATGATTTAATTTGATATAATCCATGGTATGGATTGGCTTTCTGACCATGATGCGAAGATTTATTGTAAGAAGAAGGACGTTACAATTTTTGATGATGATGATAATGAACACCTTATCTTTAGAGCAGAATCATCACCACCTAATTCTTATCTAGATCCACCCCTAGTAGCTCAACTAAATTCAATTATTGGGGAGGAAGAGATTGAAATAACTATGGGTAAGGAAAGGAATGTTCAAATATAGGATGAACCTTTTGTGAAAGAATATGTAGATGTGTTTCCAGAAGATTTACATGGACATCCTCCTGAATGAGAAATTGAGTTTTCTATTTACTGAATTCCTGGTTCAAGGCCTATATCAAAGACCCCTTATAGAATAGACACTGTGGAATTAGATTAACTAAAGAAACAACTAGAGGAATTGATTAATAAGGGATTTATTTGCTATAGTGTTTCACCATGGGGAGCCCCTATCCTTTTTTTAAGAAGAAAGATTGATTTATGAGGTTATGTATCGACTACAAGAAAATCCATGCTATAAAAATAATGATCAAGTATCCCCTACCTCGCAATGATGATTTATTTGACCAACTGTATGGAGATCAATACCTTTCAAATATTGACCTTCGATCTGGATATCATCAGTTGTGTGTGAATAAGGAAGACATTCTGAAGACATCATTTTGAACCAGGTACGGGCATTATGATTTTATAGTAATGCCTCTTGGATTGACTAATGCACCCTCAGTATTCATGGATCTAATGAATAGAGTTTTCAAAGAATATATCGATGATTTTGGGGTGGTATTTTTTGATGATATCTTGGTATATTAAAAAATCTATGAAGATCATGAAAATCACTTGCGCATTATCCTTAAGACTCTGAGAAGACATGAATTATATGGGAAGTTTATCACGTGTGAATTCTGGCTTCAGAAGATTTCATTTCATGACCATATTGTCTCTGAATATGGAATCTCTGTTGATCCTTCTAAGACCAGAGAAATCTGAGAATGGCCATCACCGACGAGTATAACTGAGGTACTCAATTTTATTGGTTTAGCATGTTATTATCGAATTTTCGTCCAGAAATTTTCCCGGTTGGCTAACCCATTAACAAAGCTCACATGTATAGGGGTTAAATTTGTTTTGAAAAAAGAGTGTGATGAATGTTTCGATGAACTGGAGAGACGATTAGTCAATGCTCTTATTGACTCTACCATCGGGGAATGATGGGTTCGTTATTTATAGTGACGCATCGAAGAAAGGACTTGGTTGTGTCCTTATGCAGAATGATAGAGTTATTGCCTATGCATCACAATGGCAGAAAATTCACGATCAAAACTATCCTACTCATGATCTTGAGTTAGCTGATGTAATCTTTTCTATGAAGATATGGAGACATTACCTATACGGTGAAAAATGTGAGATTTATACTTGTCACAATAGTTTGAAGTATATTTTCTCATAGAAAAAAACCTCAACATTATTCAAAGGATATTTATTGAACTACTCAAGGATTATTATTGCACGATACACTACCACCCAGTTAGGGAAAATAAGGTGGCAGATGCTTTGAGCAGAAAGGATCATAGAGTTTTGAACAAAATGAGAGTTGAAAGGGATCCAATTTTTATGGATCAAGTAATGTTGGATATGGGAACCACCATGGAAGGTGAAACATCAATACTTATTCAAATGGTTGCCAAACCATATTTACTAGAAAGGATAAAGAGTTCTCAGACCGATGATGAATAGTTTCAAAAGAAGATTAATGCTGTGAATGGTGGGAGATTGAATGACTTTGTGTATGAAGATGGAATTTTGAAATTTTGGGGGAGGCTCTATGTTCCCGATATAGCTGATCTAAAAATGGAATTGTAGGATAATGATCATAGTTCCAATTTCTCTATACACCCTGGGAGTACCAATATGTATAGATATTTGAAGGAACATTTTTGGTTGGACAACATGAAGAGGGAGATTGCTGATTTTTTGTTAAGATGTATGGTTTTTCAACAATTGAAAGCTGGAAGCCAACAACCTGGAAGAGTCATGCAACCTCTTCCCATACCTGAGTGAAAATGAGATAATATAATGATGGACTTTGTCATGAGACTACCAAATACTCCTAGAAAGAACGATAAAATATGGTTCATTGTCGATCGTCTTACCAAATCATCACATTTTCATTCTATAAGAGAAGATCTACCACTTTAGTGTCTAGAAACACTATATATTAATGAAGTTGTGTGACTTCATGGAGTACCCCTGTCAATTGTTTCAGATCGTGTTCCCTGTTTTACATCAAGATTCTGGAAGAGTCTTCAGAAGGCCTTGGATACTGAACTTCTTTTAAGCACTGCCTACCACCCCCAAACTGATGGACAATCAGAACTGACTATTCAAACCTTAGAAGACATGTTGAGATCTTTGTCACCTAACTTTCATGGTATGTGGGATCAATATTTACCTCTAGTGGAATTTTTATATAACAATAGCTTCCATTCAAGTATTCAGATGGCTCCATATGAAGCATTATATGGAAAGTGTTGTCGCACACCAACCTGTTGGGATGATGTTTGTGAAAGAAAACTCATTGGCCCAGAACTGGTGGAGGAAATGATGGAAAAGGTGAAGGTAATCCAAAACCACATCAAAGAAGCTCAAAGTAGGCAGAAGAGCTATGCCGATAATCGAAGGAAGGATTTGGAATTTCAGGTAGGAGATCATGTTTTCTTGAGGGTATCTCCATGGAAGGAAGTTATACATTTCAGTAAGAAGGGTAAATTGAGTCCCAAGTACATCAGACCTTTCAAAATTCTAGAACGAATTGGGGATGTAGCTTACCATTTGGCAATGCCGACAAATCACTCCAAAGTTCATGATGTGTTCCACGTATCACTGTTGAGAAAATACATGCCCCACCCAACGCATGTACTCACCTTTGTGGAAATAGAACCTGAACCTGATATATCTTTTTGTTAAGAGCCCGTCAGGATCCTTGATACCAGAGAACAAGTGCTGAGAAATCGTACGACTTGTCTGGTAAAAGTTCTATGAAGAAACCATAAGATGGAAGAGGCAACATGGGAACCTGAGGGACTTATGATGAAGAACCACCTGAGTCTTTTTATGTAGTAGTATTCTAGTAATTTTGAGGAAAACATTATTTGAATGAGGGGATAATGTAACAACCCATGCTTCCACGGTATGTTTCCCTTTGAAGAATTCAATAGCTTGCATTGTACGCAACTTCTAGATTCTAACACGCCGCTACAAATCAAAGTAGCCGTTATGAATAGTAATTCCCACTTTTTGAAATTTTATGAATCATATCATTCAAAATGGAATTCATTTTAAGATTCATAATATAGAAATTATCTTAGGGTGATTTTTTGGTATTTTTCTGAAAACATTCAATTTTTGATGAATAGTAAAAATTACTAAATTTTAATGAAAACAAATTTTTTAATAAAAATAATTAATAGTGATGAATTATGATCTTGAGTTGTTTTAAAGTATTTTTAAAATATGTTTTTACCATTTAACACAATTTTGGCCATTGTACGTAATTTCACATTTAAACCGGACATAAACAAGTGTCAATCTTTTGATAGTTATTATTTCTTAAAAACATGCTTTTTGTTTCGACAGTGGAAATTAATTTTAAATTATTTTCCACCACTTCTATGTTTTGAATTCATAAAAATGGATTCCATATTTATAATAAAGAGGTCCAAATTGGGTAAATAGGTTACTTTTATTTGTATACATTTGGAATAATTACTTCGGTAATTATTTTATTTACCATGGTTAAAGCGTAAAACCGGTAAATAAGGGTAAAAAAATAAGATTATAATAATAATAAATTACCCTAAAACGTGTCCTAACCCTATTGGATGATACATATCCGACCATTTTCATCTTTGGGTCGATTTTATAACCCCATGAATTCACTTTTAAGTTATAATAACACTTTATATTAATTAAGTTAAAGTAAATACAAAAACGACATAAGCATATATCTTTTAGAAAAACAATTTTTACATAGGGTTATATATGTTATATTTTCGACTATAAATATTCATTAGAAATATAAAAAGTGTTAATAAATAATGGTATTTTATTTATAATTTTTAGACATTGAATAATTAAATATATAAATGACACAAAAATTATGCAGTATTTTCATAATAAATGAAGATAATCAAATAATTGGTATTATAAATGTTAAAATAAATAATATTTGAAAGTTTTTATGACATCCAAGAATTTTATTTGTTAATATGACAAGTTATTATTTTTTAAATGATTTTTTTTCGAATTAATAAATATTTTAAGACTTTTACGAAAATCAATTATTGAATAGTGTCAAAATTGACATAAATGAGTTTTTAAAACAAATATTATATTATTAATTGACATTATATTCATAAAAATCAATGGTTCAGCCAAAATACTTATATAATGATAGGTTTATTATTAATGGACCACTTGGGGGTATCTTTGATGTTTATAGTGTGTTTATTAACTATATAATATAAAAAACAATGAGACATGGTAAATGTCAAACTATTTAACTAAGAGTTAAAATCAAAATAAATAAGGTTAATATAGTGACTCAAACATGTCTAAAAAATATTGGTTGAGTTGTTTTTGGCCTATCCCTACCTTAACCTTTAAATAATCTACATTGGAGCCATTAGAATCAGAATATGAATTTATTATAAATTAATATTTCTAGAATTTCCTAAGGTGCCCCTAACCCCTCTTATAAAAGGGAACCCCCCCTTCTCTCAAATTCATACCACAAAGCCTTTTGGTTCGGCCAAAACCTAACAAATATTCTCTCAACATCCCTCAATTCGTCCTAGAGGCCTTATTTTGATCAGAAATCCAACATAAGGATCCCTTTTGATCAAATCAAAAGGAAGAACCCGGAGAAGAGGTATTGTTTTCACCACCCTTTTTCAAGTTCCTTGCTTCTTAACTTCTTCTTTCATTGTTATTTCAATTGTAAAATAATAACTCAAGTATCATTTATATATTGTGATGTTATTATAAATATGGTACAACCATATTCAGTATTCTATTCATCCTTTGAATGACATGTCACCATACGTGTGTACGTACGGCTAACCGTCTCCACATCGTGGTGTAATTGTTATTCAATACATTATTATTTGGATCGGTATAATAATGATGTTAAATTCATGTAAATAATAAATATAACATGATAATTATTATTTATATATGATGCACCAACCAATAATATATTATTTTAATATCAAAGGAATGATATTGTCGCTCGTGCGTACGTACGGACTACTCTCTCCACGAACACAATGAGATTCACTCCCCATCGTATCCAATAAAAATTAATTTTCATTTTATGGTAAAAAAATAATTTTTAAAGACTTAATATCGTTATGGATATGAATAATATACAACCTATCCATAAAAAACATGGCTTACGTAACAAAACATATTAAGGAAAACGAGTAAGTTAACACCCGAAACGACAATAATACTAAAATATTATCAACAAAGCAATATTAAAAGATAATATATGATATCATATTTATGTATATGATTCTTGTATAATTTAATAGCAATTTTTAACTATTATACAGGAGTTGAACCTACCCTCGACCAAGGAAAAGTACAAATTAAGTGTTTATTTCACAATCCATTCATTATCCGAGGTTGTTTATATGTAATTATCTACTGAGATCTCTTTATCATCAACATCCATGTTTCTTAAAAAAATATTTCAAATCATTCTTACTATTTTAAAGAATATGGTTTAAAGTCATTTTATACCCTTGTTTTACTTTTTATAAAATGTTTATAAAGGAATCTTTCTGTTGTTTTCCAAACAGGGTCCTTTTTAACCTTTTCGACAAAATTAAGGTAAGAATGTCTTTTTTTAACTTATACGGCAGGTGCGGCTATTTTCCACCATTATAAAATATTCAAATATTCTCTTACCAGCTTATAAGAATATTTTTAAATTAAATGTTTTATTTTATAATTATACGACTTTTAAATGATTTCAAAAAAGAGATATTTCTCTCAAATAGTTTTGATTTCATCTATGTCAGCATCCTTTGATGGATTTTATGCTTATTTGAAGTTGATTTATTATGGTAAAAAACATGCAATTTTTACTGAAGGTTTTTTGATATGTTTTACTGTGGATGTGTTATTTTTACACCATTCATGGTTTATGGAGAAAGTATTGACATTTTGTATGCTAGTTTTAATACCAATGTTTATGTTATGTTTAAACTTATTCATATGAAGAAAGCATTGGAGTTAATAATTGATGGGTGGAGCCCACTTAGATACTCGATGCATCGGTAGGTCTCATGAGACAAACTAGTGTCTTGGAACAAGGCTTTGACAAAATCTTATTTGTAGTCTTGGCACAAGGCCTGGACTATTTGGTTATGATAGTCTGTCATTATGCATTCCATCATTATGAAAGTGGTTATTGATATTTCATGTGATTATTCAACTAGTAGAATATCCATGTGAATAAGTTAATGGAATTATTTTATTTTATTTCTGCCATATTTTTCTAATGTTCATGTTTAAAAGGATTTTGTTTTATTTATACATTGCCTTAAATGTTTATGCTTATTTATGAAAGCTTCTGCTATATTGTTATCCTTACTGGGCATTTGAGATCACCCCTTTCTATGTTTAATTTTTTCCAGTATGTGAAGAAGAATTTTATGAATGACCTTTAGGGATAGTATAAGGGGATATGATTGTGGAGACAAGATGTTGTTATAGTTTTCACTTTATGATGTAATGTAATCTTTATGAATGTATCTACTGATTCCTGGGCTACTAAATTAATCTGCCTTTTGAGACTTGATCTTTTGTGATCATGCCAATGTTATGTTATAATGCACCGAATCTGGTTAATTGGGGTCAGGGCGTTACATATATTATATCCATATTGTTTTTTAATCAAGGGTGTATGGTATTGTTGGATAACACTCTGTATGTCTATTATACCTCTTAGTTCCATTCTCATTTTACATCACCAAAATTTGTGTTATCTACATGTAATCCAATATGACCTATTTTCATAGAATTTTCCTATTTATTCATTTCACTCATTATAGCACAAAATATTTATTGATACTATATATAATGTCTTCTACCCTTTATTGAATGTGGTATAATTCTTGTTATTATAATTTTAGTTGATTATATTATTATAAAGATCTCCTTAATTGCAGACATATCATATAATACTACTATAATATAGAATATCATAAATTGATCACTAAATAATGGATTAACATGAAATGTTCCATTGGAAAATTTTATCAAGTATTAAAATTCATCCCAATCAATGAAACATCTTGGGATTGATTATATTCATAGATGAACTATTTTTCTAGAGTGACTAAAAAACAAAAAATGGGATTTTTATTGGTATTGTCTAATGAAATACATTAAATAGATGTAATGATATAAATTATATATATGTAATGAAATGTTAGTTGGAATTCACATAAACCTATGTCATTAAAAATAAGTTAAAAAATTAAATTAAAGTTGAATGGAAAATCCAAATATCTGAACTACTGATAATAAATGTAATGGGAAGTAGAATATATATGGCCATGTCGTTATTATTCATCTAGAATTTGAATTAAAATATATATTTAATAGATTAATGGACATGGGTGTAAAAACTTCATTAAAACATTAATTGATGGACATGAAATTATAAATATATTATTGAAAATAAATGGAATGACAATCCTTATTAATTATCTATAATTAAAGGACATGAAATTCCTTATTTTTTTGTTAAAATTGGGGGATATGGAATTTCATATTACTAATTTTGAATTAATAGAAATTAAATTCCAGGAAAAATATCTAAAATAATTGTATATACAATTACATATTATTTATATGAATATAAGTTAAATGATTATCATTATTGATTAAATAAAATAAACTTTCAAAGGAATTTATGGATATTATAATATAGTTAGCGTCGAATGGGTGTCATGGAGGAACTAGAACCGACATGATATTTGTTATGTTCACTTATGACATATTTTTATTACCAATAATCTAATTCATTACATACTAATATAAATTATTATTTACAAACACTATTGGTGTCATCTACTATGTCATATTCACACCCTATCCAAGAAACCAATTTATACCCAAATAGGCTTCATGGATGTTGGCTGGGAAAACAGAATGAGTACTTATATGGATACATTAACATCGATATTATGTTTTATCATTGTGGAAGATGACCGATCATAAGCTCATGATACTACTATCGATGTATTTCCATAAATTGTATTTTTTTTATATTTCATTTATTGGGTTGTATGTGTTCTCTCAATTTTTAATTTTTTTAAGAGTCATCATTTTGTATATGAGATTGGATAAAAATTTGATTTATTATCTTTATCTTGATTATAAATATACTTTGGACATAATTATATTAGTTGAAATATTGTTTTAATAAATATATTATTATTGTACCACTCTAATAAAAAGGGTATAATATCCCAAACATCCAATAATAGAAGCTCACAGATAGTTAGAATTGTATGGTATATACAGAGGTGTCCATGAGGGTATGTGGATAATAAGGTCGGTTACTTATGAGTAAATCAGGTCTATGAAAAAAATGGGTATCACATATTCGTTTTTATTATTTTAATACTATACTTGTTAGTATATACAATACTATGGAGTTTCATAATTTTGTAATGATCCTATTTATGTGATTATCTAACCTACAAACAAAGATGAATTAATGTTTAATTTTATGGGACTTTCTATTATAGGGTTTCCAAATTGCTGTATTTATAATTCCTCCATCGAGTAATGCACATGAAAAGTTTCGTTGAATATAATTTTTTTCTTTTACACATGTATTCATACTTTAGGGTATAATTTTTCATGAATCATTATAGGTAATTGAGGATAAATATTTCATCAAAATTCTATCACATTTATAGTATATTGATATAATGCATAATAGATGATTTTTGTTTTTATCGTAAAATACATGATATTTGAATAAAATTTCAATAAGAAGAATGTGATTAATAACTCTATAATTATAGTTTCTAGATAATCAAAAATGGTGGATTTCTATATAGATTGATTTGATCACAATAACTAATTAATTATGGATTGTTTGATCAATGAAACACTCATTTAATGGGATGAAACATTTTTGTTTAAAATTAATTCATTACAATGAAAATTTATTTATTATATGGAACTATATAAATTGGGATTGTTGATCCATAAAATTAAATCCACATAAAATAATGGGTCCAGTTGCATGAATTTCCAATTGCAACATATGAGACATAGGACTTTGTAAATTCATAATGAAAGACACATCTAACTAAATAATGAAATAAAAAAAATTCTAAATAAAATTTATTAAAATAAATTTTTTGTGCCAAATATGGATTCTAATACAAACATAATGTCTCTATTCCTCTATAAAAATCAATTTACACTCAATATAGAGAAACTATTACACTATGATATGATTAATTGATCAAGGCACAAACTTGATAGGGTGTGTTGTCACTATTTTTCATATTTCTATATAATCATGTAATTCACATAGACCTATAATTAGAAGTAGTAAAATTCGTATTAACTTATATAAAGTGAGTACATAAACATGTCCTATTATTTTTACTATGATATTTCTATTATTGAAACCTATTTTTGGTGTAAATTTGGCAGTATAAAGACATTCATGACAATTTCATTTCTTTTAATGGTATGGAGGGTTTGATTATAATTATATAGAAGTTATGGGACCTAATCCACCCATTATTCCACTATAAACACCTCCTATTATACTTGAAATGGGAGATGGTTCATAGTTTATAAAGGATTTTCATTCATTCATGATGAAAATATTGGAACTCCAAAAACATTACCTTTCTATAGAAATGATGATTCATTAATTTTTGTAGTAGCATCCACCAACATTCACTAGGTATGGAAGCCCCTAGGCTACTGAGAAATATATAGAGGCCTCCTTTTATATAATATTGAATCAAGCGGTACCTTTTAAGAGGAGGGTGAATGTTGTATTTCATATTAGTTTGGGATTTTTATTGAATTGGTGGAATATAATTACTCAAGAAAGACAATATTGGAATATGATCATGATCTAGTTTTATTCATGTTTCTAGGTAGATTTCAACTTGATTATATTTAGATCATAGAATAAAGGAATAATTTTCACTAAAATTAATATACTATTTTTATTGTAGACTTCTAATATTTCATAAAAGAGTTATAATTATTTTTTCATACCATTCATAGTGATGATTTGATAAGATTGTGGATGTTTTATTTTGGCATTCGGTAGGCCATAATTTCTTGATATAAATATTTTTCTTTGAATAATATATCTAAATTTGTGAACAAACAATAATCTATAAGTGTATACTGAGGGATGAGGAAGATATGGGTAATTATTGTTTATTATTGAAGAAGGGAATTAGTTTAAATTGTAGTAAAAATATTCATTTTTTATTTCTCGTCATGTAATAAATTGTCATGTTCTATTCCCAGGTAACAAGGTAACATGTCATCATAATGGGTCGCCCATAAACAAGTAGCCCAAATGTTATAATGACCCATTTATGTGCTAGTAAGGTAACATGATGAGTCATAATTACATTTATTATATAGTTATACCTAAAGTGGTTGGAGAGATAGGGACTAAACAAGTTCAAGGTTGTGTAGTGTGATCATCCAACGTAGATCAAGAAGGGACATAGAGTAATATATTCCATTAATGTTGAGGAGGTTTTCATATACAAGGAATCCATAATTATAGTATGAAACATCAATGATGATAATATTGTTAGTATTGTAGGTTTATGGATATTGGTTTCATATTATGAAATATGTATTTTGTATATCCAATAACTTATTAGTGGGGTACTACTAAATATTAAATTTGATGTAATTTTTTGTAGCATCTACATTATATTCAGTTTTATTTGACATGAGGGTTCACATTATTTTCTATATAAGGAAATTGTAGAGTATCTTGGGCATGAAATTAAATATTTCTAAGGAGTGACGTGCCATGATACACCATTGATGGTTAGATCATAATGTTCATACCAACTAATGGAATTCACTTTTGATATCTTCAATTCTTATATCATATGAAACGATTTCATCATCGATATGATATTTTTTAAATGATGTTTTTTATTAACATGTCACTTATCTTGAGTTCAAATTATATCATATGTTAATTATATACATAAATAATAAAATTTTATCAATTATTTATATTTTATGAAAATTTTAATTTTTATAATTCCTTTAATAATATATTATAACATACTATACATTATTTGTTAATCATTTATTAACTTGTTGGACATCTTGAAAATATTCTGATTATATGTTAAAAGTGACATTTTTAGGGTTACTGGGGTTAAATATTTCAATAATGAATAATTTCATGAAAAATAATAATTAATTAATTATCATATAAATAAATAAATAAATAATTCATTTAAAATAAATTTAGAATGATTTTATTTTTAAAAACTAACTATGTTACAATATTGGTGATAGTAGGTCATACATAAGCATATGTAACATTTCTATTATTCAAATAAAAATATTGGAATATAGAATGTATTATTTTATATTACTATAATGATCATAATTTCATAATATAAAATAATTTTTACTTCAGACAGACACACACACACACACACACATATAATCTACATTATATGGAGTTGAATAAAGTATTATGTCACATCATGGAGGAGGTAGCCTACACGTACACATGAATAATGTTTTCATTTATTAGTGAGTTGAATGTTAACTATGTAAATGATATATTACATATTCATAATTATTTACATGTTATAAATAAAGAAAATTTATATATTAAATAAATCATTTCAACAACTCATGATATGAGATAATTACCCATGACTCACATCAGTTCACAAGGTGGTTGTCAACTATATACATGAAAGATGGATTCATTTAGATGTTTGGTGGACAATGATTTCATGTTAGAATATTCCATTTAATGAATAAAATTTCAGTATAAGTTAGATATTTTTATTATTAAATAATATTGTTTAAATAATATTTGAAGGCTATGGATAAAGTATCCAAAAATAATTCTCTATTAATAATGGTATCAATTATTTAGACCACCACTATAGAATTATAAATAAATACTTCTTAAATGGGATTTATGATAAAAATAATTTCCCTCAGATGTTGGGAGGGATGTTTTATAGAGACTGAGATAGTTATTGTATGTTTAATAGATTATTTAAGGTTTGAATATTAAATTTTATGGGGGTATCCTTTTATTAGTGATGGATCTGACACAATTTAAAATTTCATAATGAAAAGGATATAAAAACATTTTCACATGAAATATTCTTCAAAAATATAAATTTTTTTGTTATCATAGGATATAATGTATAAATATATCCATTTATTAAAATATATACACAAGATAATTATATTTTTAGACTAATATATTTATCTTAACCCCTAGAAAACCAATTTTAACCTCAAATTTCGTAAATGATTTTTCAATTTTTACAATTTATTATGAACAAAAAATTACAAGTTCTTTTTACATAATAAAAAGTATTATGAATCAAAATATTTTATATATTATAACATATTTATGTAAATTAAGTGATAAATTTAAATACAAGTCAAACCCATAAATGTGATGAAAATCACATTTTCTAGGAAATATATTTTTCAAGAAAAAGATAATTTATTTTAACCCGAGTACTAGTAATAATCATTATGTAAATTTAAATTCATATTTATTGATATATTATCACAAAATATCATTTAAATAATACCTTTTTATAGTATGTTTTTATGAATTACCATGGATGAACATTATGCAATTTAAAATAGTTTTTAAATAAATATGTTTTTAGTCAAAAAAAAATTATACTAAATATATTATAATTATTTTTAAAATATAAATCATTGGATTAAATATCAATAAATAATACATATATTTATTGAAATCAAATTCCAAGAATAATGCTTCATTAATGTTAATTAGTTTATTGAAAAAATTATTGTATTTGAAGAATTAGTAGTTGAAGAAAAATTATATAATAAAGAATAAAATTAATTTACCAAAAAAAGAATGACTATTTACTAAGAATTTATCAAAACAATTTATATATTATGGTTTATATATATATATATATATTAAATTATTTAATACTATATATTCTATCCAATTTAACATCTAGGTTGTAACATTCAAATATATATAATAATATTGCATGGTTTGTTTATGTTTAATATTTATCATCTTTTAATATGTCAATCATATAAATCATTTATAAAATAAAACTATATAGGATCCCCCCCACATTAATACATTTTCTCCTCTTAATCATAACTTCATATATATTATCATTGGTTATATATTTTAAAATGCTAATTTCGATATACCACGTCATAAAAATGGTAAATGAGATGCCTAATTGATAAAAGAGATAAAAATAAAAAGGTCGCATGGAAAATAATATAACATGGTTTCTAAGTAGGAGACAAATTTTGGGATGTGAAAATATATAAATGGAAAAAATAATAATACTAAAATAATTTTGGACATTTATATAGTTACATGATCACATGAAAGTGAATGATGCTGAGAAATTCCAAAACCAAAAAACCATATGCCAATAATGTGGGAAAAGGAAAATTAAATTCACATGAAATTATTTTATTGTTCATTTTTTAATATCCTTTAAATATATTATATGAATGATATTTCCATATAAAATAATAACCTATGTAAAATATGCATATAAGATAGTTTCAATTTTATCCTTTAATCAATCTCATTAAAATATCATATTTTCCTCTAACGATGAGTATTATAAATGAATTTTCCTAATACACAATGCATTAAAATATTATTATAATTAATCTCATACATAAAAAATCATATAACAAGATATTCATACTATTCTATATTGTAATAAATGAAAAAAAATCCCAGGGATATATAATTCCAAAAGTGAATAAACCATCTTATGATGAATGAAAATATTTATTCCAATGCCACAATGACCAAAGAATATATTAGATAATTGAATTATAAACAATCCAAAGTAATCACCTATATAATGTTGAATAATATTGAAATAAATAATTTATATGGTTTAGATAACATGTTCTTCTAAGATTTATTTAAAATTAATATCTAGATAACACAAATAAGTTTTCAAGGATCAATAAAAAATTATATATTCCATATTAATTTAAAATAAATATTATAGTAATCATTTTCATAAATAACCATAATCATTATATATCCATAATAAAATAATATATTATCAAAAATTTTAATTCGAACTTGATACAGAAAACAATATCTTATAATATTTTGTTAACCATAATATTATATGGTTCGCAAAACCGTGATCTTATTCTAAAATTTCCATAAACACATAACCAAAAAATAAATTTTCAGTCAAATTATTATCTATATATTAAAATATATATTCCTAAAATTAAATTAACTATTTTATTTAAAACTGATTGACAGAAAAAAAATTATTACATACTAACCAAGACATCACAAAGGCCAGTGGTTGTCGTTGCACCCTTGTGTCTATTCTATTGTTGGTTTAATCACCACAACCACTCTATATGTGATTGGTTAACCATTTTAAAAAATTGTGATAATACATTTCATCTTATATTCATTGAAATTTAATGAAAAGCTCAAACATAATCGATATTATCTATTATACAATAAAAATGAATGGATGTAAATAACTATAATCTTATTTCCACAAAATGAATAGATATGTTTTCATCAAATAACATTTTCAATTGTTAAATTAATGTCCACATATACCTTGAAAATAAATCAGGGCATTATTAATGTCACTAAAAATACAAAAATCACATAAAAATAAAATTAACAACAATTAATTTATAAATTTTATCATCCTTCAATATACCACTATGTTAAAACATAAAAAACCCCATATGTATAATCCTTAATCAGTCAATGATTTCCATAATAGATTAACTATTATTTTATATCTTATTACTTCATACATCTATTATAAAATAAAATATATGGATAATCTCTTTTGAATAAAAACTTTTAAAAAATTATCCATGATATCATCGATACATTTCATTTATAATTTTAAAATTTCTCATTTCTAATTTTAATGGAATTATTTATTGATATATATTTATATGCTTAGTCTTGCTAATTATGCAATTGAATTTTACAAAAAAAAGAAATAATTTTTTTTGTAGAGACCTGGTTTTTTCCCTATAAATCTTTAGAATATTTGTACATATATTTCTAGAGCTTGGAGCTAAGACAGCGTGAGATTCTGTAGCCTAGTGGGCCCGGATTAAATTATACAAAAATATTAAGTGTTTTTATACTTTTCAACAACAAAAGTTGAATAACTCTTAAAAGGTTGATCATATCAGGAATCTGAATCCACGGTTGAGCTCGGAGCATGTAATTTACCCAAGGAGGGGTATAAACTTTATCAACGCAAAAACGCTGTGAGATATGTCACCCAGAGGTAAAATCGTCATCTCAAAATGACCACTTAGGGATTTTTATCAATAGATTTATTTTTGAATAACTTTTAGAAGAAGAATCAGAATGAAAATATGAATCTTCTGTTGAATTAGAAATGTGGTGTTTTTCATAGGCGTGAAATAAAATGAGAGGGCATGACAGTTTCAGATTCTGCGTTAAGCGGAATTTTTTATAAATAGAAAAATAGGAGGTTGGAGTTGTGGTTTTCCCTTCTCTATCCTCTCTATCTCTCTCTCTCTTCCTCTCTCTCTCAACTGTTCTTCGGTGTTCTTTGGCATTCTTCACTAAATCGAGGAGTGACCTCCGTCGGAACCTTGAACGATCAAATCAGGAGCGTCGTGGACATGCCGCCAACGACGCACAACCGATTCGAGGTAGTATTTTTGGATAATTTTCAAACCTTCATCGATTTATTGACTTTTCATCAAATTTGTCCTTTACGTTATAAAATTTTAGAATTAGGATGTTGTCCAAATGAACATATCCATCATCCGAGCCCCATTCTAAATCTTATGTTTGACGCGTTCTTCGTCGTTCGTCATCCGAACATTCAGATGCGCTAAAACCTTGATCAATCGTTGATCGAGGGTAGGCGTTGTAAAGGCCTCTTCCCTGAGGATCCCAAATCCACCATCAGATTTAAAATCAGGCCGCCAGAGTTGTTTCAGCGTCTGATGAAAGGCCTGACTCTGGGAAGGGGCGGTGGCCAGAGGTCGGGGTGGCGTAGCAGTGGAACCGGCCGACATTATGCCGGAAGCGTGAGGCCTTGGTGAGGCGGCACTCAGCCGGTGTGCGGAGGCTAGCGGTTGAGCGTAGAGGTAGAATTAGGTGGAGCCGGTGAGTCAGACTGTAGCGTCGGGCAGTGCAGTGCCGGCAGGCGTCCAATAGAGGAGTCGAGCATTCTGAGGCAGAGCGGGGATCCCAGGAAACCGCGGTGCGGGTGGCCGGTGCGGGCGGTGCGCTCGGCCAGCGGGAGCAGCGGCGTCGAACGGTCATGGTCAGGGGGGAAGACCCGAGGCACTGACCTTAGGGGGGGGGGGGGGGGTGCACGGACAAGGAACCACATTCGGTCGATCCTGTTGGAGAGGCGCGTGGACAAAAGACCTTCTGCTTGGCCAATCTGTTTGGAAGAACAGTACCCGAGGGGTCTGATGGATCTTTGGGGGGGGGGCACCGCTCTTAGGCCGTGGTGAACTGGGCCAGACCCACGATTGGGCCATGGAATGGCGATCTGGACTGGCCTTGTTGGGCCTCTTATGTGTGAAGGGTTGTATCTTTTAAACGGTGCATTCCTTCGACACGCCGTCTATGGCTCTGGGTTCGTCTCTTTGAGATGGGCGTTTTGGAAATGGGTTTTTGGGTTTTTGGGTTCTGATCCCAAAGGTAGGTGACCCAAAAAACATTATGTTAATAATAATAAATTATTATTATTGTCTACAATAGACGTATTCACGAGCTGGGTGTCTGTTTGATGCGTTGTAAGAGGCGTTGTGGCCCTAGAGTTGACACGGTTCTTCCAAAGTTGGTTTATAACCTTTGCATTTTGGTTTCGTTACACGATGGCATGAAATGCTTAATGAGAATTATTAATTAACTAATTAATTAATTAATTAATTATTCTTACGTCAGACCCAACTCCTATTTGGGATGTCAGATTGATGCTCCGTCAATAGCAGCGTGACCCCAGTCCTCATACAGACTTTTTGAGATGTTTTACAAAGCGTTCAGGTTGGAGGCAAGGAGCGGGCCACACATGACCCGGTTCACACATTTTACGGTGAAACGCCACATTTTCACCAGAATTTTTTTTGGGGAGTTTTATCACTCATTTCTAGGTGTTCTTGTAAGAGGATTGCGGCGGCGCAATCCACCTGCCTAAATTCGGGCCCGAGTCGTGGGCCCCACGAGGCGGCTTTTGGACTTATGCTGCATTTTTATTACTAATAATTCATAATTTCTTTCAGGGAAATTTAATAGCCTATGCCTTGGGTTTATCTACAAGGAATTAAAAGGCATGATCTATGTGACGTGTTTTGGGACCGAGGTGTGGGCCCCATGAGACAATGTATGGGCTTAAAGCGGTATTGAATAACTTCTTCATCGGGAGTCCATTTCAAGCGAGTAAATAGTATATCTCTCATGTTTTTCCATGAGGATTTCAATGGTGTAATGTTTTTGGGTGTGAAGATCCTCATTCAAGATCTCATTAACTGTTGAAAAATTAATGGACTTTGGCCGGAGGTCCCTTTGATGCACTCCGAACCAACACATAATAGCGATGTTAGTGACACCAAGTTATTCCACGGGCAGTGCAGGGTTATCAGACACATTCCAGGTTTACCCTCTAGTGGCGCTGCGCAGTGGGTTACCCCTTGACCTTAGGGTTCACCCTCTAGTGGGGCTGGTCAGTGCATTACCCATTGACCTTAGGGTTTACCCTCTAGCGGTGCTGGGCAGTGGGTTAACCGTTGACCATAGGTTTTACCCTTCAGCGGGGCTAGTAAGTGGGTAACCGATTGACCATAGGGTTTACCCTCAAGAGGGGTTGGGCAGTGGGATACCTGTTTACTATTGGGTTTACTCTCCTATAGGGCTAGGCAGTGGGTTACCCATTGACCTTATTGTTTACCCTCCAGTGAGGTTGGTTCGTGGGTCACTTGACGACCTCCTAGGGTTTACCCTTCAGCAGTCTGGGCAGTGGGTTACCCGATGACTTCTTTAAGACTCAGTACTTTATATGAGCCTAGCTAGTGACTTTTCTCTGTGATTACAAGAGAGGAACCCTTGGTTGTACGGTTCAGCAATGAGGCATCTTTGACGTGCAGGACATTTGGGCATCAGGGATGGATACCCTTAGAACCGTTGACAACTTTTCCTATGCTATGCTTTGAGATATAGATCCTCTTACACACTCGTTTAGGTTTCTTTTTGATCATATATATATATATAGACACACACACACACACCCTACTTTTGTTCCCACACCTTGGGTTCGGTTACTCTCCTTCTGGGAGGGGCGAAGACGTGCGAGGTATGCCACATGATTATTATGTCTAACTCCTCATGTATTGGACGAGGATAATTCATTCTTTTATTGGGATGAGTTGCACTCTCACTATTGTACTATTACACTGTTCATTGTTCTATCTACTACTCACCATTTTTGTACCTTTTTTGTTGCTCCCTCGAGCTTTCGGGGCATCTTACTGAGTATCTGAATACTCTCCCCTGCTTGGGCTTTGCCTGCGCTTGGTGTGCTCTTGGAGACGACAGATGGGTATATTGAGACTATAGAGGAGCATAGAAGACATAGGGGCTTAGGCTTCATTCAGTGGTCGTAGTAAGATTTTCATGTGTGATCATCTTCAAATTTTTACATTCGTTTTCCTATTTCCAGGTTGTGGTACCATTCTAGTTGGCCGCATGTTTTTCCCTTTTCTATTCAGTTTATCGGTCAGTCTGTATTTCAGTAATTTACATGTTCTATTTTAGAAGTTGATGCATGACTGAGGTTGGGTAATAGTTGTTTGTACTTTGGTTTCCATTTTTACTCTGCACTTCTGCATTGAGTGGGTTCTATGTGTGTATACAGTTACGTAGGGAAAGGCCTCCCCGAGATTTTTATCCCTTCAGCGCTTGTCGCTATCCCCTTGCCTAAAGAGGCACACTTGTGGTAATTGCATCTCAAGACTGGTATGGTCTGGTCGTGAAAAAGTGGTATCAAAGGAAATACCCAGTCGAAAGTGCTTAGGCACTGCCTGGGTTTGAGGCTTGGGGTCCACAACGTGGGTGTTGTGATTTAAAGGGGTGGATAATGTAACACCCCTGGAAAAGTGAGACATAAAAGGCTACATATTACTACACATGTCAACATGGTGCACTTTTCTTTTCGGGAGCCTACCTATTTAGAACTCTACAGTTAAGCATACATGTCCTGGAGTAGTAATCAGGATGGGTGACCTTCGGGGAAGCTTCCTAGGGTGTGTGTTAGTGAGGACAAAACACACTGATAGAACATGTGTTGTCTATTGGGGACAATGATTAGTCTGATAAGAGACCCTAGTGAGTAATTTTATATGGTGTGTTGGGAAGGAAACCAAGGAATTATAGGAGACCCATGGGGTCAGAAGATAAGGTTTATAGCCCAAGGAGGCGGGCCGTGACAAAGTGGTATCAGAGGTGGTTCATTCCTTGGGGCATTGTTCGGACATCCCTAAAAAGGAATTGGTTGAGTTTTGGGGAAATAGTGTCAACGTGTCACGAGAGTGGATCTCAGACTAGGGAGTCCTAAGATGGTGTGGAGACCGACGTATCCATTCATGAGGACCTTGATTAACCATTTGTCAACTTGGTGTGCTGAGACACTTGTTTTAAGGAAAATTTGGTTCGTGCATTATATAGGATTGAGTCTTTTACTATCTTTCTTGAGTCAACTCCCCATATTTGTTGATATATATGCATATGTGCTCATTTGACTATGGTACTCCATGATTAGTTTCAAGAGGTCTCCATAGTTATAGTCAGCCAGAAAACTATCTATGATTTGTGATGATGGTTTCGTGAGCGATGAGGCCTCAATTCAATATCCATCATACAATTACCCTTTCTCTTGGAGGACAGGTAGCAACACCTCCACTTCTACAGTAGCAGATAGTACTGGCAGCGAAGGCCGATGACAAGCACAAGCTGGGCGTGCTACGTGAGTTCCAGCATCAGAGACCACTGAGGTTCCACGGTGATCCCTACCCTTAGACAGTGAAGGGTTGTCTAGAGTTGGTGGTTCACCTCTTTAGGCTTGTTCGGACACTAACAGGTTAGATGGTGGCTTTGACAACCAGTCTTTTTTTTCCACCAAGTAGTTTGGCATTATTAGAGAAAGGGTTACTCAGAGGCACGATGAGTCATTACTCTCGTGGGATGAATTCGAGAAGCTATTTCTTGAGGATTAATACCCCATACTACTAACACTTTATATAGTTTCAGGAGTTGCTGGAGGATCAACGGGGAGTGATGGCAGTGGCATAGTACACGACTAGGTTCGCAGACCTTACTCGGTACTCTTTGGACGTGGTCCATGACGACAACTTCTGAGTGTAGAAGTTTGAGGGATGTCTTTGTAGAGGAGATTAATGCCAGCATAGTTCCCTTGTGCATCCCTACCCATCTCAGGGTGCTGGAGCAGGCACTAATGATAGAGATATTTCTGTCACAGGGATGTCAATTGGCAGGGCCTCAACTCCAGAGGTCCCCCCTTGATGAGACTCATGAACATGGTCGGGGACAACATAAAGCACCGAGACAGCCCAGGGAGGACTAGTGCTTTGATTTTAATGTGCGAGGTCACTTGGAGTGAGACTACTCAACCAAATGTGATGAGTTTTCCAGATAGTTAGTATATGTACCACCATGATAGACGCAGAGTCGTGATTAGAGAACTCACATGTGAGGACGGGGTGGTCCCCATGGAGGCGGTGTTGCAAAGAGAGCAGGAAGAACTATGGATGGAAGAAAAGATTTTAAGGTCCTTCCACCACCACTAGGAAACCCATGTCAGGCTTAGAGAGCTGACAGATGGGGTCGTGGGCGGTTGTGTGCTATGGATGTCTACAATCCTACATCGCATGAGATGATAAGAGGTATGCTCTATGCCTTTTTCTACTTTTCTTAGTAGAACTTGTTAGAAACATTGTGAGGTACTCCTTTTGTCTAACTCCTTGTTCATGGGGTTACCAAGCATGATGTAGGGCATCGGTGTAACCCTATGTTGGGGTTGTCCAACGTAGCATTGAATGCATAGGAAAAGGGGGTTCTTTCCCCACTGAGACACATTTTTGCGATGCGATAAAAACTGTGAGGGAGAGTTAGTACCACACAAAGAAGATAATATTGAGGTGTGGTGGATGAGACCCTCTGACATGTGCATTACAGGCAGGGTAGTGCTGTGGACTGTCAGAGCAAGTTCTAGATTTTCCAGTGGAGCTTTTCTACTTGACCTCCCTTTGCATGAGGTTCCACTAGTGGGTTTGGCAGTGTGCCTATTTTGAGGATTACTCTCCTTCCAAGAGGGAAAAATACATGTGGGGTATTCCACGTTCTTTTCGTGTCTAGCCTCTGGTAGGTGGATAAGTTTGGTCACCTTCCCTATTCATTGGTACCTTGCATACTCAACGTCAATCCAGATGCTGTTATCATGTACAGGTTGAGGTCATGGACACCCCATAAAAATAACTACGCGGTTCACTATGTGGTGCTGGTAATGGTAGTCTTTTCCCTAAGAATGTGGAGACACAATCTTCTGAGAGGGCACTTTGTGGTTTTCTCAGACCACCAATGTCTCAGGTGCATCCTAACCCAGAGATACTTGAACCTGATATGATGGTTCTTGTTTATATATCTGCAGGACTTTGATTTTGAGGTAGTCAATGTTCAGGAAAAATGGCAGTGTTGTAGCAGGTTCCATTATCAGAGTGTACCAGACTTGTCAGGTGAGAGATGTTTCATAGTACTTAGCTTCCCTTTACTTTACCATATTAGACCTAGAGGGTGACACTTTTCTTCAGTTGATGGTGTTGACTCATCCACTTTTTTACCATGTTAGAGAGTCTCTTTTGTGATGCACTGACTGTGAAAACTTGTGTGACCAGATATCCTTGGGTGTTTCACCAGATAGGTATTCTGAAGGAGGTAATCATGAGACCATGTTCCAGAAAAAAACATTGATTTCAGTCGTGATGTGGAAAGTATAGGTTCATCCAAGGAAGTCCCCCGAGTTTATTTGGGCTATTCGGGAATCGTTCATGAAATTGAGAGGTTTCCCTCCATCTTTCCCTACACTCCCAATAGTAGGAGTGGGATTACTACGTCTTCCACGTGTCGCAGTTGATGAGATGCGTGTGTTTTCCTATACATCTCATCTAAAGTAGAATACCATATGAGTATGATCCATACCTTTGGTTTGGTTTTTGTTCCAGCATGGTGTTTTGCATATTTTCTTCGGAGCGGGAGAGCTAGGTGTGAGCATTGTATCCAGGGTTTCTCTTCCTAGTTTTGCTTTTCGGGGATGAAAATCATGAAGGAGGGAATGATGTTGAGACCTTTTTTTCACTGTAAAACATTGTATAATTTCTATATATATTTACAGAGATAGAAGCTGAGACAGCGTGCGATTCTGAGGCCCGGTGTGCCAGGAATAAATTATAAATAAATATTAAGTGTTTTTATACTATTCATGAAACAAAAATGGGTTATCTCTTAAAAGGTTGATCATATCAAGAATCTGAGTCCTTGGTTGAGCTTGGACCATGTCGTTTACCTTAGGAGTTTTATAAACATTGTCAACACAGGAATGCTGTGAGAAAAGTCACCAAGAGGAAAAACTTCCATCTTGAAATGACCACTTAATGATTTTTATCCCAAACATTATTTATGAATAAATTTTAGATGAAGGATTATAATGGAAATCCGAGACTTACATTAAATTTGAAATGGGGTGTTTTGCCTAGGAGCGATATAAAATGAGATGGAATGATTGTTTCAGATTCTTCTCTATGCTGATTTTTCAATAAATAGAAGAATTAGAGTTCGGAGTTGGGGTTTTCTCATATCTCTCCTATCTCTCTCTTCCTCTCTCTCTCAATTTTTTTTCTTCATTCTTCGCCATTTCACCGAATTGTGGAGCAACCTCCGTCGGAACCTTGGTGGATCTAAGTATGTGTGTCAGGGACATGCCGCCAACGACACATGACTGATTCGATGTAGGATTTTTTGTTAATATTCACACGTTCGTTGATTTTATTGAATTTTATTCAAATTTTTCTTTTACATTGTAAAATTTTAGAATTAGTACGATGGCCAAAAGAACACGGCCATCATCTGAGCCCTGTTGTAAATCCTATTTCTGATGTTTTCTTCGTCGTTCGTCGTCTGAACTATCAGATGTGCTAAAAACATAATGGATCTTCGATTGAAGGTAGGAACTATAAAGGCATCTTATTGAGGATCCCAAATCTACTTTTGGTTTTGAAATCAGGCCGCCAGAGTGGTCGCGGTGGCTGACAGAAGGCCCGTCTCCAACAAGTGGCAGTTGCTAGAGGTCGGGGTTGCATAGTGGTGGAAACGGCCGGAGTTACGTTGCCAGCATGAGGATTTGGCAAGTTGGAACTCATCCAGTGTGCGGAGGCCAGTGGTCGAGCGGAGAGGCAGCATCGGGTGCGGCCGGTGAGGCGTACGATGGCGTCAGGAAATGCAGCCATGGAAAGTGGCGTCTGCCGGAGGAGCCGAGCGAGCGGAGGCAGTGCGGGGAGTCCAGGAAGCTGCTGTTTGGTAGTGCGCTCGTCCGGCGGGAGAAGAAGACTAGGAAGATCGCAGTCAAGGTTGATGACCCGAGGCACTAACCACAGGTGGGGGCGGAGCTCGGACAAGGACCCGTGTTCGGCGGATCTGGCTTGAGTAGCGCACAGAAAAATGTCCGGCTGCTTGGCTGGTCTGTTTGGAAGAACCTGACCCGAGGGGTCCAGTGGTGCTCAGGTGGGCCGTGACAAGCGGGTCACGACGAGCTGGGCTAGACCCATCGATGGGTCGTGGGCCGGCGGTTTGGACTGTGCCGGCTGGGATGGACCAGCCCAGTTGGTCCCCTAATGTGTTAAGGGTTGTATCTTTTAAATGACACGTCTGTTCGACAGGCCGTCTACAACTATTGGTCCGTCTCTTCAATAAGGACTTTTTAAAAATGGGATTCAGGGTTTTTGAGTCTTGATCGCAAAGGTGGGTGACTTGAAACACTTTATGTTAATAATAAAAAATTATTATTAATGTTTTCAACAGACATATTCACGATACGGACGTCTGTTTGATGTGACATTAGAGGCGTTGTGGCCCTAGAGTTAAGGCGGTTCGTCCAAAGTCGGTTCGGAAACATTGCTATCTGGTTTTGTTGCTCGGTGGCACGACACGATTAATGAGAATAATTAATTAATTAATTAATTAATTAATTATTCTTTCGTCGGACCTAACTCTTATTTGGGATGTCCGATTGACGCTCCGTCAGCGGTAGCGTGACCCCAGTCCTCGTGTAGACTTTTTGAGATGCTTCTTGAAGCATTCGGGTTAGAGACAAGGTACGGATCCCTTAGGTCCTGGTTCACACTTTTTATAGTGAAATGACACTTTTCCCCCAAAATCCATTTGGGGTGTTTGAGCACTCGTTTCTGAGTGTTCTTCCATGGGGATTGCGATGGCGCAATCCGCCTTCCTAAATTCGGGCCCGAGGCGTGGGCCCCACGAGGTGGCTTTCGGACGTTTGATGCATTTTAAAAACTTATGCTTCATGTGTCCTTTCTGGGAAAATGAATAGCCTACGCCTCGAGGTTATCTGCAAGGAACACAATGACACAATCTGTGTGACATGTTTCAGGACCGAGGTGTGGGCCCCACGAGACGTAGTATGGGCATAAAGCGGTGTTGAACAACCACTTCATCAGGAGTCCATTTCAAGAAAGTAAATAGTCTATCTCTCATGTATTTTCACGAGGATTTGAATGTTTTAATTTGTTTGTGTGTGCGGATCCTCATTCGAGATCTCATTAAATGTGGAAACATGGAAGGGTGTTGGTCGGAGTTCCCTTTGACGTACTCTGAACCAACACACGATATTTATGCTAGTGACACCTAGTGATGGCATGGGCAGTGTGGAGTTATCGGGCCAGTTCCAGGTTTACCCTCTAGCGGCCTTGGGCAGTGGGTTTCCTGTTGACCTTAGGGTTTACCCTCCCGGGGGGCTGGGCAGTGAGTTACCTATTGAAATTTAGTTTTACCCTATAGAAGGTCTGGGCAGTGGGTTACCTATTGACCTTAGGGTTTACCCTATAGTGGGGCTGGGCAGTGGGTTACCCATTGACCATAGGGTTAACCGTTCAGCAGGGCTGGGCAGTGCATTACCTATTGACCCTAAGGTTAACCCTTTAGCAAGGTTTGGCAGTGGGTCACATGTTGACCTTAGGGTTTACCCTCCATCGGGGCTGGGCAGTGGGTCACCCGATGACCTCTTAGGGTTTACCCTCTAGCAGGCTAGGCGGTGGGTTACACGATGACTTCTTTCAGACTCAACCCTTTCTATGATGTTAGTCAGTGATTTTTCTCTATGATTATCGGAGCGGGACCCTTGGTTGTATGGTTCAGCGATGAGACAACTTTGACGTGCGGGACATTTGGGAATCAATGATGGATACCCTTAGAACTATTTACAACTTTTCATTTGTTTAGATTTGAGATAGAGATCCCCTTACACACTCGTTTGGGTTTTTTATTGAGCATATATATATACACACTAATTTTGTTCCCACTCCTTCGGTTCAGTTACCCTCTTTCTAGGAGGGGCAAAGACACGTGAGGTATGCCACGTGCTTTCCAGGTCTAGCTCTTCATGCATTGGACAAGTCTACATCCTTTGTTTTGTTGGGTTGAGTTTTACTCTCTCTATTGTAATCTTACACTGTTCTTTGTTATGTTTTCTACTCACCATTTTAGTACCTTATTTGTTGCTCCATCAAGATTTCGGGGCATCCTACTGAATATCTTTATAGTCAACCCTGGTTGGAATTTTCCCAACTTGATGCGCTTTTGCAGACGACAGACAGGTCGAATGAGACTATGGAGAAGCGTAGAGGACACATGTGCCTGGGCTATGTTCAGTGGTCGTAGTAGGAATTTTTGGAGTGAGCCTCACCAGCTGTTTACTTTCATTTACCTGTTTCCGGGTTGTGGCAACTTTTTAGTTGGGCACATGTTTATCCCTTTTCTATTCAGTTTACTAGTCAGTCTACTTTTCAGCACATTACTTGTTCTGTTTTAGAAGTTGATGCATGATTGAGGTTTGGTTATAGTCGTTTGCATATTGTATACCTTTTTTACTCTACACCTCTGCATTGAGTGGGATGTGTGTGTGTGTACAGGTACATAGGAAAAGGTCTCCCTGAGATTGTTACGCCTTCGGCGCTTGTCGCCAACCCCTGGCCTATGGAGGCAGACTTGGGGTAGTTGCAGCTTGAGATAGGTAGGGTCAGACTTGAAATTTTTATTATTTGTAAAGACCCGGATTTTCCATGTAATTTTATTTTATAAGTATATGGGAATTTTACTAGTCCGTGAATTTTTATGGTGCATGATTCTAAGTCATGGAGTGCCTGGAATGAATTTCTGAACTTTTGTTCAGGTACGTTCAATAAACATTCGAGAGGGTTTTTCTAACTTTTGAACCGGTGCTTGGAATTGAAATTTGAGGGCACTGTTGAACTCACAGCGCTTGTATTAACATAAGAAGACATTCACCTCCATAGTAGTTGGTTGAGGGTTAAAGTTAATTTTTGGGTTTTTCATGGAAATAAAAAAATAAAATAAACTTCATTTTATTTTATTTGGAGCTCCCATATGGATATTTTAGGTGGGGAACACTAGAACTAAAACTACATTGAGAGGTTATGGTGGTGGGGACAACCTGAACTAACCGCCCAAGAGAGGATATGGTGGTGGGGACCACCTGATATTAAAACCTCTTGAAATCCTTATTATGTGGGGAGAACCCTCTTGACATCCTCACTTAATGGTTCCACCAACTGCCTTTAATTAATATATTCCAACCTATGTAATTAATTAACCCAATTTTAAATTTTTACAATAACATAATAGATAGTTTAATCGATATTTTCACTACCTTTCATTTTGGGTGGATAGGTAGAAAGGAATTGGGAGAGAAGCACTCCAACAAAGAACACCAATGAAAAAAACTTCTACTTCGACGAATTCTTCTCCAAACTCCATCAAAGGATCGATAACAAGGATCTTCTCCACCGACGATCGAGGGAATGCTGATGTCACCAGCTTCCTTCTTTTCACAATGATTCATCTTCTTCCTTTCAACCTCGTCAAAATCATCAAGAGATTGAGTTAAAGATTATTTCTATTTGTTTTTCACCTCCCCTGTACACCCCTTATATTTCTTTTATGTGTTGTAAAAAATCATTGCAGGAGGATATGATTTAACAGTCAGGTTTATGATCATGATGAAGCATATGATTCCTCCCTAACATAGATGGTATGTGCCAAACCATCATGGCCCGACCCTTCTACAAATCCGGTGGTGTTATTAATGATCGAGGAGGAAAGAAACCATCCATGGTTGGGGTATGAGAACGGTTGCCGGCTCAACCATCGGTTGCGCTGAAGGCGCCGACGCACCCCCCCGTCCAGCATCCTTCAGACCAACCGTTGCCACAGTCGTCATCTTCTGCTCCACACCACCCCATGGCCAAGGCACTACCCCGCGGCGGACCACCACCCAGCAGCCGGTCTGCCAACCCGCGGCTGGACCGCCATCTGCATGGCGGGACCGTCACCCCACAACCTGACCACTGCCCTGCGGTGGAACCGCCAACCCATGACCGCACTGCTGCCCCGCAGCTGCACCGCCACCCCACGTCCGAACTGTTGTTCCTGGCCAAGCCACCCCACGACCTCGTTCCCTCGTAACCCTCTCTGACCCCCCTCACAGTTTGTTGGGCCGGACCCAGCGAGCCGGCCCGAAACCAATGATCCTGGCAGTACTTTCATCCAATCTCGACCCAACAGGTTAGGCCAAGTCGACCCGGACATGGTCAGTCCGACCTGGTCAGACAGGACCTGGGCCCACTATGACCCATTTATTTTTTTGGCCATAACTTTCGCACCAGACGTCTGTTTGACGAACCATCAGCGGTGCTAGAAATCTTGGAGCGAGACAGTCCCATTGAGTATACCCCACTAGATTTTTTGATTAATATAGGGAACAGACTGGTTGGATTGAGAACGAATCCAATAGGCCCCCCTGGACTAAAAGGCTAATAACTCACATACCGATCATTTTATTGATGCAACGTCTATTTCATTGAGACCCATATGACTTAGTGGACCATTTAGATGCTTCTTCATGGGAGTTCATGGTATCTGAAGTATAAACCAGTAGCTTGTGGAGAGGATCCCTCCAGAGATGAGTGAGCATAGTGCGAGAACCTAGTAGCTGGCTGTGGCTTGACGACTGCTGACCTTTTCTACTCGGTGTGACTTGAGGGGCCCAGTGGGGAGCGCCTTTGTGTAATGTGGAAGACCCATGGTGGGGAGAACCTAAGTGTGACAAGGAATACCCATGGTACTCGACAAGAGGAGTACCTTAGTAGGATACGAGGGGGAACACCTCTGTGTGACGCGACAAACCCACAGTACTCGACAGGAAAACTACCTCAGATAGTCACAAGGGGGAGTGCCTCTATGTGACGCGGAAAAAACATGGTGGGGAGCGCCTCTGTGTGACATGGAAGACCCATGGTAATATACAGGAAGAGAACCTCAATAGTCCATGATTAGTAGGAAGTGCCTCTATGTGACACGACAATCCCACTTAACTCGATTAAGATGGAGTTCAACCGATGTGTTTGACAATGTGACTAGGGATTTTACTTAATAATACCCCTAGAATAAATCTTGGTGTGAGCTAAGACAGTACCTCTGTGTTTTTCTCATGATTGAGATGAATTACTTGATATCTTAGGTATTTGTATGGGTATATACCTAAGTATTTTTATCTATTGATTTCATGATTTTTCATTTATCCTTTATATATTTTTTGAGACCTAGAGGGTCTTGGGGTCCCTACTGAGTATCTTTATACTCATCCCTACATAGGTTATGCCCGCACCTTGTTGTGTTGGATGTAGACGATAGGAAGCGTTGACTGAGCCTGAGAGTACCAAGACTAGACGGTGCCCAGAGGTGGACCATATGACATATCAGTATGTAGATAAGACGGGTGGATGAGGAGGTGTTGAGGAGGAGATCTGTTCCTACCCTTCAGGTAGGATCCTCAGAGGACAATCCAATAGCTATGTTTTCTCTTTCTTCAGTAGTTTTTAATTTCAGTTTTAATTATACCATTACTGTTGGTCTTGTATTCTGGCCCCTTTTTTACTTTCAGAACTCTTTTGGTTATACAATTTTCTTATGTTCGTATCTTGCTGTGTGCTAGGTTTCATGAGTTTACAGGTTATAAATGCAATGCCATCCTAGTTTTAGGGAAAATTATTTTCAGTTCTAGTCTCCTACCCCTGGCCTATGGAAGGTGAGCTTGGGGTAGTAACGGTACGGGAATCAGGGGATGGGTTGTGAAAAATTGGAATCCAAAGAGTTGGTTCAACAATAAACTAGGACTCTGATCTTTTCTATGAAGTAATATTGTTAAGGGTAATGAGTGTGGTTTTCAGTTTAGGAAGTCCAGTGTTGGTGCAATGGTCGACGTATCCATACACCAGGACCCTGACTTCTAATTCTTGAATCAGTGCACGAAAACACTGACTACATTTGTGTTTTCAAGAGTGTTCTCTATGAACACTTTGAGTTAGCTCACCAGGTATAACTTTTTGACTGTGGTGCCCCTGTTTATTTTCAGGATGCCTCCATGCAGACATCCAACTAGGTTTATGAGAGTTGTACGCAATGATAGCCCACCAAGAGATGAGGCCATGGTGCAGTGCCCTCTTAAAGTAGTGGCACCAGCGGAGGCACCAACAGTACCATTACCCATTAGGCCATTGATTCCCCGAGCCCCAGAAAAAGAGATATCATGCCACTTGAGTTTGTTGCATGAGTTCCATTGCCAGAGGACACCTAGGTTCAGGCAGGAGAAAGACCCACAGGCGGCTAAGGATTGGCTGGAGGCTATGGTGAGAGTCTTTTGACTTGTAGGGACACCATCTGATCTCATGGTGATCCTTTCCTCTATCCTTCTATAGGTAGTAGTAGACAGATGGTGGAGGTGGATTCTTCAAGTACACTATGAGGTGACACTTCTCTAGGGTGTCTTTGAGAGCCTGTTTCAGGAAGATTTTGTTTTAGCGACTACTCGCGCAGTAAGCATATAAGAGACTCTTCAACTGCAGTAGGGAAGGATACCTGTACTCAGTTTTCAACTAGGTTCACATACCTCTCACGTTACACCAACGATATGGTTCAAGACCCTTTTTTCTCGGCCCAGACCTTTGAGCAGGGACTCAGGTGGGAGATCAAGTCTTTGATGATCTCACTCACCATCCTGACATAGGCAGGGGTGTTAGAGAGAGTCCTCTTAGAGGAGATTTTCCTTGTAGAGCAGTCACCGGTAGTGAGATCCACCACCATTCGTCATGTAGAGGAGTCTTCTGCACCTGGAAGTAGACAGATGACATAGAGGACCAAGAGGACCATACCTACAGGTGCACGAATGTATGACTCAAGATCTTTTCTGCAGGTTTACCGAGGTGGATCCAGTCATACCAGGAGCGGGCAGTGTTACAAATGCGGCAGGCATGGTCACATGGCTCATGAATGTCCGACCCGCCATACAGATTATCCGCAGATAGTCAAGGGACTGCGTAGGTAGAGACATAGTATCGATCGAGGTGGTCTGCAGGGATCAGGAAAACGTGGCAGAGGATCTGGTTGTGGAGCATGCGGTGGGTGATGATTCGAGATGTTACCGCCACCACCATAAGGAGGTAGACCTAGACAGTAGGGTGCAGGTGGATAGGGGAGGGCTCATCTCTAGTAAGCTGAGGATTATGATCATGGTGCTCCGGATATGATACAAGTTATGATCTGTGTCTACTCTACCTTAGCTGTAGTGATTATAGAAATTGGTTCCATTCATTATTTTATTTCCACCGGCCTCGTTCGGAGCATTGAGATTCTGAAGGAGTCGTTGGCTCAATCCTTATGGCTAGATACACTTATGAGAGTGGATTTGATGATTATGCACTAGTGCCGATAGTGTGAGAATAATCTAGGAAGTGAGAGCTTCGGCTGGGATCTCCAAGTAGCGGCATCGAGGCCTTACGACGTCATCTTGGGTATGGACTGGTTATCTACAGTCACTACTAATATTTACTGTATTAGGCACAATGTGTGGTGTGTCCGCATGGATGGGACTAGGTTTACCTTCATTGGCGAGAAGGGAGACTTTACAGTATAGGATGGACTTACCCAGAGGAGAGTTCCGTAGATCACACATTAGTTGGTATGCCTCAACCTTAGAGCTGTTGATGTGAAGAGTCTGAGATATCCTGTATTGGTGGAGAAGTACGTGGATGTTTTCTCTAATGATGTTTCAGGTCTACCACCACATAGAGAGGTGGATTCTTACACTGACTTGTACCCCAAGGCCGACACCGATATCAACTCCAGCTTATCGGATGGATCTCGTGGAGAATCGTGAGCTACGAGTATAGCTAGAGAACTTGCAAGAGAAGAGATTCCTCTGGCCCAATGTTTCCATATGGGCAGCCTTGATTGTGTTTTCCAAGAAGGAGAATGGGATTTTGAGGCTTTCTATTGACTATCGGCACCTGAAACAGGTGACCGTGAAGAACACATACCCACTTCTGAGGATTGATGACTTCTTTGTTCAGCTGAAGGGAGCATGGTGGTTCTCAAAGATAGACCTCAGATCAGGCTATCTCCAGCTTAGTATACGAGAGGAGGATATGCAGAAGATGGACTTCAGGAGTCGGTATGACAATTAAGAGTTCTTTCTAATTCCATTTGGCATGACCAATGATCTAGTAGTGTTCATGAGACTAATGAATAGTATCTTTCAGCCATACCTTGATCGCATTGTAGTGGTCATTATCAACTACATTCTGATGTACCTGACTACTAAGGCGGAGCATTCCTATCATTTGCAGGTTTTACTGGACACACTTTGAGAGAACCATCCTTATGTTAAGCTCTCGAAGTGCCAGTTTTGGATCCTAGAGGATCACTTTCTAGGATATGTCATCTTGGTGGCTGGAGTTGCAGTGGATCCAGAAAAGATTGAGTTGGTACATTCTTAGGAGATATGTAGGTGTGTGACAAAGGTACGGAGTTTCCTGGGATTGGATGGACACTACTGGAGGTATGTCCCAGATTTCTCTAGATTTAGAGCACCACAATCAGCCTTAGAAAAGAAGGGGAAACCCATCGTGTGGTTAGAAATATGTCTGCAGAGTTTTCAGGAGCTTAGGGAAAGGAAGACTAGTGCCCCATCTTGAGGCTTCCAGAGGAGGGCGTAGGGTACGTAGTTTACCGCGACGCATCAGGGACTAGGTTTGGATGTGTCCTGATGCATGATCTAGGAGTGATGGAATATAGTTCTTGATAGCTGAGACAGCCTAAGAATAACTATGCTACCCATGACCTGGAGTTAGCAGAAGTGGTCATAATATAGAAGATTTGGTGGCACTATCTGAGGGGCGAACGTTTTACAGTGTACTCTGATCACAAGAGTCTTAGGTAAATCTTCTCTCAGAAGAACATTATCCTGAGACAGCGATGTTGACTTGAGTTCTTCTAGGACTATGACTTTGAGATAGTCTATACCCCTGAGAAGGGGAACATTGTTGCATATTCTCTCAGTAAGAGGTCTAGTATACATCTGCTAGGTGAGGCAATAGAGCAGATGGCTGCATTGAAGATATCCTTTGTGGATAGATACGGAACAGTTTTTCTTCAGTCTCTTATATTCACTCCCCCAATCCTTCTTTGAGTAAGGGATGCATAGTGTGGCGATGATGAATGTGAGACATGATGTGCTCAGATATCCACAAGACAAGAACCTGATGGATTTTCTGAAGGTGGGGAGCATGTCATCCTCTTCAGAGGATGTATTATGGTACCAGTGTCACTTCTGGAGGGAGTGTTGAGGGAGTTCCACACATTCCATCTAACAGAACATCCAGGAGTGGCAAAGATGTACCAGGATCTCCGACAACAACACTGGTGGTCAGAAATGATGAAAGCATTTGCAGAGTTTTTTTCTCAGTGCCTCACTTGTTAGCAAGTGAAGACAGAGCATCAGGTGACAGCAGGCTTGGTTCAACAATTAGAGGTCCCAGTGTGGAAGTGGTATGTGATATACATGGACATCATGATAGGAATTCCACTTACATCTAGGGGACATGAATTGGTTTGGGTGATCGTTGACCATCTCACCATGTCGGCCCACTTCCTACCGATTAGAGGGAAAGGTTCAGTAGAGAGCATGGGACACCTCTTTGTGATGGAGATTGTACGGTTAAATAGAGAACCTTCGACGATTGTATCCGATCATGATGCATGTTTTAGTTATTGTCCATGGATGGGGTTGATGGAGGATTTCGGGATGCAGCTTCATTTGAGCACCAGCTTTCATCCTTAGACAGATGGCCAGACAGAGCAGACCATTCGGACCCTCGAGGACATGTTGCGTGCTTGTGTCCTCAACTTCAGTCACAGCTAAGAGAATCACTTGCCTTTGATGGAGTTTTCATACAAAAAATGTTATCACACAACCATTAGGATTTCACCTTTCGACATGTTTTACAGGAGACCTTGTAGTTAACATTTATGTTGGACTGGACTAGGGGAGTAAACACTTGTGGGACCAGAGATGGTACGAGTTACCATGGAGAACGATCAGATCATCCAAGAGCAGATGAAGACTGCATATAGTAGGTAAAATTCATATGCAGATAGAAGATGGAGATCACTGGAGTTTGAGGATAGTGACCACATCTTTCTACGGGTCTCACCCCAATGAATACTACAGATATTTGGCTTAAGCGGAAAGTTATCTTCATGATTCATCAGACCATTTCAAGTCCTCAACAGTGTTGGTGAGGTGAAATGCCGCTTAGCTCTTCCACCTCAGTTGCACCGGTTATATGATGTCTTCCACGCTTCCCAGCTAATGAGATATGTGCATGACCCTTCTCACATCATCGACCATGGACAACTTGATGTTGACGATGGGTAAACTTTTACAGAGGCTCTAATAGAGATTGAGGATTGACATGAGTGGGTCCTTCGTGGATGATCGATACCTCTAGTGCATATTTTCTGGAAGAAAATGAACCTCTATGAGATCACATGGGAGTGGGAGGCTCAAATTCATGCTCAGTGCCCACACTTGTTCCCTTAGTTTGAGTTGTGGATTTAGGGGATGTAAATCCTTAAAGTGGGGAGAATGTAAAGACCCAGAATTTTCATGAAATTGTTTTTAAATATATGATAATTTTACGAGTCCACAAAAATTGAAGGCGCGTGATTCTAAGGCATGGAGGGTTCAAAATGAATTTCTGAACTTTTTTTCAGATACTTTTAGTAAATGTGCAGGTGGTTTTTTCTAACTTTTGAAACGATGTAGGGAATTGAAATCCTAGGGCACTGTTGAACTCATAGCCCCAGTATTCTCTTAAGAATACATTCACCTCAATGGCAGTTGGTCAAGGGTGAAAGTTAATTTTTGGGAATTTTGTGGAATTAATAAAATAAAATAAACTTCATTTTAATTTATTTTGTGCTCCCATGTGGATATTTTATGGGGGGACCACCGGAACTAAACTGCCAATGAGAGGTTATGGTGGGGGGGACCACCTGAACAATCTGCCCATGAGAGGATATTGTGGTTGAGAACACCTGAGGTTGAAAACTCTTGAACATCCTATTCAGTGGGGGGAACCTCTTGAGATCTCAACATAATTGTGCCACCAATCCATTTAATTAAGTTATACAAACCAATTTAATTAATTAAGCGAATTTTAATTTTATCCAACAACTTAATAGATAGTTTATTCTATTTTTTTGGATACCTTTAAAATTGGGTAGATTGGGAGAAAGGAATTGGGAGAAAAGATCTCCAATGAAAGACTCCAATAAAGAACGCTTCTCATTCGATGAATTCTTCTCCGAACTCTGTTGAAGGATCACTAACGAGGAACTTCTCCACCGATGATTGAGGAAATGTTGATGTCACCAACATCCATCTTCTTCCAATGATTCTACTTCTTCCATGCGACCTCATCAGTGTCATCAAGCGAATGAGGTAGGGGTTTATTTCATTTTGTTTATCACTTCCCATGTACACCCCTTCTATTTCTTTTGGGGGTTGGCAACAATAATTGCAGGAGGATAGTATTTTACCTTCATGATTATGTTCTTCATGAGCCATATGCTACCACACTAATGTAGAGTGTCAGGTCAAACATACATGGCCTGACCCTTCCACAAATCTTGTAGTGTTCTTCATGATGGAGGAGGATGGAAACCATCCATGGTTGGGGCACGAGAATGGCGGCTGCCACCCCCACCAACCGCAATGAAGGCACAAATGCAACGACGCCAACCCGCGGCCATCGTCGCAGCTTGATGGCGTCTGCGGCCCCTACTGCCGTCAACGGCTCTGCCCCCGCTCGACGGCCTTACCGCCGCCCGACGGCTGGACCACCGACCTGCAGCCAGACCGCCACCCTACGCAGCCGGACCACTGACCCATGACAGGACCACCACCCCATGCGGCTAGACCACCACCACGCGACTGAACAGCCAACCCATGGCCTGAACGCCACCCCACTGCCGGACTGACACCCCGAGGCCGCACCGTCGTTCCTGTTTGTGCCGCCCCATGGCCTCATGGCCTCGTGGAACTCTCTACGGCCCCTCAAGGCCAGCCAGGTAAGACCCAGTGAGCCTGGCCGAACCCAAAGGGTTGGGAAGTACTGCGGGCCATGCCAGACTAGTTTGGTCTGATTGGGTCAGACTGGACTCGTGCATACTACGACCCATTTACTTATTTTGGCCATAACTTTGGCACCGAACATCTGTTTGATGAACTATCAGAGGCGCTTAAAATCTTTGAGTGAGACGGTCCCTCTGAGTATACTCCATTAGAGTTTTGGATTAAGATAGGGAATAGACAGGATGGATCGAGCATGAATCCAACTAGGCCCCCGATATAAAAAGTCTAAAAACTCACAGACCGGGCATCCGATTGATGCGTTCTCTATTGCATTGAGACCCCTATGACGTGGCGGACCATAAATATGCTTCTTAGTAGGATTTCATGGTATTTTGAGTATCGATTAGTAGCTTGTAATGAGGATCCTCCCAGAGACGAGCGAGCATAGTATGAGAACATAGTATCAGGCTTTGACTTAACAACTGCTGACATTTTCATCATGGAGTTACTTGATGGGCCTAGTTGGGAGCGCCTCTGTGTGATGCGGAAGACCCATAGTGGTGAGCTCCACTGTGTGATGCAGTCGACCCATGGTACTCGACAGGAGGAATACCTCATTAGGCTACGAGGGTGAGCGCCTCTGTGTGATTTGGTAGACCGATGGAGGGGAGTGCCTCTGTGTGACGCAGCATACCCATGGTACTCGATAAAGGTAGTACCTCAGAAGTCCATGATTAGTGGGAATCACCTCTATGTGATGTGGCAGGCCCACATTACTCAATAGAGAAGGATTTCTCTAGCAGCCGAAGTGTTCTACAATGTGACTGGTGATATTACATGATACTACCCCAATGATAAATCCTTGTTTGATCTGAGTTATTACCTATATGTTTTCCTCATGATTGAGATGGATTAATTGATAAAATAGTTATATATATGAGAATATACATAAGTATGGTTATCTATTGATTTCATACATTTTGATTTATCCCTGATAAATTTTGTGAGACCAAGAGGGTCGCAGGGTCCCTATTGAGTATTGTTATACTCAACCCTACACTGGATATACCTGTACCTTGTTGTGTTGGATACAGAAGACAGACAACACATAATGAGGCTTAGAGTACCAGGACTCGATGGTTCCTAGAGGTGGACTATATGAAATGTCGGTATGCATAGGAGATAAGTAGAGGAGGAGTGCTGAAGAGGTGATCTATACCTACACTTCAGGTAGGAATCTCGGAGGACGATCCCATAGCTGCCTTCTCTCTTATTTCAGTTGTTTTGTATATCAGTTGTACTTGTACCTTTACTATTGGTCTTGTATTCTGGCCCCCAATTTACATTCAGCACTATTTTGGTTATACAGTTTGCTTGTGTTCGTATCTTGTTGTGTGCTAGTTTTTGTGAGTTTACATGTTATAAAGACAATGCCTTCCCTGTTTTGGGGATAACGCCTTTTGGTGCTAGTCGCCATCCCCTGACCTATGGAAGGTGGGCTTGGGGTAGTCATGGCATGTGCCCTGAGGGACATGTCATGAGATTATTCCTATACATATCACATTAATAAAATATAATTAATAATATGATAATATTTTTATTCATATTAATCATGTTTACCAAAAAATTTATTATAATTTCTATTTTTTTTTTGATTTATTCTCTCCACTACCACATAAGAAACATCTTTCTTTCCTTTGAATAAATTTCCATGGGTTACTCTTTCCATATTATTTTCATGTATGCCACTAAATATTTTCACAATTATTATTATCTCTAGAAAATCATTGGGTCGTCATTTATCTCTTATTTATTGTTTTAGGAAACTCAAAATGTTTAATGATGTTAATTATAACTCCTAAAATATAGTTAATAATAACAAAATGATTTGTCAACACTTCTCCATTTACATTCATCTTTTAATTCTGAAACAACCATATTTTACATCCCATCCACTATCAATTTGGACTTTGTTATGTCTCTCTATTTACGTAAACATAATTGTTTAGAGTGAGTATCTCAAATAAACAAAATAATATGTCTCCCCTTGTGGATAAACCCTTATATATACTTCACCATTCAATATTATTCAAAATAATTTCAATTATTCATATATAAAAATAATTATACATTGTATCCTAACCATTATGGATATATATATATTTTAACATAAATTAAAATAGAATCATAACATCAAATGTTATCAAAACATGTCCTCTAATTCCATAATTATGTACATGGCCATAATAATTAAATATTGTTTACATTTAAGACATAAATTCATTAGATTATTTTTTTAAGATATATAATGATTTGAAATTGTATAGATTCAAGTAATAATCCATAGATAAAAGCACATATATTTATATGGGGAGATTCCCACTCAATATCCATTTTACTATAATATAAAACATTAAATATTGAACTAAAAAATAATCATGACATTCTACATGACACCTTATATTCGTATAGTGATCCTTAAACTCTAATAATTATTTCAAAAATTATGGAAGAAGTACCTAAATATCATTAAGAGATAACAAAATAAGAAATCAGTTATTCTCATGAAAAACATGAAACCACAAAAAAACCCTTGTCATCGAAACCTAAAAGTACACCTATAAATACAATAATAATTATTTTAAAATTATCTTTTATCATTCATTTTGGGTAACATAATTTATATGGTAACTCATTAGAAATAAGATATTATCCATACAGGTTCAATTGACATTATCATTATCAAAACCTTATAGAAACCTTATAATACCCTTACAAAAAAGAGTAATTATGAAACTAACATTCAATACAATTACCTAGAAGAAATAAACATTACCCATTGAATTGGTGTTCTATCTAGGTGAACCCATTGTACAAGCTATATCGGGATCAACAATGAGATATAATGGGGCCCAAAACATATTATAAACATTCTTTAATGTAAAAAACACAGGAAAAAAATTTAATCATTCAACATTTTTTTTGAATCACATGAATTACTATTTTAAACCCATTTTACTACAATTTAATTTATTAATTTTTTTTTAAATTTAAAACCTATTTTCATGAATAATATACCCCATAAATGAAAATTTTGTTCTCCTTGAATAAAACATAAATACAATCTTTGGAATCCAACTACAATGTAATTTTTATGATAACATGAATTATTTTTTTATCGTATAAGATAAAACATTACTTTTTTCCTTTAGTAAAAAGATTCAAACATTACACAATTTTACGAAAAATATAATAAAAATAAACTAGAAGAATTATAAATATAAATTTACAATTAGATTATATAAATAAAAATATCTAATATATATTGTTAAAAATATTTACATGGAGAAAAAAATAGTTTTAGCATAAATCCTAAATTTTTATTAAGAATGACCCTTACATATAAAATTAAAAACATTCCATTTTAAAAAATCAATATTAAGAAAATGAAAAATGGTAAATAAAATTAACTCTGAATTCCATTGAATAAAAAATAAGAAAAATATTATGTAATTTATAATTATATTTTTAATGAAGAGAATTATTTAGAAAATAAATCATTAAAATATTCAAAACAATGTTTTCGTTTAAAATTCCCAATTCCATAAGTATACATTGTATCTTATATTAATTATAATCCACAATAGTAACATATGTTAGTTATTTTCATTTATGATAACTATTTTTCATTATTATAATTTATTACATTTCATATCATTCCATTTTATAAAAATTTAATTAATCTTTTATGTTTTCTTCTATAATTTTAATGATAGTTTGTATGTATTGGAAAAATGGATTTTATATGCTACTATTTTCAAATAGTTTATTTTTAAAATATCTAGATAATAATAATCATGAAATATTTATCATTTTTATAAATAAAAAATACATTTAAAACAAATTATAATGTGTTTTTTTAAAAAAAAATATAAAGCAATCATCAATATGGTAAGACATATATACATGTGCTTAGGATTTACATTTTTAATGAAATATAATGGAAAAGTTGAATGTATTACTATAAAATTATATAACTATCATAATATTATAAAAAAGAAATTATTTATATAAATATATAAATATATAATACATGGGATTTGTTTATGAAAAAATAACCACATCACATCATGGAAGTGGTAGTACAAACGTACACATGAATACTTTTTATTGAGTTGATATGTAATAAAGTAAAATATATATTCACTTTTAATAATAATGAAACATTACTTAAATTAAAATATATTTATTAAATCCTAAATTTTAAATATTTGTGATATGTTATGATGAAAAGAAAATTACCTCATCTTGCAAGGTGTTTTTTTCGTACAAATAAATGATATATTTGTATCCCATTTTATGGAAGATTATATGGATATAGATAGTTAAATTTAAATAAATACATATTATTATATAGGAGGAACATATGATATTATTTTTAAAATATAGAATTATAATTTATAAATATGGAAGAAAATAAAACACAAAAAACTCTTAGTAAATAAAGAAATCCCTTCTTCGGAACACCATGTCATTATTACACCAAACTCTTTCTCAGAATTGAGTTATGAAAAAAAATTCAATAGATTATTGGAATTGTTTTATTGAATTAATTTTGGTATTTATGGTTGTAACTATAATTATTTAAATTTATGAAATATAAATGAGAGTTTGTGGACTTTTAGATGTGTGGAAGAAGAGACACTTGTAATTTTTCAAAAGAAATAGTCATACCCACATTTTAAAATTATAATTGGTGAAAAAGAATCCATTATAGAGTGTTATATTATATAATATTTATATATGGATATGAAATTTATTTTATAATATAATATATGTAAATTTTTTTCTTACCTTTTAAATTTATTCCCTATTAAGCTTATTCTCTCCAAAACCATGGTAAAATATTATTAGTTTTTTTAATGTTCATTTTTACTAAAAATTATAATTTGATTTTTATATTATATAAATTATTCTTATTAAAATATGGAACTCTTTTTAGAAAAGTTATTTTCATTTTTGTGTAATAATTTTATAATGATAATTCTACAAACGTTTTGGAAATGTGGGTTTTTAGGAAATTTGTTTTTCATCTTAAGATAATTTTATACTAACTCAATAAAAATTAATAATAATTATATGGAATTAATTTTATATTAATATATATATATATATATATATATTACATAAATTTAATTTAAATAATTCCCTATTTTATATTCTATAAATTATTTTTAAGGGAGATACATTACGAAATTCAATTTATTTTTGAGAAAATTCCCTTTTCAAACAAAAAAAACATATACTAAAATCCAGTATTAATATTAATAAAATATATCTAATTGGATTAAATATAAATTATTAATAATTATTTTATTATAAATAAAATTCCAACCATCATGGGACTATTAAATTAATTATATTATTGAAAGGATATTATTGAATTTGAATAATTTTCACTTTTCAAAATTCTTTGAAAAACTATTTTTTTAAATAATTAACTGTATGTAAATTATGATATTCTAATTTATATATATTTTGTTTCATTTATCAAATACTTATTATAAAATTTATCAAAATATATTATAACATTTTCTCAAAATAATTATTTTTATTTATTGTTAAATAAAACATAATTTTTAAAATTAACATTACAACACTACAAATTGATTGATTATTTAATATTCATTGATCAATATATTTTTCAGAATTAAATTTATATATATTTAAAATTGTAGTCAATAATATTCATAATCACTAGTTTAATTTATAGTTTCTAAAAATAAAATTTGAAATAAAAATATTTTTTGGTTCGGTTATTATTTTTGTTGAGCATCTTTTATTCTATTTAACAAAATTTTATATTTTGAATATTATGTTGTACATAGGATAAATCCAAGTATTATTTGGGCTCAAAATATATTTATTTCATATACTATAACCCTAGTATCCCATAGTTGTTTATTATAAGAATTCAATGGCATAAGATACAAGGGGACAAATCCCGAAGGACTGAATAGTTTACTATTATTGGGAAAGTAGATAAATTCATGAAATTAAATTATGATTAAAAAAATAACAAATAAATTTCTATGAGAATTTAATATTTCCCCTTAGAATAATTCCATATATCAATTATAAAAAACATTTTTATATCCTGGGGAAAATAAATTATATAAAAGAGGATAGTCCAGATGATAAGTATTAGTACACATACAATAAAATCTATCATTAATTAAAATGAATAATATATATGTTAATATAAATTACTAATTATAAATATATCCAATAATTTTTTGAGTATAATATTGGAGGAATAAAAGTTGCTAAAAATTCCATATAACTAGTCACATGATATTGATAGTTAAAAATGGATATTGTAATTAATACAACAATAACATTGAAATATACCTAATGAGGAAATTCATAATGTCGGATATCATAAATATTCTTTAATGAACTTTGACATCCTAATTTATATCTATGGTAAAATAATAATATGTTCAACTGATTATTCTCATGAGACATATCTATGAATCAATGGACGATGAAATTTTGGGCCCTAATCATCACTAAATTAGTCCTAATAATTTTTCATACTAATGGGGTGAAGCATTACAAACATAAAAATTCATATTTAAAAACTATAATACTAAATTCTATTACATACACTAATAAATAATCATAATAATGAAATATGATGTTTGATTTGGTTAATCGTAAGAAAATAGTACATCCTTGATGAAAATGATACTAAAAAATTAAAATAAATATCACAGATAATATCAAGACTACATATACCCATTGTAACATATGTATAACAAATGTTTGATATCATTGATAAATAGAAATGACATAAAACATTAATTCAAATTATTTTTGAATAATATATCCTTATCATTATAAACATCACTATTTTGATATAAAAGATTAAAAAATTCAAATTAATTTAAATATAAAATATCATTGGAAACTTGTAATATGCTCATTTAAACATCGAATGGACATTATAGTGAAAAATTCAATAAATTATATTTAAGTTAAAATAAATATCAATCTCACTTCTTTTTAAGGAATAAACATGAACGGTTTGGAAAATGACATGAAGAATCCATCTAATTTTATTTAAAAAAGTAAATAATAGTAAGTGTTTTTATTAATAAATAATATGTTGAATGTAAAACACATTTATAAAAGAAATTTTTAGAAAACGTGATAGTGAATAAAATAAAATTTCAACAATATAAATAAATTAAATAATTATTTTTTAAAATCTTTTTCTGATTAATTTTAACAGAAAATGAGTGTAATAGGTTTTCATTAGATTAAAATGAAATGATAAAACAAAAGAAATCAAAATTAAATTAATTTGTAAGATAATGAAATAATAATTTATTTTAATGGTAGATCATGAATAATAAATCCATATTTAAATGATATTGACATATTAATCAATTATACCTTTTGTTACTACTATATCGTAAGCCCTATGAAGTTAGTAAAATAAATTGAAACATTAAATACCATGAAGATAAAAGAATCATGATATTACATGAAAAAATGGGCAGTATATACACTGATCAATGGAAAAAGGACATATATGGGATATGTATCATGAAATTCATAGTGAGACAAGAATCCCTTACTATAACTCCTTGAGTTTTTTTGATTTTTTTGTGAATTAATTAAATATTTTATGTTTGTAATTACATGAAAAACATAATATAGGTATTGTTAAATAAAATCACTATGTACGGATTTCATTATATATTACACCATGTAATGTATGTGATAGATAGAACACATATAGTAGCTTTTGGCACACAAAACACTTTATCTGGCTAGTATTATACATAATAATGAGTCTCTTTGGTAGCTTGTGTTACAAGAAAGGTCCTATTTTACAGACCAAAAAAATAAAATTGTTAATATTATTACATATACCACCTAGACATTGGAATGGTAGTTACAAATAAGATTAACTAAATTATGATAATAATATTTCCAAATGTATATAAAATTAATCCTTTGGTTATCAAAAATTCGATGTGACTGTAAAATACATTTGAACCAAAAGAAATTACATTTCAATGGAAAATATTTTTCTACATACAAATATTATTTATTCACAATAAATTAAAAAAACACTCTTTTATTAAAATTTATTAATAAAATTATTATATTATATATTAACTCAATATTTATATTCTAATCCAATTTATTTGATGGGAATAAGATTAAAATAAATCCAATTTTTTGAATAAAAATACGTTTTTCTATATGATGAAATTTTATGACCTATTAATGATTAACCAAATTTAAATCTTTTTTTTAACATATAAAAATTTTGTCTTAAAAAATAAAATTTATTTTAGATGTGAAATAACACAATTTACTATGGGTGAATTTTCTCTATGTTGTTCCATTTTTTGATTAATAGTAAAAAACTATGAATTCTATTTCCAATCTATTTTTAATAATATCTTTTATATAGTTAAATTATATATTACTATATTTTTAGAGTATAATTATAACAATTTTACATAAATTAATCCAATTTAGTTTATTAGAGTTAATTTAATATTTAATTTTTATATAAAAAACTTTTTTCAACATTTTAACTTTTCTATATTAAAAACTATGTTTATCACCCCATACACGAGATTAAATTAAATTTAATTTCATCCCCTAATGTGATTATAATTATTAAAAAAATCAATTTCAATTTTAGAATTAATTTAATTTATAATCTTAAATATGTTCAAATTTGTTTTTTAATGAAAATTGTATTGAAAGTAATTAATGTTAATTTCTGTGATTAAGGGAATAATTAGCTTACCAAATGGTTAAATCCTGATCATAAGGGCAAAAATGTCCTAGAAACATGTAAAAAATCCATCATCAGTCCATATATTATCCCTATACTCAAATTAATATAATTTTTAGAATTATTTTCTCTATATGATATAGTGAACCATGTTTTACGTATTTTTTAATACATGATTTTAGATTCATATTCTCTACATTACAAAAATAAGTTCCTAAAGGCAATAATAGTTTAGTGTCTTCGGAATCATGGAAACAAAATATTCTATCTATTAAATTATATTAAACATATCCCATAAATATTACCACCTTTAGTACATCTACCACGACCTTTTATCATAAACATTCAAAAAGAAACATCAGAAATGGGTGACCTCTAATGTTTATTAATGGTAAATAAAGGGAATGCAGATGCATATCATAAATATTAGGGTATAAGTATTTAATAATTTTCACTAGAAGATAATACACTGAAAATGAAACATTATGAACATGAATATTGGGATAAAGCTTTGATGTTCATAAGACATTAATTAGAACGAAATAAAAATCATGAGTAATGAAATCATTATATAGGAATAACAAAAAGGATTTGTGGAATAGATATATGAATATAATGATTTATGTAAAGTAAACCTAAAATGAACTTTATAACAAGTTAGGTTTGGGCTATTACCCATTTACCTACATTTGGAATGGGATGAATAACAATGTATGCTCATTCTATTTGGCTTGGTCAAGAACCTATGTACCTTTTTTGGGTTGGGGATACAAACTATGCACCGTATTTATTTTAGGCGTGGGATAAAACCCATGTAACATAATATTTTTGGGTGAGAAATAAAATGGGTGTACCCTCATTCATTAACGATTGGGATACAACCCTTGAGCCTTCTTGTTTTTTGGCATGTGCTACAACCCGTGTACAATATTTCTTTTTGGATTGTCTTACAAACTATGTAACATTTTTGTTTTCGGGATAAGGCTACAAGCCTTGTTACCTATTATCTCATATACAACATATGATTACCCAATAAATTAGAGTAAGATATTGGTCTTACCAATATCATTATAATATCATTTATAAATGTTTCTCAACATAATAATACATTCATCATATCATAACAGATAAAAAAAATAGGTTTTAAAAAAATCAAACCGTAACCAATGATATTATATCGCTATAATTAACATTTCCTCACACTATAACCAATAAAAAGATATAGGTTTTATAATAACTTCATGAAATCATAAACTGTGAAAAAAGGTGGGTTTCAAAATCATAATACATATAGAAGTGAAATGGTTGTCAAACTAATAATTGCATCACAACATAAACCACTCAAGTAATAATATTAATGGATAATTTAGATAATTTTCTATAAGATCTTGAGTAACATCAATATTTGTTATCGAAAATGGAAAATATATTATATATATGTTTTGAAAAAAAAAATTATTTAAATATCCTATCTTTAATTCAATAATTCTTTTTAAAAATTCAAAATTTTAGAAAAACTTTTTCCTTAAAAACATCAAAAATAATATTGAAAACATTTTCCCAAAAAATATCAATGAAAATATATTAAAACTTATCATTTTAAACATAAATATAAATCATAAAATAATTTACGGTCATTAAATCCTTACATATTATATAAGGTAAAAATAACATTTCATTTTCATGGTAAAAACGATTGAAAAATAATCCATTTAAAAGGCGAAAAGAAATTCATTATAAAATATTTTTAAATTAAAAAACAGGAAAAATTATTTTATATAATTTTATGATAATATTATAATATTCTTTTAACTATTTTAAGAAAGCATAGACCTCCAACTGAAGTGATTGTAAAGTTGGGATTTCATATGAAACATTATTAAATATATTTTGTACCTAAGATTAAAAATACACTACCAATATAAGATTATATCATCAATAACCATAGGAGAAAAAAAATCATTAATTTTTGTGAGGTATAGACCATATGATTTCACCAACGGAAGCATAAACCTAAACAATATTGAAAAGTAATGATATTGTCTCAATAATCTCTTATAACTTGGTGACATGGGAGCATACTATACATATAAGTAAATGATATAAAATAATTCATAAAATATTATGAAAAGTATAATTTTCATGATTTGTCATGTGTGTCGTTATTTTATATACCTGGATAATCAATTTTTTGGCACAATAAAACACATGTCTCAATGATGGCAAATTCAGACACAACTATTTTACCTATATTGTAACAATTGAAAAATAATCACCATGAAAGAATTATTATAAAATGTATATGTTAATTCCCCTAAATTTCATGTACAAGATACATATAATAAAATCATGTGCTTTGCTTACATCACATAAAATTATAGATTGGAGAACATGTCATGTATCTCATTGAAATGGAATGTGAGATGAAATATCCATACGTTATGTCTTGCTTCTCATCGTACTCATTCAAACCACCTATATACTAATTATAAATTTATTATAATTTTTTATTCAAACATATTATTATATATAATACAATATATGGTATTAATATGACCTTATATTACCCTATTTTAAAGAAAACCTCTGTTAAGGTTTGACTTTGGGTAATATTCACATTGTTTATTGCATGTTTCTTAATTATTTTTATATATTGTATTTATATTTTATATAATGATTAATTGAATTTATAAAATGATATAAATATTATTTATATAAATAATATTTTTATTTTAATAAAATACATAATATATAATTACATAATGGAATACATTGTTTATAGAGACGGTAAGCCATATGTACACTTGAACGATGTTTCAGTTTTTTTATTTTTAATCAATAAAAAATTAAGATATATTTCCATTTTTATATCATTATTTTAATATATTTTTGATATAAAATATATCATATATATTAATTGAACTAGTCTTTAATAAATTCCAGGTAGTGTATGAATGAATGTTATCTCTTTGAGGGGGCAGAAGTTCACGCTTCCTTAAAAAAATATCGTATTAGCATAAAATGAAAAGTGAAAATATATATGTATAAAAGGAATAAAAAGGAATAAATAAATAATAATTATCATATATAACATATATAAATAGAGTCTCCCTCATAATGGACACCATGAGCGGTGATAAAGAAAATTGAATAATCATCATTTTGTGAGGTGGTAGAACTCTGTACACATAAACTGTATATTTATTATCCACTATATGGGGTGGTGTGTAAGATTTTATTTAAAAATTAGTATAAAAGAACCCTAATATATTTATTATAATTTTTTTTATACAATTATTTAATAAATATAGTGGAGTGCGTGGAGAAATAAAATAAAAGAAATGAGCATGACGGAAGGTGTTACCTCTAAATCGGGTAACTACTTTTGGGTTCTTCCAAAATGATTTATTGGAAGAAATTAAACACAAGGAGGGGATTATATTAGGAATTAAGGGATTTTGGGAGATTATTTTTATCTATTTTGGTTAAGCTAGGAGTATTTATATGAATGATAATTAAGAGGAGGGGATGCCTTTTTCTATTAGAGGAGGAGTAGTACTCGTGTAAATATTTGAAGAGAGAATTCCACCCAGTATTTTCATTTTTCATGTATATCCAATAATAGACTAATTCCAATAAAAGAGATTATAGTTTCTAAATATTTCCATAAAATTTGTATTTTAAAAATGGATAGTTCTATTTGAGTCTTAAATTATATTTTTCATCCTTAGTTATGCTTAACTTTACATAAATAGTTGAAAATAATTTTATTTATATTCACTAATAATTTTAGACAAAAAATATGATGAACATAATATACATTAATAATTATACATATTACAAATATGGAATCAATTTTTTCAAATTCCAATCACATAATATGTAGAAAACAATTAAAAATTAATCCTACTGAAAGGATGATACTATGAGTTTCTAAAATCAAAAGGATCATAAGATTGTTATGTTTTTAAATCCAAATTATGTTTGAATTTGGTTCTGGTGACATAAATTTTTTTAATTGTTAATATTATTATGTAATTATACTTTTACACCAACTGTATGTTTAATTATGTTTATAAATAAATTAAATGAAAAAGTAGTTTTGAATTAAAATCCAATTTTTTAAACCTTCATTAAAAAATACATATTTACCAAAAAAACTAAAAAATATGCCTACCAAATTTTTATTTTTCAATTTCAAAGATGATATTTTGTTTTACATATTAAATCCATAAACGTGAAAAAAATAGATTTAGAATGGGTTCTCTAGTAAAAGGTGGTAAAACTACAGTTATTAAATTATACGTTTTTATGAATTAAATTGGGGTGGTTCTTTTCTTATGTATATAAAATATAATTAATTTATATAAATAAAATTTTATATAATATATAAAATATATATTAAATTAATATCACTCATTAGTGGTATTTAATTTAGTTTTTTATGTTAAAACAAAATTTTGACTATAAAACTAATAACATTTCCTCTATATTTGATCAACATTCATTTTCATTTTTAAAAAATTTGTAACCTATTAATTCATATTATATTTTCAAAACATATATTATCATATAATATTTAATACTATTTATAACCTATAACATAACATCTATGTTATATCTTATTATAATAAATAATCATAATATATTATTTGTCAGTAAACTGCATTCCTGCGTGTTAATTAGGCCATCGTGGAAAGTCAATGTTCTGTTTAACAAAAGCTAACATCGATGTTATATATAGTGATGGAAATTTTTTATACTTCTTGTAGAACAGTACATGTTTGTACCATTTGAACAGAATGGATGACCGATTGTTTTAATATTTATATATAAAACCATTTCTATGTCACATGAAAAGAAAAATAAGAAAAATATTTAAATAATTTATAAAAATAAATATAACTAATATAATATCTGAGTTTTAAATTATACCTCTTCAAAATAATTTCACCCTTGAATTTTGATTAGGTTATCAAACGATTTATAATTAAATGTTTCATTTATAGTAACCAAAATGATAAAAATTAATATTAAAATATACTTGTAAAATGGAAGGATTGAAACATTTTTGTTACCTGAAATAACATATAACTAGGTTTCCATATATGATAACATATGTGGGATGTGAAAAAATTCATGTGGAAGAAAAATAAAACTATGGATTTCTGATTCATAGTAATAGAGAAAAAATTTAGATGAAAGTCAAGAATCTAATGTCCTATAATTTATGATGAACTAAGTGACCATTTAATTCATTACAAATAAAGGTACTATTATAAAATATTTGTTTTCATGTTTTATTTTCTTATAGATAAAAAATAACCATGAAAATATATACTTTCACGATTTCAAGATAACTCCTCCCTTTATTGTTCCTTGATCCACTTCACCAATTTCTCTAAAAAAGGAAAGTGAATTTTTCATTCCTGAAGCATTAATGGATCATGATATCGATGATATGTCATCCAATAGGTCATTTAATTTGATCAAAACCATTTTTTTATAATAGGTTATCCAATATTAATATATCCTCATGTGGTAAGATTACACTTTATTCTCACAATCTTGATCCAAAGATTAACATAATCTTTCCATAAATGGTTAACATTATAACCCACTCAAAATATGTAATAAAATTATAATGATGTCATGGATTAAACATAATCTTCATCCCGCATATATAAAAATATATCCCTTGGATTTTAAATTCCAAACATGTTACTATCATGATCATATATTTTCTTGAAACAAGGTAATTACTATAATTACCCTAAATACATTATGAAAACATATAGGATTCCTTATTCCAAAGGTTACATGATATGTTCCATAATTCAAATATGTTTTAAACTACATAAATGAGGAAATATAATACATTTTAATGTAATAAATATTCAAATATAGTGTAATTAGTGTTGTCCAATTTACATTATCGAAATCAGTCATCTCTTTATCCAAGAAAAACACAACTTCCCAAAATCATGATAACATTAAGGGTTACCTTGACATAATTAAAATATCAATTCCCTATATCCTCATCCCCATTAAACATTTAATTTAAAATCCATGATGTAAAATTATTCTAAAAATACTTATATGTTTCGTAATTCAAATAACATAATCTTTGAATTCCGAAACATAAGTACTTCATTCATCCATCATTATTCATAAAATATTACTCATTATTTATCAACTTATTCTTTAATAAGTATTACCTTGAATATTAAATAGTAACCATGTCTTAAGTATTATAAACCAAAATATGATTATACTTCTTATTTTTAAAGTAAAACATACTTGATAAACCTCACATACCATTCACATATCATTTGCGTTCTCATTAACATCATAAGTATAAAGAATAAATTTACCAATATACATATCTTCATTATGATACATCCAATTGTGAAATCGATTCACATAATTCCAATGATTTTCTCATTTGAAACATTAAATGTTATCCATCTTTCTTTTAATTATATCCATTGAATAAATCCTGATAGTTGGGTGTGTGAAACAATAATCATATTGTGATATGGAAAATTACATATTGGGTTCATAAATCATGGATCCAAATTATTTATTCTATTACACATTATATTTATCATCATTTATTCATAGTCATCATATATTTAAATCCTTCATGAGGTTTTGTGAAGAGATTAGAGAATTCCTAATGCATATCCTTTTAGAGTGTCAGACTAGGTGTGAAGAAAAGGCTATTTTCGTGTACCAAATTAACATGAGTATGGCGTAGAACATATCGTTATAATTTTTACCCCTAGATACATCTATCCTAGATCCATTTCAACTTATTTTTCTAGACTAGTATTCATTCCTTTGAAAACACTCACTCCATCCTTTACTAAAATTACATGATTTTTCCCTTTACATTTACTAATTCTTATACATATCCTTAGTGAAATCCCATGACATATTCATAGATATACCAGTAGTTATATAACTATGGATTAATAATCCTATTTTTCAAAGGTTTACTAAACCATTCCATTGATACCAACTATTGCAACACCGGAATAGAATAAAATGATGATACATAATTTTAGATGAATATCAGGTACATTAAAAAAATACCTACATGAGGACTGTAATCATTTAATTTATGGGATACATGTAAAAAAATATTTTATCCTGGTGTCTGATTTTCAACATATCCCATAATGTTCTCCATCTTTAGTAAATCTATTAAAGACATTTTTTGATAACCTGGGGAATAGAAACTTCAGAAATATGTGATCTCAGATGCTCAATAATGTTAAATAATGGAAATATTAATGCATATCATAAACATAAGGGTATAAGAACTTGATCAAGATAACTATAATATCATACTCTGCATATCAAATATCATCAACAAGAGTAATTGGATAAATATTTGATATTCATTAAGAATTAATTATAATGAAATAAAAATCAAGAGAAATTAAATCATAACTGAAGAATAATAAATAGGATTTATTGAATGCATTTAATGAATATAAAATTTTATGTCAAAGATACCTACCAAGACATTATAACATGATATGATTGGGTTAAGACATGTGTATCTACTTTAGTCTTGAGATTGAATCCTTTTTACCCTCTTTATTTGAGGCTTGGGGAACAACCCATGTAACTTTTAATTTTAGCCTTGGGCGATAATTACTCTACCTTCATTCTTTTAGAATATTGTTATAGCGCATGTAACTTCTTGTTATAGGGCATTAACTTCAACTTGTGTAACCACTTTCTTTTAGTCTTAGTCCATAACATATGTACATTCCATTATTAAGAATTTGGATACATCATGTATACACTTTGTGTTCATATAAAACTTATTATTACCCAATGCATTATAGTGGGTATAGTTTCACCTATATCATAATAAAATAATTTATAGACATTCCAAAAGATAAGGAAATTTTAATCATATCATGTCTCATAAGAAGAGATCATTTTTGTAAAAATCAAATCATACCCCATGAAATGAAATGTATATCAGTACATTTCATCACATCATAACCTATGATAATATATATTCATCATAATAACATCATGATAGCATAACCTGAGAAAAGAATTGAGTTTTAAAAGAAGAAAACCCATGGATGTGAAACAGGTTTGATAGGAATCATTTAATCAAATAATAAAAAAACATAATAATGTACATAAATGGATCATTTGGATAATTTTATTGAAGTAAATGGGTAACATCAAATGATTTTACCATATTTGGAAAATAACATGGAAGGATATTTTGAAAACATTTATTGTGGTAAATATCATTTCTTCTTCCAAAATGACATTTTAAAACATAAAAAATTTTGAAAAACAAATCCATAAAAAACGTATAAAATCATCTTGAAAAGAATTTGACAAACCATTTATATTAAAACATCTTAAAATGTATTCATTTAAAAATGAAAATAAATCATCAAATAATTTATTGTAGTTAAATCCATACATGTCACACTATGTAAAAGAAAATTCATTTTCCACATTAAAAACTCATAAACATTCCCCATTAAGAATTTGGAAAGAATATTATTTAAAAAAATTTAAAAAACAAAAAGTGTAAATACGACTTTTAAATATTTTAGGAAAATAGTACAATTTTGTTGGAACCCTTTCTAGTTATCATTGTTATTCGACAGGAGATAGGGTAATGTTGGACATTATTTAAAATAATTTCTTTAATATTTTATGTACAAAATATTACAATGATGGTACAAATTAATCAATATTTAATTAATAATAATAGAATAATAAATTTCATGAAATATCCTGAGAGATATATCATAATTTTTCATCAAATAATCATAAACATAAACATTCTTGAAAAGTGATGAGATTATCTCAGCATGAACATATAACATGGTAACATGGGATCATACTATACTAGTAAGAAACTGAAATTATAGGAATCATTAAATACCATTAAATGAATAAAATTAATGATGTAAAAGGTAAAATAGATGTATATAGTCTGCATGAATTAATTTAGAAGAATTACAAAATATGAGTCGCAACGAAGAAAAATTGAGATTTAACTATTTTACCGATTTTGTATCGTTTGAAACATAATCACCATGAAATAAATATAATTAATTTTGTATTTTAGTAACCAAAAATTGATTTATAATATACATATAATATAATAATATTCTGTAGATAAACCAAAAAAATTAAATTGTAGCGAACTTAGCATATATCTCAGAGAAATAAAAAGTGATATGAAACCCCCTAACATTGAGACATGAAGCTATTAATACTCTTTCACAACACCGTTATAATAAATTTAAATATATTATATATCTTTTAATATACCATAATCCTATAACTAATAAACTCTTTTTTTATTATTACCTTATATTAACTTGTTAAAAATACTATGTCATGGTTTCACTTCGGGTAATATTCACTTTATTCAATGCATGTGCCTTAATTTATTATATGATTGGGATTTATACATTCTATCATGATTTACCAAATATAAAACATGAAATAATTATAATTTATATATATTTTATATTTTTTATAAAAATCTATAAAATATAGGTGTACAACCTGGAATAAAAAGATCATGGAGACGGTGTGTCATATTATACATGAAGGTTGTATCAGTTTTTATTGTTGTATTGAATATCAAAAAAATTGAAATATATATATATATATATGTATATCCTTTTTTAGTATCATTATGATATAATATATATGATATATAATTAACAATTCCATCTTGGATGCATTCCATGTAGTGTAAGAATGAATCATATTACTTTGTGGCGGTAGTAGCCCAAACTTATTCAAACGAAATTATCATATTAGTTCCAAATAGAAAGTAAATATGATATGATATATTAAAAGAATTCAGAATATTAAATAAATATTAAATATAATATATAAAATATTTAAATAATTATTCTACCATAATATCCACCATGAGTGGTTGTATAGAAAATTTAACAATCGTCATTTAGTGAGCCGGTAGTTCTCCGTAAACAAAAACAGTACATTTGTTATCTATTAGAGAGAGGTATGTGTAAGTGTAATTTTAAAAAATATCATAAAAATATAATATTATATTGATGAATTTTTTTTGATATATAATAATGGATTAAATAGATTGGAGGGTGTATATAAGGCAAATAAAAAGAAAGGATCTTACGAGAAGGGGTTACCTCGTAATCTGGTTTCTCCTTTTGGTTTGTTCCAATAGGAATATGTGGAAAAATTTATAACAAATTATATTCCTATAGAATAATGGAAGGTATTTTGGGAGAATATTTGAGATAATTTTGGGTTATCCATGGGTCATTAAATTTTTTAGAAAGTGCAATGAGGATAGGCTTTTTATGTTGGAAAAATAGTAGAATTCTTATTAATATTTGATGTGAAAATTACACCAATGTATTTCAGGTAGAAATTCAATTCAATAAATGAAAATATTCTATCCAAGGGAGTATATGGTAAAATTATGGTCATCCAATGGCTCTTGGACAAGTGTATAGGTCATTTTGTAGTCTTAAATTTGAGTTTTAGTCCTTATATAAGAATAATTTTACCATAATCGATGTAGTAATTTTAATTATATTTGATAATATTTATGGAAAAAAGCTAACATTAAATTATTATAAATTTAAAATTTATATACATTATAAATGATATATCAATTTTTGAATTTATGATCACACAAGTTACAGAAATTAGTTAAAAATTAATCCCACAAATGAGAAGCCACTATAATTTTTTAAAATAAAAATGATAAAAAATTTCTAAGTTTTAATATCCAATATTAATGTGAAATTTAATAAAATAACTTAAAGTTGATTAATTAATAAATTTATTATATAATTAAAATTTTATAATTATTTAAAATAAAATTTATTCTTCTAAATAAATTAATTAAAATAGACGTTTTGAATTAAAATCCAATTTTTTAGATATTCATTAAATAATGGATCCTTACAGAAAAAATAAATAAAAAATCTCCAATAATGATGTTTATTTTTAAATATTAAGCCTATAAAAGAGAAAAAGTTAGATTCAAATTTGATTCTCCATAAAATGGCTCTAAAACTACATTTATATAAATCTATGTTATTAATCATAAAATTATGTTGGTTATTATCTTATGTCTATAGAATCTATTAAATGAATATAAAAAAATACTTTATTGAATATATAACATATATATTACATAAATAACACTCACTAAGATAATTTTAATTTATTTATTTTTGTAAAAAAACTTTGTGACCATAAATATAAAAATTTCATCTCCTATATACAATCTATGTTCATTTCCATTTATAAATAATTGGTAACATATGAATAAATATTATATTGTGTATATAGTATATTTTCATAAATTAGTTAATACTATTGGAAACCTCTATTTTATTATTGAGGTTATATATTATTATATTAAATAATAATAATATATTATTGTTTAGTAAACCTCATTCTTTCATCATATTCATGCCATCGAAGAAATTCCTTGTTGTGTATAATACATGTTGACTATTTTATTCCAAGTATTGAAATAAAATTTTAATGTTGTGTGTATAAAAATCCAAATAGGTGTCATTGAAAGGAATTTCAGACATTTTGTTTATATATATATATATATATATATTAATATTTCCCGTGTCATGATAAAAAAAAAATTCAAAAATATTATATTAGTGCAAAAAAAATATAATTTACAAAAACTATTAGTGTTAAATTCTACCCCAAGAAAATTGAATTTCAACTTCGAAGTTATTTCCATTTTATAACTTTTAATAATTAAATGTTTCATTTATAGAATCCCACATCATAAAAATGAATATTAAAATATACTTTAAAAATAGAAATTATAAACACAACTGTTACCATATGTAACATATAACTTTGATTACACATTTGAAAACATTAATGGGATGTGAATATATCTCCATAGATGATAAATTCATCTATCAAATTCTCATAGAGAGTGATAGAGAACAAAATCTAGAAAAATTTAACAATAAAAAATCCATAAATCATTGATGAACTATGAGACCATGAGATTCATTATTAATGGAAGTACTAGGATTGTTGGATTGAATATGTAGATGTAAATGTATATTAGATTGATCAATACCAGAGGGAGGGTGAATTGTATGTTTAAAAACTTTGAGTTTAAACACTTAAAGAGATTAGTTTAAAAAATCTTAAAGTAATACAATTCAAACAACCACAATTGTATTGAATAAAAAGGTATGAAGTAATGTAATACTATTAAAGAAGTGAAGTAATTGTATTCAAGATGAATACAATGATCAGAGTAATACAAGTGGGAGATTCTACCATAAAGAATATAGAACCTATTAATACAAAATGTAACAGAATAATTGTAATTGAGACAATTACAATTGAAAGTATAATGAAGAAAGGAAACAATACAAATTCTTTTATAATACAAACAGCAGCAGAAATGTAAAAGTATTACAATTATTTTGACCTAAAGAGAAGGGTTAGCCTTTCACCTAGGATAAGAGGTCTGTCTTACCACCACCTTGGTAAGCCCTTGATATGATGATCGGTTTGTCCGTCTGCCTATCCCCAGAAGCCCTCGATATGATGATCAGTATCTCTGTCTGCCTATCCCTAGCAGCCCTCGATATGATGATCAGCACGTCTGTCTGCCTATCCCCGACCACCCTCGATATTGTAGGTAATCAGAACCTATGTCTTTCAATTACTTGAAATCACTCAATACAATGATCGGCATGCCTATATGCCTATCCCCAGGAGCCCACGATTTTGTAGGTAATCGGCACGTCTATCTTTCAATTACTTGAAAGCCCTCGATACGATGATTGGACGCACAAAGCACAAAGCATGAGAGAAGTCACATCATCTCTCTCTAGAACTTGACATAAACAAAGTATCTCAATTGTACACACACGTTCACGCTTGTTCTCAGTTGTCTGTTGTACTCTCAGCATCAAATGACCTCCTATTTATAGGCCTCGGGTTCCAATGGTCACATCTCCTCTAATGGTAATATTTCTCTAAAAAAATCGGAGGGACTTGGACACCTGGCATCATAATGGCCATATTGAAATAGAAAGCATGACATTGTTTTTATTAGTTTGTAACTAACTCAATGACATCGTATTGGTTAAAACAAGATATATGAAGATGGTATACAATAGTACGATTAATATGAAACAAGTGTTTTTGACTAAGTACCAAAACAAGTAATAAAAGTATGAGTAGAAGAGTCAGTACGATACAATTGATAGAGACAGTATGATACGATTGACAGAGTCAGTATGATGCAATTGACAAGGTCAGTATGATATGATTGACAAGGTCAGTGCGATATGATTGACAAGGTCAGTACGATACGATTGACAAGGTCAGTATGATTAAAAAGACATTTGTGATTTCTAAAACAAGATATAGAAGTCAAAAAGATTGTATTCAGAGATTTTCCTTGGAAAGAACAAAACACAAAGTAAAGACAACAAGAAATACTTATCTCCCCCTAAGTTATTGGAAACTCTTATGAATATGAATTTGAAAACAACAAACTCCACCTTAGGTGTATACATTCCTAAGGATTGTATTCAGAGAATTTCCTTGGTTTCGAAGTATTTGATTAAATCAATCTCCCTTTGTAAAAAATTCTCCCCCTTTATAAAACATTCTCACCTTTATGGTTTTCAAAAATAATGGGGTCACTTTGAGTTGCCTGAAAGGGTTACAGAAAAGAATTTGCAGGAGAAAAGAATCATAAAAGTCATTACAAAACAAAGACAGGTTCCAAAAGAAAAGAAAAACAAAAACAAAAGTCATTTGTTTTCTCTTTCCTTTTCCTTATTTATGAGCTCATGATGAACAACTTTCATCATCTTGATTTCTTTCTTGTATTCAGAATTTGAATCACCCTGAGTTTTTAGAAGCTCTTTTTGGTCCACAAATATCTGATCTTGATTCTTGATAGTCTCCTCCTGGACTCTGATTACTTCCTCAAGGGTATCAATTTTGTCTTACAAATTCTTATTATCATTGGATAACATAGAGTTTTGTTTCTTCAGAAAAACCATTTCATCCTTGAAAGATGAAACCTTCGATAATTCAGACTGCAAATCATTCATTCTTTTTTGCAATTCATTCACTGAAGGAATATCGGCTCCATGAGTTATCTAATTCAGCCTTTCAACAGTTTCTTTGTCAAGATTATTAAAGGTAATAGAAAGATCATTTGACAACCTCCTTATATCTTCAATTTCTATCTCATGGTCATTCACCGAGCTTTCTATTTTATATGACCACTTGGTCATCCTGTTGCAAGCTTTCTTATGAGAAGCTGAGGTTTCGGAAAGAACTTTGAAATCAGCTTCAAATGACAAAACTTTCTTTCTCAACACTCTTATAGAACCAAACTTATTTTTCTGATTGTCAATAATGAAATAAATTTTCCCTTCTAGCCTGGGAAGGTAAGGAAGGGTATTTTTCACCCTTTGTAAAACATGAACAATATAATCAATTTTCTTGAGAGATATTGTATGTTCTGAATTAGTATCCTCATCGTACGAAGGCAATTCATTTGATCGGCTTGAGTCAACAACTGGTTGTTTTCCTTTTGAATTGTCTTTCTCTTTTCTTTCTTCTTCTACATTGTCACTGATGACAATAACTTTTTCAGTATTATATGATTGAGCACCTTGCTTTACTTGAGTGGGTGTTTTATTCGGAGTTTCAAATGTTTCAAAAGGTTCTTGATCAGCATGAGGGGTTTGATAAACACCTTCACTCTGCTTTTGAACCGACTCCTCCCTAATCTTCTTCGAACTCTAAAGGAATTTTAAAAGAAAATCTCCTTCCTCCTCTTCCACTTCTTCTATCTCTTCCATCATTGGTTTTCCTTTTTCATTCTCAGGAAGGCTCTGTACGATGGGCTCTTGATGCACTTCTGTGGTAAGTCGAGCACTAGCTTCCTCAACTGCTTTCAAGAGATTTGATGCATCAAATTATTGTCCTTTTATTTTCAAAATAACCTTCTTATTCTTTTCAGCCTGAAGGGTATCCTCAACCCTTAATATCTCAGCAAAGGCTTCGGTTGGATCAAGTCTAAACTTTGAATCACTTTCCTTTCTCTGTTACTTATCCTTAATCCATTTGGCTACAAACTCTTTACTGTACTTAGGCTTCTTCTTTGGATTTGATCTGGTTTGCGGATCAAACTTTTGAGGAACAACAATTGAAGGAATGTCTTTGGCTGGTATAGGTGTTGATTGATTTTGAGACGATTTAGCTTCTACATATCTTATAAAAAGTTTTGAATTTGGATCAAAACAAACATTCAGCTTTTTCATCGTACTCTTACTAATCCAAGATAGCTTCAGATCTATCAGGTTTCCTTTCAATGGAATGTTGCAAAACTTCATGCTCTCAAGAATAAACTTTGTAAGGATGGCTGGATACATAATCATTTGGGACTTAATCCCTCCTGTCTTGAAATTCTTAATGGTTTCAAAAACATACCCCATGAGATTTACTTTTCTCATGTTCACAAGATAGTCAAGAATAAAAACATCAGAAACTTTCAGAGTTTCTCTATCCCCTTTCCTTATGATAAGAAAACCTTGAATCCATAAAGTCACAAACCGATTGTTCGGAGAAAGATGAGCCACTTTTCTCTTCTTTTCATTTATAACTAACAAAGACTTCACAACACTTTCTCTATTAAACGTACCGACTTCCTCTGGTAGTTTATGAGATGGAAAAAAAGAGTCCCCTTCTATTGGGACATTCAGAAAATGAGCTACTTTTTTCAAAGACATAGAAAACATTCTATTGTACATAGAAAAACTGATAGTCATGACTTTGTCGAAAGATACAGTTTTATAGAACTGACTGACTTCATCAAATATAACCGGATCATGAGAAACAGGTCTTTTGACACATAAAAGCTCCCATCCTTGAAACAAAATGATTCTTCTGATTGTGGAATCATATGAATCAAAAAAGTCCCGAGAAACTAACCTTTATCTTAAAAAGTCTTTCTCTGAAAAAGTATTTGAAGGCATTTCGGCGGGAGTATTAGCAGAGGACTGAGACATATAGGTGCTACCGATGAAAGATCGTACGATGATTTTAAACCAGTGGAGAAGAGCTTCTCCTCAAAACATGAAAAATCAATGTGGGTTTGGGGGGGGCTATTTATAGGTGATATATGGGTGACCGTTGATCTTCTATAGTCAATATTAGAGAAAAAAATCAATGGCTAGGATTAAAATTAAAGAAAAATAATTAAAAAAATGGAAAGTACCAGCCGGAGAACGTAAGGTAATTTTTGGTTTTGGTAGAGTTAAAAAGAAAACACAATCGTACAAAGTAAAAGAATACTATCAATAATCATACTGATGGAAAACAAAGATGTTACCATTAACTTACAAGATGATGGAAAACAATCTTGTTACCATGAACTGACAAGCCGATGGAAAACAATCTCATTTCCATGAACTGTCGATACGATGGAAAAGGAATTCATTACCACGATTGGTCGATACGATGGAAAATAAATTCATTACCATGATCGGTTGATACGATGGAAAAGAAATTCATTACCATGATCGGTTGATACGATGGAAAAGAAATTCATTACCATGATCGGTCGATACGATGAAACTGTCAATACGATAAACAGAAAAAATAAATGATACGATAAAACTGTCAATACGATAAATAGAAAATCAAATACACATACCAGGAGAGTAAAAAAATAAAGATCATAAGATAAAAAGAAACATAGTAAGAGAAAAAAACATAGTAAGAAATGTCCTCCCCCTTTCAAAGGAAGTTGTTTGATGTAAAGAGAAAAGTAAAACAGGAAGTTGATATGAATGATTATTTTAATGTAATCATTCCTAGCTTCTGTTTTATAAACTCAAATCTATCGGAAGGTAATGGTTTTGAAAAAATGTTAGCAAGTTTTTCTTGCATTCCAATAAATTGTAAAATAATATCTCATTTTTGTGTGTGATCCCTAAGAAAGTGATGCCTAACATCTATTTGTTCTGCACGAGGGTGATATGCTGGGTTCTTACTAAGAGCTATGGCACTATTATTATCACATAGAATCTGAGTTTTGGACAAACTCAATCCATAGCCAGTGAGTGTGTGTTACATCCAAAAAACTTGATCACAACAACATCCAGCTGCTACATATTCATCTTCAATAGTGGAAAGTGCTACTGAGTGTTGTTTCTTGCAGGACCAAGAACCCAGTGAATCTCTTTTGAAATGACATGATCTAGATGTACTTTTTTTATCCATTATACAACCACCAAAGTTAGCATCTGAAAAACTTTTTAAAACAAAATCATCTCCCGAAGAATAAAAGAGACCTAGATCCATAGTGCCTTTTAAATAACGCAAGATTATCTTTAAAGCTTTTTAATGTGACTCTTTTGGAATAGATTGGTATCTCACACATAAGCATACAAAAAAACATTAAGTCTGGTCGACTAGCTGTCAAGTATAGCAAACTTCCTATCATACCTCAAAATATTGTTTGATCTACTGGTTTCCCAGTTTCATTAAGATCAAGTGTATTTTAGGTACCAATTGGAGTGCTAATACTTTTAGTTTTGTCATATCCATAATTTTTGAGTAACTATTTAATATACTTATGTTGAGATATATATGTCCCTTCTGGTTTTTGAGAAATTTTAAAACCTAAAAAGAATGTTAACTCACCCATCATACTCATTTCAAACTCAAACTTCATTAAATTTGCAAACTAATCAGTTAAATATTTCTGAGTTGATCAAAATATGATGTCATCAACATAGATTTGAACAATCAAAACATTTTTGTTTTCCATTTTTTTAAAAAGGGTTGGATCTGATGTACCTTTTGTATAATTGTTTTGTAAAAAAAATCTTCTAAGTATATCATACCATGCTATAGGGGCATGTTTAAGACCATATAGAGCCTTGGTATGTTTTAAAACATGATCAAGATGTTTTAAGTATTGAAAACTAGGAGGTTGTTTGACAACAACTTCTTATTTAACAAAACCATTAAGAAAAGCACATTTTACATCCATTTGAAAAAGTTTGAAATAAAAGTATGCTGCAAAGGCTAATAGAATATGAATATATTCAAGTCTAGATATAGAAGCATATGTTTCTTCATAGTCTATTCCCTCTTGTTGATTATAGCCCTTAGCAACAAGTCTTGCTTTATTTCAAACAATGATTCCATTTTTATCACATTTGTTTCTAAAAACTCATTTTACACCAATTACAGTTGTTTCTTTAGGTATTTCAACTAAAGTCCATACTTGATTCCTCTCAAATTCATTTAGTTCATCTTGCATTGCTTTGATCCAATCATAATCACCTAAGGCCTCACTTGGACTTTTAGGTTCAAATTGGGAATGAAAAGAAAGATTTTCTATTTCATTTCATAAGGAATTTCTGGTCCTTACAGGTTGATTTACATCACTAATGATGTTATCACTGGGATGATTCCTAAGAAACAATTGATTTGGGTTATGTAAAACCTATTCATCAACATATGGTACAAAATATTCCATGGTAAATGTTTCAGAAGTATCTTCTTGAATATTTTCATTACCAGAAGGATCTTCTATCAAAGGTTGATAATCAATTTTCGAAAACACATCTGAGGATGTTGGTTGGGATAATTTAAAAACAAAAGGATCAGATTCATCAAATTTCACATGTACTATTTCTTCAACAGTACAAGTGTTTTCATTAAAAACACTATAAGCCTTAGAAGTTGTGGAGTAACCTAGAAAGATCCCTTCATCAAATTTTGGTGAAAGTTTGTATAGATTATCTTTTGTATTCCCAATGAATACTTTGCACCCAAAAACATTGAAGAATGAAACATTAGGTTTTCAGCCAGTCCATAACTCATAATGTGTTTTATTAAGAAAAGGTCTAGTTAAAACATGATTTATAGTATAACAAGAAGTACTAACAACTTCATCCCATAAGTACTTAGAAATTGAGTATTCACTCAACATGGTTCTAGTCATTTCCTGAAGAATACGATTTGTTTTTTCAACAACACCATTTTGCTGAGGAGTCCTTGGAGTTGAGAAATTGTGATTAATACCTTTCTTACTACAAAAAGATTCAAATTCTGAATTTTGAAATTCACCACCATGATCACTATGAATAGTTATCAATGGTAGGTTTTTCTCATTTTTAACTTGGGCTCTAAAAGTTTTGAAATATGAAAAGGCTTCAGATTTCTTTTTGAGAAAATAGACCCATGTGAATATTGTAAAGTCATCAACTAAAAAAAATACATAGTATTTTCCTCCAATGCTTCCAGATTGTGAAGGACCAAAAAGATCCATATGTACTAACTGTAATGCATTAGAAGTTGAAACTTCATTAACTGATTTTAAGCTAGTTTTATATTACTTTCCAAATTGACAAGGATCACAGACTTTTGAAGAATCATATCTAAGGTCCGATAATCCTTTTACAAGTCTTTTCCTTGAGAGTTTACAAATGTCTCTTAGATTATAGTGTCCTAGTATTCTATTCCATATCCATGAATGGTCTTCTATTGCACTTAAGCAGGGTAAATTTTGGCTCCTAAGGTCATCAAAGTTAATAGTTAATACATTCTCATGCCTATGGGAAGATAGAATGAACTCATCCTTGGAATTGTGAACTAGACACTTATCATTCCTAAAATTCACAAGGTATCCTTCATCACATAATTGACTTATGCTGATGAGCTTGTGCCTAAGACCATTAACAAACAAAACATTTAAGATAAGAACTTTTCAAAGAAAAACAATATTACATACACCAACAATCTTTCCTTTAGCATTATCTCCGAAGGTAACTTTTCCACCTTTTTTTTGATAACATTTTTCAAAGATATATTTGTTTCTGGTCCTGTGACGAGAACAACCAATATCCATGTACCAAATATTTTTGTTGGTACACTTCTCATTTTCTTGAAAAAGAAATAATTAGTTTTTCATAATCCAAACTTGTTTGGATCCAGAATGGTTAGATAACAAAATTTTAGGAATCCACATTTGTTTTACAAAATGAGCATTATGAAATCCTAAATATTGAGATTTATTGAGAGAACACTCTCTTCTCCAGTGTCCACCACATTGGCACTTAGAACAAAAAGCGGTTTTTGTGGAACAAAATAGTTACTACTAAAAACATGTTTGGAATGAGTATAACCATGACCAGAACAATTTCTCAAAGGTCTAATTTGAGAATATATCTTGTCAAAGTTTTCCTTTCCATGATTAACGTTTGACAAACATTTCATTAAGGGAAAAATTTCTGACTTCAATTTTGAAACTATATTTTTATTTTCCAAAACATTTGATTTTGAACTAGAGTTAGACTCTAAAACATTTTTCTTTGAAATCACAGTTTCTAGGTCCTTAGAAAGTTTATCCTTATCAGATTTTACTTTCTCAAGGGTTTTTAAAATACTTTCAAAATCATAAGTTTTCACATCAAGATCATTAGAATGATCCGATACTTATTTAGTTAAAACTGAAATTCTAGAGTTTTACTTCTCAAGCTTCTTCTTGAGTTTAGAATTTTCATTTTCAAGTAATTTAGAAAATCTAGATACTTCCTCAAAAGAAGGTAACATATCATCTTCTGGTGATGAAGATTCATCATTTGAAGATTCATAATATTTATCCTCAATATAATTTTCATTTAAAGAGACATTTGTAATAGCCTCAACATTGTATACCTTAGCCATGGGACAATGATCTTCAATTGGTAATATGGATATAAGTATAATATTCCATTGTCCTGAGGACTCAAATTCGGAAGAATCGTCTGAAGAATCACTACCACATGCACTCCTAGTATAATTTTCCTTCAATACGTTCTTTGTCTTATAAAACATTTTCTTGTTTCTTTCAGAGTGTTTCTCCTTTCTGTATTTTCTCTTCAGTAAAGGACAATCATGCCTTATATGTCCTACTTTCTTACATTCATAACAAGTTACCTCTAAATCATTCTTATCCTTCCTATATTTCTTTTTGAATCTATATTGTATGTCTTTCTTTCCGACAATATTGTTCATCCTTCGAGCAATATTGTATAGCTCATTATCCAAAAGATCAAAACCACTTGAATCTGATATAACTTTCTTGGATTTGGATCTTGTAAGATTTTCAGCTGTTTTAGCTTTAGATGTAGAGGCTACACTTCCATTCCCATTATTCTTCTTGTTGAAATCAGCATCTCTCTTTATTCTTTTCTCGTGCTGTAGAAGAGTTCCAAAGAGTTCATCAAGAGTAATCTGGGAATATTTTCTGTTATCATCAATAGCTATCCTTTTTGACTCCCATTCATTTGGCATTATATCTATAATCTTATCTACTAGAGCTTCATAATCAAGGCCTTTTTCACCCATAGATTGTAAACTATTGACAATTGTCATTAAACTTTGTTGCACTTTACATACTGGCTCTCTATAAGGAAAAAAAATCCATGATACTCTGCTCGAAGCATTGCTCTTCTTGTTTCTATAACCTTGGATGTACCAAAATGAGTGACTTCTAATTTCTTCCAAATACAGTTGGATGCTTCACATGAAGATATCTGACTGTATATATTCCTAGTCATAGAGCATAATAAAGTATTACGTACCTTGTAATTTAGTTGATATTCTTTCTTCTCTTGGTTAGTGAAAGTACTGACTTCTTTGTCAGGAATTTTGAAACCTCTAGTAAGAATTATAAAATTTTCTACACCAGTATTGATAACAAAAGATTTCATATGATCTCTTCAGTACTCATAATCATTCCCATCAAATATAGGTGGTCTAGAAGGATTTAGATTGTCTATTGACCCAATATTCATTCCTTCCATCTAAAGAAACAATATCTTTTCCACTCCACATGTTAGTGTAGTAAGTAGTTAAAAAAATAGTAATATAAAAGAAATATAACAAGTAATACCAATCAGTGGAAAACCTCCTCTGATACCAAGTGTTGGATCGAATATGTAGATGTAAATTTATATTATATGGATCAATATAAGATGGGGGGTGAATTGTATTTTTAAAAACTTTGGGTTTAAACACTTAAAAAGATTAGTTAAAAATATCTTAAACTAATACAATTCAAACAACCACAATTGTATTGAATAAAAATGTATGAAGTAATGTAATAATATTAAAGAAGTGAAGTAATTGTATTCAAGATGAATACAATGATCAGAGTAATACAAGTGGGTGATTCTAACAAAAAGCATATAGAACCTATTAATACAAAATGTAATAGAATAATTGTAATTGAGACAATCACAATTGAAAGTATAATGAAGAAAGGAAACAATACAAATTTCTTTCTAATACAAACAGCAGTGGAAATGTAAAAGTATTACAATTATTTTGACCCAAAGAGAAGGGTTATCCTTTCACCTAGGATAAGTGGTCTGTCCAACCACCACCTTGGTAGGCCCTCGATACGATGATCGGTTCATCCGTCTGCCTATCCCCGGCAGCCCTCAATACGATGATTGGTATGTCTGTCTGCCTATCCCTAGAAGCCCTCGATATGATGATCGGCATGTCTGTCTACCTATCTCCGGTAGCCCTCGATTTTGTAGGTAATCAGAACCTCTGTCTTTCAATTACTTTAAATCCCTCGATACGATGATCAGCACGTCTGTCTGCCTATCCCCGAAAGCCCTCGATTTTGTAGGTAATCGGCACCTCTGTCTTTAAATTACTTGAAATCCCTTGATACGATGATCGAAAGCACAAAGCAAAAAGCATGAGAGAAGTCACAACATCTCTCCATAAAACTTGACAGAAACAAAGTATCTCAATTGTACTCACACGTTCACTCTTGTTCTCAGTTGTCTGTTGTACTCTCAACATCAAATGACCTCATATTTATAGGCCTTAGGTTATAACGGTCACATCTCCTCCAATGGTCATATTTCTCCGAAAAACTCGAAGGGACTTAGACACCTGGCATCATAACGGTCATATTGAAACAGAAAGCAAAACATCGTTTTGATTAGTTTGTAACTTACTCAATGACATCGTATTGGTTAGAACAAGATATATGAATATGGTAAAAAATAGTACGGTTAATATGAAACAAGGGTTTTTGACTAAGTACCAAAACTAGTAATGAAAGTATGAATAGCAGAGTCAGTACGATACAATAGATACAGTCAGTACGCTATGATTGAAAAAGTCAGTATGATATGATTGACAGAGTCAGTAGGTTACGATTGACAAGGTCATTACGATACGATTGACAAGGTCAGTATGATACGATTGACAAGGCCAGTATGATATGATTGACAAGGTCAGTACGATTAAAAAGACATTTGTGATTTCCAAAACAAGATATAGAAGTCAAAAAGGAACTTTTTACTCAATAAGGATAACATACATAGTTTCTAGATCTTTTTTCCTAAAGTTCATGAATTTTTATAAAAGGATATGATTTCATGATTTTACAAAAACATCACCCTTTTGGTTCCTTGATCAAATTCGACTCATTCACCAAAAATGAAGGTGATTTTTTCATTCCTAATGAAATATAAAATCATGATATCCTTGATATGTTATCTAATAAATTAAAAATTATAATCATTAATATGTTTTTGTAATTCGTGATCCAATATTCTTCAATAATAATCTGGTAAGATAATACATTTTTATCAAAAACATCATCTATAGTTTAACTTAATATTCCACTAATGTTTAAATTTATAACTCACTCTAATGTTGAAAATATATGTCTTGAGACAAAAGTCACTGAATCATGTTAATATTGATCCCTTGTATATCATTATGTATCTCTTGGTTGTCACATTTCAAGACTGTGACTACCTTCATCATATATTCTCATGAAACATGGTAATAAACAAAATTATAGTAGATACTTTATGAAAACAAGTATGCATTCTTTTTCCAAATGATACATGATATATTCAATATGTCTAATAATTTTTAACCTCTAATCATGATAACATAGACTACTTTTTAAAACAATAAATAATTTAATACATTGTAATCAAGGTAGTCAAAATTACATTATCCAAATAAATCATTCACTTTCCCATTATATACCCAATATTCATTACATCATGATCATATTAAGGGTATTCTTCCCTTAAACAAAAAATCACATTTCAATTTCTTCATCTCTATTAAACTTATTATTTTCAATCCATAATGAAAACATATACTAAAAATATCTATAAAAATCATGATTCAAATAACATAATGTTTGAATTACAATTTATATGTACTTTATTTGTTGATTTTTTTTCTAAAACCATTAATCAATATTTATCAACTTATTCTTTAATATCTATTTCCTAGAATATTAAATATGAACCATGTATTAATGTTCCTCCTCCTCAATATAATCATTCGTTGTATGTTTTATGTAAACAACACTAGAATAACAACACGTAAATTTTATATGTTGTTTGTGGTATCATTATCTACATAAGATTAACCCATAATCATTCAATATTCCTAATTATGTTTACAATATTTGAACATTGGAAATCAACTCACTTAAAGGACATGTTTTCTATAAACGCGATATTAATTTTTAAGAAACTTCCATGTAGCTTTCTCCGTTGAATTAAACTAGAAAGAATAGTGTGAGAAACATTTATCATATAGGGATATAAAAAATTACTTATTAGGTTTCAAAACCACGACTAATATTTCATTAATATATTATAGCATATGTTTATCCATGGTTATTCATGTACATTCTCTATTTAAATCCTTTATAATTGTTTGGGAAGAGTTTTGTTAATTCCCAAAGAATATCCCTTGAGTGTGTCAAACCATGTGTGCAGCAAAGCCAATTCTCATGTAACAAATAAGCACAATTCAGGCTCAAAAACATTTTTTTGGAGTTTTTACCCTAGTAAAATCTATTACATATCCACATCCACTTGTATTGTCCAGTCATGGATGTATTTCATGGAATCCTCTCACTCTATTCTATTTAAAATCCAAGATATTTTCTTATACTTTTCTTTTTTTGTAGATATATCCTTAGAGAAATCCTTATACTTCTTCATAGAAATACCCATAGGGATCTCACAATTGTTTTCTAATTATATTTTCTAATGGTTCACTAAACCTTTAATTTTATACCAACTATAGACACTTAGGATAATAATTCATTGATATTAAATGATTCTTATGATTATTCAGTACATTACAAAAATTAATGCATGTGGATAGTAATAGTTTACTATATTTGGAAGCATGGAAATTAAATCATCTATCCTGGTGTAATATCATCAATATATCCTGAAAAAATTTCCACAACTAGTAATTCTACATAAGACTGTTCATCCTAACACATGGAAATAAAACATAATAATGGTTTGATCTTAGATGCTCAATAATGGTTAATAATGGAAATGTTTACACATATCAAATACATATGTTTTTAAAAATTTGATCAATATAACTAGATGATCATTACATGCATGTCAATTGTCATGACCCATCCCCCGGGGCCAGCATCATGACTACCCCATGCCCGCCTTCCATAGGCCAGGGGCTGGAGACTAGCACCAAAGGCTTAATTCCCTAAAACTACGGACATGTTTCCTTTACAAATCATAAACACACGCAACCAGAGTACAAGCAGAAGAAAACACTATTTAAAAGTTGTATAACAAGTTTAGTGAAAGGAAAGGAGCCATAATACGAGACCATCTATAAAGTAAAAAATAAAACTGAATGCAAGTGCAAATGAAAATGGACAAACATCTGAAAGGTGAAAGCAGCTCTTGGATCGTCCTTTGCGGATCCTACCTGAAGGGTAGGTATAGATGGCCTCCTCTGAACACCATGTCCATTAGAATCCACCGTGTATTGCTACGTATTAAGGTCCTCCTCCGAGTACAGTCCAGTCTTGGTGCTCTCAGCCTCCATCAGCGTTGTCCATCGTCTGCATCCAACATAGCGAGGTGTGAGAAATGCCCATGCAGAGGTGCATATAACGATACTCAGTATTGACCCCGAGACCCTCGAGGTCTCACAAAATTCAAAAATGATAAACCAAAAGGTATGATTTCAACAGATAACCTTTACTTAGGTATATACCCATACATATACCTAAGTTATCTAGTAACCCATCTCAATTATGAGGAAAACAGAAAGGTCATTGACTTAGCTCAAACTAGGATTTTCATTAGTGAAACCACGGATGTTGGAGGACACCTCCTCTGTCGAGTACAGTGGCCATGTCACGACTCTAAGGCGCTACTCACTAACCTTAGACTGCTGAGGTACTCCTCCTATCGAGTACCGTGGGATAACTACGTCACACAGAGATGTTTCCCACCCTGGGTCTTCCACCTCACACATTAGCGCTCCCCCTAATAGCCTATAGAGGTACTCCTCCTATCCAGTACCACAGATCTACTGCCTTACATAGTGGAACTCCTCCGCCATGGTTCTACTGACTCAAACAGTATCACTCCCCACTGGGCTATTCGTGTCACTCCGAAATGAATCGGTAATGTAGTCATCAGGTCTCTGCCAGCTACTAGGCCTGCGTACTCTGCTCGATCATCTCTGGGAGGGTCTAATCCACGAGCTACATGTCGATACTCCATATGTCATGAAGTCACACGAAGAAGTATCTCAAAGTTATACCAGGTCATAAGGGTCTCAATGCAACAAATGAAACATCAATCAGATGCTCGGTCTATTAGTTATTAGCATTTAAGTCCAAAGGACCGATTGGATTCATGTACAAAACAACCTAACTGAGACTCATCTATACCCCAAACTCATATGGGGTATACTCAAAGGGACGACTATGCTCCAAGAATATCAGTGACACGGACGGTTCATCAAACGGATGTTCGGTGCCAACGATATGTCCAATGATTGTAAAAGAAACTGTATAGGCCTGGGTCTGGTCCGACCCAGTCAGACCGACTCTCCCCAACCCAGTCTGGGTCAACCTAGTTATGGTCCACCCAGACTGACTTGCTGCGTCTGACCCAGCCCATTGGGTAGTTCAGTCTGCTCTATTCAGCCCAGTCCATTGGGCTCATCCAAGCGGACTATGTAGACAATTTGGGCCAAAGGCACCACGTCGGAGACTCGTCCCAAAGGCTAGTGGCAGGTTTGGTCAGTGCCGCGAGGGGCGCTTCTCGGGCAGCTTGGCTCGAGAGGCCAACAACAGGCCGCGTGGGGCGCGGGCAGGCCGCGGGTGTGCCAGAAAGGGTGCGGTAGGGCGTGTGGGCGCCGGGCAGGACGCCGGGGCACACGGGCAGAGCACAGGGCCCGCGGGCAGGGCGCTAGGGCATGCAGGCAGGGCTTTGGGATGTGCTGGGCAGGGCGGCCGGGGTGCAGGGGCACCGGTAGGGCACCAGGGGGTGTCGGGCAGGCGGCCTGGGCACCGGGGGGCGCTGGGAAGGCGGCCTGGGTGCCGTGTAGGGCGTCAGGGGGGGGGGGGTGCCGGGAAAGGCTCAAGGGGTGCCAGCAGCGCGCGGGGTGTGCCAGAATGGGGAAGGCGTGCCGGGAAGGCCGCGGTTTCTTCGGGGGTGTGCGTTGGGCAACACGATGGTAGGCAGGTCGGGCGTAGTTCGCAGAGGCCACGGGTAGCGTGACCTTTATTCATCGTCTTTGTCATCATCACCTCATTGCCATGCTGCCATTACTTCACCGTAGAATCAAGGTTCCGAAACCATATTGGGTGCGGAGGGGTCGGGCTGTGTTCCATTGGCCCGAACCCTCCATGTTAGAATGATAGATAGTGGCTCATGAAGTTGATTCAACATGAGATGATAAAACATTAAACAACTTCAAACACACCCCTACCTTTTTAAATTATTGGGTATTCGTTCGTCGTGGGGGAAGATGATGTTGTCGTTGTTCACCGTATGCTTCCACTTCTGTGCTCATGCATCGTTTTGTTGACAACAAAGGGGAAGGAAGAAGGGTTGTCTAAGAGATCCCACGTCGGAAGGGGAGTTTCGAGGAAGAAGTCGAGGAAGTAGCGTCATCATCAGCATCTTCCCGTTCTTTGCTGGAGGATTCTATCCTCCCAATCTCTTCACTAAAGAAAGAATAAATGTGCCAAAAGAATATATTTTAATATATTATGCCCATTGGCATTAATTAATAATGTGGGACCCTCTTAATTAAATTCATGATGTTGGCACAATTTTTTTAAATTCACAAAAAAATCCAAAAGAGAAGAGAGGCTCCACCAAATTAATTGCACGAGAGGTTGGAAGATTAAATTAGGGGTTTTTTGAGGATGTTAGAGGCTTGGGTGGTCCCCACCTAATTAAACATGAAGCGGGTCAGGGGCGGGGGGTTACATCAATTAATTAGGGGTTTTGGGGAGGTTTTATTCTCCCCCATTAAGAGGGGAGTTAGAGACTAAGAGGCTCTCCCTCATTAATGAGGGAGAGTTGAGAGTTTTCCTCCCCTCCCATTAAATGGGAGGTTAAGCCCCATGTGGACCCCATGTCATAACCTCTCGCGGGAGGTTATGCTCCTCGGGTGGTCCCCACCACAATTATCTTCCCATGGGAGGTTAGGGTGTGGCGGTCCCACTACCAACTCCCATGTGGAGCTTTTATCCAACTTTACCACATGACGTGGGTTCAACAAAAATAAAATCAGTTGTCACTTATTTTATAATATTAATCCACATGAAACCCAATAACTAACTCTCATAACCGATCATCTGTTGTCGAGGTGAAAGTCTTCTTAAGTCAAAATGGTGCTGTGAGTTCAACGGTGCCCTCAGATTTCAATTTCGAGCACCCTCTCAAATGTTATAAAAACCCACTCATATGTTTAATGAACGTACCTGAACAAAAATCATAAATTGATCCCTGTCACACTGGGCCTCAGAATCAAGCACCGTAAAAATTCACAAACTCATAAAATTCCCATGTATTTAAAAAAAATATCCCACTGGAATTCCAGGTCTTTACATTTTCCCACCTCAGGGCTTTACATTCCCGTAAGCTACAACTTTCATTAAGGGAACAAAAGGGAGTACTATGCACACATCTGAGCCTCCCGCTCCCATGTGATCTCTTGGAGGTTCCCATGTTGCAAATGAACGTGCACCAGAGGAATTGACCTTCCACGAAGGACCCTCTCTTGTCGATCCTCAATCTTTACTGGAACCTCTGTGAAAGTCACCCCGTCATCGATGTCTAGCTCCACGTAGTCGATGATGTGGGAAGGGTCTTGCATATATCTCCTCATCTAGGATATGTGGAAGACGTCGTAAACTGGGTGCAACTGAGGTGGAAGAGATAGGTGTTAAGCCACCTCGCCTACTCTACTTAGATCTTGGAAAGGTCCGATGAATCTCAGAGACGGCTTGTCACCTCGGCCAAATATCTGTATACCTCATCGAGGTGAGACCCGTATGAAGATGTGGCTGCCACCCACAAACTCTAGAGGTATCCATCTCCTATCAACATATAAATTCTACATGCTCTGTGTATTCTTCATCTGATCCAGGATGATCTGCACCTTCTCTGTGGTAGCCTGAACCATCTCTGGTCCCACTAGTGCTGACTCCCTAGGTTCTGTCCAGTGTAGTGGTGATCTGCATGGTCATCCATAAAAGAAATCAAAAGGTGCCATACCTATGCTGGAGTGATAGCTGTTGTTGTAGAAAAACTTCACCAAGGGTAGGTGGTCCTCCCAGCTACAACTGAAGTTGAGGACACATGCACGAAGCATGTCATCGAGGGTATGGATGGTCCTCTCGGTCTTACCATCTGTTTGAGGATTGAAGGATGTGCTCAAGTGAAGCTGTGTCCCAAAAGCTTCCTAAAACCCCTTATATAGATGGTAAGTAAAGAGTGCATCAGGGTCAGAGACAATAGAATATTGTAATCCATGAAAACACACTATTTCCTACATATAGAGGCGTCCCATGATCTCTACATATCCCTGCTCTCTAATCGTTAGGAAGTGGGCTGACATGGTGAGTCGGTCAACGATCACCCATATCAAGTCGTGACTCCTGGATGCACTTAGAAGACCGGTTAGAAAGTCCATGGATATCCCCTCCCACTTCCACTCTGGAACCTCTAAGGGATGAACCAAGATTGCGGGTACCTGGTGCTCTGCCTTCACTTGCTGACAAGTGAGGCACCGTGAGACAAACTCTACTACCGCGTTTTTCACACCTGGACACCAATGCTTTTGTCAAAGGTCCTAGTACATCTTCGCCACTTATGGATGCACCGCTAGATGTAATGTATGGAACTCCATCAACACATCCTCTTGAAGAGAAATTGGAACCACATTACGTCCTCGGAAAAGGATGACGTGCTCCCCACCTTCATAATAACCATCAGGTGCCTTCCCTATGGATATTTGATCACATCGCGTCTCGCAGTCAGCGTCCCCAAGCTGTGCCTCCCTAACTCACTAAAGAAGTGGGGTTGTGACTGTAAGAGAATATAGATAGGCTGGCCCATCCCAATCCACAAAGGCTATTTGCAATGCGTCCAGCTACTCCGTCACCTCACCTAGCAGCTGAATGCCTGATCTCTTGCTGAGCACATCTGCTACTAAGATCCCCTTCCTAGGAGTATAGACTATCTCGAAGTCAAAGTCCTAGAAGAACTCAAGCCATCGCCACTATCTCAGGATCAGTTCCTTTTGAGAGAAGATATACCTGAGACTCTTGTGATCAGAGTAAATTGTAAAACGTTCACCCAACAAACTATGGGTGAGACTAGCCAATTGTGAAGAACTCGACTACACCCATCTTCGCCTACCTTCTACAAAAGCTGCTAAGATTTCTTCTTTGCTGATAAGAGAAATCCATTCTCATCCCCTAGAAGAACCACATCCTATGCCTAATACAATCAATCCTAACATGAACAGTACTAATTCATGCCATAGACGACGCTGTAATGCCTCGACGCTACTACCAAGAGATCAGACCATTACTCTCACCTCCATGGGTCGAGTCACATTGCCGGAATCATTGGGTGGTCACTAAATCTCCTCCAGTAGGAAACATGAATGTTAGGGTCAAGTCAACGGTTTTAGCTGTAAAATCTTATTATTAACCATAAATAAAGGCATGGAAACAAACGTCACAAGGACAAGTGTCTTTTATTACTACAACTCAACGTATAATGACAAAAAGCAACCACAAACAATGACATAAACGAATATATAAGCATCAGGAACAAGTCCCCTATGCCTGGAACTATTCTTACTCTTGTCCACCTACTTCCAGAGGTCTATGGTCGTATGCTTCAGCTTCCTGAAGCTGTGATCTAAACTGTCCACCCGATCTTTGCGGTCGGGGTGGACCTCCAGGTGGTGGTGGTGGAAACACCATGAAGCGTCGTCCACCACCAGCTGCACGATGAGCTCCTATACCAAGTCCTCCATCACCCTACAAACCATCTCGATTGAACCTTTGACACTTCCAGGGAGGTCCCTCAACTAATTTCTGATCATCTGTAATGTGGGTCGGAGAATCACGTGCCATTTGACCAAGCCTACAGCAGGAGTAACATTGTCTACTCCTGGTATGACTAGCTCTGCCTCCACCATGGGTTCCCCGCACAACCGATCCTGAGTTGTTCGGTCATCCACCTATAGGTCTGGCCCTTTTGGACCTCTACATCATCTATCTACTTCTAGCTATTGAAGACTCCACTGCATGTTAGCTAGTGCTGGGTCTCGCTGCTGAAGACTGCTCAGCAAGGAAACTCTTCACTAAGAGTGGTCACTCCAACACCCCCATCTGTGTTGGGATGTTGTGAGATATAACTGAAGCTCTGATCTCTCGCATGATTCCCTGTTCAAAGGTTCGGTCCATGAAGAACGGGTCCCGTACCTATCGGTGGAGTAACGCGAGAGGTCGGTGAACCTCGCAGAGTACTGAACCACTGTCATGCTACCATGTTGTAGATGTAGTAGCTCATGTATCTGCACCGCTCGAAGGGTGGATGGATCAAACTCTTCCTAGAACTGGATCTCCAACTACGCCCATAGAAGTGTCACCTGTTCATGAATCTGGATCATCCAGCTCAACCATCTGCCAACTGCTGCTTGAAGGAGGCCGGTAGCAAGGATCACCATGAAGTTTGCTGGCGTCCCTACTAGCCTGAAGACTCTCACCACAACCTCCAGCCAATCATATACCGCATGTGAGTCCGTCTCTCCCCATAACCTGGTTGGCCATTGGAGCTGGGACTCATGCAACACACTCAATCAGCATGCATTGTCTGCTGCTAGGGCTGGTGGCATCAGTGGACCAATAAGAAGTGGTACTGTTGGTGCCTCTGATGGTGCCTCAACAGGAAGAGAGCCATGTACTGAGGCCTCGTCTCTTGGAGGGCTATCAGTATGTACAACTCTCAGGGCTTTAGCTGGTCGTCTGCAAGGTGGCATCCTAAAAGAAACAGATGCGACACTGTTAAAAGACTATACCTGGTGAGCTGAACTGGTTTGATCTGACATTAAGAAAACTTTTAAAAACACATATGCAATCAGTGTTTTTGTTCACTTAGTTGGAAATCAGATATCAAGGTTTTGGTGTATGGATACGTCGGCAGCCCGCACCATCACTGGACTCCCTGAACTGAAAACCACACTTAGTACCCTTAAAACTATTCCTTCACAGAAAAGAAATCTTAGAGTCCTATGTTTTGCGGTAGAACCAACGTCCTCTGATACCAATTTTCCATGACCTGTCCTCCAGGGACTACATCATGACTACCCCAAGCCTGCCTTCTATAGGCCAAGGGATGATGACTAGCACCAAAGGAGTAATTCCCTAAAACTGGGAAGGCGTTGCCTTTACAAATCGTAAACACACCAAACCAGAGTACAAGCGGAAGAAAACAGTAAGTAAAAGCTATATAACAAGTGTACTGAAAGGAAAGGGGGCTAGAATAGAATCCCAATTGTAATGTAAAAATACAATTGAAAGAAAGTACAACTAAAAAGGGACAAACAACTAAAAGGTGAAAGAAGCTCCTGGATCATCCTCCGGGGTTTCTACCTGAAGGGTTGGTATAGATGGCCTCCTCAACAATACAAGTTTGTCAGACACCACCATGTACCGATATGTCGTAACGTCTTCCTTTAGGTACCATCTAGTTCAGGCACTCTCGACATCCATCAGTGATGTCCGTCATCTGCATCCAACACAACGAGGTGCGAGCAAAGCCTTGCAGGGGTGAGTATAAAGATACTTAGTAGGGACCCTGAGACCCTCAAGGTCTCTCAAAATCCAACAAAGATAAACCGCAAGGTATTATGTCAACGGATATCCATTACTTAGGTATTTTCCCATACATATAAATAAGTTATCGATTAATGAATCTCAATCATGAGGAAAACACAAAGGTCATTGACTCATCTCAAACCATGATTTTCATTAACGAAACTTTGACTGCTGGAGAACTCCTCCTCTGTTGAGTACAGTGGCCCTGTCGCGACTCCGAGTCACTACTCACAATCTTTATACTACTGAGGTACTCCTCCTGTCGAGTACCGTGGGACAACTATGTCACACAGAGATGCTTCCCACCTGGGGTCTGTCACCTCACATAGTGGTGCTACCCCTAATATCTTATAGAGGTACTCCTCCTGTCCAGTACCGTGGGTCGGACGCCCCCATAGTGGAACTCCTCCACCATGGGTCTGCTGCCTTACATAGTAGCACTCCACACTAGACTAGTCGAGTCACTCTGAAACGAATCGGTCGAGCAGTCATCCGGTCTCACCCAGCTACTAGGTCTCCGTACTCTTCTTGCTCATCTCCGGGAGGGTCCGCTCCATAAGCTACAAGCCAATACACCAAGTGTCACAAAGTACCATAAAAAATTATATCAATGGTCCTCCATGTTATAAGGGTCTCAAAGAAACAGAAAACTCATCAATCGGACGCCCGGTCTGTTAGTTATTTGAATTTTAGTCCCAGGGGCCTGGATGGATTCGTGTACGAACCAACCAGACCGTGACTCAACTATACCCTGAACTCCAGTGGGTATACTCAAAGGGATGTCTATGATCCATGAATACTGGAACCACTGACGGTTCATAAAATGAATGTTTGGCGCCAAAGATATGGCCCAAGAAAGTAAAGGAAATGGTATGGGCCCGGGTCCGGTCCGCCCCAGTCGGACCGTCGCGGCCCAACCTCGTCTGGGTCAACTTGCTCTGGGTCGACCCAAACTAACGTGCTGGGTCTGACCCAGCCCGTTGCATGGTTCAGTCTGCATAGTTCGGCCCGATCTGTGAGACCCGACCCAGTGGACTTCTGGGTCAATTCGGGCCGAAGTCGCCATATGGGTGACTCGCCCTGAAGGCCAGTGGAAGGTTTGGCCGGTGCCGCGAGGGGCATGACATGGGCGGCTCGGCCCAAGAGGCCAACGGCTGGCCGCACGGGGTGCAGGAAGGCCACAAGTGCATCGAAAAGCACGCTGTAAGGCGCAAGGGCGTGCGGGTAGGGCGCTGGGGTGTATGGGTAGGGCGTCGAGACGCACCAGGCAAGGCGGCCTGGCTGCGGGGGTGCCGGCAAGGCACCATGGGGGGAGCTGGGGGGGAGGCGAACTGGGCACTGGGGGGTGTCGGGCTGGCTGTGTGGGCCCTGGGTATGGCGCCAGGGGTGGGGGGTGTCGGGTAGGTTGCAGGGCGCACGGGAAAGGTCTTGGTGGGCCAGGCAGGCTGCGTTTTCGGCTGGGGCAAGTGCCGGGCAGTTCGTGGGTATGTTGGCCAGGCGTCGATCGGCCGACAACACGGTTTACAGAGACCGCAGGTAGCACGACCTTTATTCATTGTCTTCATCGTCATCGCCTCATTGCCATGACGTTGTTACTTTTCCGTAGACTCATGTTTTCGAAACCAAAAAGGTTGGAGAGGGGTCGGGACGTGTTCATTTGGCCCGAACCCTCCATGTTAGAAAGATAGAAATGGGCTCATGAAGTTGATTCAATGTGAGAGGATAAAGCGTTAATCAACTTAAAACACACCCATACCTTTTTAAATTTTTGTGCGTTCGTTCATCATGGGGGAAGATGATGTTTTCATCATTATTCATACACTAACCCTTCTGAGCTCATGCATCGATCCATTGACGATGAAGAGGAAGGAAGAAGGGTTGTCTAAGAGATCCCACGTCGGAAGGGGTTTCCGAGGAAGAAGCTGAGGAAGATGAATCGTCGCCGAATTCTTCACGTTCTTTATTGGAGGATTATATTCTCCCAAGATCTCCACTAAAGGGAGAATAAACATTCCAAAATAATAGATTTTAATCTATTATGCCCGTTGGCCTGAATTAATTATGTGGGACTCACTTAATTAAGTTCATGGTGTTGGCACAATTATTCGAAATTCAAAAAAATTCAAATAGAGAGGATAGGCTCCACCAAATTAATTGCATGAGAGGTTGGTATATTAAATTTGGGGAGTCTCGAGGGGGTTAGAGGCTCGGGTGGTCCCCTCCTAATTAAACATGATGAGGGTCAATGGGGGTTTCCTTCAATTAATTGGGAGTTTTAGGGAGGATTTATCCACCTCCATTAAGAGGGGAGTTAGAGACCAAGTGGCTCTCCCTCATTAATGAGGGAGAGTTGAGAGGTTTCCTACCCTCCCATTAAATGGGGGGTTCATCCCTGTGTGGACCCCACGTCATAACCTCTCGTGGGAGGTTAGCTGCTCAGGTGTTCCCCAACGCAATTATCCTCCAATGGGAGGTTAGAGTGTGGCAATCCCACCACCAACTCCCAAGTGGAGATTTTAACCAGCTTTACCACATGGAGTGGGTTCAATAAAAATAATATAAGTTGTCAATTATTTTATTTTATTAATCCACATGAAACCCAAAAACCAACTCTCATACCCGATCATCTGCAGTCGAGGTGAAAGTCTTCTTAAGAGAAAACAGGTGTTGCGAGTTCAATGGTGCCCTCATATTTCAATTCCAAGCACCCGTTCAAAAGTTATAAAAACCCGCTCCGACGTTTACTAAACGTACATGAACAAAACTTCAGAAATTAATCCCAGGCACACCGGTCCTCAGAATCATGCACTGTAAAAATTCATGGACTTATAAAATTACCATGTATTTAAAAAAATCCACATGAATTCTAGTTCTTTACATCATTGATTATAAAATTCGGTTATGAAATAATTTTTAGAAGGTCATAAGACACGAATCATTAGAAAATTAACATCATGCACTATAAAATCGTAACCATGGAATAATACATATGATCTGGGGCATACATATATGAATATAATATTTTATTTCTATAATACCTATGAACACCTTTATAACATGTTAGGGTTAGGCTAAGACCTATGTACCTACTTCAAGAATTGGAAAGAAACAAGTGTACCCACATTATTTTTTGTTTGGGATAAAACCCATGAAACAACTTTTTTCGAAGCTCTAGATTAAACACATATACCCTCTGTATCGTACGATTGGGATAAATCCCATGTACCTTATTTTTTTAGGCTTGGGCTACAATTTGTGTACTCTATTTTTTGGAGGGACTATAAATCATGTACCTTCTTATTTTCTGATTATGGGATATAACCCAGGTTACACATTTTTTTTGGCATGGGATAAAACCCATATACATTGTTGTTATAGGGCATGGTATAAAACCCATGTACCCTTTGATCACATATAAATCTTATCATAACACAAATTATTATAGGGAATGAAACGTCCCACCAATATCATAATAAAATCATTTATAACTGTTCAACAAGATAATAAAATTTTCATCATATCGTAGACCATATTAATAGATATTTTTTATAAATATAAAATAATAACTCGTTAAATGAAATGTGTATCATTAAAATTTCATCACTATATAAAATATGAAATGAGATAGGTTTCATATTCACATATTGAAAGTGTAACCCTTGAAAAAATACGTTTCAAAAGCATAGAACATGGGAATTGAAACGGGTTTCTTAAAAATCATTCCATCAAAACATAAGACACCCTAAAATAATCTAAATGGAAGAATTTGATAATTTTATATATGGTCATGTGTAACATCAACATGAATTTTCATAGATAAAAAATATCAAGGAAGGATTTTTTGCAATTATTTGTTGAGGTAAATACCCATTCTTCTTTAAAAAGGATCTTTAAAAAATAAAAAATTGTGAAAATAATTTTCCTTAAATGACATAAAAATTAGTTTGAAAACCATTAAAACCCTATTTAATTCATAGTATTTAAAAAAAATTCTTCTAAACATGAAGTTCTTTCTTAAAATAATAGATGTTAGTTAAATCTATACAAGTCATATATGGTAAAAAGAACTTTCCTTTTTAATGATAAAAAAGTTAGAAAATGCCTCATTTACATGGTGACAAGATGATTCGAAAAAAATTCTCAAAAGACAAAAATGATTAAAAATTTCTTTTAAATATTTTATGATTTTGTTGAATATTCATATAACTCTTTTTTGAAAATATATATTTCTGACCAAGCAGTAGGTAAAGTTGGTCTTTCTTAAAAACACGTTCTTAAATATCTTATGTAACCAAGAGTAGAAAAATGGTACAAAAAAATTAATTATTCATTAATAACAATAGTATAAAATATTCCATTAATGTTCTAAATATATGGACCATATGATTTCATCAATGGGATCATAAACATAAAAAATATTTAAAAGTGATGAGATTGTCTCAATACACTATTACAACATGGGAACAAGGCATCATACTCACCATGTAAGAAAAAAATTTCGAAAATGTTTAAAAAATAATTATATTAATAATTTTCATTATATGAGATTTAAAATTGATGTATATACATATTGATAAATAATTTTGTTTCATAACAAAACAAGAGTCTTAACAATGGAAAATTGAGACATAACTATTATACCAATTCGATAAATTTTCAAATGTAAACCCCATACAAGAAATATATTAGAATTTATATGTCAATAAGAATAAATTTAATTATATGATTCATATAATACAATCATGGGTAGTATAATCACCACACAAATATAATGAGTGGCGAACATAGCTAGTTTTTCAAAAAAATAAAAAGTAAGATGAAATCACCTTATATAGTGTCTTAAATCTCATCGTAGATATTCAAAATAAATGAATTATATATATAGATTTATTATAAATATTCTAAGGATCAATATTCTCTTATTTAATACCATATATAGTTTCATTATTTCCTTATATTATTATTTTTTATAATTGTATATTATGGTATCACTTTGGGTAACATTCTCTTTATTATTTTCATGTTTTCAAAATTGTTATATATTTTGTATTTATAACTTATATTATGTTTTACATAATTTAATACATAATATAAATTTTATTTATATACATTATATTTTTAATATAATAGTCAATATAATTATATAATGGAATACACCATTCTTGGAGACGGAAAGTCATACGTACCCATGAACTGTGTTCCTGTTTTTATTATCATATTGAATAAATAAAAAATTACATATAGATATATATTTATATATTCATTACTGTATATTTGTAAAATAATATAAATAATATATATATATATATATATTAAACCCATTTTTAGTACATTTTATTTATTTTATGAATGGATCATTTTTCTTTGACGGGTTAGTAGTATAAACTTCTTCAGATGATGTTATCATATCCACACCAAATGGAAAGTACAAAAGGAATGTATTGTAAAAGTAATGCATATGAATACAGAAATAATAAATATAATTTATATCATATATGAACATATAAATCATCATTATTTCCTATATGAGAGATGGTAATGGAAATTGAACAATTATCTTTTAGTGAGGTCTTAGTTCGCCACTCACATAAGAAATATATTAATTATCAATTAAATGAAGGTGTGTGTAACTTTTGGATGAAAAAATATAATAAAAACAGAATAATATATTGATGATAAATTTTTTGTACAATAATTTAATAAATATAGTAGAGGATGTGTAGAAGTAAAATAAATTAAATGAACTTAAGAGAAAGAATCACCTCTTAATCAGTTAACTCCTTTAAGTTTTTTCCAAATGCCTTTGTTGGAAGAATTTATGAACAATGAGATGGTTTTGATAGTAGGTAATAGATTTTTAGATATTATTTGTGAATTTTTTGGGTGATCTATGGGGGTTTATATTTGTGAGAAATTGGAATGAAAGGTGGCCTTTTCTATTGGAAGAGGATTCCCACTATTGTAAATATATGAAGAGAGAATACCCCCCAATTTTTTCATGTGGAATTTATACCCAATATTTATCCAAATACTATAAAAAGATTTATATGTTAGATATATGTCCATAGAATGCCTCAGGGAATAATTTATAGGTTGTTTTGAGTCTTAAATTTAATGGTTACTCTATACATCAGCTTATATTTACCCTGATCGATGTAATTAATTGTAATTATATTCACTAATATGTATTAAAAAAAATGACAACATTATATGTTAAAAAAATTATTCTTCAAAATATGGAATCCATTTTTTTAAATTTCAATCACATAACTTGAACAAATTAATTTAAAATTATTCCCACTAACGAGAAGACATTATAGATTTTAAATATAAAATTGATCAAATATCGGATGTGTTTCTAAATACAATTTCATTATAGAATTGGTTAACATGAAATAAATTTTATTAATTGATAAAATTGTTATCTTATTAAAAAATTTATTAAAACTTAAAATATTGTTTAATCTTTAAAATAAATTAAAAGAAAAAATAGGGTTGAATTAAAATACTATATTTTAAACTATGGATTAAAAAATGAAACCCTATATAAAAATACTAAATATTATATTTACAAACTATTTATGTTTAAATTTCAAATATTTTATCTATTGTGGTCTAATATGTCTATAAAAGTAGAAATTTGTTGATTTAAAATGGGCTATCTACTAAATTGCGGTATAAATACAATTATAAAAATATATGTTTTTTGAATAAATTTTGGGCTTTTCATATCTTGTGTTTATCAAATATATTGAATGAATATAAATAGTATTTTATTGAATATATAAAATATACAATACATTAATATCACTCACTAATTGTATTTAATTAAATTTATTAAGGTAAAACAGCTTTGTGACCATCAAAATAATATTATTTTTTTATATTCAATCAGGATACATTTTTATTTATAAATAATTAGTAACATAAGAATTATTATTAAATTTTTGAATCCATTTGTTTTCATAAATTGTTTAAGATTATTTATAACAACTAATTTAACATCTTGGTTATAACCTATTATTTTAAATAATCTAGATATATTTTTGTTTGGTAAAACCAAATTATTTCATGTTATGAATGCCATCAAGGAAAGACATTATTGAGTATAATTTAAACTAACCTTAGAATTCCATGTAGAGATATATATTTTTTATGTTTTGTGTCGCATAATCCAGGTTGGTGTCATTTGAAAGGTATTTTTGAAAAAATGTTTTTATTATATATATATATAACTTTTTATAGTGTCACACGAAATGAAAATTATCCAAAACATCTAATTAATTCATATGAAATAATTAAATAAATCTCGGGGTGTTACACATGTCGTGGGAAAAATGTTGGTGGAATTCCAATATATAAAATTAACTTGAATCCCACTTCTCATATACTATAAATGGAACTCACCTCTCTCTTATATTCACATTTCTCAATCCATTTTAATCACCTAAAATATTTTCCAATAAGATACCAACACCCCTCACTTCATCCTATAATCCTTGATTTAAGAATAATTATAATCATGGAATCCACTTCAAGAAAAATTATTGGAGTTACATATATAAAATAGAACATCCTTGGCCAGGATGCATTATTTTATTTTTTTTCTCTTCCCCTCAATAGTTAATATTTAATTATTATATAATATCTAAAGTATAATAAATATATTGATATATTTTTATTCTAAAATTTTTACCTACCCTTATATAAGCATTCTTATAATGGGAAACAGTCAAACAATTTTTATTTATGATGAACTACTACCTCATGAAACTATGTTGTTCAATTTTTCATTAACACATATCTTAGATGTGAATCATGATGATCCATCAATTTTTATATGATATATATATTATTTATAGTTCACATAATCTTATTTAATTAGTATATAAATCATAACATCATGATTCCCAATTTTTGTAAAAAAGATAACTTTGATTGTGAATTAGAAAACTACCGCCCCTTAATGTGATGTGAATCGTTTAGTGTTTTAATAGACTTAGTTAATGTTGGGGTTGGTAATCATATATGAAATATATGAAATAATAACTCAAATATATTGATAATTAATAAATTAAATTTACTCTAATTCTTTCATAACAATATTTAAATAGAAACAACATTCATGAGTACATATAGCCTATCGTCTCTTGGAATACTGTATTCTATTTCATATTTATATCATTTATTTATTATTAAAAAAATTTATATTTTTAAAATATATGATATTTATATAATGTTTTAAATTATTTAAATATTTAAATCATAATATATACAAGTGGATCTAGATTAATAAGTAAAAACATGTTGGAAAGATAGTTTCTATTACCCGAATCATAACATTAAAATGGAATTTTTAATAAGTCGGTATATTAAAACAATATATTTTATTTTATATAATAATATAAATTTTTGGTAGTTTTATAATAGATAAATATATATATTATAGGATATGTTTTAATTCATATAAATAAATTCAAGACAAAAATGTTATGTTTTTCTCATCTCAGTTCTTATATCTATGAGATACTAGCCTTATTCACCACTCATTTGTTGGTATGGGGTATATAATACTGATTGATATATTATATGATTCATATACTAAAATTTATGGGAATTTACTTACCAATATAATTATATTTCGTTCATGGTGTTTATGTTTCCAAATTTATCAAATTTGTAAAGTAATTCTATCATAATTTTCCTTCTTTGAGACACATTCAATGTTATGCCCCAATATATTAAATGTGGTGTATATACTATATTTTAAATAAAATTTAATGATTCACATTCTTTTTATAATATTTTATGCATAATTTAATTTTATTATTTTTATATAATTAGGATTAAATATTACCAATGTGATAAGAGTTTATTACTATAATCTCATCATTTATAAATATTTTTTTTATGATGATGCTTCCATTATTGAAATATTATAATCTATATATATAAATATTTATCATGAAATTTCATCCCTATAGTTATTTATCTTATATCAATGTAATGGTTCCATTATTCTACTCTTTGGTACTTATGATAGTTAATAAAATGCTTTCATGAAAATCCAAAATAATTTCTACTTTCCGTCGGTAATCTATATTATTTCAACTCCATTTTTTTAAAAAAAATTCCCAAATGGATTTACTATTATCATATGATATTTAAAGTAGATATTTATGTAATTAATATATTTTTATTATTTTAAATGAGCCTTCATTTCATTTTCCAATCAGGGGACATTTCAAAACCATTATAGAAAAAAAATATTTTTCCTCAAGTATAAAATAACTCTTCATAGAGACCATCATTTAGTTTATGCTTACATTATCAGTTTAAATATGTTTTTCATTAAATAAATTTATTCCCAAATATTTTTGAAATTCATTGATTTTATAATTATTTTCAAATTAAAATATTTCCAAAAAAACGGTTTATGATTAAATGGGTTTTATATAATTTTTAAATAATCATATATTTATTTTGAAATGTTTTTTTTTCAAAGAAAATATTTTATTTATTTTTTATAATTTTTCAATGTATTTAATGAATAAACATTTCAATAATTGTATCAATATTCATTTATATTTTTTAAGGGAAATTTATTTTAAATATTTTTTGATTCATTTTAATATGTTTTTAAGATAATATTCAATTAAAATGGTCATCAAAATGATTTATTTTTGAAAAATTAAATTTCTGAGCTTATATAATATTTTCCTCATTAAATATCATTAAAATGAATTTCAAAACAATTTTCCATCTAAGAGTACATCTCTTTGTGTTATTCATCAATTCTGGGTATATTATTTAGTGATTCTTTTCATATTCTTAATCTAAAGAGTGTATGTTTTAATACCATGATTTTTATTAAACTCATTTCCTTTTATGGGTTATATTTTTATGAAGACCACTTATTTTTATATATTAGACATTGTTGAAATGATTATGAATCCATTCATGTTTCCCTATGTTATGATAAGATTACATGTTTATGATACACACTTAAATTCATGGGTTATGAAACGATTACTAATGATCTTACGACTCACGTAAGTATTGTTCAATTATGTGATATGTGGATCCTACATATTGCTCTAATTTATTAGATAAAGATTTATATCTCGTGGATATACATGGATTTAATGGGGAGTGAACTTGGTTAATTAAATGGCTTTGTCTTCAAAGACTGACTTGGGAGTGAACCTTGAATACTAAGTTAGAGATGGGAGTAAATCAGGAATAACATTATGTTATGAGGAGTGAACCCATAGTACCAAGATATAATTCATATAAATTACTTTAATATGGTGAAATCCCTTTTATATACTTATATTTCTTCCAAAATTCTATTTCTTACTCTTATGAAATGGTGTCATGGATTATGCTTATGATTCTCTTATGATACATGTAATATAAACATCCAATGTGTATTCCATGACTCATTTTTATGTTGTGTGAAATTCATGGTATGATCATAAAATGTCATAATAATGTTATTATACATTTATTCTCATATTGTGATTATATATATCCTTTGATAACCATTTATGATAATATAGTCTCACCCATTACTTATGTTTCGTTTACTCGTGTTATGAAGAATGCATTTGAATAAAGATACTAAAGGGGGAATATTTGTGGGGAAAATTTATGATCATTCATAGAGTAAGAATATTTTATTCCAAGATTCCAAATTCTATAAAATATTACATTACTAAATAATTTAATTTTTCAATGTGCTGAATATTTACCTAAAATTATGCAATAACCATGTATTTTATTTCTGGGTGTTAATGTTAAGGATTATTCAAACTCTATAAACTAATATGAAGATCATTAGTGATTTACCTTGGTATATTTATAAGGATATTTTTAGTGATGTATCTAATGATGGTTCTATGTATATTTCTATAAATGTATATAAGGATAATAATAAGGATAAGTTAATGTTTATGAAAATTTCCACATATTTTTTGTAAATGATAACTGATTAGATTCCTAGAAATATATCTCTATTTGGATAATATTAGTTGATGTGGATTTTGATGGATTAGTGTATCATGATCTATTATGGTTTTTGATTGGGTAAATTGATTCCATCCCATACTGGGCACCTATCCTGACCCCCATGGGTCATGCCCCTCAAGGATATTAATTGGAATTGAAGGGGCATACACACTCCGACATTGGAGGTCAGGTTTCTGAAGGAACCCCAACCAAATTTTTTTAGATACTGTAGAAAATCTAACCTATAGTGGTAGATCAGATCATACGACATTGACATGGAACAATAGTAATTCATAAATGAGAATGAAAACTATTAGTTTATAGAAATTCAATAGCTAGCCATTATAGAAACATGTAAATAGATGGCTATCACACTATTCTGATAGAGACATTAGTCTATTGTTCACTGTAATGAAAAATACATTATATGAAGTTAGTGGAATAACATTTCACCTTCTTTATTATCCCATTACTAGTTTAAAATTCTTTGTTTTAAACTATTCCACTCTCTATATTTTTTCTACTAGATTATAGTGATATTCATTCCAATCCGTGAATGTATGGATTATTCCCTACCGTGTTAATGTTCTGAGAATGTTCTTTTATTTCTTTTGAATTTTCATCCTCTATAGACTTATTATATTAATGTGTAACCAAGGAGTTCTATTACAACTATAGTACAAATGTACATAGGGGCAACAACCTTGAAAACACTGTATTGATCATGACTTGTTTGGGACCTAGCAAATGTCAAGAAACCATACAATTCAACTTGTTTGAAATTTATAGATTCAATGAATTGGGAATTCAGAAACTATTTAAAATACACTAAGAAATATTTAAATTAATCATTAATATGAATAATCAAGGATAAACTGGAACTGTCAAATATTAACGAAGAAGGAGTCATGATTTTGACATCCTAAAATGTATTTTCCTGATTTTGATGTTCTCTACTATGATAAATGATTCTCTCACCATTCATTCTAATTTTAATCAATGTGGGAGGAAAAAGAGTGTTTAATGTTGAATGTGATAGAAAATTTACATATTAGCAGTCAAATGGGATGATCAATTGAATGTGGGATTATGTGGTCATGCCTAACTAGTTTTCCCTAAATATGATTAATAATGTATACATTAACAAACTGCTAGAATCCCAAAAGAAGACATGGAATGATTATAGTTATAGTTTGGGTAATGGATACCATAGATTAATTAAGATTAAGTTCCCTTTGTGTTAATAATGAAAAATGAACCACCTGATTCAATGTTCTTGAGGAAGAAAAATCTTTTTTTAGTATTTGAATGTCAGACATAAAGGAAGTAACCGCAATGGAACTGTAAAGAGTTAGTTAAAGCAATGGATGGGAATTTTGTTATCCCTATGACATTGTGAAAGGATAAATTATTTAAGGGTATAATGAATGCATATCTTGAAAATTTATGCCCCATGTCGTAATATTTTGAAGATAATTAGAAAGGTGGTATGATTATTGGACATTTTTCTAATGATGAGGTTATTAAAGTTGAAATGTGAAAAGAAATAGTTATTATGAAATATGATGAGATATAATTCTTATATATTAATGATGAAGTATAATAAATAAATATTCTATATATTTTCAATGACGAATTATGTTTTATGAATGGTGATATATATAAGGATTTTTCCTTTTATGTTTTTTTTCTACGGATTTAAAAAAATAAATTGAATGATTATGAGGGACAAGGTATGTGATATAATTGAAAGGTTATGTTCATGGATAATACATGATTAGAAGAAATAACTTTTTTAATATGTCCACTGTGTTAATATAATGTTATTTGGATAAGGATATATTATATATGAATATATAAATATGACAGTACTAATTAGCCGTAATGAAATTAATGACCCATTGACAAGTGGTTTATTATATCAATTATTAACTTCTTGATAGTTTTGAATTAATTAAATATATCCAATAAAAATTTGAATAAGGAGATATTCATGTTTTTAAAAATATTTTTTTTTAATTTAGGTTACTATCATGTTTCATGGGAATACATGATGAAGATATTCACATGAATGGAATGGAACAACCAAGATATACAGTATGATATATCAGTGATCAATGCTAAAATATAATTTGAAAATTTAGTGAAATTATTTCTAATGTTTTGTACATCCATATTTTAGTAAGGTTTTAAGGATACCCCATTATGGAATGTTTTAGCATAAATTATTAAATCGCAATATTATGATTTATGCATATTTCAAAACATTTGATAATATTGTTTTCTTGATAAAGAAATTTGGAATGATATATCATTATATTTATGGATCTCATGATCTGATAATGCTCATAGAATGTAAAACCCACCTTTATTTCATGGAATAATAGATGAAGTTGATGTTCATAAAGGCCCAAAAATTGTAATGATGTCCTTAAATTTTTAAATATATCATTTCATGAAAATTCATTTACATTAGAGAAAAGGATATTGAATCAAAAAAAAATTTCCTCATACATTAATTTCTAATGAATAAATTAGATCCATAGATCCCCATACATTTATTTTTTATGATATTTATAATTTTTAAAACAATATTCTCTAACACTCTCTATCAGAATGAAATTGTTATATATATGTTTCATATACATGTTTTAACTTCCCACCAATGTTCTCATATGTGTAAATAAGGATTCGTGTTATATCAAATAATTTTTATGTTTCCAACATTATTTTTTAAAATGATGTTTTAGTATTCATTATTATGATGCAGGTGTTTATGAATGAAAGTCTCATGTATTAAAACATTGATAACCAAAAATAATATTGAAGATAAATGGTGGTAGAATTAAACACCCTATGATTATCGGAAGTTTTCTTCGAATTTAATTAATATCTTTAATATTCTTCATTTTATACAATGCTGAAAATGGATTTTTTAATATGAAAGAACTCCATTTAGAATTTTTTATATGCAACACCAAGTCATTATTAAGCTACATGAAAATTGATATTATATTTTGGTACACTTAATACTATGTTTCTATTTTATTATAAACAATACTCCATCCCTTCTCAATATTTTGTTACATGCAAGGTCGAGATTTACTGAACTAAACAAATACATTTAATGTTGTTATTAAAATATTATTACAATAACAACCTAGACATTAAAATGGATGTTATGAATAATACTATCTAAAATTTGTAAATATTATTTATACATGTATACAAAATAAACCTCTTTGTAATCAATAAATATAATTGAATGTAAGAACTATTTGATCAAAAATAAATTACTTTTCTAATAATTGTTTTTTCTATATACATAGTTTATTTGTCCCATAAAATTCAACAAACCAATTTTTAGAAATTTTTTTAAAAAAATTATATATTATATATTAATATAATTTTTTGTACTCATCAAATATATTTTATAGGTAAAAGATAATAATAAATCCAATTCTATTTATAAAAAATGTATTTATCTAAAATGTAATATTACCTATGTTTAATGGGGAACCCATTTTAAATCATATTTTTGAAACATTTATAAATTTTATTTTAAAAAATAAGCTTCATTATTTAATAGTAATATCACAATTTACATTGGATAAATTTTCTGTTTTTATCTATGAAGTTTTGTTTTTTGATTAATAGTGAAAATCATTGAATTTTATTTCAAAACATATTTTTCATCTATTATATATATATATATATAATATTATATTATTCTTTGGTATTATAGATTAATTTTATAAATTATACATCTATTAACGTAATTATGGTAATAGGAATCAATTTCTAATTTTAATTGGATACAAACACATTTGGAAGTTTTGAGCATTTTTTCTTTAAAACCATGATTTTTCGTCACATGTGTGGGATAATATTTTAATTAATTTCATTCATGTATGTGATTATAATTTGGAAAAATATGGATTTCATATTTTGAATTAGAAAATTTTATTATTTCAAATAATGCAATTTTTTTAATCAAAAAAATCAGTGAATGTGATTAAAATTAATTACAACAATGATGAGAAAAACGATTAAAACAAACGACTAAAACGTAAACTAAAGAGACAAAATTACCTAAAAACATGTCCAAAAGTCATTTTATGGACATATTTCTACCCTCTCCAAACATAGAAATAAATTTTGACCATTATGGATTCTACCAGACATGGGATAAATGTGACTGGAATACACTTTTCAATAAAAATACAACACTCCCTCTCCTCCACCACAATAAAAAGGGACTAAATACTACAACTAATTCAGAGATCTCAAGCCCATTGTATAACAAATATTTTAGTCAAATATTTTACCAACATTCTTTAATTCATTATATAACCCCCCTGGAAATATAACAAAATATTCTGTTTGGGGAAAACCAAGAGCAGTTACTCAATGAAGAGGTAACATACTTCCTCGAGACCGTTTGTATTGTTTTAATTATTCATCCACTAAAATATTATTATTATATAAATATATAATAACCGTATTATACTGAATATACTGAGATTTTTTTATTCCAATGGTCTGATCAACACTTACAAACAACTCTATCTAATGGGTAACTAACTTACCATTCTTAGGTATGGTGAACTACCATCTCAAGAAACAATTTAATTCATTTATTCCTTTACCTCCTATCATGATTGAGATTTGTGATAGAAACAATGTTTATATATGATATATAATATATATATTACATATTTATGATTCTTGAATTTTTATATAAAAAATTATATAGTTCATTCCATTTATTGTAAAAATGATAGTTTTTTTATTGATGTGTGGACTACCACCTATTTAATGTGATGTAATTCATTCATAAATTTCCTAGAATGTATTACAGATGGGTTAAGAAAAATTATATGATATGTATGGAAAAATAATTACACTAGAATGACAACACACACACACTTATATATATATATATTCATATATCCCATTTACATTCATTCATTCAAAACTATAATTAAATGCAATCAGCATTCATGCTTACTTATGTCATATCATCTCCATGAATGTTGTATTCAATTTCATATTCATATTCATTTATATATTATTAAAAATATTTTTATAATGAATATATATTATATTTATATCATTTTTACATTTTTAAAATATAGAAATCATGATCTATGAAAAAGTATAATGAATAATAGATAAAAAAATATTTGAAATAAAATGAAAATATTATATGAATCATAACAGTATCATGTAATTATTAATATTCAATTAATATAAATACATGTGGGTATTTTATATTATAACATGGTTATTAGGTATATATTTGATAAAAATATATTTATTATAGAGGTGGTTTTAATGTGTGTGAATAAATTCAATAATCAAGATATTGGTTTTCACATATCATTTATTAAATCTAGGAGATAAATACCTTATTCACAACTTCATTCATTTTTATGGTGTTTATACCAAAATTTTATTTGTTATAATATTATTATTCATAAATTAATGTGTATTTACATAACAATTTTATGATATTTATTTAATGGTATATATGTTTCAAATGGTACTAAATCGGTAAAGTAATTTTGTCTCACTTTTCCTTCTTGGAGACACACACCATGTTATATACCATTTTCTGAATGAGATATATATACTATCATTAATATATTATAAAATCAATCTCAATATTTTCATGATAATTTAATTTTCATTAATTTTATTATTCCAATTTTATTATGATTCAATGTTATCATTGTTGTAATAGTTTGTTGCTGCAATCTCATCATTTATCAATATTTTTTATGATTGTGCATCAACAATGGAAATATTTTAATACATATCTTATCAAGTCACATTATATTTTATAAACTATGGTTGTTAATTTTATATCCACTTAATTTTACCATTTCCACACTATTTTGTTTATAAGTCAATAAAAAAATGTTTTTATGAGAATCTAAATTAATTTTTTATTTTGGTCAAAATTATTTTTTGTTTCAAAATATTTTTTTGAAGAAATGTTTTTATAAATGTTATAATGTTATCCTTTTTTATTAAATAAATTTTTTACCCATATTTTTTTTTTAAAAATATGGTTTAATAGGATTTTTATTTTTTTCAATCAATGCTCTTTTCAAATCTTTTATGCTGAAAAAGGTGTGTTTGACATGTATGTACATACCTAAACTCATGACCATCATATAATTTAGGAATCCTTTTTATTTTGAATAATATAATTGTTTAAATTAAAAATTTTGACAAAAATTGTTGAAATTTGTTTATTATAAAATTTATTTCAAATAAAAAGTGTTTTTGACAATTATTTTATGTTTAAAATGTGATTAAATTTATTTTTAAATATCCCTTTATAATATATAAAAAAATTATTTTTAATGAAAATGGTTTAAATCATCCCAAATAATTTTTTTAATTTCTCAATTTTTTTTCAACAAAGAATTATTTCTGAAATTTTTAAATCCTCTTTTATATGTTTTCATAAAAAACAATTATAACCTAATTTCAATATTCATGAAAAGTTTTACTGATATTTTCAATTAAAATGATCAGAAAAATAATTTATTTCTTAAAATATATTTATTAAAGTGTAATAGATGTTTTCATCATAAATATTTAAAATGTTTATCTAAATTATTCTCCACATAAGTTGAAATCTATTTTTGTTACCCTAGAATTTTTGTAAAATTATAAAAATTACATATTGTTATTTATTATCTAAATGGTTTTTGTATTGGTGGAATATGTTTTAGGAAACTCATTTCTATATTATGGGATATATGATTATGAAACCTAATTGTTTTCATTGGTTATACATGGATGATATGATAATTAAACCTATTTGTTTTTTGCATGATATGATATGATTACATTTTTATGATACCCATTACATTTAATGGGTTATGATAAGAATTATTACGATCTTATGGCACACATATATATGATTTCCTAATCATATGGATGGTGCCTATATCTAAATAAAATTCATTGGAAAAGTTTTTATATCTCATAAGATATTTTTTGTTATAATGGGGTGTTAAATTTTTAATTAATAGAATTTGTCTACTATGATGTTCTAGGGAGTGCACATTGATTAATAAGATATATATTGGAGTGAACCATGACTACCAAGATGGTGTGGAGATTGAACCCATACTACAAAAATTTAATTTCTAGTGATGCCTTGAAAACAAGGTACATAATGTTACATAATTATATGTAAATCTCTAATTCTATGTATTATTTCTATATTATTGTCTCATGGATTATTCTGTCAATTCCCTTATGAATCATATTGAATTATGTACTAGTTTTTTATTCTATGACTTATATATAAAATCACTGATATCCATGGTATGATCATTAAATTTAATTCTCATGTTCTCAAACCCTAATTCTAATTTTATTCCTATATATCTATTATTTATATCCTTACTATCTATATGAGCTCAACCATTTATTATGTTTCCTTTATCAATGTTTTAAATAAATATTTCAGGTATAATTACTGTAGAGAATGTTTTTTTGTGGGAAACAATGACGATCCTTCAATGAGTTAACTAATTTTTTCCTTATTTTTAAAGACACTAAATTATCATGGTCATCGATCACGTACTTTTGTAATGTACTAAATAATTATTTAAATTCATATAATATCCATATATGTTAATACTAATATTAATACATCTAACTGGATAAAATTTTATATTTGGTATTAGAACCTCATGTAGAATAAATATTGGTTTATTAAAAAAATTATAGAACAAAATATTTTAATATAATTTCTTATATTATTTTAAAATAGTTATTTATCTAATATTTTTTTATTACAACACATTGTGAAAATAAGTTTATCTGGTGCTTGTTCCTTCAAAATTTTGGTTTGTTTTCAAAAATATTGTGTTTTTAATTTTATCATGGTTACATAATAAAAATAATTTTAGTAATGATATATATATATATATATATGATATTTTTATAATATATTAATTTTGAGTAATCTATAATCTCTATATAAAAAATTTTATTGCATTTTTCATGGAGGTAGTATGTGGTACAGATTCATGAACTATGATTCCCTTTTTCATAATTAATGATAAAAAGGATTAAAATTATTATTTTATATTTATTGAATAATTATTCTATTTTATATTGAATTAATAGAAGTGATATTATTCTAAGTAACCATTTATATAAAATTAAAATGAAAAAAAACAATCACATTTTTACGTATCTGTGATAGTCAACATGTATGAACTAGGGAAGTTATTTTTTTAAATAAATTAAAGGTGAAGAGGATTGTTGTGATTATATATTTATATAAGTATGTCTATGTTATTAATACGAAACATATTCATCAATTTTGACCTCAATACCATACATTCCAATAATATGTGGCAAAAATCACACCAATTAGCAAGATTGTATTCCACCATAAAAATGACTGATATTATCATATTCCCCTATAGAATTGTATGTATAAAATTATATAAGTTATCATAATTATAGAAGTATAATATTTTCTTAAATATCAGATAAATTTTATAATTACCTCATTATATCTATCCATGAATTTTGGTGATTAAATATGAATTACATTAGTTCTAGAGGTAATTGTTCACCACACAAATGATCTAAATTTTAATTTCCAATTTTATAGAAGTGGGGATATATCTAGAATATCAAATTAAAATAAAAAATATTAATATATATGGGGTATGTTATTTCACATTAAAATATATAATTGTGATTTAAAGTAGGTGAATGAATAAATAAATAAATAAATAAATGCATCTTTAATAGTTTATTCAATTATTTAGGGTGCCTCTCTATGTTTATTCATAATACTTTCATAGAATGGAATAAAAAAAAACAAATCCTATTGGATGCTATAGGGAATGAATGAGTATATATATTTGAAGGTATTGTATCATTAAATATTTTTATGTGTTAATAGGACAGGATAGGGGGTTGAATTACATATATAGGGGAACATACAAACATGTAATTGTTGAAAATTTAAAGATATATCCACAATTGTCAATTCCACAAGCCTCAAAAATTAATTAATCATCAAGAATTATAGTTATAATCTATAAATATGTCCAGGAAATAAGTGATGGAAAATTTTAAGGTCATATTTAATAGTTACCATATTATAGCAATAACTATATAAAATAATTTTTATGTTAAACATAGAAATTAAATTTTACAAAAAACATTTTTCATAATGGTAAAAAATTATTATTAAATTAGTAGATAAAAAATATTATTTAATCAATGATAATATATAATATATTAGAATATTAGTTTACACTTTTAAATAATCATAAATAAAAATAAAATTTAAAATAAAAAATAATAGTTTAAATTATTTATCAATAAAATTAATTATTCTAGTTAATTATTAAAATTTTACCAAATGAAAATTTTGGAATATTGAATTAAAAATGATTTTTAAACAAGATAAAATTGGTATAAATTAATTTGAAAATATATATTCCAATCATGATTAAAATGACTTCTAGTAACATATATTTTAATGAAAATTTTTCCTTTTTTATTTGCATTATTTTTATTTTCATATATATTTAATGGATATCCAATGTGTTTATTTAATATATAATAAAACCATATTAAATTTCATAATTTAGTGATTAATATATAGAGATTATATTTTAAGGTCATAGTTATAATAGTATTATTTATAATGGTTTATTCATTATTGGGGTTGTTTATTCTGAAAGTATTCAAATATATTGAATTTATATAAAATAAAATATATTTTAAAATATAAGTGAGTTAAATCATTGTATAAGCTTAGTTTTTTTATTCATATATCTTATTGAACATGATTATTCTATTTTAAAATCTTAGTTTGTCACATTCTCCAACCATAAATGTATTATGTCCTCACAATATAAAATTGATATTAATAATGAATGCATTATAATTTTATAAAATATTCATTGAAAAAATTCAAATTATTAAACGGTTAAGAAAAAAATGAATTTGAAAGTGATAAAACGAAATACATTGTTCCTATAGAAAAAAACATTAATAGCATTCCAAATTGGATAAAATTGATGAGAAGTAGTGATATTTATGTTGAATAAGAGAATAAATAATTTTGAAGTGATAGAGATCATCGATAAAAATATATTAAGTGATATAATGATTGTTAAAAACAAACAATACATCTATAATGGGTTAAAAGTCCATTAGATCATCATATATTAATATATTTTGATAATATTTTTTTCAATATCATTTTCCTATATTTTATAAATTCCATTTATATATAAACTATAATAATATAGAAATACACTTAAATCAAATTTATAATTTAAATCATTAATTATTTTCCACCACAATATCATATTTCTCTCAAAACAATTATTATTCAATTTGAATTGTTCACTCCTCAAGAAACTAAAATTAACACTAAAGATGTGATAAAATCGATAAAAGAATAGAGATTATATCATCCAATATTTTCTTAAATAAAAATTACAATCATGTGTTATCAATTAATAGCCAAATTTAAAATTAATACACTCAATAAATAGTTAGGCTTATTAACTTCTAAAAAAAATGTCTAAACAAATTCAAAAATAAAAAAAAAATATAATGATGGTGAATAATTTTTTAAAACAATAATAATAGTAGATATCCCAAGCATTTTAAATAACTCTTACTGACAAATAAAAAATATTTTCTACCATTGTCATTATAAATACATAATGAACAAATGAATTCATCACAAAATAAAATATCATTTTTAACAATATATTCGAAAAATAAAAACATGTAGTAATATCAAAAAAAATTACATAAACCATCCATCCTCTAACCGGTTTCATGTTCAATAATACAATCTCATAAAAATCACATTATTATTTCATCATTGGGAACAAAATAGTGGTAATACTCTTTAATCATGTGTTTTCTACGAGGTTCATCTTTCCAATTAATAACTTTTTCAAGTCATTAATACTATTCAATATATTCTATCATCTCCTTTTAAAAATGCTAATACAATAAAATCTATATATTCCATGATTATGATACCAATGATTTCTTGTATAAATAACAATATAAACTAATTATTTAATGTAAAAACAATAACTAAATCATTCCAATTATTATTTCTAAATAAAAAAATCTCAAGATTAATACAATATATTCTTTTGATGTATATTTCCATTGGAATTGATAAATTCATTTATTTAGTTCCCCATATCCTTATTGTTGAAGAATTGGAAAATTGAAACATCATTAATTCCATGGAAATAATGATAATGGTGGCCCTTCTATCCAGACATATAGAAAACTCTCATTCCCATCATACAAGTGACACTGTGTTTCATTCCACAATTATCTTCTATGGGAAATCCATCATTAATGTATTCCCCTTGTCCATTTTTATCTAAGTAATTTTATTATTCTCTTTCTTTCCTTTATATAAAAAATATTGAGATAAATATTTCTCTATCATGATATAACATTATCAAATATCCCCATAAGTGGGGAATGTTTAGGAGACTACTTCCTCCAAAAATATTTACCTCATACCATAAATGAAATTGGAATATTTACATTATGAATTCTACATAATGAAATGGATCAAATTCCATCAACTAGGTTCTCTAAAAAAATATCATATGTTCTGTTATAAAATAACATTATGTATCATAATGTATAATACCAAAAATTTAAAAAGCATTAAAATAATATTAAAATAAAATCTCACATAATATAATAATAATCATGGATTCTTTAATAATGTTTTCCATTATTAATGATTATTCTAATCAATATTAATTTTTTATAAATATAAAATAAATTAACAAATGAATATCAATGGGTTTTTCAAGCTTGGTGCAAATAATTCCCTTTTCACTTACCATATACTACAAGAGCGACAGAAAAAATAAATTTTATAGAGGCATTATATATCTTTATGTCACGACCCATCCTCGGGGCCCGTTCCGTGACTACCCCAAGCCCGCCTTCCATAGGCCAGGGGCTGGCGACTAGCACCAAAGGCGTAAAATCCCGATAACTAGGAAGGAATTGCCTTTATAAAAGAAAACAAGCACCACAGAGTACAAGCGGAAGAAAAAAACTAAGTACAAAAGAAATGCTGAAAATTAAAAGGGCCAGAATACAAACCCAAAAGAAAGTACAACTACAACTGAACAAGGCACAACAGCAAAAAGACAAACAGCAGGAAGAAGGAAGCAGCTCCTGGGTCGTCCTCCTCGGGTCCTACCTGAAGGGTTGGTACAGATAGCGCAGCTCCTGGTCGTCCACCACGAATCCTACCTGAAGGGTAGGTACAGATAGCCTCCTCCACGCTCTCGTCCGTCAACCTCCTCTGTGAGTCGTCTCGTCGTGTAGTCCACCTCCGGGTACTGTCTCGTCATGTAGTCCACCTCCGGGAACTGTCTCGTCATGTAGTCCACCTCCGGGTACCTACTCGTCCTCGAACACTCGGCCTCCGTCAGCATTGCCCGTCGTCGGCAACCAACACAACGAGGTGCATACATAGCCCGTGCAGGGGTGATTATAATGACTCTCAGTAGGGACCCCGAGACCCTCAAGGTCTCACTAAACCAACAAGGATAACCACAAAGAAGATCTCAACAGATAAACTCTACTTAGGTATATGCCCATACATATACCTAAGTTATCAAGTAACCCATCTCAATCATGAGGAAACACAAGGATTATGAAAAAAACAGATAACCACTACCCAGGTATATGCCCTTACATATACCTATGTTAGCAAGTGACCCATCTCAATCATGAGGTAAACACAAGGTCAAAAGTCTCAGCACAAACCAGGATTTTCATTATCGAAACTGTAACTGCTGAAGAGCTCCGTCTCTGGAGTGTACAGTGGTCCTGTCATGACTCCGAGGTACTGCTCACTAACCTAAGACTGCTGAAGTACTCCTCCTGTCGAATACCGTGGGTCAGCCACCCAGACACAGTAGTGCTTCCCGCCGAGGTATGTCACCCAAACACAGAAGTGCACACCCCCTAGTAGCTTGCTGAGGTACTCTCCAGACGAGTACCGCGGGTCTGCACTATCACACAGGTAGTGCTCCATCCACCATGGGTCTGCACCTCAGAAAGTAGTGCTCCGTCCACTGGGCTAGTCGACTCACTTTAAGTCGAGTCGGTCTAGCAGTCGTCAGGTCTTAGCCAGCAACACGGTCTCCGTACTCCGCACGCTCGTCACTGGGAGGGTCCGCTCCATGAGCTACAGGTCGATAATCCAAGTATCTCAAAGTCCCACGAAGAAGTATCTCAAAGAACCGCCTCGTCATAGGGGTCTCAACGCAACAGACGACACGTCAATCGGACGCCCGGTCTGTGAGTTACTAGCCCTTTCGTCTCAGGGGCCCGGTTGGTTTCGTGAGTGAACCAACCCTGCCGTATCTCAACTGTACCCCAAACTCTCATAGGGTATACTCATAGGGACCGTTTCTCATCGTGATCAACAACGCCGCTGACGGTTCATCAAACGGACGTCCGGTCAGAAAGATATCATCTTTTCTGTTCCAGGGGCCCGGTGGGATTTCAGGTGCAATCCAACCCGGACACTATCCAACTGCATCCAAATCTCGGGCGAAGGATGCCAAAAGTTCCGTATCGTCAACAGGAACGCAACGCAGTAGACCACGCGTCAATCAGATGCCCGATCTGGAAGTTATTGGCTTTCTCGTTCCGGGGGCCCGGTTGGTTTTTAAGTTAAAACCAACCCGACCACACTCCGACATTATCCAAACCTCGAGCGGATTAATCCAAAAGATCTGTCTCACTATGAGGAATCCCACAAAGTCGACGGCACGTCATTCAGACGTTCGAAGCTCAAGTTACGAGCGTTTCTGCTCCGAGGGCCCGGTTGGTTTCGTGTACGAACCAACCCGCCCGAACCCAAAGTTCTCCGAAACATTGAGTGTGATATACCGAAACGACCGTCTCGATCCAAGGATCGTGTTTCCGCTGACTGCGAGTCGTTTGGAGGCCCGTAGCCCATGTTATGGTCATTTGACCGAAAGTGGTCCAAAAACAGGGGGCTGGGCCCGGGGCGACCCGGCCCGGCCCGGTCTGGTCCGGCGCGGACCGGTTCGATCCGGCCCCACCGGCAGGCCACGGCTCGGCCAGCGCGGCCGAGCGGACACGTGGGCGGGGCGCGCGGATCCCCCGCCCTTCGCCGCTGATTGAGGCCGGCGGTTCACCGGCCGCCCCTTTTTCCGGCTGCGCGCCGCCGCCGCCTTCCGCGGACCCCCGAACGCGCTCCGGTGGTCCGTTCTTCCTACTGTCTTCTCCAATGGTCCCCTCGGGACCCCATCATCACTGCGATGGGATTCAAATGCCCAAATGGCCTGCTTCGTCGTCGCCCGTCAATCCGCATGTCAATACAAAATGCGCCGTCTTCGTGGTTCTCTGGCGCGGCGTGCTGGCACTGCGCCCCTTCGCCGCGGCTCCGCTCCGGCCGCGGCGCCTTTGACTTCCTTCGACGCAGCGCGACGACATCGCATTCTTGTTCGGCTTCTCGGCGTGGCACGACGGCATCGCGTAATACTACCGAGCGATTCTCGCGTGGTGCGACGGCACCACGCCATCCCGTTCCATCCATATTAGAAACAATATCAATAATGGAGGAGGGTCGACCGTGTTTGTGCGGTCCGGCCCCCTCTCATTAATCGATAACAACTGGTTGTAAAATCACGAAGGATGACAAGATAGAATTCACAAACAAAATAGTTAAATAATAAACTTCAACATCATTCCGCATGAACGAACGATCCGCGGATCAACCTGGAATTGGTTGGTCCGCGCTCGTCATTCTTTTCTCAGAAGATAAGAGAACACAAAAAAATAAATTCCCCTACTTCGATTCAGAAAAGGTGCACGTCAATCGAATTGCAGATGACGAGCGTCACAGAAGTCGGGCGTCATGGAAAATGAACGTCGTTTCAGTTTTCGTCGAGGTGCGTTCGAAGGGAAAACGCCATTGGAAGAAGACGTCACATTCTTCGGCGGAGATGTTATTCTTTGGAGGTGTTCTTCGCGTTCTTCGTCGAAGGTGTTCTTCGCATTCTTGGTCGATGTTGAAGAAGAAGAAGACTTCAAACTTAGCCTTTTCTCTCCAATGTCTCCATCACAAGAACAAATAACCCCAAAATAAAATAATCCTCCCACTTATTTTATTAACCCAATATAGGTTTTTAATTTCAAGAGTTTGAAAATTCAAAACCCACATTTAACTCACTTAAGTTATTAACATAAGATGTTCTAAAATTAAGGAGGTGATAAGTTATCAAAACTTAAATGGGGGTTTAGAGGGGTTAGGAAAGTTAAGGAATTTGAAGAGGTGGGGAGGGGTTCGTGTGGGCCCCACCCTTTCAAATATCCACACATGGGAAGTTGGATGGATGTGGGCCCACTACCAACTTCCCATGGGAGAAGTTAACAACTTAACATGAAATAAAATTGATTTAACAATTTTATTCACTTTTTTTAATTAAACCCCAAAAAATTAACTTGTTCCCCTGCACAAACGCAACTCCGGTAAAGGTTACCTTAAGCGATTACTGGTGTGGTGAGTTCATCGGTGCAATCAGATTTCAATTCCTAGCACCGGTTCAAAAGATAAAAATTCCCGCTCGCTCGTTCACTGAACGTACCCGAGCCAAACATCGGAAATTAATTTCGGGCACACCGGGCCTCAGAATCAGGCGCCGTCAGAAACTTCATTCCTGTAAAATTTCAAAGAAAATTATGAAAAATTTTCCTTCAAATTTTTGGGTCTTTACAATACTCCCACCTCAGGGATTTACGTCCCCTTAAAGCTTCAAGACAAACTATAGTCACAAAAGCGGTACAGAGCACGCATCTGAGCCTTCGTCTCCCATGTGCTGACCTAGAGGTTCCGTACTGCCAAAGAAAGTGCACCCGAGGAATCGATCGTCCTTGTAGGATCTGCTCCTGTGGATCCTTGATCACCCCTGGAACCTCCGTGAAAGACACCCCATTGCCATCGTCCAGCTCCTCATGGTCGATGATATGCGAAGGGTCGAGCACGTATCTCCTCAGTTGAGATACGTGGAAGTCGTCGTGCACCTGGTGCAACTGCGGTGAATGGGTCAAGAGGTAAACCACCCCACCTACCCAGCTGAGGACCTAAGAAGGTTCGCCGAACCTCGGAGATAACTTATCGCCTTGGCCCCTTCTCCGTAAACCCCGTCGAGGTGAGACCCGTATAAGGACGTGATCGTCATCCTCGAACACTAGAGGTCTCCATTTTCTGTTAGAACGGAAACTAAAAAGGTTGCTGCCACGAGGGTATGGTTAACTGACTCAAGAGTGATCAGTCTCACCCTCCTGTGAAAGAGTTTATCCCGTGCTGCATGGGGTTTCCTTTTCGCCGACCAAGGAAAACCCATCCCGACGTCTGCCTAAAACCGTCAATTTGAGTATGAACAGTTATTGCCCATTCCAAACTCAAACTAATGTCGTAAGGCCTCGACGCTGTCACCAAGAGATTCCAACCGAAACTCTCGCCTCGAGGGTCTGACCACACCGTCGGCCTAAGTGTGATTATCGAGTCTCCTACCAAGGTATCTCCAGACATGAGGGTCAAGTCCATGGCTTACCAGAAACTCTAGGTCTGGAACAAGATTTGTGAAAGCATGGAATGATTCATATCTACGTCTGTTACTACAGCAGCTAGTAGTGGACACAGACTGTCCCTTGAATCATTTCTAGAGACATTGGGTCACACTCCTTGACCGCATGCAGCCGCACTCTTCCTCCGCCCTCCAGCTCCCTGAGCCTGGCGGGAATAACTATGGCTTGTGATTGTACCATGTTAGGATGTAAACCACCTCATGCTACTCCCCTAGCTCTGCCTCCACGTCTTCTGCTTCGTAGACTCATCTCTCCTTTAAGCTTCCTCTTCTTCAACACGCCCGAGTCTCTAAGACGGGCACCGATTTCTTGTTTCTTACTGCACTGTGCAGTCTTCATCCTCTCTTGGATGTCCTGGACCTCCTTTAGTCTCACAAGAGCTGCTATGATTTCTTCTTTGCCGATAAGAGAAATATGGTCTCATCCCCTGGATGAACCACACTCATTTCCTAATACAGTCAATCCTGACATGAATGATGCATACATGCCATGGATGACGTCGTAAGGCCTCGACGTAACTACTAAGAGATCCAACTGTCACTCTCGCCTCCAAGGGTCGAGTCACACTGTCGGCATCAGTGTGAGGTCACTGGGTCCCCTCTAGTAGAAATCTCGAAAGTGAGGGTCAAGTCAACAGTTTAACTGGGACCACTCAGTATCAACCAAACAAAATGACAAGAAAGAAGAAAAAGATAAGTGTCTTTTTATTATTGCATCTCATAGTACAAAGAAACGAGTAGAACAGAAACATGGAACTAGAAGTACAAGGGACATATCCACTAGTTCCGCTCCTGTCCACATGCTCTCGGAGCTCTACTACCTTGTCCACTGCTTGGCTGTTGCTCAAGAACCAGCCACTGCTTCTGTCTCAGTGGCTCCTCCAACACCCGCTGATCAACCGTATGAGGATTCTGACAGTCACGTGCCAGGTGACCCTTTCTGCCGCATGAGTAACACAACCTGCTTCTGGCACACCTAGCTCTGTTCCCACCCCGGGTGCCCTGCACCACCGGTCCTAAAACCCGAGATCGTCCAACTGCAAGTCTGGTCCTCCTGGACCTCTGCATCATCTGTCTACTTCTCACAAATGACTCGGCTACTGATCAAAAAACACGCGGAAAAGGCAGAATCTCCTGTACATGCTCGGGGTGTAGAGCTACTGGCACAAACTCCACCCTGAATAAGGTCTCGAAGTCTTCCCATGCGAAGTTCATCCTGTCGCAAAACTGAAACAAGTGGCTCCACCACCTGCCTGCTGCTGCCTGAAGGAGGCTGGTAGCAAAGATCACCATGAAGTCTACCGGCGTCCCCACTAGCCTGAATACTCTCACCACAGCCTCCAGCCAAACCTCAGCCGCCTGCGGGTCCGTCTCTCCCTGGAACCTGGGTGGCCTCTGGCACTAGAACTCGTGCAGCACGCTCAAGCGTCATTAATCGCCTACTGCTGGGACTGGTGGCATCGGTGGCCCAACGGGTAGTAGTACCGCTGGTGCCTCAACTGCAAGAGGGCCCTGTACCGAAGCCTCGTCGCTCGACAGGCTGTCAGCACGCACATCCCTCTGGGCTCTAGCTGGTCGTCCGAAAAAAGGCATCCTGAAAGAAACAACGTGACACAGTCAAACGATTTTTACCTGGTGAGCTGACCTAGTTTGAGCTGATATTTAAAGGGAAACCTTTGAAAACACACACGCAATCAGTGTTTTCATGCAAAAAGTCGGAAATCAGTTGTCAGGGTCCTGGTGTATGGATACGTCAGCCGCCAGCACCAACACTGGACTCCCTGAACTGAAGACCACACTCGGTACCCTTAACACTATTGCTTCACAGAAAGAAAATATCAGAGTTATAAGTTCGGCGGTAGAACCGACTCCTTTGATACCAATTTGTCACGACCCGTCCTCGAGGCCCGTGTCGTGACTACCCCAAGCCCGCCTTCCATAGGCCAGGGGCTGGCGACTAGCACCAAAGGCATAAAATCCCGATAACTGGGAAGGAATTGCCTTTATAAAAGAAAAAAAGCACCACAGTGTACAAGCGGAAGCAAAACACTAAGTACAAAAGAAATTATGAAAAGTAAAAGGGCTACAAACCCAAAAGAAAGTTCAACTACAACTCAACAAGGTACAACAGCAAAAAGACAAACAGCTGGAAGAAGGAAGCAGCTCCTGGTTTGTCCTTCTCAGGTCCTACCTGAAGGGTAGGTATAGATAGCGCAGCTCCTGGTCGTCCACCACAGATCCTACCTGAAGGGTAGGTACAGATAGCCTCCTCCACGCTCTTGTCCGTCAACCTCCTCTGTGAGTCGTCTTGTCGTTTAGTCCACCTCCGGGTACTGTCTCGTCGTGTAGTCCACTGCCAGGAACTGTCTCGTTGTGTAGTCCACCTCCGGGTACCGACTCGTCCTCGAACACTCGGCCTCCGTCAGCACTGCCCGTCGTCTGCAACCAACACAACGAGGTGCAGGCATAGCCCGTGCAGGGGTGAGTATAATGATACTCAGTAGGGACCCTGAGACCCTCAAGGTCTCACTAAACCAACAAGGATAACCACAAAGAAGATCTCAACTAATAAACTCTACTTAGATATATGCCCATACATATACCTAAGTTATCATGTAACCCATATCAATCATGAGGAAACACAAGGATTGTGAAAATAACGGATAACCACTACCCAGGTATATGCCCTTACATATACCTAAGTTAGCAAGTGACCCATCTCAATCATGAGGTAAACACAAGGTCAAAAGTATCAGCTCAAACCAAGATTTTCATTATCGAAACCGTAACTGCTGAAGAGATCCGTCTCTAGAGTGTACAGTGGTCCTGTCACGACTCTGAGGTACTGCTCACTAACCTAAGATTGCTGAAGTACTCCTCCTGTCGAGTACCACGGGTTAGCCACCCGGACACAGTAGTGCTTCCTGCCGAGGTATGTCAACAAAACACAGTAGTGCACACGCCCTAGTAGCCTGCTGAGGTACTCTCCGGACGAGTACCGCGGGTCTGCATTGTCACACAGGTAGTGCTCTGTCCGCCATGGGTCTGCATCTTAGAAAGTAGTGCTCCGTCCACTGGGCTAGTCGACTCACTCCAAGTCGAGTCGCTCAAGCAGTCGCCAGGTCTTAGCCAGCTATATGGTCTCCATACTCCGCACGCTCGTCACTGGGAGGTCCGCTCCAGGAGCTACAGGTCGATAGTCCAAGTATCTAAAAGTCCCACGAAGAAGTATCTCAAAGAACCGCCTCATCATAGGGGTCTCAACGCAATAGACGGCGCGTCAATCGGACGCCCGATCTGTGAGTTACTAGCCCTTTCGTCTCAGGGGCCCGGTTGGTTCTGTGAGTGAACCAACCCGGCCGTATCTCAACTGTACCCCGAACTCTCATAGGGTATACTCATAGGGACCGTTTCTCATCGTGATCAACAACGCCGCTGATTGTTCGTCAAATGGACGTCCGGTCAGAAAGATATCAGCTTTTCCGTTCCAGGGACCCGGTTGGATTTCGGGTGCAATCCAACCCGATCACTATCCCACTGCATCCAAATCTCGGGCGAAGGATGCCAAAAGTTCCTTATCGTCAATAGGAACGCAACACAACAGACGACGCATCAATCGGATGTCCGGTCTGGAAGTTATTGGCTTTCTCGTTCCGGGGGCCCGGTTGGTTTTTAAGTTAAAACCAACCCGACCACACTCCGACGATATCCAAACCTCGAGCGGAGTAAGCCAAATGATCCATCTCACTAAGAAGAATCCAACAAAGTCGATGGCACTTAATTCAGACATCCGGAGCTCAAGTTACGAGCGTTTCCGCTCCGAGGGCCCGGTTGGTTTCATGTACGAACCAACCCGGCTGAACCAAAAGTTCTCCGAAACCTTGAGTGCGATATATCGAAACGACCGTCTCGATCCAAGGATCGTGTTGCTGCTGACGGCGAGTCGTTTTTAGGCCCGTAGCCCATGTTATGGGCATTTGACCGAATGTGGTCCGAAAATGGGGGTCTGGGCCCGGGGCGACCCGGCCCGACCCCACCTGGGCCGGCCGAACCGGGTCGACCCGACCCGGCTGGGCCCAGCCCGGCCTGGTCCGGTTCAGCGCCAACCGGTTTGGTCCGGCCCGACCGGCCAGCCGCGGCTCGGCCAGCGCGGCCGAGCGGACACACGGGCGGGGCGGGCGGATCCCCTGCCCTTCGCCGCTGATTGAGGCCGGCGGTTCGCCGGCCGACCCTTTTTCCGGCGGCGCGCCGCCGCCGTTGGTCGCCGGTGCCGCCGCCGCCTTACGCGGACCACCGGATGCGCTTCGATGATCCGTTCTTCATGCCGTCTTCACCTATGGTCCCCCCGGGACCCCATCTTCACTGTGAAGGGATTCAAACGCCCAAACGGCCTGCTTCGTCGTCGCCCGTCAATCCGCATGTCAAAATGAAATGAGCCGTCTTCGTGGTTCTCCGGCGCGGTGTGCTGGCGCCGCGCCCCTTCGCCACGGCTCCACTCCGGCCGTGGCGTCTTTGACTTCCATCGACACGGCGCGACGGCATCGCGTTCTTGTTCGGATTCTCGGCATAGCGCGACGGCGTCGCATAATACTACCGAGCGATTCTCGCGTTGTGCGACGGCACCACGCCATCCCGTTCCATCCATATTAGAATCAATATCAATAATGGAGGAGGGTCGGCCGTGTTTGTGCGGTCCGTCCCCCTCTCGTTAATCGATAACAACTGGTTGTAAAATCATAAAGGATGACAAGATAGAATTCATGAACAATATAATTAAATAATAAACTTCAACATCATTCCGCATGAACGAACGATCCGCGGATCAACCTGGAATTGCTTGGTCCGTGCTCGTCGTTCTTTTCTCAGATTATAAGAGGAAACCAAAAAAAAATTCCCCTACCTCGATTCAGAAATGGTGCACGTCAATTGAATTGCGGATGACGAGCGTTGTGGAATTCGGGCGTCGTGGAAAATGAACGTCGATTCCGTTGTCGTTGAGGTGCGTTCGAAGGGAAAACGTCATTGGAAGAAGACGTCGCGTTCTTCGGTGGAGATGTTCTTTGTTGGAGGTGTTCTTCGCGTTCTTCGTCGAAGGTGTTCTTTGCATTCTTCGTTGATGTTGAAGAAGAAAAAGACTTCAAACTTAGCCTTTTCTCTGCCAAGTCTCTATCACAAGAACAAATAACCCCAAAATAAAATAATCCTCACACTTATTTTATTAACCCAATATAGGTTTTGAATTTCAAGAGTTTGAAAATTCAAAACCCACATTTAACTCACTGAAGTTATTAATATAAGATGTTATAAAATTAAGGAGGTGATAAGTTATCAAAACATAAATGGGGGTTTAGAGGGGTTAGGAAATTTAAGAAATTTGAAGAGGTGGGGAGGGGTTCGTGTGGGCCCCACCCTTTCAAATATCCACACATGGGAAGTCGGATAGATGTGGGCCCACTACCAACTTCCCATGGGAGAAGTTAACAACTTAACATGAAAAAAAATTGATTTAACAATTTTATTCACTTTTTTTAATTAATCCCCAAAAAATTAACTTCTTCTCCCGCACAAACACAGCTACGGTAATGGTTCCCTTAAGCGATTACCAGCATTGCGAGTTCATCGGTGCAATCAGATTTCAATTCTGAGCACCGGTTCAAAAGATAGAAATTTTTGCTCGCTCGTTCACTGAACGTATCCAAGAAAAAACATCGGAAATTAATTCTAGGCACACCGGGCCTTGGAATCAGGTGCCATTAGAAACGGCGTTCTTGTAAAATTCCAAAGAAAATTAAGAAAAATTTTCCTTGAAATTTCCGGGTCTTTACACTTTACATATATTCTCAAACCATGTCCACTAGTAGTGTCCATACAATGTTGTATCTATAGGTAAACCACATTATAATCTACTATAAAAAATACAAATTTTCTTATATACATATAATGATTTTTTATCATAGGGTTATGTTTTATAATATATGTTTTCGTAAATAAAGTTCACATGGAATCTACAAAACTCCCAATTATAAAAACTACTTTGAACCAGAACCTGGTGGACTATAGTTAGTGGAAACATTATTTCAATTACATAAGATAAAAGAAATTACTTATAGATGCACTGAATAATTTTGTAGTCTTTTTAAAATAGGAAGATTGTAAAAATTGAAATTAAAATTCAAAACAAAAAAAAGATAATATGATTTCCTTAAGAACATCTTATTTTTACTTACTAAATCTATGAATATAAATTTTAATTTAAATCCAATTATATGGAGAATATAAAATATAATATTGGAGTGAGCTATGATGATTAGTAATTGGATGCACAAAACATATTCTATCATTAAATGATAAGTTCAATCAATATGATGTGTTATATAAGTAGAGTAAATTCCTACCATTAATTATCTAATATAATATAGATGGAATCAAGGAAGGTATAATACATCCATATAAATAATCAAATTATCATGATACATAATCATTGATATTATAACTAATATAAAAATAAAATTGATAATGAAAATTATTTCATAATTAGAGAATGTGTAATTCAAGACTTCATAAACATTCTATCATGATATTTCCCAGTACAGTTTAAAAATAAGTATAAAATCCCATTTAATTTAGATAAATTATATGTCTCATGAGAACTACCAATTCATCATGGTGATATGAAATTCTGGCCCCACCCAACCCATAGTATGTCTAATATATTCCACATATAAAAATGGTAAAACATAATAAAAATAAATATTCATATTGGAAAACATATATGTAAAATCTCAAAACATTCTCTCATTAATAAACATGATCATAAATTATCAGATGTAATAAGATGAATGGTAATATAATAGCACATTAACGGTAAAATTGATAATACAAATCCAATTATAGAATAAGGATGACCTCAAAAAACATATCCTTTATAATCTAAAATTATAGTAATATATTGATGTCATTTCTGATTATAAATACCATAATAATGTCAATAAAACATTATTGAGTAAAATTACCTTATAAATTTCAATGTATCACATTAAAATTAAATTATAAAAAACATGTTGAAATTAATTTCATTCAAAGCTACATTTTCAAGATGTTAACTAATCATTAAAATAGTGGATCATAGTGATTGAGGATAAGTCTTTACCTGACATATAAGATAAATAAATGATTGATTTAAAATTTTTAGGAAAATATTTATTGGCCTTGTTTGTAAAACAAAAGGGAGATTCCATTTAGAATTTTTTTTTAATTAAAAATGTATAATAATGTGTCTTAAAAACAACTATTTAATGTAAAAAACATTTTTATATTAAAGGGTTTTGTAAGAAAATGTTTTTTTGACCCAAGTGATAAATATATTCAGATTATATAGTAAAAATATATAATTCTAAGTAACAAAGAGAAGAATTAAGTACTATTACATGAAAAAACATGAATTAACTGATGGGTAAAAAATTAAATGGAATTAACAGACATTGCTTAAAAAATTTCAATCAATATAAATTCATGTCTGAACAATCAAAATTAAAATGATGTTGAAATATGAATATCTAACCACTTTGGTGACATTTTAATCAGATGTCCCAAAAATGTAATGAAATATAATGATATTTTAAATACAAATTAATTATTTAAGTTCATGATATAAAATTAAAAATGGGGTTCTATATACTCCATTAAAAATAAAAAATATTTCTTATGGAATATGTATCATGAAAGTAAAACTGAGATGAAAAATCCATACCTCAAGTTAAAATTATATTTTATATGTTCAAAACACCAGTATAATGAATATAAGTTTTATAAAAATATTTTTATATAGAAATTAGTATAATGACAAATATTATATATTTATACTATTTATCGCCCATATAATGACAATTAACTATTAAAATCCCAATTTCGGATGATAATTTCTCAATTTTTCATGTATTTTTTGGTTTTGTAATTTTTTCAAATTTTATTTTTTAATTTTTTCATCATCCCCATAATGTAATCTTTGATATTAGTATAATAATATTTATTATATTTTTATTTAGGGTTATACATTATTGTTAGAGATAGAAAATAGATTATATCATTTATGTAGATGGTACGTTGTATGTACACATGAATGATGTTTCAATTTTTGTAGATGTTTGGAATGAAAATATAAATATTAATAAATATATGAAGAATATATTTTCTGTTATATAATGAATTTATATTATTAACATTCTTACTTATTATCTCCAATGTAAAAAATAAATTAAAAACATTTCAGATTCCCACATAGAGGTGGTGGCCCACACATTCCCACAAGCGATGTAATAATGTTCAAATATAATAGAATGTAAAGAAGTTATATATGATATAATATTTATATAAGTATGTTTTCTTCATAAATATTAAATATATTCACTAATTTTAATGCCAGTACCTTCCATGTAAAGCGTTACCGATAGATTAATCATGTCGCATTGTATGATGATAGTTTGTCGTACACGTGATCAACATTATAATATCCCCACATGAAATTATATATAAGATTGTATATTTGATATCATAATTTTATAAGTCTAATAATTTAATTAATATAATATAAAAATTTTACATATTCATTATATATATATATATCTTTTATTAATTGTGATAGAAAATGTATTACATCATATCTTTAGGTTGTTTTCCTCTATACACATGATCGATTGTTCTATTTCCCATTTAATGGAGGTGTAGAACAATATAAGTTAATACATTAAAATAATATTATATAAGTATATAGGGAATAATTTTGAATTTATTTTATCATATTTTTTGATGATTTGAAGTAGGGGGAAGATCAAATAATAAAAATATGCATATTTAGGATTTTTATTTTCCATTGCAATGTTTTTTTATTATTATACCTAAGTCCTCGAAAATAGTTATTTTTAATAAAAATAAGTCCTCTTAAATGTGTATAGGGATGTCAGAAATATTTTATAGTAGGTATTTTTATAGAAAATATTATTTGGGAGTGTGAGCATGGGATGAGTGGACGTTAACTTTTCTAGGTGGTGGAGAGGACACACAAGGAATTTTTGAAATGATAAATTGATACACATATTATTTTGTTAAACAATTTTACAAATTGGTTCCTTGAAGAATATTATAGGTATAATTTCTAAATATGGCTATAAATTAGTTGTTTTACTATTTTATATAATATACAACACGTATATTCCCCGTATATCCCCAAGTAATCTTCTTTTTAAATTAATAAAATATATTATTATTTTTGGTATTTAATAATAAAAATTGTCTATAATTATTAATAATAGAATAGGGGTGTAAACATTGACAATGACCCAGAGATGTGTTAGGGGATTATGCATGGTGAGTGGATATTCTTAAGAGGATCACTCTTGGTTATAGGAATGTGAATTGTGTGGGAATTATGCATGGTTAGCGGCCTAGATTAATGGATTAGAACACCTCAGGGGGTTGGATCTAGATGATGTTTCCCATAAATGGAATATTCGACATTATTAGGGTACTTCCTCAGGATGGAGAACTGTAGTTTACCATTTTTTGGATCAATCCTAAAAAAGGATTCCCCCTTGCCCTAAAGAGATAAAAACATACATTGTTTGGACCATAGAGTTTAATGTCATGTTTCACAATTGAAACAACATAAAATACACAGATAATTTGGATTGTGGGGAGTGATTGGTATGAACCTAACATATGCATCCTACATTTCCAGTTTATAAGGTAGGGATAAATGTCCATATTGTTCAGTTAGTGGGGAAAATGAATCAGGGTGAACAAATAGCCAGTAACCCAGAAACATGTTGGGGGCATAAGAATGGATAACATCCGGAATAATATGTGATGGTTATGGTAACTTTATTACCACATAATTCATGTTTTGAGTGGGAAAAAATTTGTAGAAATAGACTTAGAGGTTGTGTCATGATTTGTGGGTCCACAAGAGATAGTGTGGGGATTACACAAGGCTCGTGACATAGGGAAATGGAGATTGGGACATACTCTTGGAGGTATTCATGAGGAGGATATATTCCTTGGAGAGGAGGATTTCATTATATTCATTTAGGTAAAAGATATTCTCACTCTCGTGGAGACTAGTGGGCATTGAGAATTCCTTATATAGAACGCCCCATGTGAATTGCATGGGTTGAGAATACAATTTAATTCCATGTGATGAGGATTATAGTGCTTTGTTGTTTAACTTCTTGAAACTCATATGTGGGGATTCACCCCATAACAACTATTCATGCATTACTGACACCTGCACACACAGGGGGAATAGAAGGAAACTACAAGAGAATAATTGAGGGGTGTGGAGGAATGGTCAATAATGGGGTCAATGTATTAGTGTTTATTCCTAATAGAAAGTACCAATAGAGTACTTATGCCAAAAAGAAAAATGGTTGAAAACATGATAAGGGACTCCATAAGAGGAATCCTAAAATCTCTACTCTTGAGCATAGATAGACGTATGGGGAAGGGTTTTTTCATGTAATATGTCTCTTTGAGAGGATCCTCATGAAGCACTTGTGCATTGTCAAGGAAATAAGATTTATGACGGTATGTGCTTCATGAAGAATGGATAATATTCTATCCATAAAGGGATAAACTTTACAATTCATGATGAAAAGGGTATCCCCATTTTTAAGAACTTTTTAAGGATAAAAAAGTTCCTTTTTATAGGTAGGATAATCTTGAAGCTTGGAGACCCGACATTGTCATGGGGTCCACATGTATTTGTGGGGGGTGCATTATGATGGTTGAATGATCTGTGAAGTTATGTGTTCCCAATAGGGACTCCTACCTTAGTGATGGTAGTGAAATTTCACATAGTTTATCTCCACATTATGTGGATGTCAACAAAAACAAATGGGAAGCTCTTTCATGAAGCTTGAATAGCTTGGGAGATTCATTTTTTCACTAGTTCATAGAGCACAAGGTGCTTCTCTAAATTGGTGCTCAAAGGTGAATTGTTAGGGTAATGATTCTTTGAGGGGGGTAGAATATTAATATGCACCATGAATTTTGTCACGACCCATCCTCGGGACCCGTGTCCTGGCTACCCGATGCCCGCCTTCCATAGGCCAGGGGATGCTGACTAGCACCAAAGGCATAAATCGCAAAGATGGGAAGGCATTTCCAATATAAAAGTAAACAAACACAACAGAGTACGCAATCGAAAGTAAACACTAAGTATAATTGAATACACTAGAGTGTTCTGGAATGTAAATGGGCTAGTATACAAACCCAACTGAACAAAAAGTACAAGTAAAAAGGGACAAACAGCTGAAAGTAAAGAGCAGCTCCCGAATCATCCTCCAGGGTTCCTACCTGAAGGGTAGGTACATATGGCCACCTCAGCACTCACATCCGTCAGTCTCCTCTGTGTGCCAACTCATCGCAGGGTCCATCTTCGGGTACTGTCCAGTCGTGGCACTCTCAGCCTCCATCAGCAGTGTATATCGTTTGCATCCAACACAAGGAGGTGTGGGAATAGCCTGTGCAGGGGTGAGTATAATGATACTCAGTAGGGACCCCGATACCCACAAGGTCTCAAAATATCCACTAAGGATAAAAAAAATAATAAAGATAAAATCATGAAGTATCAACCAACCCTACTTAGTTATATTCCCATACATATACCTAAGTTACCAATCTCACTCTGGCTCCATCTCTCAAGACCGACCACAAAACAATTCCATAAAGAAAGTAAAGTCAATCACCACGATGATAATGGTTTAAAGACATGACTCAGCTCACAAAGGTATTCTACAATAGTAGAGATAAATAGACGATCAGATGTAGCCACATGATCATCTATGTTTTCAGACCCACATAGGATACAGGACCAACTATGCTGTCGGACCCACACAAGATACATGACTAGCTATCTCGTCTAAGCTGTCGGACACATACAAGATACAGAACCAGCTATTCTGTCAGACCCACACAGGATACAGGGACAGAAGTCAGAACTGTAGAACCCACACATGGTTCTAGTACATTAGTAGTCATCGTCAAACACACGTAGGATTCTAGTATAGTAGTCATCGTGGTTGAACCCATAGAGGATTACGGTACAGAAGTCGACGCAGTCGTAGCCAGCTCTAGGGTTGCCACACACAACACGCTCGATTCCAGGAGGGTCCGATCCTCGAGAAAAGGGGGGTCTATACATCAACTATCACGATGTTTTGAGTTGATTTATCCCAAAGTTCTATCTCATCAAAAGAAACCATATGTTATTGATGGCGTGTTAATTAGACGCACGATATGAGAGTTATTAGCTTTTCCGTTCCATGAGCCTTGTTGGATTTACACTAGATCCCAACCCGGCCATTTTCCAAAGTCATCCAAAAATCACTTAGAGTATCTCAAAAGGATAACCTCATCTCAAGTGTTCTATTGCCGCAGACGGCGCATCGATCGGACACGCTGTCTATAAGATATTCACATTTAATCGAAGTTGGGCATGGCCCATCAAGCCCAGTGGGCTGAGGTGGGTTGGCCCGACCCAATTTGGAGGGTCCGACCCAGATGGGGGTCAGCTCGGCCCAGTGGAGAATGGCCCCCTGCGGGCCCAGCCCAGTAGGTGAGACCCGGTTGGGGAGTCAGCCCGGCCTGGTGGGGCGCGGCCCACCCGCGCAATTGGCTCGCGTTGCGGGCCTGGTAGGTTCACCCAGCGCCACTGAGCAGCGCCGCCTCTCCCTGCCCAGCCGGACAAAGCCGGCCCGTTCTGTCTAGCGTGGGTGGCCCACATAGTGAGCCCCTCTTCCTCCCATGTGGCGCGGTGGTTTCCTTGAGCCTGGCCGGTAGGCAGCTGGTCGGTTCACCTGCGAGCAGCCCGCAGTTCCTCCATCACCCAGCGCCTACGGGCACCGCGTTCCTCCAGCCTGGCCGGTTCGTCCAGCAAGGCAGCTAGCGGTTGTGGGTCGTAGTTCCCTCCGCACAGCACTTGCGGGTGCAGTGGTTCCCAATGGGTCAGCTGGATTGCCCAGTCGGTCGTCCCGCAGACCGAACAACCCTTGCGGCTGCCAATCACTTCACCCGGTCGCCGTTGCCTCTGGTCACCACCGCCTTTGGTCGCCACCGCCTTTTCTGACACCACCTCTATCACCAATACAATAAAGAATCAATGTAAAGTATTCGGGCCGTGTTTGTTCGGCCCACACCCTCCGTGTTAAGTGATAAAAAATGTCTAAAGATGAACCATAACATTCATCAAGAACGAGGGTATATTTTTTATTCAATTAAAATTAAACAAAACACCCTACCTCGAATCAATGTTTTTTCATTGACGATGGCATCAATTCATTGACGTCAGGATGCATCCATAGAGGAAGCGTCATTGTTGGTGACGTTCTCCGTGGGAGGCATCTTTTCCCTTTACACAGAGGAAGAGGAAGGATGACAGGCTTTCCTCGTGGGCATCTCCTCACGTTCTTGCCCCAGTTGAAGAAGGTAGAAGGATTTTCTTCACGTTTTTCGAGACGTGGAGTGTTCTTCATTCAAGAACGGTGTTCCCTGTCGAGAATAATATTCCACCGAGAGTTTCTCCCAAATCCTTCTCAAAGTTCCACCACCCAACTAAAATAATAGGCACTCCTATTATTTTATTATTGACAAGATTTTCAAAATAAACCAAATTAATCAATTAATTGAGGAAGATTAATTAATTAATTCGATGGTGTTGGTACATTAGTGAGAGATGGAGGGTGGTGGAGAGTTTTCAAAATTAAAAGAGGAGAGGTGGCCACATTAATTCAAATGGTAGTCCAAGAGTTACAAAGGGGGGTTTAAAGGGGAGTTAAAGGGGTAGGTGCTCGTGTGTGACAACTGGGTCCCAGTGAAGGCACAACCACCCCGCCTTAACATGGTCGTCAGGTCCTAACACACTAGGTACCACCAGTTGCCCCCCAGAGACATGGGACCCACCCTAGGGTCTACCCACATGCCTGAACGAATCATCTGACTAATGATAGTCCCCACAGGCCAACACATGTCCTTTCCAGTGTGCTGTGTCCTCACTCACACACACCCTAGGAAACTTCCCTGGAGGTCACCTATCCTGATCACTACTCTAGGCCAAACACGCTTATCTGTGGAGTTCTAATCAGAAAGGCTCTCAAAAAGGAATGTGCACCTTGTTGACATTAGTCATATCATTTAGTCATTTAACCCTTTATCATTTGGGGATGTTACCCATCCTGATCACTACTGTAGGCCAAGCACGCTTAACTATGGAGTTCTAATCAGACAGGCTCTCAAAAAGGAAGGTGCACCTTGTTGAGATGAGTCATATCATTTAGTTATTTAACCATTTATCATTTGGAGATGTTACAATCACCCCCCTTTAGAGCACAATGCCCTCGTTGTGGGCCCTACATTTCGACCCCGGTAGTGCACCACACTTAAGGCTGGGTTCCTCCTCTGATACCAAATGTGACAACCGGGTCCCAATGACAGTACAGCCACCCTGCCTTAACATGGCCGTCGGGTCCTGACCCATAAGGTACCACCAGTTGCCCCGCAGACACGTGGGACCCACCCTAGGGTCCACCCATATGCCTGAACAGATCATCTGACTAATGATAGTCCCTACAGGAAAACACATGTCCTTTTGAGTGTGCTTTGTCCTCACTCACACAGACCCTGGGAAACATCCCAGGAGGTCACCCATCCTGATCACTACTCTAGTCCAAGCACGCTTAAATGTGGAGTTCTAATCAGACAGGCTCCCGAAAAGGAAGGTGCACCTTGTTGACATGAGTCATATCATTTAGTCATTTAACACTTTATCATTTGGGGATGTTACATCGTGTGGACCCCAACACACAATATCCTCCCATGGGAGGTTATGTGGGGCTGGACCTCACCTCCAACATGCTATTGGAGAAAACAACCACCACCTAAATAATTTAACAACCATCAAATAAAAATGTGTTACACACACATTTTTATTTAATCTTTATTTTTTAATTAGAAACCCCAATTTTTAACATCCACTCTCTACCAAACGCAACTGTGGTAGAGGTCTCCTTAAGCGAATATCGGAACAGCGAGTTCATCGGTTTCCATAGATTTTAATTCCGAGCACCAGTTTAAAAGATGTAAAAATCCACATGCATGTTTACTGAACATACCTGAACAAAACTTCAAAAAATGATTCTAGGCACACCGGACCTCGGAATCAGGTGCCGTCAAAAACTACGGACTCATAATATTACTAAGAATTTAAACAAAATTCCTTGAAATTTCTGGGTCTTACATTACCCCCACCTAAGGGATTTACGTCCCCGTAAAGCTACAACTCACATTAGGGAAACAAATGAAGGCATTGAGCATGCATCTGAGCCTCCCGCTCCCATGTTCTCTCTTGGAGGTTCTTGTGCTCCCAGCGAACGCCCACCAGAGGAATCGACCGTCCACGCTGGACCCACTCCTGTTGATCCAAAATCTGCACTTGAACCTCTGTGAAAGTCTCCACGTCATCGATATCCAGCTCCCCATGGTCAATGATGTGGGACGGGTCGTGCATGTATCTCCTCAGGTGAGATACGTGGAAGACATCGTACACCCGGTGCAACTGAGGTGGAAGTGGTAGGCGGTAGGCCAACTTGCCTAATCTACATAGGACGTGTAATGACCCGATAAATCACAGATATAACATTCCGCCTTGTCCAAATATCCGTAGACCTCATTGAGGTGAGACCCATTGGAAGACGTGGTCTCCATCCTTGAAATCTAGTGGTCTCAATCTCCTATTAGCATAGGACTTATGTCTGCTCTATGCTGTCCTCATCCGCTTCTGGATGATCTGTACCTTCTCCGCCGTAGCCTGTACCATATCTGGACCTACAAGTGCTGACTCCCCTGGGTCAGCCCAGCACAGAGGTGATCCTTAAGGTCAGCCATATAGTTCCTCATAATGGGCCATCCTAGTGGTGGAGTGGTAGCTATTTATGTACGCAAACTCCACCAAGGGTAAGTGATCCTCCCAGGTGTGACCAAAGTCGAGGATGCATGCATCGAGCATGTCCTTCAGAGTCTGAATGGTCCTCTAATCTTGACCATCTGTCTTAGGATGGAAGGCGGTACTGCAACTCTGGAGAAGTATGGCACAAATCTTTGATAGTACCCAGCCAGTCCTAGGAAGCTCCGCACCTCTGTCACACTCCTGGGTGGATACCAAGCACGTACTGCCTAGATTTTCACTGGATCCACTGCAACTCCAGCCTCTGAGATGACATGTCCCACGAAGTGAACCTGTCAAATCTAGAACTAGCACTTTGAGAGTTTACCATAAAGCTGGTTCCCTCAGAGTGTATCCAGTACCACCCGCAAATGGTAGGCGTGCTCCTCCACAGTATTCGAGTAAATCACTATGTCATTGATGATGAATATGACAAAACGATCGAGGTAAGGCTAGAATATCTTGTTCATGGGACTCATGAACACTACCAGTGTGTTGGTTACACTAAAGGGCATAACCAAGAACTCATAGTGGCCATACAAACACCTTAAAGACGTCTTCTGCACATCCTTGTCTCAAACTCTGAGCTGGTGATAGCCTGACCTGAGGTCTATCTTTGAGAACCATCGTGCTCCCTTGAGCTGATCAAAGAGTTATCCAATCCTTGGGAGTGGGTACTTGTTCTTCACGGTCACCTGATTCAGGCGACAATAGTCGACACACAGTCGAAAGCTCCCATCCTCCTTATTGGCGAACAAAATCGGTGATTCCCAGGGTGAAACACTGGGTCTGATAAATCCTTTCCCCTAAAAGTCCTCCTGCTGTACCCGCATCTCATGAAGCTTGGATGGAGCCATATAATATTGTGGAGTAGATATCGATGTTGTCCCGGGGTACAGGTCAATGTAGAAGGCAACCTATCTATTAAGAGGTACTCCTAGAACATCATCAGGAAAAACATCCACGTACTGATCCACCACTACAGGAAACCTCAGACTCCACACATCAACCGCTCTGAGGATGAGACTAGCCAACTGATGCGTGATCGGCTTCCCCATCCTCTTTGTAAGTCCATCATGTGCTGCAAAGGCTCCCGGTCACCGGTGAATGTGAACCTGGTCCCATCCATGCAGATACACCACACTTTGAGCCTAATACAATCAATCTGAGCATAGATTGTAGACAACTAGTACATACCCAAGATGATGTCTTAAGGCCTCGACGAAGCTACAAGAAGATCCCAACCGAATCCCTCACCTCATAGAGTAATCTCACACTGCTGGAACCAGTATGTAGTCATTGATTCTGTTTAATTAGAAGTCTATAGCTGTACGGATCAAGCCAATGGCTCCATCGGAATCTCCGAGCTATGAGCAAGGGCTGCTGCAATAAAAGAATTACTCACACCTATGTCTATGAGTAATGAAGAAAAGTTGGAATAGACATAGATAATACATTGAATCATCTCAGGTGCATCGGGGTCGTAGGCCTCGACTGCCAGGAGATGAGCCCGCCTCTGTCCACCAGCTCCCTTTGGTCGGGGTGGACCTCCTAGCGGTGGTGGTGGTAGAGACTCGAAACGTCATCCACCACCTGCAGCTCAGCAAAATCTTCTTCCACGTCTTCTTGATCCCTGGTGACCACTATAGTCGAACCTCTCCCTCTTCCTGGTAGGTCCCTCTACTGTCTGCTGCTCATTTGTATGGTGGGTCAGGCAGTCACGAGCCATGTGACCCTGCACGCTACATGCATAGCACTGCATGCACCTCATATAACTTACTATATCTAGTGTGCCCCTCCCAACCGAACCTGTATCATGGGATCGCCCACATGATTTCCTGGTCCCCTTGGAACTCTACGTCATCTGTCTACTACCGACTGCAAAATACTCTGCTACTTGTCGCCTTGTGGTGGGTCTCGCTTCTGGTGACTGCTCAGGGAGAATGCTCTCCAATTGAAGGGCTCACTCAAGTACCCCCACCTACGTCGGAATGTTGAGGGGAATTGTTGATTCCCTGATCTCATGCCTGAGTCCCTGATTGAATGTTCGGGCCCTGAAGTACGGGGCTCGTACCATATCTGTGGAGTATCATGAGAGGTCGGTGAACTTCACTGAGTACTGAGATACTATCATGATACCTTGCTATAGATGTAGTAACTCCTGAATCCACACGGCACGAAGGGTGGCTGGAAAAAACTCCGCCCGAAACAGGCTCTCAAAGTCTGACCAGAGTAGTGATGCCTCGTCATACTCATAGAGATCAGGCTCCACCATCTACCTGTTGTTACATGCAGGAGACTCGTACCAAGGATCCTTATAAGATCGGTGGGTGTCCCTACCAGTCTGAAATCATTCACGGCAGCATCCAGCCAATCCTCAGCTTCCTTTGGTTCCATCTCTCCTCAGAAACTAGGTGGCCTCTGTTACTGGAACTCATGCAATGCACTCAGGTGGCGTGCACTCTCTTCTTCTGGGGCTGGTGGTATCGATGGCCATTGCATAGTGGTACCACTGGTGCCTCCACTTTGATGGGTCCCTACATCGAGGCCTCATCGCTCGGTGGACTATCATGTACTACGTAACTCGGAACCCTAGCTGGCTATCTTCGTGGGACCATCCTGAATAGAAATAGGTGTGCCACGGTCAAAATAGTATACCTAGTGATCTGACACAATGTAATCACAAAGAAAAGTTTTCAAAAGAAACACACACGCAATCAGTGTTTTCGTGCACTGAGTCGGTAATCAGATGTCAGAGTCCTAGTGTATGGAGATGTCGACCACCACACAAACACCGGTTCAATAAACTGTTATCCACACCCAAAACACATAACACTATTTCTGTTAAAAGAAACATAGTCCAAGTTTAGCGGTAGAACCAAATCCTCTGATACCAATTTGGCACGACCCATCCTTGGGGCCCGTGCCATGACTAGCCCAATCACACCTTCCATAGGCCTGGGGCAGGCGACTACCACCAAAGGTGTAAATCCTTAAGCTGGGAAGGAATTTCCATTATAAAAGTAAACAAACACAACATAGTACGCATCATGAAGTAAACACTATGTAGAATTGAATACACAAGAGTGTGGTGGAAAGTAAATGGGCTAGTATACAAAACCAACTGAATAAAAGTACAAGTAAAAAGGGAAAAATAGATGAAAGTAAAGAGTAGCTCCTGGATCATCCTACAGGGACCCTACCTGAAGGGTACCTATAGATGGCCACCTCAGCACTCACGTCCATCAGTCTTCTTCGTGTGCTGACTCGTCACATGGTCCACCTCCAGGTACTATCCAGTCCTATCACTCTCGGCCTCAATCAGCATTGTTGTAACACCCCAATCTTCTACGGTATGCTTCTCTTTGAATAATGCAATAGAATGTGTTGTACGCAACATCGAGTTTTAACACACACCACAACCGATCAAACAAGCCGTTATGAATATTAATACCTACTTTTTGAAATTTTATCTCCCAAAATGGACTTCTTTTTTGGATTCGGAGTATCGAATTTAGCCTAAGGTAAAATTTTGGAACTTTTCGGATAACACTTATATTTTGATAAATAGTGAAAATTACTAAATTTTAATTAAAAACAACTTTTTTAATCGAAATAACTAATAGTGATAAATTATGAATTTGAATGGCTTTAAAGTATATTTAGAATATATTTTTACCATTTAATACAATTTTGGTCATTGGACATAATTTCACAATTAAACCGAACATAAACAAGTATCAATCTTTTGATAGTTATTGTATCTTAAAAACACGCTTTTTGTTTTAACAGCGGGAATTAATTTTATATTAATTTCTGCCACTTCTCTGTTTTGAATTTGGAAAAATGGATTCCATATTTGGAATCAGGATGTTCATATTGTGTGAATAGGTAACTTTTATTTTTAGACATTTTGATTAATTACTGCGGTAAATATTTTATTTACCATGGTTAAGGCAAAATTCGGTAAATAAGGGTTAAACAAGTAATATTATAATAATACTAAATAATCATAAAACGTCTACTAACCTTATTGGTGGATTCATGTCCGATCATGGGCATTTTTGGGTCGATTTTGGGACCCCATGGAGCCACCTATAGGTGATTGGGACACTTTATTTTAATTAAGTTAAAATGAATACAAAAATGACACAAGCATATATCTTTTTGAAAAATAATTTTTACATAAGGTTATATATATTGTATTTTCATCTATAAATATTCATTAGAAATATAAAACGAATTCCTACATAACGATATTTTATTTATAATTTTTAAACAATATATAATTTAATTTACCTATGACACAATAATGATGCATTAATTACCATAATAATGAATAATTAAAATAATTGATATTATAAATACCCAAATAAATATAATTTTAGACTTTTATTGAATTACACTAATTTTCTAGGTTAATATGACATATTAGGATTGATTTAAGTAACTTTTTTCGAAGTAATAATTCTGTAATGAGTTTCACAAAAATCAACTATTGAATAGTTTCAAAATTGAAAAAAAAGAGTTTTTAAAACAAATATTATATTATTAATTGATATTAAATTCCTAAAAATCTAAGGCTCGGACAAGAGACTTATATCATGATAGGTGTATCACTAATGGACCACTTGTGGGTCTCTTGGATGTATATGGTTAGTTTATTAACCATATAATATAAAAATACAAAGATACATTGTAAAAGTGAAACTAATTAACTAAGAGTTAATACTTAAATATAAGGTTAATATAATGACCAAAACCTGTCTAAATTATATTGGTTGAGTGGTTTTCGACCCATCCCCACCGTAACCTTTAAATAATCAACTTGTTAGATATTATAAACCGAATATGATTATAAATAAATATTTCTAGCTTTCCCAAAGGTGCCTCTCACCACTCTTATAAAAGGTCACCCCTACTTCTCATTTATTCACACATTCAAAGCCTTTTGGTTCGGCCAAAAACTCCCCAAATACTCTCTCAAATTCCCTCACTACAACCTAGAGGCCTTAGTTTGATCAGAAAGCCATCATAAGGAGCCATTTTGATCAAATCAAAAGGAAGAACCCGAAGATGAGGTAATATTTTCACCAGCCCTTTTCAAGTTCCTTTCTTCTTCCACTTCTTCTTTCTTTGTTATTACCATTCTAAAATAATAACTCCAGTATCATATATATACTGTGATGTTATTATAAATGTGTTACAACCATATTCAGTATTCTATCCACCCTTTGAATAACATGTCACCATACGTGCGTACGTACGGCTTACCGTCTACACGTCGTGGTGTAATTGTTATTCAATATATTATTATTTTTATGGGTATAATAATGATTTTTAACTCATGTAAATAATAAATATAACATGATAATGATTCTGTATATATGATATACCATTCAATTATATATTATTTTAATATCAAAAGAATGATATTGTTGCGCGTGCGTACGTACTGACTACCGTCTCCACGAACACGTTGTGATTCATTCTCCATCGTATCCATTAGCGTATAATTATCATTTGATGATTTAAAAATAGTATCTAAGGACTTGATATCATTCTATATATGATTAAGATACAACCTATCCATTACAAACATGGCTTAAGTAACAAAACATATAAAATAAAAGGAGTAAGTTAACACCCAAAACAACGATAATAATAAGATATTATTAACAAATCAATGTTAAAAGATCATATATGATATCATATTAAGGTGTATGATTCTTTTATAATTTAATAACAATTATTTCACAATTATATAGGAGGTTAACCCACCCCAACCAAGGAAATGTACAAGGTAAGGGTTTGTTTCACAATCAATTCATTATCCAAGGTTGTTTATACGTAATTATCTACTGGGATCTCTTTATCATCCACATCCATGCTCCTTAAAAATATATTTAAAAACATTTTTAATATTTACTACGCAATGGGTTAAAGAAATTTATACCCTTATGTGTTTTGAAAGGAATCTTTCCATCTTTTTCCAAACAAGGCACTTTTAACCTTTTCGACAAATTTAAGGTAAGAATGTCTTTTTTTAACTTATATAGCTGGTGCGGCTATTTACTGCCGTTATAAAAGCGTCGAAGCATCCCTTACAAGCTTATAAGAATATTTTCAAAGAAAATGTTCTATTTTATAAATATATGACTCTTAAATGATTTCAAAATAGAAAGAGATATTTCTCTAAAAGGAGTCTTGATTTCATCTATGTCAACATCCTTTGATGGATTTTACGCTTATTTGAAGTTGATTTGTTATGATACAAAACTTATATATTGTATTGAAGGTTTTGTGATATGTTTGACTATGGATGTGTTATTTTTATACCATTAATGGTTTATGGATAGAGTATTTACATTTCGTATGCAAGTTTTAATATGAATGTTTATGTTATGTTTAAACCTTTTTATATGGGAATGCATTGGACTTAATATGTGATGGGTGGAGCCCGTTATAGCTCCTAGATGCATCAGTAGGTCTCATGAGACAAACTATTATCTTGGAAGAAGGCCTTGGAAAAATCTTATTTGTAGTCTTGGAATGAGCCCTTGGCTATGTGGTTATGATAGTCTGGCATTATGCATTCCATCATTATGAAAGTGGTTATTGATATTGCATGTGATTATTTTATTAGTAGAATAACCATTTGAATAAGTAAATGGCATTATTTCATTTTACTTTTGTCATACTATGTTGAAGTTCAAGTTTAAAAGGATTTTGTAAGTTATACATTGCCTTAAATGTTTGTGCTTATTTTTGAATGTTTCTGATATATTGTTACCCCTACTGGGCATTTGAGCTCACCCCTTTTCTATGTTTTATTTTTCCCAGGATGTGAAGAAGTAAATTATGAATGACCTGTAGGGATATTATGAGGGGATAATTGTGTGTACTATGGAGACATTATGTTGTTGTAGTAGTTTTTCACTTTATGATGTAATGTAAAACTTTATGAATATATCTAGTGCTTCCAAGGATACTAAACCAATCAGTGTTTCGAGATTTGATCATTCTTGTGATCATGACAATGTTATATAATAATGCACTAACTCTGGGTAACTGGGGTCAGGGCGTTACAATTGGTATCAGAGGATGTTTAGTACAAACCATGGAAGCTAGATTTAGATAAACTCTGATTAGAGCACGTAGACCTAAGATGAACTTTGAGGATTAGTATACAAGCATTTCCTAGAATTTTGGTATTGTAGAGATTTTTTGAGTTTTCCGAGCAATACATCCCTTTCTGGATACGAGCAGGTAGAGGTGGCTCTGGCACAGATGTATCTAGGGGTAAAACACAAAAACATTGCTTTGAGCTAGACTCGAACGGGAACTGGTGCACGAAAATGGGCCATGCTGCACTCTTGGTTACGACACTTCTAGGGGGATATGCTTAGGATAACTCTCATTTTCTTTACAAATCATTATTAAGGGTTTATGAGTATATACATCCTCAAAGAAAACATTCTTATGATTATTTATTATATCCATAAACAGTTCAATTTATGTTAAGTGTTTTATAAGTATGGGATTATGTATTTTGATTCATAAACTGATCTAGTTTATGCCATTGTTTAGAAATGGAGCCTAGTGGAAGAAATGGAAACCATATTAATGCACGCACTCCATGTAGGGATTTCCCTCCTGCTCAAGATAATTATAGTGGAGCTGGTGATGCAACTGGTTCCGATCAGCTAATCACCATACTGGGACAACTTACTCATGTTATGAATAATAACCTTACCCATATGGAGCACCCTGATCAACAGCGTGTAGGATCAATGTTAGATCGATTCATGAGGTAACAACCACCAACGTTCAATGGGAGTACAAATCCCTTAGTACCTGAACAATGGATATTTTCCCTAGAGAAAATATTTTAGGCTTTGGGGAGTAGTGAAAGGGAAAACGATATCATGGTAGTTTACCGCCTCACGAGAGATGCTGATAAACGGTGGTCATTGATTCAAAATACAAAGGAAGATGATGAAGTATAAAATATGGAATGGAGAGAGTTAAAAGATCTGATTTTAGAAAACTACTTTCCTCGTGACCATCGAGCAGATGTGGAAAGGCAATTTCTAAGTCTGAGACAAAAGGAGGATGAGAATGTCACAAAGTATGAGGCTAACATTACAAGGTTAGAAAGGTATGCTGGAGATTATATACATAACCGAAGAAGTAATATTGATCATTTATTTGATGGGTTAAAACCATTTCTCCATCGAGCATTAGTCTCACAATCCTTCTCGTCATACAAAGACATTGCCTCATGTGCTATCAAGACAGAAAAGGAATTATCTAAGTCTTATGACTTTAAAGAAAAGCAAGAGAAGAAGAGATCTACTGATCAATCTGGGAATAGAAATAAGGGGAAGAAGGGAAAGGTTGAATAATCATCCTGTGGTAAATGTGGGGAGAATCACCCCGGTACTTTCTTGAAGGGAACGAGAGTCTGTTACAATTGTGTTGAAAAAGGCCACCAAGCTCATTATTGCAAGGAGAAGAAGTAAGCTACCAATGTTCAGTGTTATAATTGCAGGGAGATGGGACATTATGCAAATGAATTTCCTAAGAGTCAAGAGAACTTACATCAGAAAAGGCCAAGGGATCAAGGCCAAGCTTATGCTATCACTACTGCTGAGGTAGAAGCTCCGAAAGATGTGGTGGCAGGTAATTTAATAGTTTCCTCAAGTTTAGAAAATGCATTATTTGATTCTGGATCATCACATTGTTTCATATCTTCCCAGTTTGCTATGAAAATTAGATATTTCCAATTTGATTTAACAAGGGAGTTTTCAGTTAAAACTCCAAAGGGAAGTATCATTGCAACAATGTTTTGTGAATTAGTCCCCATTAGAACACATAAATGTTCTTTATCTGCTGATCTCATCATCATACCTATGATTGAGTTTGATATAATCCTCGGTATGGACTGGATTTCAGATTATGATGCGAAGATTTATTGTAAGAAGAAAGAGGTTACAATTCTTGATGATGATGATAAGGAACACCTTATCTTTAGAGCAGAATCATCACCACATAATTCTTATCTAGATCCACCCCCAGTAGCTCAACTATATTAAATTATTGGGGAGGAAGAGAATGAAATGACTGTGGGTGAGGAAAGGAATGTTCAAATAGAGGATGTACCTGTTGTGAAAGAATATGTAGATGTATTTTTAGAAGACTTACATGGACATCCTCTAGAATGTGAAGTTGAGTTTTCCATTGATTTAATTCCTGGATCAAGGTCTATATCGAAGACCCCTTATGGAATGTCCACTGAAGAATTAATAGAACTAAAGAAACAACTAGAGGAATTGAGTAATAAAGGATTTATTTTCCCTAGTGTTTCTCAATGGGGATCCCCTGTTCTTTTTGTTAAAAAGAAAGATGGATCTATGAGGTTATGTATCGACTACAGGGAGATCAATGCTATAACAATAAATAACAAGTATCCCATACCACGCATTGATGATTTATTTGACCAACTGCATGGAACTCAATAATTTTCAAAGATTGACCTTCGATCTGGATACCATTAGTTGTGTGTGAAGAAGGAAGACATTCTGAAGATAGCATTTCGAACCAGGTATGGGCATTACGAGTTTACAGTAATGCCTTTTGGATTGACTAATGCACCCTCTGTATTCATGGATCTGATGAATAGAGTTTTCAAGGATTATCTCGATAAATTTGTGGTGGTATTTATTGATTATATCTTGGTAAACTCCAAAAGCTATGAAGATCATGAAAATCACTTGCGCATTATCCTAAAGACTCTGAGAAGACATGAATTGTATGGAAAGTTTAGCAAGTGTGAATTCTGGTTCTTGAGATTTCTTTTCTTGGCCATATTGTCTCTAAAGATGGAATCTCTGTTGATCCTTCTAAGACCAAGGCAATCCAAGAATGGCCAGCACCGACGAGTATACCTGAGGTACGTAGTTTTATTGGTTTAGCAGGTTATTATTGATGTTTCGTCTAGAATTTTTCCCGGTTGGCTAACCCATTAACGAAGCTCACACGTAAAGGGGTTAAATTTGTTTGGACAAAAGAGTGTGAAGAATGTTTGGAAGAACTGAAGAGAAGATTAGTCTATGCTCCTATATTGACACTAACATCAGTGAATGATGGGTTCGTTATTTATAGTAATGCATCGAAGAAAGGACTTGGTTGTGTCCTTATGCAGAATGATAGGGTTATTGCCTATGCATCATGACAGTTGAAAATTTATGAGCAAAACTATCCTACTAATGATCTCAAGTTAACAGCTATGATATTTTCTTTGAAGATATAGAAGCACTACCTCTATGGTGAAAAATGTGATATTTATACTGATCATAAGAGTTTGAAGTATATTTTCTCACAAAAAGAACTCAACATGAGGCAAAAGAGATGGCTTGAATTACTCAAGGATTATGATTGTACGATACACTACCACCCGGGGAATGCAAACAAGGTGGCATATGCTTTGAGTAGAAAAGCCCATGGAGTTTTGAACGTGATGAGAATTGAAAGGGATCCAATTTTCATGGATCGAGTGAATATGGACATGGGAATAACCAGGGAAGGTGAAACATCAATGCTTTTTCAAATGGTTTCCAAACCATCTTTACTAGAAAGGATTAAGAGTTCTCATACTGATGATGAAGAATTTCAGAAGAAGATTAAAGCTGTGAATTATGGGAGATTGAGAGACATTGTGTATGAAGATGGAATTTTGAAATTCGGGAAGAGACTTTGTGTTCCCGATATACCCGATCTAAAAAGGGAATTGCTGGATGATGCTCATAGTTCCAATTTCTCTATACACCCTAGGAGCACAAAATGTATAGAGATTTGAATGAACATTTTTGGTGGGACAACATGAAGAGGGAGATTTCTGATTTTGTGTCAAGATGTATGGTTTTTCAACAAGTGAAAGCTGGAAGGCAACAGCCTGGTGGAGTATTGCAACCTCTTCACATAACGGAGTGGAAATGGGATAATATTACGATGGACTTTGTCATGGGGCTACCAAAGACTCCTAGAAGGAATGATGCAATTTGGGTTATTGTTGATCGTCTTACCAAGTCAGCACATTTTCTCCCTATAATAGAAGATATACCACTAGAATGTCTAGCAAGACTATATATTAATGAAGTTGTGAGACTTCATGGAGTACCCCTATCGATTGTTTCTGATCGTGATCCCCGTTTTACTTCATGATTTTGGAAGAGTCTTCAGAAATCCCTGGATACTGAACTTCATTTGAGAACTTCCTACCACCCTCAGACAGATGGACAATCAGAATGAACTATTAAAACCTTAGAAGACATGTTGAGATCCTGCTCAATTGAATTTCAGGGTATGTGGGATCAATATTTACCTTTGATAGATTTTTCTTATAATAATAGCTTCCATTCGAGTATTCAGATGGCACCATATGAAGCGTTATACGGAAAGAGATGTCGCACACCAATCTGTTGGGATGACGTTGGTGAAAGAAAACTTGTAGGTCCACAACTGGTAGAGGAAACAATGGAAATGGTGAAGGTAATCCAAAATCACATCAAAGAAGCTCAAAGTAGGCAGAAGAGCTATGCCGATAATCGAATGAAGGATTTGGAATTTCAAGTCTGTGATCATGTATTCCTGAAGGTATATCCCTGGATGGGAGTCATACGTTTTGGTAAGAAAGGTAAATTGATTCCTAGGTACATCAGACCTTTTGAAATTCTAGAACGAATTGGGGATGTAGCTTACTGATTGGAAATGCCTCCAAGTCTCTCCAAAGTTCACGATGTGTTCCACGTATCTCTGTTGAGGAAATACATGCCTGACCCAATGCATTTACACACCAATGAGGAGTTAGAATTGGAACCCAATCTATCTTATTGTGAAGATCCCATCAGGATTCTTGATACGAGAGAATAAGTACTGAGAAACTGGATGACGCGTCTGGTAAAAGTTTTGTGGAGAAACCATAAGATGGAAGAGGAAACGTGGGAACCCGAGGAACTTATGATGAAGAACCACACAAGTCATTTCATACGATAATATTCTAGAAATTTCAAGGACGAAATTATTTGAAGTAGGAGAGAATGTAACACCCCAAGATTCTACGGTACGCTTCTCTATGCATAATGCAATAGCGTGTGTTGTATGCAACATTGAGTTTTAACACACACCACAACCGATCAAACTAGCTGCTATGAATAGTAATACCTACTTTTTGAAATTTTATCTCTTAAAATGGACTTCATATTTGGATTCAAAGTATCTAATTTAGCCTAAGGTGAAATTTTGGAACTTTTCGGATAACACTTATATTTTGATTAATAGTGAAAATTAGTAAATTTTAATTAAAAACAACTTTTTTAATCGAAATAACTAATAGTGATAAATTAATAATTTGAGTGGTTTGAAATTATATTTAGAATATATTTTTACTATTTAATACAATTTTGGTCATTGGACATAATTTCACAATTAAACCAAACATAAACAAGTATCAATCTTTTGATAGTTATTGTATCTTAAAAACACCCTTTTTGTTTTAACAGCGGGAATTAATTTTAAATTAATTTCTACCACTTTTGTGTTTTGAATTTGAAAAAATGGATTCCATATTTGGAATCAGGATATTCATATTTTGTGAATAGGTAACTTTTATTTTTAGACATTTTGATTAATTACTGTGGTAAATATTTTATTTACCATGGTTAAGGGTAAATTCGGTAAATAAGGGTTAAAAAAAATAATATTATAATAATAATAATGTACCCTAAAACATGTCCTAACCTTATTGGTGGATACATGTCCGACCATGAGCATATTTGGGTCGATTTAGGGACCCCATGGAGCCACTTGTAAGTGATAGGGACACTTTATTTTAATTAAGTTAAAATGAATGGAAAAATGACACAAGCATATATCTTTTTGAAAAACAATTTTTACATAGTGTTATATATGTTGGAATTTCGACTATAAATATTCATTAGAAAGCTAAAACGATTTCCTACATAATGATATTTTATTTATAATTTTTAGACATTATATAAGTTAATTTATTGATGACACAATAATGCTGCATTAATTACCATAATAGTGAAAAATTAAAATAATTGATATTATAAATACCCAAATAAATAAAATTTGAGACATTAATTGAATTAAACTAATTTTCAAGGCTCATATGACATATTAGGATTGATTTAATTAATTCTTTTTTAAGTAATCATTCTGTTATGAGTTTCAAAAAAATAAACTATTGAATAGTGTCAAAATTGACATAAAAGAGTTTTTGAAAAACTATTATATGATTAATTGATATTAAATTCTTAAAAATCTAAGGTTCAGACAAGGGACTTATATCATGATAGGTGTATCATTAATTAACCACTTGGGGGTCGCTTGGATGTATATGGCATGTTTATTAACCATATAATATAAAAATACAAAGAGACATTGTAAAACTGAAACTAATTATCTAAGAGTTAATACTTAAAGATAAGGTTAATATAATGACCCAAACCTGTCTAAATTATATTTGTTGAGTGGTTTTAGACCCATCCCCACCGTAAAATTTAAATAATCAACTTTTGAGCTATTAGAAACCGAATATGAATTTATTATAAATTAATATTTCTAACTTTTCCAAAGGTGCCCCTCACCCCTCTTATAAAAGGGCACCCCTCATTCTCATTTATTCACACCATCAAAGCCTTTTGGTTCGGCCAACCCCTGCCCAAATACTCTCTAAACATAAATATATACAACCTAGAGGCCTTATTTTGATCTGAAATCTATCCTAGTGAGCCCTTTTGATCAAATTAAAAGGAAGAACCCAAATAAGAGGTAATGTTTTCACCACCACTTTTCAAGTTCCTTTTTTCTTCCACTTCTTCATTCTTTGTTATTAACATTCTAAAATAATAATTCCAGTATCATATATATACTATGATTTTATTATATATTTTGTACAACCATATTCAGTATTCTATCCACCCTTTGAATAACATGTCACTATACGTGCGTACGTACGACTTACCGTCTCCACGTCGTGGTGTAATTGTTATTAAATATATTATTATTTCGATGGGTATAATAATTATGTGTAAATAATATAAATAATAAATATAACATGATAATTATTCTGTATATATGATATAACATCCAATTATATATTATTTTAATATCAAAACAATGATATTGTCGCTCGTGCGTACGTACGGACTACCGTCTCCACGAACACGATGAGATTCATTCTCCATCATATCCATTCAAGTGTAATTATCATTAGATGATTTAAAAATAGTATCTAAGGACTTTATATCATTCTAGATATTATTAAGATACAACCTATCCATTACAAACATGGCTTACGTAACAAAACATATAAAAGAAAACGAGTAAGTTAACACCTGAAACAACAATAATACTAAGATATTATTAACAAATCAATGTTAAAAGATCATATTTGATATCATATTAATGTGTATGATTCTTGTATAATTTAATAAAAATTATTTGACCATTATACACGAGGTTAACCTACCCCAAACAAGGAAAAGTATAATGTAAGGGTTTATTTCACAATCTCTTCATTATCCGAGGTTGTTTATACGTAATTATCTACTGGGATCTCTTTATCATCTACATCCATGCTCCTTAAAAATATATTTAAAAACATTTTTACTATTTACTAGGCAATGGGTTAAAGTCATTAATACCCTTATGTGTTTTGAAGGGAATCTTTTCATCGTTTTCCAAACAAGGCACTTTTAACCTTTTCCACAAATTTAAGGTAAGAATGTCTTTTTTTAACTTATATGGCGGGTGCGGCTATTTACCGCCATTATAAAATTGTCGAAGCATCCCTTACAAGCTTATAAGAATATTTTCAAAGAAAATGTTTTATTTTATAAATATATTATTCTTAAAAGATTTCCAAATAGAAAGAGATATTTCTCTAAAAATAGTCTTGATTTCATCTATGTCAACATCCTTTGATGGATTTTACGCTTATTTGATATTGATTTATTATGATACAAAACTTTTATATTGTATTGCAGGTTTTGTGATATGTTTGACTGTGTATGTGTTATTTTTATACCATTCATGGTTTATGGATGAAGTATTTACATTTCGTATGCTATTTTTAATATGAATGTTTATGTTATGTTTAAACCTTTTCATATGGGAATGCATTGGACTTAATATCTGACAGGTGGAGCCCGCTATAGCTCCTCGATGCATCAGTAGGTATCATGAGACAAACTAGTGTCTTGGCACAAGGCCTTGGAAAAATCTTATTTGTAGTCTTGGCACGAGGCCTTGGCTATATGGTTAGGATAGTCTGGCATTATGAATTCCATCATTATGAAAGTGGTTATTGATATTGCATGTGATTATTCGATTAGTAGAATATCCATGTGAATAAGTAAATGGAATTATTTCATTTTACTTTTTCCATACTATGTTGAAGTTCATGTTTAAAAGGCTTTTGTTAGTTATACATTGCCATAAATGTTTATGCTTATTTTTGAAAGTTTCCGCTATATTGTTATCCTTACTGGGCATTTGAGCTCACCCCTTTTCTATGTTTTATTTTTCCCAGGATGTGAAGAAGTAAATAATGAATGACCTGCAAGGATATTATGAGGGGTTAATAGTGTGGACTATGGAGACATTATGTTGTTGTAGTAGTTTTTCACTTTATGATGTAATGTAAAACTTTATGAATATATCTAGTGATTCAAAGGATACTAAACCAATCGGTCTTTTGAGATTTGATCTTTCTTGTGATCATGCCAATGTTATGTAATAATGCACCGACTCTGGGTAATTGGGGTCGGGGCATTACAGTTGTCCTTTATCTGCATCCAACACAATTAGGTGACGACATAGACCATGTAGGGTTTCATATAACGATACTCAGTAGGGACCCCGAGACCTGCAAGGACTCACAATATCCATTAAGGATAAACAAAGAAAAGTAAGATACAATCATGAAGTATCAGCCGATCCTACTTAGGTATATGCCCGTACATATAGCTAAGTTACCAATCTCAGTACGGCTCCAACTCTCAAGCACAAGCACAAACCAATTCTACAATGGAAGTAAAGTCAATCACCATGATGATAATGGTTGAAATACATGACTCAGATCACACAGGTATGCCACAATAATAAAGAGATATAGATGATAAGATGTAGCCACTAGTTCATTTGAGTTGTCAGACCTACAATGGATAAAGGACCAGCTAAGCTGTCAGACCCACACAGGATACAGAACCATATATCTCTTATAAGCTATCAGAACCACACAGGATACAAGACCATCTATAATTTATCTGAGCTGTTGGACCCACACAGGATACAGGACCAACTATTCTGTCGGACCCAAATAGGATACAAGAACAGAAGACAAAACTATCAAACCCACACTGGATTTTGGAACAGTAGTCATCATCATCGATACCACGAAGTATTCCCATACAGTAGTCATCGCTGTAAAACCCACACATGATTCTGGTAAAAAATTCGACGTAGTCGCATCTAGCTCTAGGATCCCCTCACACTGAATGCTCGATTCAGGGAGGGTCTGCTCCTCGAGAAAAGGGGGGTCGATGCATCAACTATCATGAAGTCCTGACTTTATGTATCTTAAAATTCCATCTCATCAAAATAAACACAACGCGAAAGACGGCGTGTCAATCAGATGCCTAGTCTGAGAGATATTAGTCTTTTCGTTCCAAGGGCAGAGTTGGATTTACGCTCGATCTAAACCCATAAATTTTTCAAATTCGTCCAAAACTCACATACAGGGTCTCAAAAGGACCGCCTCATCGCAAGGGTCCCAGTGCCGTAGACGGCGTGTCGATCAGACGCGCGGTCTAGATGATATTCGCATTTAAGCGAAGTCGGGCCCAGCTCGTCAAGCCCATTGGGCTGTGGTGGGTCAGCCAAACCCAATTCGGTATGTCCAAACTGGCTGGGGGTAAGCCTAGAATGGTGGAGCACGACCCACCCATGGACCCAGCCCAACGGGTCCAACCCGGTTGGGGGTCGGCCCGACCCGGTTGGGGGGTCGGCCCGGCCCAGCCAGTTCTGTCCAGTGTGATCAGCCCACACTGTAGGCCATTGTTTCTCCCACGCGGTGCCATGCGGCACCAAGCGGCACCGTGGTTTCCTTTAGCATGGCTGGCGGCCAGCTAGCTGGTTCACTGGAAAAGTCGCCCGTGGTTGCGGGTCATGGTTCCTCGAATGCGCGGCGCCTACGGGCACCACATTCCTCAAGCCCGGCCTGTAGTAGTCGGCCGGTTTTTCCAGAAAGCTGGACCGTATTTGCAGGATGTAGTTCCATCTGTGCAGCACCTATGGGTTCCGCGGTTCCTAGTGGGCTGTCTGGATTGGCCGGTCGGTCGTCCCACAGACCGGACATCCTGAGCAGCCCCCAGTCTCTTCACGGGGCCGGCGCGCGGTTGCCGCTACCTCCGGTCGCCGCCGCCGCCTCTTCCGACACCTCTTACATTGCCAATACAATCAAGAATCAGTGGAGGGTCGTCGGGCCGTGTTTGTTCAGCCCACACCCTCCGCGTTAGGCGATAACAAATGACCAAAGATGAACCATAACGTTTATCAAGAACAAGGGTATAATTTTTATTCAATTAAAATTATACAAAACCCCCAACTTTGACTTGAAGTTTGTTCGTTGACGATGGCGTCGATTCGTGGACATCGAGTTGTGTTCGTGGAGGATGTTTTGATGTTGGTGACTTTCTTTGAAGGCGGCATCTTCTCCCATGAGGCAGATGAAGAGGAAGGATGACATACATTCCTCGTGGGGGTCGCCTCATGTTCTTGCCTTGGTTGAAGAATGTAGAAGGAGTTTCTTGACGTTCTTCAAGACGGGGAGCGTTCTTCGTGGAAGAAAAATGTTCTCCGTCGAGAGAATAATATTCTACCCAGAGTTTCTCCCAAATCCTTCTCAAAGTTCCCCCACCCAACTAAAATAATAGGCTCTCCTATTATTTTATTTTTTGAAAGCTTTTAAAAATAAATCATATAAATAAATTAATTGAGGGAGCTTAATTAATTAATTTGATGGTGTTGGCACAATAATGAGAGAAGGTGGGAGGTGGAGAGTTTTAAAATTTATAAGAGGAGAGGTGGGTTCATTAATTCAAAGGGGAGTCCATGATTTACAAAGGGGGGTTTAAAGGGGAGTTAAAGGGTTAGGTGCTCGTGTGGTCCCCGCCACACAATATCCTCCCATGGGAGTTTATGTGGGGGTGTTCCCCACCTCTGACATCCCATTGGAGAAAAAAACCACCACCTAAATACTTTAATCGCCTTCTAATAAAAATGTGTTACACACACATTTTTATTTAATCTTTAATTTTTAATTAGAAACCCCAATTTATAATTTCCACTATCGACCAAACGCAACTACGGTAGATGTATCCTTAAGAGAATATTGGCGTTGTGAGTTCATTGGTGTCCTCGGATTACAATTCCGAGCACCAGTTCAAAATATAGAAAAACCTGCATGTACGTTTACTGAACATACCACAAAAAAACATTAGAAAATTATTCTGGTTACACCGGGACTCAGAATCAGGTGCCGTAAAAAATTGCGGACGTATAAAATTCCAAATAATTTATGAAAAAAAAGTTCCTAGAAATTTCCAGGTCTTTACAAATTGATATACTATGACGTGAACCACGATGGAAATGGTGGTTGGAAAATAAGGGCATATCTATTAGAATCACAAAGCTTTCAATCAATAGGATTCACGTCATTCATAGAAAGAATTATACTCACAGATATGTCCATGAAATATCTTCATTATTGTTTCGTAGTTCATCAAAATCAAGGATATGTCTATCAATGGTTTCACGCCATTCGTTGTTGTGAGGGTCCTAGCATGGGATCTTTATGAAGTAGGAACTTTTGGTGATTTTTTGACTCGTAATGCTTGAATTATTTTCTGAATGGTCTTTTCATTCCTCAATCAATAAAAGAAACAATATTTAGCACCAATATATACAACATCATATTTGGAGAAGAGGGGAATATGAGTGTTAGATTTTACTTGAAAATCACTAAAAACCTATCAACTACGATGAGGGATCCCGATGCTAGTTCAAAAAGTACAGAGTCGAGATAACCACAATGCATGTGAATACAATGGTTCCCACCAAACTCAGTGGTTTATAGCTAAGGGATATGTTTCAAGGGCCCCCAATTTTGCATTTGATGTCCAAAAACACTATTCTTGTGCCCTTGAATTGTTATGTTCTAGTACCCCCAAGAACTATTTCAATGAACAGAGTTCCATGAACCTGTGCTTCATGAATGATTTCTAGTGAACAAGTGCATCATGATCCACTATCACTTTGTGACATGTGTTAAGGACATCACTTCCCCATAATTTGGTTCTACGAGAATGAATTTTCTGAATAATCTTCATGAACATGAATGAATATATATATGTCTTAGAGATGCTTTTGGATCATAACGCTTCCCAGTAGGTACTTGAAGATGAAGCCTAAAAAAGATACACAATGATCAGCGTCTTGATCGGGGATCACAATCTGAGTCATTAAAACAGTGAATAAATTTTGGAGATATTGTCAGAAGTACAAAAGTGTTACACCTTATTCCAGATATTTTCATTTTATGGATTCAGAATGAGGGATTGTTTTTTCATAATAGAAGCGAGTACGGTTGAATCTGTGGACTGGTTTGGGGGCACACAGAATCCATAACAGTTGTTCACAGTAGTTGATAGTCGTTCCTAGAGGGAACATACACATATCAATAACAACTATCCTTATAATAATGAAAATTACATTCATGGAAAAGTATTATAATTGGAGGTATTACCACTATAACACTAAAATAAACACACATTAGGTTTATGAAACCCATAAAAAGGATGGAATAATAACCAAGACATACTCCATGGTGGAAAATTCACAGAAGAATTGGCCCTGGCCAACTGGGAATGTTCATCCTGTGCAGACTACACAGTAGAGTTATGGAATGTAGGCTTATTTGAGGCTTCTTGGGCCTCCCAATAACAAACCATTCAACTAAAATACATCATACCCAAGATTCTGAGTAGATGATCATCGAGAACCCGCACCTTTCATTTTCCTCCTGGGGAGTTTGGAATCATTATTTAAGAATTCCACAATGTTTAATGGGGTTCCCATTCTAGGGGAAAGGCATGATTAATTTTTCCTCTTGGAGAATTAAATGGAGAATCTAGAGTAGATTCCATTGCTCGAGAAGGAATTGTTGGACATGGTATCAGGGGAATATAAGAAAATAGTTAGGGTTTTCCACTTTATGTAGTGGTCTAGCCTTTTAATAAATTCTCCTCAAATAATCCCATTGTGGGAGATGATGGACCCAATAAACTACCCGTAAGACCCCATACCTACTCAATTAGTGATCAACACATCAAGAATGGTTCCTATTTAAAAATCTTGGAGGATAGCCAATGGAAGGTATATGGTTTGAAGGCCCGACCTCTGAGTTCCCGGAGTCGGTTCCATCTAGAGGATCGAATTCAGTTCAGGCTTTGAGAAACCACCAACTTCTGAAATTTTCTTTGGTAGAAACCTATACCTGAAAATTTTTAGAACAAAAACGTAGGATGAGAAAAGTATGCCCAGTGAGGGGTTTGAAAATAATTTGAAAATAACCTTTATTTAATGGAAAGAAAATAGTACTCTTGAAAATAAATTAAATATTGGAAAACTCAATATCTTTAAATAAAGAAAACTAATATCATAACATCTAATCATGATCAGAGTAAGAAAATAGTACTCTTAAAAATAACTTAAAAATTAAAAAACTAAATATCTTGAAATAAAGAAAAATAATATCATAACATCTAATGATGGTCATAGTACATAGTTCCAGTTAGGAAAATAAAATTCTTGTATAATACATGACCATTAACAACATGTAGGGTAATGAATATTACTAGCAAGGCAGTTCTGAGTGCACAATACATAATCAAAATGCAATAATAATAAACATAACTGGTGAACATATCATGATGGGCATATCCATATCTTTTCACATGTAATAACATATATATGTTGTTAAATAAACCAAGTCCAAAACTACTGAGACATATCATGTCATTCCATTAATTCTTATGTGCATACAAAAGGCTCTGAACCAGGGATATCCTACTAGTCGGAAAATTCCATGGTTGGTCACTTACTAAAACATTATGTGGAGGGTATAATGAAAGACCATGTCAAGGCCTCATGCTAAGACCGTAAGCATCTATGTCCAAGAATTTTACCTGAACCGTCTATGTCTAGGAATTTCACCTGAACCGTCTATTTTTTTGGGATTTCACTAGAACCGTAACTGTTTTCAGGCCCTGTTCCATGACACTGTTTTGTCTCATGAGACCTACTGATGCATCGAGGGGCTACTTTGGGCCCCACCCATCACATAATCAGTCTAATAAAGTCCTCTTATGTATTAGGGGGCTACGTATCGAAGGCGTCCCATACCACTTTGGATGCCCATTTTAATGTGATGTTATTTGAGGTGTCTCATACCACTTCAAACAACGGTTTCTTAGATTCATTATTTTTATATGGTGTTTTATCAATCAAATAAAAAATATGAAATGACATTTACTAAATAAATACATGCATTAAATATTATAATATAACATACATAATTTCTACGTTGATAAGGCCTATGTTTCAAATATATGAATCTATGTTATTAATTCCAGGTACATGATTCCATTAATTTTACTCCTAAAAAGTACATAAAATGATGGATGATTAGGGTTTGCCACATGAAATGATAAATACTTAATTTAAAAATCTTTATTTCCTGGAAATGAAATACTTAACAAAAATACATGTCATTAATTATGCTGATAAAAGGGAAAGTGAACATGCATTTAGACTAAGTCATAAGCTTTGTAACCAATAGAAAATATTGTTGAAAATTAAAACTACAAGTGTGCACAACATGGTTTAAAATGTAGCATGATTTTACAAATCCATTTATTCTCTAATGACCTTTGGTCAAGTAAAAAATATATTCTTTTAAATCATAGAAACGCCACAAGATTAAATATTATGAAAACTTCTTTAATTCAATCATACCTTATATAACAATATATACTTTTATAAACACATATTGGTTTAGCAGTCTTCAAAATTGACATTTAATAAAATCTTACAAGAATTAATTACATTGAAAGTAATAATTAAATTCTGAAATTTATTATTTGAGTCTCCCAATCAGACTAGGATTATATATTTATAACCATATATACACCAAGTGTATATACATGGTTTTTACATAACCAAAACAAGGTTTAATAAGTTCTTATAAGTACTATATACTTTAAAACATATATAATACACCATTATTACTTGATTGAAAACCAAAACCATGTTAGGTTTATAGTATGTAATCATATGTGTACACATATATAAAAATTGGGGTCTTTCATAATAATTATAAATCTAATTGAACACAAGCATAATTCACATCAAAAACATTATTTAATCGTTGGAAATTATATTTTAAAATTTATAAAATAGATTTACGGTGAATTGTATGTATACTTGTACATAACTGAATACACACAATATATATATATATATATATATTCAGTTTTACAAATCCCATGTTAATGAACCCTTAAATTATTCAAAACTTGGAAATCATTTAATGACACATCTCCATTTTGAGAAGCATCAAAACATAAAATATTTCAGTTGCATATATATATATATATATATTTGCAAACTGCATATACATAAATATATATATATATATATATTAGTGGTTTTGTATAATAAAACTAATTGAAAAAATCCTTTACACAGAAAAACATCAATGATCTTTATTTTAAACATTTAATACCAAATATATTGATACATACATACATTAATATAAATAAATAAATATATATATATATAACTGTATATACAGAACTATATATTATAGTTTTTGTAAAAAAAGAAATGTTTAAAGTAAACCATTACCTTTTAAAAACATCAATGCAAATCAAAACTCGATAGAATTAAAACCGTGTGGATTAAAACTATATTAATATATATATATATATATTAGCATATACAATGTTTATATTCATGTTTGAAAAAGTAAAGAAAAGTGTATTGAACCCTTACTTGTATTCAAGGTGGAGTTCCAACCGCCATAACATGATGGTGTTTGAGGAAGAGAGAAAAAATAATACACGTAGGGTTTTCATTTAATAAGTGGTTTATATAAACTATGTTTATATATATTAAATTACTTTCTTCATTCATCATTTATAAACAAAGAAAAACCCACTTGACTATTACCGATGTAAATAAGGGTAATAATTGAAGAAAATCTTAAATAAAACAATCATTTCAAAATATATATATTTTATGGGAGTCTTACACGAGAAGCTTGAGTTTTGTAAAAATAAAAAAACATAACCCATGTACACTTGTGGAAAATCAACACAAAATAATTGAGGATATTTTGGACTGACTGGTGCGATATAGATAGGTGCAGCGGGATTTGTTCAATGAAGGAGATGGGTTAGATAATAAACTGATGACTAAGATAATCTTGGATTGATCGAAGGGTTGAAATAAACCCTAGTATTTTTTGAAAGGAGGCCAACAAGATGTGTATAGGTGACGGTTGTGATTTAATTTGTGATGATCTGATGAATAATGCATGAAGGGGAAATCCGATTGGGAGGGAAAAATATGGCGGAACACATTTCCAATTTCTTTTATCATTTTTTATTTTAAAATTTGTTTTTTCATTTTATTTTGTCAATCACGTTGGTTTTTTTTTACACTCATTTTTTGTCAATCAACTTTTCTTTTTTTCAATCACATTTTCTACTCTCCTTTTTTTCAATCAACATTTATTTTTTTCACACACGTTTTCTACTCTCCTTTTTTGTTAATCACCTTTTTTCCTTTATTATTATTTTTATCTTTCCTACATAATAATAACCCATATATATTTGAAAAAAATAAAAACCCTAATTACATATTATTTTATGTATCTATATATAATTGATTTATTTTCTTTCTTTATTTCATCAATAATGTAACCCATATAAATGTAAAAATAATAATTTAAAAATTTAGAAATTTTAAATTATTATAAACACATTTATATAGTATGATAACTATCATTATTTATAAACATATTCTTATATATAATTATTAAATAATGTTTTCATATACCAATATAATAATTATATATATATATATTCATATTTTATTAACACTTATATAAAAGAAATATATATAAAACAAAACTATATAAGGTAATAATATAATTCATATTTTGTAATTCAAAACTATCATTTGAAATACAAACACATATATCTAGTATATCACGTATCGTATGATTATAAATTAAATTGATAATTGAAAATGTATTATCAATATATTAATTATCATAATTTCTAATTTTGAAATTTTAGAAAAACAAATATTTATATTACGCACACACACACACACATATATATATGATTTAAGATAACAATAATTTTTATTAAAAGATAACCCATATATGTGCACTTTTAATCATTCTTTTAAAATGGTTATAAATTTATAATTTTATTAAAAAAAAATTCAAAATATTAATAATTTTATGAAACTTTAATAAAAAAATTATAATCTAATAATTATGTATACATCACATATAATCATTCATATAATTAGTTAAATAATTGTCTGCAAATATAGAGTACATGTACATATATGTGTATATATATACATATATACATATCATATTTTCAGAAATATATAAAATTCATATAATAGATTACATAGTTTCTCACATAATTAAAACAGTTCACCTTTACAAAATAATGGCGTTTAAAATATTTTAAAGCATTAATTCTCAATGTCATACATAACATTATAGTATTAGTTTTATTTAATTATAATTAAAATCTTTTCATATACATATAGATATAATTCAAGTTCTAAAAATATAAAATATGTATATTTTCGTCAACTAATTAAATTATAAATATAATTAAAATAGAAATAATTCTTCAAATCTAATCTTAATTCATATCAAATAATTATAACTATATATATATATACACATATATATATATATATATATATATTTCAAAAAATAAAAATTTATAATTCCAAATATATTAAATGTGTAGTAATAAATATTTTCATAGTTAGTGTAATTTCAAAAGTCAATATATATATATTTTTTATTTCGAAATTTATTTTTTTAAAATATTTTATCAAAAACACATTTTCGATAAAAAAATATTAATAAATATATTCATGTTAAAATATAATGATATCAATTTTAACCCTATACAATTATTTATTAGAATTATTGTATAATTATCAATTTAATTAAAATTATTATTTTAAATTATAATATACTTAATAAAAAAAATTTAATAAAATTAAATTTTGAGTATTCTAGGGTGTTACATTATTCCCCCCTTCGAAGAATTCCATCCTCGCAATTCTAAAATTTTCGTACACCAACCACAAAAACACAAGACACACTTCACCCTCAAAGTCCCTTTACAGGGAACTCCACTGATGGTATGGTGCTAATGGCCTCAGGTGAATTCTTAAGGTAGTATTCAACTGCTCGATCTCTTTGGCCCAAACACACTGTGAACAGATGGGGTCGTACCTGTGCCTAAAGCACTCAGCCTTCCACAATGTGGCATGAGAAGTGTGGAGGTCGGAAATTTTAGAGTGGACTAAATCCCTAAAAGTCTCACACACCACATAGTTTTTGAAAATATCAATGTCGTATATCTCTCTGTACTTACTAAAACTCAGGACCGGGATTAGGTATGTCGCGCGATGGTCACCATCCAAAGAAGCTTCTAGAAATTTACCTATAGCTCGGTAGTTATCAGCCAATGTGAAAAACAGAAAAAGAGCTTTATGAAACTTCCCTCATTTCCTATATGCCTCAAATTGTGAAATTTCTATGCAACAAAAGACAATATTGATTCCTTGGTAAATATGGAAAATGTTTGGGTGGTTCGACACTCGATGTAGTTGTTTACAGGAAAACCTAATATTTTTGAAAGTCTCGTAGTCCCCTGAACATTACTTTAACACTATAGTTTTGACTATCTCCATTTGGAGAGATAGAATATGTGATTCAATAGCCATATGAAAAAATTAAGGAAACTACTACTTAGTTATACATAACCAAATTTTTAGTATTGTTCTTATATTATCAGATATCTCCGAAAAGACATAAGATTGGTATTTTTTTACAAGAAATCATCATACTTATAATGATTGAATAAATTTTTCTTGTTTTAAGTTTTGGTTCTCAAGAGTTAAATAAACTGAATCCTCTAATACCAATTGTGAAGACCCAGCCTCCGAGAGCCCGGAGCCGGTGCCGTCCAGAGGATCGAATTCTGTTCAGGCTCTAAGAAACCACATACTTCTGAAATTTTCTTTCATAAAAACCCATACGTGAAACTTTTTATAACAAAAACATTGGGTGAGAAAAGTATACCCAGTAATGGGTTTGAAAATAATTTCAAAATAATCTTTATTTACCAAAAATAGAATAGTACTCTTGAACATAACATAAACATTGGAAAACTAAATATCATAAAATACAGAAAACTAATATCATAAAATCTAAACATGATCAGAGTAAGAAAATTATACTCTTGAAAATAACTTAAACATTGGAAAACTAAATATCTTGAAATAAAGAAAACTAATATCATAACATCTAATCATGATCAGAATACGCAGTTCCAGTTAGGAAAATAAAATGCTTTTATAATACATGTCCATTAACAACATGCAGGGTAATGAATACTAATATCAAGGTAGTTCTGAGTGCACAAGACATAATAAAAATGTTGTAACAATGAACATAACTGGTGCACATATCATGATTTCCATATCCATATCTTTTCACATGTAATAACATAAATCTGATGTTAAAAGAACTAAGTCCAAATCTACTGATACATATCATCTCATTCCATTAATTCTTATGTGCATACAAAAGGCTCTGAACCAGGGATATCATACTAGTCGGAAAATACCCCGGTTGGTCACTTACTAAAACATTAAGAGGAGGGTATAATGCTATACTGTGTCACGGCCTCATGTGTAGAGACAAAAATCTTGACATACATGGACATTATATTACTTTTGCAGAATACTTAGTACAAAACAAAAACACACACACACAAGGATCGTAATAGTTTAGTGTATTTGGAAACTCGGAATATAATCTTCTGATCGTGGTGGAAGTTCTTCAACATCTCCCATAAAGATCTTCCTTTTTATACCTAAAACCATTCTTTATATCCTGGGGAAAAGAAAACATAAAAGGGTGAGCTCAAATGCTCAATAAGGGTAAACAAAAGAAATATCAATCACATCATGTACATAAGAACATAGCTTTTGGATATCTTAACCTGCAAAAGAGATCATAATATCATAACATGGGATAAATCATGGTAGTGAAATGTAATCACAATAATAATAACATAAAACATGAAACTTTGTGGCATACACACATAATCATAGAGAATCATTTCTTGTTAGTCAAGACTCATTGCCAAGACTATCTTAGTGGATAAAGTCCCTTTCTGAACCGAGTCACCCTCGTTCTAGTCCTGTTTCGCTGAATCGGTATAACCTACCATTCCAGCCATGTCTATCTCATGAGATATAAAATCTTTGCCGAATGCATTGGAGGGAGATATAGGTCCCACCCATCTCATAATGATACCATTCTTATGTGTGCCACAAAATCTTAAATCATACATCATTGCATAACCCATGTAATAAAAATGGGAATCTTAAACATCATAAAACAATTCATATAAGATAAAGGAATTCATAAAAATATAATTCCATCACAACATAATCATATCAATTTAATAATAGGGATAAAAACATAACCCTTTATTATCTTATATGGAAAATAATTTTGATAAAACACTTGAACTTCATTCTTGAGGAAAATATCCTTTCTGCTTCAAAAACATTTTTCCTTTCTTAACATGTAATACAACTTTAAACTAAAATAAGTTGATTAAAAATAAACTTGAAATTTTTTAAAGGAAGATTCTTGGAAATAATGTTTTAAAAATCCATTCATGCCGTATAAGATAAAAAAACATCATTCTCGTACTTTTTCCGGAAAGTCAAAAAAGTACCTCGTACGAAAAAACGACAAAATATTCCTTTTATATTCTTTACTAAAAACTCACCGAAGGGTAAAATTGGATTTAGACAATTGAAGGTGGATGGAAATAATATTACATATTGAGGAAACATGGATGTGGATGATAAAATATACCCCAGTAAATGCCAAAGTATAAACAATCTCGGAAAAAAATGAGATTGTGATATTTCCCTTACCTTAGGTCCTATTTGATTCGTAAGTGTTTGAACCTCCTGTATAATTATTTAAATCATGTTATTGACTTATTACAGAATCATATTCATTGTTATTATATCATATATGGTCCACTTATGACTTTATATTACCCGTTCTTTTGTAAATTCATGTTAAAGTAGCGTTTTGTGTAAAATCGTCTCTTTTGTCGTTCATGTTTTTAACTTGTAATTATTAATATGATTACTTGGATCATGATTAATTATATCCAGAATGTAAAACATGATTTATATATAATATATATTCAGAATATATATATATATATATATATATATAATATCGATAAATGGAATGAAATACACCGTTCATGGAGACGGTAGTCCGTACGTACGCATGAACGCTGTTTTCATTTCCTTATTGAATTGAATGGAATTAAGTAGATGACATACATATACATAAATCCAGTATCATTATTATGTCATATATTTTATTAGTACTTATTATATATACTTTATAATCATTCATAAATGGTTAATTATTGAGAATGAATCTCATCGCGTCGTGGAGACGGTAGTCCGTACGTACGCACGAGCGATGATATCATTCCCATGGTCATGGAATTGTGTTGAAGTGTATGTATACTATTTCAGTATCAATATCACTTTATAATAATCATATATAGTTACTCATTACACCATTATACCCATCCAATTAAGGTGGTGGCAGAAAATAGATTACACCACGGCGTGGAGACGGTATTCCGTACGTACGCACGCGCGGTGATTTCCTTTTTCCGTAGGATGGATAGAAGGTTAATTAGAGTTGTTTCCTATTTATAATAACATATCAGTATATAATAAATGCTTATGTTATTACTTTATCATGAAAAAAACTAAAGAATAATAAGTTGAAGAAGAAAGAAATTGAAAAAGATCGGTAATGGATATTACCTCTTTTTGACGCGCCTTCACTTAACCTCCACTTAAAGAACTAAGGATGGTCTTTGAAGAAGACCAGGACCTCTAGGATGATACTAGGGAAGTGGAGAAGAGATTTTGGCAGGGTTTGGCCGAGCATGAATGCTCAAATTTGTGTGAGGAGGAGAGGGAGGAGGTTCCCTTTCATAAGGGAGGAGAGGGGCACCTTAGGAATATCTCAAAATATTAATTTATATTAAAGTAAAAATCGGTTTTTAATGGTTCCAAAGGATCTTATTTCTAAGGTAAAGTGGGGATGGGTCTAAATCCTATCATCCAATAGGATTTAGACAAGTTTAGGTTATTATTTTAACCTTATCAATTAGATTTAACTCTAAGTTAAATAATTTAACTTTTACCGTGTCTTTTTGTTTTCTTACACTATATGGTTAATACACTTACTATAACTTTCCAAACGAACCCCAATTTGTTTGTTATTAATATATATATCATTATCTAAGTCATTTTGCCGAACCTTAGATTTTTAGGAATAAAATAACAATTAATAATATAATATTTGATTTAAAAACTAAATTATGTCAATTTTGACACTATTTGGTACATGATTTTTATGAAATTTCTAACAGAATGATAAGTTTGAACCAAGTTACTTAAATCAACAATAACATGTCATATTAACCTAGAAAATTATTTTAAGTCAAAAAAAGTCTAAAATTACATTTATTTGGGCATTTATAACATCAATTATGTTAATATTTTCTTAAAAAGGTAATTAATGCATCATCGTTGTGTCATAAATAAATTAAATTATTTAAAGTATAAAAATTACAAATAAAATACCATTATGTAGGAAATCATTATAGATTTTTAATGAATGTTTATAGTCGAAATTAAATTATGTATAACCCTATATTAAACATTTTTTAGTAAATAAATGTTGATTTTAACTCTTTTAACTCTTCTTTGAATTAAATAATAATAAATGTCCTAATCTAATCCAAGTGGGCCTAAATGATAATATTTTACACTTAAGGTTGTTTTTGGTCGAGATACACTTGTCCAATAGGATTAGGACATGTGTTAGGGTAATATTAATATCATTTTACCCTTAATTACCCGATTTACTTTTAACTGTGGTAAATAAAAGTAAAAAGTTACTATTCACCAAAAATTATTTTCATCTCATCGAACCACATTTTACTTACTGAAATCAACCGTGTCTCTCGGATTTTTGAAATTTCATTCACAGAAGCGGTAAAATTAAGATTTAGGAAAAAAATAATTTTTTTAACTACCACTTAGTAGTTTCACTATTCATCAAAAATTGAAGTTTTTTAGAAAAATGCCAAAATCTCACCCTAAGCTATAATTGATATTCCGAATTCAAAAATTATTTCTATTTTACAAAATTCCCAACATATAAGTTGCATCAATTAATTTTATAATTAATTTCCGCTGTCACAACAAATAGCGTGTTTTTAAGTGATAATAACTATCAAAAGATTAACACTTGTTTATGTCTGGTATAAATGTGAAATTACATCCAATGACCAACATTGTATTGAATTGTAAAAATATATTCTAAATATACTTTAAAACCACTCAAATTAATAAATTATCACTATTAATTATTTCGATTAAAAAAGATGTTTTTATTTAAAATTTAGTAATTTTCACTATTCATCAAAAAATGAAATTTATCCGAAAAGTACCAAAATTTCACCCTAAGCTAATTTCGATATTAATAATCCAAAAATAAAGTCAATTTTGAAAAATAAAATTTACAAAATTTAAAAAAGTGGTTATTACTATTCATAACGGCTAGTTTTAATAATATTTTAATAGCATATTGCTATTTAGTGAAACTCATTATTGCGTACTACACACGCTATCGAGGAAAGTCGTGATTGTGTGTAATGAATTCCATGTCAAGGATGTGTGTTGTGAAAGCTCCTTTTTGTGTAGCGTACAACACAAGATATTAATGAAATTAAAAAGAATATTTTTCATAAAATCTCAGGGTGTTACATTCTACCCCCCTTAAAATGAATTTCTCCCTCAAAATTCGTCGGGGTTATAAATGGTTTACTATTCGAAAGTTTCTTTAATAGAAACCCACATCGTAAAAAGGAATACAAAAACCAATCTTTAAAAACAGAAGTATGACATGTAACGGTTACCCAAATAAACCAATCACTGGGTTTCCACATAGGTGAAAATATGGATATGGAAGAGAAATCTAACCATCATGTTCTGATGGATAGTGGTAGAGAACATGGCTATGGAAAATCCAGCAATCACAAAGCCATAAATTTGTGACGATCTAGGGTACCATCTGATTCATCGGATATAAGGGCACTAGGAAAACATTTTTGGTTTTCAAGATCATTTCCCTAAAGTTGAAAATTTGAATTAGAATAAATACTTACTTTATTTTGGTACAATCTCACTGTTGTTCGTGCCTTGAACAATTTCCACTTCATCTCTTAAATAAATGAAGTTGAATTTGTTATTCGTAAAGTGTTAGCAGATCATGTGATAGAATGACGGGTCATTCCATCTGTCTCAAACAAAAGGTTAGAAAAAATTATATACATAAGTCGATCTATAGTGAGATTAATTATATATGGTTCCTAAAATGGACTTATAATTCATATATCATACTGCTTAATATAATAAAACTTGTTTCTACTAAACAGAGACTTCTTGTAGGCCAGTGGTAGGTGATAAAGGCCAGTAGTACTTTGATTGTGGGTTCGATTCCCACATCCTTGTCCGACGCGATGGGCTGTCGCCTGTCCTGCAGGTTGTCCTTTTTCTAAAACTACATTACTATAACATCACATCAAAAATATTGAAAATATTCTATCCTTAAACAATACTAAATATGTCCAACATAATCCATTCTAATCTTTAGGCTTATCCATAATACTGCAGTCCACTCTCATAATATAGTGAAAACGATTACCAGAGATTTAATACTGTCGTTGATCCCCATATATCATAAGATATGTCTTGTTGGTCACATTCCAAATATTCAAAGGCCTTAATCATGTATTCTCTTGAATACCCATTGAACCTTAGTGAAAACATGAATGCAGTTAAATGTTAACTCATTCCACATACCAAAATCCAAAAATTCTATATACTCAAACCATGATATAACCTTCTCCTTATGTTAGTCATGAGCTCATGAATACTATCAAACATTTAATTTTTTTCCCTTATTCCTTCATTATGCGCATATCTACTTTCCAAAAATATCTGGATAACCTTTCATGGATACCAGTACCATTAATCATACAATTTCAAAACTCAAGGAAAGACAACAGTGTAACAATCCTTAGATGTCTCTTTATTCCATAGTACCATGAGATTACTTATACATCATTACACTTGATAAACATGTAATCATTCCACTACCTTCTTAAACCATTGACCGAGCTTCAACAATTATTTCATCTCACATATCATTAGTAGTCTCTTCATCATCATCAATATAAATACTTCCCATACGACCATACTGATTCTCTTCATGAGACTTTCCCTTAGGGCATTGGTTTTCATAATTCCCGTACATTCCACATTTAAAACATTTAACCATTGTTGATGTCGTAGAAATACCATTATCCTCATCCATGTTGGTAACTGAACCTTTTCATTTGCACTTACTTGCTTTGTATCCTTCTTTTCCACACCGAAAGCATATTCCAGTTCCTTTGAAACATTCTCCTTGATTCCTCTTCCCACATGATTTACATAGGAGAAATTGAACTTTCTTTCCTCTATGATCATCATGAAACTCCATCTTTCTCTTATTAGCCGAGTCAGGAAAATTACCAAATTTTACATTATTGATCATATTATGAGATTGCTGATTCGGCATAATAATGATGTTTGGACCTCCAAATCCCATTTCATTTGGTTTCTCATGAAGAATATCATTCCATTGTCCATCATATCTTCCATTATCGTGAATCATCTTGTTTCCAGCTATTTTCTAAAACCCAAAAAGCATAGTGTGAGAGGAAAAAATCATAATAAAGGGGGAGTAACTTCAATATCTAATATCTTTGATTTAATCTAATATCGTTACCATAGTTCTAAGACTATATACTATACGTATACTTATCCTTAGGGACATCCCTAGACATAACTTAGAAATATCTCTAGGGATCTCACTAACGCTTTCGCATCCTAGTTTCCAAAGGTTGACTAAACCATTCCTCTGATACCAACTGTAGAGACCCGAATCTTTACATACATGGACATTAAATTACTTTTGCGTAATACTTAGTACAAAACAAAAACACACACACACAAGGATCGTAATAGTTTAGTGTCTTTGGAAACTCGGAATATAATCTTCTAATCGTGGTGGAAGATCTTCCACATCTCCAATAAAGATCTTCATTTTTATACCTAAAACCTTTCTTTATATCCTGGGGAAAAGAAAACATAAAAGGGTGAGCTCAAATGCTCAGTAAGGGTAAAAAAAGAAATATCAATCACATCATATACATAATAACATAGCTTTTGGATATCATAACCTCCAAAAGAGATCATAATATCATAACATGGGATAAATCATGGCAGTGAAATGTAATCACAATAATCATAACTTAAAACATGAAACTTTGTGGAATACACACATAATCATAGAGAATCATTTCTTGTTAGTCAAGACTCATTGCCAATACTATCTTAGTGGACAAAGTCCCTTTCTGAACCGAGTCACCCTCGTTCCAGTCCTGTTTCACTGAACCGGTATAACCTACCATTCCCAGCCATGTCTATATCATGAGATATAAAATCTTTACCCAATGCATTGGAGAGAGATATAGGTCCCACCCATCTCATAATGATACCATTCTTATGTGTGCCACAAAATCTTCATTCATACATCATTGCATAACCCATGTAATAAAAATGGGAATCTTAAACATCATAAAACAATTCATATAAGATAAAGGAATTCATAAAAATATAATTCCATCACAACATAATCAAATCAATGTAATAATAGGGATAAAAACAGAACCCTTTATTATCTTATATGGAAAATAATTTTGATAAAACACTTGAACTCCATTCTTGAGGAAAATATCCTTTCTGCTTCAAAAACATTTTTCCTTTCTTAACATGTAACACAACTTTAAACTAAAAGAAGTTTATTAAAAATAAAATTGAAATTTTTTAAAGGAAGATTCTTGGAAATAATGTTTTAAAAATCCATTCATGCCATATAAGTTAAAAAAACATCATTCTCGTACTTTTTCCAGAAAAGTCAAAAAAGTACCTCGTACGAAAAAACGACAAAAGAGCCCTTTCATATTATTTACTAAAAACTCACCAAAGGGTAAAATTTGATTTAAACAATTGTAGGTGGATGGAAATAATATTACATATTGAGGAAACTTGGATGTGGATGATAAAATATACCCTAGTAAATGCCAAAGTATAAACAATCTCGCAAAAAAATGAGATTGTGATATTTCCCTTACCTTAGGTCCGATTTGCTTCGTAAGTGTCCGAACCTCCTGTATAATGATTTAAATCATGTTATTGACTTATTCCAGAATCATATTCATTGTTATTATATCATATATGGTCCACTTATGACTTTATATTACCCGTTCTTTTGTAAATTCGTGTTAAAGTAGCGTTTTGGGTAAAATTGTCTCATTTGTTGTTCGTGTTTTTAACTTGTAATTATTAATATGATTACTTGGATCATGATTAATTATATCCAGAATGTAAAACATGATTTATATATAATATAAATTCAGAATATATATATATATATATAATATCGATAAATGGAATGAAATACACCGTTCATGGAGACGGTAGTCCGTACGTACGCATGAACGCTGTTTTCGTTTCCTTATTGAATTGAATGGAATTAAGTAGATGACATACATATACATAAATACAGTATCATTATTATGTCATATATTTCATTAGTACTTATTATATATACTTTATAATCATTCATGAATGGTTAATTATTGAGAATTAATCTCATCGCGTCATGGAGACGGTAGTCCGTACGTACGCACGAGCGATGATATCGTTCCCATGGTCGTGGAATTGTGTTGAAGTGTATGTATACTATTTAAGTATCAATATCACTTTATAATAATCATATATAGTTACTCATTACACCATTATACCCATCCAATTAAGGTGGTGGTGGAAAATAGATTACACCACGGCGTGGAGACGGTATTCCGTACGTACGCACGCGCGGTGATTTCCTTTTTCCGTAGGTTGGATAGAAGGTTAACTAGAGTTTTTTCATATTTATAATCACATATCAGTATATAAGAAATACTGATGTTATTACTTTATCATGAAAAAAACTAAAGAAAAAGAAGTTGAAGAAGAAAGAAATTGAAAAAGATCGGTAATGGATATTACCTCTTTCTGACGCGCCTTCACTTAACCTCCACTTAAAGAACTAAGGATGGTCTTTGAAGAAGACCAGGACCTCTAAGACGATACTAGGGAATTGGAGAAGAGATTTTGGCAGGGGTTGGCCGAGCTTGAATGCTCAAATTGGTGTGAGGAGGAGAGGGAGGAGGTTCCCTTTTATAAGGGAGGAGAGAGGCACCTTAGGAATATCTCAAAATATTATTTTATATTAAAGTCAAAATCGGTTTATAATGGTTCCAAAGGGTATTATTTCGAAGTTAAAGTGGGGATGGGTCGCAATCCTATCATCCAATAGGATTTAGACAAGTTTAGGTTATTATTTTAACCTTATCAATTAGATTTAACTCTAAGTTAAATAATTTAACTTTTACCGTGTCTTTTTGTTTTCATACACTATATGGTTAATACACTTACTCTAACATGCCAAAAGAACCCAAAGTTGTTTATTATTAATATATATATCATTATCTAAGTCATTTGGCCGAACCTTAGATTTTTAGGAATAAAATAACAATTAATAATATTTTATTTTATTTAAAAACAAATTTATGTCAATTTTGACACTATTTGGTACATGATTTTTATGAAATTTCTAACAGAATGATAAGTTCGAACAAAGTAACTTAAATAAACAATAACATGTCATATTAACCTATAAAATTAGTTTAAGTCATAAAAAGTCTCATATTACCTTTATTTGGGAATTTATAACATCAATTATGTTAATATTTTCTTAAAAAGGTAATTACTGCATCATCGTTGTGTCATAAATAAATTAAATTATTTAAAGTATAAAAATTACAAATAAAATACCATTATGTAGGAAAGATTTTTATCTTTCTAATTAATATTTATAGTCGAAATTATATTATGTATAACCCTATATTAAAAATGATTTAGTAAATAAACATTGATTTTAACTCTTTTAACACTTCTTTGAATTAAATAATAATAAATGTCCTAATCTAATCCAAGTGGGCCTAAATGATAATATTTTACACTTAAGGTTGTTTTTGGTCGAGATACACTTGTCCAATAGGATTAGGACATGTGTTAGGGTAATATTAATATCATTTTTACCCTTAATTACCCTATTTACTCTTAACCGTGGTAAATAAAAGTAAAAAGTTACTATTCACCAAAAATTATTTTCATCTCATTGAACCACATTTTACTTACTGACATCAACCGTGTCTCTAGGATTTTTGAAATTTCATTCACAGAAGCGGTAAAATTAAGATTTATGAAAAAATTAATTTTTTTAACTACCACTTAGAAGTTTCACTATTCATCAAAAATTGAAGTTTTTCAGAAAAATGCCAAAATTTCACCCTAAGCTATAATTGATATTCCGAATTCAAAAATGATATCTATTTTACAAAATTCCCAACATATAAGTTTCATTAATTAATTTTATAATTAATTTCCGCTGTCACAACAAATAGCATGTTTTTAAGAGATAATAACTATCAAAAGATTAACACTTGTTTATATCTGGTATAAATTTGAAATTACATCCAATGACCAACATTGTATTGAATTGTTAAAATATATTCTAAATATACTTTAAAATCACTCAAATTAATAATTTATCACTATTAATTATTTCGATTAAAAAAGTTGTTTGTAATTAAATTTTAGTGATTTTCACTATTCATCAGAAAATGAAAGTTATCCGAAAAGTACCAAAATTTTACCCTAAGCTAATCTCGATATTACGAATCCAAAAATAAAGTCCATTTTGAAAAAGAAAATTTACATAATTTTAAAAAGTGGTTATTACTATTCATAATGGGTAGTTTTAATAATATTTTAATAGCATATTGCTATTTAGTGAAACTTGTTATTGCGTACTACACACGCTATCGAGGAAGGTCGCGATTGCGTGTAATGAATTCCAAGTCAAGGATGCGTGTTGTGCAAGCTCCTTTTGGTGTAGCGTACAACACAAGATATTAATGAAATTAAAAAGAATATTTTTCATAAAATCTCAGGGTGTTACATCATGTCAAGAACATAATCATCTTGGTCTAAGAATTTCACCTGAATCATCTATTTCTAGGAATTTCACTTGAACCGTCTATGTCCAGGGATTTCACCTGAACTGTAACTGTTGTCAGGCCTTGTTCCATGACACTATTTTGTCTAATGAGATCTATCGGTGCATCGAGGGGCTATAGAGGGCCCCACACATCACATAATTAGTCCAATACAATCCTCTTATGTCTTAGGGGGCTATGTATCCAAGGCTTCCCATATCTATTTGGATACCCATTTTAATGTGATGTTATTTGGGGTGTCCCATACCACCCAAATAACGGTTCCTTAGATTCTTTTTTATTATATGGAGTTTTATCAATCAAATAAAATTATGAAATGAAATTTACTAAAGAAATACATGCATTAAATATGACATTATAACATTAATCATTTCTACATTGATAAGGGCTAAGTTTCAAATATATGAATCTATGTAATTAATTCCTGGTACATGATTCCATTAATTTAACTCATAAAAAGCACATAAAATGATGGAAGATTAGGGTTTTCAACATGAAATGATAAATCCTTAATTTAAAAATCATTATTTCATGGAAATGAAAAACTTAACAAAAATACATGTCATTAATTATGCTGATAAAAGGGTCAATGAACATGCATTTAGACTAAATCATAAGCTTTGTAACCAATAGAAAATATTGTGGCAAATTAAAAGTGCATGTGTGCACAACATGGTTTACAAATGTAGCACAATTTTACAAATCCATTTATTCTCTTGTGACTATTGGTCATGTAAAAAATATATTCTTTTTAAACATATAAACACCACATGATTTAATATTATGAAAACTTCTTTAATTCAAACATACATTATATAATAATATATACTTTTATAAAGACATATTGGTTTAGAAGTCTTCAAAATTGACATTTAAAAAAATCATACATGAAATAATTACATCGAAAGTAATAATTCAATTCTAAAATTCATTATTTATGAACTCCCAATCAGAGTAGGGTTATATATTTATAACCACATATACACCAAGTGTATATACATGGGTTTTACATAACCAAAACAAGGTTTAATAAGTTCTTATAAGTACTATATACATTAAAACATATATAATACACCATTATTACTTGATTGAAAACCAAAACCATGTTAGGTTTATAGTATGTAATCATATGTGTATACATATATAAAAATTGGGGTCTTTCATAATAATTATATATCCAATTGAACACAAGCATAATTCGCATCAAAAAAATTATTTTAGGGTTGGAAATTATATTTTAAAATTTATAAAATATATTTCGGTTGAATCGTATGTATACTTGTACATACCAGAATTCACACAATATATATATATATATATTCAGTTTTACAAAACCCATGTTAATGAACCCTTAAATTATTCAAAACATGGAAATCATTTAATGACATATATCTATTTTGAGAAGCTTCAAAACATAAAGGATTTTAATTGAATATATATATATATATATTTGCAAACTGCATATATATATATATATATATATATATATATATATATTAGTGGTTTTGTATAATAAAAGTAATTGAAAATAATCCCTTACACAGAAAAAACATCAGTAATATTTATTTAAAACAATTAATACCAAACGGATTGATATATATATATATATATATATATATTTATATATATAACCGTATATACAGAACTACATTTTATCGGTTTTGTAAAACAGAAATGTTTAAAGTACACCCTTACCTTTTAAAAACATTATTGCAAGTCAAAACTCGCTAGAATTAAAACCGTGTGGATTAAATCTATATGAATATATATATATATAATCATATACAATGTTTATATTTATGTCTGAAAAAGTAAAGAAAAGTGTATTGAACCCTTACTTGTATTCAAGGAGGAGTTCGAATAGCCAGAGCATGCTTGAGTTTGAGGAAGAGAGAAAAATTAATACACGTAGGGTTTTCATGTAATAAGGGGTTTATATAAACTATGTTTATATATATTAAATGACATTCTTCATTCATCATTTATAAACAAAAAAAAACCAGCTTGACTATTACGGATGCAAACAAGGGTAATAATTGAAGAAAATATTAAATAAAACCATCATTTCAAAATATATATATTTTTTGGGAGTATTACATGAGAAGCTTAGGTTTTGTAAAAAGAAACAAACATAACCCATGTACACTTGTGGAAAAGCAACACAAAATAATTGAGGTAGTTTCGACTTACTGGTGCGATGCAGATAGGTGCAGCGTGATATGTTCAACGAAAGAGATGTGTTAGAAAATAAACTGACGGCTCAGATCATCTTGGATTGATCGAAGGGTTGAAATAAACCCCATTATTTTTTTAGAAGGGGGCCAACTAGATGAGTATGGGGGATGTTTGTGATTTATTTTGTGAATATCGGATGATCAACGCATGAAGGGGAAATCCGATTGGGAGGGAAAAAATGGTGGAACACATTTCCAGTTGCTTTTATCATTTTTTATTTTAAAATTTGTTTTTGCATTTTATTTTGGCAATCACGTTTGTTTTTTTACTCTAATTTCTTGTCAATAACATTTTCCTTTTGTCAATCATGTTTTATACTATCCTTTTTCTCAATAAACATTTATTTTTTTCAAACACGTTTTCTACTCTCCTTTTTTTCCAATCACCTTTTTGACTTTATTATTCTTTTTATATAACCTACATAATAATAACCCATATATATTTTCAAAAAATAAAACACATAATTACATATTATTATATGTATATATATATATAATTTTTTTATTTTCAATCTTTGTTTCATCAATAATATAACTCATATAAATGTTAAAAAAATAATTTATAAATTTATAAATTTTAAATTATAATAAACACATTTATATAGTATGATAAATATCATTATTTATAAACATATTCTTATATATAATTATTAAATCATGTTTTTATATACCTATATAATAAATATATATATATATTTATAAAACATTTCACATTTTATTAACACTTATATAAAAGAAATATATATATAACAATACTACATACGGTAATAATAGAAATCATATTTTGTAATTCAAAACTAACATTTGATATACACACACATATATCTAGTATATAACATATCATATGATTAAAAATTATATTGATAATTGAAAAAGTATTATCAATATATTAATTATCATTATTTTTAATTTTGAAATCTTAGGAAAAAAAATGTATATATTACGCACACATATATCTATATATATGAATCAAGATAACAATAATTTTTTTAAAAGATAACCCATATATGTGCACTTTTAATCATTCTATTAAAATAGTTATTAATTTATAATTTCATTAAAAAAATTTCAAAATATTAATAATGTTATGAAACATTAATAAAAAAATTATAATCTAATAATTATGTATACATCCCATATAATCATTCATATAATTAGTTAAATAATTGTCTGCAAATATAGAGTACATGTACATATATGTGTGTGTATATATATATATCATATTTTTAGAAATATATAAAAATCATATAATAGATTAATTAGTTGCTCACATAATTAAAATAGTTCACCTTTACAAAATAATGGCGTTTAAAATATTTTAAAGCATTAATTCTCAAAGTCATATATAAAATTATAGTATTATTTTTATTTAATTATAATTCAAATCATTTCATATACATATAGATATAAATCAAGTTTTAAAAATATAAAATATGCTTATTTTTGTCATCTTATTGAAATATAAATATAATTAAAATAGAAATAATTTTATAAATCTAATCTTAATTCATAAAAAATAATTGTAACTATATATATACATATATATATATATATATTCAAAAAATAAAAATTTGTAATTACAAATATATTCAATGTGTAGTAATAAATATTATCATAGTTAGTGTAATTTCAATAGTCAATATATATATATATATATATATATTATTTTGAAATTTATTTATTTAAAATATTTTATCAAAAACCCATTTTCAATAAAAAAATTATTAATAAATATATTCATGTTAAAATATAACGATATTAATTTAACCACTATACAATTATCTATTAAAATTATTGTATAATTATCAATTTAATTAAAATTATTATTTTAAATTATAATATACTTAATAAATCAAATTTTTAATAAAATTAAATTTAGAGTATTCTATGGTGTTTACATAAGGATACTACATCAACACTGAGAATCAACTGGTAGTTATTTTGGAAGGGTTTATATCATATCACATATGTAGATGGATGTTTCTAGTTAGTGATATGAACATGGGTAAAAGAAGGATAATATTTTTTATGGAATCCAAACAATAAATATGTCAATGTATAAGCCATGAGATTCTAGTGTTGAAAAAGGAAAATAAATTTCTATGGTATATTTATGAGGGGAATACTCAACTATATGTTTTTACACCAGTCTGCTTTTTTAGGGCTAGGTGGTACTGAATATGAGGGTGTATGAGTTACTAAATCCCATCATCCCTCCCATTCATACATTCAACCATCCTTTCTAAACATGGTGGGGGTGTTTCCCCTTAAATCAAAACATGAAGGTTGTTCTAAAAAAATATTGAGGTAGGATGGATTCATATTTTATCCATTCCCATTTTAAATGGGAGTGTTCACTGATGATGGTGGTTGAACTATAGTGTAGCAATAATATTTGGTGGACTTTTGAGGTAGAGTAATATTAGTGTGGGTGGATTTTGAACTTACCTATAAACCATATACCCCATATTGTTTTGCGAGTTAGTTCATGTTTCTATAAATATTATCCTTGATAGTCTACATGAGGTACTTCCTGAGGATTTACCATGCATGATGAAAAAGTTGTATATCAGGTTCATACAAGATTATTAGAAAATTCAGCATAAGATTCTTCCATCTACCTTCATTTATGGGATATTTGAGGAGTATGTAAATATATAGTAGGTATCTGACCTAATGGAAATACTGAAACAATGATTAAACCATTCCAACAATGGATTTCCCCCTCATACTCAAGTTTGGGGTTGAAAATCGAAAAGAGTACATCACAATTGTAGGTTTGATGCCCATCATGGTGGAGAAGCTAAAACATCTAGGGAAATAGTTCTAAGGACTACACCATAAAAAAATTGAAAAAAGAGTAATAGAAGAAGACTAAGAAGCTATAGTTGTTAAAACTTTGGAGGAATGTATTTATCAAGAGGGTTAATCATAAAATCTACACAATATCCAAAGAAGATTCTCATTGTGGGATATACTTGAGGATTCTATTTATCTATAAGGATTGTTAGACATTGTATATCATAATTAAACTACTATATTCTAATGAAATAATGAATATCATTAACCAATTATGAATAGAAATTACAAACATTAGTCATTCAAGGGACTTTTTTCTGGTATCTTTGGTAGAGGGGAAGTGACATGTGGCCAAGCTGGAGGTTATAAAGAACAATTGGGGAACTCCATGTCCAATAATGGATCTGGGTATGGTATTTATAGACCTAACAACATTACCAATATTATTTTCTATTGTTATGGTAGAGATCATTCATATGCCTGTGGAATCATAAGGATCCTCAAAAGATTATGCTAAAAGAGGGATCCCACTAGAGGAAGGTCTAGTTAGGACCATAAGGGAAACCTCTTTGGGAGGGTTCACTGATGATATATCAGTATTCTATAAAAAATAAATTTTATGATCTCTTTTATGTTTATATGGAATTGTCTACTGAAATTTATTCCATAATGGAGATCCATGTACAAAGGACCCCCACTGACAGGGCGAAAGATGTGAAATGGGAATATATTCCCATGCTCCAAAGGCTATTGGGTTCAGTAGTGTTGTGGATACCAGTGTGGATTATCAAAAATTTAGAAATTAAAAAACCATACATCGGGGCCACAATAAGGTTTCCCATCAATACCAACCAGAGGACTTTAGTAATCATCACTTGGCATCTGTAAAAATCTTACCATACATATTCATAACCATTGTTTAGTCAACCAGGTTAACTGACATAATATCTATTTGGATAGTTCATGAAGTAGTGGGCATACAATTTTTGAGGATGTTCAGTGGTCTCAAGGCCCCATTCTTGAGAGGAATGCTGATTCATGTAGAACAAAGAACCTATAATTATTAGACCACATAAATCAAGGATGTGAGTAGAGCCATTGGTGGGGAAGAAGCTTAAGCTGATAGGAACAATACCATTGAACTGAGATAAAGTGATGAAGATCATCCAAATGATATAGTTAAAATTTCATATGCTATAATTCTAGTGAAAAATCCTTCTACTGAACCCATAGCCGCATTTTCAGAGTCTAAACACACTGAACCAGGGGACCGGTATGAGTTAAATTTTGTCGTGAAGGACATTCGAGATGTCTATCTCCACTCATTGAAGTTGATGAATCACGTTATCGACAATATAACATAATCCAAGTGGATATTTTTAATGTTATCATATCGCCCTTGTCTATGCAATTTAAGTTCTAGAGGGTAGGATTTATGAGTTTGGCATATACTTTTAATGGATTAACTTCACGAATGAATAAATGAGAGCAATCGTCAATAAGATGTTTCCAAGAACCAAAATAAGTATTTCATCAGTCAGAAACTCTAGGATGCTAAAGAAGAGTTCCATCAATTGGATGCATGTATGAATGAGTGATCTGGCTTCACTAGCACTGATTTAGTACTCTAAACACTATTGAGGGTACAATTTGAAAAGGAAAAATGAGAAGCTGAGGAAATCATCTCAAGAAATGGTCATTCCCAAAAATGAGTGGGATTGAGTGACGATCATGTATAATTATATTCTCAATTTTGGAAAAAGGATGTAAGGAATCTTAGAAGGAAAGAAGATATCATATTGGCCACACACCAAAATGTGGAATAGTTGAAAAACACTATTGATGGTGCCAATCCATATGGGTTGACTTTCTACGAACTCATAAAAATATATCATTGTTTACAATTTATTGTATACTGAATAAACATATCATTATTATTTTAAATTATGTAACCTCTATCATATCTGTGCAACATCTGATGATCAATCTCTATGATCACATGGGTCATGACTGTTGTGAGAAACCAGGGACAACCATGTAATTGTTCATTTCATATGAGGGTGCCAGATAATCATTGAGTTATTAGGGTTTTCAATTACTGACTAACAAATTAGGGAAATTAGGATGAGAGAGTTCATTCCTTGATAATACTACTCCTAGAACTACCAACATTCTTTTCCCAATGTGTGATGGTGCACAAGCAGGATAATTCCAAGTGAAATGGAATCAATCCAAACAAAGGGGAATGAAAAAGTGTGAACCACATGCCCAACATTCAAAACTCAATGAGTGTGAAATTATGAAGGAGGATAACTGCTAAAATATATGATATATAGTATGTGAATCACATTAACATGTGATGGAAAAAAAGTGGGATAACCAGCGATCATATTTGAAAACACGAGGAAAAAATTAATCTATTTCCCAAATCAGTCTTGGGAGTTGGCCTAGAAAGATTCGTTATCCAAAATGGAATGAAACCATTTGATTAGGGAGTCCATTATTACATGAAGGGGGGTGAGGATAAAAGTAATTTGCACACAAATCGTGAGGTGGATTGATGAAATGTTCAAAAGGATTCCAATGCTTTTGAAATTACGCTATTACTACTGAGAGCACATCAGTAAAGGCATAGAAGACTAAAAAAAGGACAATCCTAGATCTGTGAGAGAACCCACTTTTATGTGGGATTATGATGACCTATAGTATTACACCATTAAAATAAATGAATTGAACACAAAGTTTAACATCTTATGATTAAAAAGATATATAGTATAGTCACTCGTCATATGAACAAGATGTGTCCCACTATTTATAGTCATGTTGTAAAGACGTTGCAAATAGTTTAAGGTAATACACTTGAACCTTGGTAATGTTTTTTCAATTATATTCATGTGACATAGGGGAAATAAACCCACCTTTAATGAGACAAATAGGCTTTTATATCTCATCATTAGTAGGAAACAGACTGATAGTAAGTGGATGTGATATAGAGAAAAATAAAAAACTATAGTGAGGATTTTAGTTTATTGTCATGAGATTTGGACCATAAATAATTATAATGAGTAAAAGGGTTTATAATCATGTGGTTGGACCCATGAAAAAATTGTAGGGTTTCAATATGTATCCCACGAGTTTGGGAATCATGCCACATGGAGTTATTTTAGCACATTGTAAAACATTGGAAAGGAAATCCTCTATGGAAAGGATGTAGAAGAATCCCATGATCATCATGGGACATATTCAAATATTCTATGTCCTGGTTGTAGTTTGACATTATGAATTAATGAAAGTAGGTTACTATTTTATGGACATTGTGTTTGGGTCAAAAATGAAGCTCATAATGTTTCTGAAATATGTAACATCCTAACACACCCAACATGAATGAGGATCAAAGAGGTACATGCCAGAGAACATATCTCCAAAGTGTATAAGATTAATAATATCATATTTTATGGAAATAGAGTTTGGACCATGACCAATGAACACTCATCTCAAGTTTGAGAACACATACACTGTAGAAGAAGTTAAACACTGCCAAGAATGAGGGCCAAAGGGATCTCATGTGTTATGTGGGTGTCTCATGATGAACCGCGCATAATTTAAGATTATAGAGCATGGTCAATGATAAAGGAAAAGGGGATGACAGTTTGAGGGAATTTTTGGCAGGGAGAAAACATGTACTTTCGGGGCATTACTATATATCCCTTAAATATTGGAATCAATCGACACATTTTTCTTCTTGATCAATAAGGCTTATCATCATGCGGTAAGGGAAAAGGTTAATCAATATGAAAATGGGAAATAATGTTGTGGTTGTAATTATGATCAATGATCTATGTGTCACTACATATCCCATTTCTCAGGGAATCATGCTAGACAATTTTCTTGAAGGGAAAACATCTTTGTGCCTGTCAAACACTTTTATAGAGAGAGGAAATATTGGATATGTATTGTTTGTGAATTTGGTAGTTTATATGTTTCTCGAACAACCAGACCATCATAGAACATTCAAAGATTCTTCAATAATAAATCCATATACTGGTCATGAAATTTTCATGGTGAATGAGTAGTTCAAAAGGTGATTTTCTCTCAACCAAGAAAACTGCAATGTTGTGTCGTTTTCATTCATGTGGCTTGGATGATTGTGTTATAGTTTAAGGTCATATATAGAACCTAATTGTGTACATTAGCATTGAGTAGTAAGTACTCTATAAATGTTGTTCCAAAATGGATATAGGTAGAAAGGGTACTATTAAACTAATGTATAATCAAAGATATCAACAAAACAGATGTACTCCCAAAAGTGCCATGGAGACTCTCTTAGTTTAAATGGTCATAGAGTTTAGAACATAGGGATTTCACATATAATGTGGTAATATATAGTGTGGTGTTATGAGAAATCCAATTTTAATGAGAACCAAAATAATCTAAACCACACTACACACTCCCAATATGAGTAATTGAAATGAACTTAGTTTAAGTTCATACGGTTTATACCATAGGCCCCTCAATAATCTCTTGTTTGTGGGACATATTTTTTTGAGTTTAATGTCACGTGGTGTGGATGAAGATTCTACATAGTTTATCATCATGTGATTATTTCATTAAAGGGAAATGATTTATCATAGTGAGAATGTGTGAGGTGTGGAAAACAAACCTGTGATGGATGAGACCTAAAATTCTCATACCGTTCCCTATATTCCCACTATTAGTTTAAGGTCATGGTGTTTGGACCACTGTGATGGTATTCGGTCACATATGATGTGTGGGGAAATAACACACCGGATATGGATGAGGGCCAAGGTAGACTGATCCCATTCAACATAATATGGGGAGAATCATGAGGATACTCTTAGTTTACTTTTGTAATGTTTGAACCATAGGGGATGTGAATATGTTTCATGTGGATATATCTTAGAAAGATTTGTAACCCCACAAGAGACATGATCAATGTGACCAAGAAAGAGTGATGTAATAATTTATCAATAAAAAATAGGTACCTCCACAATGAAATGATAAATCTAGGTGTGAATGTTCAAACCAAACTATCATTCCCAACCAATGTTCCCGGATGCATGAAGGGACAACAAATGGGGTGTTTGGGATCGATCAAAACATAAGAATGTGAAAAATGGGAGTCACGACACCCAATATCTAGAACACTATTTGAGGGTGGAAATAACAAATGATGATTATTTCTATCAATATTCATAACATAACCACTACAATGTGCAACCAGGGATAGTGAAAACAATGAGGGTTTACCGCTTAAATTTTTTGAAACATGAACCCATTATCAAAATGTCATCTATGTTCTTCCCTGGAATTGGCCAAAAATTGTTGGTGGGAAAAAGTGGCATGGGACCATTCTGTCATGGGGTCCCTTCAGATTTACAAGAGGATGAAAAACTAGATAAAGGGGAACATGAAGCATAAAAATGGATAGGGGAAATACTTATATGAATTTAAAGACTATTGGACTCATAACACTACAAATTCAAATATTACAATGTCTGAAATCTACATGTGGGATTATGTTTGGATAGGGATCTGGAGGCAGCCTGATACCATGAATGAGATTGGGATCAAGTTACCTGGTGCTTCGATTATTAATATAGAATGTTTCTTGAACATGAGACTTTTAGTTTAAGGACCATGATTTTGCACCGTGGAGTTCCTAGATTAATTTTATATACGTGGGACGTATACATGAAGATTATCTTTATTCAATAAGGATGAAAATATTATTTAGTTTATCATCATGTGACTAGGACATAAGATAAATTAAACCAAGAGGGGAAACCTATAGTGGTTAAAATAAATTGGTGCGAATGAATATCAAAGAGACCACATGCCGACCGATATACTCCCAATAATACACCCTATTTAAAGGGGGAAAAGGATAACTAATATTGAAGCTCAATCTAGTATGAAATGTCCTAGATTTTCTACATATCCCATAAGGATGGGAATCAGGACACACATAGTTAGGGGATATGGCATGACAGATGAACAATGACATTGATGGGGGTGTTATTCCCTCAAATGATAATATCACGGTTGTTATGAAGTTTATTATCATGTGATTAGGAAATTGAATTTTTTATGGTCAAATGGTTTGAACTATATAAGGTATATATGTACACTGTGGCCCCATTAGGATTCCCCACATGAATGAGTGGCAGAGATATACACACCACACTAAATTTTTATAAATGATATTAGGGGGAAAAGGTCATATGGTAAATTTATTCTCATGTGGAAACATCAAAGAAAAATCTTATATTTTTTAATGTCACATAAAATGCACACCAAAGGACTTTGTATAACGTCAAAGATCATGGACCATATAGTGAGGCTTCTAAGATAAAAAATGTACTACGGTACCATAATGTAACCGACAATAAATGATGATCAAACTGTACAACATCACACAACACATTCCAAAAGAGATCCACACATTGCGTTAAAGAATGAAATAAAGGTAATGGGGAGGATGGTTTCAGTGGTTGGTCCCTAAGATTTAGTATTTGTGCATTGAAACATATCCCATAAGGAAGTAAATCAGGCCTCACATAGTTATTTAGTGAACTATGAAATTTTACATGATGTGGTAAAGAGGAATATATAGTTTAATAAAATCTAGGATAACGAATGAATTTTCCATTTAAGGTAATGCATAACCGACCATTTACATTTTTCATTTTTTTGTCATGAAGGATATTAAAAGTCTTAGTTTACAGTCATATAGCCAGGAAATATGTACATTGTACTCTCAAAGAGGAATCATGTTGCATGGTAGAATATGAATCTAGATATGAATGTGGCTCAAAGTGACCCACAAAACACAATATTCTCCTCAGAAGATATATTAAAATATTATTCTTTGTGAATGGATGAAAATTTCCTAGCATCACCACGTATCCCAAGAGGATGGGAATCAATCCATTCATAGTTAATGAGGATCCAAGTGGTTTAATGTCATGAGGGGAGGACATAGGGTGTCATTATCATGTGACAAGGATATATATAAACATCTAAATAGATAAGGGAATGTCCTAAAAGGTAAAACATGATGTTAATTAGGAAAAAAGAAGGTTCATCACTGTACCATACATTCTCAAGAAGGGGACGCATGCCAAAGGCCATATGTACAGTGAATCCACGAATGGACATGGGAAAAAATGCTTGGAAATTACTACATATACTATGTGGGTGGAAATAAATAATCATATAGTTCTCGGAGATCCATTTAGTTTAACATCATGCGGCAGAGAAGAGAGATGCAGTTTTAGGTCATGTAGGAAATATAGGTTGTTTAATGTTGCGTGAGATTGAGATTTTTAACGTCTTATAGGATGATAAAAATCATAGTTTATGGTCATAGATATTGAACCTAGGTATTCTTTTTAAGTATGTATAGTTTTTAACAAGGATATTAGTGTAATGTCATATTTTTTGGACAAAAGATCCTAGTTAATTTTCCCTGATATTGGAGAAATGCTCCTAGTTAAATAATACAGCATTTGGACCAAGGAAATCAGTTTAAGGTTTAGAGATATTAATAAGTATCTTAATTTATGGTCTTATATATTGGACCAATTATTGGACATTAATGTTGAAGATTTTGGTTCAGGGATCTTAGATTAATGGCGAAGAGTTTTTACAAAGGATTTGTGCATAATGTCATAGAGTTTAGACCAAGAATCTTTGTTTAAATCCATAGGGTTTTGACTAAGTCTATTACATTAAGGTTTTATAGTATGGACAAAGGATATTAGTTTATGGGTCTTGATTTTAGGGAAAGTCTCTTAGTTTTAGGTTTGATAGTTTGGACCAAAGATTATTGTTAAATAGTGTATATTTTGGACCAAGGCTCTTAGTTTAAAGTCATAGAGTTGGCAACATTTTTATTGTTAATGAAATGTATTGCTTGAGAATATTAGCATTGGTAAGAGAAGTAATTTTTTACCATATATGATTATTAAGGAATATTATCCTTTGGAACAATCATTGTGTATGATATAAGGTCTTTACCTTTTATTGTTAAATTTTTTACGGCTTCCTATCAGGCATCATTTGTATTCTTCTGGCCAATAACAGATCACATTTATAAAAGTATATGAGACAAACTTTCTTATTGAATGATATTGATATCTTTTTCTCGTTCCCCTATATATTATGAAAGGCCTAAATCATGTTCCTATCAATTTCATTTAGCTCAACAAAGTATACATATGCTACTCTATATGATGTCTGTTGATCATAGATTATGGTACAATGAAAGGGAAATGGAATATCAATGGGGAGGATGACCTTTGTTTCATATTCTAAGTAATAATGATAATCTTACGTTGAGTAACGAGTCATTGTCTAATAAAACCATATATCATTGGGGTTATTTTTTGACTATCTTCTCTTATTCTAACCCACTATCTTCTACAAAATTGTATAGAGTTTATTTTTAGTGCATTAATCTTCTCATTTTGTTATTCATTGTAGTGATAGGTGTGGTACAACCAGATTACTTATTTGTCTATAGTTTTTTCCAACTAGATTTCAGAAAAATGGTACCATTATCAGTGTGAATAGAATGAGGAGCCTAGAATATATGAATGATTTTGGTCCTCACAAATTCAATAGTAGACTGAGATTTAACATCTTTAAGAGGAATCGTTTCTTCCCAAATGAAGAATAAATCTATTGTGGTTAGAATTTACCACTAATAGAGATCTATTACTAGTGGATGTGGTTCCATGAAATAATTTAACCATACCACAAACTGGAAAGTTTAATTTTTAGTGTGGAGGGTATCAGTAATTCGATGCCCAAAATTGGCATGTATTTAACATGTATGGAACCTCTTTGATAACATGATGACATCAGGGATTATGCCGCGCCAAATAAATCAAAACCAATGAATCTAGTGGGAATGATTCTTCCCTACATGATGGGAACCAGAAGAACAAATTTATACTTCATACATATCATAGAAAATCTCAACCTATTAAATAAAACACAAGGGGACTCTTTTAAACCCATTTCTGTGGAGATTCTTCTCTAGGATATGACCACTCTGAACGGTGAACTGAATTACAATGTTTTAAATTTTCTCATGTTCTAATATTTATTATAATAGACTAACATTCATGAGATACTCGATGAAATGGGATTTCTAATTAGTGGATTGTTCATCTTTATGGTGATCATAAGGACTTGAAGTGGAATCACAAGTGGTAAAATGAATTAACTGCTAGATTTTATTTTAATTTGTACACACGCGGGTGATTACCATTCAAAGTACCATATGAATAAATATATCTTCAATTTCATGTTCTATGAGTGATTAGGATAGCTTGAAAAAGTAATATGATTGACTATTATACTACTGAGAACATGAGTCACCTCCGGCTATGTAGGGAACTGGGCCACCAAATATGGATCATGCATGAGCAAGGATACAAGATCAAGATTTCGGACAATATAATCACAATTTGTATATTTAATTCCTAACTCATAGTCTCCCTTACATGAATTTGGGAAAATTAAATCTAAAGGAAAAAACATAATGTAGTTATGAAAGTCGAATACTCTACATCATTATCAGTACTGTCCTATGATAAAAATAATGAATAAGGAAAACAAGTTTGTCTCTGCATGTTGAACATGACACACAAGCCTACTATATTGATCATGGTATCATTGAACTTTCTACTAGTGGGAATCTGGGATCCACTATTCAATTTCATATTCCAACACATATTATCATGATCCACTAAAATTATGGTATTATCTAGAAAATCGATATTTAAGGGCGAATCTGAAGGGAATGGATGAGAAGATAGAAAATTTTCCACTAATTGACCATTGGAATCCTTCTGTAGAATGAATCTGATGTCATACAGCTGATGAATCACCACACGACACACTAATTTCCCTTTCAACATCAAATAGATCAAATGTTACTTGAGTGGATCCACATAGAAAACCAAAATAATTTCATGATGCTAATGATAATGTCAAAATATCAGCACTAAAAAACCAGCATGGTGTATCTCTTCTTAATATAATAGTTCATATACTTGGCATTGAGGACCATAAAACTGAGATAGTGCAGATAATTTTATGTCCATTCATTGTAATTTTGGTTGATAAGGTCGTTGAGGGATCATTCTAGTGAAGTCACATTAAGGAAAAGTGGTTTTCATGTGATGGATGGCATCAGAACCAGTGGATATAGAAGGTACTACTTAATCCTATAAAAAGTGGATTTGAACTCATATTCCCTTTGGTAAAGGACACCCTTTATCAAGATTCCGGAAAATTGATTACAAGTTTTGGCCATATTCACAACCAATCAGTATATGTAGGCTAAGTGGACTTGGAATCTTTTGAACTCCAATAGGTTTCTCAGTGGGGAAATCTAGATATTATTAATTACCTTCTCTAGGTCTACCTCGATGTCTTTATATCTAGCAATGAAACCAATAAAATTCTCAAAGGTCACATAGAAATCACATTTTAAGGTGTTCATAATTAACTAATAATGGAAATGGAAGTACAACACATTCTATATATCCCATAGATGGTCCTGGAACTAGTAAGATATGACCACCAATTCATCCACATAGCACTCCACTAGCATCCTAATAATCAATTTTAATATTATGTTCTTAACATGTTGGTAGTTATATCCTACATTGTGTTGTCTGAATAGAATCATGAGGTTGCAAAAAGTAACCTCCGACACTCTATATATAGTTGATTCCTAATAATTGGGGTCCATTTGGATCTAATATTACCCAGTATACTGATTCATGATAGATTGATCCAAGAACCCTGTGGTGCCATCAATCTCCAACTCTGTCACGAGAATGGGAATACAATCCAATGGATACAGGTTCTTTAGACCCGGTAAGATGATAAACACTATGATATATTCATCCATATATTTTATGGGGAAATTTGTAGGCAAACATCTTGGATACTAAAAATCCGTAATGAAGTTTCCATTTATGACCCTGTCAACTTCATCCTCTACATTGGAACCATGAGTCTAGTTCCTTTTCATATGAGGTTGCATGAACCTGTGAAGGCTAACCGGGTGACCAAGATGGTGGATGGTGACTTAAGGATCAAACACTATAATCTCTTCAAAAATATCAATGAAAATATCACAATGTTTCTTTAGAATGTCTACATACATCTATTGTTCCCCTACGGGCATTGTTGCACAGATCAACATTAGCCTTAGATCTGTCTCAGTACTACTATTTACTTATTCCCTTCCCTCAACTGTGGTAGAGATGACCTCTTAAAATGTGGGACTATAATCGTCCAAAAACTATTCATTGTTTGAGGTACGAAGATCCTCAATAATAGGAATTTTTTCTAGGTTGGCTGACCCAGGAGGGATGCTAGTGGAAACGAGAGTTGTGGTGGAATCTTCATCATGAGAATCATGCACTATTGAAATCCTTGACACAAACTCCTGAAACCTAATCCAAATAGGCATGTAGTCGAGGGTCACTTCTTGATAATTTCAAATCATTTTCATTAGGTTTTTCTGTGTAAAATTATCCTGGCTCAGTGAAACAATCTGATTTGGTGTATTGTTGTAGCCATAGGGAGAACATCTCAATACATTATATGGGTGAGAGATTTTGGTATCAATTTAGAAAATCTGGTGTAGGATTACAAGGTAATCATACAACATAACATGTATCTCAAAATTCTTCCTCCCCTCATCTTGGAAATGACTAAATAATGTCTCATCTATGGTGTGGTTGCATCCAATCATGGATTTAGAAGGTTGAAAGCATCATTCAAATGCATCCATGGTCCGAACAGAGTAATAATATGCACACCCATATATTTATAAACACATTTAAACATTATCGTTTAATATCCATCATACAAATTAAGTGGTTAATTGGATGAAAATGGAGAAAAGCCGCCATAGATTACCCCAACACATCCATTGAGAGAGTATTTAACGCATTGGTGATATGAGGAGTGAAGTGCTATATAAAAATTGTGCCAAGGTCTACCCATATTCTCATCGTATGGGAAATACTATGTGACAACCATTAATTCATTGTTTTCAATATGGCCATTGGACGAGGTCTTCAATAAGATCATTACACATAGTCTCTATTATGTCCTATCATAACCGTGAATCATCAGTTAAGAGGGTCTTAGATCTAGTTTAGTCATTCCGAAATTGTAGAGTGTTTGGGTTAGGATGTTATTGATCCCAGAACCAATAATGAAAATACAATAGTAGACTTCCTTTCCATTAAACTTTTAAGTGATTATCTGGGGAAGAACATGCCCTTGTATAGGGAAACAATTATCTTCCCCTAATAATTAAATTATTTCATATCATTATTCTCATTTATCCTCCTCATTATGAAAGGTCTATGCAGCTTCCAACTCTACATCGAACTAGATTGATATCTTCAAGGAATGTATGAGGGCCTCCCTCAAATCATATAATTGTTTGAGAGGCTTTAGAATATAATGATACTTTGGAATGTAAGAAATATTTTTAAGCACATATTATTTCCATACTAAGAGAAATATTTTTATAATTTGATATATCTATTCGAATGGAGGTATGACATACACTGCTGGTCGAACCGGAAAATGCTGGCTAGTTATTGGAATATCAATTTGCTCAGTATTTGAACCATGTAGGGTCATTATCAGCTGACCATCAGATAGATACGCTTCAGAATATAGAAAATCATGGCACGGACATGATGACTCTTCATGGTCAATTAGCACATACAATAGCTACTATGAATCTAATGATATGCACTGAGAGGTTTATGCCTACTATTATCTATGATGAGCTAACAGTCGGTTATAAGTAGCACTCACAACTTTCCTTGAATAACTATCTTGAGAATTCAAGAAATTCACTTGGCTATAGAATCATTTTTTAAAAAATCGTTCTGGAACATTATGAGAAACTGCTCCATACTCCTCATCATTGGGAATCACAAGGAGTTTAACCAACTCAATTTTATTATTGGAATAGTATTCTTGATAATCATTCAAGGAATATTCTAAAACATGTTGGATTTTCGTGGAAATCTCCACTTTTGGAGGCATTGTGTCACTATGATTACAAGATGGTTTTGGCATTTATGGGGGGATCTTATTTCCCTTATACCATCGATGCCACCTCATCTATGAATTAGAGGAGTGGAATGTATATATAGAGGTTATAGATGGATAATGAAAAGCTATTTCTAGATGATCTATCTATTTCAAATGGACATGAATGATACCATGGGTGCGACCAATTTCCATGGGACACATCTAATCATTATACATATGTGACCCATGGCTAGAGACATGCGACCAATCAACTTCTATGTTGCTACCAGGTTCTATGGAAACATATTCTACCTACACCGGGGTAGGATCCAGTTTGACAAAATTATTATTGATGTAGTCCTATATCTAGTCCTTGAGATAATAGCACTACATAATGGTATATCAAAGGAACTAATGATAAGGGAATTAGTTGGGGTGATCAATGAGACCAGCCTCCTCAGGACTCTTGAATTAAAGAAACATTATATTCCCATGAATGAAGGAACTGTATAAATAAATGAGAACCTTATCCATGTGAAATGACAAGGGATGGTTCTTCCGGTATGGAATGGTAACTCTGGGATTCTCGCCCAATTTTGGGGATGAAGGCTGATGGTGGGAAGGAATATTATTGTCATTCCTATGTACTAGAAGTGTCGTATTACATGATAATTATTTAAAATTCTACTCTATGTGATACTAATCCTTATATTTACCATATGGTTGTTTCCATTGGCATGCATCATGGTGATCCTATAGTGGTAACAACTCTAGTATCTTGGTTTCTTGTACCTATGAAACCTTAGTATTTTGTTCCTTGATGGTTCTTTTAACCGGTGTTGGAGGAGGAAATGTTCATACTTGTATTTCCTATATCAAGGATTTATTTAGGGAATGAGATATATTAATAATTACTTGAATGTCACCCAAAAAAATTTTATTGATAAGAGAGGGAACTCGTTCCGTCCAGATATTACCAAAACAACGATTCAACCACTACTCATGGTTCAGTGGCATGTCGAGTGAATACATGAGGCCTTTCCACCTGGAGACCATGTCTGTGATTCACTCATTATTCCATTTATTAAACATGGAGAGGTAATCAATACATGTATGACAACCCTGCTTTTATTACAAACTTAAACATGATTTATAACATAAAACATTACTTGATACAACAAAGATGATCGAGAGGTTTAGTGTATTTGGGGCTTAGGACCATTACATAAAAACTTAAAACATGAAATACAATATCTTTATTGAAAACTTCCTTTACATGAAAACTACATTCCCTCGTACTTAGCATTGCATGGGATAACCTGAGGACATGTATAAGAAAAGGGTGAGATATAAAGCCCAGTAAGGTAGTACAAATAGAATAACATGAGATGTAAAATACATGTTAGACAATAGGCTTATCAATAGAGAATATAAGAAACATGAACATGAAGGCATGATAAAGCATGATAATCATAATATGGAAATGTGGCAACAACACTTAACATGGAATTAGTATGAGCCAAGGCTCATTGCACATAGAGCATGAGTAAATCCTCATTGCACATAAAGCACGAGTAAACCCTTGTTGCACTTGAATTAGTATGAGTCAACACTCATTGCACATGACGTATCATCATACTATACATTACCAAATGCATTGGAGCGCTATAAGGGCACACCCTTCTTAAACATTTCATTTCGTACATAAGTGTGCCACATGGATCATAAAACATGGATTCATAAAACATAATCACTTATTCAACAATTAAGGAATGTGTAATTCATACATGAAACTTTGTAATCAATAATTAAAGGTTCATAAAGGTGGATACCATTGATGGAGAAATGGGCATGGTATCCACTACACAATGGCATTGGCTTACAAAATCGGTGCGATTTCGGCAGTGTAACGACATGACATAAGAATTCATAAAAAAATGGTTGATGAGAGAGAAAGGTGTTGCTCATCATATTTACATGTAATGGACAGTAAGGAGGTCATATAGATACATTTCCCAACAATTGTAATGAAATTTAGATTCATGATACAAAATTATTGCTTGAATGTAAAAGAAGAGAGAGAAGTTCCTTTTGGAATTTTGGCATAGTAACGGGTGTACATGTGAGGAATTTAATGAGAGAGAAAGGGGTATCCCATCATTAAAACAATAATATGGCATTATGGGGGAGGTGAGAAACCATACCCCAACATTCATAATTGAAATTAAAAGGGTAATACAGCTTAAAGAAAATTGACAAAAATGAGAAAGGATGAAAAAACCTTTACTTGGATGTGTGCTTCCAAAGGCTAGAGAGTGGATTGTGAGAGGCTTCTTGGGAGATTGGGGCACCTTGGTATGATTCTAGAGAGAGTAGGGGAGAGTTTGGACGAACTCCAAAGGCTTTGAGTGAGGAGGAAGTGGTAGCTTGGGTGGGTTTATATAGGAAAGGTGAGGTAATTCTTTATTATATAGGTTTGGGACCCCTTATATTAAATTAATCCAAACGACAAACCGTCCCAGGGTTTTTGCCCATGGTTTTTGGGAATGGGAAGAGGAAAAAAATATTTTATAAGGCCAGAGTCAGAACTTCTTATAATATTAGGGTTGCTTATTTGGAGGTGAGTCACACTCTCATGGAAATTAATTTAAAAAGGCAAGGTGTTGAATATGTCTTGAGGGGTCCATTAATGCTTTGAAAAGTAAGTTAAACAAACACAAAATCACATTATTTTAATTTTAAAACATGTATTGTCCGATCATAAAGATTATAGTATTTTATTACATAACTATTGGGTCATTATGATGTCACAAAACACAATATATATTTAAACGGTATTTAATTTTTACTAAAAAAAATTTCTGTCTCCGAAAATTATGAAAAATTCACCGTTGGATAATTTCGACGTCTTGATTCCAAAAATAACATTTATTTTATCTAAATAATTTTCTAAATATGTTTATTTTCACTTTTAAAATAAAAAACCGACATTTATCGAAAATTTACAGGTTTAGAAAGAAATGGATTTCAAACCTTAATAATAATTATAATTGCCTTCATAAAATTATAAGATCATTTATATTCAATAAAAATTAATTTAATAATAATAATAATATTTTATTATAATATTATTTAATTCAAAAATTCCTTAATTTAATAAAATAGAATTATTAGTTAAATAATAACTAAAAACACTATTTGTACTTTAAAAACTATTTACAATGTATCAAAAATGACTAGAAATTATATTCATTATTATATACAAAAAAAATAATGTACATGAAGAAAGTACTACTTTTTGTTACATAACCCCTTAAAACAGCTACATAAGACCTAAGGGTAAGGTGTGCGATGGTGACCGACTCTTGGGGTGGCTCAAATAGCATCGCTAGAGTGGTAATTTCAATCATCTTCCACTTTTCCCATAGACGGTCACGTTCGAGCTTGACAAGATGAAGCTCAGCTTGGGCTTGGTCAAGGGAGAAGCCCAAAGATGCCTCCTCTTTTCCGAAATCCGAAAATGAGCTTCGTACGGAGAAATTCTAGTAGACGAGGTCAACGCTTCTTTTTTCTAAGTAAAATTGGATTTGTTAAAGCCCTATATTTATACTAATCATGTGGTCACTGTTCAATGGCTATATTAGCAACTGTCAAAATTCTTAACATAGATCCAATGAAGCTGACATTTTATATAAACATAAAGAGACATTTAATTAGATCAAGAAGGATTTCCATTAATTAAACTTTGGTTCGTTACAATATTCCCACCTTAAGAAATTTCCCCCTTGAAATTTTCCTTTTCCCACACTAAAACAAATGTGGGTAACTCATCTTCATCATATCCTCCGATTCCCAAGTCGCTTCTTCAAACTTGTGGTTTCTCCACAACACCTTGACGATGGGCATTGACTTATTTCGTAGAACCTTTTCTCTACGATCTAAGATCTTCACTGGTTGCTCCTCATAAGAAAGATGATCTTCCAATTGTACCACCTCAGAAGAGAGTACATGTGAAGGGTCCGGTGTGTACTTCCTTAAGAGGGATACATGAAAGACATCATGTACTTTGGCCACAGTAGGTGGAAGTTCTAGTCGATAGGCCACAGCCCTGACACGATCAAGAATCTCGAAGGGGCCGATGTACCTTGGACTTAACTTCCATTTCTTTCCAAACCTCATGACCTTCTTCCATGGAGATATGCGTAGAAAAACCATGTCTCCAACTTTAAACTCAAGTTATCGTCGACGGTTATCTTCATAACTCTTTTGTCGACTCTGAGCTCCATTGATATTCTTCTGAATGGTTTTCACCTTCTCCACCATTTCCTCGACCATTTTTGGTCCAAGTAGCTTACGTTCACCGACCTCATCCCAACATGCCGGTGTTCTGCTCCATTTCCCATACAGGGCTTCATATGGTGCCATTAGGATGCTCGAGTGGAAACTGTTATTATAAGAGAACTCAAAAAGAGGAATATGTTGATCCTATCCTTCTTTAAACTCCATTTAGAAGTTTCTCAACATATAATCAAGTGTTTGTATAGTATGCTCGGATTGGACATCAGTTTGAGCATGATAGGACGTACTAAAGTTCAGTTCAGTATTCAGAGCATGTTGATGACTCTTCCAAAACATAGAGGTGAATCTTGGATCTCAGTCTGACACAATAGATAGTGGTACTCCATGAAACCTTACCACTTCCCTGATATATATCTGTGCCAGTTGATCCCATGAGAAATTCTCCCGAATAGCAATGAAGTGTGCAGTCTTTGTAAGTTGATCCACAACAACCCAGATTTCATTGTTTCCTTTGGATGTATTTGAAAGTACGGTGACAAAGTCCATGGTGATATTCTCCCATTTCCATTCTGGTATTGGCAATGGTTGCGTCATCCCCTTAGTCTTCTACCTCTCTTCCTTCACATGCTGACACACCAGACACTTTGATGTATATTCACCGATCTCCTTCTTCATATTATCCCACCAAAAGTTTTCTCGGAGATCTCGATACATCTTTGTGCTCCCTGGGTGAATAGAGAAATTTGAACTATGTGAATCATCCAAAAGTTCCTTCTTCAGCTCCGGACTTGATGGAAGACATAGTCTATTCAAAAAACACACAATTTCTTCTTCATTAACATTAAACTCTAAGGATTTCCCCTTTTTGATAGCTTCCACTTTTTCGGGAATTCACAGATCATCCTTTTGAGCATCCTTTAACCTTTCCAAAAGTGGTGGTTGAGCAATAATTTCTGAGAGGATTGATGATGTCCCCTTCTCTATGATTCCCATGTCCATCTTCATCAAGTCTAAGAAGATTGGATCTTTCTCAATTCTCATCATTGATAGAATCGCTGGATCCTTTTTACTTAGAGCATCTTCCACCTTGTTCGCTTTCCTAGAGTGGTAATGTACTGAACAGTCATAATCCTTGATGAGCTCTATCCATCTTCTCTGGCGCATATTAAGGTCTTTCTAAGTGAATATATATTTAAGACTCTTTTGGTCAGTATATATCTCACATTTCTCTCCATAGAGATAATGCCGCCAGATTTTCAAGGCAAAGATCATAGTCGCAAACTCCAGATCATGTGTTGGATAGTTTCACTCATGTATTTTCAACTGCCTTGAGGCATAAGATATCACTTTATAATTCTGCATCAGCACACATGTAAAGCCCTTCATTGACGCATCACTGAATACCACAAAAAGTTCCCCACTTGTGGGTAAAGTGAGCACGGGCGCAGTGATAAGCCTCCTTTTCAACTCCTTGAAGCATTCTTCACATTCATCACTCGAAAAAAACTTTATTCTCTTTTGAGTTAGCTTGGTAAGAGGGTTGGGAAATGATGAGAAATTTCTCACAAATCATCAATAATATCCAGCTAACCCCAAGAAGCTACGAATCTCCATTACCGATGTTGGCCTCATCCATCCCTCAATTGCATTTGTTTTGGAGGGATCAATAGATATCCCATTTCTTGTGATGATATGGCCCAAGAATGCGACTTCCTTCAACCATAACTCACACTTGTTGTTCTTTTCATAAAGATTCTCCTTGCGCAAAGTCTCCAGTACAATTCTTAAATTCTCATCATGATCCTCCTTGGTTTTGGAGTATATTAGAATATCATATATAAAGACTACAACAAATTTTTCTAGGTAATCTTTAAAGACTCTATTCATTAAGTCCATGAAGAATTCTAGAGCATTGGTGAGTCCGAAATTCATTTCTATGAATTCATAGTGCCCGTATCTTGTATGAAAAGCATTCTTGGGGACATCTTCTTTCTTCACCCTTACTTGATAATATCCCAACCAAAAGTCCACCTTGGAGAAGTATTGTGCTCCATGCATCTGATCAAAAAAGTCATTGATTCTTGGGAGAGGATACTTGTTGTTTATCGTGATTTTGTTAAGTTCACGATAATCGATGCAGAGCCGCATTTACCCATCCTTCTTCTTTATGAAGAGGACTGGTGCACCACATGGTGAAGCACTTGGGCATATAAACCCTTTATCCAGATTCTCCTGTAGTTGTTTCTTTAGTTCTTCAAGATCAACAACAACCATTATATATGGAGACTTGGATATTGGTAGCACCCCAGGTATAAGTTCAATTGAGAACTCAACATCTCTTCTAGGAGGAAGACCATGCAGTTCCTCGGGAAACACTTCAGCGAATTCCCTCACAATATGCATTTGTTCAAGGATGGTTTCTTCCTTGGACTAAATCATTTGAGCCAGATACGTGTTCTCATAAGGCAGTAATATCCATTCTTGAGATGATTAAGCTAAAAGAGATTCATCTTCCTCCTGACACTTGTAAAGAATCAGGGGTCGATTCTCCATATAGAGTGTGATTTTCCTCTCCCGACAATTTATATTTGCTCTATATAAGGAAAGCCAATTCATGCCAAGAATTGCATGAAATTATACCAGAGGGAGTATGACGAGGTTCTCCGGCTAATTAAATCCACAGATTATAACATGGGAGGACTTATATTCATGGGATGCAATGATTTCCCCATTTTTCGTACTCACCGACATCTTTACTTCCATGATTTGTGGTGGTGCTGGGATTTTTCTACTAAATATTTGAGATATAAAAAATGCATAGAAACTGAATCAAAAAGTACGTTCTCTATTCATGAATGAATAACTAGCGTACCTATCACCACTTCGTTGTCGAGGTTTACTTCGGCAGAAGTGATGGAAAAAGCTCTTCCTTGCTGCCTTGGAGGTTATTGGTCGCCTTCGAAAACCCTTGGATTAGGGCACTGATTTGAAAAATGACTCGGTTCTTTGCATTTGTAGCATTGAACAACGTGTTGAGGTTTGAACAGAGCATTCCCCTCATCTATCGCAACCGTGGGACTTTCTTGCCGACAGTTAACAGCTAGGTTCCATTCTCTTACACACCTGAAGCATTTTCTCGTCCCCTTAAGGTAATTTCCAGGGTGCTTCTTTCCCCACTTTTGGAATGTGGGGTGCTGGATCTTCTTAGCACCGTTGGATTTATCCATCGGACCACCAGCGTTAAAGTCCAACTTACGCTTCTTGTCCCCATGATACCCCTGTGATTCGCTGATCTCCATTTCGACCTTGAGGGCACATTGAACAATTTCTTCATAGCTGTCGAAGTCACGGATCGCTAATGCTTTCCGCAAGCTAGTCTTCAGCCCACCAAAGAAGCGGTGAACCTTGCATTCGGGGGTAACGACAAAGACAGAAGCGTATTGTGCAAGCCTTGTGAAGTTTTCCTCATACACTCCAACAGATTCTTCATCTTTTTGCTTGAGGGAAAGGAAGTCCCTTCCATATTAAGCCGGAGGGTGAGCAGAAAATATTTATCGAAAAACATCTTCCGAAAATCATTCCATTCCAACGCCTCGATCTCCTCCTCAGGATTCGTATTTTTTATCAACATCCACCATTGATCTGCTTTACCCTCCATACAATAGACATCTAGGAGAACTTTCTCTTGTTCAGAACATTGAAGGATGGAGGTGATCTTTTCAGTGGAGTTGATCCATTATTCAGCGATCGTGGGATCAGATGATCCACTAAAAGTAGGAGGCCTTTGTCTCATGAATCTCTCGATAGAGATTTGTTCTTTCTTAGGGGTGTTGAATGTTCTTCTTGACCCATGTTTCTATTCAATTCTTGAGTTTTCTGAGAGAGAAGCCTGTCAATGTTCGTGATTCCCACTCCCATTGGATTGGGCATCTCATTAGTACAAACATCACACTGATCTTCACATCGATTGTTAGCCCGAGTCCTCCTACTACCGGCCATTGGCTAGAATAAAAGGAATGTTAGGGGTAAAACATAAAGAGTAATCCAAAGAAAAAAGTTGATTACTTATAAATAAACTTTCATTTCCTTAACTCATGAGTCTATAGGGTTCAATCTAGGATTTTCATGATCTACCTTCTAACATATATTCTTAGGGGAATTTTTTCCCTTAATAAGGGTTCATTCTAAGATTGTAAATTTATCAAAACATATCCCTCGGGAGTGTCATAACCAAGAGTGTAGCAAGGCCCATTGTCATGCACCAGTTTCCTGTTCGAGTCTAGCTCAAAGCCGTGTTTTCGGGTTCTACCCCTAGGATACATCTGTGCCAGAGCCGCCTCTACCTACTCGTATCCAAACAGGGATGTATTTTTCTGATTAACCACTTACTCAGTACTTACCAAAACTTAGGGATGTTTTCATTATACTTAGTCTTGTCTCTAAGGCTTTACAAGGGTTTCCTAATCCCAAAAATAACTAAACCTATCCTCTGATACCAACTATGACAACCCTAATTTTATTACAATCTAAAACATGATATATTACATAAAACTTCACTTGATACAACAAACAAGACCGAGAGGTTTAGTTTTTTTGGTTCTTAGGACCATTACATAAAAACATAAAACATGAAATACAACATCTTTATTGAAAGCTTCCTTTACATGACCACTATATTCCCTCGTACTTATCATTGCAAGGGATAACCTGAGGACATGCATAAGAAAAGGGTGAGCTATAAAGCCCAGTAAGGGAATACACATGGACTAAAATGAGGAGTAAAATACATGTTAGAAAATAGTCATATCAATAGAGAATATAAGAAACATGAACATAAAGTCATGATAAAGCATGATAATCATAACATAGAAATGTGGCAACTACACTTAACATGGAATTAGCATGAGCTAAGGCTCATTGCACATAAAGCACGAGTAAACCCTCATTGCACTTGAATTAGCATGAGTCAACACTCATTGCACATAACGTATCATGATACTATACTTTACCCAATGCATTGGAGCGCTATAAGGGCACGCCCTTCTTAAACATTTCATTTCATGCATAAGTGTGCCACATGGATCATAAAACATGGATTCATAAATCATAATCATTTATTCCACGATAATGAAATGTGGAATTCATACATGAAACTTTGTAATCAATAGGTAAAGGTGCATAAAGGTGGATACCCTTGATGTAGAAATGGGCATCGTATCCACTACACAATGGCATTGGCTTAGAAAATCGGTGCGATTTTAGCAGCGTAACGACATGACATAAGAATTCATAAAAAATGGATGATGAGAGGGAAAGGGGTTCCTAATCATATTTACATGTAATGGACAGTAAGAAGGTCATATAGATACATGTCCCAACAATTTTAATGTAATTTAGATTCATGATAAAAAATTATTTCTTGAATGTAAAAGAAGAGAGAGAAGTTCCTTTCTGAATTTCGGCATTGTAATGGGTGTACATGGGAGGCATTTAATGAGAGAGAAAGGGGTCTCCCATCATTTAAAAAATAAGAGGGAAGTATGGGGGAGGTGAGAAACCATACCCCATCATTCATAATTGAAATTAAAATGGTAATACAGCTTAATGAATATTGAAAAAAATGAGATAGGAAGAAAAAACCCTTACTTGGAAGTGTGCTTCCAAAGGCTATAGAGAGGCTTGTGAGAGGCTTCTTGGGAGCTTGGAGCACCTTGGAAGGATTCTAGAGATAGTAGGGCAGAGCTTGGACGAACTCGAAAGTCTTTGAGTGAGGAGGAAGTGGGATATTGGGTGGGTTTATATAGGAAAGGTGAGAGAATTCTTTATTATTTAGGTTTGGGAACCCTTATATTAAATTAATCCAAACCACAATCCATCTCATGGATTTTGCCCATGGTTTTTGGGAATGGGAAGAGGAGAAAAATATTTTGCAAGGAAAAATTCAGAACTTCTTAAAATATTAGGGTTGCTTATGTGGAGGTGAGTCACAATCACATGGAAATTAATTTAAAAAGGCAAGGTGTTGAATAAGTCTTGAGGGGTCCATTAATGCTTTGAAAAGTAAGTTAAAAAAACCCAAAATCACATTATTTTAATTTTGAAACATATATTGGCCGAAAATAAAGATTATAGTATTTTATTACATCACTATTGGGTCATTATGATGTCATAAAACACATAATATTTTAAGGGTATTTAATTTTTACTCAAACATTTGACTGTCTCAGAAAAGTATGAAAAATTCACCGTTGGATAATTTCGACATCCGGGTTCCAAAAAATACATTTATTTTATCTAAATAATTTTCTAAATATGTTTATTTTCACTTTTAAAATAAAAACCGACATTTATCGAAAATTCACAGGTTTGGGCAGAAATGGCTTTAAACCTTAATAAAAATTATAATTGCATTCATAAAATTATAAGATCATTTATATTTAATACAAATTAATTTAATAATAAATATTATTTTATTAAAATATTATTTAATTAAAAAATCCATTAATTTAATAAAATATAATTCTTAGTTAAATAATAACTAAAAAAACTATTTGTACTTTAAAAACTATTTACAATGTATCAAAAATGACTAGAAATTATATTCATTATTATATAGAAAAAAATAGTGTACATGAACATAGTACTACTTATTTGTCACATAACCCCTCAAAACAGCTGCATAAGACCTAAGGGTAAGGTGTGCGATGGTGACAGACTCTTGGGTGTCTCAGATAGCATCGCTCGAGTGGTAATTTCAATAAACTTCCACATTTCAAGTAGACGGTCACGTTCGAGCTTGAAAAGATGAGTCTCAGCTTGGTCTTGGTCAAGGGAGAATCCCAAAGACGCCACCTCTTTTCCATGCTCCGACAAATGGGCTTTGTATTGAGCAATTATACTGGACAAGGCCATCACTTCTTTTTCTAAGTAAAATTGGATGTGTTAAAGCCCTATATTTATACTAATCGTGTGATCACTGTTAAACAGCTATATTAGCAACGATCAAAATTCTTAACATAAAACCAACGAATTTGACATTTTATATAAACATAAATAGATATTTAATTCGATCAAGAGGGATTTCCATTAATGAAACGTTGGGTCGTTACAACATGTCTTGCGAGTGGTGGAGTTGAACTGGTAAAGGTACTGCCTACAGAGATCTTCCCTACCAGCAATGGATCCAATGGGTAGCTGACTGTGCCAGAAAAACATATTCCCATCCAATGTTTTCCCAAAACATTTGATCTTGGAAGCCTACTACTGCTCTAGGGACACCATCATGGGTTCAAACATTAATATGAAGTGCACCTGATGATATAGTTGGTCACCCATCCCATTGAGGGGGGAAAAGGTAGGGTTTCCAATATCTGGGGGTGGAAACATGTTATATACCCATATAAAATATAGCTTTCCTTCAACTAGGATATAAACCAGTCATTTTTACAAATATTTGATTCTTGCGGTGATAAAATCTATAAGATATTCCTATAATGGGTTCTTGACTAGATGTGGAATCTCTAAAGACCTGAGTGTCATTGGGGCCATCAATGCAATATGCAAGCCTAATGACTTGTGATTGTGGTGGTATAATGGAATGTAGAATGGCCTATTCAAGATCACGAGAAAAATTATCAAGGATCTACTATGAATGCAAAAGAAAACATTATGTCCTCTTATCATGGACTCTGGAAATTATTGGGTTGGGATGCACAAGATTATCCAAATCGATTGGAGGCAGCTGACTAAAGGGGTATTATAGCTTCCCCTGCTATCCCTACTATCCCAATGTAGGTGGGATAGGGTAGTTTTGGGGATCAATATAGTTTCAGTTTCATTCTATAGATATAATTTCAATGAATTATTTACTTATCTTTCATTGGTCTAACTTTTGTTTAAGTAAGGCAGTTCTGGATAGGTCGATCTCCATTTCTTTCACAACATTGTATGGGTCAGATAACTTGGAGCTCTTAATCGAATCATTAACATTTTTTGTGTTTTTATCTATTGTAAATGTTGTATAAGGTTCTCCATGTAAAGAAATATATCTTTTCAAGAGATTCACCATACTATTACAAGAATACACATTTTTAACTATTCTAGGGGGTGACACCCCTTCATTGGAACTCACTTCAATGTCCTTCTCTTTAAGTACATAAAACTCATATATATTTACCATGACTTTACCTAAGGAATATCCTTTATATTAACAAATAGGACCATTTTTAAATGATATGAATGATGTAGAGAGACAAATACTATATCTATACTTAGATCTACATGTTAGGGGATGCTTTCTCAATAATTATGTGGTGAATTGTAGAAATCTGACCACAATGTCATTAAAGGGTCTATTGGTAACAATATGATGTAGCGAGCTATGCTATTGAAAGTGCTGCCAAATCAACCTTGAAACATTTTTAGCTAATAAAGTCAAAATTCTATTAACTATGTGGATAAAAAAATAGTTGATTGAGGAGGTAGAAATGCAGCGCCTATAGGGTTTTTTGAAATAATAAAACCTCCTCATTTGTGAGGGACTCCAGTCCGTTGAATATTGTGAGTGTTAATCATCCAAATAAACAATGCAAACTGACCAAACACAATTATATTCAATAATATCATCACTCATAAGTGGGATGTGTCTCATCAGTTCCTCACTCTCCAATCTAAACAAACTAAGGAACCGGAAATGAAATTGATGTTGACCACTACAGTAGAGGACTGGTCGGTGTAGAATAATGTAGCTGAGATGAGTGGATGCCGCTCACTAGATCATATCAAGGAGATGATACTAGCTGCATCATCATATTTCTGTAGGATAAAGTGCTCACCACTACTTCATATGCTAAGACAGAATCTATTAGTAATGGATATTGAATGTACTCATCATATATCATGCCCTATAATAAATCACAATGATAGGTGTAGAACAACCTAGTGATGATAGGGAAGACTTCATGGTGAGGCCATGGAAGGGATCAAAATATTACTTCTCTCGAATGTACCTGTGAATGAATTTGGTGATTTTCTGAATCTAACATACCAGGATGACGAAGCATACATGCCTGACTCCAACACTGAACCTGATGAAGAAGAATGGTGGGAAGAATAATCAATGTGTCCCATTTGACTTATAAATTGAATAAGATATCCAAATTCACCATGATGTGAATTTCTTGGAGTTATTCTTTTGGCAGAGATGATTCGACCTTCTTCGTCATGATGGTTTGTTGGGGAAGGGAACTATTTTGTCATGGGGAGAAACCTTGTGTATCTATCTAATTGAGATGGGTGGACCTCTTCATGGTCTCCTATGAGATTGAGGATGACCTTTACTTTTAAAATATATAGTGCAAGGAGAACCTTGAAATATGATGAACGAGATATGGGTAGTAATTCATTATTGATTATTGGATACACAAGGAGGACCTCTAAAATTATGAGTGTTGATGATAAGAGGACCTCTAATGGAGGATTTGAGGACCTAGGGAGTACCTCAATGTCGACTTCCCAAGGCATGAGGAGGGACTCCATACTGGATGGAAATGATCATATAAGGAGTGCCTTAAAATTTATCATGGATGAGGATGGAAGGTGATTCACTTGGATAGATGATAGAGATTGGTGACCTCCACTCATGGTAGATATGGTATATGGAGGACCTCCATACTGGTCGGTGATGAAGTAATGGAGGTCCTTCAATTTGGTCAATGATTCCAGGGGAGGGCCTCTTCTAGAGCAGAAAATGAAATAGGGAGGACCTTAACATATGAGTTTCAGGACATAAAGAGAAACATCATATTAGGGTCTATAGGAATGAGGATGACCTTTGGGCATGATGTCAGCAAGTCTATGAAGAAATCTTTTAGGGAAGCTTCTAGAAACATGTGGAGGAACTTTATAATTAGTTTGAGAGTATGGATGACATCCACCATAGCAGGTGATGGTTTGAGGTGGACCTATATATTAAATCACATCATCGTGGGTCTTCCCACAAGGAATTATGGTAGTGTTTGTGATCAAAAGAGTCAATATATCTACCATGTGGGGATGTTGGGGCCTCAATATCAAACTGGAAATGATGAATACCTACTCTAAAATGATTGGAATATTTTAAAATACACTAAGGGTGGAATTGGCCACTGATGCTGGTGTTGATCATTCCACCTGGTGGGTAACTTCTTAATCATAGGTATGATCCTGGTGTCAGGTTATCCAGACTAGGGCTGTCAGAGCAGAAATAGAAACATCATGTTCCTTGACCAAGGGAAGAGGTGGCAGTGTGGATGAGGCCTTTTGGGATCTCTTTGTCTCATCTCTCAGGATGTTTTCATGGTTAAGATGACACATACATTTTCTGACTCTTTTTAGTGGGTAATGAGTCATAAATTAACTCTAGGGACTGGAGGCCAATGAATTTGAATATATTTTTCTTGAGTAGTGGCTCCTTGATCAGATCTTGGGGTCATTGGTGATGGAAATTCATTAAAGCCTACAGATCATGGCTGGCCATGCCCATACATGAATGACCCTATCTGGCTTATATAGTGAATAAGTGTGTCGATCACCATTATCTAGATAATATCATATATTAATATAGGGTGTGGGGACCCAGTAGAAGTATATGGATTCGTGGAAATAGAAGCGTCATGTGGGATTTCCGCATCACATTTTGATCTGCCTCTATGCCATTTAGAGTGGGTGATTGGATTCCTACTACCAGCATCCTAAAAACCAAGAATATTCAACTATCAATATAAAAAAAGTAAATCAATGCCCATTTACCAAGTACCATCCAATATCCCATCCCAATATAGAGAGGAACACTTACAATTCTAAAGACCAAACTGTCTAATAAACAATAACATCAAATTTGGGAATGTTTCATACTAGGCCCACTATTTTCACTGTGGAACCAAGCTTCAAATAGATGGATCAAGTTTATATATTATCTACCGATCTCTCTAACACTACTAATCTCATATTGTGTAGAAGATATTCAGTTTTGGTTCACCAATTTATATTTCCAATGAATTCTGTTAGGGTTTGTGTGTAATGTTGTTCACTCTAGAGACACTGTTAGAAGCCCAATTATCGCATTATAAAGGTAGGCGACATTCAAAACTTCTCAAGTGATGTTTTCTCTTCGATAAAAATATGATGATGGGTTGTTTGTTCCTCCCATGGATTCCTCCTCAAAATTCATCACCCTTTATGGGTATCCCTTATAGGTTAATATGTTTTTCATGAACCTCATTTTTTTCCAATGACTTTATGGAAGTCAGTTAATTACACTACTTAGATTTAGACATTCCAACGGGTCATGCTAGGGTAGAAACCATTGATTGGGAAATTAATCAAGTTGGGAATCAATGGAATTTCTAGATAATGGTTCATTGGAGAACATATATTCTTATTTTCTAGAAAGATAATCATTGGGAAAAATGAGAGGCTTCCCACATCGATCACATGGTATATTATTCTATAGTAATGTCCCCATAGTTTTTCTCAACTTCCCATATTTAACATGGGGTATTCCAAGAATTTGATTACTAGTCTAAATGGATTGTACTTATCAGAATACTTATAAAGGTTGATAGGGTAGGAACAACCCAATGAGGGAGCACCTAGAGGGTTTGTAGGATGTGTTGATCATAAACACTTATAAGAGTTTACTTGAGGTGTCATGTCTCAAAAAGGGAAGGATTAACACTATAAATTATGATCTAAATTCCATAAAATGAGGAATAGGAAAAATGTACAATAGAAATAGGAAAACAAAGGTTTTCTATTATCTAGGATGGAACCATAGGGAAGCTTCCTACATACCCTATGTAAAATGTAAGGATCAAAACACATGTAGTTTTATGAGGTTATTTGGGGATCACATGTATGTGGCAAGAATCCCATCACAAGGGGATCACTTCTTTGTCATGGAATATTAATTGTGTGCGGTTTATGCATGGTTATCTTCCTAGGTGATACTAGAATCAATGATGATGTGGATGAAATGATCAAATCAGGATGTGGAATCCCCGAAAAGAATGTGGATATGTTTTTATGATGTGATGATGAATCAGATGTAGTGTGGATAGAGATGGGATTTATCCTTAGGAAGGATTCCTATATATCCTAATGACTGGGAATCAAAGTCCACGTTGTTTGGGAAGTGGGGAGTTGAGTGACATAAGTAGGTAGACAATGAGAATTAACACATGGGTAATCACATGAAGGTGAATGAACCTCCATTACAGGGCATAACCCTCATGAGAAATAACAACCTTGGGTAAGGGTTATGATGAGAATGGCTGATGGTTTTGAACATTAGATAGGCATCCTACATACACACTTTAGAGGTCAATAATCAAATTACCCTTTTTTTATTATGGAGGTGGATAATCATGGTTTACACATGGACAATGACCCAGTGATGGGTCATAGGATTATGCATGGTTATCATTCCATCACAATATGATCAATCTTGGTTGTAGGTATGTTAATTTGTGAGGATTATGCATTGTTAACGGCCTAGGGAGGTGTATTTGAACATCATAGAGGATGGATCTTGGATATGTGTCCAATTAAGTAAAGATGTCACATCATGATCACACATTGCTTTGAGGGAGTACCAGAGTTTTCCATTGGTTGGTATTGTTCCTCAATTAGGAATCCTATATATATAAATGAGATTAAAATCCATGCAACTCTGATCATGTTGATTAACGCCATGTTGGATGAGTGAACCGATGTGAAATAAATAGAACAAATGGATTGTGGACAGTTATGGGTTGAAACACGTAGTGGATTATTACATACACTTTTAAGAATATGGGGATTAATGTGAACATAGTATGGTGAGTGGGGTAATAGAATAGAGATAAAAAGGCTTGTGACCATGAAACATGATGGGACCCATGGTTAGAGGCCCAAATGTGTGTTGGGTATTACACATGATTTTCATCCCATATACATGTTGAGGATTACATATGATTAGAGGCCCAAAGAGGGTTTCATGTTCACTATTAATATAATCCCACCTGATATATTCTTTTTGTGAGTAATAGAGGTTGCAGTAGAACAAATGGATATTTCATGAAATGTGCTACAAAAACAGATGGTACGGGTAATATGCATGGCTGTAGTCCCATGTATATTGAGAATGGGAATTACAATAGGGGGGATGCACAATAAGGATCTTTTCCCCTGATAGGAGGATGTCATTCCATGATAGTATGGTGATGATGATCAAAATTATGTGGACACTATTGGTCATAGAGAATGACCAATATGGAACATGCCTTGTGCATTGCATGGGGAGATACTTCAGATTAATTTCATGTGTTGGGGATGATGGTTCCTAACATTTTAACACCATTAACCTAGAACAAAGGGGAATTTCTACTTATCCCCCAGACATACATGACTCATATATACCATCAATTTGTAATGGGAAGGAATTGAAAATTACTGACAAGTGGGGTGTGGAGAAATGGTCAATTGTGGAATCCACGTTTGCATGGCTATGACAAAAATCAAGATTCATTTGCAAACCTATGACAAAAATAAAGTGTAATGACAACACAATAAGTGACACCACATGAAGAATCAAGAAATAACTATATAAAATCATGGGGTTTGTATATGAATGGGGTTCATGAAGAATGAAGTCTTTATAAAAGGCGCTTCAAGAAGTGACGATGCTTAATTTGGTAATGGAGATTCACAAAGGGATGTACGTTGCATAGAATGGTGAAATGGAATCTATGAAGGGAGGAGCTTCACAAGGCATGGAGAAATTGGTTTCCCTGAATGGAAGAGATTAATTCTCTATTAAAAAAATTTCTCCTTGAATAGAGGAGCACCATGATGTATGGAGTCCCGACCTAGGCATGGGTTCAACATTTATTTGAGGGGTGATTCATGAAGGGTAAATTCTCAATGAAGTATTGAGTTTCAAATAGGGAATTCAGGAAACACAATGTTCATGGAACCTCATGAAAGGTATCTACAATTTAATTAGAGCTCAATTAAAACAAAGGGGATGCCCTTTTTTGATACTTGAATATCTTGTGTGATGCAATTTTTCACTTGTTCATGAAGAAAATGGGTCTTTGAAAAATGGGAGAATTGAATGTGAAATATTATAATAGTGAAGATTTAAGTTGGGGGCCACATAAAATAGGAATGTCAATTCACAATGATCATTTGTGAAACATAAAAGAAAATCAATCTTCTTTAATGAAGGTGGATTCATTAAACTTGTGGAGGATTTTGTCAACCAGCTTAGTGACATATTTAGATAGTGTTAGGATTGCACAGTTGTCTGGAAACCGTCTTCTTGATGTCTACAATGGGAATAAGTCTCATAAAACTTTCTTTCAATGGCTTCTCACTGTTCACAGTATTGAGGGGGATGATGAGGGATCTTCATGAAGTAGGCCACTTGGAGATTTTTTTGAGTTATAAGTCTGGAGTTTTTTAGCAAACCGTCTTCTCCTTCCTTAATCCATCATAGACATGATTTTTTTTGTTGACAATAGAATAATTTTAAAAGTAAAAGGAAAAATAAAAGACCAACTAGAAATATTTCTCAACATGGAAATATTATGAAATGTAAATATGGGGATATAATGACTCCAGATATCTAAGATTCATCCACCATTAATGCTCTAATGAACAAAGATGTACATAGTCTATTATGAAATCTTCACTGACCTATCAATTATCTTAATAATATGTGAGTTGTTTTTGAACATCCCATGCATGGGATAATATATAAATACCCAGATGGATGCCAAGAAAAATTGAGGGGGATAAATGAGATAAAATATTGGGGTAAAAAGGATAAACCATAACATGAAAAAAATTATATAACAAGGACAAAAATTTATATATGATAATAAGATAAACCCGTAATACATAGAAAGCTGATCTTTTCTCACATCGAAACACAGGAAAAAACTCTCTTATTAGGTATAATGTTGTTCATAAATGATACCCAACATATTCTATGTATTCTTGAAGATATATTCAAATGGATCCCCACCTCACTACTATATCATATAGTCGAGGTGGCATAATCTCTTGGAGGACTCATAACATGATGCAATATGAGGGTTCCACTCAGAAGATAGAGTACACATATCAATTAACAGATGAAGGGTTCCACTCTATAGGTAGTGGAAAGATTCCATAGTATAGAGAGAAGTTTTCTATTAGAGTATAGGTGGAGGAACCTTTCTATTTGATAGAACAAGGGTCCCAATAAAAGGATTGATAGAGGACCCATGCCATGTCTAAGAGGGTGTGTTCAAATTCATTGATAGAAGTCATATGCCCAGTCCTAGTAACAAAATTCAAATCTACGTATAGATGACCTATGACATGCACTAATAGGAGGGTTCCACAATATAAATGGATAAATATAGGACCCATTACATATCATATAAGGAGTGGTCCACTCTATTCATAGAGGAATCAAGCTCTCTCCCAACTGGGAGATTAAACTCTAATGATATAATCCAAACATTATCAACATGTATTGATTCCAAATAAATAATTTTGCATGGGAAATGTCACATTGAATCTAACAATGATTTATAATGGCCACCATGAGGTTATATTTGGAATAAATTATAGTACATGAAACTCTCAACCTAAGAACCAAATCCAATTAAAGGATATATGAGAGGTAAAAGATTCCTGAAAATAAATTACACTAAATGTAAGGGGTCCACATAGTGTATGGAACCAATAATATTCCATGATAATTCCTCAAAAACACATAGATAATTGTCCATGTTGCACTCCATGACATGTATAGGTACTATACAGCATATCTCATCCACCCTAGGGAATAACACGTTCTCCTTGACATGAATGTGTTCATGTATACATTCTACATGTCTTTAAAAGACATGTAACCAACCTGTTTAAATATTTATATACTCTTAAATTACATTATTTCCTCCAAAACTAAGCCACATGGCATGTGATATAGATCTCACCTAAAAAACTATAGCCTCCATATTTGGGTAACTACATGATTTGTGTTCTTCATTTAAAATGGTGTGCAGTTGTTTTTTTAGAATTATAGATCTCATTTATGGATCATAGATCCTCTAATAATATTGTAGATTCCACATTTTGATCAATTGAAAATATAGTAATTTTCTATTTCAATCGATTATAACCCAATAGTTGCTAGAAATATGAGCTTAGATTCCCAAATCAGTGTCCACATGTCCCATAGAAATTCATGTTGTCTCTCATATCCCGAACATATTCTAAATCCATGGTGAAATAAAATGAATACCATAAAAAATCCCAATCCATCCTCTATCTTCAAAAAAGTTATTCTCATGTGAATCTTCCCTAAATCAAGGTGTTTATTCACTCCCTATCTAGCCAGGAAATGTTGAACTAGTTCTCTATAGGCCAACAATGAATATAATTACAAACTATTGAAAAAAGAAGATAATTAATTGTGAAATAATCATTGGAAAATAATTACTTTTCTACAAATATATATTAGTGATAAAAAGGGTGAAGAACATGGCGTAGTAGGGGTAAATCCAATTATTAAATTTCATCTATAATACAATCTCATTAAAATTATTATATCAATCCTAAATTATGGAAATAGATTTGGTCATATTCAATTATTTAACCAAATGGGATGAATCTAAATTGATGATTCCAATCATCATGGTATTGATCATTACTGATGAATGTAGATACCAATTATTGGGATGATCTACTGCATTCATTGCACTTCGGTTCTCTATGATCTGATTATCACTCCATCTCTATATCAAATTTGGTATTAAGGAAATGTGGAAACCTCCTATCGACCGTCCTAGGGATAAATGACTAAACTGGGTGTTTTCCATAAAATAGTATTTTTATAGGAAATTATTTTAATTTTAAATAAATAAATAAATAAATAAATTAGTTAATCAATTTAATGTACCCACCAACTTCTCTTATATCTGAACATCACCTGCTGACCAAATTTAGGTCTCACCTAGGATAAATATAATTCCTCATATTTAATCATGTTCATTTATTTTTATTTACCTATGGATACATTTATATTATATCCCATTAGATCTAAAAAGATCAATTTTCAGGATAAAAATATATTTACTATTTTTATAAAATGAATTAAGGGCACACCAACCCAAGGAATCACATACTAACTCAGATCATAGACCCAAAGATATTAATGGATATATTTCAATGTCATATTGAAAAAAAAACTAATTCTATAAATTTAATGTATCATAATAGTAACTATTTTTAGAAAAGAATATTGAGTTATATAATATAGAACTCAAACAATGAGGCAATACAAGCATAATTTCCTAACACACGATCTCAAGCTAGTTATAGTTCTTCATGTCTTTCATTGTTCGAGGAATTATATTTTTTTAAATTAAATTTTGGAATAATAAATCATGAATGAAACCAATAAATATTCAATTAGTGTGACTGTAACATAAGAAATAGACAGTGGGTTTATTTCCTCACCTCATTAAATTTTGAGATTTGTTATATTATTAGAAAAGTTCGTGTGATGAGTGATTATATAAGAAGTAATTCACAGATGCATGAACTTTTGGAAAGAACTAGGGACTAGAAGTTTATGGTTCTCAACATTGAGATGTACATAGATATTATGGACTAACAAATGAAATCATTTCATATATCAATGTAAGTGAATTATTTAATTTTCTATCATTTGAAAATAAGAAATATTTATGATCCCAAATGCTTCATCCTCATGGATAGTGTTTCAACTGGGGACCACCTCTAAATTAGATCATTGATGATGGTGATATGTTGATTATTATCACATTTTTTTCTACTAGGTGAAATTATAGAGGATATGATATATGTGTATCATTACTTTTAATGGGAAGTAAATCCAATTATTAACCAGATGTACCATGATAAAAAATTAGTAATGGTGGATGAGGATGAAAAAGAACATAGCTGGTTTTCTTATTATGTGTCCCACCTTCTAGAAAGTGAATGTATAAAACTAGTGGACTATTATAATTTTATAATAATTTTCCCATACAATGTGGAATTGGGATTATATAACTATATATTTCATGAAATACTTACCAAAACCCACCCAATGAAGTGATTTTGTATGGGGGAATGATGATAGAATGAATAAGGACTCCCACTTATTACCTATATGATATTATATCTCAATAGATATCCATGGATGGTTATTTTTAGTAGATTTTATATCTTTATGAGGTCTCACATACTAATTTTTAGATATGAAAAATTTGTTTAATTATTTTTCTAAAAAGGGATACATTTAGATTTGGTATTATAAGAACTTTTGAGTATATCTTAACACCCTTTGGAAAACGAGAAGTCTGATACTATGATATGAGTATTGGAGGAAATTATATTAGAATAGATCATTTATATTTGAGTTTTATTTGACTGTCATTTTCCTAGCCCTGAATTATTTTATAATAGCAATTTCCATTATAAAATAATTTTGGATCATTATAGTCCTCTTTATGGTAGGTCAGGACTATCCCCATTGTGCTGGTTAGTGGCAGGGGATAGAGTGAATCTGGGACCACATCTCATTTTGGAGACGTAAGAGTTGTTTTATATTATCATAATTATTTTGTATTTATCTCAATTTTATAATAAATATTTTATAAATCATAATTACAAACCTCTATTGATGAAGGTGAGTTATATTTTTTTGTGTGTTCCATATAGAATAGATCATTGATGGGTTCAAATGTAAGGCAATCTAAATCCTTGATTTTTAAAGACATTCTAGATCATTGTAGGAGTAAAGAAGTTAGCAAATCATTTAGTTTTACCTTATAGGTAACATGCGATGAATTTTTTCTTATATGACTGACATGTTCACCGTTATTTTTCACAATCATCTCATTTCCATTTTTTGGATGATGTTGAGTTGGATGTCGATGCTAATTCATGGAGTATATTGATTATTTTGAGTGTTATATCCTAAATTCCTTCTTAGACTTGGTAGTTCCTATGGTTCATGATTTATATCAACATGTCCATGTAAATGATGAGACGTGGGAGTGACATGACGATATCCATGATCAATTTTTAGGGATGTTCTCATATGATATTAAACATCCCATGAACTATAATATCATAGATGATTTTTTTTATCTGTGGAGTTTTTGTGAACCATTATATTTTTATATATGATATTATTTAGTTTCTGATTCAATATTTCTTGAATTTGGTTTCATATATATGATCCTTTTAAAGGCTTATAAGGCTAATTACGGGATATGTATAATGATCAATCATGATTCTGTTTGCAGAAAAGTATTACATTGAAAATTTTTAATATAAAAAATACATTATCCTTAATAGAAAAAATATTTTCATGAAAACCCTATGAATTGTGAATTTACACATTAGATTCATAATTTACCTTATAAAAAATATGTGAAATTTTAAAAAAGTATTGAAATTACATTTAGCATTTTATTCATTAAAACTAATTTCAACCTCCTCCCCCATCAATTCTCATGCATAACAGTAGTGGACAAGATCTCTTATCCTATTCAATTTACATATTTTTTGTGATATATCATATATATGGACATTAATTAATGTACCACCATTTCTATAGGATCTCCCTAAATGATTTTATGATTCTAATCTTTGACATTAATTGTTTCATTCAACATCATTGGAGTTTTCTTCAAGAGAGGTAATATTCCAAATTTGTATGGTGTTTCTATATTAATTTGTTGTTTCTCATTCATTTCCAAAATAATGGATAGGAAATTAATAGGATTCTTCTTTCCATTTAATGTATATATTCTACACCTTTTCAAATAAATTGTAGGTTTTAGTATTATGTCATTATACTTCAACATGTTGGATTTATGGTGTGATGCTCCAATATATGTCTGGTATAAAAATTTAGTATAATTACCCTATACTGTCATCCTATATATTATTGGTACTCGGTTGGATGTTCAAAACCCATAGAAAAAAATCCCCTTTGATGTGTTTGATTATTTTCATTAATGTATTATATTTCTTTTCTGACCAAAACAAAACTAAAGTGAGATTGGATGGGCATTGGTTGATAACCAATTATTAACTGAATTAATGAATTTCCATTTTTAGTGGACATACCCATTGACCAGGTAAATACCTGTATTTTTTTAAAATGAATGATAAATGGTAAGACCCTATCACCTAACCCATTATAGAAATTATAGTGGTAAATAGAACATGCATATTCCCATATTTATTAATTTTTAGTTATATGACATGAATGATTGATTGAATTTTTTCAATTAAATGAGTGTGAAAACATCATGCTTACTTTAATAATTTTAATAATACTTGTAATTGATTTTTTGAAATAAAGGACATGGTGTTTCATAATACTTATTAGTAATTAAAGGACGTGATTTTTCTCCTTGTCTATCAAATTTTGAGGACAAGATGATCCTTTTTAGTTTATTGAAATTAATGGATGTAATGTTCCCTGTTGAATATCTAGAAAAGGATGATATTATCGTCAATGTGTTGTGAATTAATATAATAGAAATGAATCTATTTATAAACAATGAAAATAATAAGTTCATAGAGGAATTATAAACTTGTCCCATGCAGGTGGTTTTGGGAAGGGGTCAATTGGGGAGGTCAGGGTGACATGGGATTTAATAGTTGTTTATACAATATAACCTGTACGATTTTATGAAAGTAAAATTATTTTTGGGAATTTTATTCATAGTTGATGAATATAAATAATCCATTGGGTTAATTAATTTGAATGAATTTACTTTATTGATGATAAATTTAAGGGTTGTGGAATTTTTGAACCATAAATTAAATAAATCATAAATATATTATTAAAATAATACTTTATAATATACATTTAGAAAATAAATGACTTCAAATGGGGGATAAAAATTAATTGGTTAATTGTTTCTCATTGGTTATTTTAAAATAATTGATTCAATTTACAGTTTTTTGTTTATGATTATTAATTATTAATTCATATATATAGATAAAATATTTCAATTTTGAATTAATTGAATAGGTTATGAATAATTATTTCGACATATTTTTTGGGGTTATTTTATTCATTTAATTATTAGTATATCGAATACATTAAGTAAGGTTATAAATAGAACATTATGTTGTGTAAGAATTATATTACATTTGTGTCCTAATTAAAAATAATTTAAATTAGTCAAAAGATAAATTTTATAATATTATCAAAGGCTCACTATGGTTTTTTGGATTAAAAATATATATTTACATATTATATTTGTGGATTTTTTCCTTTTGTGAAAAAGGTCATTTAATAAATTGAATCTTGATAAAAAAATATATTTTTTATATATTTGGATATATGTTTTGGAAAAAGAATAAAATTATCATAACTATATGAAATCATGAAGGAAAAAAATAATTATTTCAATTACAAATAATTGAGTTTTGTGTAAATCGTGCTCGATAACATTTAGGAATTTATTTATAGTTGTTATAATAAATCAATTTTATAAAAATTAACATTATATATTGTCAATATATATCTAATGATTCTGGGTTTTCTCTCTATAGAAACCTTAAACAACCATAATATTTTCCAATATTTTGAATCCAACAATCTCATAAGATTACATTTATTATTTTTCAACACATTGTATAAGAATTTAAAAAACAATTCATTAACACCCCTATAAATAGGGATTTGGTGATTCATTAATAATATTTTTTTTCAATTCCATTTATCATAGGTGACTAAAAGAATCATATGAGATTTCAATCATATATTATCAGTTTACAATATTAAATATAAAATTATATAATATAATACTAATATTATAATTTGTTATGTTCATTTTTTAGGGAAAATTTTCAAATAATATATTTTAACTAATATGGTCATTATTAATGAGGATGACTACTTCTAGATATTATAACATGAGGAAAAATTTGAATCTATCCATAGATTATATTTTTAATGAAAGGGTTTTTATAACAAAAACCTTATTTCTTGTTCCAACCTAGACATTTTAAGTTACTCATAATTTGATTTCTAAAGGTAGGAAGTTAGTAGGTCATTAAAAGTGAAGCCTTTGAATATATTGAATTAAAGAGGACGGGAGTCCATGACCATTACACAATATTGTGGGGAAATATTTCATAATACAAAAACATCTTATATAATTATTATATATTGTTCATTCCATCCCAAATCCGATCATGAAATTTCTAACGTCACGACATGTTAATGGATATCATCAATTAGAAGAAAAAATAATTTTTAAATTATAATATTTAGCATGAGTTTATAACTGTATTACTTTATAATTTATTTTACATCCATTCAATAAATAAACTATGTAAAAAGATCCATTTTTGGTTTTATCATCAGATATTTTGTTTATCTTCATTAAAAACATTTCATAATGGGTTGTTTCATTAATTATATATTTTAAAAACATTATAAATAATTTTCATTGGATTTTAACATTAGGTATAAGTATATAAAATAACACAAACCTAATTCGAGAAGAGTTTTGAAAACTATTATATATATACCTAAAAATAAAAGTTAAATATTTAATTCATAGGTCTTGTTATTTAATGTATTAAAGCTGCGAATTTTCATTTTTATAATATCACATATCTGTTTAATAAAACACCACAAAATATATATTATTTTACATAATATAACATCCAATCGTATTTATTTAATCATTTTTTCTCTTGGATGAAAATTAAATTTCCATTAATTCGTAATTTGATGATCACCAGATGATATTAATTCTTATAATTTAATTTAATTTGTATTTTTTCATTCATCAATAAACATCAACATTATTGCTAATATGATAAATAATAATTTAACCAATTGCACAATCATGGTATAAAATAAACATTTCTCTCACTAAACAAATTGAAAAATTCCTCATCAATTACTATTGGGGTTTCTATCTCATTTATTCTATAAAAAGAATAGGAATATTAAAAAAAACATATTGATTCCATCTGATCCATGAATATAAATGAAATTAGTTTGAAGCACAATGGATATATCCTATATTTTTATTGGTTTTTAAAATTTTTAGTTCATGATTTTTATTTTTCATTAAGGTGATTCTTATGTATCTATTACTAAAAATGTATTTCACTATCCTTGTCCATTATTTTAATATCTTATACGGAATGTGACTTTTAATATTATTCTTGAAATATACAAACGTCTAAAATTAAACATTTTACGTTTCACTTTTATTATTTGAGTAAATAATGTAATAATAAATCAAAATAATTATTTCAATTTGAATATATAAAGGTTGATGTTGAATGACTAAATATTAACATCACATGTAATAACATTTCCTTAGAGATGATGTTAAAATGAAAGAAACACAACTATACTAGTTTTTTTCAACATGTCAGTATTAATTTATGTTAATACCAATATATATCAGTGGATATATATTAATGGTATCATCTTGGTGTATCATTTATTAGGGTTAAATGGTTCCTTGTGTGAATATATCTGAGGACATTCATAATTATCTTAGTAATTTAATATAATGTGGATAAAATTCACATATTTGGATGCTATTGAGTTTATATATATCCCAAGAGGTGGTAGTTATGTTAGAGATGGTATGGGACTAATAATAGGAAATAAAAATATATCATCGTCCACGTAATAATTCACCACATATTAAATTTCTTATTAACTATAAATTTCATAATTGTTTTGGATATAGAAGAAGGACTGTAATCGTTCATTATAAGGCCATGCAACCATGACCATTTGAATTTCCCTTTTAGGGAATGCATCCATGAATAGTTCAAAGTTGTTTCTAATTGTAATTTAATATTTTTTATATAAATATAGATATACTATTTGTGTTATGTAAACATTGGGAAAAAATTCATAAGTATCTTAATGTAAATTAACCCAATTTTTGTTGAGTTTATTTTATAGTTTACATTCTCATGGAGGGAAATATGGTCAATTCGTGTTAAATGGATATAGACCACTATGATGGAAATGGGATAATTAGGAATATGAAATAATAATAAATTGTTTTGATGGGGTTATAACCCTAATTGTGGTAAATATGGTTTAATATGTTTTATGGACCAATTAATTGGCACAACTAGGATCAAGAAAGAATACAGCCCCGGATAGTATCACATAAATAGTTATTTTGTTAATAATGAACCAATATGTTTTTTCCAATATTTCCAGTGAAGTATTTATTAAAATAAAAAATATTATGTGGTGAAAATATTGAATTCAATGATATGAATAGGATGTTGATGTTTACAGTCAATCTGCAAGGATGATCATGTGTTGTTTTACGTCATGAAAATGGGGTTTTGTTATATTATTTTTCCTCAGGGTACAATGACATATGTTACATGAAAATATAATAAATATGGGATATATAGGGGTTATATATTGGTGGAATAGTACTATTCATAATTTTTTTTGTTAATTGAAAATAATAGTTATTGTTCGTATCATAGGAATTATTGTCCTTTGTGAACAATGTCTCATGTTGAATTTATCTAATATAGATGGAGTTTGAGCCTATACATTTAAGGTGTTTGTCCATATATAAATATTTCTATCCCCTATATAAAGGAAGAGATGTAATGAAAGTTTATTTAAATCATGGGGAATATATCACCATATAAATTAGATTTAGAAAACAAATGTGATTCTCAAGTATGTATATCCCGATCTCAATTATGTGTCTTATTGATTAATGAAACAATGGTATAATAGCATGGGTATAGTCCTATAAAATACATTTATCTCTACTAAACTAAATAATAAATCATATTGATAAAATCATAAATAAAAATATGTGTGTTTCTTATATATAATGATGATTCCAATTTGTTTGGGGGTCATTTAATCAATAAGGTAGTAAAACCAAAAACAATTCAAGAAAAGGTGTACTACATGATCCAATGGAGGTTTAACTGCAATCCTTATGATAGAATCCTAGATTTTGTGGGATTATTTGATTTTCTACATACTGTGAGTCCAATTTTAGCAATTATATATCAATAAAATTATTTTATCATTATAAAATAAAATGAATGGTGTACACAATAGCATACATTTCTCGAATACATGAATACAAGAATTTTATAGGAGTAATTTATAATTATATTCACTTTATGGAGGCAAGTGGGATAGGTTTCACTACCATTGATAATTTACTATACGTGGAAACCTATTGATGTGGAAGATGAATATTCTTCATGAAAATGTATTTCTTATATGAGAATACAATCATAATGTGGTTTACAATTTTTTATGGATTTAAAAAAAGGATCACACTTAAAATTTACAGGTAAATTGATCACCATTATTTGGGGAAGGGTGAAGGGTTTCAGCCTATTATTTTGTAAAGAAAATGGTTTCACCATAATAAAATACCATTGAAGGTACCTAAGATTTTGTAACAACTCATGTTATCCATAAAAAAGATGGGTTTTGTATGTATAACATATATAACAATGGTCTTCATTATCAGAAATCTAATGAACTAGAATAAAATTTCGAAGCCATTATTTTTATCATTTGATAACTCATTTACCCATAAAAATTGTTAATATCACTCTGGTTTACACAATATAAACTTCATAGTGTGAGAAAATGAGAGCCATATGATTGTTAATTCAAGAGACAATTCATATTAAAATATATTTTCATATAGGATCTAGTGGTGTAAATTTATTTAAAAATAATAATAAATGGGCATGAATGGTGGATCACATTATTGATTTTGGATGGAAAATATGTTAAATGGAACATTAATACTATCATAACCATGAAGGATTTAATAAGAGGATGTTGTCTTAGTAAAAGTGTATGGACATAATATAAATGATCAAGGAATGCACATAGATATCTATGTAAAATAACATTAATATACATATAGGTACATTAGAGTTATTTCCTAATTCGGTTCCCTTAAACATGTGTGAAGAAACTAGGAATCATGAAAAAGGTATATGAACCATGGAATGTATGTATACATCAACAACACTATATTGGAATAATAAATCATAAAATTATAAAAAATATTTATTATTGTTTATATTATAGAAATGAAAGCATTCATATAAAATAAAAGAGAAAAATTCTACATCATGAGATTTATTTTATCCCTGTTGAGGTGTTTCAGGAATATTGATTGTGCTTAAAATACCATCAAATTTTTCTAATGCATCAACACACATTTTATTTATCAAATATATATATATATATATATATCTTAACACAATTGGGGGTTTCATGACAACATCATCAGTCTGATATATTATAATGAAATGTCTTTTTGTTAGTGTCTTTTAAATCATACAACATAAGGGTAGCACATTATTTTCATTTTTATTTACATGAATAAATTTAATCCCACACAACACATATTTCATATATGTGATGATAATATAATTGGTTCTATATAAAAAATCATGGAATGAAATTATTATTCCAAATAACATCCCTTTGTATAGGATTCCTATGGAATTAATGGAAAGTATTCCTCATGTTACATTTTGAGATTTTTCTATAAAATACAACATGTAGTTGGACATGTGAAAATGTTTTATAATGGGAGGATGTTTATTGAGAGGAAGGTATCGAAAATGGTGTTTATTATTCACTAAATTATCAATTCATAATATCCAATAAATCATATGAGGGTTCCTAAAAAGTGTAACAAAACCAACATGATAAATTAAGGGAAGTGACTAAATTAATAATGACATGAAATCTCATAAACCAATTATTGTTCCAACTCTACATATAATACAATTTTGGGCTATGCATATGTTTAATAATCCTAAAAATATATATGGTCAATTTTAATATTGATCTATGTTCTTCTTATGTTTCTTCTTACATACTGGAGGTGCTTGTGTTCCATCACTACAACTTCAACACTATAGTATTTATATAGATATTTAGATATGAATTTAACATTGGACAATAAACATATATGTGTATAAAAATGAGTATTATAAATTAAATACTATTGTTATTATATTTAGTTGTAGTGATGATTTCAAATTTAATTTTTATCCATTTAAAGGAATAAAAGTGTTCAAAATTTCTTTTACTGTGTAGTTATTCAAATTATTGATAAAATTCTTATGATATAATTCGGAGAGTACTGTGATGGTTGAATTGAAATGAGGATTCCCGAGATAAAGTGTGTTCAAGAACCGTGAGACTAAAACTATGTGCATTATACACATATTTTAAAGGGGAATATAGGGATTACATAAATTTTTACTAGGTTAGGGAATCTATTGAACATATTTTAAAAAAATTTAGACAATTATGGTGGATCTCAAGAGTATATGTGTCTATTATTTCTTCTCCATATCTATTTTATATTAAATTCTATGGGGTGACTAAGGAGGTAATAACACAATTTTCTCTCTTGTCACCATTTATTCATTTCTTGTCAATTAAATAATTATTCAATTTTATATTGAATAAATCAATTTATCATATATTATGATAGGTGAATTATAATATATTAGAGACTCAAATTTTAAAAATTCTTATATTTAGGTGTTTTTAGCATTTTGAGTGCTACATCTCTTTACATGGAAAATACCATGTCTATTATACCTAACAAATATGGATGGTTTCTATGTCCAAAATCATTAATATAGTATTTTAGGTTGCGTATTTAATAAAATTGGTTGAGAATAAAAGATGAAAATAAATATATTTTTAGGAATGTAGGTAAACATGGTGAATTATGAAAAACAATTATTGATATTTTTCGAACATGATGGGATGAGAGTATATTGTCAAATAATAACAAAATTGTGATGTTTCTAATCAAATATAATGATAATGATAAATGTAATTTCATTGAAAAAAGTCAAATTCCACTAAATTTCGAACCTTCAAGGGAAACTAAATATAGTTTATGGAAATTTTAACAAGTCAATTGGTTTCTAATGTTTAATATTAGATTGCATTGAACAATGTGTTATATGACCTATCTAGTAATTTAATTCATAAACTCCATATGAATTGTAAAAACGCATTACTATATTTTAGTTACTTCTCCAATCTCTATATATTTTCTATTTTATTTTGGTGTGTTATGGTCCTGCCAAAAATGGTGATCCCTTGTTAGGGAAATTTACCACATGATTAGGCATGCAGGAGTTTTGTAATTAATCTTATATGTGAATAAATAGGGAATAGTAATTGTGGGGATCTCACTATGTTTTGAGAACATATGATATTTTTTGACCTCTTCCTTTAGAGTACAGACTATTCATTACCTATGGTGAATTTCCATGTAGTTAATGGTTACATGACATGTATTGATTTCAGAGAATATGTCATGCCTTGACTCATGGTGTGAATGGTTTAAACATAGTAAATATATATTCACTTTAATGCCCCGACCCCAGTTATCCAGAGTCGGTGCATTAATTACATAACATTGGCATGATCACAAGAAAGATCAAATCTCGAAAGACCGATTGGTTTAGTAGCCTTGGAAACACTAGATATATTCATAAGTTTTACATTACATCATAAATTGAAAAACTACTACAACAACATATTGTTTCCACAGTCCACACTATAATCCCCACATAATATCCCTACAGGTCATTCATAACTTACATCTTCACATCCTGGAAAAAATAAAACATAGAAAATGGGTGAGCTCAAATGCCCAGTAAGGATAACAATATAGCGGAACATCAAAAATAAGCATAAACATTTAAGGTAATGAATTAATAAAACAAAAGCCTTTTAAACTTGAACTTCAACATAGTATGGAAAAAGTAAAATGAAATAATTCCATTTACTTATTCACATGGATATTCTACTAATCGAATAATCACATGCAAAAATCTATAACCACTTTCATAATGTTGGAATACATAATGCCAGACTATCATAACCACATAGTCAAGGCCTCGTGCCAAGACTACAAATAAGATTTTGTCAAGGCCTTGTTCCAAGACACTAGTTTGTCTCATGAGACCTACCGATGCATCAAGGAGCTATAGCGGGCTCCACCCGTCACATATTAAGTCCAATTCATTCCCATATGAAAAGGATTAAACATAACATAAACATTCGTATTAAAACTAGCATACGAAATGTCAATAATTTCACCATAAACTATGAATGGTATAAAAATATCACATCCACAGTCAAACATATAACAAAACCTTCAATACAATATATAAGTTTTGTATCATAATAAATCAACTTTTAATAAGCGTAAAATCCAACAAAGGATATTGACATAGATGAAATCAAAACTATTTTTAGAGAAATATCTCTTTCTGTTTTTGAAATCATTTAAGATCCATATAAAATAAAACATTTTATTGAAAATATTCTTATAAGCTTGTAAGGAATGCTTTGAATATTTTATAATGGCAGAAAATAACCGCACCCGCCGTATAAGTTAAAAAAAACATTCTTATCTTAATTCTGTCGAAAAGGTTAAAAAGCACCTTGTTTGGAAAACGACGGAAAGATTCCCTTATAAACCTCTTATAAAAAGTCAAACTAGGGTATAAATGACTTTAACCCATATTGTTTTAAATATTAAAAATGTTTTGAAATACATTTTGAAGAAACATGGATGTGGATGATAACGAGATCCCAGTAGATTATTACATATAAACAACCACGGATAATGAAGAGATTGTGAAATAACCCTTACCTTGTACTTTTCTTTTGTTGGGGTAGGTTAACCTCCTGTATAATGGTGAAATAATTGTTATTAAATTATTCAAGAATCATATACATTAATATGATATCATATATGATCTTTTAACATTTCTTTATTAATAATATCTTAGTATTATTGTCGTTTCGGGTGATAATCGATTCGTTCTTCTTAAATGTTTGGTTACGTAAGACATGTTTGTAATGGATAGATTATATCTTATTCATAATCAGAATGATATTAACATTATTTTTAACCCTAAAATGAGAATAATACTTGAATGGATATGATGGAGAATGAATCTCATCGCGTTCGTGGAGACGGTAGTCCGTACGTACGCACGAGCGACAATATCATTCTTTTGATATTAAAATAATATATATATGGATGGTATATCATATATACAGAATAATTAACATGTTATATTTATTATTTACATGAGTTACACATCATTATTATACCCATCCAAATAATATTATATTGAATAACAATTACACCACGACGTGGAGACGGTAAGCCGTACGTACGCACATATGGTGACATGTTATTCAAAGGGTGGATAGAATACTGAATATGGTTGTACCATATTTATAATAACATCACAGTATATATATGATACTGGATTTATTATTTTAGAATGGTAAAAACAAAGGAAGAAGAAGTGGAAGAAGAAATGAACTTAGAAAAGGGTGGTGAAATCATTACCTCTTCTTCGGGTTCTTCCTTTTGATTTGATCAAAAGGGCTCCTTAGGTTGGCTTTCTGATCAAACTAAGGCCCCTAGGTTGTAGTGAGGGAAGTTGGGAGAGTATTTGGGCAGAGTTTGGCCGAACCAAAAGGCTTTGAAGGTGTGAAGAAATGAGAAGGAGGAGTGCCCTTTTATAAGAGGGGTGAGGGGCACCTTTGGAAAAGCTAGAAATATTAATTTATAATAAATTCATATTCGGTTTCTAATGGCTCTAAAGTTGATTATTCAACGGTTAAGGTGGGGATAGGTCGAAAACCACTCAACCAATAGAATTTATATAGGTTTGGGTACTTATATCAACCTTATCTTTAAGTATTAACTCTAAGTTAATTAGTTTCACTTTTACAATGTCTCTTTGTATTTTTATATAATATGGTAAATAAACATACTATATACATCCAAACGACCCCCAAGTGGTCCATTAATTATGAAACTATCATGATATTAGTCTTTTGGCCGAACCTTATATTTTTAGGAATTTAATATCAACTAATATTATAATATTTGTTTTAAAAACTCTTTTATGTCAATTTTGACACTATTCAATAGTTGATTTTTGTGAAACTCATAACAGATTGATTACTTCAAAAAAAGTCCATTAAATCAATCCTAATATATCATATTATCCTATAAAATTAGTTTAATTCATTAAAAGGTTCATATTATATTTATTTGGGTATTTATAATATCAATTATTTTAATTTTTCACTATTATAGTAATTACTGCATCATCATTGTGTCATAAATAAAATAATTTATTTAATGTCTAAAAATTATAAATAAAATATCATTATGTAGGAAATATTTTTATCTTTCTAATGAATATTTATAATCTAAAATCCAACATATACAACCCTATGTAACAATTGTTTTTCTAAAAGATATATGCTTGTGTCATTTTTGTATTCATTTTAACTTAATTAAAATAAAGTGTCATTATCACTTACAAGTGGATCCATGGGGTCTCAAAATAGACCCAAAGATTCCCATGGTAGACCATGTATCAACCAATAGGGTTAAGACACGTTTTAGAGTAATTTACTATTATTATAATATTATTTTTTTAACCCTTATTTACCGGATTTACCCTTAACCATGGTAAATAAAATATTTACCGCAGTAATTATTCAAAATGTCTAAAAATAAAAGTTACCTATTTACACAATTTGAACATCCTGATTCCAAATATGTAATCCATTTTCCTAAATTCAAAACACAGAAGTGGCAGAAATTAATTTAAAATTAATTCCCGCTGTCAAAACAAAAAGCGTGTTTTTAAGAGATAATAACTATCAAAAGATTGACACTTGTTTATGTTCGGTTTAATTGTAAAATTATTTCCAATGACAAACATTATATTAAATGGTAAAAATATATTCTAAATATACTTTAAAACCACTCAAATTCATAATTTATCAATATTAATTATTTTGATTAAAAAAGTTGTTTTTAATTAAAAGTTAGTAATTTTCACTATTCATCAAAATATAAAAGTTATCCGAAAAGCACCAAAATTTCACCCTAGGCTAATTTCAATATTCCGAATCCAAAAATGAAGTCCATTTTGAAATATAAAATATATATGATTTCAAAAAGTAGGTATTACTATTCACAACGGCTAGTTTAATTAGTTGTGGTGTGTGTTAGAACTCGAGGTTGCGTACAACACACGCTATCGCATTATTCGAAGGGAAACGTACCGTGGAAGCTTGGGGTGTTACATTCTCCCCTCCTTCAAATAATTGCGTCCTCGCAATTTCTAGTGTATTACTGCATAAAAAGACTCGGGTGGTTCTTCATCATAAGTTCCTCGGGTTCCCACGTTGCCTCTTCCATCTTATGGTTTCTCCACAGAACTTTTACCAGACGCGTCGTCCGGTTTCTCAGCACTTGTTCTCTCGTATAAAGAATCTTGACGGGCTCTTCGCAATAAGACAGATCGGGTTCCAGTTCTAATTCCTCATTGGAGAGTACATGCGTTGGGTCAGGCATGTATTTCCTCAACAGAGATACGTGGAACACATCGTGAACTTTGGAGAGACTTGGCGGCATTGCCAATCGGTAAGCTACAACCCCAATTCGTTCTAGAATTTCGAAAGGTCCGATGTACCTGGGACTCAATTTACCTTTCTTACCAAAACGTATGACTCCCTTCCACGAAGATACCTTCAGAAAAACATGATCACCGACTTGAAATTCCAAATCCTTCCTTCGATTATCGGCATAGCTCTTCTGCCTACTTTGAGCTGCTTTGATGTGATTTTGGATTACTTTCACCTTTTCCACCGTTTCCTCCACCAGTTCTGGGCCTACAAGTTTTCTTTCACCAAAATCATCCCAACAGGTTGGTGTACGACATCTCTTTCCGTATAATGCTTCATATGGTGCCATCTGAATACTCGAATGGAAGCTATTGTTATAGGAAAATTCTACCAGAGGTAAATATTGATCCCACATACCCTGAAAGTCATGTGAGCAAGATCTCAACATGTCTTCTAAGGTTTGAATAGTTCGTTCTGATTGTCCGTCTGTCTGAGGGTGGTATGCAGTGCTCAAATGAAGTTCTGTATCCAGGGATTTCTAAAGACTTTTCCAGAATCTTGAAGTAAAACGGGGATCACGATCAGAAACAATTGATAAGGGTACTCCATAAAGTCTCACAACTTCATTAATATATATTCTTGCTAGACATTCCAGGGGTAGATCTTCTCTTATAGCAAGAAAATGTGCTGACTTGGTAAGAAGATCAACAATCACCCATATTGCATCATTCCTTCTAGGAGTCTTTGGTAGCCCCATGAAAAAGTCCATCGTAATATTGTCCCATTTCCACTCCGGTATGGGAAGAGGTTGCATGAAACCACCAGGTTGTTGCCTTCCAGCTTTCACTTGTGGACAAACCATACATCTTGACACAAAATCAGCAATCTCCCTCTTCATGTTGTCCCACCAAAAATGTTCCTTCAAATCTATATACATTTTGGTGCTCCCAGGGTGTATAGAGAAATTGGAACATTGAGTATCATCCATCAATTCCCTTTTTAGATCAGGTAAATCGGGAACACAATGTCTCTTCCCGAATTTCAAAATTCCATCTTCATACACAAAGTCTCTCAATCTCCCATCATTCACAGCTTTAATCATCTTTTGGAATTCTTCATCATCGGTCTGAGAACTCTTAATCCTTTCTAGTAAGGATGGTTTGGCAACCATTTGAAAAAGCATTGATGTTTCACATTCCCTGGTTATTCCCATGTCCATCTTCACTAGATCCATGAAAATTGGATCCCTTTCAATTATCATATTGTTCAAAACTCCATGGTCTTTTCTACTCAAAGCATCTGCCACCTTGTTTGCCTTCCCCGGGTGGTAGTGTATCGTAAAATCATAATCCTTGAGTAATTCAAGCCATCTCCTTTGCCTCATGTTGAGTTCTTTTTGTGAGAAAATATACTTCAAAATATTGTGATCAGTATAAATCTCACATTTTTCACCATAGAGGTAGTGCCTCCATATCTTCAAAGCAAAGATCACAGCTTCTAACTCGAGATCATGAGTAGGATAGTTTTGTTCATGAATTTTCAACTGTCGTGATGCATAGGCAATAACTCTATCATTCTGCATAAGGACAGAACCAAGACCTTTCTTCGATGCATCACTATAAATAACGAACTCATCATTCCCCGATGGTAGAGTCAATATAGGAGCATTGACTAATCTTCTCTTCAGTTCTTCGAAACATTCTTCACACTCTTTTTTCCAAACAAATTTAACCCCTTTACGTGTGAGCTTCGTTAATGGGTTAGCCAATCGGGAAAAATTCTGGACGAAATGTCGATAATAACCTGCCAAACCAATAAAACTGTGTACCTCAGTTATACTCGTAGGTGCTGGCCATTCTTGGATTGCCTTGGTCTTAGATGGATCAACAGAGATTCCATCTTTAGAGACAATATGGCCAAGAAAAGAAATCTCCTGAAGCCAGAATTCACACTTGCTAAACTTCCCATATAATTCATGCCTCCTCAGAGTCTTCAAGATAATGCGCAAGTGATTTTCATGATCTTCGTAGGTTTTGGATTATACCAATATATCATCAATAAATACCACCACAAATTCATCGAGATAATCCTTGAAAACTCTATTCATCATATCCATGAATACAGATGGTGCATTAGTCAATCCAAACGGCATTACGGTAAACTCGTAATGCCCGTACCTGGTTCGAAATGCTGTCTTCGGAATGTATTCCTTCTTCACACACAACTGATGGTATCCAGATCGAAGTTCAATCATTGAAAAGTATTGAGCTCCATGCAGTTGGTCAAATAAATCATCAATACGAGGTAGGGGATACTTGTTCTTTATCGTTATAGCATTGATCTCCCTGTAGTCGATACATAACCTCATAGATCCATCTTTCTTTTTAACAAAAAGAACAGGGGCTCCCCATGGAGAAACACTAGGGCGAATAAATCCCTTATTACTCAATTCCTCTAGTTGTTTCTTTAGTTCGACTAACTCTACAGTGGCCATTCTATAAGGGGTCTTCGATATAGGCCTTGATCCAGGAATCAAATCAATGGAAAACTCAACTTCTCGTTCTGGAGGATGTCCAGGTAAATCTTCCGGAAATACATCTACAAATTCTTTCACAACAGGTACATCCTCTATTTGAACATTCCTTTCCTCACCGACAGTTATTTCATTCTCTTCCTCCCCAATAATTGAATTAAGTTGAGATACTGGGGGTGGATCTAAATAAGAATTAAGTGGTGACGATTCTGCTCTAAAAATAAGGTGTTCCTTATCATTATCATCAAGAATCGTTACCTCTTTCTTCTTACAATAAATCTTCGCATCATAGTACGAAAGCCAGTCCATACCGAGGATTATATCAAACTCAATCATAGGTATGACGATGAGATCAGCAGATAAAGAAAATTTATGTTCTCTAATGGGGACTGATTCACAAAACTTTTTTGCAATGATACTTCCCTTAGAAGTTTTAACTGACAACTCCCTTATTAAATCAAATTGGAAATATCTAATTTTCTTAGCAAACTGGGAAGATATGAAACAATGCGATGATCCAGAATCAAATAATGCATTTTCTAAACTTGAGGAAACCATTAAATTACCTGCCACCACGTCTTTCGGAGCTTCTACCTCAGCAGTAGTGATAGCATAAGCCTGGCCTTGATCCCTTGGCCTTTTCTAAGGTACGTTCTCCTGACGCTTAGGACATGCATTTGCATAATGTCCCATCTCCCTGCAATTGTAGCACTGAACGTTGGTAGCTTCCTTCTTCCCCTTGCAATCACGAGCTTGGTGGCCTTTTTCACCACCCTTGTAACAGACTCCCATTCCCTTCAAGCAAGTACCAGGATGTTTCTTCCCGCATTTACCACAAGATGGATATTCAACCTTTCCCTTCTTCACCTTATTTCCATTCCCAGATTGATCAGAAGGTCTCTTCTTCTCTTACTTTTATTTAAAGTCATAAGACTTAGAGAATTTCTTTTCGGTCTTGATAGCACATGAGACAATGTCTTCGTATGACGAAAAGGATTGTGAGACTAATGCTCGACGAAGAAATGGTTTTAAACCATCAAAGAAACGATCAATCTTACTTCTTTGGTTACGTATATAATCACTAGCATACCTTGCTAACCTTGTAAAGTTAGCCTCATACTTTGTGACATTCTCATCCTCCTTTTGTCTCAGACTCAGAAATTGCCTTTCCATATCTGCTCGATGGTCGCGTGGAAAGTATTTTTCTAAAAACAGATCTTTGAACTCCCTCCACTCCATATTTGATACTTCATCATCTTCCTTCATGTTTTGAATCAATGACCACCATTGATCAGCGTCTCCAGTGAGGCGGTAAAATGCCATGATAACGTTTTCCCTTTCACTGCTCCCCAAAGCCTGAAATATTTTCTCTAGGGAAAATATCCATTGCTCAGCTTCTAAGGGATTTGTATTCCCATTGAACGTTGGTGGTTGTTGCCTCATGAATCGATCTAACATTGATCCTCCACGCTGCGGATCAGGGTGCTCCATATGGGTAAGGTTATTATTCATAACCTGAGTAAGTTGTCCCAGTATGGTGATTAGCTGATCGGCACCAGTTGCATCACCAGCCCCACTATAATTATCTTGAGCAGGAGGGAAATCCCTATATGGAGTGCGTGCATTGATACGGTTTCCATTTCTTCCACTAGGCGCCATTTCTAAATAATGGCATAAACTAGATCAGTTTATGAATCAAAATACATAATCCCATACTTATAAAACACTTAACATAAATTGAACTGTTTATGGGTATAATCTATAATCATAAAAATGTTTTCTTTGAGGAAGTATATACTCATAAACCCTTCATAATGATTTGTAAATAAAATGAGAGTTATCCTAAGCATATCCCCCAGGAGTGTCGTAACCAAGAGTGCAGCAAGGCCCGTTGTCGTGCACCAGTTCCCGTTCGAGTCTAGCTCAAAGCGGTGTTTTCGGGTTTTACCCCTAGGTACATCTGTGCCAGAGCCGCCTCTACCTGCTCGTATCCAGACAGGGATGTATTGCTCGGAAAACTCACAAAATCTCTACAATACCAAAATTCTAGGAAGTTCTTCTATACTAATCCTCAAAGTTCATCTTAGGTCTACGTGCTCTAATCAGAGTTTATCTAAATCTAGCTTCCAAGGTTTGTACTAAACTTCCTCTGATACCTACTGTAACGGTCTGGAATTACTTCTAGTGGACTATAGTTGATACCTATCAGGGCACTCCATGGGCGGCTACACCCCCTGGGCGGGACACACCACCATCCCCAGTGGTAGCCATTTCCACATGAAGCCCTTGGGCGGAGAGCCATGCTTCGTCCAACGCTCACATGTGAGAGTTCCCAAGGATCAGATACATTCCTACCTCCTTTGCCTCTGATACCAACTGTAACACCCCGACCCCAGTTACCCAGAGTCGGTGCATTAATTACATAACATTGGCATGATCACAAGAAAGATCAAATCTCGAAAGACCGATTGGTTTAGTAGCCTTGGAAACACAAGATATATTCATAAGTTTTACATTACATCATAAATTGAAAAACTACTACAACAACATAATGTTTCCATAGTCCACACTATAATCCCATCATAATATCCATGCAGGTCATTCATAACTTACATCTTCACATCCTGGGAAAAATAAAACATAGAAAATGGGTGAGCTCAAATGCCCAGTAAGGATAACAATATAGCGGAACATTCAAAAATAAGCATAAACATTTAAGGCAATGAATTACTAAAACAAAAGCCTTTTAAACTTGAACTTCAACATAGTATGGAAAAAGTAAAATGAAATAATGCCATTTACTTATTCACATGGATATTCTACTAATCGAATAATCACATGCAAAAATCTATAACCACTTTCATAATGTTGGAATGCCTAATGCCAGACTATCATAACCACATAGTCAAGGCCTCGTGCCAAGACTACAAATAAGATTTTGTCAAGGCCTTGTGCCAAGACACTAGTTTGTCTCATTAGACCTACCGATGCATCGAGGAGCTATAGCGGGCTCTACCCGTCACATATTAAGTCCAATGCATTCCCATAAGAAAAGGTTTAAACATAACATAAACATTCGTATTAAAACTAGCATACAAAAAGTCAATAATTTCACCATAAAATATGAATGGTATAAAAATAGCACATCCACAGTCAAACATATAACAAAACCTTCAATACAATATAGAAGTTTTGTATCATAATAAATCAACTTTTAATAAGCGTAAAATCCAACAAAGGATATTGACATAGATAAAATCAAAACTATTTTTAGAGAAATATCTCTTTCTATTTTTGAAATCATTTAAGAGCCATATAAAATAAAACATTTTCTTGAAAATATTCTTATAAGCTTGTATGGAAAGCTTTGAATATTTTATAACGGCGGAAAATAACCTCACTAACCGTATAAGTTAGAAAACATTCTTATCTTAATTCTGTCGAAAAGGTTAAAAAGCACCTTGATTGGAAAACGACGGAAAGATTCCCTTATAAACCTCTTATAAAAAGTCAAAAAAGGGTATAAATGACTTTAACCCATATTGTTTTAAATATTAAAAATGTTTTGAAATACATTTTGAAGAAACATGGATGTGGATGATAACGAGATCCCAATAGATTATTACATATAAACAACCTCGGATAATGAAGAGATTGTGAAATAACCCTTACCTTGTACTTTTCTTTTGTTGGGGTAGGTTAACCTCCTGTATAATGGTGAAATAATTGTTATTAAATTATACAAGAATCATATACATTAATATGATATCATATATGATCTTTTAACATTGCTTTATTAATAATATCTTAGTATTATCGTCCTTTCGGGTGATAATCGATTCGTTATTCTTAAATGTTTGGTTACGTAAGACATGTTTTTAATGGAAAGATTATATCTTATTCATAATAAGAATGATATTAACATTATTTTTAACCCTAAAATGAGAATAAGACTTGAATGGATATGATGGAGAATGAATCTCATCGCGTTCGTGGAGACGGTAGTCCGTACGTACGCACGAGCGACAATATCATTCTTTTGATATTAAAATAATATATAAATGGATGGTATATCATATATACAGAATATTTAACATCTTATATTTATTATTTACATGAGTTACACATCATTATTATACCCATCCAAATAATATTATATTGAATAACAATTACACCACGACGTGGAGACGGTAAGCCGTACGTACGCACGTATGGTGACATGTTATTCAAAGGGTGGATAGAATACTGAATATGGTTGTACCATATTTATAATAACATCAAAGTATATATATGATACTGGATTTATTATTTTAGAATGGTAACAACAAAGGAAGAAGAAGTGGAAGAAGAAATGGTCTTAGAAAAGGGTGGTGAAATCATTACCTCTTCTTCGGGTTCTTCCTTTTGATTTGATCAAAAGGGCTCCTTAGGTTGGCTTTCTGATCAAACTAAGGCCCATAGGTTGTAGTGAGGGAAGTTGGGAGAGTATTTGGGCAGAGTCTGGCCGAACCGAAAGCCTTTGAAGGTGTGATGAAATGAGAAGGAGGAGTTCCCTTTTATAAGAGGGGTGAGGGGCACCTTTGGAAAAGCTAGAAATATTAATTTATAATAAATTCATATTCGGTTTCTAATGGCTCCAAAGTTGATTATTCAAAGGTTAAGGTGTGGATATGTCGAAAACCACTCAACCAATAGAATTTAGACAGGTTTGGGTACTTATATTAACCTTATCTTTAAGTATTAACTCTAAGTTAATTAGTTTCACTTTTACAATGTCTCTTTGTATTTTTATATAATATGGTTAATAAACATACTATATACATCCAAACGACCCCCAAGTGGTACATTAATGATGAAAATATCATGATATAAGTCTCTTTTCTGAACCTTAGATTTTTAGGAATTTAATATCAATTAATAATATAATATTTTTTTTAAAAACTCTTTTATGTCAATTTTGACACTATTCAATAGTTGATTTTTTTGAAACTCATAACAGATTGATTACTTCGAAAAAAGTCAATTAAATCAATCCTAATATATCATATTATGCTAGAAAATTAGTTTAATTCATTAAAAGCTTCATATTATATTTATTTGGGTGTTTATAATATCAATTATTTTAATTTTTCACTATTATAGTAATTACTGCATCATCATTGTGTCATAAATAAAATAATTTATTCAATGTCTAAAAATTATAAATAAAATATCATTATGTATGAAATCTTATTATCTTTCTAATGAATATTTATAATCTAAAATCCAACATATATAACCTTATGTAACAATTGTTTTTCTAAAAGATATATTCTTGTGTCATTTTTGTATTCATTTTAACTTAATTAAAATAAAGTGTCATTATCACTTACAAGTGGATCCATGGGGTCCCAAAATAGACCCAAAGATGCCCATGGTCGACCATGTATCTACCAATAGGGTTAAGACACGTTTTAGGGTAATTTACTATTATTATAATATTATTTTTTAACCCTTATTTACCGGATTTACCCTTAACCATGGTAAATAAAATATTTACCGCAGTAATTATTCAAAATGTCAAAAAATAAAAGTTACCTATTTACACAATTTAAACATCCTGATCCCAAATATGGAATCCATTTTCCTAAATTCAAAACACAGAAGTGGCAAAAATTAATTTAAAATTAATTCCCGCTGTCAAAACAAAAAGCGTGTTTTTAAGAGATAATAACTATCAAAAGATTGACACTTGTTTATGTTCGGTTTAATTGTAAAATTATGTCCAATAACAAAGATTATATTAAATGGTAAAAATATATTCTAAATATACTTTAAAACCACTCAAATTCATAATTTATCAATATTAATTATTTTGATTAAAAAGTTATTTTTAATTAAAATTTAGTAATTTTCACTATTCATCAAAATATAAAAGTTATCCGAAAAGTACCAAAATTTCACCCTAGGCTAATTTCAATATTCCGAATCCAAAAATGAAGTCCATTTTGAAATATAAAATATATATGATCTCAAAAAGTAGGTATTACTATTCACAACGGCTAGTTTAATTAGTTGTGGTGTGTGTTAGAACTCGAGGTTGCGTACAACACACGCTATCACATTATTCGAAGGGAAACGTACCGTGGAAGCTTGGGGTGTTACATTCACTTCATGAAATGGTTGATATTAGGTTTTTTAATCAGAGGCATCAAGCCTTTTGTGTATTTTGTTATTTTATAAATTCTCATCATGAATTGGTTTCACATTATGATTTTTAGATTAGTTAATTTTATGGGATTGTAAGGATGATTAATCATTCATTTACTATATAGGATTTTCTCTTGATTACTGATATAGATCCTAGATGATTTTTTGAATCTCCACTCATTAAATATAATTATTTTTATCAACTTATCTTCGTTGATATTGGGACATGTACCTCAAGAAATGAGATATTTATTCTTTTTAATTTTAATTGGCCGTATAAGATCCATTATACAAAATTTTTATATATTTTTATATTGTGGTGTTGAATATAATAATCCATTGAAGATATTTTCTATGATCATCCTCTATAGATTTTCCTTTATGTAAGTGGTTGTATGGCGTGATGGATTTTTGAAGAAAATGTTGTGTTATTTATAAAAAACCTATTTTTTGTTGTTATACTACTTCAATGATGTACATATTGAATCTATGGAATCTAATATTGAATTTTACATTGAGTTATGTTGTTTTGGTGGATCCCAATGTGGGAATGTGTGACCCAAGTTTATGATTGGTGGGTCCCTTTCTAGCCTATTTTGGATAAATTATACTGGTCTAGTTTTATAATTTATTTTACAAATAAAATAGTGTTATTTAATTATGTTTTTGGATTTATTTTGAGAAAATATGTTTCCCCATTATTTGTTAAATGAAGTTTCATTTTTAAATAATTTTTTAATGGATTTATGAAATGGTTCTCAAAACATGGTTTTCCTAAAATCGTTTAGAAGATGTAGCTCATGGAAATATCTGAGTACATTGGTGGAGGGTGTAGTAACAGCCCCCCTCCATTGACACTTTTAGGGAGTTAACTCATGGGTTGTCCCTATAATATCCAGGGATATTGTTATACGGACAATATTGATACTATTTTCAAGTTCACATTCTGAGGTCTTTCTCTTATCTAAGGATTCAATTCATATTCCAGGAGACATTATAAATGTTATTGTATATATTTGGACATGATTTTCATAACTATCATGAACTATTGTGATACCTGGTATAAAATTACTATTTAATTGGGTTGGAATAATTTAGTTTGGAATTGTTATTTTATATTTCTATTTCATTGATTTCATTGATATATTTGATATTATTTTAAACTATTTTAACTGGTTTAGTTTGAATTGTGTGAGATGATTAAAATTTAAAAATGATTTTCTTATAAAAAAGTATTTCACAAATTATTAGGATTATTTTCATAAATTGTTATATTTTTCATAAATATATACACATATAAAATATTGAAACCTGGGGTGGGATTCAGGTTGATCTATTTAGATCCTACCCTATGTACCCCATTGATGGTGTGTGAACCCTATTATGCCTTATGATGTTAGAAATTTTAAGGATCTATACTGAGGTGTTTAGGTTTCTATCAGCTGTTTTTTGCTATTTTTTGGTGAAGTTTTGTGAATTTGACCACTCTATAACATGAATAATCTATTTCAATTTTATCTCTCCATTTCTATTGGACATGTATGCTGGATATTGTTTCGCTACTTTTGACATGTATTGTGTCAGTTATTTTATTTTAGATTTGAAATATATTTATTGTATTACTCTTCTATAATTCAATACCATCATGTATATATATAAAAATTGTTGGTTTCCCACATCAGGTTGGGAAAAATCATTCCATGCGGTCTTTGTTGATGCATGTGTTCAATTTTCTAAATTTTAGTGATCAAGAATTCCTTTCGGGAATGTGAATATTTGATTTGGGTATGGGTTAAGTTATTATCTCAGAAAATATCAAAATAGTTCATTATTAAATGAGAATTTTTATTGGTTTTTTAAACTCAGTTTATTGGAAATAAAAATTTTGATACTCGATATGTAGGTCGTGGTGCTTTACAAGAAAAAATTTATTGGTACAAGACTCAAGTTACATTTTGATGTAGGGATTTGTGTCCCATATTTTTATTTTTTGATCAAGATGTTTTTGTTTGTTCTGTAGGGTTTTCTGGTTTGAATTGAGATTCTACTATTTTTGGATTATTTCTTAGATTTTGGATCAGATGAGTATACCTGTATAAAGAATTATATAAGGTTTATATGAGAGTGCATAAAATATTCCTTATGGAATATCATTTATGATCATAATTATATTGATGCTAATGTGTAGGAATTTTGGGCTATCGACCATAATGAATAGCATGTCTAGAATGGTGTTGACAATGTACATCCATGTGTTATATTATAATGGGATCAATCAAGAGTGTTCATATATGAGAATAATGCATCCATTAAATGGTATAATGAAACTAAATAGGTTGATTATTGTTTATACTATATCAGTAAAATCTTAAATTATTTTGTATGCCCCTGATAATATCACGGTAAATCATGTTTCAATCAATCTTAAGTTTCCAAGAATGTTTTTTTCATGTTCGACGGTACACGCTTATAAATATGTGAGAATGTAATGGACTGGTTTCATTACTATATTTTTCCATTAGTTTCATACAGAGTATCTGATTCTAGATATGACCCTAGATTTACTATCATTGAATCATGGAGAGATATCAGCATTAGTGTACATCAATCGTATTTCATATATGGTTTATTTTTATTCAATGGTTGTAAAGGGTGACCATATAATGAATTAGAAATACCTATATAATTATCAATTGGATATAAAACCAGAAGTATTTATTCAGAATAATTCAACCATTATAGAGATTGTAGATTGGGAAATGATAGAAGAGGAAGTTATGGATGGAAATGATGGTTATTCATCCAGTTATCTCCATGCAGTGTGAGGATTTAGTGGAATGCATGGGATGATGATGAAGTTGCAAGATCATTTTCTTATTAATGGAGATAGTTCTCAATATCATCCCCACTCTTCACCTTTTAGTTATATCAAATATAGTTCTTCTAAAATGGTATCCATCTGGCAATATTGGGATCACCAAGAATTCATGTACCAAAACTAAAAAATTGTGAAACATTTGTGTGTTAAAATGTTAGTGACAACAATTATGTCAGTCTATGTCTATTCCCTATTACATTCTAGGATCATTGACACTAAATGATACAATAATGAAATAAGATGCATCACAAAATAAAATGTTCTGTCCATAATCCACTGGAGTAATGCATCTTTACATAGTGGCTGAGTTTTTGGTGGATGTATATGAGGGTATAATGATAGTAAGAGGTATCATCCATATTACATCATCAATAGTGAAGTATTTATATATAAAACGTTTTCCCCAAGTATTTATATTTATATTTTTTTTGATATTACTGAACATCCAATAGATCTCAAGTGCTTTCATTGGGAGTTAGAGACCCCTCTTAGAATGTTTAATGAATAGGGGTTTTGGTTTCCTTTCTCTCTCACAATTTTTTATGGGGATTTAATCTCGTATTTCCTCATACATGATCTAAAACATTTATACATCATAATTTATATGGATTGTATTATTCCTCATCATTATCTTATTTAGTAATAACACATAAATGTATTTTTATTTTCTACAAATGGGAATTATTAGTTCTTTCATGGGTAGATTTATCCAATTTTATGTTTCGTTGAATCTTCACTGCTAAATATCAAGAGTTTTTTGTCTACTAAAGTTGATTAGAGTGATATCTTTTCTTATATTATTTGTAACACCCTAACCCCAGAATCTAATAGTCGGTGCATTATTACGTATCATTGGAATGGTTATAAGGAATCAAGTCTTGAAAGACCAATAGTTTTTGTATTCTTGGAAAATAGATTACATACATGAATGTTACATTACACATTAGAAAATAAAACACAACATAAATGAATCTTTGAGATCATCATTATTTTTTTAGCTTAACTATTCATATCATTCATAATACACTTCTTGGAAATCCTGGGAAAATGAAACATAAGAAATGGTTGATCTCAAATTCTATGTAAGGGTAAGCAATACAGCCGAAGATAACATAAATATTAAGTATGGTGAATAATTGAAAACTGATGCCTTTGCAAATAATAAACATGAGAACTTTTACTGAAGTAATATTAGCTGAGTAAATAATTCCATAATAAAACGTAAAATGGGTATTCTACTAGTCTAATGACCACCTGCATGATGAATATTATTTTCATAATAAGGGAATGTATAATGCCTGACATTATGAAACATTTTTTCAAGTACTTAGCCAAGATGTCATAAAATGATTAAGGCCTCGGCCAAAACCATATTTCAAATTGGAAAAGGCCTTGTCCAATTCAAAGTCTTGTTGTCTCATGAGACCTACTGATGCTTTGAGGAGTTATATCAGGCTCCACCTGTCAATTACTATGTCCAATACATTCCTCATTTGAAAAGGTTGAAATATAACATAAACATTCGTATTAAAACTAGAATACAAAATGTCAATACTTTAACCAAAAACCATAAATGGTATAAAAATATCACATCCATAGTCAAACATATCACAAACCCGTCAATACAATATGGAAGTTTTGTATCATAATAAATCAACTTCAAATAAACTTATAATCAATCAAAGGATGTTGACATATATGAAATCAATAACATTTTTAGAGAAATCTCACTATCTATTTTGAAATCATTTCAGAGTCACATAATTATAATGAAACCATTTATTTTGAAAATATTCTTATCAGCCATTAAGGGAAGCTTTGACAATGTAATAACAGCCGAATATAGCTGCACCCACTATATAAGTTAAAAAGACATTCTTATCTTTATTTTGTCAAAAGGTTATAAAGTAACTTGTTTAAAAAAAGATGGAATGATTCCTTTAAAAACATATAAGGTCAAATAAGGGTTTAAATTACTTTAACCCATTTACTAGTAAATAGTAAAAATGTTTTGAAATACATTTTAATAAACATGGATGTGAATGATAAAAAGGTCCCATTAGATAATTACGTATAAACAACCTCAGATAATGAAGAGATTGTAGAATTAACCCTTACCATGTACTTTTCCTTGGTCAAGGGTATCTTAACCTCCTATATAATGGTGAAATAATTGTTATTAAATTATAAAAGAATCATATACATTAATACGATATCATATATGAACTTTTAATATTTAATTATTAAAAATATCTTAGTATTATTGTCATTTCGGGAATAAACTGATTCGTTTTACTTTATATGATTTGTTAAGTAATTCATATTTGTTAAGAATGGGAGGTATCTTATTCATATCTAAAATGATATCATGTTTTTAAAAATTATTTTTAATCATCAAATGAAAATTAGTCCTGAATCGATACGATAGGGTACAAATCTCATCGCGTTCGTGGAGACTGTAATCCATATGTACGCACGAGCGACAATATCATTCTTTTGATATTAAAATAATATAATATTGGATGGTATATCATATATAAATAATACTTATCATGTTATATTTATTATTTACATCAATTACACACCATTATTATACCCATCCAAATAATAATGTTTTGGATAACAATTATACCATGACGTGGAGACGGTAATCCGTATGTACGAACGTATGGTTACATGTCATTAAAAGGATGGATAGAATAATGAATATGGTTGTACCATATTTATAATAACATCACAGTATATAGAATATACTATAGTTATTATTTTAAAATGGAAACATCCAAGAAAGAGGAAGTGGAAGAAAAATGAACCTAAAAGAGGTGATGATATATTTACCTCTTCTTCGGGTTATTCCTTTTGATTTGATCAAAAGGGCTCATTAGGTTGGCTTTCTGACTAAATTAAGGACTCTTGGATGAAGGGTGGACAGTTTATAGGGTATTTGGGAAGGTTTTGGCCGAGCCAAATGGCTTTAACTCTGTGAATTAGAGAGAAAGGGGAGTGCGCTTCTAAAATAGGGGTGAGGGGCACCTTAGGAAAAGCTAGAAATGTTATTTTATAATAAAATAATTTTGGGTTTATAATGACTCCAAAATGTATTATTTAAAGGATAAGGGGGGGTGGGTCTAAAAACACTCATCTAATAGGGTTTATACTTGTTTGGGTCACTATATTAACCTCATCGTTTAGATTTAACCCTTAGTTAAATAGTTTGACATTTACCATGTCTCTATGTATTTTTATATTGTATGGTTAATAAACATACTATATACTTCCTAGAGAACCCCAAGTGGTTCATTAATGATAAAAATACAATTATATATTTCTTTTTTAAGGAGATTAGATTTTTAGGTATATAATATCAATTAAAAATATAATATTTTTTTAAAAAACTCTTTTATGTCAATTTTGACACTATTTGGTATTTTTTTTCTAAATTTATAACAGCATTATTAATTCGAAAAAAATTCATATAATCAATCATAACTAGTCACATTAACCTATAAAATTTGTTTATTGAATCAAAACATTGAAATTATATTTATGTTAACATCAATAATATCATTTATTTGATTCTTTCATTAATAAATAAAATATTGCAACATCATTGTATCAAAAATAAATATATTTATATTATGTCTAAAAATTATAAATAACATATCTGGAGGTAGGAAATCCTTTTATCTTAATAATGAATTTTTATAGTATAATTGATCAATTATATATCCTCATATAATTTTTTTACTAAAAGATATTTTCTTTCGTTATTTTTGTCACTACTTTAAATTATTTAATATATAATGTCATTATCAATTCCATGTGGCTTTATGGGGACCGAAAGTCGACCCAAATATTCCAATGGTCAGACATGTATCATCAAATAGGGATAGGACATGTGTTAGGGTAATTTTATATTATTATAATATTAGTTGTTAACCTTATTTACTGGATTTACCCTTTTAACCATGATAAATAAAATATTTACTGAAGTAAATATTCCTAATGTCTAAAAATAAAAGATATCTATTTAGATAATTTGGATATCCTCATTCCAAATATGTAATCCATTTTTCTAAATTCTAAACATATAAGTTGCAGAAATTAATTTAATATTTATTCCAGTTGTCAAAACAAAAAGGGTGTTTTTTAAGAAATAATAACTATCAAAAGATTGACACTTACTTATATCCAGTTTAAATGTAAAATTACATCCAATGATCAACATTGGATTAAAAGGTAAAAATAAAATGAAATTATACATAAAAAATAATCAATAATATAATTTATCACTATAAATTATTTGGATTAAAAAAGTTGTTTTTAATAAAAATTAAGTATTTTTCACTATTCATAAAAAACTGAATGCTTTCAAAAAAATACAAAAAATTCACCCTAAGATGATTTTGATATTCATTACTCAAAAATGAAGTCCATTTTGAATGATATAATTGATAAAATTTCAAAAAGTGGGTATTAGTATTTATAATGGCTTGTTTGATTGGTTATGATGTCTTAGAATCTCAAAGTTGTGTACTACACAAGCTATTATATTATTCAAATTGAAACGTACCTATTAAGCTTGGTGTGTTACATTATAGACCTTTCCATTGTTTTTCATGACTTCCTTGATGATTTTCCAGATTATTTATCAACTACTCCTCTAGATGATGATGTAGAGTTTATGATTTACTTTTTTATTAGTATGTATTATATTTCAATATATTATTATCATATGAAAGTGTCGAGATGAATGAGATCAATATTTCTTAATATTATCAAATAGATAATTTATTTTTTATACCTATTTATTCTCCTATGGTTGCCTCATTTATATTTTCCAAGAATGTGGGTTTTTCACTTTGATTATCTGTGGACTATAGGTATTTGATCTAGGTAATGGTTAATAGTATTTATTGTTTTACATAGGTAGATAATTTTTTAGTCTAAATAATGTGGTGAAATTGTTTTTTAAAATAGATATTAGAATGGTTTATCATCAAATCATAGTCAGTGTGATTGATATACTGATGCTTATATATAAGAAATCGAATCGATATTTTGAATATAATGTGATTATATTTGTATATATTAATGCTCTTATAGATTTTATGGATTATATGAATCAAATATTCCATGATTATCTTGAAACATTTATGTTTGTATCATAAGATCTAGTTTTTTTATTTGATATATAAGAATAATCATAAGAACCATTTGATTTTTGTTCTGGAAGTGATGAGGAGTCATTGTTTTTATGGAATTATTTAAAAATTAAATTTCTAGATCCATGAAGTTATGTTACTGTGAAGGTTTATTTCTTTGTTTGAATTCTCGGTTTATCTAGAAAATGTTATTGTTATCATTTCATCGTATGATAAATGTAATATCAATGATATTCATACAATCCTTGGGTTTTCTAAGTACTACCAATGGTCTATCATAGATTTCATAATTTTGGTTTCACCTTTGACTGATCTTACACTGAATGTGATGAAATTAATATGGGATTCAATGTTTCATTATTATTTAAATAAGTTGTAATGACTCCAAGAAATATCTCCTATTTTGACCTTATCTAATCTCTATGTGTGGTATTTGAATTTTTGTGATACTTATAATGTTATTTTTGGGTGCATGTTTATATTGCATGGTCATATGGAATCTTATGGATATCCCTTTCACCATTCACATGGAATGAAAAAAATAACTCATTACTAAATGCTCATCATAGTTATGATTGCAGTTAAATGATATCTTAACAATATTTTGGGAATAGATAAATTTTTTATTATGAGCATACTATTCATAGATATATTTTTAATTAGAAATAAATTATTATTTGAAATATGTATTACGTTGAATAACATAATAACATTTAATTCTTCATTACCTACAACCATATAAAGTGTAATATCGATGTATAAACACTTAGTAGAAATACACCATCACATGATATTTAAGAATAAATAGTGGAGATAAATCATATTTGGATATTTTCTTGGTGACACATGGATTTCCCAAATGATGTTCTATGTAGGATTCTATCCAGCATCCAATTTACATCACCTCTACCTTAGATTATTATTAATGTTCATCAATAGGAGTATAATTTTAAAGGAATTTGGTAAATATTTTATATTGTGGAAACTATTTCTGGTTAATCTATATCTTAAGATAATATTCTATATTTTGGGGATCAGTTTTTTTGTCCCATAATTATTGAGGAGCATAACCCTTCTAACTATAAAAATTATTCTAGGCCCATTCATCTAGGAACTATGAAGATTTATTTTGTCATGATATAATGAAATTTATTGTTTGGTATGAAGAGTGACATTGCAGGTTATTTTTCTTATACTTACGCTAGAAAAAAAATGAAGAGCATTTGGAACCATGTATGCTTCTCCAATATCTCCCAATGTCTGGTTTCTAAGTGGTATGAGTTTTATGCTGGCCTTTTTTTAGATTATTATGGAGTCTATCATTGAGGAATTATATATTTGGGGTGATTTTTCAATTGATAAATTCAGCTCACAAAATTCTGATTTGGGACACCACTAATGTAGAAAACATGGGAATGTTGTATATATAGGAGGGTGTGATCTTATAAAAAGTTATTTATTCCATTGTTTCATAATGGGATCCTAATTTTCCATATCATATTTATATATATGATTCTACATGATTTTATTAAGTCTTACGTATAATTGTTGGAAACATACCATTAAAATATAGAAAACCATAGAGAGCATGTTATCAAGTCCTAGAGGATATTCTGTATTCCATTGTGGTACATTTTAGTGGATAATGAGATATAAATATATGAATGGTTGAATATAATTATAATAGATGTCTTCAGTCATTGATCAAAATGGTCACCATTGAGGATTCTTATGGCAAATCATGTTTGTACCCTCATTATTGGGAAGAGATCAGAGAGGCCTCTTTGGTTGGAATGAGTCCCATTCCGGATACATTGACATTTTGTTATAGTTAAAATTTGGAAAAAGTATTATTAGGATTTTAAATATCATCAATTTATTTTATCCATTAGTGATCTTGTTTTTTAATGTCCCTTCTCATTTTGGTAACCATCATCTTGGAAAATCCTAAATATTGTCTCGGATATATGTAAGACCATTTGAGGTGATTAATAATCCTTGAAAAGTTGTTTATTTGTTGGAATGGCCAATTTAGTTCACTAGAATTCATGTTGTTTTTCAAAAATCTCAACACATTAAGTACCATCAGGATCCCTTCCACATTCTGGTATAGTAAATGTTCTAGTAGGATCAATATGATTCTTCATTGACCATATAATAGATATGATTAACTCACAAGAAATGTTATTTTATGAGATATTGATTCGAATAATTGGTGTTTTTTAGAGACCCTAATCAAATTCTTATGATATTTTGGAGTGTCAGTCTTGAATTAGGTAGTAGTGGCCTCACCACATTATGGAATCTATTATTCTACATGACTTCTATTGCATGTAAAGTATTATAGTGAGGATTTTGTAAAATCCCATTGCATTATTTCAGATATATCTAATATCTCTTTTCATTTCCCACATTTTTTAGATTAATTTTGGGGATTATAAATATAGAGATCATTGTCTATGGAAAATGTGCGATATATGGATGGTGTATGTTTTTCATAATTAATTGTATTCATGCATAAATGTTTCAAAAGATTCTCAGGGTCTCCAAATATATGGAAGAACACTAGATGTTGTTTTTCAATTTTTTATGAGCATAATAATTAATTACAAATTTTGAATTTTTACATCATGAATAGTTTAACATTGTGTATTGGTTTCCAAGAGCATTATATTAATTCGTTTGTGGAATTATCGGTTTACATACCATGAATCATGTTCACATTGTTAAATTTTTTTAGTCGGGATTTCTATATAAGGGGAAACATCTTTAGATTTATTTTTTCAATTATGAAATTCATGTCCAAAAACAATATCTCATTGTGAGTTTTTAAAGATTATTATTTTTAGGATGTAACATAGATGATTAATATTTCATTCCATATGCTGGATATTGTCCTGAGACATATAAACTCCCAAGGATATTTGATGGATTTCACGTCCATTTTAACAATTTAAATTAGGGATTGATCTTCATTGTCATTTTTATATGTCTGGGTGTGTGATATTTATAAATTTTTTCATTTTGTCACCATAGAACCATTTATTACATTTTCATATCAGTTTTCATGTGGTTTTGATTCAATATATCAATTATATATCTATTTTGAGAACTTACACTAGATTCTGACCATTGTGTTGTTTGGGGTGTGATGTGTGACTTTATTGATGTATGTGTTTTGTTCCCTTTTCTACTAACTTTATATATTATTAAATGTATTTTGAGATATAATGAATTATTTTAGGGTAGTTAAAATTATGATTTTGTTCACTCATGTTAGAGGATCCATTTTTGGGTGTTTGGGACCCATGTTTAAGGTTGATGGTTCAGTCTCTAAAATATATTTGATAAAAAAATTATCAGATTTAATAAATTGTATTATAAATATACTAGAAGGATTGAATTGTGTGTGTGTGGAAATGGGTACTGGATAAAATATTATTTATCATTGATTATTAATGTAAAACATATTTTAAAATAATTGAGAAATTTATTTTGGAATTTTTTTTTCAAATAAAGGCGTTGATGAAATCATTTGGATAATGTCTCACATGAGTAGCCTCAGGTTTTATATTGAAATTTTTGAAATATGGATCGTCTGATTAAATTATATAGGGATGTACCCATGGGGTGTTCCTCTAATAAACATTCCCACTATCATGGTGTCTTATTATATACTATTGGAATGTTCACCATCTAGGGTGTTCCTCTGCTCACTATATTTGATTCATATATCTATACATGTTATATGGAATATATTAATGTATTTGTACTTGTGTTATATATTTCATGAACTTTTGTGATCTTAAGAATGATGTAAAATTTACACTTGTTTTGATATATTTTTATTTGATATGTTATGTGATATATTCATTTATTTAATTCTTATATATATATATATGAATACAATTGAATCAATTTTAACTGGATTAGTTTGAACTATGGAAAATAGATATAATATTTGACCATTCAATTGATATAAAAATTTTCTAAATTATTATCAATAATTTGTTTCATTAATATACTCTATGATTTTATAACATCACAATGATTTGGTATTGAAAACCTAAGTGGGATCATACTGATATATTTTATCTCATCCCCTATGAACCCCTTCAGTACTATTTGTGCATAAATATATATATTAATATAGGGAAAAGAAATGAACCATTTTAATGTGTGGAGGTTTTTATCATCTTTTTCTGGGTATCTCGTAGTGGGATTATGGGATTTTTAGCACTCTAACATAAGGTGTTCTTGTTTTATTTTTAGTTTCACTTTTTTTTGAACTTTTACTTTGGAGATTGTTTATATTGTTTTGAGTTGTATCAGTTCTATAACATCCTTCTTGATATGAGATATATTTTTTGTTTTACTATTCTTCTATTTAATCCCATTTTTTGTATATATATAGACATATTTCATTTTTTTCACTTCAACATTTGAAAAATAATTTTTTGAAGATGTTGTTGATGGTTGGGGGCCAATTTCCCACTACGGGGGAATAATAATTCTCTTTAATTATGTTACATTTTGGGTGGAGTACCTCTTTGATGTATTATTTTGGTTATGTGATTTTCTTAAATGGAAACAGAATGAATATATAGATATATCCCATGGTTAATAAATTTTATATTTATACTGATAGAACAATCCCACAATATGGTATATTAAAATATTCTTGGGATCAAAAAAATTTTATGGTTATGATTTTGTTTTTATTTAATGAAAATGTTTCTAAAACACGAATATCTAACATTTATGTTCTTTCAATAAACAATAAAATATTCACCATGGGATATATAAATTATAACATTAAATATATATATCAAGATATGATGGTATGTAATTTTTATGTTCTGTATTTCTTTAAAATTTATTAAAAGGATGGGTTCTACTACGATACAATAATGGAATAAAAGGATTATTGGATAGTATCATTTTGATAACAATGTCTCTGGTTGGTAGAAAATATTGGGGGAAATATTTTAAATCTACATTTGGGAAATATACCTATATCTTAATAGTGAATTACCATGGAATTTGATATAATAATTATTAATAGACATCATAGGTATACAATTATTAAAATAGTAATTGAATACTGATTAATATATTCAAGGAAATATCCATGTTATAGACGGAAATAGTCATATAATATAATATATTAAACTGCATTGTTTTGGAATAATATTGAAGGAATATTATATCTAACAAGGTTTTAAATAAATATTTTAGACAAATATTTATAGTATTAAATAATAAGAATCAATCTATACACAATTCAAAATGGTTTCCACTATATCTATCTTACTTGGACACATAGGAGATGGATTTATGAATCTTGTAACGGGAGTGAAAAAAATGAATCTCTCTTATTCATAAAATTAATATCTATAAAAACCCATGTAAGATTAGAATATGTCATATTCCAGTATTAAAACTAATTATTAGTCTGATATTATATTGTTATATTTATTCACAGAATATTTGGAAATTTTTTTGTCTAATTGAAAAATTAATTATTTCAAATCAAAATGGGATCAATGAATTGAATTGGTTTATATGATATCATAATTTAAAAAAAAAATAGAATTTTAATTTCAAAAAATGATATTCATTTGTAAATTTATCATTTCAAAATTATCTTAATATGGGTATCAAAACATATTTCAAATGTTTGATAAATAGTTAAAATGAGGATTTTTATTTAAAAGTTTAATTTCATTTAAAATTTACATATATTTCAATTATATTTTGGTGTAATTTAATTGACAATTATTTAATTATAAATCAAAATAATCCAATTATGGTGTTTAAATTTAAAAATGTTCATGAATTTATTATAAAAAAAATTAGTGTTACCAAGACCATTTTGATGAAAAATTGTTGTATTCTTAATTTGTTTAATGATAAATTAAAATCTTCGAATTATTTTATTTTGAATTTTTTTTTTAAAAATTCCATATCAAGAATATATTTTAAAAAATTTGATATATTGATATCCATTTTCAATATGAATATTAGCATTCATAATTTACGATACCACAGTAAAGGGCCAATAATGTAATTAAAGATAAAATTTGAATGATAAGAACAATAATATTAATATAAAAATTTTGTTAATTATATTGTATGATTGCACTTTTTGAAATAATATTTCGTATTTTTTTATATATAATTTTTCATTTGAATGATATTTTATCTTTTATAATACTAATTTTAATAATAAGAAAAATATTCCACACTCTTGATTTTCATAACAATAACATTTTTAAAATAGCGATAACCATACGATATGATTGGATATAAATAATAATTTAAAAAAATTATATTATTCTTCATATTGGTAATTCATTAGTAATTTTTAATAAAGAAATAATTCCCTAAAATATTTACATAAAAATTATGTAGTAATTGTTTAGTTAGTAGAGATAATAGATAAATGATATTATAAATATTCAAAAACTTAAAATTTCATATAATTATTATGAAATAATAATTTTATAAAAAATAAATTCATGTTAGGGGTGAAATAAAATATTTTTTCACGAATTTTAATTATTTTATTCGTAATATTAAAAACAAAAAAAATAATTTTAATTATTTATAAAATGATATATTTGAATTAAAAATATATAATTAATTGATATAAATTTAGTAAAAATAATAAATTTAGCAAAGTGATTAATAAATTATTTATAATTTCATCCATGGTCTATTTATTTTCTATTTTTCCAATTATAGTAATAAAATGAACCATTTAAGAGAAAAAAATCATTAGTATCCTATTAAGTGTGAAAGATGTGAAGGATGGATTAAAAATAAATGATAAGTGTAAAAGCCTGAAATAAAATTATCCAAAAAATTATATTGTGAGAACATTTGAATCTATAATAACAAAATATTATACATAAATTAGTGTTCATACATTTTTAATTGAAAATTAATTTTTATTAATGTATTGTTTTAGGAAATTAAAATAGTGAACATCCTCTCTTATTGGAGTGAACCACTTGTTCTCATTTTTTACCCTTCATAACAAATTTTATTTTACCAAGAAATACAGAAATAACTTCATTGAGTAACTTTAGTTTGTTTATATGTCTTATTTAAGTCATAACACTATCCATAGTGGTCATAAGATTTTATTAATGGGATGCTACTCAAATTAATTATATAATTTTTAATATAGAATTTTTGAATTATTTATTCTACCATATACATAATATATTCTATAAAATAGATATAATAATAATAAAAAATATCCTCCTTATTATTATATTTTATTATTATAATATAATAAATAACATAAATCTCCTCTTCAATCAAATGGGAATTCAAACCATCATTCTTTTGATTGGAGGACTACATCCTCAAGATCCAATGAATTTGGTTTTACATCAACATCTATCATTTAAGGATTATAATGATGGAATAAATGTTTATATATGATATTAAGAAAATATTTATCATTACTAAATGATAATATATCATTTACCTACATACCTTTTTATTCACTAAGAAATGATCATGTCGTTCATGTGTACTTATGAACTACGACCTCCACAAAGCAATGTGATTCGTTTTCCATCCCCAAATCACATGGATGATATATATTATTATATTTAAAGGATTAATTTTTTATTTCTGATATTATTATCAATGTCTAATGATACAATAATAGTAACCTTAGTTCTATAATCAATGTTGATAAATATATATGTTACTCATTTGTACGTAGGACCTACCATATCAATGATAACAAAATAATTAATTTTTAATATAAATATCTAATGGATTGATTTAAATATATAAATTATTTATAAAAAAATATATTTATTTCATTAATATTAAGTTAAAAATTAAAGAAAAAATTAAATATTTTCTATATTCATCCTAATAATGTAATTTTTGACTTATGAACCAAATATCATAAAAATTCCTCACCTGATTATAATTAGTTAAATAACTTTATATAACATGTTATTAAATGAATAAAATGAGTAATAAAGATATTTTTTTTGAAATAATAAAATTAAAATTTTATTATTATTCATGAATATAAAGAACATATGTGATGGATTATGATCAATGTAAGTTACATTATTTTAATAATAAAATTTTATATTCATCTTTAAAATACATTTAAAATTTATAAAAATATTGTATTTTTTATATATAATGCCAGAAAAAATTCTATCCATTTTGGAAACTCAAATATTTGATTTTTTTTCTTTTTCTAATATATATTTTTTAAATTTTTTCTTTATGGTATGAAAATAATAAATATTTGAAAATAATTTTTAATTTTCATCATAGTTGACTTTTTCCAAATATTCTTTTTAAAGTAACAATTTTGTAGAATTTATAAATTTATTTACCAAAATAAAAAATGAAGTTTATATTTTAATATATATGGTTACACATAAATGTTTCAAAATAATACCAATTATTTTATGATTTTTTTCCACATCTTTTTTTTCATGATTCAATAATAAAAAACCCACATTCCATTTTCTATGATTTTTTTGGTTAATAATTTTTTTAAGATAAAAAAATCTTTTGATATCTTAATTATATTTGAAAATTGATTTTAATTATTATTTTCAAGTGTTTTATTTAGTATATGGTATTTATTGATTGTTTATAAAGGGATGAGCACCATTATTGATCATGGGAAACCTGATATAGCTTATGTAATGGGTACACCCAAATAGTGACCATTGTTCCAATTATATCTTATATATTCGATGTTACCAAAAAGTGTTACAATGCTACAGGCAATGAGTATGTTCATCGAAGAATTATTTTGAATGTTTTAGGAATTATTATTTTATATGTAATATTTTTTAATGATTTTTATGATTAAAATCACCCAAAAATCAACTTTAGAATTCTGTTAAATATAATGAGTTGTCAAAAAAATAATTTATCTGAGAGGGAAATATAATGTCGTATTTATAAAAAATATGATTGAATTTTTTGATTAAATTTTATTTATATAATAAATATTTTTTCATTGATTTTCATATTTTTAACTGAACTAACATATTAATTTTTCATTATGTTCAACACAGAGATTTTTTTTCTCTTCAAACATCTGATAATTTTTTATATAATGGTTATAATTGTTATATAAATAATGTATTATCTTTGATAGTCATGAATATATTTCGCAAAAAGAAGCCATTTTTAAAAATATAATCAATATTATGAAAAACTGTTACAAAGTAGAGGTATCCTCCTTGAAATTTATGGGTTTTTATATTATCTTTTTCATTTACCTTTAATGATATATAACTAAAAGGTATTTTTGAATGTATTAAAGTAAAATCACATTTGATGACATTATATTATGTGATGTTGATGTTTTTTTATTTGTATTTGGTTCCAGAGTAGTGTATGGATAACATTATGGGATATGATTACGATTGTATAATACCAAAATTGTATTTTACATAATGTTTAGGATATAATTATTTATAATTATATGATTACAAATTTTCATATAGCATACTATTTTTTATAATTTAATTTCATTTATTAAATAAGGTGGTTGTCGTAATAAGTCAACAAGAGAATAATATTCATTAAAATTAGTACACCAAACTGGTAAAAATTTGATGTAATAGATTATCACTATGATGGAATGGCTGAGAGTAGTTATAAATAGTGGTTGAATCAATTCTATATATTAGATAGGTCTACCATATAGGAACATGATGATAGTGGAGCCTTTTATGACACAATATCCTCATGCATTCCATGGATCTAATGGTCATGTGGTGGCCAACGGAATAATGAGTTCCGTATAAAAGATATTTGAATCATTCATTGATTGATATGTAAAGAAGGTAAACATTTAAAATTATACGTATTATGGTGATCCTGATAAATAGTGGTACTTGGTTATGAATTCCAAAGAGAGTTAGAAGAAATATTATATAGAATGATACACATTTAAAAGTGTGTTTATTGTGAATTGTTTCCCTATGGTATATCGACTCATGGTGGAAAAATAATTCTTAGTGATGAGGTAATAGTAAATATTCTATAACTATTCATAAAGAAATATTTAAATTATTCTCTAGGTATAGACAATATATTATTTATGATTTTCATTATATGATTAATTATTTTACACTAGGATTAAACCAATATATGTAATGGAATTATATTCCTTGAAATTTAATTGTTATTATAAACAAGTTCAGTGTGATAAGCAGCTATAAATGAAATTTTTAGTGAACGAACCAAATTAAAATAGATTGGACACCCAATCCCTCCCATCATGATGGTGAGGTGCAATAGGATAACATGAATGAGTATAATATTAACCAAAACTATATATACAACCTGAGTACAAAAAAATATGAAAGTGATATGTACAATATCCATACAATAAAATCCAATGGGATAAACCATAAATGATGAATAAAACAATTCCAACAATTCCCCATTTTACTAATATTCACCATGAAACCATCCCGGATCGAAACCATTTATAATAAGAGAAGCCAATATAATAGAAGATTCCATTCTCTTTATCTAAATCCAATAATATAAAATCTATAAACATCAAATTGAAAATATAGGTCGGTATCACACATCCTCGTAGGATTCCTCCTTAGATTATATAACATATCAAATTTCAATAATATAGCGGTAATATTTTTTTTAATAGAAAAAAGTTACAATTAATTTTAATAAATCCAAACACATTTGTAATAAATTTTCATTTTTATTTCATAAACTATATTCATATTCAATATTAAATAATTATGAAATTCATAATATACAATATATTAATTCAAATAAATACATAATATGGTAAAAATGTATACACAAATGTATGAAATAGACCATTTTAATTGCATGATAACTATCATGATTATAAAACATATGGGAAATAATCCATCAGTAAATATTTCATCTAATATACATAACAAAATTTAAAACAAACACCGTATTGACACTTAACTTATTGGATCAAGTACAAGAAATAAAATATCCTAAAACTAGAATATGTTTAAAGCAATTAATAACATGTCCTTCTATAGTGCATGGATAACTCAAAATGTACCCCCAATAGTTCCACACACACTAGTGTCACCTATGTCTCTTTCCTGATACACTCAAAGTTCCCAGTGTGTCATGATTGACAATATAAATTTAAAAAACATAATCAGTAATTATAATTTTTTTTCAAATACAATTAAATCCATTTCAGTCTTTCTAAACCAATTTTTGAATCCAAACTACCATTCAATAATTTTATTAAACACTAGGTGTGAAAAAATAAGTTTTGATGAAAACCCCACTTATAACATGAATCCTTCAAAAAAATAACCCCATATTGACAATAATTTCTATTAGATTAATAATTCTTGGAATTTTACAAAAAATAAAAAAACAATTTATTGAATTATCCTTATATATATAAAAACCAATATTTAAAATCTGGTATAACGGATCACCATTGAGAATTGAGATCGAGGAAGAGTATCTTTTTGTACTTTTTATCCTAGATCAATAATAAAAAGCAATAATAAGTCATAGAACACATTCTATCCAGAATAACAACCAAATTGGGTTCCAACATGATGATAGGAGAAGAAAACAATCATATATATTCTAATAAGACATTCATCCGGATGAAGACCAAACTGTACATTGATGGGATTCATTGAGAACTAAGGGATTCCACCTAAAATATAGTTTAGACTACTATAATTTTTTGTGGTAGGTTTTAGATGAGCCAAAAATATAATAAGTGGTTACTAAGATTTAAAATTATAAAAGAACTAGTGTAAAATACCACATTTAATGTATTCTGTTGGTGGTCGCACGGTTTCTTATATAGCAATCATTGTTCAATATATTATGTTCCCAGAGACTATTTTGGTTTTGGGAATTTTTCAAACATGTTTATTCTAACTTCATTCCATACATGGAACCCACTCCATCTATAGGGTTCATGGTTTTCATTTGGGGACACATGTTTTTGGGATAATATGCTTAAACCATGTGACACCCCTAGAAAACCACCAGATAGCATGATTTGTTCACTATGCATGTCACACAGTTTTTTTGAACCTTCTAAAACCATTCACGACACAATATAAAAATCATTGAGGCATTATAAATGGTTATCACAATGCTTAATGAACTATATACATTTCTAGTTTTAAATAAATTCTCTAGTTTCTAATTGTGGACACCCTAACTATCCACAGACCTGGAAAATTTAAAATACAAGGATTGACCAAGGAATATCGATGACTTGGATGGAATCAAAATTCTCTCATACACATGTTCTCTATATCCGCATAAATAACTCATGATATGGAACCACAAAGAGAAAAATCCATTACTATCTCTTCAATGGTTAGATATCGCACACATCCTAGTTATATCTTCTGCACGGAAAAATTACACATATATATAGAATCATTTTACCATGCAATATCCTATCAAAATGACTCAAACCAGAAATGGATTCTCAACAATTGTGGTATTGATATAATAATCAAAATTATCTCATTGATCCACATAGTAATGATCCTAGTGATACCTATTCACATAGGAAACATTATTCAAATCATGGATCAAATAAAAATAAGATGGTATGTCCAACCGATATAACACATTTCCATGTCACACCAGTATCTCAATGGGGATAAAAAATCTCTTCCACATAGGGCTCTCTCCGTGTGTCAGCGGAGAGTGCTCTCTACGCTCGCCTTCTCCATTCATCTAGGGTTTCATCCCCTTCGCTCTCGGCTCTGCCCCTCGGCACTAAGCTCCGCCCCTTGGATCTTGGCTTCTCCGCAGTTCTCTTGTTTTTCTCGTTGAAGGTACATGTTTTTTGACAGCCTCTATCACCCTATATGCTTTGGCCTCAAGTTTCTTCGTTCTTCTCTGAGTAGGGGATGGTATGAAGGTAAAACGGAGGCTTTGGGATTGTAGTTCGGGGGACGTTGGGTTTCCAGATGCTACCGGAGTTGGTCTTTATCCTCGGCCTCCCAAAACCCATATGATCTAGGGTTCCACCGCTCCTCTACAGGTTGGAGTTGGAGCGGTGTATACACAGGGATTTGGGCTTATAGTTCGTGGTTGATGAGGTTTCTTTTAGGGTTTATTTCCCGAATCACTTTAGGGTTTCTTTCCGTGACTTATTCGGTGTTCTTCCCCAGTTTCGTGTTCCATTTTTGGTATTTTTCAATAATGTGGATTTACATTCACTGATCATCTCTCTTTCTGGTGCAGGATGTTTGTGGCTTCTGTCTATGGGTTTCTTCATTGTGGTTATGTACAGTGACGATGGTGGTGATGGTGGAGTGAAGTCGGTGAACTCCAGACAGTGACTCGAGATGTTGTGCTATCAACGTAGGTGGAGAAACGGTGTCGTGTCATGGTACCGACAACAATGACAGCTTGGTTAGGGGATGATGATGTTCGATTCTGGTGGTGTCAGCTTGTTGCAGGTAGTGGACGTTAGAGAAGAGGCTGGCAGGCTTGCTGATGTGTTCATGTTGATGGTGATGGTGTTTGGATGGCGTCGTGACGATGGCTGTGAAGTGATGGAAGGACGGTGTCTTGTTCAGAGCACTACATGTGAGTCATGATGGATTTTTTGGTGCCTTTTTGGTTTGAAATCTTTTTTTCAGGCACGTTTTTTAATTTTGAAAGGGGTAGGTTTTGAGGCAGTTTAAAATAGTTGTGGTACTGGTTTAAGGTTTTGTGTAGTGGAATTTGAAATTTGAATTTTGTATGCTGGTGATAGTCTAAATGGGTTTAGTACCAGTGGATTGTGGAGGTTTTGTATGGTTCCCACTAACCCAAAAAGTGGTTTCATAAAATAAAAATAAAAATGGATTGTGGTCAATGGGGATAAAATATGTGGTTCCAACATACCGTACATATGTAACCGATGATGTACTATGAAAAGAGAAACTATGATAAATACATGATCACCAATATCAAAATCTATAGGATAAATAGAATGGTCTGTATAATATTTATGATGGTTTTGTGCTTGGACCAATGTATTCAATATCAACTACACCTTTTCTATTTTCTCTGGAATAAGACTCATCCCACTCAATGTAATCTCACCAAAATCATCTTACCACAAGTTATTTCTACATTTTCACCCATATAATACTTCAAATTAATCCATATGTATCATATTCATATAAATATTTTTATGGTAAATTATAAAAGAATTAAATACATTTCCCAATATCCATCAAACAGTACATGTAGTTATCAAGTGTATACTCAAGATATTATATCTTTCTCTATCACTTTAATTATCAATTTTTGGATGATAATCCATGATCAATTTCCATTGGAAACCTATCACCTATAAAAAAACATTCTAGATCTTGGATTCTGTCCTTTTTTCCCTATCAGAGTCAAACACAAAGGGAACTCCATGACGTCTCTCAATGTCTCATAAGTACAATTCCCCATGATATAAAACATTATTTATCATATTCATAGGTATGAAATTTACCAAATTCATAAATTGATCAACGATCACCCAAATACATCATTCTTACTATGATTCCATAGAATAATAATGATGAAATATATAAAAATATCATAACATTTTCATAATGGAATAGGGAATGCACGGAACAAACCAGTTCTTCTCTGGTAGTCTTCCATGATTTTCAAACAATTGAGACACTATGAAATAAAATCATCAATTGATTGCCTCTCCTATCGTCACCAATAATGATGTTTGGAGTTGCGATTTATATTATATGTCTTGTGGGGTATGGATGAACATGCTTATTTTCCACCATCCAATATCTCATGCATTAGGGAAATTGAGATGAAAAATATGTTAAGGAGGATTAAATCTCAATCAGGAGACTGGGACCACTCACATGTTGTCTTTACAACATAACAGTTTTTAACTATGAGTTTAAAGAAGATTAATTCCGCCATATCAAGCCTAACATAGTCATAAAAGTACAAATAAGCTTCTATTGAATCCTTGAACACATCTCAACCAACATCTTTCACTCCCTAAATGTTATCTGAAAAACCAATATCCAGATACCACTCCTCAAGTGATTATTACATGATATGTGTTGGTCATTTTCTTCAAAATGCATCAACAAAAAGAATCCATTTTTTATGAGTGTTTAATGTTCCAAAATCAAAATCATGATGATACTCCACCCAATATCTTTATCGAAAGTTTAGATTCCTCTAAGCAGTAATATATTTCAAATTTTTGTAATCACAATGCATTGAAAACCATTCCCCCAATTATATAGTGACATATTTTTCTTAGTTCATGTATAACCAATCCCAAATCTATATCATGCGTAGGGTAGTTCTTCTCATGAGGTTATAAGAAACGAGATCCATATTCCATCACAAATTTCCCTTGCATCAATAAATATCCCAATATCATACCAAAGGCATGAAAGAAAACATCATTACCCGAACCATGTTCCAGAATAATAAAAACTAATGCAAAATTAATCATCACATTTGCCTCATCAAAATATCTCTGACATATTTAATATTGTTCAAAATTTACACTATTATGGTTTAATTCTTTCATCAATGATGAATGTTGTGATAAATCTAAAACATAGTGTTTTTAGAGACCAAGAAAACCTAAGATTCATTGTATCTAAACCACATTATTGGGAAAATCCCATGAAATAAAGACCATTATTTTATAAAAATCCACTAGGATTCCCCTCATAGATATCCAATACCACATATATTTCACATATCATATGCAAAAATAATAATTTGAAATATTACCATACAAATAAATTTATTTCAATCACTATTGAGAAAATGACTATTTTGGACGGGGCCCCATTACAAATAGTATATTATAGAAAAGGGCGTCATAAATATTTCCGTTTGCGATGGACCCTTTCAAAAATTAATTATGTGTGATAGTTAGTAGTACCATCACAAACAGGTTCGGTGGGTTTTTTTTGAAAAAACCTATTGCGCTGGGTCATCTACCCATCACAAATACTTTTCTTATTTTTTTAAAACCTTTATACAACAGACTGTCACTATTAGTATTCGTGACGTTCCATTTAAAATAATGGAAAAAAATAAAATATTAATATTAATAATATAAATATTAGTAAAATAAAATTATTTTTAAAATAATATTAATTATATTAATTATATAATATTAGTATAAATGAAATGATAATATTATTTTTATTAAAATAAAATTAATTATAGAATAATTAAATAATATAATTATATTATTATTATTTAGATTAATGAAGTAATACTATTAGTATTTTTAATATAATAAAAACCACAAAATTCAAAAAAATATAAAAACATATTAATTAATTATATAATAAATATAATAAAAAAGTTAACTAAATAATAACAATTGTAATATTTGAAAAAATAATTAAAACTCACTATTTAAAATTAAAATAGTTAATATTATACAAACAAATTACATTCCAATGTTCTATTATAAAATAATAATACATCACCAGGGGGTTGGCAGTTTGTAGGAGTTGGAGGAGACGGTGGGGGAACTCCATCCATAAACAACGAGTCAAACGTCTCATGTACTCCATCTTCTAATGCTCCTACTGATTCTTCCATCGACAAATCTAATCCGACATATCCTTCTCTTGATACGGCTACTGCTATAGAAACTCTTACTAATACTGTTGTTTCCAATAATGCTTATTCTCGAGCTCCCTATGCATAGTATTTATAATCTCACCCTAAGCTCACAGATACTCTTGATAATGTTCATCAGATAATGATGACTCTCTTCAATATCTTCTCAAGCTAGACACCAACATTGTAGAAGTACCATAAGAACTATCAAGGTTCAATCAGGAGTCAATACCAACAACATGACATTTCTCGATGGCATAATGGGTCGCATGCATCCATGTTACCTCATCAAATCGAGGGGCAATAGTCTGACCATAGGCCATAGAATGACTATCACTATGTGTCTGGGACATCATGGCCTTATATGACTCCTTCAATTTCTATTTAAAATTAAAATAGTTTGAATAATATTTTCAGTTAAATTTATAACTCAAAAAAAATATACTGACCACAATCTTACGCTGGCGAGCACCTCTGATCTATCCTTTTGATGGAAGATTGTATATCCACCATAAATGTCATACTATTTAATATCACACTATGTGAATATAAAATAATATATTTAAATTTAATGTTATTTAAAATATTTATAGTAATGTACAAACCATATGTTTCCAATGCGTACTGAATATATGACTAGCTGCTCGATGTGTCCCCTCTTATCTCCATCGATTTTGGAGACCAACTAACGATCTACTATAAAACTTCATACTGAACTAGTGTGTACATAATTCAGACCAATTATAAAATTAAATATATTTAGGGCTATGTATGTGACATTTCTCATCAAAATCTATCTCTCTAGATTTCTCCATTTCATTCCTTTTCAAAGTATGAAAAAAATAGAGTGCAATATGGTTGTATAGATCCCTACCATGCCTTCCAGATAGCCTCATTCATGCTATCATCAATGGGATACCCTAAACCCTACAATAAATTTACAATATCATGTTATGAATTAAATTAAATTCAAAATAAATATTACATATTCATGTCCCATCAAATTATTGATCATACTTTACAGAAAATCAATGGGAATGTGATCCCATGAAACCCATGATTTAGAAAAATAATTTCCCAATATATCACTCCTCGATAAAAAATCTATATCTGTAATTCTGTTAAAAAATAATAAATTATTCAAAAATTAGAATAAAATTAAATTAGTGTCTACTAATTGAAATACAGAAGTAAACATACCTACGCATGTGTGGATCGAACCCAAGACGTGGACATCACTAGGGTGTAGGATTGGGAATCATTAGTCGGGCAACAAATTTTCCCTCTTCGAGTGATCCCTAGACTTTTACTAGTATGAGGTCCAGATTATCACATATTTTACTCATCCAAAGGTAGATAATCCTCCGGTAACAGATGATATAGATCCTCATCCATCTGAAATATGAAATGTAGGTTGTTGGGAAATATTTGGAAATAACTATTATATATAGATATATATTATATATTATTATAACTAGAATTTAACTATGTCAATGTCCATCATTATCCTCGTCATCATAGATATCAATTTCAATATATTCATATTTTTCCTTAGCTTCATCAATTTCAATATTAGTTTCAGTTTCATCATCTCTTTTAATTTTAAATTTACTTGCAACATCATTAACATCATCATCACCATAATCCCCTAACAATGTGTTTTCATCAAAGATATATGTGTCCCTTCAAGAAAAATATTAATTTGGAGAAATATAATAAAAAAATTCAATTACATGCACTTCAACGAAACCAAATTCACTTTCAGTAAACTAAATCTCTCAAAATTAAATTTTTTTTATGCTCCCCCACTAAAAGAACTCTGAATTAGAAGCAGAATAATTTCATTATAAAATTGTATATTCTTGAGGAGCCGATATAAATGGATCATTTACCGCAAGAAGACTTTTATATTTAATATCAACGATTCCTTGGATCTGATGAACACCACTGCCTCTCTCAGTATCCGACCACTGAAATTTAACAAAATTATGTAATGTTTTCTCATATAATAGAGTTCAATGATTTCTTCTTGCATTCCATAAAAGTCAATTTTAGGTTCTCTATGATGAGATTCCCTTAATAAAACACCACTATTCATTATTTTTTTGATTCCTCATATGCATGGTTATGTAATAAAAAACAATTCACCACATAATCATTATATGATTTACCCATTTGGGATGGTGGGTTACACAATAATTATAGTTGATTAACAATTTCATCAGCATGTTGAAATACCTGATAGTTTTTTAAAAAATATTATCACTATAACTTGTATTAAATTTATTTTTTGGTCAAATAAAAAATAGTTTACATGAAATGTTTTTAAAACCAGTAGGAAAGAATTTTCTTACGACTTTCTTTAAAAGCAGCTTCTATATTTTTTGGAAACTCATTGTTGACATGATTATCATATAACATGAAAATAAAATGAAATTAATGGAATGTTTCAAATAATATTGAATAATAAATATGGGGACTCACAGTAAAAATGGTTCCATTTCATTATAGTTAAGAACAAAAAATATCTATGAGATCTGTGGTGTTTGTCATATGAAATCCATCATTAATAAACTCCATCGAATCTAGGTTCGGGATGATTGAAAACTGATAATTGATTTCTCATGTCATCCTCAAAATTTCCCTCATTTCATCTCATTCAGTTATGTCTAGAGGGATATTCCAATTGAATGTAATGCAATTAGAAAAAAATATTCCTATTTCAAATAAGCTTATGAAATTTAGCTTTCAACAGATGCATTGTTACATACTTATTTTCCTCAATTTCATTGGGCATCTCTCGAATCAGTTAATCCATCAAAATTGTACTGGACCTCAACATTTGTTTTCATGTGGAAAATTTAATATCAAATGTTCCCTTGATTCAATCAATGTTGACTGAAAATCTATATCTAGATTACATAAAATTAAAAAGGCATCTTATTATAGTTTTTTAATTACATCTTATCCTGTTGTCGATGCACAAATGTCTTTAAAAAATATGACACGACTGTATGTTCATCACATATCATAGGATTTAAAAATCATCGTGATCCAATTTGTAGATTTCATTCCATTAAAACATGAAAGTCATTACATTTCAATCCATTAATATGACTATTTATGACACATCAGCCAAAATTTGAATCCTAACCATCTTGAAGTCTCGAATATGTAATCCAATGACAAAATAATAAGCTACTCTATTTGGAAAGTATATATGTCACTTTTGGCTTCATTAAATTCTATGATCTGACATTTTCAAATAGTTCTTGTTCCTGTCACTTGCAAACTTGGGCATGATCAAATCATGTTTTTACATTTTCCTTTGTTTTACCTGGTGTATCTAAAACTGTATGAAATAAATTATCAAGATAGTCCTGTTCAATATGCATCACTTCAAATATGTGACAGACCAACAAATCAGACCAATATTCCAACTCCCAACAAATTCTCTATTTTATCCAATTGCGCTCTTTTAAGTGCCCATCATCATTCTTTTGGTTTATTCTTAGTAGAAATGTGGTGGCAGGTAATGAAGAGACAGTTTCTTTTCACTCTATACCTAAGACAATTATTGGAGGACCATCTTTTCCTACTGTTTCTATTCTAAACATTTATTGTCTTTTTCAAAAAGTATGAATAGTTGGAAGGAATCTATGATTATAGTTGAAAAACAAGGTTTTTTCCATTGATGACCATAAATTTTTTGCTATCTCTCAAATAGTATGGACATGATTACATGAGGTGTGTAATCTAGATAGATAACATGGAATATGCTGGGAAGATATTAATTTCCCACATCATTCAATCTCATAGTTTGATGTTTTGTCTCACAAAAACATCATATGTACTTACCCCCAAACTCCATAATGAATTTAACTCATCAATCAATCATTTCAAATAAATATAGATATTCTTTTTTGGATAATATGAATTAATAAGGAAAAAATATGCATGTTTCCTTCATCATTATCCATGGATTTAAATTGTATAGTGTTATAAAGACTGACCAACATTAATATTATCTACCGTAATAAACAAATAGATATAAACAGTCTGTAGAAGTATATAATCACATGTTTTGGGCATCTAAATAAAAATATGGATACACTTTGTCAAAACAATTCCATGAATCACAATGAGAGGTATGATTTGAGGTTCTACCGGATGAAATATTATTTTTTTCTATAACATCTATGTTTCTATGTACTGAGACATAAATAAAGATTGTAATTTGGGAGTGAATGGGAAACATCATAATTGTTTTATTGCAATAAATCCAGACATCCCTGCTTGAGCTTCTTTATACCTAGATTTTTCACATGTAAGAAAACTATCAAATGAAACATTTTCAAAATAATATAAGATATAGTCATTTTAACATTCACAAATCTTCTGATAACCAAGTCCCAAATTATAAACCATCCTCTTGATATTGGAGAAATTTGAAAGCAACAAATTTCCATCAGGTAGTAGTGTTTTAGAAAAAGTGAATATCTTACAAAAAAAACTATTTTACATTCCATTGTCTTATTTAATATCAATAAAATTGTCAACTCCATAAAACATTCTTATCATTCAACTAAGATATAATACATCCTCAGCTTACCTTAACAACTCATATAAATGGTATGGTTCTGAATCAGGATTTAAATAAATATAATCCCGAGTTTTTGTTTGGTGAAATGACAAAACCGACCACATCATGTACTAAATTTTGAAACCGTTCTTGAATAGGAACCAAATTATCCTCTTTGGAAATAAATTCACCATGATGATACAAAAAAACATAATCTAGTAAAAAAATGCAATAAATATCCTCCAACATTGTCAAATGTGTCATATGTCCTCAGAGAACATTTTTTACATGGAAACATAATGGTCCCTGATGAAACAAATTTTGGTTGTAATGATGAAAATGATATGAAATCTTGAACAGCCTCAATATATATAGGATTTAAAACATAACCATTTGGATTCCTTCGTAGATTTAGCCAGGCGCGATAATTTAATAATGACTATTGCTAACATCATCGTTCTATATTTTACTAGAAAATATAAAATAATTTGTTATTCTATAATATTAGATAAAATATAAAAACTATCCAAAAAATATATTTAAATTATTAATTATAGGTATTTTGTACTAATTATTTGTAATTACTAGAGGCAGAATTTCCAATGGATTGGCGGCATCTCTTTTTCTTGATGACTCTTTCCATTGGAAATTTATGTGACTAAAATCACTATTAAAATTATACTCCGACATATGAATATCCATTATCATATGAACGAGGGTGGAGAGAAGGGAGGCCTTGTCATGCTACTATTTATTCTCATGCATACAATTTTTTTTTTCAAACATCAGAGCATAATTTTTATAATGATTTTAGTCAGAGAAGATCCAAAGAGATGAGGCATCAGAAAAAGAGCCTTTTTTATCCAACGACTCACCTACTTGAACCATTCTTATACTGAAATCACATTGAAAAATATTCACCAACGTATGTCAAAGAATATTTTTCATACAGATTTTAGGGGGGGGGGATGTATGAAAAGGATGAGGCATTGATAACAAATAATTCCACTAACCCATTTAAAATTGTGCCATTTTATCAAAATATAGATGAATTTATTCTAATTTATTAAAAATTATTCAACATTTATTACTAATTATTCCCAATTTATTTCAAGTTGTTCCATGTTTATAACTAATTATTCCAAATTTTATACTAATTAACCCCAATTTATTATTAATTATTCCATATTATTATTAGGTATTCCAAATTATTTCAAATAATTACTAATTTTTCTCAATTATTACTAATTATTCATAATCTTTCATTACTTTTCATAATTATTTTTATTTATTACTAATTGTTCATAATTATTAATAATTATTACTAATTTTTACTAATTATTACATATTATTTGTAATTTTTAGAAATTATTCCTAATGATTACTAAATATTATTTATTATTTCTAATTATTCCTAATTATTAACAATTTTTACCAATTATTCCGAATTATTACCAATTAATCGTAATTATTACTAATTAGCTGTAATTATTACAAATTATTCCTCATTACCCCTAATTAATCCTATTTATTCCAAATTAATCAAAATTAATCTTAATTGTTACTAATTAATCATAATTATTACTAATTAATCCTAAGTATTACTAATTAATCTTAATTATTAGTAATTAATCAATATTATAACTAATTATTATTAATTATTAATAATTATTACTAATTACTACTTATAATTACTAATTGTTAGTAATTATTACTATTTATTTCTAAGTATTCCTAATTATTCTTAACTATTCTTTATAATTCCAAATTATTCTTATTTATTACTAATTAATACTAATTAATCATAATGATTACTAATTAGTCCTTATTATTACTAATTAATCCTAATTATTTTTAGTTATTACTCATTATTAATAATTATTCTTAATTAATACAAATGATTCCTAATTATTATAATTATTACTAATTATTCCTAATTATTCTTATTTATTACTATATATTCAAGATTATTAATAATTATTACTAATTATTAATACATATTACTTTTTGTTACTAATTTTTCCAATTTATTACAAATTAATCACATTTATTACTAATTAATACTTATTATTACTAATTAATCATAACTATTACTACTTATTCATGATTATTTATAATTAATCTTAATTAATCCTAATTAATCCTAATTAATCATAATTAATCCTAATTACTCCTAATTATCCATAATTATTCATTATTATTACCAATTAATCACATTATTAATAATTAATCCCAATTGTTTCAAATTATTCATAAATAATCCTAATTGTTGCTAATTATTCTTAATTATTAATAATTATTCCCAATTATTCATAATTATATTACATTATTCATAATTATTACTAATTATTCCTAATTATTACTAATTAATATTAATTATTCTTAATTATTACTAATTATTCCTAATTATTATTAATTATTCCTAATTATTAGTAATTAATCTTAATTATTACAAATTAAACCAATTTATTTCCAAATAATCCTCACTATTTAAAATTAGTTCTAATTATTACAAATTAATCATAATTCTTAAAATTTATGTGTAATTATTATAATTTTTGACTAATTATTACTATTTATTACAATTTAGTGCAATTTATAAATATTTATAACTAATTAATATAATTTATTACTAATTAATACATTTTATTACTTATTATTAATATTTATAATTAATTATTACAATTTATTATGAAATATTACAAATTATTTATAATTATTACTAATTTTTTATAATTATTCAATTTATTACAATTTATTACTAATTATTTCTAATTAACACTTAAACATAATTATTCAAAAAACTATATACATGAAAAAAAATATATAATTCTAATTTAATTTAATTGTATGTAACTAACATAAATAATAAATAATTCAAAATAAAATAAACAATAATAAATCAAAAAAAAAATCTTCTAACTGAGGCTTTTGGAGTATAAAAGCCATGGAATATTCTCCAAATTAAAAGTTTAAACTATAAATAATTTTAGAAGAAATTTTTTAGAAGAAATAGAGAGATGTTGAGAAATGAGTAGAATGAGAAAAAATGGAGGAGGGTATATATAGGTTAACATATTTGCAAGGGGATTATCTACGACGAGATTACTGTCGCAATAGGTTGTTTCCCACATTAATTAGGGTAGGTCGATAACATGTTATTTTTGACGGTGGCCATCACAAATGGATACCTTCCGACATACTATTTTCTACAAGGAAAGTATCATGTCGCAAATACTAAAAACCACCATTAAGTATTTACGATGGGAATATGGATCCCGTTGAAAATTCACTTCACATGGTTTGGTGTGCACTTCACGCCAAACCTTTTGCGATGGGTTCGTACTCTCTGTCGTAAATATCTATTATTTGATATGGTCCCCTAAACAATTGTAAATGGCCATTTTTTCTATAGTGATTGTTCGAAGAATGATACCCAAATGATCCATATACACCTTTATCAAGGGGTTACAGCAGATATATCATCCATGAACAAAATAATTAATGTGTTGTAGATCCAATGAAATGTTTTGGTCAACAAATCCATTAACACAACTTGTACATTAGTTAGAGAAAAAGGAATTCAATAAAATTGAAATGACCATAACAACTATAGTGGATTCTCATAGGTTTATCATCTTATAATACAAACAACTGGTGGTCCCCCAACAAATTATCAATAAATTAAATCCCTCATGCCCCTCTATGTTTTATAAAATACATCATAAAATCATGGAAAATGATTTTTTTATTAATAGTCACATGATTTAACTATCGATAATCCAAGAAATGCCTCATACTCTTTTCTTACTTCTTTAGAAAATTGATAGTATAAGTCCGCATTAACACACTATGAGAAATGAATCCCTAAACCTATAGATCCTCTAGATAGAATTTTTATTCCACTAAATCTATCGGTTCCATTCGATAAGACAGTATAAAAATGGTCATAGTATTAGTGATCATATCAATAGTAACATTACCTATCTCTATGGTGGTAACCTAGAAAAAATATTATTGAAAGTCCTCAGGGGAATGAACACACAACCATTAGAAGATGACTACCTAAATAAGGATCAATTATGTGGGAAAAATATACAAACATTTAAATGAGATTATCACATCATGAGGACAAATAGGCCCCATCATTCAAAATATTGATAACCATTCACCATGAAATTCATGAGTGAACCAAATAGAAGATAAAAAAATAAATCCAAAGATGATAAAAACTATCTTTTACTTATATATGGATATCCAATCCATTACATGTATTAGTATTATGATCTTAATATTTGTTACTAATATGTTATACATCACCTTGTAGTGGAAAATCATCTCTTAACATGAGGAAAATTTGAATTATTGTTTGATCAACTTTATCAAAGGTCTGGAAAGATAAACAAATTGAAACGTGTTTCTAAATTAATTCAATAATGTAATCTAGATCTGAGGATATAAATGAGTGATTATCATTTGAATCAAACAATTAATGCATTTTAAAAGGAAAACCAAATGCCAAGCCTCTAATAATAGATTTCACCACTTCAGATTTTATTTCATTTAATCTACAACATAATGAGTGTTGTTCATTAAAAATTAACATCCTTTTTGTCTACATATTATATCACCATAATTGGAAGTGTTATTTAGAACTTGTGAACTCTTTTGGGGAGTGGATCCCGCCATACATCCCTAGGCTATCCCTTCACACAACCCTCGTCATTTCCAAGAATAATGAATGATGATATGTATTAAGAGCCTCTATATAGTAGGAAATTTTATGACCACATCCCCCATCATGATAGTCGAAATTATGATTTGTTACTAATGAATCCTCAGATACTAGAAATCTGACAACCATGTCACCACCTTTTCTTGCCTGAACATTCAACCTGGATAACAACTACACTAGCCAATTCTCCATAAAAATCTATCATTGTTTCTATGTCTCCCTTATCCAATGGGAATTTTTTACTACCTTCATGAAGTTCTAAACCCAAATTAGAATAAATACTAACCATGTTAGAGATAAATCTGTGTGGATCGAGCCATAGGTTGTTTATGAATAAAGAGATGTTCATAGAAGTTTTGTAGGATGTTTGGAGGGACTCGGCTACTAAAAGGTAGAAGTAATAAAATTTCACACCTTTTAACCATTTTTCTTGGTTTTTATGGTTTTTATAGAATATAAAATTGGTTATCATGATGTGTAATATGTTTTAAAAAAAAGTAAAATGAAGAGACAATGTCTTTTTAGTGAAAACATGATTGTAATGATTAAATGACATGAAAAAAGGATTACACATTGTGTAATTCACTGATAATGTATTTTTTAAAACATTTCAAGAAACATGGATTGTCATACATTATGGTTGTAGTAGGTATCTCTTAATAATAGGTTACTTTTTGACCCCCTCTTTAATATTTTGGGGATTCCTTCATCAGGGATATATTCATGGATTTCATCTTCAGTATGTGGTGACCCGGGATTATACAAGGTGTGTTTTTCTTTGTTTTCTAGTGTTTTCTTCTGGTTTGATGTATTATCCATCCATTTATTTTTTTCAAGTGATGGAGGACTATTTAAATTTTATAATTGGTGTTTTCATGGTTGCTAGTCGGTGTGGTTATGTTACTGCGTGATTAAGTAGATGGAGCTACTGTGGGAGGGGTGAATGGAGATCCATTCTGTGGTCTGCTATTGGGAAATAAATTTTGACTGTCTATTGAGTTAGGGGGATCATTTCAACTCAATTTATTTATGTGAAATATTAGTTTTAGTACTATTTATCCCCTTGGATTGCTATGTAATTCTATCTTATAATTATTTAAAAAAGACTTAAGAATTGGTTTTGAGTGAATAATTATGTTTCTCCATTATACTGTGATAAGAATTTCCCTCTTCGATTTATATATAGTTTTATATCTAAGAATTTTTTTATTTTAAGTTAGTACATGTTGAAAAGGTTTAAAGAACATAAATATGTAATTAATTTAAAATTTATTGGATAAATGAATTAAAGAGTCCGGTTTAATGAATCAAATTATTTTTGTTCCAATTTTATGATAATAAAATTGATATAAATACGCATGTTTAGTTGAATTTTTTAATGAACCTGAAGCATGATGATGATTTTTGATAATAGAATTAATTTCAGGTCTAATTAATTGTTTCATTCATGATAGGTATGATAGCTAATTTCATAGATTACCCATTGTTGAAACCTATGAAAATCAATCATTTAATTCAATATGGAAAAATATTCAGTTATTTGATAAGTTAAAATTCTTTTGAAGGGACTAATTTTCTTATTTTCTTTTAAAGGTTTATTGGATAGTGTTTTGGAGCAATCAAAAATCATTTTTTGTGAAGGTTGAATGAATTCTGTTAGTTCTGACATGTCATTTGTTTTTTTAATTTTATGTTGTTTTTCATGTGATGTGATGCTATGATGGATGATCCACGAGGGCTATTTCGGTATGTGGGATAGGGGGTTAGAATGTGATGTGTTCATAGGATGGCTAACTTGTAGGGATATTGTGGTATGTGGGGTGGAGTGCCCATGTTTTTTAGAATCAATTGATGCCTAGTGTGGTGGGATTCATTTGATTATGTTTGTGGGTGTTTAGGGAAAACAGAGATGATAGAATGGGTTGAGTCTAGGCCTACCTATTTTTTTGAAAGTTGGATTCTTATTTGAATCAGTTTATTGGATGAAAATCCTGTTTTCATTTTTGTTATTTTATTTCTCCAATACGTGAGTCCAATGGTTTTGGTTAATCCTCTTCTAATTAGGGAGAAGATGCGTCGAGTATTTTAAATTCATTAAATGTTTATAGACACTTTTTTGGATGATCCTACCCTCATATTGAATATTTTGAAGACTCGATGGGTAGTTAACCTACTCACAGTGTTGATCCCCTTGTGTTTGATAACTTATAATTTATTCCTAGCGTACCTAGTAATATGGAAGGTGAATATTTAAAAAATATATTAAATGATTAAACATTTTTGTGGATCTTACTATGATTCAATGCTGAGGTTATAATTTTGATAAGCCATGGAATCATTTATCTTATTCTCGGTGGGCATGGAAATTTTTAGTAATGTAATTTTAAAAATATTAAATTGAAAATGATGGGAATAATATATCACATTGTATCTATTTAAATGGATATGTTCTTATAGAACATCTAGTTATAGTAATTGATGCATGAAGTCCAAGAGACATTAGCTACAGTGGAGTCTGAGACTATGTTATGACAATAGTGGTGTTCAAAGCTATGTTAGATCTTGTAATTTTAGTGATTTTATATGCCACTCCACACTTTTGTATTTCAAAATTGACCCCCAATGGATTCAGATATGTGGGGGTTATTTTCCCAAACATCTTTATGGGATGATGTATGGCTGAATACCCCCTTTGTTTGTGCTCTCAACTCTTGGTAGTTACTTTTACTGGTATGAATGAATGTTATTTTTTATCATATATGTGTGTAGAGGGTTTTATTGGCATGTGTTTATTTCACACACATGTATTCTGGATGTAGTTTCGAAATAACTACTATGGTTATAACATGTATTGGCAGTATTGGAATTCAGGATCCTTACTCAGAATATTTATTGTGATGGCATGATGTAAAATATGTAATGTATGATACACATTATATGGGGTATGGTAGTTCTTGGAAAAACACTTTTAATTGTGATTTAGTGGATATGGTGGTGTTTTGCATGAGATGCGTGTTTTATAGCTTCACCATGGTCTTTTTTGGGATGGCCTTTATAGAGAGAGAAACTTAGGATGTGCGGAATTAGGGAACATCAGTAAACCAGTGGGGAAGCATAAGTGGGCATTCCTTTATTTTTATTATTATACTATATTCTCTTGTACGGGAAACATTATGTGAGTAGCTATGAAGAGGATAGGTACATAGTATACCTATTTAAGTTATGAGTTAGTTTCACATATTTATCATTATTCTATAACATGATTTATTTATCTTTTCATGAATTTAAATGAAGAGGATCCTACTGAGTATACTGTTATAAACACCCAATTTATATATATAAATTATTTTTAGTTCATTTGGAGTAGGTTGGATATCAGGATGGTTACTACTACCTTGTTTTTATTTTGGTGTTGTTTGGTCTTCTTGGGAATAGGCTTCTCTACTTTAGTTTTTGTTACCCGGATTTTTCTATTACAGTTGTAGTAGTTCTTTTTGGTGATTACATATGTGTACTTTGGAATTCGTTAATGTTGTATTCTAATGGAGAGTTATTTGGTGTCTGTATTATCTCCCTATTTTATGTTTTCTCATAGAGAGTAATTCCTATAGTCAGTTTTTTAACTATTCCCTTATTTCTAGTCACAAACTAAGGCCTAATAGATGTAGGAGTTAGGTTTCATTATTTACCTTCTCTCATTATCGGCCTATGAGGTGTAATGAATGTGGTGAGGGGTCATGAAATAGTGGTATCAAAAGATTTCTATGGGATATGATAAAGTTTGGAGTTATCCACATGTGAGGTACCATGTCCAAGTAGGGAAGTGACGTCATCTATGTCGAGAAAGCATTGTAAATACCGGAGAATGGTGTAGAAATTTGAATTCCCCCCCCCATGATCTGATTCATTGACATTTAACATAATTATGAATTTTTAATGAGGTGATACTAGTTACAGTTTCACGACCTAAGAAAGGATCATGCATCATTATTCATTCACATGTGTTTGAATAAGTAGACCATGGTCTATGTTAACCAAAAATGAATAAAAGAAAACAATTAATTAATATTAAGGGATTACATATTCCAGGTTTAAGGTCTCTAAATGTTTGATGGGTTTTATGTCTGGATCTAGACCGACGTCATTGTCATGTTTGTATAGAATATGTTTATGGAGTGGGGCCAACTGTTTGATATGGTGTGGAGGTTGATTATGATGAAACATGGAGGACGGCACTACGAGAGTTTCAACACATGTACCTAATGATGTATTGGGGAATGATTTCACATGAATTCATAGTGTTATTTTTTGAGGATGTTGAGATAGCCGTTATTTTTATTCACACACTTAAGGATCACTATGTATCGTTGGTTGTGATGATGTTGTGTGGGGCAGTGGGGTAGTCATGGTGCTTCTTCCATGAAGACCGTGAGAAGTTGGTAGTCTCATGGGAGAAATTTCGATAATAGTTGAGATCCATGTTTCTTTGTTTTACCATGAAGTAAACCAATCACTAGGATATTCTTACCATTTATCAAGGGTTCTCATGTGTGTGGGATTTTAGGATCTGTTTCAGGAACCATCTACCACAATCATTAGACCTATTACATGATGAGTAGTCTAGAGAGAGGCATTTCATGGTATCATTGTGTCCAGATATCTAGATCAAGGATTCCTCGTTTATGTTGGTGATGTATCTACAAATGATGTAATGAGTAGGGATCAATGAGAGGATGTTAGAAAAAATAGAATAATTAAGACATTATTTCTATCTGTATTCCACATAAAGATGAGGTGTGGTATTTGGTTCTTAGTTGTAAGGAATGATGTTCTTCTGATCAACCAGGGGTAGGTCTCTGTCCTCAATGTCTCGTTCCACCAAGGTACTTTACTCTTAGGCCTATCCTATGGGATAATATGCGTATGTTTCATGTGAAATCTGAGGTAATCAATGGAGATAGTGCTTAAGAATTCTGAGTAGTCATCATTCACCAACTGTTTTGCATTAGGTTCCTCCACTAATGCAGTTCAAGATGATGGAGAAGCAGTAGGTTGGTCTTGTTTTGAATTAGATGAGAGTATATGGGGAAGGTAAATTATATCCCTAGGATTATCCCCATAATTTGAGAGAAAATCACCATTGTTCTGATGGTCATTGGAAGTATTAGAGAGGCCATGGAGCTTGTCAATTTCAACATCATGCTTTAGTGTTGCCAACACTAGGCTAGCTGAATAATGTTTGTGGAATACTTTTCATGTTATCTACTTTTGGGTATGCCTTTTTTTATCTAATAGTGTCAAAATACTTCATATCACCTTCCCCTATAGATCATTGGGATATGTGTTGGAGAGACTTTTAGTACCCTTTTCATTATCTACACAATTTGGAGGTTGATTTGGCTTTTATGAATTATGTAGAAACTATTATCTAGCGGTGGGGAAGAACCGATCATAGAGAGATTTCCTATATTTTAGGATAAAAATATATGAAATCATCCATACTATGGATTTGTGTTTTTCAGTAAAGGATGTCTTTGATTTCATTAATATTCAGGTATAGTTTTTCGATGCTGATAGAGGGGAATGAGTGTTTATTAGCGAGGGTGACACTCTGATGTGTTAGAAGCATGTTATATCATTATCATCCTTGTATTAAATGATGTTTGGTTTTTTGGAGTTTGAAAAACTAGTATTTCCTAGGTTCATAGATGAGTACCCTGATGCTTTTCTAGAGGAGGTTGTAGCAACTCACCCCTAATGAGAGATTGATTTAATTAGCAAGCTATAATTACCCATTTCTTCTATCAGATATCTCTATATTTGACTACACCTTCTGAGTTGCAAGACCTTAATAAGCACCTTGATGATCCTTTTTATTGCTTATTGTTTCAGCCATGTGTTTCACCATAGGGTGCTCCACTTTTGTTCTTGAATATGGATAAAGACATCTTGTGGTTGTGTATCGATTATCGTCGCACGAACCTAGTGAAAATGAAGACCCACAACCATATACCATGGTTTCATGATTTATTTGATCAACTAAATGGTAAAATTTGGTTTCCAATGATCGATTTTCATTCACAATATAATTATATGAATGTAAAGGATGAGTATATTCTGAAGAATGGTTTCCATTGTTGACATGGCCAGTAAAATATCTTTGTAGTGTTGTTTTGTGTGATGAATTCAGTCGTTATGTTTATGGGGTTAATGAACAGTATACCCTATGAGTTTCTAGATAAGTTCATGGTGGTTTTCATCGATGAAATCCATTTATACTTTGTGTATGATGAGGTTCATATAGAGAATCTATGTGTCATTTGGGGAGTTACTTATTCTGAGAAGTAATTTTTAATGTCACCCAAGTGTGAGCTTTGGTCTCAATAATTATATATCATGGTGTAAATTGTATCCTAATAGGGGTTTTTTTGGATCTATCGAATATTGAATCATTTTTTTCTTGGTAATACCACAGTAGCGTGGTAAACTTTCTTTGTTTCCATTTTATTATAGGATGTTACATGAGATTTGGAGCTAATATCTATTAGGTTTTGACCGCATTGGTAGTGTTGACCCAAAAGGATCAGGTGTCACTATAGACTGTTCAGTGAAATACGAAATTTTAGAATCTCAATTAGAAGTTAATTAGTGCTCAAGATCATTGTCTTCCAGTGGAAGGAGTTCATTTTGAGGTTTTCTGTGATGCATTGCATCTTGGGTTGGACTATGTTCTAATTCAGTATAGATTGATTGTTTATTTATAGGTCTTAGAAGCTACATCCAAATGAGTGTAACTTTTATTACCATGAACATGATTTATATTAGGTGTTGTTATACTTGATACTTTGGAGACATTACCTCATAGGTAAGCATATTGTGGTCTTCAACAATCTTTATAGTGTAAGGTATGTTTTCTCCCAAAATAAATGGAACATTAACCAACATTAATGGATGGAGTTATTATTGGATTTTGAAATCGTGATTTTTTATAAACCTAAAAGTGATAATGTTCTAGTCGATGTGATAAGAAGGAAATCAAGAAATGACGAAGTGAGGGAATTAGGATATTAATGGAGAGTGATGTATGAACATTCCAAATTACACCTATATATGGTAGATGTCGAAGGAATATGATTTATTCTTTCATATTATAGTTCAATCATCTCTGATGAAATAATAGGATGGATCCCATTTTGGGGATCACGGTTTAGATATCAGTAGAGATGAAGTTTTTTTGGTGAGACCCCTAATGGTTGATCTGAGGATAAACAACATGAGTGTTGTTTCATGGACTAAATTTAATTTCATTGGTGATACATTAGATTGTTCATAGAGTGTTTCATAGTTCACCATTAGTGGAAAATTTTGTCATTAAAATTATCTGAAAATATTTGAGATGTCAATATTGGTGTCCAAGGTTAAATCTTTGCATGTTATGTGTTTCGATGTTTGGTTTTCCATTAGGTGAAGGTTGACCATTGCATTATTGGTGGTTTGATCCAAACATTATATGTTCCTTAGTGTAATTAGGATGACATATCGATTGAATTTGATTCTATTTTACCTCAAGATCATGGGGTTATGACAATATATGGGTGGTAGTTGATCATTTGAAGAAACCATCCAACTCTATATATATAAAGGATTTGAGCATATTTGATGTTTTTCGATGCATTATCTTTAGGTGTTGGAGAGACATCATGTGGTCATAAGGATGATCATTTTTATCAGGATTTTCATTTTACCTACATGTTTTGTATTGTGTTTGTTCATTAATTTGGCTCATATATATTCTTTATCACTGCCTTTAATTCATTGATGGGTAGTTAGACCTAGCATACTATCCATACTCATGAAGACATGTTGTACTATTGTTTCGTTCAATTTGGAGGATTAGGTATTAGGTACCTACCATTGGTAGAGTTTTCGTACAATAATAGTTTTCACTCCACATTTATTATAGGGAATATTTAATCCATGTATGGTCATCCATTCCTTTTTCCCATTATTTTGGACTGGGGGTAGAGTTTCTTGAATTCTTGGGCTAAAATTGGTACAGAATACAATAAAGAAAATTGAGGTGATTTGTGAGAGGATGAAGGTTGTGAAAAATCATTATAATTCATATGTCGATCATAGGATGATACCTCTAGAGTTTTATCTTGGGGATTAAGTGTTCTTGAAGGTGAATCCTCATTATGGGTAGTGAAGGTTTGGCTTTGGGAGTAAAATTACTCCATGGTTTTTTGGTGTTTTAAAGGTGTTGAATCATTTTAGATCCATGGTGTATTTGGTAGAACTTCATCCATATATGACCTCGATACATGATGTTTTTCATGTTTCATAGCTATGTTTTTATCTTCATGATGACTCTAACATCATTGATTAGGGAAAATTTGAGGTTGATGATGATGAAACCCTTGAGTTGAGATGTATAGATATCCAATAATGACCTGAGAATGTGTTGTGTGGGCACTCCACCCCCTTGGTTCATGTCTTGTGGTGAAACAATGTTTTGAAGGAGAGTAACTGGTAGTATGAGTCTCAAATATGTTCTCAATACCCTAACATGTCTGTTCTTTAGCTCTTCTTTTATAAATATTGTTTTTTATGGTTGTAGACCTTTTCAGATTTGTGATACGGATTTATCCTGTTGAATGCTTCATATTCCTTTCTTTGGAGAGGTATAACCACTAAGAGAGTGTGTTAGAGATGATTGTGGTTGTTGTGTGTTTTTTTATTCCATTAGTGAGGTTTATTATCCCCTATTATGGTGAGATCCTTTAGAGGGATCTCACATGGTAGATTACCAAATTACACTTTTTTAGTTTCACCTATATGTTGGTTTTGGACTCTTGGGGATAATAATTTTTTAGAGGTATCTAATGTATGGTATGTAATATACGTGGATCAAGTATTTTTTTGTTTTTGAAGACCAAGGTTCTTGGAGAATGTTGGAGGATATCCGGAAGGACTCCTCATGAATGAAATGGATGGAGAAATATTACATGCCATGTAAAATAAATCATGATGTGTAAGGTTTTTACATGATGTGAAAGTGGGTTTTAGGACATGTAATATATAGGGGTTTTAAAAATAAAACAAAATGTGGTGGATATTCATTTTTCATAGAAAACCAATTTTAGTGGATTACATGATTTGAAAGGGATTACACATCTGTTAATTCCATGATGTTATTAGTTTTCAAATGTTTCAAGTCGCTCGAGTGTCAAACCCTATGTCTGTAATGGATCTCTCTAAATTCCATGTGACCGTGTCACCCCCTCATCATAGTTTTGGGGATTTTTACATGAATTATTGATTTTAAGTATCCATCGTCAATCTATGGTGACCAAGGATGATCCAAGGTGTATTTTCATTCGTTTTACATTTAATTATTATTGTTTTTCTCTAATTCCTCCAATTATTCATTCCATGAAATAGAGGATGATATCCCATATTATAATTGGGTTTTTTAGGTTTTTACTGGTTCAATGGCGACCTGACATCCTCATGTGGATGTACTTCATGCTGGAAGTGTGACCAGATATCCGTTGTGTGGTCCATTCTACTATGAAAAATGTCGATGCCTTTAAAGGTAGAGGATTCATTGCATCACTTTTTGGGTAAGTGAAATTATATATTAATCAATATTAAACTCCATGGATCAAAATATAATTTTATCTAATAATTATTTGATATGGATGATGTAATTAATATTGTTCTCACTACAATGTTGCAAATTTATATGGAGAAAATCGTTTAACTCTTGATTTAAAATATAGTTTTATATATATTCCATTCTTGGATTATCATGTTGTTCATGAAGGAAAATATTAGATAATGTAATTTAGGAATTAGTTGATTATTAATTTTATAAAGTAAATAAAGATGCATGTTTAAATAATCTATTTGTTTTTTATATAATTTGAAATAAAATTGATGTAGATATCCATGTTTATTTGAATTGATTAATTGAAATAATGCATGTTGATTGTTGTCGATAAAATAATTAATGGAATGTTAAATTAATTATTTAATTCATTATAGCTATGTTAGCTTGGAACATAGGTTTCACATAGTTGTAACCTATGATAATGAATTGGTTAATTAATTATTTAATAAAAATTTATTTTTTTGATAAAAATAGTTCCTCTGAATGTCTTGAGTATCCCATTTACATGTAGTGACTGAGTTAATTATGTTTTTTAACTGTGTGATATTATTTGTAATTAAGGGATAATGACTTTTTTTAGGGCCATGATCCCAATTAATATATTTTTTTCTTACTGCTTATAATGTGATGTGATTCGGTGATGGTTCAGCCTAAATGATTATTGTTGTGTGTGGGGCTGGGAGTCCCGAATGTGATGTGATCCTTGGATGGTTGAGCCCAAAGGGCTATTGTGGAATGTGAGTCAGGAATTCCTGATGTTTTAGAATTATTGGACACTTAGAGTGAAGAGATGCATCAGTTTAAGCATATGTGTTTCAGGGAGGGAATCCGAATGGCAGAATTGGTTTATTCTAGAATTATATGTTGTTATAAAATCTGGATTCTTATTTAAACCAGTATATTAACCAATAGTTGTGTTTTTGATTCATTAATTCATATCCTAAATTATTGAATAATATTAATTTGGTTACAATCATTAAAATATAGGTGAAGAATTATGTGGACACCATGTTTGTTCCCTTTTTAGCTTCTAGCAGTTTCATGAGTCTATACTCTTGTAATTGGTGGTGAAAACTCGATTTTTATAACACCTACTCACCATGTTGATCACCTTGTGTTTGGTAGATTATAATTTTATAATTTAATATCAAGTAATTATGAATGTGATTATGTTAAAAATTTAATAATGTTTTAACCCATGCGGTTTGAGCTTGTGGGGATTCAATGAAAAATTTAAATTTTGAGACGGCATGGAGTCAGTTTGCTTATGCCTAGAAGGAATAAAACATTTTAATAATGAGATGTGTAAAATGATAATGGATAACTAACAGTTGAATAAATAATTAAAATAATATGAAACTAATTAAAATGACCAAGAAAACATAAGGTATATCTTTAAATGGTTGTGTGGTTATAGGATATCTATTCCTTGTAGTGGTAGTCCGGATTCTTATAGATGTTAGCTATAGTGGAGTATAAGACTAGTCTATTCTCTTAGTGTGGCGGTGATATATATTAAATCATCTAATTTTTTTAGTTTTTATATGATACAACATCCCTTTGTTTAGTGAAACTAAAACCATGGGGATTCTGAGCCAAGGTGGGGGCTGTTTCCGCCAAAATCTACTATGAGGATGGATGGATGAATTCCCCCTTTTTCACCCCTCTCATCCCTTTCTAGTTTCATGTGATAGATTGAATGACTGTTAGATTTCACCATATATGAGTGTATAGGTATATAATGTATTTTGGTTATTTCACATCCATGTATTCTCCATATTGTCTCATAAGGACTGCTATAGGAATAATGTGCATAAGCTATAATGGATTGATAATCCTTACTTAGTCAGTGTGTTGCGATGGCATGTGGTATAATTCCACATGTATGATACCCATTATATGGGATATTGTGTATCCCTAAATCTACCTTGTAACTTTTTATTACATAGATGTGCTACTATGCTGCATGAGATTCATGTTATGGAGATTCTCAAAGGTATATATATGCTATCCTTTTTTGAGGATGATGCTCCGGATGATAAATGTTGGAGAAGAGTGAAAAACTTGTGGGGATGTGGTAGTGGATTACAGAAGAAATAATTACATATAAATTATTATATTTTATTTATTAGTTGGTTAGGGTAACCATGTTGAGCATTGGAACATAGTATACCTATTTAGGCGATGAGTGAGTTTCACTTATTTTTCAATATGCTTTAGCATGCTATCATTACCTTTTATACAATAAGCATTGGGTAGGATCATACTGATTATATTTTTATACTGACTATTTCTATATATAAACTGAATTTAGGTCAGTTTGAGTAGCTTGGTGATCAGGCTATTTACTACCAGCTTCATGTTTTTCATGATCTTGTTGGGCTTCGTGGTCACTGATGTCTCGACATTACTTCTTGGTACATGTAGTTTTTCAACTTATTTTTATTATATCCAACATGAAATTACATATGTGTACTTTAGTTTTATATTATATTAGAGTATGAGAATTATTTTTTTGACTATCTTATCTCTATATTTTTCATTTCATCTCATAGCAGGTAATGCCTCTAATCTATGTGTTTAATAAACCCTTGATGATACTCATCAATCTGGGGAATACTGGAGGCGAGACCCAATTTTTACTATCCCTTTTCTCCCATTTCATGTCTAGGAGGGGTACAAATTGAGGGAAGGGTTTCGTGAAAGACCATGCATTCATGCACAATCCCAACTCTTACATTCAAAAATTTTGGTACACATTGGTGGATATTGCTTGTGAAAGATTTACCAACTCAGCACAATAGGTCGAATACTCAAGAATAGTAGTCTCTCTTTTCTCTGTATTCAAAAAATATGTATTCATTTCCACACATAATGCCTCTTCGTAAAATAGATGATTGAATATTTTCATAAAATACATCATTGTAATTTCCTTGTGAAAATTACTTTGTATGACATAGTCCAACCATATCTTTCCCATACCCCATAGAATGTCTATTTGAAAACTTAAAATATTGTCCTCAGAAATCATAATGTAATTAAAGATCCTATCAATATTATCCATACACTACTCTGATTTTTGGGGTCCTTTATCACAATGTAATTCATGTAGTTGTTTCATTTTAAATTCTGATCCATGATCCACTACCCATCCAACATTCCCAACACCAATTTGACTAACGGATTGAAATGTATGGATTATAGAATAAATATAAGATGGTTCCATAGGAGGACTCTCCCATGTGTCCTTTCTTATATCTTCCTCCATTAGATTTAATGGATATCTTCTTAGAGTCATTATCTTTTAACCAGAGGCCAATTGACAATCAACATTATAGAATATTGAAAAATCATTGGACTAAATTATATAATGGATATGTATGATTTTAGAAACCAATAATTTTATTGAGTTATGAATTTTATTAATGTATTATAATTATTTAATATGTAATATGACTATTTAAATGGATTCCCCCATGTAGTTCATTCAAATGAAATCAATCGCTAGGTTTCGTACGTGTGAAGACTAATATAACAACCCTTAGTAAAATTAGTTCAGACATCAAAATGAGCTATGTTTCCCCCCCCCCTCACAAACACATAAAACATGAATTGTAAATGTCCTAACACGTTTATACCCAAGATAAAAAAACCATGATCAGGATGTGTTCACACACTTTGGGATTATTACACATCTGATATAATTCTATTTAAAACCAACCATATTTAACAATTCAAGAAAATAGATCTAGCTTATCATGGTGGTGAGGTGTAACTGGATAATAAAATCAGTCTCACATAAAACATAACAATACATATAACCATAGTAAAATGTGAAAGAAAATGATTCATCAATAATCTATAAAATTCAAAAAATATATTATTAACCAAAAATTATTAATAAAATAAAGACCAACAATACCCATGGGACCTATATTCACTAGTAGAACATCCTGAACTGAATGCATTAATAGTTAGGGAATCCAATCTAAAATAAAATTCCCATTCTTGTACCTAAATCCTAAAAAATTACATCGATAACCTTCCAAATGAAAATGTAGGTTGTGAGTAAAAACTACAGTAGGATACCACCACAATGTCTACATAAGGTCTAATATCATGAATATATCTTTTATATCTTTGATAACCTATATAGTTTTTAAATTCATTTTCATAAATCCAAACCCAATTTTAAAAAATTTCCTTTTGAAAAAAATAATTCTTTCATATTGGAAAATACATGAATATTAAAACTACAATAGATAAAATAATGATTTATATCCATACATCATAATTTAAACAAGTATAAAAACATCTATTAAAAAACCCATCATGTAAAGACATGTGATATATTCTAATGTGAAAACATTTAAGAAATCATCAATATGTAAATCTTTCATGTGAGTGACAATGAGTAAATGAAATAGAAATTCTTATTATTCAATAGAATTTGTGAATACAAACTATATATAAATGATATTAAACAAAAAATATTTTTTGAAAATATAATATCAAACCATTATATAGTCAATTGATATGTCAAATGAAACCCCTAGTTGTTCAATAAACATAATAGTTACTAATGACACGTTCTAGATGCATTGTAGTTTCTCAATGATCCCTTTTTTCAGAAATCCTTTTCCATAAAATTATCTAAATTTACAAAACATTTTCAGTTCCAATCTATTTTATTTTGTGTTTAAAACCCAATTTTCAAATCATAACCACCATTCCTACAACTAATCAATCACTTGGAGGACAATAATCCATTTTACAACTAAACCCCATATAAACAAAATAATATTTATAAGAAATCACATCAAAGAAATCACTTAATTTCTTCTAATAAACAAAATTAAATTTTCAATTCTGATAAAAAATTTATATAATTAGCTTTTTCACAAAAACACTAATCTTAAAATGGAGGAAACACAGACTTCTTTTGAGATCTAAGACAAGGGAAGAGTAGATCAAGTACTCTAGATCCTTGATACATAATAAGAAATTGAAAACCTATATAAATTCCCATAGATCTAGAATCCCATACAATTTCATATATAATAATATGAAATGATGGTATATTTAGTTGAGATATATAATTAATAGGGAAAACTATATCAAAACCAAAACACAACTTGATGAGGTATATTAAAAAATAAGTGATTCTACCGAGAATCAATGGGTAGAGACCTAAAATATTCTAGGAAATATTTAGGATGAATGAAAAATTTTTAATTTGGTTGTGAGGCTTTAAAATTTCCAATGTAAATTTGGTATAATCCAACATTATAAGAGTTTAGACGAGGGGTTATGTGGTGTCAAGGATGATGATGAATGGTTAAACTAACAGTAAGCATTATTTATGCAGCCTAATCAACCAATCTTGAAGAGGCCAAGATTTTTCTAGATAGTTTTTTAACTATGTGTCAATAATGTATCCGCCTATTTTCAAAGTGTACATGATTTTCACTAAGTGAATCATCATTCTGAGAATCCATTCTAAAACCATTGGATACCACCATACATGTTTAATAGTAAATTAAGAATGTCTCAATATTTGACTAAACATAATCAAAATATGAAATACACAACTATAACCTCACAAAGGGTTTCTGCATGGTAATCACACATTTAAATGAAAGCTTTACCCTAACCTTGTACCTTTCCATATTCCCAAAATTACCTTATTTTCATCATCTGATCTAATAAATATTCTAGGACTCCAATATGGAAAAACCATGATGTGAATATGGAATACCTATCACCTGAAATTAATAACATATTTCTCCATATATCTTCAATTATTTGAGCATAAGATGAAAAAATATATTGATGGAAGGAAATAGTGAATAATTTATCAAAGTAACATGGATGTAAGAAAATTTAATATTAACCATATAAAATGTGTGGTAAAACTCGTACATTGAAAACTAGGAAGAACAATGCATACTATTACTTGATTTTTATGTATTGTCACATGGATTATAACATTAAATAAAAGATACCTAATAAATAATTGGATTGGTTAACTAAAGGAAATCCATCTTTGAGGTATTTTATATTGAACAAGTTGGATAATAATTATAAAATATGTTTGAATTTAGTTAATTAATACATAAATTATCAATAAAGAATGCCAAAATGTGTGGAAAAATATTTTTCTACTACTACAATTAGTGAAGATCTATATAATTATGTGTTAATATGTTTGATAATTTTTTATTCCAATTATTCTAATATAATATTTTACAATGGGTCATTATATTTATCCATTTGTGAGAAATATTCATGAGTACTAGGAATATCACATCATGAATGTATGATAAAACAACTTCTTCAAAACAAATAGTGTATGTTTTAATGCAACCAAATTTTTTATGATAAATCCAATAATTTTTAGTGGATGGCCTTTCTTGAAAATATCATTGGATTTCCCATGGTATATATTGATATTATTTTTTTCAATGGATTGTATTATAATTTATCATGATATGATATATTTTGTTGCAATGAATATTTCCTTAAATCATTTTATAACATTGATAACATAACAAGAAGTTAAAAATTGAGTATAAATGTCAATGAATGTAACATAGCCCATGTTATTAAAAACAATGAAATGTTACCTATTAGTGATGTCCTAGTGGTGAATTAATATATATATGTTCTTCCTAGTGATTTACTAAATTTTACTGTTAAATTTTTTGGTTGATATCTATATTGGCATAGTACCTAATGGTAATACTATTTCAAACCCCCTTAATGAATTGTTCTGTAATAACATTTAGAACTAAATCATCAGGTAAATTAGTATATATATAATAGATTTATTCATCCAAATACATCACCTTTAACATATACAACATTATTTCAATAATAAACACTATTTCCTGGGGATTTATAGTCATTATTAAGAATCCATTAAACTAATTTTTAAGAAAAATTTTATATTTCCTCATGTAAATGAATTTTATGATAAAATTAATAGGGAATAATATTTAATATATCATTTTCATAAGTTAGTTAATATTAATTTGAAGTAGAATTAGGAATATATTTGGAAGACTGCATTTCAGACTAGGTACTAGTAGTATTATATTTCAGCTATACCCTTTGGTTTTACTAAAATGCTATCTATATTTATAGATCATATGAATTGAGTATTAGATTAATGTTTTTATATTTTCATTGTTGTGTTTACAAATGAAATATTTATTTATTCTAAATTTCAAGAGTTTTATATTGGAAACTTTATGATTATTGTACAAACTAGAAAATAAAAGAAACAATATAGAAAATACACTATGCATTAATGTTGGTTAAAAAAATGCTTTCCTTGAATATATAAGTTTTTATACTTGAATAAACGTTGACCCTTTATAAAATAATGTTGTTTTAGGGTAATAATGTCCTATTGAAGACATATAAATTCATAGTTTTCTCATTATAGAAGGTTACTAAATGTGGTTTGAAGGAAATTTTTCTAATATATTTATCCAATTAACTAAGATTAATCCATAATATATAAGTTGATTTGGAAAAAAATAGTGTGATTTTTGATTTCATAAAATGAAAATAAGTCTCAATATTTCTCCAATTTTTACTTTGCCTCCATATATTGACAATTTTTCATATATAGTGATCCTTTTTGGATGGTACATAGTTTAATTCTAATGCAGAATGACCATGTAATTGCTTATGCATCACAGAAACAAAAAAATCATGATTACAATTTTTCTATAATTTATATGAAAATAGCTATTATTTATTTTTATTTTAAAACATTATGGAATCATTTATATGGAAAGATGTGTTATATTTATACGTATTATAAAATTTCAATGTAAATATTCACTTTGAAGAAATTAAATATGAGATAGGTAAGATGTAAAAAACAATTTCAGTATTATGACTGCATTTTTCAATATTATCCCAGAATGGAAAAGATAGTATATGATAATTGTTTTCAGAAATTTTTTTCTATATTCACAATTTCTTGTTTGGGACATGATCCTTGGATTAATGATTTGATTAATTTTTTCCTAGATGTTGTTAATGATAGAACAACCTTATATTTTTTTATGGTTTCAGTGTAGTCAATATTTACATATAATATTAAGAAAGATATGATGGAGGACCATAGTTTATAATAAAACTAAGAATATTATAAAGAACAATACGTTTTGTGTATTAATTTTTGATGAATATTTCTTGGAGATTTTGGAATAAATTTATGTGTTCGTTGGGACTCTCATTTGATGGAATATTTATGGAGTGAAGCTCGCCATTCATTATTTTCCATTCTTCATATATGTAATATGAGGTACATATAACATTAAGAGTATTATTGAAGGGAGGGAATAAAACATCCCTGAATCTTCAATCCGTGATTTAATGCTAAAATAAACAAAATTACATTAATTAATTTTATACTTATGGAGTGAACCCATTTTCACCACCCTAAACATGAAACATCAAAAGAAAATATATTATAACTTACAATGTCAGGGACCTTTTAGGATTATAGTTTTAGACAATTAATAAAAATTCTTACATAAATAATAAAAAATGTCACTAAATGAATATTTCTCCAAAATAACCCAAAATTATTTATTTCACATTGTGTCGTCACTATCATCCATGTCAAACCACTCTAAACTAAATTCATTCAACATCATTTTTCATTAACATGCATAAAATAAAACATAAAAATGGTTATCTCAATTAGTATGTATGAATAATCATAACCATTAATAATTTAATGTAATGAATAATTATAATTAGTTCTTATGTGTATGACGATATAATCATATTGTGTGAGGAAATAATAAAATAACTCATACCTATCAATACCTGAATCATTAATCATGAAACATAGAAACCAGATTATATAATGTAATTATTCATAAGAATAAATAATCATGTACAATTTCAAATCAATATTGATCAAAGGAAACATTATAAAATCATTAAATGAAAACATTAAAGAAATTCCTATCAAGGAATAACATCCACATGAAATACATATAGAAAAATTACCAAAAGATTATCCATATGACCGACATGAAATGTAGTTATCCCTTTATCATAATATTTACCCATTGTTTTTTATCATCATATATAAACACCCATAATTTATGTTATATCAGGATCATATGACACTATATTGTAATAATTATCAAGTAACTTATAATGGAAATATACAATACTATCTCGACGAACCAATTATATATAATTATAATGAAACATTATAAGAATAAATTACATTGATCTAGAATTTCATCATAAATCACATTAAAAATCCATTACCCCTTTTATATCAGGATTGTACATTTTAAAATAAATGGTTTCCATGAAAATGTCATTGAAATATGATTAACCAAATAAATGAAAGGGTTTCCATGAAAATAACATTGAAAATACATTACCCCATGGAAAAGAAATTTTTTTCGTGCCAATCATTTTTAAAAAAATATAAATATATTGACAACAAATGGGTTCCATAATTATAACTTTGAATTTTTTTTAAATTTTTGAAATTAAATGGGTTTCATAACTACTCATTGAAATAATCCAAATCTATCATTTAAAATAATAAGGACTGTATAAATACAAAATATCTATAAAAAAGAATTTGTGTCAATGAGGGTTTTTTATTTTTTTAAATTTTATCACCATTAAAATATTATTAAAATATTAGAGGAAAATAACCTTTTAATTTTGAAAAAAACTCTTTCAAAAAACTAATAACTCACAAAATATTGTGATATTGTTTTGTGGATAATGCTTTGATAAATATAAATGAATGATTAAAAATCATTGCAAAATTTTTTGGAGAAAAATATCCATTCCATTTTGAAAATAAATGTTTTAAAATTTATGAATATTTTTTCTATTTGAAATAAATATAAAAACATAAAATCTAATCCTCAAATAAAATAATTAAAATGAATAAAAACAATTCTCGTGCCGTACATGTTTAAAAAACATTCATTTCACAATTTTCATAAAATACAAATAGTTTTGAAAACCACATGGAGATTCTTGTTAAAATATTTAAAATTTAAATCATGTGTGAAAATTTATTTAACATTTCATATGGATAAATATAAAAAAATAGGACACATTTTTAGAACTCGTGGTATTGAAATAAAAATGTTTTTTGACTGATGATTGAATTGAAATATAGATGTGAAAAAAAATCATTTATTTTATGTTAAACTGTTTTGAAAATTGGTAATATTATTTTAAAACATCATTAATAATTAAATAGTAATAAAAATAATTAGAATCCAACATTTCTAGATAATATGATTTCAATATTGGATATGTAATCATAAACAATCCCTATTATCAATGATATTGTAACATAAAACTAATTCCACATTGGTATCATTGAATAATAAAACACATGAAAGGGTAGAGTCTAATTAAAAATTAAATATCATCTGAATAAATATATTAATTATATTACATGTTAAAGGGGATGTATATAGATCTCATAAAATAAGATAGTTTCATAACATGACATAAGTCTCAAACATCATATATTGAGATAAAAATCCCTTAAAAAGATAATATCATCAAGGTGGGTATTAGTAAATTAGTATATTATGTTCATCAAATTTAAATACAACTAGAATAATTTGATCTAAATCATAAAATAATAAAATTACATTACACATACAATATTAGTATTATATAATTAGTGATGTAGAAAATTAACTCAATGAATATAAATAGAGTTAATAATTCAGTTGCATATCACTTTCCTTGGGTTGTACTTAATTTTACCTCATGTATAGTTCTTTTAATCATGTTATTATCTTCTTATAAAATAATTATAAGGTTTAAAATATCATATATTAACCTTTTATAACATCATACCAACCATTAAATAATAATATTTCATTAATTTATTTTTTTGGTAGTTAATTTCATTATATTCCCATTAGTTCTTTGTTATGATTGATTCATTTCTATTCTTTAAATATATTTTTTAAAAATCTATATAATAATAATAATAATAATTTATTAATTATAATATTCATAATTTGATGATAAGTTTAATAATATTTATTGAAGATGTATTTGAAAAATGAAGTACATTACGATCATGAAGACGTTTTGTTATATGTACACAGGAGTAATGTTTCATTTTTGAAATGATAATTGTGGAAATGAGTTAAGTAATATTTTATATTCATATAATGATCATTATATCATAAAGAGAATTTTTTTTATTTAATTCTACTTTTATATATTACAAATGTGATGTGGTGATAAAAGGGAGATTCATGTTGCTTTTTGGAGGCTATTGTCAAGGAATAAAATAATGAATTTAAAATCATTTATGGAGTTAAAAGGTATGAAATATAAGGATATGTTATAGTTAAAAATTAAAAAATCTGTTATGAATAGCATAATTCAATCATATATATCACATATATTGATTATATTTATTTGTATTACCTTCCATTTAAAGGGTTAGTTAAAAATGAATCACATTTCTTCGCTAGGTGGTAGTCCAAGGTTCTCACATACGATGTAGTTTTATCTAATATAGAATTGAAATATAAAAAATTACATATTATATAATGTCTAAATAGGTATAATTTTTTTTAATAATATCATATATTTAATTTATATACATCATCATATAGAATCTTGATATATGCTAATTTAAATGTTTAGGATATCATTTTTCAATCCATTAATCCATCGTCGACCCCAAAAATGAATTCTTATCAAATTTCAGAAAATTATAGATGATTTTAGGTAATAACCTTTAAAAAATCATATAAATTTATTTATGTATCCATTCTCTCACTGGATAGGTAATGAGATTTCAAATAAAGTAAAATATTTCAATAGAAAAACATTTTGTATTATTTGAAATGCTTAGATAATGTGAAAAATGAATCTTAGTTAGAAATGGTTTAGGTTGCCTCCCCAATGATGAATGTCTAATTTAGGATGATTTTTCCTTGTTTTCTACCTAGACAATATGTATAGGGATTCATATTGAGGTCCCATAGAAGAAAGTATATGTCAAATCAATGGTTGTGTATTCATAATTAGAGGGCTATTACATTTAAACCCTCTTGGATAAATTAAATTATTTGGAAATAGAGTGACATTCTAGGGGTTAAGACTGTGGGTGATGAAATAAAAATTAGTAATGGAGTGTAATACATGATGAATAGTGTGGAATTTGTATTAAAATTAGAGAAAAATATATATATTACTAATTTTGGATGAGTGAAGAGTTTTCATTTATGACCTCATTTTTTTCTTTATTTTCTTATATATTAATAAAAAATTCTTCATCAATGCCATCTTTTAAAAAAAATTAGTAAGGTGTGTCACTACCCCCTCCCTGTAACACCCCGAAATTTTATGAAAAATATTCTTTTTAATTTGATTAATGTCTTGTGTTGTATGCTACACCAAAAGAAGCTTTCACAACACGCATCCTTGACTTGCCTTTCATTACACGCAATCGCGACCTTCCTCGATAGCGTGTGTAGTACGCAATAACGAGTTTCACTAAACAACAATATGCTTTTAAAATAATATTAAAACTAGCCGTTATGAATAGTAATAACCACTTTTTTAAATTTTGTAAATTTTATTTTTCAAAATGGAATTCATTTTTGGATTCGGAATATCGAAGTTAGCTTAGGGTGAAAATTTGGTAGTTTTCGGATAACTTTCATTTTCTGATGAATAGTGAAAATTACTAAATTTTAATTAAAAACAACTTTTTTAATCGAAATAATTAATAGTGATAAATTATTAATTTGAGTGGTTTTAAAGTATATTTCGAATATATTTCTACAATTCAATACAATTTTGGTCATTGGATGTAATTTCACATTTACACCAGACATAAACAAGTGTTAATCTTTTGATAGTTATTATCTCTTAAAAACATGCTATTTATTGTGACAACGGAAATTAATTATAAAATTAATTAATGCAACATATATGTTGGGAATTTTTTAAAATAGAAATAATTTTTGAATTCATAATATCAATTATAGCTTAGGGTGAAATTTTGGCATTTTTCTGAAAAACTTCAATTTTTGATGAATAGTGAAACTACTAAGTGGTAGTTAAAAAAAATTAATTTTTTCATAAATCATAATTTTACCGCTTCTGTGAATGGAATTTCAAAAATCAGAGAGACACGGTTGATGCTAGTAAGTAAAATGTGGTTCAATGAGATGAAAATAATTTTTGGTGAAGAGTAAATTTTTACTTTTATTTACCACGGTTAAAAGTAAATAGGGTAATTAAGGGTAAAAATGATATTAATATTACCCTAACAAATGTCCTAATACTATTGGACAAGTGTATCTCGACCAAAAACAACCTTAAGTGTAAAATATTATCATTTAGGCCCACTTGGATTAGATTAGGACATATTATTATTATTTAATTCAAAGAAGAGTTAAAAGAGTTAAAATCATAGTTTATTTACTAAAAAAATTTTAATATGGGGTTATACATAAGATAAATTCGACTCTAAATATTCATTAAAAATATAAAAAGATTTCCTACATAATTGTATTTTATTTGTAATTTTTAGACTTGAAATAATTTAATTTATTTATGACACAACAATGATACAGTAATTACATTTTTAAGAAACAATTAACATAATTGATCTTATAAATGCCCAAATAAATGTAATTTGAGACTTTTTATGACTTAAACTAATTTTATAGGTTAATATGACATGTTATTGTTGATTTAAAAAACTTTTTTCGAACTTATCATTCTGTTATGAATTTCATAAAAATCATGTACCAAATAGTGTCAAAATTGACATAAATTAGTTTTTAAAACGAATATTATATTATCCATTGTTATATAATTCCTAAAAATCTAATGTTCAGCCAAATGACTTAGATAAGGATATATATATTAATAATAAACAACTTGGGGTTCGTTTGGCTTGTTATGGTAAGTATATTAACCATATAGTGTAAGAAAACAAAAAGACACGGTAAAAGTTAAATTATTTAACTTAGAGTTAAATCTAATTGATAAGGTTAAAATAATAACCTAACTTGTATAAATCCTATTGGATGAGAGTATTTAGACCCATCCCCACCTTAGCCTCGAAATAAATCAATTTGGAGCTATTTAAAACCGAATTTGGCTTTATAATAAAATAATATGTTTCGTTATTCCAAAGGTGCCCCTCTCCTCCCTTATAAAAGGGCACCTCCTCCCTCTCTTCCTCACACAACATTGAGCATTCAAGCTCATAAAACCCCTGCCAAAATCTCTTCTCCACTTCCCTAGTATCACCCTAGAGGTCCTGGTCTTCTTCAAAGACCATCCTCAGTTCTTTAAGTGGAGGTTAAGAAAAGGCGCGTCAAAAAGAGGTAATATCCATTACCGATATTTTTCAATTTCTTTCTTCTTCAACTTCTTCTTATTTAGTTTTTTCATGATAATGTAATAACATCAGTATTTCTTATATACTGATATGTTATTATAAATATGAAACAACTCTATTTAACCTTCTATCCATCCTACGGAAAAAGGAAATCACCGCGCGTGCGTACGTACGGAATACCGTCTCCACGCCGTGGTGTAATCTATTTTCCGCCACCACCTTAACTGGATGGGTATAATGGTGTAATGAGTAACTATATATTATTATTATAAAGTTATATTGATACTGAAATAGTATACATACACTTCAACACAATTCCACGACCATGGGAACGATATCATCGCTCGTGCGTATGTACGGACTACCGTCTCTACGACGCGATGAGATTCATTCTCAATGATTAACCATTCATGAATGATTATAAAGTATATATAGTAAGTAATAATGAAATATATTACATAATAATGATAGTGGATTTATTTATATTTATGTCATCTACTTAATTCCATTCAATTCAATAAGGAAACGAAAATAGCGTTCATGCGTACGTACGGACTACCGTCTCCATGAACGGTGTATTTCTTTCCATTTATCAATATATTATATATATGTATATTCTGAGTATATATTATATATAAATCATGTTTCACATTCTGGATATAAGTAATCATGATCCAAGTAATCATAATAATAATTACAAGTTAAAAACACGAACGACAAATGAGACGATTTTACCCAAAACGCTACTTTAACATGAATTTACAAAAGAACGGGTAATATAAAGTCATAAGCGAACCATATATGATATCATAACAATGAATATGATTCTGTAATAAGTCAATAACATGATTTAAATCATTATACAGGTGGTTCGGACATGTAAAAAGCAAGTCGGACCTAAGGTAAGGGAAAATATCACAATCTCATTTTTATCCGAGATTGTTTTTACTTTGGCATTTACTGGGGTATATTTTATCATCCACATACATGTTCCCTCAATATGTAATATTGTTTCCATCCACTTACAATAGTTTAAATCCAATTTTACCCTTCGGTGAGTTTTTAGTAAAAGATATGAAAGGAATCTCTTTTGTCGTTTTTCGTACGAGGTTCTTTTTGACTTTTCCGACAAAAGTACGAAGAATGTTTTTTAACTTATACGGCATGAATGGATTTTTAAAACATTATTTCCAAGAACAATCCTTTATAAGTTTTCAAGTTTATTTTTAATCAACTTCTTTTAGTTTAGAATTTTATGACATTTTAGAAAGGAAAAATGTTTTTGAAGAAGAAAGGATATTTTCCTCAAGAATGGAGTTCAAGTGTTTTATCAAAATTATTTTCCATCTAAGATAATAAAGGGCTCTGTTTTTTTCTCTATTATTACATTGATTTGATTATGTTGTGATGGAATTATATTTTTATGAATTCCTTTATCTTATATGAATTGTTTTATGATGTTTAAGATTCCCTTTTTTATTACATGGGTTATGAAATGATGTATGATTTTTGATTTTGTGGCACACATAATAATGGTATCATTATGAGATGGGTGGGACCTATATCTCTCTCCAATGCATTTGGTAAAGATTTTATATCTCATGAGATAGACATGGCTGGAACGGTAGGTTATACCGGTTCAGTGAAACAGGACTGAAACGAGGGTGACTCGGTTCAGAAAGGGACTTTGTCCACTAAGATAGTCTTGGCAAAGAGTCTTGACTAACAAGAAATGATTCTCTATGATTATGTGTGTATGCCAAAAAGTTTCATGTTTCATGTTATGATTATTGTGATTACATTTCACTGCCATGATTTATCCCATGTTATGAAATTATGATCTCTTTTGTAGGTTAGGATTTCCAAAAGTTTTGTGCTTATGTATACGATGTGATTGATATTTCTTTTGTTTACCCTTACTGAGCATTTGAGCTCTCCATTTTATATTTTCTTTTCCCCAGGATATAAAGAAAGGTTTTAGGTATAAAAAAGGAAGATCTTTATGGGAGATGTTGAAGATCTTTCACCACGATTAGAAGATTTTATTCCGAGTTTCCAAAGACACTAAACTATTACGGTCCTTGTGTGTGTGTTTTTGTTATGTACTATGTATTCCGAAAAAGTAATGTAATCTCAATATACGTCAAGATTCGGGTCTCTACAGTTGGTATCAGAGGAAAGGTTTAGTCAAACTTTGGAAACTAGTATGCAAAAGCGTTAGTGAGATACCTAGAGATATTTCTAAGGTATGTCTAGGGATGTCCCTAAGGATAAGTATACATATAGGATATAGTCCTAGAACTACAGTAACGATATTAGAATTTAACCTAAGATGTTAGATATTAAGGGTACTCCCCCTTTACTATGTTGTTTTCCCTAGCATTATTTTTGCCTCTCACACTATTCTTTTTGGGTTTTAGAAAATGGCAGGAAACAAGATGATTCAAGATAATGGAGGATATTATGGACAATGGAATGATATTCTTCATGAGAAACCAAATTAAATGGGATTCGGAAGTCCAACCATAATTATTATGCCGATTTAGCAATCTTATAATATGATCAATAAACTCAAATTTGGTATGTTTCCTGACTCGGCTAATAAGAGAAAGATGAAGTTTTATGATGATCATAGAGGAAAGAAAGTTCAATTTCCCCTATGCAAATCATGTGGGAAGAGGCATCAAGGAGAATGTTTCAAAGGAACTGGAAGATGATTTGGGTGTGGAAAAGAAGGACACAAAGCTAGTAAGTGCAAAGGAAAAGGTTCAGTTAACACCAGGGATGAGGATAATGGTATTGCTACGACATCAACAATGGTTAAATGTTTTAAATGTGGAATCTACGGGAATTATCAAACCAAGGCCCTAAGGTAAACTCTCATGAAGAGAATCAGTATGGTCGTATAGGTAGTATTTATGTTGATGATGATGAAGAGACTACAAATGATATGTGAGATGAAAGAATTGTTGAAGCGCGGTCAATGGTATAAGAATGTAGTGGAATGATTACATGTTTATCATGTGTAATGGTGTATAAGTAATCTCATGGTACTATGGAATAAAGAGACATCTAAGGATTGTTACACTGTTTTCATTCCTTGAGTTTTGAAATTGTATGATTAATGGTACTAATATCCATGAAAGGTTATTCAGATTTTTTTGGAAAGTAGATGATATGCGCATAATGAAGGGATAAGGAGAAAATTAAATGTTTTATAGTATTCATGATCTCATGATTGATATAAAGACTAAGTGATATCATGGTTTGAGTATATAGATTTTTTTGGATTTTGGTATGTGAAAAGTATTAACTTTTAACTGCATTCAATTTTTCACTATGGTTCAATGGGTATTCAATAGAATACATGATTAAGGACTTTGAATGTTTGGAATGTGACCAACAAGATATATCTTATGATATATGGGGATCAACGATGATATTAAATCTCTGAGAGTGGACTGTAGTATTATGGATAAGCCTAAAGATTGGAATGGATTATGTTGGACATAAGTTATTATTGTTTGTTTTTCGATATTATTTATGTGATGTTATAGTAATGTAGTTTTAGAAAAAGGACAACCTGCCGGACGGGCGACATCCCATCGCGTCGGACAAGGCTGTGGGAATCGATCCCACAACCGAAGTGCAACTAGCCTTTATCGCCAACCACTGACCTACAGGAAGTCCCTGTTTAGTAGAAACTAGTTTTATTATATTACGCAGTATGATATATGAAGTATAAGTCCATTTTAGGAACCCTATATGATGAATCTCGCTATAGATGGACTTATGTATTTTTTGATAACTTTTCTAACCTTTTGTTTGAGATAGATGGAATGACCCACCATTCTATCACATGATCTGCTAACACGTCACGAATGACAAATTCAACTTCTTTTCTTTAAGAGATGAAGTTAAAATTGTCCAAAGAACGACAAATGGTGAGACTATACCAAAATCACGAAAGTATTTCTTCTAATTCCAATTTCATCAACTTTAGGGAAATGATCTTGAAAACCAAAAATGTTGTCCTAGTGCTCTTATATCTGATGAAGCAGATGGTACCCTAGATCGTCACAAATTTATGGCTTTGTTATTACTAGCTTTTCCATAGCCATGTTCTCTACCACTCTCCATCAGAACATGATGGTTAGATTTTTCTTCCATATCCATATTTTCACCTATGTGGAAACCCAGTGATTAGTTTATTTGGGTAACTGTTAAATTTTATACTTTCGTTTTTAAAGATTGGTTTTGGTATTCCTTTTTAATATGTGGGTTCCTATTAAAGAATCTTTCTAATAGTAAACCATTTATAACCCCAACGAATTTCGAGGGCAAAATTCATTTTATGGGGGGTAGAATGTGACACCCCGAAATTTTATGAAAAATATTCTTTTTAATTTCATTAATGTCTTGTGTTTTATGCTACACCAAAAGAATCTTTCACATCATAAATCCTTGACTTGCTTTTCATTACACGCAATAGCGACCTTCCTCGATAGCGTGTGTAGTACGCAATTATGAGTTTCACTAAACAACAATATGCTATTAAAATATTATTAAAACTAACTGTTTTGAATAGTAATAACCACTTTTTGAAATTTTGTAAATTTTATTTTTCAAAATGTAATTCATTTTTGGATTCGGAATATCGAAGTTAGCTTAGGGTGAAAATTTGGTACTTTTCGGATAACTTTCATTTTCTGATGAATAGTGAAAATTACTAAATTTTAATTAAAAACAACATTTTTAATCGAAATAATTAATAGTGATAAATTATTAATTTGAGTGGTTTTAAAGTATATTTAGAATATATTTTTACAATTCAATATAATGTTGGTCATTGGATGTAATTTCACATTTACACCAGATATAAAAAAGTGTTAATCTTTTGATAGTTATCATCTCTTAAAAACACGCTATTTATTGTGACAGCGGAAATTAATTATAAAATTAATTAATGCAACTTATATGTTGGGAATTTTTTAAAATAGAAATAATTTTTGAATTCGGAATATCAATTATAGCTTAGGGTGAAATTTTGGCATTTTTCTGAAAAACTTCAATTTTTGATGAATAGTGAAACTACTAAGTGGTAGTTAAAAAAATTATTTTTTTCATAAATCTTAATTTTACCGCTTCTGTAAATGGAATTTCAAAAATCCGAGAGTCACGGTTGATGTCAGTAAGTAAAATGTGGTTCAATGAGATGAATATAATTTTTGGTGAATAGTAAATTTTTACTTTTATTTACCACGGTTAAAAGTAAATAGGGTAATTAAGGGTAAAAATGATATTAATATTACCCCAAAACATGTCCTAATCCTATTGGACAAGTGTATCTCGACCAAAAACAACCTTAAATGTAAAATATTATCATTTAGGCCCACTTGGATTAGATTAGGACATTTATTATTATTTAATTCAAAGAAGAGTTAAAAGAGTTAAAATCAAAGTCTATTTACTAAAACATTTTTAATATGGGGTTATACATAAGATAAATTAGACTATAAATATTCATTAGAAAGATAAAAAAATTTCCTACATAATGGTATTTTATTTTTAATTTTTAGACTTTAAATAATTTAATTTATTTATGACACAACAACGATACAGTAATTACATTTTTATAAAACAATTAACATAATTGATGTTATAAATGCCCAAATAAATGTAATTTGAGACTTTTTATGACTTAAACTAATTTTATAGGTTCATATGACATGTTATTGTTGATTTAAGGGACTTTGTTTGAAATTATCATTCTGTTAGGAATTTCATAAAAATCATGTACCAAATAGTTTCAAAATCCAAATAAATTAGTTTTTAAAACAAATATTATATTATCAATTTTTATTTAATTTCTAAAAATATAATGTTCGGACAAAAGACTTATATATAGATATATATATATTAATAATAAACATCTTGGGGTTCGTTTGGCTTGTTATGGTAAGTATATTAACCATATAGTGTAAGAAAATAAAAAGACACGGTAAAAGTTAATTTATTTAACTTAGTGTTAAATCTAATTGATAAGGTTAAAATAATAACCTAAACTTGTCTAAATCCTATTGGATGAGAGGATTTAGACCCATCCCCACGTTAGCATAGAAATAAATCAATTTGGAGCTATTTAATACCGAATTTGGCTTTATAATAAAATAATATTTTTAGTTATTCCAAAGGTGCCCCTCTCCTCCCTTATAAAAGGGAACCTCCTCCCTCTCTTCCTCACACAACTTTGAGCCTTCAAGCATGGCAAAAACCCTGCCAAAATCACTTCTCCACTTCCCTAGTAACATTTTAGAGGTCCTGGTCTTCTTCAAAGACCATCCTTAGTTATTTAAGTGGAGGTTAAGAAAATGCAAGTCAAAAAGAGGTAATATCCATTGCCGATCTTTTTCAATTTTTTTCTTCATCAACTTCTTCTTCTTTAGTTTTTTCATGATAAAGTAGTAACATCAGTATTTCTTATATACTGATATGTTATTATAAATATGAAACAACTCTATTTAACCTTCTATCCATCCTACGGATAAAGGAAATCACCTCGCGTGCGTACGTACGGAATACCGTCTCCACGCCGTGGTGTAATCTATTTTCCGCCACCACCTTAATTGGATGGGTATAATGGTGTAATGAGTAACTATATATTATTATTATAAATGTATATTGATACTGAAATAGTATACATACACTTCAACACAATTCCACGACCATGGGAACGATATCATCGCTCGTGCGTACGTACGGACTACCGTCTCCACGACGCGATGAGATTCATTCTCAATGATTAACCATTCATGAATGATTATAAAGTATATATAGTAAGTACTAATGAAATATATGAAATAATAATGATATTGGATTTATTTATATTTATGTCATCTACTTAATTCCATTCAATTCAATAATGAAACGAAAACAGCGTTCATGCGTACGTACGGACTACCGTCTCCATGAACGGTGTATTTCTTTCCATTTATCAATATATTATATATATGTATATTCTGAGTATATATTATATATAAATCATGTTTTAAATTATTTATATAAGTAATCATGATCCAAGTAATCATATTAATAATTACAAGTTAAAAACACGAACGACAAATGAGACGATTTTACCCAAAACACTACTTTAACATGAATTTTAAAAAGAACGGGTAATATAAAGTCATAAGCGAACCATATATGATATCATAACAATAAATATGATTCTGTAATAAGTCAATAACATGATTTAAATCATTATACATGAGGTTCGGACACGTACAAAGCAAGTCGGACCTAAGGTAAGGGAAAATATCACAATCTCATTTTTATCCGAGATTGTTTTTACTTTGGCATTTACTGGGGTGTATTTTATCATCCACATCCATGTTCCCTCAATATTTAATATTGTTTCCATCCACTTATAATAGTTTAAATCCAATTTTACCCTTCGGTGGGTTTTTAGTAAAAGATATGAAAGGAATCTCTTTTGATGTTTTTCGTACGAGGTACTTTTTGACTTTTCCGACAAAAGTACGAAGAATGTTTTTTTTAACTTATACAGCATGAATGGATTTTTAAAAAATTATTTCCAAGAAGCTTCCTTTACAATTTTTCAAGTTTATTTTTAATCAACTTCTTTTAGTTTAGAATTTTATGACATTTTAAGAAAGGAAAAATTTTCTTGAAGAAGAAAGGATATTTTCCTCAAGAATGGAGTTCAAGTGTTTTATCAAAATTATTTTCCATCTAAGATAATAAAGGGTTATTATTTTATCTCTATTATTACATTGATTTGATAATGTTGTGATGGAATTATTTTTATGAATTACTTTATCTTATATGAATTGTTTTATGATGTCATGATGTTTAAGATTCCAATTTTTATTACATGGGTTATGAAATGATGTATGATTTTTGATTTTGTGGCACACATAATAATGGTATCATTATGAGATGGGTGGGACCTATATCTCCCTCCAATGCATTGTGTAAAGATTTTATATCTCATGAGATAGACATGGCTGGAATGGTAGGTTATACCGGTTCAGTGAAACAGGACTGAAACGAGGGTGACTCGGTTCAGAAAGGGACTTTGTCCACGAAGATAGTCTTGGAAGAGAGTCTTGACTAACAAGAAATGATTCTCTATGATTATGTGTGTATTCCACAAAGTTTCATGTTTCAAGTTATTATTATTGTGATTACATTTCACTGCCATGATTTATCCCATGTTATGAAATTATGATCTCTTTTGCAGGTTAAGATTTCCAAAAGTTATGTTCTTATGTATACGATGTGATTGATATTTATTTTGTTTACCCTTACTGAGCATTTGAGCTCACCCTTTTATATTTTCTTTTCCACAGGATATAAAGAAAGGTTTTAGGTATAAAAAAAAGGATGATCTTTATGGGAGATGTTGAAGATCTTTCACCACGATTAGAAGATTTTATTTCGAGTTTCCAAAGACACTAAAATATTACGATCCTTGTGTTTGTGTTTTTGTTATGTACTAAGTATTCCGCAAAAGTAATGTAATCTCAATGTACGTCAAGATTCAGGTCTCTACACTCCCCCCAATGTTCCACCCTCCTAGTCTAGCAATGTGAGAAGAGATAAAATGACCCCCGAGTACCGCCACCATTATTTCCAAGGTTTGTATCTTGCACTGAGGGTATAGTAAACGCTCTATTTAGAGAAATTACATTGTATGATAAAGAATGTGAAATAGATGGAAAATAAAGACTCCAACCAACACCATCTTAGACCACAATGAAAAAGAAAACCCATGTACACATATTTAAGGTCATGAAAACCCAATAAAAAATAATGGAGGAAAACTACAAGTACCAAATGAATGTAAAACGACATCGACCATGAAGCCTGAACAACTCCAACAACCCAAATATAGTAGTAACCATCACGATATCAACCCTTATCCATGTGAAATGAAAATATTTTATACAACATTGGTTGAGTATACAAGTATACCCAGTAGGATTCTCCTCAGATCCACTCATGCAGATGTGGAGAAAGAATTTTGAAGCATAGTGAACCACAAGTGAAACTAAATCGACTACTAAATAGTTATACTATGTTCCTAGCCTCACCAGGTATACTCTCATAATAAATCACATAAAAGATACAAAATATAATTAATAAAGAAAAGGGTACCCTAATAACACTTCCCACCTGGTTTTTCGAGCTTCCATAACATTGCACATCCTGATACTCTCTCTCCCTAAGGGATATCCTGAATTCACAAGTTCGTAGAATCAAAACATGCACAAAGGCATTCCAGAAGACACTTGGGAGAAGCACCAAACCATCCACAAAGCCAGAAGTAACCAAATATTTATCTAGAGTCACCACATCTTATATATGTTGCATCATACATCATATATTATATCTCAATTCATAATATCACACACATCATGTAAGGATCCTTAATCCATCACAACATATACATGTTATACTTATAATAGTCTATAGGAATCCATGTCAGGACTATATGTGTGTGAAATAACCTCAATCCATTACGAACCTCTACACTCATATATGGGGAAAACTAACAGATGTGAATACCTGCACAAGTAACTACTAAGATAAGAGAGTGAGGCTAAAGGGATTAGTCAACAATCTGTCCTCACACCAGTATGTTAGGTAGAACACCCCCCAGTGCACTGAATCCCTGGGGTATCAATTTCCATAACGAAAAGGGTAGAGTAGCAAATATAAACTTAAAAAGTATTCTATATAATATATCTCACAAAAACAATATGGGGAAAACCTTGTATTATAATCATCTCCATCTAACACCTCCCATGCTTTCAGCTATCACTACTATGACTCGTATGCTACAAACACACACCCAATTAAAGAGATGCATTAATTACCTTATCAATTTTTATCAGTTATACACTATGTTAATTAATTTGTTAACCATTAATTAACCATTTTAACTTCCACATTATGTTTCATTAGTATCACATCAATGTTACATTCCCTCCAGGTATAACCAAACTAATTACAGAACTTCTCATAATCTCAACCATAGCTTTTTATCCCAGTAAGCTCCAACCCATGGGTTAACATAATTTATTCATTTATTTAATAGCATTACCACATTCCATATTTCCATGTATTCTAGGAAATCATTAAAATCTACCAAACATAAGTGGCTCAACATAGTGATTAGTTGATCTACCCATTGTGTCTTTTCCACATATAGTTGGAGTGTAGACTCGTCCATACTCGAGACTCTAAACAGGGATCACATGTTGAATACACCAAACTTATTCACCTATTTTGGAAGGAGGATAAGCAAGGCCATCAGCCTAAATTATTGGAAAAAATAAAGAAGATAAAATAACATGATATTAAATCAAATCAACTATTACAAAAATATGTATGACCATATTCATCCAATTACCTCATCACAGGTGTCATCCCAGACACCCACATGCATAAACAGATGCATCTATCCACTCTCATCATAAAATGCTTCCAACACCACAACTTGGACACCCTACCCCCACATACCGGCACAACCTTCTAAGATTATCAATCAAAGTCTCATACCAAAATACTAGAATCATGATAGAAATAAAAAAGAAACTGGGATCTTGTCCCCAAAACAAGGCCTTTAACCTTCACACAAAACAATCAATCACATCTCAAAAGAATAGGGTGATAGGCCTTTACAAGTAATTGGGTAACTCAGAGCCCTTAAATTAATTATATTTATCACAAAACTGGTTATTTGTTCTATTTTAAATTAACTGATTCACTGAAACATGCCTATCTACATCAATTTTATTATCTTCAAAGCACAACCAAAAAAAGATGAAATAAAAATCCACTTTATCTACGGAAAATTAATTCTAGAATAATCCTTTATTTATGTTCATTACTTATTTATATCCAGAATGATATTATAAAAAATAAAATCATATATATCACACAAACTATCAAAATAATAGATAATTACATCATTTGGAAATTGGTACTCATTCCTTAATCTGATTCCCATATTTTTTATGTTAATTATATTGAGATATAGTGGGATTAAACATAATAAATATATTAAGGAACATAAATGAAAAATTGAATCCATGAATCCCCTACCTAAAGTGGGTTTCGACAATCTTTGCTCAAGAACAACGAACACAACAGATAACAACCACCGCTCCTGCAATACTGAATCCACCTGAGGAAACAAAGAATCACAACACCAATAAAATACTAATAAATATTCATTAAAAACAGAGTAATCACATACCCCCATTTAGAAGAGTGGTACAGGATGAAATGGATCATAAAAACCACTAGAACAGAGGTAGAACATAAATTATATTGAAGACAGATTGATATTTCTGAGTTGCACTAAAAGTGGTGGTGCACATACAATAGGAATAATCTCAAGTGAAAACCCAATCCAAATCTACAACACAATGCATGACTTGTATGGGAAAGGGAGGTCTTGGTCATCTCATTCTTGGGTAAATATAGAAAAAGAAAAATGGTAGACCATTATAAAATCTAAATTGGGTTGCAGTTTAAGATATGGTTTAGATTTTCAAATTAAAGAGGTTATTGTAAACCTCACATGTTTTGACTATGTATAGGCCCCCAAACACTTATGAAAATATTTATAAAATTAATAGGCTTTGAAGTGCCCATAATTCCTTAAAAATGTCTTTGAATTCATTTTATTGAAATGATAAAATCATATATATGAAACTATAGGATGATGGAAACACTATTCAGGTGTCACCGTTGGATGAGTCATCATTGGATGATTCTACATTGGATGAGTCCTCATTGTATTAGTCCATATTGAAAGATTCACCATTGAACAGATCTATTTTGGGTGATTCTCCATTGGATGAGTCACCATTAGAGGAGTCTCAACTGAATGAGTCATTACTAGATGATCCACCATTGGGTGAGTCGCACTTGGATGATTCACCATTTGATGAGTCGCCATTGGGTGAGTCACCATTGAATTATCCACCATTAGAAGAGTCTCCATTGGATGAGTCTCCTTTTGATGTGTCATCATTGGATGTGTCACTATTGGATGAGTATCTATTGGATTAGTCTACATTTGAAATGTATTTATTGGATGAGTCAACAATGGATCAGTCATCATCGTTGGATTAGTTTTCATTGGATGAGTCCAAAATGATCATCCATGTGACTCCATGGAGTCTCACGACCTCCCATAGATATTTTCTCAACAAAACCTAAAATTTGGTCGACACCATGATTCATATGAATTGGGGATATTTCATCAAATGATGAACTAATACATATATTCCATCATAGCCTCCCTAATGGTGATGTACACAAGTAAAAAATTCTATATTAATGTCCTCCCACTTCCCCTAATGAACATATAATGGCTGGTGAAAACCACCAAGAGCTTAGTTCTTGGACATCACCTTCTGGAAAATAAAACATCAAGACACAAACCTTCCAACTTCATGCATCGACCCAAGCAACCAAAACTAACTCCTCAAAGTGCAGTACAAGTTTTTCATGCCATTATGTACTGCTAAGGGTGAACTATGGAACTCTATGAGAACTATCTAATGCTTCCCCCAAAAAAATTCCTATCTTAAAACAACACATGGCATAGTTAATCCTCATACCATCATGGGACCCTCTATGAACAACTCGGTCTCTCCAGACCACCACCTCATTATCCCCGAACTGGGACACATCAACCAGATGCACCAGAGATGACTTCAATATCATTTGAAAAACAAAACCTCTACCCCCAATATGTACCATGTATAGATTTAATTCTGAGAGATCTTCTGTCACCCTCATGAAATCATCATATACCCACATTACATCAATATAAAACTTCCTGCTCAACGCATCGGTCAAAACATTCTTGTTTCTAGGAGTATGAATATTTTTTAAGTCATAATCCAGTATGAACTCCATGCTACAACATGGTATAATGTTTTTTTTCATGCTGGGAGAAACAATTCCCCAAAATTTTAATATTAGTGAAGGCCACAAAACACTTGTCGATGATGTAATATATCCACATCTTCATGGAAAATAGAACTTCCTCTAACTCAATATTGTGGGCGGCATAGTTATACTAACAGGGGTGAAAATGTAGAAACCCTTAACAAAGGACTGATATCTTCTTATCAGAACAAAACCTAACCCTAGAAACTATTCGTCACATAAAACCTCAAATAGAACTTCGTTGTATGGATGAAAAAGTACTGAATCTCTACCAAACAACTTCTTAAAATACTTGAAAGCTTCTTGACACTGATTGTTCAACCTGAACACATAATCCTTTCTATATAACACTACCAGGGGGTCTCAACTCAAGATAAATCAGTTATGAACCTCATATAATAACCTTCAATATGAAGGAAGATTCACACCTTTACTAATGTATTAAGGGATTCCCAGGATAAAAAATCTTCTATCATTGATGGATCCATAGCTACTCCTTATCGAGATACAATATTCCCCTATAAAGGTACTCCTCAAGAAAAAAACTAACACATCAACAACTTCCCAAATAGCTATTGTAGATAAATAACATCCAAAATAATACACATATGCTCTGCGTGATCCTCCAAATATGCAACATTCAAAATGATTTCATCGATGAGGACCACTATGAACTTATCCATGAAATCATAGAACACAACATTCATCATCCCTATTAACATATTTGAAGCATTCATATAAAATAATAGTGTCACCGTAAACTCACAACTCCAATGAAAACAATGAAAAGAATTCTTCAGGATATCCTTATCCTTCACAAGCATCTGAAGATATCCAGGATACAATTCAATCATTGGTAACCAAAAATTACCATTCAGTTGATCAAAAAAATCATCAATCATTAGAAGATGATTGTAGTTCATCACCATCACATTGTTCCAATAATGATAATTTACACACAACTACAAACTTCCAATGGTCATATTCATAAATTAACATGTGCACCCAACATTGACACACTCAGATGAACAAAATAACACTATAAAAGATCATCATGTTATATATGATTCTATCAAAAATATTAAGGCACCATCCTATTCGAAGACATGCCTAGCTAAAGATTGTTCCTAGACATGATCTTATATTGAATGTGTAATGATACAAACTCTTCAAAATAGATATCAATGTACTCATCCAGGACCCCTGGAAACACCAACTAATGGACCTTTAACGAACTCAACATTAACTCAACCATCAAATATCAGAAGTAAGGAACACTCCTCTTAACCATACAAGGGACTCACTCCCCAACAAATATTTCTTTGTCTCAATCAATACTGATGATCTCCATATACCTCCAGAAGCAATCCATGATTACATACACTGAATAAAAACAATCCATATTAAAGAATAAATCATATGGATGAATTTATTAGTAAATGAAATCTCCCCAAGATAGATGATTCCATGGCACTATCTCATTATCTCTATAGGCTCAAAACAAGTTATTTTGACCTCTAACAGGAATAGTCAACTCCAAGGGATATAAAATTCACTCAAACTCGGATAAAAAATTGTGTAATAGGTAAGGTGATGTGGAAGTGTGTGTCACTACTGATTCAAACAAGGAATGCGGCCAAGTTGAAAACAAAAAAGGTACCTTTAATGGCATCTAGCTCACCTGAGGCTTAAAACTATAACACATGAAGCTGACCATGACTCACTCCATGACATCTCTAACCCCGATGAAGACCACATACATGGATAATCTCGGCTCTATTATGACAAGGATAGTCCTCGGGTTGTCCTCTTCCTACCCCATATGCTCTATAATGATCCAGAATTAGTGCACCCTACTGCTGGCTCAGCTGAAACTGCCTTAATGGAGGAACTAGAAGTGAAACACCTAACACATTCTGACTATTCATAATTGTCGGTCACTCATGTTATAGATGATCTCAACCCCCATAATTAGAACAATTTATGGATCCCTTGGCATATTTATGTGAGTTACTGTCCATATAGAAATGAGATACATAGGGGTGGGACCTACACCAAACAAGATGTAAACTCTTCAGTACTAACCCAGAATCCAAGACCACATATCAACATTGTGGGGAAACATGATGACTCCCCTCTCATGATGATCTGGTTATGGTTAACATCCTCAATATGGGATTTTCCCTTGAAAACCCCTCAAGATATTACAGTAATACGAATTGGGTGATATTGCACTGGATATATGGATGGCAAGCCTCTTAGAAATGCCTCTGCCTAGCCTCATCAATTAGAAATAGGTCTGAAGCATATCACAAACGTTTCCTAAAATGGATTCCAAACTCTCTCACACTAGATATCCCCTTTTTAAGGGTATGAAACTCATGGTGGATGAATTCCATCAAGATAGAAGAAAAAAACTTGTCTCTAAATTTGTTTTGGAACTCCTCCCCCAAAACATTTGACACATTGTGATATTAGAGAAACAATAACCACTAATGTCTCGCTGATACATGTAACACTGTGAAAACCAATGGTACCCAATTCTCTTTCAATGAATAGAACAATCTGAAATCATTCTAAAACTCCTCTAACTAGTCTTTTGTGACTTCATATAACACTAATCCCTCATACTTCTACACACTCTGTTGTTGAAAGTCTCATAGTTTTCCCCTCTATGTGTCATAATAATCAAACACTACTCTATGTATATCTTCTAACATAACCTTCTAGTCTTCTTCTACTTGAATCAGACAAGGATGTTGACCTAGAGCCATACCTAAATAAGAAATAACATTTAGATCTCCTAAACATGTAATATATAAGACTTAAAAAATAATTTCTTTCCTTTTATTAATTTTATGATATCTTATCCCAAGTTCTACTATTTAAAACATAGAATCGAAGAATAATGATTCATGATTCATTCATAGGTCTCTACCCTATAACCAGAATCACTTCATTTTCACCACTAGAGACTTCATGGTCTATGAATAAAATAACAGGAGTCCCTAAATACCTATGTCTTAGCTGGTATCCAAGGTTTACGACACATAATTGACATGGATGACACGTTTTCCCTACTAACCCATGCAATCACACCTTATCCTAACTATGATCTACATCATATCCCTCAACTAGACTTTTGTTACCAATCTCTCTTACCCCCTCCCCAAAAGTGTACCCCTCATGGGAAAACAATGTTTGTAAAGAGATAATGACCCCTATGTTCTACCTATATTTGTCACTATTTTGGTGACTAGAACCAGTAGTATAATAAACACACAAATGGGTGGCACTACTCTATAATAGAATGAATACTAAATGGGTAGATAAGATAGACAACAGCCAACTCAATCTCAAACCATAATGTAAAATAAATCCCAAGTACACATTTTTAATTTCATAAAAAACTGCTACAACTAAAAGGGGGAAACTGTAATTACCAAAGGAAAGTAAAATGGTTGCATCCAAGATTCCCAAAAAGATCATGCAACCCCATTCTTGTATTTGAAAACAAGATCTCAAACCTACTCCAAGTGATGTGAAAATAGTTTATATAACGTAGGGTGGGTATAGTATTATACACAGTAGGATCCTCCTTGGAACCTCTGATGAAAAATTAATGAAGTCATGCTAAAGGATTGTGAATGAAAAGTGAAACTAACTCATCGCAAAAATAGGTATACCAATTTCATATCCTTTATAGGGCTACACTCACCAAGTATTTCATTAAATAGTGTAATATATAATGTATAATTCTAGGGTACCTTTTCAAATAGTTTGCGTCTTTCTCAAAATCACAAATCCTGATCATTTGTAACTAAAATGAATGCCTGAATTCAAAAATACATTACATCCCTCTATACACATATATGGGTAAAACTAACTAACATGTATACCATCACAAGTAACTACCAAGGGAAAATAGTGATTCCAAAGGGGGTAGTCTGCCATCCATCCTCCCACTGAGATGTTGGGTAATATACCCTAGGGATCGGAATCCACATGGAGTCAGTTTAATTAAATGAAAAGATGGATTAGTGTATAGAAACTAAAATATTACAGGAAATGACATATCTTACAACCAAACTATCAGAAAACCTATTCTTAGACTAATCTTCAGTAAACCGCTCTCAGAATCCTGACATCTACTACCAAGACTAGAAATCCTATCATCATAAAACCAATTTAAGAGCTACATTGTTTAACATTATCCCTTTTTATTAGTTTCCCATTACATTAAATATTTAATTAACCATTAATTAACCATTATCAATTCCACATTATGTTTCAATAGCATCACAACAATGTCTCATGCCTTCTAGGAATAACAAAACCGAGTCAACAACTTCTTAGAATCACTACCCCGTTAGTGTATCCCTGTAAGTATCAACCCCATGAGTTATAATGATTAATTAATTTTTTTATTTAAAAAAATTACCACATTCTATATTTACATGTATTCTATGAAATCAATCTATGCTAGCAAAAACAACGGGTTCAACAATATGGAAAAGTGATCTACCCATTGAGTCTTTTCTACTTCTATCAAGAGCGTAGACCAATATATTCTATAGAATAAAAATATGTAATTCACATGGAATAGGCCAGGAGTCTTCACCTCTTTTAGGAGGAGGGTAATAAATAGCATCATCCTTGATCAGTGGGGAAATGAAACATGTTAAAAAACATCCTATTCAACAACAAAAACTTTTATAACAATGGGTAAGACTAACATAAAGTCATTCAATTATCCCTGGTGTCCTCCCTGACATAGACATCCATGAACTAATGCATCTCACCACACGATGCAACAACTGATACGTCCACCACCTCTGGATATCCTTGTGCAAACATAACACTATATCCTTCAAGGCTCAGAGATCCTATGCTCATTCCATAACATAACAAAAATTAAACAATTAACTAAGCCACTGGTCTCTTGGCCCTAAAACAAGTCATTTAGATTACACACACAATGAGCAGTCAAATCACTAAAGAATTGGGTGCTAGGACTTTACAAAAAAGAGGGTTACTCAAAACCCTTAAAGTAATTATCTTTATTATACAAAGAGTTATTTATTCCATATTGAATTAATTGATTGATTTAATCCTTAATAATTTAATACATTTTTTTATTATCAATGAAAAACAACAACAACATTCATTAAAAAATCCTCTTTATCATTTTCTAATTAATTTGAGATTAATCCTAGATTTACATTCATTACCAATTTCCATCACGAATGACATGTTTATAAGAAATTCATATATATCACACTATCTATAAAAACAAGAGGCAATAATATCTCTTGAAAATTGATACAAACTCTTTAATCATGTTTAGATGTTTATTATGTTAATTCCATTTCTATCCAGTGGTAAAAAACATATAAACTATATGAATAAACATAAATAAAATTGAAAAACCACAAATCCAATACCAATTTTTTTTGTATTATTATCTTGAAAATGACTGAAAAAGCGTATCATTATCACCTCTCCCACTACACTGCATCCACCTAAGGACACAGCGACACCACTGCACAAACAAACAACCCAAAAATCTTTATTAGAAACATGGAGAGAGAATTCCACCATGAAATAGAGGGATAAGATGAAACATATCATTGAAAACATAAATCCTGGGGTATGAGATTCCATATATCATAGATAGATTGATACTTCCTTGTTGCACAAAAACAGGGGGTGCACATGTAGTACGAACACACTCCTGGGAAAACTCGATCAAAAGATATAACAAAATGAATTAACCATACAGGAAAGAGTTTCCTGGTGTGTCTCCTTCTTGGGGAAAATTGATAAGATGAATAAGTTTTATCCTTTGTAAAAACTAAATGGATATGGAATTTATGATATTGTTTAGATTTACCATTAAATGAGGATCAAGACAATCTCTAGTGTTTTGAATGAGTAAAGGCACCTGGAACCAATAGAAACATTAGATAAGAGTAATGGGCATTGAATTAGAATATAATCCTCTAAAACAAAGCTTTTATTTTATTTTAAATTAACTATTACATCAATTAGGTGAAACTATAAGAATCTAAAATCACGGTTCCTGATTCACCATTGGACGTGTCCTTGTTGGATGAGTCTCCATTAGATGATTCGCCATTAGAGGATTCATCATTGGATGAGTTACCTTTGGATGAGTCACCATTGGATAAGTTACTTTTAGATGAGTCACCATTGGTCAAGTAGCCTTTGGACTATTCCTTATTGGACTCCAGGTCATTACACAAGTTGACTATAAAGGAGTTGTTGTTGGACAAGTCATCATTAGACGAGTCTCCATTAGATGAGTCACTATTCACAAGTCATAGTTGGAATGAGATACCATTTGAAAGAGTTACCATTTGAACAAGATATGATTAGAAGGAGGTATCATTACAATCAGTTAACATTGGAACGAACTACCTTTGAAACGAGCTACCATTCTTGAAACATTGTTCACAACATTTGAAATTTTGGAAAAGTGTTGGAAAAATTCATTTTGACCTCCCAGAACACCCCAAAACAGCATATTTCATAAATGGAGTGGACTGGAAAGGTTTGTGCCTTTATAAGGTGTATGAATTAGGAAAAATAAAAATGCTCATTCAGAATGATACCTCTTCTTGAGTTACCCTACTTCGGTTTGGTTGAAAATCTATCACAGGATATATTTGTAACAAAAAAAGGATTCTGTTGTGACAGGGGAAGTTGGGGATTATATTTTTTATGTTAATGGATGAATCAAAATGGTTTTAGGGTGTGAAGAGGAGAGGAGTTTGGGTGGCCTTTTATAAGTTAGGTTTGAAGAACATTAGTAATTTTTATAAATTATGAATTCTACAAGAATTTTATTCATGTTACATGATAAAAATAGTATATAAATCTCTATTATAGAGGTTATAAGCACCAAATATGTAAATAAAATATATTTTATACATGTTTTTAGGTCAATATTACAATTTTATATATAGTTTAATCCCATGTAAATTGATTTTACCTCAACTAATTTAATTAATTTTTACAGTTTTAACTATTCATTTAAAACAAAAATTATGTCGATCAAATTATATAATATAAATTATCCAACTAAAAAAAATTAATCCATTTTTCCATATTCAATTAAAATAATTGGATAATTTTACTTTATAATTTTTCATTGAGATATGTTGAGAAAGACATTGTCAATTAAGAGATGCTAAAATGTTTATAAATTTTCTCTATCCAAGTTTACTATGTAATAGATTAAAATTAAAAAAATTAGTTTAAAATAAATATATTTGAAAAAAAATAATTTAAACAAATTTATTATATAATTTAAATTCCTAAAGAAAATAAATGAAAAGGGAGTTTTCAATTATGAATAACTACTTTTCACAATTCATAAAAAATTTAATCTTTTCAAAAAAATATATAATATAATATATTATAATTATGAAATTATGATTTAAAATGTATTTTTTATTTTTTGAAGTAATTTTTATAATTGTCCAAAAATTAATTTCATACAAAAAAAACAAGATTCAAAAAAAATAAAAAATTTAAGATATGTATTTTTTATTACACAAGATGATTTTATATTAACACTACGTCTTATAATAATCATTGTATGAATATAAATTTTATAAAACAATATATATATATATAATTATTAAATGCTGTTTCTTTTAATAAATTTATATGTAGAGTAATTATGTAATTTAATCTATTTTTCAGAAAAAAAACTCCATTTTTTAACAAAAAACAGATACTAAAATTCAACATAATGGTGACGGAAAAGTAATTATGTTAAATTAATTTAAATAAATAATACTTTTGTTAGATGAAATAATATTAAAATAATAATTTTACTCTTGAATTACATAAATTATTAAAATGAAGTGACATTTTTACGAAAATATGCATCTTCCACTGTCCATGGGAAAATCAATAAATTTTTTAAAAATAAAAAAAGTTCACACAAGCTCTATTTTTATTTGACGATTCAAAATTAGAATTTTATATATTAAAAAAATTTCTATAATTAAAAAAAATTAATTACAATATTTTATTCATAAAAATAAATAAAAACCATTTTTGAAGAAAACATTTTTTTAAAGAAAAAAATTATTTTATTAAAAATTTAAAAATAATTGACTAAAAGCTTGTTGATAATTTATATCAAATAAAACACATATATAAATATTTATTTAATAAGTTATTTCATAATTATCATACACTATAATTTAATTTATTTATTTTAAGGGTTATATATATCGAGGGTTATTCATACTTGGTGTTGCGTGTTTATAACACTATTGAACATAAAAATCACAGTGTTTCACTATCTCAATATATCTATGAGATTTAATTTATTTATGTTTATTTATAACATAAATTGTCATGGAGTAAAATTTGCATCACAGTTTAGTGTTATTTATTGCTTATTCTGGCCAAAAGTATTTCCTTCTTTTAAAATATCTCTGTTTTACGTCCTCCCAAAATGAATACATTTCATCCCCATAATTTAAATTTCATCTCAATAATCAAAGGTTGAATATTTGAAAATACATTTTTTTTAATTTCACAACAAAAAAGGGTCATTAAATGTTCTTCTAGCTGAAAAATAAAGAGAAATGTGAATTTCATTTTGAATCACAGATATTTGGTTTCCAACTAAGGTAATACAGTTGGGATGTGATTAATTGGACATTGAAGAAAAGGGTATATTAAAAATAATGATATAGTGTGAAAGAGTTCATAAATTTCAATAAATTGAACGATCTATACACTGTTATCAACCAAACCAATGATGTTGGAAAAGGCCTTTGATATCTTCAAAATAATAGATATATGAAAATTCATTTAATGTTCATTTTCATAGGGTTAAAAAATTCCATTATGATATTGACTAAGAGAATATAGAAACATAGTTAATTCATGAGTATAATTTCATATTTTTGGGAATTTACACCACAATATCAAATTCTTCATTTAATGAAGAGTATTAAATGTTAATTTATGATCAATAAACCTCAAAAACAAACATTTAAAGAGAAAATAACCATATATGTTATAGTAAATCTATTACACATTTATTTATCCATTAAAAAAATTAATATGGATAACACATCGAATGTTAAATGTCAAAATGGATTAAACATCATATGGAACATCAGTCACCAGTATTTAATGGAATTAAAAAAATATGAAACTAAACCATCCCGTGAATGAATTACTATATAAAAAATATAACCCCAACAAAATCAATAGTAAATATTGTTTTTACATTATTTGTTATCTCATAAATTTCATCTTACATGAAGAAATAGAAATATTTTTTAAAATATCATTAATACGATTGTACCGAAATCAATCATTAATCCCATTGTTATCTATACTATTAAAATGTTCTCTCGTAATAACCTCAATATCCATGATCTGTTAATCCCTGGATACTATCAATACCATAATTTTTTTTATAAAAAAAATAAATACAGTCTTAAAACTAAATGAATGATTTAAATATATTTTAACATAATAAAACATCTCTTTAAATGTCAAAAAATGAATTTAATATTTCATTTCTTCAAACATAAAAGTTCTATATATGACTATGAACTTATTATCATTATTAAGCCTGTAGAACTATGATAGTATCCTAACTCATCTATTAAAACTTGATCAAATCATCAAAATATAACAAGATATATAAACCTGCATCTGATACCAAATACAACAGCCCAGAACACACACATTATGATTTAGTGATGATATTAGAAACATTTCATATCTAGCAACGATATAGATGGAGGTGACCAAATTCTCGCTAGTGAATAATTAAAATATCAAAAGTAAATATTAGATCACTTTAATTATCAAGTATTTTTTACATTTCTATTTTGCATAATTAGGAAGAACTCATATATAAACAGTAACATTGCATTTAAATGATCATTTATCACACTCAAACCAGCTTTCTATATTTCCCATCAAGTAATTATTATCATATATATTAATTGATTCCATACATAATTCATTAAACAAAATTTATTTATAACATGCGGAAAATGATTCATAATAAGGGTGAGCTATATTGATCAACAATAGTAAACATATGCATTAAAAATTTAAGGTAATCAATTATTATAAGAAGTGAATAAGGGTATGTTGATATAAACAAAGAAAATGAGAGAATAATAAGATAACTCATACCCTTAAATACCTTAATCATAAATTAAGAAATATGGAAAAATTATTTTTAAAAGGAATGGGTAATAAGAATCGACAATCATTATCCATATTATAACATTCTTTATCGAAGTAAACATTATAAACTCAAAGAAATCACATATAAAAAGTGTCGATATGACAGAACATCATCTTCATAGAAAACATAAATGACCGTTATAAATGAAATTACCATATTTTTGAATTATTATATAATTATCTTGATAAAATACTTATTTCTAAATTAATAGAAGTTATATATGGGAACACCTATCATTTAAGAAATATCAGGCTCACCTGGACGAATTAGACAACAGAAATTATATAAGAAATAATGGGATCACATTGCAATATCAAGGAATATGCCTAGATTATAATTTCCATTAACAACATTATTAATAATATACATTATGATTTCATTTCATTATAATACTTATATAATAGTCGTTATTTGTTTTATAACATGTGTACACCATAAAAAATAAAAAACTTCCATAATAACCTCTTTAAATTATTAATACCCTATGGAATTAAATGTATTTCAATAAAAAACTATTTGAAATATGATTACCAAATGGAAATGAAATTCATACCATAACAATATATTACAAACATTTTTAACCCATGGTAATTAAAGGGATTTCGTAACAATCATCATTAAACATAATTAACTAATTGAAAATAAATGAGTTCTAAAACAGTCTATTTGGAATGATCTTAATCCACCTAGAGAATGAATGAGAACAATGTATCATTTCAAATTTTCTATATTAGATCATATGTAAAAATTAGGGTTGTAGATGTTTAATAATTTTAATACAATTAAAATATAAAAAAAATAAATTTGGAGGAATATAAAATTTTCTTTTTGAAACTATAAATTTAAAAAAAACAAAAACTCATAAAATATTGTTGAAATAAATATAATTAAATACAACTGTAGAAAGTTATTAAAGTTGTACTCAAATTTGATTAAAAATTTAATGGAAGAAAAATTACCATTATATTTTAAAAAATCATTTTTAGAACATTTTAAAAGTACATTTAATTGACAATATCCTTGTAAAAATTATAGAGGATGAATTATCCACATTAATTTAAAAAATAAAATTTTCATGAAATCATTAAATGATCTCTTATTGTTGGCCATTAGATGTTATCATTGGTAATAATGGTCAGTTTAGATAAATTCATAGAATTGGATTCTTTTATTTGAGGTTCTCTTAATATTTATATACACTATAATTGTTCTATAAGATTTTGAATGACCATATGTTTAATGTCTTATACACAACTTTATGTTTTAATAAAATATGTATTAATTGATTAATGGTAATTTGATGGATTTTTTTGGTAGGGGAATTTTTACCTCAAGGATAAATATGAAGTGTATTTTTTGGAGGAATTATTTTTCATGTTTTTAATAATGAACAACCAGTATATTGAGAGGAAACACATCACATTCGACAGGGAAGTGGGTATTGGACCCATGATTGAAGGACAATAAGGGTTTGAGTACATACCACTATACTCTATGATATTGTAGTCAGTATGAAAATTTTTAGAGGTAAATATTATGATAATTTTAGATTCATATGGTAGTTTATTTTAGGAATAATGGTATATTTATCATGGATGGGAATTTCATCAAACCCTTCTATTATTTTGGTTTTAAACTTAATGATGAAATATCAGATAAATTAATGGGTATTTATTTATGGAAGGGTATGACCAGAAAATTTTGTATTACTTGTAAATTATTAAGAATAATATATCATTTTTTTTAATTTTTTTTAGAATTATCATACCATATCCCATAAAATTTGGTTTTGTTTAATATCTAAATACCTAAGGGATATCTTTTTAACCCCATTATGGATATGTTATTATTATAAGTTTTTATTTATGTTCTATGTGTAGTAATGTAATTTTTAAACAAACATCATATAGAAAAATATATGATATTGTGGGGTAAGTTGATTAATGATGAAATTTTTGTTTTCAAGAAAGTATATTTCATTATCTTTTAAGTATAAATCATGAATGAATCCTTAAAAATTATGAAAGGGATTATAAAAATAAGATCCAATATAAATCTTCTCTATTGATATCAATGATTTTTTAGAAATCTATATTGATTGTGATTTTTTAATTTAATTCATATCGAGGAAGTTCTCAATCACTATCTATTGTTACATTGGATTTAGTATTCCCTTCAAAATATATATTTTAATTTCACACTATTGTTCCCCATATATGGAATCCTAGTTATGAGTAACATCATCTGAAATTTATGTTTACCATAAAAACTTTTAAATTATTTTTTATTTACATCAAATGTATGATGTGGGATTCTATAATAAAATTGTAAAATATATTATTATTTTGATAACCAAGATGAATTTTGAGGGTGAAATTCATTTTAAGGGGGTTTGGAAATATCATCCAGATATTATTGGAAATATATTATTTTAAAATAATTTAAATAATTACATAGATTTATTTAAATGAATGAAATTATTTATCATTAATTACAAAAAAATATCAATATTATATTTGGTTTCATGTAAAATTTATATCTTTTATAAGTTATGTTACCCACCAGGCCATGTATTAGCGAAAGAAAATATATTATTAATATAATTATTCTACACCATAGTTGTAACCAAAACATCTGAATGGAAGAAATTTTCCTGTTTAAATAAATTATAATAATATATTTTCCATATATTTTTGATATTAATTCATGAGATTCCAATTAATTAGAAATTAATATAAAAAAAATTTTAATATAGATTATTTTTTTTATAAAAAAAATTGTATGCACCAAAGGTGTGTCCTATTAATTAATTAAATTAATTTCTATTAGTCTATGATATTAAATTTCATGACCCCCTCCCCACAAGGTGTACCCATCCTGGGCCAGAAATGTGCGGAGGGAGATATTCAATGAGAGTCCTGCCTCTAGTAGGCCTCAGGTAGGGGACTTGCACTGAGGGTATAGTAAGCACACAAATGGAAGGAATTACCCTCGAAGAGAACACATGCGAAAGAGAGATATAATATAGACACTGACCTACTCTAACTCAGGCATCAGTATAAATGAAATCCCATGTAAACATATGTAATTTCATGAAAAACTACTTCAACTGAATGGGGAAAACTGTAAGTACCAAAAAGAATGTAAAAACAACCACAACCACGATGCCCAAAAATCTCTTGCAACCCCATGCTAGTAGAAACTAGCCTGACCTCCAACCTTCTCCATGTGACCTGAATAATAGTTCATATAATCATAGTGTGATTATAACAGTATACTTAGTAAGATCCACCATGAAGCCTATCATGCAATAGTAAATAAATCATGATAAAGCACAATGAACAACAAATGAAACTAACTCGTCATATAAAAGGGAATAATATGTTCCCAGCCTCACTATGGATACTCTCACAAAGTAATAAATACAAGATTATATAATATAATAAAAAATATCAAGGGCCCCCTACTACTACCTCCCCACTGGTTTTCCACTTTTCCCCAATGTCGCATGTCCTAAGCATCTCTCTCCAAAAAAGGCATGCCTGCAAACACCTGGGAGCACCACCAAAACATGTACCTCATCCGAAAATAATACCACATCCACCTATGAAATGTAACCTGAAAGGTTCTAGGAGACACCACAGCTCTCATAACATGTATCATATGTCAGTAAATAAACCTCAAGCCATTATAGCTCATACACTGAGTAAGGATACCCATTCAATCATATCCTATACACAATACACCTATAGTTTTCCATAGAAAACAATATCCAGAATATATGTGTGTGAATTACCACAAGCCATTGCAGCCCTCTACACACATATATGAGGAAGACTATCCACTGGGCCTACCATCATAAGTAACTACAAATAGAAGAGATTGGGGATAAATGGGTAGTTATCCATCCATCCTCTAACCATAATTTTGGGGAAAACAACCCCAGGGCTCAGAATCCTTAGGGTATCAGGTTCCCTAACTGACGACGTGGATTAGCGTATAGAAACAGATAATGTACCAAATATACTATAGCTAACAACAACATAATGTGCATAACCTAGTTTTACACTCAACTGCAGCTAACGTCTCTCAGACTCCCAGATTCCACTTCTAAAACTAAGTATCCAATAAGCAGATAAGCAATTAAAGAGATTTAATACATTAATTAATTCCCTTTTTATCAATTTCAGTTTACATTAATTAATTCATTAAACATTAATAAACCATTAACAATTCCACATTATATTTCATTAGAATCACACCTAAAGTCCACTGTCCTCAGAATTTCATCCTTGTAAGCTCCAACCCCTTGGGTTAACATCATTTATTAAATTATTAATTTACAGCATCACATTACCATATTCCTACGTATTCTAGAAAAATTGATTATGCAACTAAACACAAGGGGATCAACACGGTGAGTAGATGAAATACCCAATGAGTCTTTCCCTCCTCGATCAAGAGCATAGACCCATACTCCCTTGAGAAGATAAACATAGAAATCACATTTCATACCCCACACCACTTTGCCCCTTTCTGAAGAATGGTATGAAAGGTCATCTTCCTTGATTAGTGGAGAAGGAAAGTAAATAAACAACCAATAAAAATATTCTAGCATCCAAACATTCAAATACAATCTGTTTCATTATACATATTGTCCTTACCGACACCCAAAGTCATAAATTGATGCATCACGCCACTCTAGGAGTCAATTGATTCCACTACCAATAGGCCTCTCTTCCCCCACATATCACAACAGCCTTTCAGGATCACATCACAACCAAAGAAGCGGGAAAACAACCATCATATAAATTGGTCACTTCCCCCTTGAACAAGTAAATGTGTAACTAAGAACCCTAAAAATAATTATCTTTTATCAAACATATTATTCATTAATCCATATTGGATTAATCAATTAATTATTCTTAGTTTCTATCTCCGAGAAACCTAAATAGTAAGAAATCACAAAAAAAATTAAACATTCTTACTGCACCAATTTGATACACATCAAACTAAAACAATAAGAACAAAAATCATATAGATTCCTATTTATGTTCAGCCAAAAAATTATCAATTAATTCTAGCTTTATGTTCTTTACCAACTATCATCATGAACAAAAAGATTAAAAAAAGAAAGAATAGATATCACACCATCTCTCAATACTATAGGTAGCTACATATGATCAATATCAATTTACTTACATGATTCAAATATTTATTATGTAAATTCCATTATGATCCAGTGGGATAAAACATTATAACTATATAGTTTCATGTAAAATAAATAAGAAGCAATGAATCTCCTACCTCAACTAGATCTTGAAATTATTTATATGAGAATGATCCACACAACGGGTTACAATCTTCTCCCTCGTAGCAACTATATCCACCCAAGGATATAGAGACACAACCTCACCGATCAACACCCATGAAAACCCCATTAGGAACATAGAGATAGAATTCCGAAAAAAAATCAAGGAGAAAAAGAAGGATATGAAACCAAAACAATTATGATAGATCATCCATTATATCAAAGATTGGTCGATACTACTTGGTTACATCAGAAATAGAGGTAAACTAATCCAAGGAGGAAATATTGATCACAGAACTAATATGGAATGTAATTAATGGTTCGAGTGTCTCATAGTTGGGAATATAAATTAAGAACTAGGTAGGATGATATCTTGTCCCTTTATAAGATTTAACAGATCATCAATTTATGATATGTTGGATTTTCCATTAAAAGAAGATCGCATTAAACCATGTGGTTTGACCAAGTAAAAGCATCCCGATCCTTTGGAATGTTAATATAAGATTTACGCCCTTTGAATCGGACATAGAGTTCATAAATAGAGGATTTAAATGAATTTTATGTCAATGGAAACATCAAAGGGGAGAAACTATAGAAAGCTGGAAACACTATTCACGAACACGAAATTTGGAGAAGGAAAAAAATTATTCATAAACATCACTATTGAAACCTCACCATTGGAACCTCACGGTTTTGGAAACACTGTTCAAGAACCTCACCATTCTAGAAATATTTTTCATGAACCTCACAATTGAAACCTCACCATTGGATCCTCACCATTCTAAAAACATATTTCTTGAACTCAAAATTAGGAAATGGAAGGAGGCTACCATTGGAACCTCACTGATGGAACTGTTCACATCGACCTCCCTAATGGAAATGTTCACCTCAACCTCACCAATGGAACTGTGTACATCAACCTCACTGATGGAACTGTTTACATCGAACTCACTGAGGGAACTATTCACATCGACCTCCCCAATTGAACTATTCACATTGTCCTCACCGATGAAACTGTTCAAATTGGCCTCATAGATGAAACTATTCACATCGACCTCACTGATGAACTAGTCACATCACCCTCACTGATTGAACTCTTCACAAAAGAGAAAATTTTAGAATGTGTTGGGGATATGACAACTGACTTCTCATAACACCTCAAACACCAGATTTCCTCAATGGAATATACCAGAGAGGTCTGGGATATTACATCAGATACCTTTCATAACATTCTCATCCACGATAATTCAAAACCAACCAAAAAGAGAATACAAATTATGTCTGAACAACAACCCATAAAGATAGATCTCAAAAGAGTGAAAGTCTCGAGAAGCAACCAAAGAAAGACATCTCATAAACATGAATGGTCTATAACCACAAAGGGGATACTGTTACATGAAAAAATTAAACATAAAATAACCATGGGTACTGAGCACATATCTGTGACTCACATTTCCAGGTACTCTTCTTCATGACATTGTGTCACCATAAAACTTGAACCCATGGGATAGAATGCTTCGACAAAATCTTCTCTTGGTGGTCTTGGATATCCATAGGTCGCTCATCAATGGTTGCATCATTATCAACATTGATCTCTCCCCAATTGATGAAGTGAAATTCATCATGAAGATAATGACGGAGTTGTGACTCATGAAAAACATTGTGTATCTAACTCATCTATGGGGGGGGGGGTGTGCTACTCAATATTCCATAGATCCAACATGAGGTAACACCACGAAATTCCCAATAAACTAATGAGAAAAATTACTCCCATGACCAAACCTTCTTTTCCCATGACGGGGAGTCACCTTCAGAAACATGTTATCCCCAACATCAAATTCTAAGGGTCTCCTCCTTTGATCGACATATTATTTCTGACGATCCTATGCAGTCTTCATCGTCTCACAAATCACCTAAACCATCTCTATTTTTTTCTACACTAGCTCTGGTCTATGAATTGATGACTCTTAGACCCCAATCCATCACAATGGTGAACGACAAGGCCAACTATACATGGTTTCAAACGGTTCCATGCCAATAATGGAGTGAAAATCATTGTTGAATGTGAACACCACCAAGGGTAAGTTCCTCATCCACAGACCACCAAAATACAAGACATAAGAGCATAATGTGTCTTCAAGTGTCTGGATGGTCCAAACATTCTGATTGTCTATCTGAGGATGAGAAGTAGTGTTATGGCATAACTAAGAACCAAAAGCATGCGGGAGACCTCTCAATCCCCTTGAGGTAAAACGAGGATCTCGATCAGAAATGATCGTCCTTGGAACTCCATGAATTTTCACTACCTCCTCTAGATACATCCTTGTCAAAAAATCTACTATGTTTAACTCTTTGATTTCTATAAAGTGGGATTATTTTGTTAAACGGTCCACTACCTCCCAAATTGCATCATGTCCTCCCTGACCTTGAGGTAAATTAGTAACAAAGTTCATTGAGATGTCCTCCCACTTCCATTAAGGAACATCTAACGACTATAGAAGATCACCAGAAACACAGTGTTCGACCTTAAACATATGGAAGACAAAACATTGAGACACAAAAATTGCAACAACACACTTATTCCCATGAAAATAAAAATGGCTCTTAAAGGATCGGTACTTCTTTGTCACACCGAGATGCACCGCTAAAGACGAACTTTGGAACTCTCTAAAAACCATCTTTCTCTTCATCAAAGGAACAAATATTCTTCCATCATACAACACTCAGTGTTTTTCATCCTCAAAATGACCATCAGGGGCCTCGCCACAAACCACTAAGTCTCTCCAGACCTCCACCTCTAGATCCCACAACTGGGACTCTTCCACCTTCTTTACTAGAGATGAATGCACCGTCATCTGAAAAAGACAACCTCTACCCCCCAACTTCTCCCATATCAAGATGTAAAGCTGGAACTTCTTCCATTACTCTCCAGGAGTCACCATATCCATACACTATGTCACTATGTGACTTTTGACTCAGTGCATCAACTTCAACATTGCCATTTCTAGGTGTATACGATATTTCAACATCAAATTCATGTAAGAACTACATCAACTGATGTTGTCCTATGTTCAAGTCACACTAGGAGGAAACATTCCTTAGGCTCTTATGATCGGTTAAAACCAAAAAGAGCTGACCAATGAGGTAATGTCTCTACAAATTTATAGAAAACACCACTGCAGCAAACTCAAGATCACGAGAGGCATATTTACGTTCATCGGGACATAACTGCTGAGACCCATAAGAAACAATTGATATTTTCCACATTAAAACATAGCCTATCCCTAGATGAGAAGCATCAAAAAATATCAAACTTAACTCCCACATATGGAAGAAAAATAACTACAGCCCTTACTAACATCTCCTTTAGATACTCATAAGCTTCCTAACACTGATCAATCCATTTGAACGCCTAATCCTTCATGGTCAATGTCTTCAAGGGAATCACAACACAAGATAAAACCACTATGAACCTCCTATAGTAGCTTGAAAGTCCAAGATAACTTTTCACCTCTAACACTGTCTTGGGGATGCCTAGGACACAACTACTTCTATCTTTAATGGATCCACAACTACTCCCTACAGGGACAGAACATGCCCAATGAAACAGACTTCTCGAGCCAAAAACTCACACTTCGACAACATCCCGAATAGCTGATGTTGATGAAAAACTACGAAAATAGTGTGTAGATGATCTGGTTTCTCCTCCTCATACATGGTGTAAACAATTATATTGTTGATGAAAATCACCATTAACTGATCCATTAACTCAGGGAACACAACATTCATCAATACCATGAATAAAGATAATGAAATTTTCACACTGGACAATATTTCAATGAAATCATAATGCCAATGACGACAATGGAAGGCTGTCTTCAGGATATCCTCATCCTTCACATGCATCGGATGATATCTTGACCGCAAGCCAATCATTGAGAACCAAATTTCACCCCTTAGTTGATAGATTAAATCATAAATCCTTGAAAGAGGTTAGATATTATTCACTATCAATTTTTATAAGCAATGATAATCGACAACCAACCGCAAACTGCCATGTTCCTTCTTTATGAACAAAACCGGTGCACCCCATAGTGACATACTTAGTCAAACAAAACCTCAATATAACATTACATAAAAATGTATATGTACCTATCATAACTCAAAAGGGTCCATCCTTTAAAGGGAAATATATAGGATATTCTCATGGTTGTAGCTCTATCCCAAACTCGATCTCTCATAGAGGGGGTAATTCTACAACCTCTTATCAAAAGAAATCAGGGTACTCTTCTATGAGCCTAGGAAATGCCAACTACTGAACCTCTAAAGAACAAAGCATCAGCTCATCCATCATGGATGATAAGGACAAAACATGCACTGACCCATCAGAGGGGCTTGCTTTCCAATGAACACCATTGGGTCTCCCTCCACATCGAAGTACATAACCTGCCTCCGGATGCAATCTACGATAACCTGCACCAAATAAAACCAATCCATGCCAAGGATGACATCATAAGGTTGTATTCATCAACATAGGAAATCTCCACAAGCGCTACATTTCCCCAGCACTAGCTCACAGCCTCAACATCCTTCAGACAAGTCAGTTCGGCCTCCAACTAGTGCAGTCAATGCCACGGGCTCTGGAATCCTTTCTACATCAAGTCCCAAATCATTGACAAGGGTACGTGATATGAAGGGGTGTTTTAATCTTGAATCCAATAAGGCATACATCAAGGTGGAAAATAAGAAAAGGGTACATGGATCGATGTCTGGCTCTCCTGTAGCTAGTAATGCTAATGCATGAAGTTGACCACGACCTCTCTGACCCTAATGATGACCACCATCATGGCCTCGCTCTATTCTATGAGGATGGGTATCATCACGGTGATGTCCTCTTCCTGCCCCACTTACCCTCTGCTTATCCAAAGCTAGTGAAAATTGCTACAACAGCCTCGGATGGAACTGCCTTAATGGAGGAACCTGGAGAAAAACACCTAGTACATGACGACTTAGCTGAATATTAAGGCCTTCTCCCTACTAATAATATCAATAAATACAAGTAAAATAGGTTCATAACCCCTTGGAATAGTTATGACGGCTTCTACGCTAGAAAAATGAGATGTGGACAGCCGAGACCTACCCCTAGCTGAACGGAAACTCTTCTACCATAAAATCTGAGAACCCTAGACCACTACTCTATTTCGTCAAGAATCACGATGACTCCCCTACTATGATTATCTGGTTCTGGACAAATTCCTCATGACAAACTCTGCCATTTCCAACACCTAATAAAATTTCATTACCATAAATGGGGTGACATGGCATTGGATCTCTGGACGCAAAGCCTCCTTGAAATGCCTCACCCTAGCATCCTCATCTTTAAATATGTCCGAAGCATATCGTAAAAGGTTCTAGAAATAGATTCCAAGATATCGCACTCTGGAGCCCCCATGTGGAAGGTTAAGAGGCTCTTGGAGACTGGACGCCTTCATGGTCGAAGTATGAAACATGAATCTAAAATTGAATAATAAATCCTCCAATGATATCGCTAACTCATCATGATCCCTGAGGAACAAGAACCACCACTGGCTCACATCTGCATGCATCATCATCACAAACAAGGAAACCTAGTGATCCATATGATCATGGATCGAACTAAAGCCTATCTAGACTATCTCCAACCAGTCCACCTTGAGTGCATCTGAAACAGAGCCCTTGTAAATCTAGAGACTCTGGCACTGAAACTCCTGGAGTGTCCTCCTCCATGTGTCGTTGTCATCAACCTCTACCCTACAGTGATCTGCTGGCACAACCTGCTTGTCATCTTCTAAGCGATCCTGACGAGGACGGTGACCTGGATCCATACCTATAATATTAAAAATAGTTAGATCTCCTAAGAATGGATTAAGGAGGACTGAACATTAATTAATTAATTAATTAATTGTGTTCTTTTATTCATTTTAGGTTACCCTATACCAAGGTCTACCCATTCAAAAATAGGAACATGGAAAAATGTAGCATGATCCTTTCCTAGTTCTCTACCCTACAAGTAGTATCACATTGTCGACAATCCATTACAAACTTAATGGTTCATAAATCAGATTATTGGGGTCTCTAAACCCCTATGTCTCAGCTGTCCTCTAGTATTTACATCACTAGCTAAACATGACTGATATTGTTTCCCTACCAACCCAAGAAACCTCACATGTGCCTAAATATAAACTCTATCATATCCTTAAGCTCCCTCTAATAAAAATCTGGCACCACCTCATCCCAAAAAGGTGTACCCCTCCTTGGATAGTAATGGGATAAGGGAGATAATGAACCATGGGTCTCACCTCCAGTAGGCACCAGGTTGGAAACTATCACCAAGGGTATAGTAAACACACAAATGAAAGAAATTATGTAACACCCCAACCCCAGTTACCCAGTGTCAGTGCATTATTACATAACATTGGCATGATCACAAGAAAGATCATGTCTCGAAAGACCGATTAGTTTAGTATCCTTGGAAACACTAGATACATTCATAAAGTTTTACATTACATCATAAAAAACATATTTTCTTCATATCCCCTCATACTATCCCTGAAGTTCATCCATAAATTAATTCTTCATAATCCTGGGAAAAATAAATCATTGAAAGGGGTGAGATCAAGTTCTCAGTAAGGATAAAAATATAGCAGAAGCTTTCATAGATAAGCATAAACACTTAAAGAAATTTAAAACTAAAACAAAATCCTTTTAAACTTGAACATCAACATAGTATAGAAAAAATAAAATGAAATAATGTCATTTACATATTCACATGGTTACTCTACTAATCGAATAATCACATGAAATATCAATAACCACTTTCATATTGATGGAATGCATAATGCCAGACTATCATAACCACATAGTCAAGGCCTCGTGCCAAGACTACAAATAAGATTTTGTCAAGGCCTTATGTCAAGACACTAGTTTGTCTCATGAGACCTACCGATGCATCAAGGAGCTATAGCGGGCTCCACACATCACTTAATATGTCCAATGCATTCCTCATTGAAAAGTTTTAAACATAACATAAACATTCGTATTAAAACTAGAATACGAAATGTCAATACTTTATCCACAAACAATGAATGGTATAAAAATATCACATCCACAGTCAAACATAACTCATTTGATACAATATGAAAGATTGTATTGTATCCTATTAGCCTCAATCGAGAATAATTAAGGATATTGACATAGATGAAAGTAATAATCAAAACTATTTGAGAGAAATATACCCTTATTTCTTGAAATCTTTTAATGTTGCACTATTTGTCAAGAAGCCATTTAAAAATAGATTTTTGAATCTAAGTACCCCATACCACTTTGAAATTTTAAAAGGAGTTTTAATTCTAAAACTTTAATGTCCATATAAATAAATCCTTATAACCATTTTTTAAATCATGGACATTAATGAGCAATATTTAGAAGAATAAGTCTTTAAAACATTTAAAAATGGTATTTTAGTTAGAGTTTCTAACCAAAAGAGAGACACTTGAATACAAATAATTAAGGTAATTAAAACTTTTTAATATCATGAGAATAAATTAATTCATGATATACTATGTCAAAGTACGTTATACACACCATATAAAAGTGATTTGGTGTATAACAACAAAAAATTCTCAATGTAATGTAAATTGAGATGAAATCTATCATAGAGGATGTATCCTTAGGTTAAGGATAAATAAACGACATAGTTATGTGTCACAAATATAACTACACTAAATGTGATTGGATATTTAATATAAAACAATCATATGACATTCACACATAATCTTGTAAAAACAACACCAATGAATTTGATGTTTAACTCAACAAATGGAGAATGAGTTAAAATTACTCTGATCAAATTCATATCGATGACTTGAGAAATTATCAATGGAGTGATTATGTGTATCAAAATTATATCCATAGAAAGGGGAGTGGAAATTATGACATAATCAAATGAATAGTGATTCCACTCATAACCTTGGAGTAATATAATCAATGAAATATGTGTAAATCCAGATGAGTGGAAATTGAAATTTCAAATTCCCTTATCGATTAGATATCTTACGAAACATACACCCATGAAATAAGGATCATACAATTATGATGTAAATATACCTAAATTAAAGTATATTACACAATGAATACAATCATGGGCAGTACACACACCACATGCAATAAATAAGTGGTGAATAATGGAATTCTTATGGAATTAAAAGTGAGATAAGAAACCCCTTACTTTGTACTTTTTCCTTGGTTTATGGTAGGTTAACCTCCTATATAATGGTGAAATAATTGTTATTTAATTATACAAGAATCATATTCATTAATATGATATCATATATGATCTTTTAACATTGATTTGTTAATAATATCTTATAATTATCATCATTTCGGGTGTTAACGGGTTCATTTTACATTATATTCTTTGTTATGTGAGCCATATTTGTTATTAATGGGATGTATATAATTCATATCCATAATTATATCAAGTCCTTAAACCTTATTTTTAATCATCAAATGAAAATTATACTTGAATGGATACGATAGAGAATGAATCTCATCGCGTTCGTGGAGACAATAGTCCGTACGTACGCACGAGCGACAATATCATTATTTTGATATTAAAATAATTTATAATTGGATGTTATATAATATATAAAGAATAATTATCATGTTATATTTATTATTTAAATGAATTCAACATCATTATTATACCCATCCAAAAAATAATTTATTGAATAACAATTACACCACGACGTGGAGACGGTAAACAGTACGTACACACGTATGGTGACATGTTATTCAAAGAGTGGATAGAATATTGAATATGGTTCTAACATATTAATAATAATATTATGGTATATAGTAGATACTGGATTTATTATTTTAGAATGGGAAGAACAAATAAAGAAGAAGTGGAAGAAGAAAGGAACTTGAAAAGGGGTGGTGAAAACATTACCTCTTCTTCGGGTTCTTCCTTTTGATTTGATCAAAAGGGATACTTAGGATGGATTTCTGATCAAACCAAGGCCTCTAGTTTGTAGTGAGGGAAGTTGAGAGAGTATTTGGGTAGGGGTTTTCCGAACCAAAAGGCTTTTACGGTGTGAAGAAATGTGAAGGAAGAGTTCCCTTTTATAAGAGGGGTGAGGGGTACCTTTGGAAAAGCTAGAAATATTAGTTTATAATAAAATCATATTCAGTTTATAATTGCTCAAAGTATATTATTTAAAGGTTAAGGTGTTTATAGGTCGAAAAACATTCAACCAATAGAATTTATACAGGTTTGAGTCATTATATTAACCTTATCTTTTAGTTTTAACTCTTAGTTAATTAGTTTGACATTTACCATGTCACTTTGTATTTTTATATTATATAGTTAATAAAATTACTATATACATCAAAGAGACCCCCCCCCCCCAAGTGCTCCATTAATGATAAAAATATCATGATATAATTCTATTGGATGAACAATAGATTTTTAGGAATTTAATATCAATTAATAATATAATATTTGTTTTAAAAACTCTTTTATGTCAATTTGGACACTATTCAATAATTGATTTTTGTAAAAATCATAGCAGAATGATTACTTTCAAAAAAAATTACGTCAATCCTAAAAGGTCATATTATCCTTGAAAATTAGTTTAATTCATAAAAAGTCTCAAATTATATTTATTTGGGTATTTATAATATCAATTATTTTAATTTTTCACTATTATGGTAATTACTGCATCATCATTGTGTCATAAATAAATTAACTTATTTAATGTCTAAAAATTATAAATAAAATATAATTATGTAGGAAATCTTTTTATATTTCTAATGAATATTTATAGTCGAAAATCCAACATATATAACCCTATGTAAAAATTGTTTTCCTAAAAGATATTTGCTTGTGTCATTTTTGTATTCATTTTAACTTAATTAAAATAAAGTCTCCCTATCACATACAAGCTGCTCCATGGGGTCCCAAAATCGACCCAAAGATGGCCGTGGTTGGACATGTATCCACAAATAAGGTTAGGACACGTTTTAGGGTAATTTAGTGTTATTATAATATTATTTTTTGACCCTTATTTACCAGATTTACCCTTAACCATGGTAAATAAAATATTTACCGCAGTAATTATTCAAAATGTCTAAAAATAAAATGTAACTATTCACACAATATGAACATCCTGATTCCAAATATGGAATCCATTTTTCCAAATTCAAAAAACAGAAGTGGTAGAAATTAATTTAAAATTAATTCCCGTTGTTAAAACAAAAAGCATGCTTTTAAGAGATAATAACTATCAAAAGATTGACACTTGTTTATGTCCAGTTTAATTGTAAAATTATGTACAATGCCCAAAATTATATTAAATGATAAAAAAATATTCTAAATATACTTTAAAACCACTCAAATTCATAATTTATCAATATAAATTATTTTGATTAAAAAAGTTGTTTTTAATTAAAATTTAATAATTTTCACTATTCATCAAAATATAAGTGTTATCCGAAAAGTTCCAAAATTTCACCCTAGGAAAAATTCGATATTCCGAATTCAAAAATGATGTCTATTTTGAAATATAAAATATATATTGTTTTAAAAAGTAGGTATTACTATTCATAACGGCTAGTTTGATCGGTTGTGCTGTGTTAGAACTTGATGTTGCGTATAACACATGCTATCACGTTATTCAAAGTGAAGCGTACCGTGGAAGCTTGGGGTGTTACATTCTCCCCTCCTTCAATAAATTGCGTCCTCGCAATTTTTTTTAAAAAATTGGGCTTGATAATATAATGGAAAGTCCCACATCAGAAAAAGAGTCAATAAAACTATCACTTTAAAATAAAGGAAGAGAGGTATAAAGGTCACCTAAGATAACCCATACTAGGATTCCATGTAGGAAAACAGGATATGGACGATAAACTAACCGTTCAGTTCTGATGGAGAGGGATAGAAAACATGATCAGGAGAAAGTTAACAATAAGAATATCACAAACTTGTGTTGGGACAAACAGTCCTTAGTCTTCTAGTAGGAAAAGTAAACGGACAACATTTTTTTGTTTTAAGTTACATTACATAAGGACGAGGAATTCATTTATGATATTGACTAGAACATAAATAGATATACTTAATTTTTAAGTAAAGTTTCATTATTTAATAACTTTTTACCACTAACTCAATTTCTTTAACAATGAGTATTCAATAAGACTTTTTCACAATGGATGAGATAGAATAAACTTCTATATAAATACATGATCCACATAGCATAAACTATATATTTATCTTGTCTTTAGAGATTAATAAAAACCAAAATGGTTAGTATAAGATCTGATGATCCCCCAAATGTATATTCCATTAGAAAAAAATACTAATCTTAACATCTAAAATTAAACCAACAATACCCCAAAGTTAAATAAATACCATTCAATAATAAATTGTCCTTAAAAACCTTCAATATAATCCTAACTAATATTGAAACCCAAAACTTATAAGAATGTAGTCTTCCACATTAAATTCTTTCTCCAAATGACATCATCTACTCTTAAAGTCACATACTTAAAAGTAATTAACCTAATCACATATTCTTTATTATAGGTTAATCATTTCCATAAATAACCCAAATCACTATAAATCCACAATAAAAACGTAGATAAAAATCCACCATTACTCTTCTAATGAAATACCATAGTAATCTATTTTCCTTGGACATATAGTGTTCCCAACAAAGTGAACATATTCCAAAATAACATTTATCACTTAATCACCAAATCATTTTCCTATACTAAGGGTATTCATTTGATAAGACATAAGAACCCAAATCAACTTATTATTGATCAATTAAATCATTTAACTAAAAATAATAGTCACACTAACCAGGGACTTCATGTAGTCCAATGGTAGGCGAAAAATCCCAATCGCAGTTTGGTTGTGGGTTCGATTCCCACAGCTTTGTCCGACGCGATGGGTTGTCACATGGTCTACGTGTTGTCCTTTTTCAAAAACTATATTTTATAATATTACCAAAATGTGATAAATACCTCAAAAAACTATAACATAATTTAACCACAAATGTTATATCATACGTTGCATTTTCATCCCAAATTATAATAACTTATAATTCTCTCAAACCCCAATGATCATATAAAACCAAATGGTAATTTATACCTATATCCACGAGAGACAAGACAATTCTTCCTCAAATATCATTCTCATATGGAAAACTACGGGGTTACAAATACAAGAGAAAATTATTCCAAAGTAAACCCATCAACAAGGAGCAATATTACATTTTAAACATTTCTCCAACCATTTATTTCCACATAGCTTCTTCTTTGACCAAGAAAATATCATATAGAATAGGGCATTCACTTGGGTAATGGCCAGGTCTCCTACATTTATAAAAAATAACTGTAAATGGACTCTTGGGACCATTTTTTTCTTCTTCCATAGTACTCTTCATTTTTCTTCGGTAATTATTCACTTTATGTCCTTCCTTTCCACATGTAAATCATTTCATTGTCCCATTGAAACACTTTCCCTGGTGTCTCCTACCACATTTCTTGCATGATGGAAATTGAGGGTTATTTTCTCAATGTTCTCCATTGCTGGAGCTCTTATCATTCATTATCTTTCTCTTCCTTGTTGAGTCTGGGAGTTGGTTAATATATATGTTGTTGATCATATTTTTGGAAAAATGATTTGGCATAATGATGATATCTTTTACGCCTATCAACATTCCATTTTTTTCTCATTTCCACCACTATTCCCACCTTGTACATCATTCTCAAAGTCACTATGACTTCCTTGGAATCCAGCCATTGACTAAAACAAGAATGCATTGTGTGAGTAACAGTATTCGTAAAATTATTTAGAGATTAGCATGTCACCATATTCTCAATTTGAAATATATTAGGATTAACCAAGGTCATTTACTCTCATCTTATATATATAATACTTCAAATTGGATTTTAAAGAAAATGTAAATTATCCTAAGCATATCCCTCGGGAGTGTCATAACCAAGAGTGCACCAAGGCATGTTGTCATGCACTCGTTCCCGTTCGAGTCCAGCTCAAAGTGGTGTTTTCGGGTTTTACCCCTAGGTACATCTGTTCCAGAGCCGCCTCTACCTGCTCGTATCCAGAATGGGATGTATTGCTTGGAAAACTCACAAAATCTCTACAATACCAAAATTCTAGGATGTTCTTCTATACTAATCCTCAAAGTTCATCTTAGGTCTACGTGCTCTAATCAGAGTTTATCTAAATCTAGCTTCCAAGGTTTGTACTAAACTTCCTCTGATACCAACTGTAACACCCCGACCCCAGTTACCCAGAGTCGGTGCATTATTACATAACATTGGCATGATCATAAGAAAGATCATGTCTTGAAAGACCGATTAGTTAAGTAGCCTTGGAAACACTAGATACATTCATAAAGTTTTACATTACATCATAAAAAAACATCTTTTCTTTATATCCCCTCATACTATCCCTGCAGGTCATTTATAAATTACTTCTTAATAATCCTGGAAAAAACAAAACATTGAAAGGGGTGAGCTCAGATGCTCAGTAAGGATAACAATATAGCAGAAGATTTCATAGATAATCATAAACACTTAAGGAAATTTATAACTAAAACAAAAGCCTTTTAAACTTGAACATCAACATAGTATGGAAAAAATAAAATGATATAAATCCGTTTACTTATTCACATGGTTACTCTACTAATCGAATAATCACATGCAATATCAATAACCACTTTCATAATGATGGAATGCATAATTCCAGACTATCATAACCACATATCCAAGGACTCGTGCCAAGACTACAAATAAGATTTTGTCAAGGCCTTGTAGTAAGACACTAGTTTGTCTCATGAGACCCACCGATGCATCGAGGAGCTATATCGGGATCCACCCTTCACTTACTAAGTCCAATTCATTCCTCATATGAATAGTTTTAAACATAACATAAACATTCGTATTAAAACTAGAATGCGAAATGTCAATACTTTTTCCACAAACCATGAATGGTATAAAAATAGCACATCCACAATCAAACATAACTCATTCAATACAATATGGAAGATTGTATTGTATCATATTAGCCTCAATCAAGAATAATGATGTATATTGACATATATTAATACATCATCAAAACTATTTGAGAGAAATATCCCCCTTTTTCTTGAAATCTTTTAAAGTCACACTATTTTTCAAGAATCCATTTAAAAATAGATTTTTGAATCAATGTGTCCCATACCACTTTGAAAATTTTAAAAGGATTTTTAATTGTAAAACTTTAATGTCCATATAAATAAATCCTTAAAACCATTTTTTAAAACATGGACACTAATGAGTAAGATTTAGAAGAATAAGTCTTTAAAACATTTAAAAATGGTATTTTAGTTAGAGATTCTAACCAAAAGAGAGACACTTGAATAAAAATAATTGAGGTAATCCAAACATTGTAATATAATGAGAATAAATGAATTCATGATATACTATGCTAAAGTACGTTATACACACTATATAAAAGTGATTTGGTGTATAACAACAAAGAAGTCTCAATGGAATGTAAATTGAGAGGAAATATCTAATAAAGGCAGTATCCTTAGGTTAAGGATAAATCAATGACATATTTATGTGTGAAAAATATAAATACACTAAATATGATTGGATATTTAATGTAAAACAATCAAAGGACATTCACACATAATCTTGTAAAAACAACACCAATGAATTGGATGTTTATCTAAACAAATGGATAATGAGTTAAAATTACTCTTATAAAATTCATATCGATGACTTGAGAAATTATAAATGGAGTGATTATGTGTATAAAGAGTATATCCATAGAAAGGGGAGTGGAAATTATGACATAATCAAATGAATAGTGATTCCACTCATAATCTTGGTGTAATATAATCAATGAAATATGCGTAAATCCAAATGAGTGGAAATTGAAATTTCAAATTCCCTTATCGATTAGGTAACTTATGAAACATACACCCTTGAAAGAAGTATCATACAAATATGATGTAAATATCCATAAATTAAATTATATTACACAATTAATACAATCATGGGCAGTACACACACCTCATGCAATAAATAAGTAGTGAACAATGGAATTCTCACGGAATTAAAAGTGAGATAAGAAACCCCTTACTTTGTAATTTTTCCTTGGATGATGGTAGGTTAACCTCCTATATAATGGTGAAATAATTTTTATTTAATTATACAAGAATAATATGCATTAATATGATATCATATATGATCTTTTAACATTGATTTTTTAATAATATCTTAGAATTATCTTTATTTTGGGTGTCAACAGGTTCATTTTACTTTATATTCCTTGTTATGTGAGCCATATTTGTTATTAATGGGATGTACATTATTCATATCCAGAATTAAATCAAGTCCTTAAACATTATTTTTAATCATCAAATTATAATTATACTTGATTGGATACGATAGAGAATGAATCTCATCGCGTTCGTGGTGACGGTAGTCCGTACGCACACACGAGTGACAATATCATTATTTTGATATTAAAATTATATATAATTGGATGGTATATAATATATACAGAATAATTATCATGTTATGTTTATTATTTTCATGAATTACACATCATTATAATACCCATCCGAAAAAATAATTTATTGAATAACAATTACACCACGACGTGGAGACGGTAAGCCTTACGTACGCACATATGGTGACATGTTATTCAAACAGTGGATAGAATACTGAATATGGTTGTACCGTATTTATAATAATATTATGGTATATAGGAGATAATGGATTTATTATTTTAGTATGGTAAGAACAAATAAGGAAGAAGTGGAAGAACAAAGGAATTTGAAAAGGGGTGGTGAAAACATTACCTCTTCTTTGGGTTCTTCCTATTGATTAGATCAAAAGGGCTCCATAGGATGGCTTTCTGATCAAACCAAGGCCTCTAGGTTTTATTGAGGGATGTTTAGAGAGTATTTGGGTAGGGTTTTTCCAAACTAAAAGGCTTTTATGGTGTGAAGAAATGAGAAGTAGGAGTTCCCTTTAATAAGAGGGGTGAGGAGCACCTTTGGGAAAGCTAGAAATATTAATTTATAATAAATTCATATTCGATTTCTAATAGATAAAAATTTGATTATTTAAAGGTTAAGGTGGGGATGGGTTGAAGACCACTCAACAAATAGAATTTAGACAGGTTTGGGTCATTATATTAACCTTATCTTTAAGTATTAACTCTTAGTTAATTAGTTTCACTTTTACAATGTCTCTTTGTATTTTTATATTATATGGTTGATAAATTTACTATATACATCCAAGAGACCCCCAAGTGGTCCATTAATGATAAAACTATCATGATATAAGTCTATTGGACGAACATTATATTTTTAGGAATTTAATATCAATTAATAATATAATAATTGTTTTAAAAACTCTTTTATGTCAATTTTGACTCTATTCAATAATTGATTTTTGTAAAACTCATAAAAGAATTATTACTTCGAAAAAAGTTTACTAAATCAATCCTAACATGTCATATTATCCTAGAAAATTAGTGTAATTCATAAAAAGTCTCAAATTATATTTATTTGGGTATTTATAATATCAATTATTTTAAATTTTCACTATTATGGTAATTACTGCATACTCATTGTGTCTAAAATAAATTAACTTATTTAATCTCTAAAAATTATAAATAAAATATCATTATGTAGGAAATCTATTTATATTTATAATGAATATTTATAGTCGAAAATCCAACATATATAACCCTATGTAAAAATTGTTTTTCTAAAAGATATATGCTTGTGTCATTTTTGTATTCATTTTAACTTAATAAAAATAAAGTGTCCCTATCACTTACAAGTGGCTCCATGGGGTCCCAAAATCGGCCCAAAGATTCCCATGGTTGGAAATGTATCCACCAAAAAGGTTAAGACACGTTTTAGGGTAATTTAGTATTATTATATATTATTTTTTAACCCTTATTTACCGGATTTACCCTTAACCATGGTAAATAAAATATTTACCGCAGTAATTATTCAAAATGTCTAAAAATAAAAGTTACCTATTCACACTATATGAATATCCGGATTCCAAATATGGAATCCATTTTTCCAAATTCAAAACACAGAAGTAGCAGAAATTAATTTAAAATTAATTCCCGTTGTTGAAACAAAAAGCGTGCTTTTAAGAGATAATAACTATCAAAATATTGACACCTGTTTATGTCTGGTTTAATTGTAAAATTATGTACAATGACCAACATTATATTAAATGGTAAAAATATATTCTAAATATACTTCAAAACCACTCAAATTAGTAATTTATCAATATAAATTATTTGGATTAAAAAAGTTGTTTTTAATTAAAATTTAGTAATTTTCACTATTCATCAAAATATAAGTGTTATCCGAAAAGTTCCAAAATTTCACCCTAGGCCTAATTCGATATTCCAAATCCAAAAATAAAGTCTATTTTGAAATATAAAATATATATAATTTTAAAAATTAGGTATTACTATTCATAACGGCTAGTTTGATCAGTTGTGGTGTGTTAGAACTCGATGTGGCGTACAACACACGCTATCACATTATTAAAAGAGAAGCGTACCGTGGAAGCATGGGGTGTTAAACATTACCCTATAAAATAGCACATGGCAATGAGGGAGATAAGATATAAAACAACCAACTCCAACTCAGATAGAAATATAATGGAAATCTCAAGTACACATATGTAATGTCCTGCAAAACTACAACTAAAAGTGGAAAACTACAAGTACCCAATATAATGTAAAAACAACAGCAACCATGATTCCCAAATAGCTCCTGCAACCACAAGCTAGTAGAAACCATCCTAATCTACAACCTTCTCCAAGTGACTTGAAAAATAGTTTATATAAACAAATGGTGACTATAATAGTATACTATGTAGGATCCTCCCCAAATCCACTTGTTCAACAGTAAAGAAATCATGTTAAAGTTCAATGAACAACAAGTCAAACTAACTCATCACCTAAAAAGGGCATACTATGTTCCCAGCCTCACCATGGATACTCTCAAAATGTAATTCACACAAGAGTATATAATATAATAAATAATATCAAGGGTACCCATCTACTACTTCCTCACTGGTTTTCCGCATTACCACAACGTCGCACGTCCTAAGAATCTCCTCTAGAACGGCATTACCACATACACTTGGTAGAAGAACCACAACAAGTGACTTGTACAAAAAAAACACCATGTCCATATAATAAAGGAAAACTGGTATTTTCTGAGAGCCACCATAGCTCTCATTACGTGTATCATACATCGGGTATTAAACCTCAATGCATTATAGCCCCTACACTGATGAAGGATCTTCAAGCCATCACAGACTATACACGTTACCCCTATAGCAGTGCATAGAAAACTATATCCAGAATATATGATTATGAATAACCACAATCCATTATATCCATCTACATACATATATGAGGAAAACTAACCTTTGTGCTTACCAGAACAAGTAACTACCAGGAGAATAGAGTGGGGCCAAATGGGGTAGTCAGCCATCCATCCTCCCACCAGAATGTTGGGAAAAACACCCCTAGGTCTTATAATCCTTGTGGTGTTAGTTTCCCTAATTTAAAGGGAGGATTAGCATATAAAAACAAAAATGTACAAAATATACTATAGGTCACAACCACACTATGGGTAAAACCTTGTCTTAGAATCTACTGCAGCTAATGTTTCTTAGACTCCTAGCTACCACTTCTAAGACTACGTATCTTATAATCACAATAAAATTTAAAGAGATTTAATACATTACATCATTTCTTTTTTATAGGTTTCACTTTATGTTAATTAATTCTTTAAACATTAATTAACAAATAAAAATTCCACTTTATATTTCATTACCATCACACTGAATGTCTGTTATCCTCAGCATTGCATCGTAGTAAGCTCCAAACCTATGGGATAACATCATTTATTAAATTATTTATTTACAACATCACATTCCTATATTCCTAGTCATTCTAGGGAAAAATCTTTTATGCTAATAAACATATGGTGGCTCAACATGGTGAGAAGATAAACTACCCATCGAGTATTTTCCACCTATTGAAAGAGTGTAGACCCATCATTTCTTGAGAACCTAAACACAAAAATCATGTTTCATACCACAGGTGTATTTTCCCTTATGGATGAAGGGAAATAAAGGCCATATGCCTTGAGAAGTGGGGAATTTAATTTAGATAAACAAGCAATAAAAATCAGTAAGTGTACAAACATTCACATCCAACCTGTTCCATCACCCATGGTGTCCTCCTTGATAGCCACATGCATAACCTGATGCATCTCTCCACTCTACACCTCAATTTCTACCACAAAAAATAGTCCTACCTACCCTCACATACCACAATCACTAGTGCAAAAACACTTTTTCGCGTCGGTTTTTTTTAATTTTTAACGTCGGTTATAAACCGACGTCTTTATAGGCGACGTTAAAAATACAGTTTTCGCGTCGGTTCATAGAAACCAACGCGAAAAATAATTCGCTTATGAGCTTCGGCGTCGGTTTTTTATAAAACCGACGCCGAAGCTACATTTAGACATTATTTTCCGCGTCGGTTCATTAACAAACCGACGCGGAAAATATAGTCGACTAGGTTTTCGGCGTCGGTTTTATATAAAACCGATGCCGAAATATCGGTTTTCCGCATCGGTTTTTCTAAAAACCGACGCGGAAAACCAATTTAAACAGGATTTTTGGCGTCGGTTTTTTGAAAAACCGACGCAATATCAAACTTTCCGCGTCGGTTCATTAAAAAACTGACGCGAAATATCGGTTTTCCGCGTCGGTTTTTCTAAAAACCGACGCGGAAAACCAATTGAAACAGGATTTTCGGCGTCGGTTTTTTGAAAAACCAACGCAATATCAAACTTTCGGCGTCGGTTTTTAAAAAAACCGACGCCGTAAATAATTTTTTTTAAAAATATTCGGCGTCGGTTTTTAAAATAACCGACACCGTAAATTTTTTTTTTTTAAATAAAATACATATATTTTCTCCTCCAAACAAATCGGAACCCTGAAAAAAAATAACGAAGTATACAAAAACAATTAAACAGCTTTAACAGATGTACTTGAGAAAACTCAAAGTAAAGCAGAATTAAAATACACGTACCTACATGGTGCATTTTCTTAATCTAACCATACTCAGTATCAATCATTGTAAGTTTCCTCCCATAGATAGCACCAATCCTGTCAAAACAGTAATGAAACTAAGGAGATGTGCGTGAAAAAATCAATCCAAGATATTAGTGCAATGAATAAACATTAAATGAAAATGTGTAATTTATTTGAATCATTCATTTTTTCACAAAGTAAATTACCAAAATGAAATGTTACGACTCCTGATCAAAATTCCAGGAACACTCAGCCGATGCAACCTCTTCCTCACCTCCCCCGCTGAAGATGTTGGGGGTGTCTTTTCACCATAGGATCCCCACCACCCCCAACCTCAGGTTTTTATATTTGCTCTGTATAGACGTGCATTACCCATTCACTATTGTTATTTGTTTAAGTTATGGAATAACAGAGAAATAAGTTTGAGTGCAAAAAATAGGTTAGAAAATTGAAATCAAATGCAGATTGAAGAGACATAAAGAAACATACCTTAAAAATTGACGCCTTCTATTTTATCTTTGTGCAAACCCACTAAGCGCTGTTTCAGGTATTATGTGATATGCTTCTCGGCAATCATTTTTCGATATTTATTTGCATAAAAAATAAAAAGGCCTAGAAGATATTGCTGTGCATTCAAGGGAGAAAATTTTTAGTGTTTGTGAATGTTATTTCGCTATACGAATCACTATGTTCATGATCCAAGTACCACCCTACAAATCTGTCACTGTACAGACAAATGATTTTAAGAAATAAAAATGAAAAGAAATATAATAACTAATTCTGAATTAAAATACACGTACCTGAAATATACGACATGCTTATTGTTGGTTATTGTTGAAGGATTCATTTGATTATTAGTAGATTCAATAAAACAGTTTTTGCAGAGGCACTTGAGAAAACTCAGTAAAGCAGAATTAAAATACACGTACCTGAAATATATGACATGCTCATTGTTTGTTATTGTTGAAGCATTCATTTGATTATTAGTAGGTTCAAACACCGAATATATCATAAGAGTTAGTTTTTTAAACCCATATATATTATTATTTATAAATATTAGTATACATACCTCAAATCTTAATCAGACTTAACAAATAGTCCGCAAAAGTAGATTGAATATGAATCATATCAGATTGAGAATATGACTGTGAATCATTGAATACCTACAATAATATTGAATGATATGAAATTAATAAATAGAAGAAAGTGGATGAAAATATATAAAAAAGTTAATACAACTAACCTTATGAAAATCAGTAGTTTCCCCAGTTGTGATTATCTCATACATAAATCGTAGAATATAATAACCACATTCAACATTTCCATTTTGACGATGACACTGCAGTTATAAAACATTTAACTAACAATGAAACCCAATATATAACAAAAATATAAAAACTAATTACCTGTACTTCCACATATTTGATTTTCGTTGGTTTCTTTTCATTTGTAAAATGTTTCCATGAACTGCATTTCTTTATATAAGAACTAATAAAAATTGTGTAAACAATTAAAATTAAACATAACAAACTTCTAAAAATAAAAAACAACTTACCTGTTTAATAAGTTGGAAAACGGTTTACGCACTTTTTTTTAATAAAGAGCAAAACCAATATAAGGTGCATTCATTTGGGAAAAATACACCTAACATCCAATTCCCCCTATAATACAAAAAGTTCATAATTAATGAAATTATAATGATCATGAGTTCAAAATTATGTTGATATTCTTACTTATCAAGAAATGGCAAAAACCAGCACTGAATCTCTGTTTGTGATAATCTCTCGGATATATATTGAACTCTTTCATCATTTTTCACATGTTTGACTTCCAAGGAAATGTACTCTGGATCTATAAAGCTATAAATGCTTGTAGTTTCATTTTGTAAAAGAATCCTGTATAGATACCTAATTTAAAAAGAAAATATAGTTAGACAATGACATAACAATATTTTATTAAAGAAATAGAAATTCAAACGTCAATTTACTTACATGGAAAACAACTGCACCACATTCAGCCCGATCTCTTCAAAATTAACTAAATTCATGATATCTTCTTTCAATATTCTCAATTTATAATTTCTTCCACATATATCGGACGTCATCCGAAACTCATAGATAAAATTCAAGGAAGAAGAGCACTGAGATAATCTTTTCAACCCAGAAGAAATATCAGAAGTATCTACAGCCGACTGTTTCTGAACATTTTGCTGCATTTGTATAGTTTCTTTTGCTTTCAGATATTCCTATATAAGTTAAATGTCAGAAAACATTATAAGTAATTTGGAATCATTTCTAATTACTAGTTAAAAAAACTCATACCTCATGTGAAATATAACGAAGAAGTGCAGTTGGCCAAAGTAAAAAATGGCCCATACATTCCCCAACACTGGTGATCTCCGCAGTAGGAAATGGTAGTAGAGTAGTATGATCTATAATAACAAGTACTGATACTCTAACCTCACCCATCTGCATAGGCTGATGATGTACCGAGTCCCCCAAAAATACACTTGTCCTAACACAACAATATGTACATGAAGATCTCCCGCAAACAACTCAAAATATAAGGTTCGATCTGATGATGGAGGTGGAGGCTCAAAGTTAGCAGGTGGGGCAGGGTAGTCAGGGTGAGCAGGCTGAGAAGTCAGAAAAATGAAAAGGGTATATTAGTGTTTAAAATTTATAACATTGAAAAATTGATTAAAAATTAAATAAAATAATATACCTCAAATGGTTGCGCAGACGGGGCAGGGTAAGCAGATGAGGCAGGGTAGTCCGGGTGAGTTGGCTGAGAATGTTGAAAAATGAAAAAGTTATATCAGTGTTTATAATTTATAAAATAGACAAATTGATGACATTAAATAATATACCTCGGAAGGCTGCCCAGACGGTGTTGGGTAAGCATATGAGGCATGATAGTCTGAGTGAGTAGGCTGAGAATGTTGAAAAATGAAAAAGTTATATCAGTGTTTATAATTTATAGAAAAGAAAAATTGTTAACAGTAAATAATATACCTCGGAAGGATGAGCAGACTGTGACTGTCTTGCCAAGTGTTCTAATAAAGCCTTCTGTACTGCTTCTTGAATTTGATCACCCATAGACCGTTTCATATCCTGCAGCTCTTCTTTTAAGGATTCGATTTCCAGGTCTCTTGGTTGCTTACTCTTACCAAAAACCTTCCGAATACTAACACCCGCCTGATATCCTCTAACACGGCCGGGGTGTTCAGTCTTTCCCAAAGCAGTGGCTAGGATATCCATCCTACCCTCGGGGATAAAAGAGCCCTGTGTCTCTTTCTCCTGAAGTTCATCCTGAAATGAAAAATAAAAAATTTATATTAGTGTTTATAAATTATAAAAAAGGAAAATTGTTAACAAAGAATTAATATTTACTTACAATTCTATCAGCCACTTGATGAGCTTCATCTGTAAGATATTGTTCATTTTTTCTTCTTCTTGCTCGTTTCCATTTCTCATGGCGAGTGGGAGGAGATGGAGGACCATACTGGACCTCTTCTGAACCACTACTTGATCGAGCTCTTAATGCTTCAAATTTTTCTTCAATAATTTTCTGCTCCAAATACGAGTATCCTCGACGTGATAAAGTATGAGGGTATACGTTTTTCAACTGGATCTCCTGATGAGATCTTCTGGAGGCCTGTTACATAAAAATAAACACATAAGTAATAAGGAAAATATAGCATAAATTTTAAAATATAAAACAATTACAATACCTGAAATTTCTCTTCCTGACGACTGTCAAAAAATCGCTTCCATGTTTCTTCATCTATATATGGATACTTAAGACATGGGCTTTCAAACCTTCTCTTTCCAAAAACATAATCTTTCGTCAGTTTGTTTTTAAAATATCTCCATCGAACCGCCGCTAAAGAGAGATGTCTTTTCCTAATTTCTTTGGTTTCCTCAAAATTGAATGTCATCTGTAATTGAAAAAATTAAATATGTCATTTAAACTATATAATATTAAAAAAATGAGATAAAATAAATAAATAAAGATATTTTACCGTCACGGCCTCCCAAAGTTGTTGCTTCGCCGTCCTGTCCACTGACTTCCAATCAGGATATAAAATACTAATCCTGCAACGGCTCTGCCTCGCTATATAACTGACAAACTGAACTGCATTTGGGCCAACTGCATTATTATTATCATCAAAACAGATGTGTAATTTGTTATCATCACGAGCGAGTGATAGTTTTGGTAAACGTGTAATACCACGTTTACCAACTAGAGAACTTGATTTTTCAGTAGTAACTGGAGAAGTCTCCTCCGCCGAGGACGCATCAGTAGTCCTGCAATTTTTTTTAATAAATTAACAGTTTTATTTCATTAAATATGTATATTACTGAATATTTAATAATATGTCAAAATAGATATACCTCGGTAACTGCTCCTCTCTATCTGTATTTGACATTGCTACTAGAAAGTGTAATGAAATTTTGGGTACCTGCATATCATTAGAAAACTGAATAATTAGAAACAAGGAAATGAAAAATAAATATGTAAAAATAGTGGCATGCATTTGTAAGTTTTAAAAATAGACACAAAATATAAATATTTACCAGAAAAATTAAGAGACTAATTTAGTGTTTTCCCATGTCCCTTCATCATGATCGGTACGTACTACATGCACTATGTCTGTCTTATATTCATTGTAATCATCTGAAAATTGCATAATAGATGAATAAGGCTCATGAAAATCACTAGCATCATCAGAATCATCATCATCACCCAAATGATATCTTTTCCCTTTCAAAACAACTGACCACTGATCATTCGACAGATCAATGACATAAAATACTTGTTTTGCATGTGTTGCCAAGATAAATGGTTCCTCATTGTGATTAAATCTTTTCAAATCAACCAGTTTAAACCCATATTCATCATGTTTCACGCCACTATTACTATCAACCCAATTGCACTTAAAAATAGTGACTCTAAATTTAATATAATCAATTTCCCATATGTCTTCAATAACTCCAAAATATGATGTTGATGCAGAAATTGGGTTTTTATCTTTGGCACTCGAAAAATGCACTGCTTCAGCGAATACCATCACACCACTATTCTGAACGGTACTCTTGTCATCCAGGTTTTTTGTGTAAAATGTGTAGCCATTGATATAAAAACCAGACCAAGTGATCACATTAAAAGATGGTCCCCCTGATAACCACTTCAATGTTTCTGATACAGATATATCTGAGGTGACTTTCTCTTTAAACCATGAAACAAATGTCTTCTTATGCTCAATCATCAACCACTTTTCATTTCTTTTCTGATATCGTAACTTTAATTCAGCAATATGTGAGGATATATATGGTTGAACCTCATCTGTGTTGTTCAAAATGTATAAATGTGCTTGCATCACTTCATCACGTGGAATGAACTTTACCTTTAAGCCTCGAACCCCTCTACCTTCTCTTTCAACTGTCATATGTCGAGATAGAGGGAGACCAATATGCTCCACCTCATTCAAATAATCAGTACAGAACTCAATCACCTCTTCTGATACATATTTTTGAACAATAGAGGCCTCTGGTTGATAAGTATTTTTAACATATCCTTTCAAAATTTTCATATATCTTTCAAAAGGATACATCCATCTTAAATAAACAGGCCCACACATTCTTATCTCACGCACCAAATGAACCAATAGATGAACCATTATATCAAAAAATGTGGGTGGGAAATACATTTCTAGTTGACAAAGAATAAGAGTTGCTTCATTCTCCAACAAATCTAACAAATTTGGATCAACGAATTTGCTACAAATGGATTTAAAGAAATTACATAACCTGATGATTGTCTTCCTGACAGCTTTCGGTAATATACCACGCACTGCTACTGGTAGAATTTGTTGCATTAACACATGGCAATCATGTGATTTCATACCTATTAATTTACAATCCTTCAATGACACAAAATTATTCACATTTGAAGAAAAACCGCTGGGTACTTTAATACCATGAAGACACTGACAAAAATTCATCTTTTCAATCTTTCTTAATGTGTGACAATCCGGAGGTAAATATGTTCTTTTTCCTTTCACAGCGGGAGCTAACTCCAAACGTATTCGCATTAATATCAAGTCCAATCTAGCATGTAATCCATCTTTTGTCTTTCCTTTTATGTCTAACAAAGTTCCAATCAAACTATCACATATGTTTTTCTCAACATGCATAACATCAATGTTATGTTTTATCTCCAAAAATCTCCAATAAGGTAGTTCGAAAAAATAGACTGCTTCTTCAAGATATGTTTTTGTAAACCAGAACTTTTTCTCTTTCCAAATGTTGAATCAATATCTTTCACTCTGTCATAATATTCTTCAGCTGACAATGGTTGAGGGGGGAGGTTGTATTATTGTAAACCGTTAAATGCTTTTCTCAATCTATGATAAGGATGATCAATTCGCAAAAATCTTCGATGTCCCATGTACACTGTCTTTCTTCCATTCTGCAATTGATAATATGAAGTTTGTTCTCCACAAATTAGACATGGTTTATGTCCCTTAACACTATATCCAGATAAGTTTCCATACGCAGGAAAGTCGTTTATAGTGAACATTATCATAGCACGCAAAAGAAAATACTCTTTCTTGTATGCATCGAAAACTGTAACACCTTTCTCCCATAGCAGTTTTAAATCCTCAATCAATGGTGTAAGATACACATCAATATCATTTCCCGGTTGTTTTGGTCCAGAAATCATCAAGCTCATCATAACATATTTTTTCTTCATACATAGATGTGGGGACAAGTTGTAAAGTACCAGAAAAACAGGCCATGAACTATGTTGGATACTGAGGCTCCGATATGGATTCATTCCATCAGTACACAATCCCATTCTGAGATTTCTAACTTCACTTCCAAAATCATGAAATTTTTTATCAAAACTCTTCCACTGTGGTGAATCGGCTGGGTGACGTAAGTTACCATCAGAAATGCGCTCATCTGAATGCCATCATAACCTTTTTGCATCATTTGAATTTGCAAATAGACGCTTCAAACGAGGAATAATTGGAAGGTACCAAAATGCTTTAGATAGAGTTTTGATTTTGGTACCTAAAAATAAATCAGAATTGAATTATCAGAATTGTTTGAAAAAAATATTGGATGATATCATTGGAAAGTAAAAAAATTGATTTTTCATAACGTTACATGACATCACCTGAAAATGAATCTGAGTTGACTTTCTCATCCATCTTATAGCGCGATGTTCCACATGTAGGACAACTTGATAAATGTTCATTTTCTTTCCTATACAGTACACAATCATTGGGGCAAGCATGTATCTTTTTATACCCCAATCCCATTGGGCATAATATTTTCTTCACCTCATAATTGGAATCTGGAAGCCCATTGCCTTCTGGAAGAAGCTCTTTTAAAAGCTCAAGTAAACTGGAGAAACTTTTATCACTCGACCCATTTTTTGCTTTTAAGTTAACTAATCTCAAAACTGCTGATAACACTGTATATTTACTACAACCTGGGAATAATGGTTTCTCAGAATCTCCATACAATCGTTCAACAGTTGGTGTTTTTTCGATGGTTTCAACACCTAAATCATGAATTAATTCTTCAATATGATCCTCTGCCTCATTATGAATATCGTCATCAACATTGGATGTTGAATTTTCAGTTCTTTCACCATGCAAGATCCAACGTGTATAATTAAGGCTAAAACCATAACAAATGAGATGATCTTTGATTTCTCTGAAGTTTAACTTTCTCATATTTACACACTTCACACATGGACAGAAAATCAAATCAATATTTTGATTATGCCATTTAGCAAATTCCAAAAAATTGTCAACTCCTCTTTCATATTCACTAGTAGTTCTTCGTAGATAAATCCAATTATGATCCATTAATACCTGATATCACAATATAATTGATGAATATATTAAAACATAAAAACATTTAAATATCTATCAGATAAATTGTAAACAAAAACATATTCCATAAAAACTATTGATAATCAGATAAAAGACATCAGATATGAAACACGTTTACAAATACAGTAAACAGTTAATTTTAATATTATATACATGTGTGTTATATTGAAATACAAGGACAAAATGGTTAAATGAAAGGTTTCATTTTTTGAAAATAAAGTTTCATGATATAAATATTATATGAATGACATAGAAGATAATATGATTTCTCACTATGACTACTATTGATCACACTATATTTATTTTTTTATTCATTTGATGTAACATGAATGAATCATGGAAAAATTAATGTGAAAAATAGTGCAATAACTATCCTTATTTAAGACAATGTGTATTAAGAGACATGATACAATTTTTGGTGACTATGATAACTCAACTCCCTCAATCCATGAGTTTTATAATAGGGAACTATGAACATATAAATTCATTATGGAGGGATAAAAATTCCATTGCATATTGTAGGTGACAACTTACACCCCCATCCATGGGTCTATTGCAGCAAAACATGTCAAGGAATGGATCAACATGAAGAGAAATATATTATCCATCCATGAAAGATTAGATCATGAGAATGTTTTATTTGCAGCCTATGACTTAGAGGGGGAAGTAAATCATTTCATGACTATTATTTAGAGGGAGAGAAAGATGAATAAATATAATCAATGGAATGAGATTAGTTTAAGATGACATTTATTAAAAATGCATGAATCTAACCCCACATATGAAAGTGGAAAGGTATTTTTGAACATTAATAGAGGGATAATGATTATATTAATATCTACGAAGAAATAATTACAATACATTATGATTCTAGTCGTATTATGGACATTGCAGGAAAAATTATTTATTATATAATGGCATGAAAATAATTATTCAAATTTTTTTAACATAATAGATAGTGGTAATTATTCATGTCTTAGTTAAATGATGAGAACCAAAAAGAATTGAGGAATTTGGCATGGTAAATCTCAAGAAGGAATGAAATAACAACAAACTACATGCAAAAATGTGAGTGAATTCATTTAACACAATAAAATTATTTTTTTGAAGAAGAATTTATTAAAATGGAAATGGAATTAAAAATATAGTACTTCATAATGTAATGAAAGATCATTCTAAACAGGAATAATGATAATACAAATAAAAAATTTGAAGTTCAACCCGAATGGAGATGTTAAATCCAAACTGCGACCGGTATAATTACTTCCAAAAACAAACAATATCAAATCTACACCAACAATGATAATACAAACAAAAAATAATGATAAATTACAACTAAAATCTAACCAATAATCAAAATCACGCAAAATAGGGTTATTGATAAAGAAATAAACAATGGGATATGAAACAAGAGATAAATAGGAAGAACACATACCCAAAATCGTGCAGACGATAAAAAACCTTCAACAATGGCCGTCCAAGATCGCAAATCAAGTTTGAAGGTCGTCGGGAGTCCGAAGCGCCACAGCGGAACTCGATTTCGACGAACGAACAAAATGAGGGTTTCTGATCGTGAATATTTTTAAAAGACTTTTCACGTCGGTTTTAAGAAAAACCGACGCCAAAATGTTGTTTTAAAATTTTCGGCGTCGGTTTTCATGAAAACCGACGCCAAAACATTTTTAAAAATTTATTTTCTGCGTCGGTTTTTAAAATAACCGACGCGGAATTATGAGTTTCGGCGTCGGTTTTCATGAAAACCGACGCCGAAACATTTTAAAAATTTATTTTCTGCGTCGGTTCTCAGGAAAACCGACGCGGAAAATATGTATACTAATATTATTCGCGTCGGTTCTTAGGAAAACCGACGCGGATAATAGGTATACTAATATTTTCCGCGTCGGTTTTCCTCAAAACCGACGCGAAAAATCAACGCATAATATTATTCGCGTCGGTTCTTAGGAAAACCGACGCGGATAATATGTATACTAATATTTTCCGCGTCGGTTTTCTTCAAAACCGACGCGAAATATCAACGCATAATTATTTTTGGCGTCGGTTTTTTGTAAAACCGACGCCAAAAATTCCCCGTACATACTATTCGCGTCGGTTTTTAAAAAACCGACGTTATTACGACGACGTTAAAGCCCGTATTTCCACTAGTGAATAGCCCTATAGGGTCACATCACAACACAAGAAGCAGTAAAACAACCATCATATCTACTGGTCTCTTGGCTCTTAAACAAGAAAGAGGGTAACTTTGAAACCTAAAAGGAATTATCTTTTATCAAAAAACTAGTTCTTTAATACATCTTGGATTAACCAATTTAATATTTGTAGGTTAAATCATTGGGAAACCCAATAAATAATCTGTCACAAATAATTAAACATTTTTGTAGCACCAATTTGATTAACATATAATTACAACAAGAAGAACAAGATTTATTTACATTCCCCTTTATCATTATCCAAAAAAAATAATTTAATTCTGGTTATATGTTCTTTACCAATTTTCATCAAGAAGAAAAATCTAAACAAAGAAATCATAGAAATCACACTATCTATCAAAACATGAGGCAATGACATATGATCTATATCAATTTAATTATCTGGTTTAAATATTTATCTTGTCAATTCCATTGTTATAAAGTGGGATAAAACATGATAATAGTATAGTTGCACATAAAATAAAAGAAAATAAATGAATCCCATACCACAAATGGTTCTCAACGTTATTTATACAAAAACAAGACACACAACAGGTTATGATCTCATCCCCTCCTGAAAACTGTATCCACTTGAGGATGCAGAGACACCACCACACTGGTCAACACCCAATATAATCCCATTAGGAACATAGAGTTAGAATTCCACCAAAATAAAGGAGAAATAAAATGAGATGAACCCAAAATAATCACAATAAATAGTATCTTATGTAGATGATTGATCGATACTGCTTGGTTGAAATAGAAATAGAGGGGAACTAATCATAAGAGGAATGTTTGATCGCAAAACTCTTACAGGATTGAATGAATCATTTGAGAATTTCACAGCTAATAACAATGAGGATGAACTAGGAAGGATGATATCTCGTCTCTTTAGAAGTTATAATGGAACAGCGTCTTAAAATACGTTGGATTTTCTATTAAAACAGATCGCTTTATACCATGTAGTTCGACCAAGTAAAAACCTCCTATGCCTTAGAAAAATTAATATTGGAGTTATGACTAATGAATCAGCCTTAGAGTCTTTAAAAGAAGGATTTAAATGCATTTTATGTCAATGGAAATGAAAAAGTGGTGAAACTATAGGAAGGTGGAAATATTGTTCACGAACTCAAAATTTGGAAAAGGGAAAACATTGTTCATGAACCTCACCGTTGAAACCTCACCGTTGAAACCTCAACATTGGAACCTCACCATTCTAGAAACATTGTTCATGAACCTCACCATTGAAACCTCGCCATTGGAACCTCACGATTATTGAAACACTATTCAGGAACCTCATCATAGAAAACTCACTGTTGGAATCTCACCGATCTGGAAACATTGTTCATGAATCGCACTTTTGAAACCACGCCATTGGGACCTCATCATTCTAGATACACTATTCATGAACCTCAATATTGTAATATCACTGTCAGAACCTCACCATTCTGGAAACACTATTCATGAACATCACCATTGAAACCTCTCCATTCATGAAACAGTGTTCATCAACTAAAAATTTGGCAATGGAAAGAGGCTATCGTTGGATCCTCACAGATGGAACAGTTCATGTAGACCTTGCCGATGGAACTATTAACATCAACCTCCCCAATTTAACTTTTCACCTCATACTCACTGATATAACTGTTCATATTTACCTCACAAATGGAACATTTCACATCAACCCCACTGATGATACTATTCTCATCAACCTCCCTGATGGAACTGTTCAAATTGACCACACCAATGGAATTGTTCACATCAACCTCACTAATGGAATTGTTCACATTGACCTCACCAATGAATTTTTCACATTGACCTCACTGATGGAATTATTCACATAACTGGATATTTGGAACAGTGTTGGGGATATGACATCTTGACCTCCCAGAACACCTAAAACACAATATTTCTACAATGAGATGGTCTGTAGAGGATTGGGCCATTTCATTAATGAAATTTATATATAATTGTTGATGCTCCGTTCCGTCACAGAGTCTAATGACTGAAAAAGGGAATACCTCAACACAAAGTGATTCATCCATTGAAAAAAATGTCAAAAATCTACAAAGGCATGAACATGGATTTCTTTAAGCATGGGTCGTGAATGTTCCAAGATGGTCGCATAGGTATACCTGCACACCATATAATGGGCGCGCAGGTGACCTACGCACCATATTTGATTTTTTTCCCGGGGTCTTCAGCGGCCTATAAATACCCCTTATGGGCCCCCTATTTCGAGGACATAAAAATTCCAAAACTCATATTCGATCTCCCAGTTCCCTAGTATCCTCTAGAAGTCATTAGAACACATATAAGGTAATATATTACCTAGAATGGAAGATCTATACAGGGGAATCAAGACCTTATTGTTGAAATTCATCAAAACCTATGCACCTGGGTGTTTAAACCCTTAAGGGATGTAGACACACTTACGCACCGCCTTATCCCTTCACCAGAACCTGTGCACCTCTCTTTTGGAAGCCCCTAGGTATAATACTAAGGGCTTGAGCCAAGCCTCGTCGAAGTATTATCCGATGTGTTGACCGTCGTGCATGTACCTATGTGTCGCCCAAGTATACCTGTACGACCAGGACCTGCGTGCCCATGTAGGACCTACGCACCTCCTTCTTTTTGGGTGCCCCTCTAGCCTATTCACCTCTTTTATTCAAATCCACATATCCTATTCAAGATTTAGTCTTCAAGACACTCTTCAAAGACATTTATGTCATGTTTCCAAGATTGGATTCCTTATATGAAAGGAATTCTGTGGAACATCTCTCAAAACATAGTGATTTACATATCTATATATCACTAAGGTGAGAGATTTCATTCATTCAACTTCATCCTTTAAAGATTTGAAGTTCTTTAACTTGGGCCTCATTCTCAGGAGTAAGCCCTAGTCTCAATTTCCCATATATGGGCATCCTCCTTAGGAGTAAGCCCCAAATTACAAATTCCTAAATATGAGAATCCTCCTTAAGAGTAAGCCCCAAGTCCCCTAACCTGGGCTTACTTTTCAGGAATATGCCCCAGTTCTCAAGTCCCCTAACCTGGGCTTCCTTTTTAGGAATAAGCCCCATATCTCAAGTCCCTTTAACTTAGGCCTCCTTCTCATGAATAATCCCCAGTTCTCAAGTCCCTTTAACCTTGGCCTCCTTCTCATTAATAAGCCCCGGTTCTCAATTCCCTTTAACCTGGGCCTCCTTCTCAAGAATAATCCCCAGTTCTCATGTCCCTTTAACCTGGGCCTCCTTCTCAGGAATAATCCCCAGTCATAATTCCGCTTAACCAGTCTTAATTTCTTTTGATTTGGACTTCCTTATTAGGAATAAAACCAAAATCATAATACCCCTATAATTTGGGCATCCTTCTCGGGATTAAGTCCTATGTTATGTACCTAAATCTCCATAAAGCACATGTACCTTTACGGAACTTGTTCCCTAGTTTCATCCCAGAAGTAAATCATAATCTTCATCTATTTTGGTCAGTCAAACATACATAAGCCCCATATCATTTCTTATGATGGAAAAATTGTCAGGTTTTACCAATACCTCTTGTTTCTCACACCGATCATGACTCACGTGAGCTTAGAGCATAAAAGAAATTATGACATCTTTCTTTGAGCCATCAATCGTACATGAACCTCATACTTCTTTACTCAAAATACATAGATTCTGATTCCTTTTCTAAAACAAAGGATACGTAGGTAGCCCATCTGCGGGTGTGATCCCGACTGTGAAATAATCTATGCCCATATGAATGATAGTAATCTTTATGTGCCCCACTGAGTGTCTTTAAAACCAGAATGGTTATCATAATGACCAAGATATTTCTATTTAATGGGTCAAAGAAAACCATTGACTAAGAATCTCTAAACAAATACAGATGATTCTCTATCTATGAAGAACCTCAAATACATATAAAATATTCTCTAAATCTCCTACATACTAATCATTGATTATCAGATCTAACGGAAAGCTCATTTTCATATTTGGTAATTTAATAAGGATTCAAGAACATAAATCAACGAGGTCACCCCCCTTTCTAGAGGAAACAAAAAATAGTGAAACAGATGTGAATCCTTAACCATGTTAAAATGATGTTTTAATTATTTTTAGGCCCTTATTTAAACTCAATAAAAGGGCCAACAAAATAATAAATAACATATGTGCTCATCCAAATGATTTAGTGGCTGAACTTATCTTGATTTTGTCTGTTATATCAAACAAGCACTCTTTTCCGAGATCTTCTAGGTTACAAAAATGGCTCCTATAAAGTTCACACCTGTGAATACTTCTACTGTGAATGCATCTGCTACTGCTGCTCCTAGATCGTCTTCTGCTCTGAGGACGACATCACCTACTCAGTATCTTCAACGCTGGATATCAAATGCACTGGTTAAGGAATACCATCAAAATGGTACTATTCTGACTCTGGAGGTTGCTCGACAAGCCCTCCAAGTCAGTAATTCACCATGGTCGTTCAGACAGCGACGACCAGCGATCAAGAAAGATGTGTTATCAACCACCATCTCCAAACGTTTCGGTCGTTATCCCCAGAACGCAATCACCAGTCCCTCCCATATTCTGTGGAGATGAATGAGAATGTCATTGAAGGCCTTAATTCAAGGAGACATGAGTCCTTCCTGAGAGATCCCGCCAAAAATTGCCGCCAGACTCTTGTGGTAGTACTCACTCAACATGATGAAGGTGTCATCTCCAGGCATTCGGCTCAGGTTCCACGAACCCGAGCAGGCAAGAAAAACCACTAGAGGCGACGACCGGTCAATAGTGGGCATGTTCTTATCTCTACCATTTCTAGAGAATTCCACCAACCTAACTCGGGGGGAAAGTAATATGCGGGAACACACACCTGTCCATTTTAATTTTGTTGTCTAGCAGACTCATCTGGAAGCAGCACGCCATTCCCGCCAGGAAATTCTGGAAGAGTACTATAGACAGGAACATACACCTATTTATAAATCATCAGCTAGTCATCCGGATCGTCTAACTACATACGATGAAGCCCTCCAACCCATTGTGTTGACAAATAGTAAATAGGAACATACACCTGCTTACACTAAACAATCATGCCAGAAGCCTTGTCTGTCAGTATTGAAGGAAGTTCATCAAGCACGTTCGGCGGAGTGAAATCCGTAGGCACATACACCTGCTAGTACTAATCAAGCCTACCGACAGTCTCGTTTGGTAGCTCCTGGAGAAGTCAATTCGAAATCCACAATGACAAACTAGAGGCAGACTCAACTTTCTGTCCCCAAACATGATTACTGTAAGATTTCAATGACAGGAAAAGGAGGATAAGAGCAGGAATACACACCTACTACAAGCACAAAATTGATGTATATCCCCGTTCTGGAATCTGAAGTCACCAGGCATAATCTGTCATTGGTGAAAGAGTAGAAGCAAATCCATGTTCATATTCTGGATGCCTTTCAGGATATTATAACAGCTTCAGCAGCATCACAAGGAAAGAAATGAAAATCTATCCCTACCAGTGGACTGGCACATCAACATTTCACTCCGGAACAGACACACACCTCTGTTCTAGTCCAAGAGGGTTGTGGGGAAAAACTCCCCCATATCATACGGACAACCGAGTCAGGCACATACAGCTGATTTGAGTGGATATAATCAGCCTAACCTGATCATTTATACTGAGCAGGCACATACTCTGGCCCATAATCACCACTTTCATAAACAAGTGGTACTAAAAGTGAGTAATAAGGCGTCTAAGACGAAGACTCGTCCAGCACAGTCATGAAATCAAGGGCCGATCTGTAATAAGGCCTTACTCGATGATGGAGTTCTTGAAGCCCTCAGACAATTATCTATTGGAATTAAATATTGTACTCCCTCATTTCCCAATAGTGGGAACATTAATTCTTAAATTATTTATCAGAAACATCCTCATGAAGTCTTACTTCATGACAATTTGGTCGATATCGATGTATCATCTTCATATGAGAGCTACAAGAACCCCCTATGTATCCAGAAGACCAAGGAACAAAAGGTTTCATCTTTTGTTGTAACCCAGAATGTTGTTCCTCCCCATTATGATAAATTTATCTGCAAAAGTCCTCTCTGTAGTAGTAATTCACATTTTTTGGAAAATTCTCCAATGGACAATGTAGTGATGAGAAAGCCCTCTTATCTTGAGGTACGTGCAAATGTGAGGCCAGTCAGGTATGATTCATTACCACTATCAGGTGAAATACGTTAACAATCAAAGGATAGCCCAGGGTGTAGGTCATTCTTCAAACCACCCATGGGTCGTTCATCTTCTAGTTTGATCAGTGAATTCTCTACCGATCTTGTTGAATCCGATGAAGCAACAAGTAAGCGCCATCTCTGGTCTAATCAGGTAGAAGAATATTCATCAAATGATAAAGAGGAAGTGTTGAATATGAGGAAACAACTAGAAAAAGGTGATGTTCTAGTCATATTTTGGCCATTGGTTGACTCTCAGTATGACATACCAGAGATGTTGATGGAAGATGGAATTCATGATATTCATCTCAACATATGGAAAACTCCTTGTCAGTTGAAAAGGAAAATATTATCTTATGATGAATATGAAAATCATTTCAACATAATAGAAGGGTTACAACTCCAAATTGATTTGGCCTCTCCCTCTGTTTCTCAATAACCCAAGGCTGAAAAGTAGCAGAGATCCCTTCAGCGTTCATGCCTTGGCGCACTATGAAGACTATGCCAGTTAATTTCCAATGACCCATCTGTTATTCATATCAGGGGATGGGGTGTTCATGGAATACTACATTTCATTGTACTCTCCAGTCAGCAAAGGCCACCGAAAATAGTCTCAAGAAATGTTATTACCCATAGGCGGCCACAACCAATTGGCTTTGTTTGTAATCAAAGGGATGCTCAAGAACAATCCTCAACTAGTTATTCTCAATGACAAGTATACAGGGAAAAAGTTGTTGAATTAATCCACCATCAAGCAAATGAGAATATTGAATAGGCTTTTCATTTATGGAAAGCACATCATCAAGTGACATAAGTGTCAGAAATCATTCAATGTTCATTTGAGCCGGCTGATAAAAGTTGATGCATATTGAAGTATCCAGCCAATTTCTAGAATAATGTCCACAAGATCAAGAGTAATTTCATGAAATTCTAAGATATAGCAGCTCAAGAACCACCCCAGCTCGCCAGACTGGGGAATCTTTTAGCCCAACCCTCGGAATCCACTAATAGTATTTGAGGAGTTGAGAAGGAACAGCAGCAAAAGCCCCAGTCCACCAAACTGGGGACTTTTTCAAATCATCAATCTCTTCCTCAGATAATGTCAGTCTTCTCTCGATTAGGGAAGAATCTACAAGAAGGAATGAAGAGCCAAATTATTAAGAGATTCCCACCAAATTACGGTTTGTCAAGAAGTTCCTGAGGAATCAAATCGATAGAAGGTAATGTCTCATCAGGGACATGGAAGATGACAATATCGCAGAGATGCTGATAGAAGGGATGCAATGAATTATGCATCAATTAATGTCATCAATGCCATTGTTGCTGATTCTCCAGAACATGAGGCTCATTCAGAGAGATGAAATGAAGATGTTCCTTCTCAAGAAGTAGTACGTACGACCACAAATGAAAAAAGGTGTGTGTACACGAAATCAGAGGCTTACCCAGAATCCGGGTGTTCCTTTAAATAACCATCTTCCCCCTCTCTGAAAGGTGTCTATCAAGGTGAAATGAAATAATCAGTTTACATACCCTTCCACTGGAGAAGGCCAATCACTCTAATTAGAGAAATTTTTTGCACAACACGAGGAAGAAAGGAAGTAATTGAGGGGGTTGAATTCAGAACTACATCAAGGTAGTCTTCCTCCTAAGCATGATGGAGTTTGTTAGCCTATGGAATTTGTTTCCACTACTGAGATGGATCAGGAATATCCTCCTTTATCAGTAAACCCTCACGGGTCTAATCCTATGGGTCAGGTGAAAAAACAACCAATGGTGTTGTCATCAGTTGCAGTACCAGCCACCACATCTTTCCAATCTCCAGTTATTGCACCTGCTCAGGTCCAAGCTCAACCGAATATTTCTCAAAAGTTAATAACTACTATTGAGTCTTTAATAGCTCAGTTGGAAGCTATGGAGGGAAAACATGCTCAAATTCAACCAGAAAAGACAGATTACCTTGAATGGGTCGATGCAATTCCTCCCCCATCAAATTTTTCTAGTACTAAATTACCAATCTTTAATGGTTCAGGAGAACCTGAGAAACACTTAACACTTTTTTTCTCGTTTTGATCCTATGATGGGAACCCCTCTACAATAAGAATCAGTTAAGATCAGGTGTTTTGTAAAATCATTTCATGGGCCTACTTTTGTCCGGTACACAAGATTGCAATCTCGATCAATTACCTGGTGGGGGGACCTCCGTCAATGATTCCTTCTTCAATTCAGCTCAACTTTTCCAAAGAAATAGTTTTTGATCTTAGAAACTATAAGAAATTGATTGAATGGGTTTCAGATTTCATTGCTCGCTGGGAGGGATTAACAAATTCCCTAAGCTTATCACTCCCTCAAGATGAATTGTTGTCAATCTGTGTGGAAACTTAGCATGATGAGTTGCACGCACTGTTAATCCCTATGAAATACACAGGAGGGTTTCGAGACCAAACATCAACTGCTCAACAGATTGAAGATTATCTTATAAAGACTAATGATAAAACTCATGTCATTTCATTAGCTCCAGGAAAGAGAATTGGTAGAGTAGAGACTTCTATAGTTATGCTTATACATGCCCATGTACGTACTTCTATATCAAAACCTTCATCTTCTCGAAGGGCTCCACCTCCTGAGTGACAACCAAAGAGGAAGTTTCGTTAAGATGATCAATGAGATCAAAAACAGAAACAATTTGAGGATCTGAAGAGAAAACTTTATTCTTTATGAAATTGAAAAGTTCTTGGTTACTTCATTTTACCTCTAGAAAATAATTTGGTTCCATTTCCAAGGCCCAAGAGGACGAACAAGGAAGGATATGAATACTTCCCCAATTATTTCCCATTTCATCAGATGTTGGGGCATCCCATTCAGGAGTGTTTTGTCTTCAAAGACCTCCTGCAAAAAATGGTGGACTCGGGACAAGTCAAATTGAATGATTATTCATCTCAGGTAGCATGTGTTACTTCTATAGATCCAGAGGAAGAAGGTGAGTGGCAGGAAGTCAAAAGCAAAAATGTGCAGAAATACAATGATTAGATGGTCCAGAAATTGATCAACCAAACTCATGCCATTTTTCGAACATAATTGAATAAACCAATTGTGTCTACTGCTTCGAATTCCACAACAAAACCTTCTTCATCAGAGGGAAAATCCTCAATGAAGATTCATAATTCAAAGAAAGAGGAACAATCAGAAGACAATGAATTTGTGTCAAAGCCCATGTTGTCATTGACTCTTGCAGATTTTAAGCCATCTACTTCAAAGCAACGGGCACCGCCCCACCAAACGGCACAACCTAAAATGGATAATCAGGTAGAGACTTCATCAGATGAAGAATTAATCTTTGGTTTGTTGACATGATTCACTTAACATATACTTAGGATAGTTGCAGTTTCGATATTTATGATCATGAATTCCCTATATCAAACAGAGGAATTAGAGAGAGTTCCAGAGGTCTGGGATACAGAGGAAGACGTGGATATCCTAGAAGCCACTATTCCAATTCTACCCCTGCCAGAACAGTATATACAGCAGAAACTCGTGGAAGAGCCCTTCAGCGGGCTCAACAAGAAAAAGAAAATTCTTCCACCAATAGCAGATTCAGTCCTGGCATAATTATTATGGAGGATCGGTTGGAGGTTCCACCTTTGTCCTCTCAGCAAGTAAATAGACCTATTAAGTTAAATCTTCCAAATCTAGGAGTATTTCCAACTTCTACCCTGATTCATGAAGCATCTACATCTAATGAATCTACTTATAAGGTACCTGTGAAACCACATGATCTAGTTGGGAAATGCAGACCTTTGGATCAAAAGTATGATGTATTGAAACACCTTGCCCATGTACCGGACAAGTTATCAATTTTGGAAGCCTTGAATTTTCAACGGATCTTCGGGAGGCACTCATTGAGGATTTTTCAATTCCTCAGGATTTTGAAACTGGAATTGTTGCGGCTGAAGTCTACCATGTAGAGAATAATCCTGCAGAATGCCATGCAGTCATAACTTTCACAGATAAAGATGAATATGATGTCGTGCATGGACATATTAGACCTTTTTACTTATCTGGAAAGGTCAATGGTGTAGACATTTGAAGATATTTCATTGATAATGTTTCAGGACTCAACCTCATCCCCATTCGTACACTTCGTCTATTGGGCCTCACGAAATCTGATTTATCTCCTTCTACATTTATGTTACAAGGATATGATAAAAATGAACCAGAACCACTGGGCAAGATTACACTCAGAACTCAGTCTAGAGACCTTGTATCCAATTCAGATTTCATGGTTGTGGATCATGATATATCCTTCAATATATTTCTTGGAAGACCTTGGCAATATCAACATGCGGTTATCCCTTCATCATACCACCAATGTCTCGAATATTGTTTCAATTGTCAAATTTGGACATTGTATAGTGATAAGGTCCCCATCAAGACATTATAATCTCAATACATTGAGGTGGAATTCTATCACATTAAGGGTAAGGAGAAATCCACAACATGGGAGGTCACAAAGATTAATGCTCCATTTGGTTTGGAAAAGATTCTAGTAAATCCATTTACACATGTGAGTGCAGATTATGTGTTGCCTATCAGTCAAATTTACAGGATAGACCCAAATCCAAATACTCTTATGGAAACATCCATAATTTCAATTACGACAATCAATCCAAATAGCATGGGAGAAATTAGTGACTCGCCAAGAAATGATGAAAGATCAAATGGAGATGTCTTCATTTCAACCGCTGAAATCCATCAAGTCTATACTTCGCTAACTAGGCCATAAAAAGTTTTAGCAATTTAAGAGGTGAACAATGATGTCTATTCTCAATCCATAATCTCCACTTTATTACCCAAGGAAGACCCTTCATCATCAATAGGGTCAGAAAATGGATGCATTTTCTTCAAGATGTTCAAATTTTAACATCTCTCCTGATCATGGAAATTTGGCATCATCATCTACAATGCAAGTAGAAACAGAAGAAATAAAACATGTTGAAGAAGAAGAAGAAGATCTCAAGGATGCTCCTCTAACTTTTGAAGAGGGTATCTCTACCACTATGGATGAACTCAGAGAAATAATTCTGGGTACAAAGTATGATCCATGCCCCACTTTAATTAGTGTGGCCATGACTCTTGAAGAGAAGGAAATGTATATTTTATTTTTGAAGAAAAATTGAGATATATTTTCTTGGAACTATACAGAGATACCAGGTCTTGATCCTGATGTTGCTACTCATCGTTAGGGTTTTCCTAAAGAACATCTAGGATTCAAGAAAGCCGCAAGAAGACCACACCCAACTAATGCTTCCAAAATTGAAGCTGAATTGAATAAGCATATCAAATCTAAATTCATCAGAGAAGATCAATATCCCAAATGATTGGGTAATATTGTCCCTATGAAAAAGAAGAACGAACAAATTAGAGTTTTCATTGATTTTAGAGATCTTAATCAGCATTGACTTGAGGACGATTTTACAGTTCCGATCATAGAACTCTTGATTGACCAAACAGCTAGATATATAGCACTTTACTTCATAGATGGATATTACAGGTATAATAAAATCTGAATGGATCCATAAGATAAAAAATCTATTGTCTTCAGAGCCCCTTACGGTGTGTTTTGCTATCGGGTAATTCCCTCTGTCCTAAAGAATGCAGGCGCAACATATCAGCGTGCCATGAATCGTATCATCAATCCATTTTGAGAGATTTTGTTGAATGTTATGTAGAATATTTGGTGGTTAAATCCTTGAAATGTTATAATCACTTGGATTATTTGGATGTCATATTCCACAAACTTCGACAACACAATTTGAAGATGAACCCCTTAAAATGTGCTTTTGGGGTAACCTAAGGAAAAGTTCTCGGCTTTGTTTTATTCCATCATGGTATCGAAGTCGATCATGAGAAGACAAATTCAATACATGGTATGTAACCTCCTCTAAATTTGATATAATTGAGAGGACATAAAGGAAACGTATCCTACATTTGGCGTTTCATCGCCAATTTGACAGGAAAAAGTTTACCCTTCACAAAATTGATGAAGAAGGGATTCACATACGAGTGGACTGAAGAATGTCAAGTAGCATTCAATATTCTCAAGAAAAATCTCTTGATTCCACCGGTATTAATGTATCTATTGAAGGAAGGACACTTATCCCTTATTTGACAGCTTTAGAGTAATCATTGGGTGCCTTTCTTGCTCAGAAGAATGATACTGGGAATGAAAATAGCCTCTTCTATCTAGTCAGACTATGTTTGAAGCAAAAACCCGATATTCAAGTATTGAGAAGTGCTTCCTAGCATTAAACATTGCTACTCATAAGTTGAAGAACTACGTGCAACATCATGAGGTCCAATTATTATCTCTCAGTAACCTGTTAAAATTCATCCTTAGTCATCCAAGGCTTACCGGATGTCTGGAAAGGTGGATATTTATTTTGCAGAAATTTGATATTCAGTATGTGTCTCAAAAGACGATAAAGGTCCAAGATCTAGCTGATTTCCTTGCTGAACATACTTCAGTGGAAGATATATCTTTAGATACTGAACTTCCTGATGAATATGCCTTTTCTATTCATGATAATCTTTAAACATGGGAAATATACATTGATGGTGCTTCCAGAAGTCTAACAGGGAGGAAAATGGACGATCCTAAGTTCAACAACGTTGGGTTAGGAATTGTACTCATTTCTCCTGAAAAGGTAGTGCTACCCTATTCCTTCTCATTTATGTGAGGCGAGACAAACAATGAAGCAGAATAACAAGTGCTCATCACAGGCTTGGAGTTGGCGCTTTAGGCACAAGTGAATCACATAAAGGTGAAAGGTGATTGAGAACTAGTAATCAGATAATTCAATGGGGATTATTCCATAATAAATAAGAGTTACTCCCATTGTATGATTATGTCAGAGAGTTAATGGTGTAATTTGCTATGGAACCGAAATTTTCCTATGTCCCGAGATCATAAAATTCTCAAGCTGATGCACTGGCTAATATAACTATAGCTCTGGAAGATCTAAATCGGGAAGAGACAATCATCAGTATTTCCCACCATCATACAATTTAACCTTATGTTCAGACTAGAACAGAGGATATCAATGAAATTAGACTCATCTCTGAACCATATGTTCATACTACAGGATGGATGAAACCTATAAGGTAATACCTTCAAAATGTAACACTTCCACCTGATAGAGTCGGGAAAGAAAAAGGCTGGCAATGTGTGGTCAATTTTACTCTTTATGATAGACCTGATCACTTAGAGAAATTATCTAAAAAATAGGATTTGATTGATTTCTCTTCATATGCATTTATGATGAAAAGAAAATGGTTGTTATGAAAGAAGTGCATGTAGGAGTCTGTGGTGCCCATCAGTCTGAACATAGACTATCTGATCAAATTTGAAGGCTTGGATACTTTTGGCCATCAATGATACATGATTGTGTTGATTTGATGAAGATGTTTCATTCTTTCCAAGTATGTGTCAACTTCATTCATCAACCTCCAGAGTTGCTTCATATAGCTAAATACTCGTGGCCATTTTCCATATGGGGAATGGATGTGGTGGGACCTTACCCTTCAGCTATAGCCAACCAGTGTAAGTATATTCTTACTATTATCGACGTCTTTTCAAAATGGGAAGAGGTAATACCTCTCAATGAAGTTAGTTCTAAAAGAATTGTTAGCTTCATCAAGTCTAACATCATTACTAGATTTGGTTTCCATCATACCATATTGATGGAAAATGGCACCAACTTCTGTTCATCCGAGGTAAGGATTTTGTATCAAGAATACAACAACAAATCCAATCATTCATTTCGGTATCATGCAGCGACCAATGGCCAAATAGAAGACTACAACAAGACTCTTTCAAACATACTGTAAAAGTAGGTGGATAAAGATAAGAAATCATGGCCTGATAAACTCTTTCATGCTTTATTGGCTTATAAAACCACCACCTGAACTACAACGCAGTCAACTCCATATTCATTGGTATATGGAACAGAAGTAGTCTTGACCATTGATGTTTAATTACCTTTCCTCAGAGTAGACATTTGTGATTAGTCATCTATAAATGAAAAATCTCAAAAACTATTGGATTAATTGGAATGATTTGATGAAAAAATATTGTGCACGCTGCACCACATGGAAGTCTATCAGAATCGAATAGCACAATATTTCAACAAAAAAGTTCATCTTCGTTCATTCATTCAGGGAGAGTTGGTATTGGTTCTCAAAACTCCAATGATACAAGGAAAGAATCCTCCCAATCTTGAGACAAAATGGGAAGGACCTACCTCAATACATAAGGTCTACTCCAATAGAGCTTACTCTTTAATCTAAATGGATGGAGAAATCATCACGACTCCAACCAATGCCTGATTTCTAAAGATGTATTTTGTGTAACACAAATACTTTTGTCCAAAATGACATTAAACTATTTTTTCCTTGCTGGAAGACATTAAACTACATAGTCCATTATGTCAAGTAAGATGTTAAACTGCATCATCCTCAGTCTATGCATATGACCTTAAACAATTCGCACCATCGTCCAACATGACGTTAAACTGTGAAGTCATAGCTACATGATGCAAAACTGTACAGAAGTCCCTTACGTCCAAAAAGAAATTAAACTGTGAAAATCAATTCCCTAATACGTCCAACATGACATTAAACTATGTCCCCTATTGTCCTTACTGCATGAAACTAAACTGCATGGTCCCCCTTTTGTCCACCGTGATGTTAAACTGTATTGTCCCCATCATCTTAGCTACAGGATGCTAAACTATATAGCACCGTTATTGTCTAACATGATGCAAAACTATGTTCACGTCCAACATGACGTCAAAATATGTCACTATATTTGTCCTACATGACATTAAACAGTACTGCTCATTCATCCAACATGATATAAACCTGAACAAAGTCCCTTAATACATCATACATGACACTAAACTGTATTTTGTCCCTTCTACATGACATTAAACTGTGCAGCACCAATAGCCATAACTACAAGACTTTAAACTGCATAGTCCCTTCATATGTCCTACATGTCATTAAACTGTGCATCGTTCGGGTTGTTTCTACCTCTTATTTCTCTAACCGAGTATGACTCAAGTGATATTAGAGTAAAATTCAACCATAATACCCCCACTGAACCACTAACCATGTGTAAGTCCCAACATGATTTTTTAGGTCGTTGTCCTAAAAAACCACTTGATCATCAATTCATTCTTTAATTCAACTACACGGACTTTGATCCTTGCCTTCTAGGCTGGGTACGTAGGAAACCTCCTAATGTTCAAGCCCAAAACCAATCTCTTCACATTGGTTCACCTTTTTCCTTGTTATATGACATTAAAATGTACAACAATTTTGTCTTGTACGACAATAAACTAAAAAATTCTTTGATACCCTCACCTGAGAAGGAATCATTATATACATTGATTTCCAATCATGTTATATTCCAAGGACTACATGCATACATGGCAATGCCAGAACCTTTTATCTTGGGTCAAACCGTCATTGAACTAAAGTCCCATTTTCACCATTCACTTGTACGAACCAAATCTGTAAAAAGGGTATTTCATGAACTTCGTGCATCTTGATTCTGATCCTTATGGGATACATAGGAATGTTCGAGAATCCCTCGAATCTAGCCCCAAGTCATTGGGCCTAACCCCAAATTCCACTTTCAGTCCCTTGGCTAAAAAGTCCCCCTGTGAAAACATGAATGTGGTATGCAAACCGTGGTCTTTATTCACATCAGGTTTATAAAACATACATTGTGTATTCATTACTATGGTCCATGTTCTATGACCCTAAACTAAGATCTTCCACACTTTCATCCCACATAACGTTAAACTGTATTTCAAGAACTATGTATGGCTTGATTCCCATCCTTATGGGATACGTAGTGAAGTCCAACATCTCAATTCAGGACCTATCCACAACATGATTATGGTTATCATTGGTCTGTGTACCTCTACATGCATTGAACAATGCCCATTTTTATGTGTCATACTCTTAACCTTAAATAATAATAGATATCTATAACCCTTCACTACTGGAAATATAAGATTTCCCAATGGTTTAGAACTGTTGGGAAAGGCTGCAGAACCGTTGGTATAACACATACCAACGGTTCTGCAAACCGTAGGGAAGTAAGCTGTTGGGAAAAAAATTTCCCAATGGTTTACAGTGAACCATTGGGATGGGGGGGGGGAGAAAAATTACCCTACCCCAACGATTCTATAAAACTGTTGGGAAAGATTTTTTCCAACGGTTTACAGCTGTTGGGAAAAAGTGCTGAAAATTACCATGTTTTTTCCAACGGTTTTCAAAACTGTTGGGAAAAACCCACAATCACCTATTTCCCAAAAGTTCAGAACCATTGGGAAAAGTGATTTAACAATGGTTCTATGAACCATTGTTAAAAAAAACCTAGACATTCTATTCCAACGGTTTTGAACCGTTGGCATAGCCTCTGCTGGGCAAATTGCACAGCAGCTCTGCAATTTTCCCAGCAGCTCCCCAATTTGCAACCAGCTCTCCAATTTTCCCACCAGGTCTCATTTTGTGGTTTCCTTATCATTTTCAATCCAATTATTGTATCTGCAATAAACTAACACATACATATAAAATTATTGTACCTGCAATAACCAACTAACACTTACATATAGAGAAAAAATTCATTCACATTTAGCATATAATGGTGGAACTATACACATCCATAATTAAATTAGAATTCATAACGTAATTATAAACATACATAATTCATTTAGAATTCAATTTAAAATTTATATGACAATTATATGTGGAATCCAGAAGTCAATTCATAATTTGATCGGTTTTTTGTATACCATATATTTTACCAGAAATACTGTCCATTTTAAACATAATACATACACCTGGAGTGCTACCAGCCACACCGCGCCTCGGATTGAGGCGGGGTTGACTCATAAACATCACATATGACTCAAGGATTGTTTTCCTAACGTATCGACACAATCTGAATGCGTTTGGTCAGTTTTCCGTATGCCAGTGGATGTTTTTCCATTAAAATGACGTACTTTTGAAACAAAAGGCAGAAACTTTGAGTGGTTCTGGCCACACCGCACCACGTATTGAGGCGGCGTTGACTGTTACACGTCACATATGACACATGGACCGTTCTCCTAAAGTTTCAATGGAAACTGAATACATTTTGTTGGTTTTCCGTATGTACTTAAATTTTTGTCCATTTTAAGAAAAAGAGATCCACTTAGAGTGATTTCGGACACACTGTGCCTCAGATTAAGGAGGGGTTGACTCGTACATGTCTCATATGACCCATGGATCGTTGTGCTAAAGTATCGACACAATCCGAATGCGTTTGGTCAGTTTTCCGTATGCCAGTTGATGTTTTTCACTACAAATTATGCCCTTTTGAAACAAAAGACAGACACTTTGAGTGGTGGAGGCCACACCACACCTCATATTGAGGCGGGGTTGACTCTTACATGTCAAATATGACCAATGGATCGTTGTGCTAATTTATCGACACAATCCGACTGCGTTTGTTCAGTTTTACGTATTCCAGTTGATGTTTTTCAATTAAAATGACGTTCTTTTGAAACCAAAGGCAGACACTTTGAGTGGTTTTGACCACACCATGCCACGTATTGAGGCGGAGTTGACTCATACACATCACATATGACCCATGGATCGTTCTCCTAATGTTTCAATGGAAACTGAATGTGTTTGGTCGGTTTTCAGTATGTACTTAAATTGTTTTCCATTTTAAGCAAAAGAGAGCCACTTAGAGTGATTCTGGCCACACCATGCCTCATATTAAGGCGGGGATGACTCATACACGTCACAAATGACCCATATATTGTTTTTCTAAAGTATTAACACAATCTGAATGTGGTTGGTCGGTTTTTCGTATGCCAGTTGATGTTTTTCACTTCAAATGATATCCTTTTGAAACAAAAGACAGAAAATTTTAGTGGTGGCGGCCACACCATGCCTTGGATTGAGGCGGGGTTGACTCGTACACGTCACATATGACCCATGGATTGTTGTGCTAATTTATCAACACAATCCAAATGAGTTTGGTTGTTTTTTCGTATGCCAGTTGATGTTTTTCAATTAAAATGATGTCCTTTTGAAACAAAAGGCAGACACTTTGAGTGGTGGCGGCCACACTATGCATCAGATTAAAAAGGGGGTGACTCTTACACGTCACATATGTCCCATTGATCGTTTTGATAATGTATCGACACAATCTGAATGCGTTTGGTCGGTTTTCCATATGCCAGTTGATGTTTTTCACTTCAAATTATGTCCTTTTGAAACAAAAGACATACACTTTGAGTGGTTCCGCCACACCATGCCTCGGATTGAGGTGGAGTTGACTAGTACACGTCACATATGACCCATGGATCGTTCTCCTAAAGTTTCAATTGAAACCGAATGCGTTTAGTCAGTTTTTCGTATGTACTTAAATTGATGTCCATTTTAAGAAAAAGAGAGAAACCTAGAGTGATTCCGGCCGCACTGTGCCTCAGATTAAGGCTGGGTTGACTCATACCCGTCACATATGACCTATGGATCGTTGTTCTAAAGTATAACACAATCCGAATGCGTTTGGTCGGTTTTCCTTATGCCAGTTGATGTTTTTCACTTCAAATTATGTCCTTTTGAAACAAAAGACAAACACTTTGAGTGGTGGTGGCTACACCATGCCTCGGATTGAGGCGAGGTTTACCTGTACACGTCACATATGACCCATAGATTGTTGTGCTAATGTATCGACACAATCCGAATGCGTTTGGTCAGTTTTTCGTATACCAGTTGATGTTTTTCAATTAAAATGACGTACTTTTGAAATAAATGGAAGACACGTTGAGTGGTTCCAGCCACACCACATGTCAGATTGAGGCAGAGTGGACTCGTACACGTCACATATGACCCATGGATTGTTCTCCTAAATATTCAATTGAAACTGAATGTGTTTGGTCAGTTATCCGTATGTACTTAAATTGATGTCCATTTTAAGCAAAAGAGAGACACTTAGAGTGATTCTGGCCACACCATGCCTCAGATTATGGATAGGTTGACTCGTACATGTCACATAAGACGCATGTATTGTTGTGCTAATGTATTGACATAATCCAAATGCGTTTGGTCAGTTTTCTGTATGCCAGCTGATGTTTTCACTTCTAATGATGTCCTTTTGAAACAAAATACAGACACTTTGAGTGGTGGCAGCCACGCCGCATCTTGGATTGAGGCAGGGGTGACTCGTACACGTCACATATGACCCATGGATCGTTGTGCTAATGTATCGACACAATCTGAATGTGTTTGGTCGGTTTTCCGTATGCTAGTTTATGTTTTTCAATTAAAATGACGTCCTTTTGAAACAAAATGAAGACACTTTGAGAGGTGGCGGCCACACCGTGCCTCAGATTAAGGCGGGGTTGACTCATACACGTCACATATGACCCATGGATCGTTGTGCAAATGTATTAACACAATATGAATGCGTTTGGTTGGTTTTCCATAATCCAGTTGATGTTTTTCACTTCAAATTATGTCCTTTTGAAACAAAAGACATGCACTTTGAGCGGTGCCAGCCACACCACACCTCATATTGAGGCAGATTTGACTCATAAACGTCACATATGACCCATGTATCGTTCTCCTAAAGTTTAAATGGAAACCGAATGCGTTTGGTCGGTTTTCCGTATGTACTTAAATTGTTGTCCATTTTAAGAAAAAAAGAGCCACTTAGAGTGATTATGGCCACACTGTGCCTCAGATTAAAGTGGGGTTGACTCGTACACGTCACATATGACCCGTGGATCGTTGTGCTAAAGTATCAACACAATCTGAATGAGTTTGGTAGGTTTTTTGTATGCCAGTTGATGTTTATCACTTCAAATTATGTCCTTTTGAAACAAAAGACAGACACTTTGAGTGGTGGCGACCACACCGCACCTTATATTGAGGCGAAGTTGACTTGTACACGTCACATATGACCCATGGATCGTTGTGATAATGTATAGACACAATCTGAATGTGTTTGGTCGGTTTTCCGTATGCTAATTGATGTTTTCAATTAAAATGACATACTTTTGAAACAAAAGGCAGACACTTTGAGTGGTTTCGGACACACCGCACCTTGTATTGAGGCGGAGTTGGCTCGTACACGTCACCTATGACCCATGGATCGTTCTCCAAAAGTTTCAATGGAAACCGAATGCATTTGGTCGGTTTTCTGTATGTACTTAAATTGTTGTCTATTTTAAGCAAAAGAGAGACACTTAGAGTGATTCCGGCCACACCGTGCCTCAGATTAAGGCAGGGTTGACTCGTACACATCACATATGACCCATGGATATTTCTATTAATGTTTCAATAGAAACCGAATGCCTTTGGTTGGTTTTTCATATGTACTTAAATTGTTTTCCATTTTAAGCAAAAGAGAGCCACTTAGAGTGATTCCGGCCACACCGTGCCTCAGATTAAGGCGGGGTTGACTCATACATGTCACATATGACCCATGGATCGTTCTCCTGATGTTTAAATGGAAACCAAATGCATTTGGTCGGTTTTCCATATGTACTTAAATTGTTGTCCATTTTAAGCTAAAGAGAGCCACTTAGAGTGATGCCAGCCACACCGTGCCTCGAATTAAGGTGAGGTTGACTCGTACACATCACATATGACCCATGTATCATCATGCTAAAGTATCGACACAATCCGAATGCATTTGGTTCGTTTTCCATATGCCAGTTGATGTTTTTCAATTAAAATGACGTCCTTTTGAAACAAAAGGTAGACACTTTGAGTGGTGGCGGCCACACCGCGACTCGGATTAAGGTGGGGTTGAGTCTTACAAGTCACATATGACCCATGCATCTTTGTGATAATGTATCGACATAATTCGAATGTGTTTGGTCGGTTCTCCGTATGCCAGTTGATGTTTTTCAATTAAAAGTGACGTACTTTTGAAACAAAAGGCAGACACTTTGAGTGGTTCCCGCCACACCGCTCCTCAGATTGAGGTGGCGTTGACTTGTACACGTCACATATGACCCGTGCATCGTTCTCCTAAAGTTTCAATGGAAAACGAATGTGTTTGGTCGATTTTCCATATGCACTTAAATTGTTGTCCTTTTTAAGAAAAAGAGAGCCACTTAGAGTGATTCCGGCCACACCGTGCCTCAGATTAAGGTGGGGTTGACACATAAACGTCATATATGACCCATGGATCATTTTTCTAAAGTATTGACACAATCCGAATGCATTTGGTCAGTTTTCCGTATGCCAGTTGATGTTTTTCACTTTAAATTATGTTCTTTTGAAACAAAAGACAGACACTTTTAGTGGTGGCGGCCACACCACACCTCGGATTGGGGCGGGGTTGACTCGTACACGTCACATATGACCCATGGATCGTTGTGCTAATTTATTGACACAATCCGAATGCATTTGGTTGGTTTTCCGTATGCCAGTTGATGATTTTCAATTAAAATGTCGTACTTTTGAAACAAAAGGTAGAAACTTTGAGTGGTTCCAGCCACACCGTGCCTCGGATTGAGGCGGAGTTGACTCTTACACATCACGTATGACCCATGGATCGTTCTCCTAAAGTTTCAATGGAATATGAATGTATTTGGTCAGTTTTATGTATGTACTTAAATTGTTGTCCATTTTAAGAAAAAGAGAGCCACTTAGAGTGATTCCGACACACCGTGCCTCAGATTAAGGCGAAGTTGACTTGTACACATCACATATGACCCATGGATCATTTTTCTAAAGTATCAACACAATACGAATGCATTTGGTCACTTTTCCGTATGCCAGTTGATGTTTTTCAATTAAAATGGCGTCCTTTTGAAACAAAAGGCAGACACTTTGAGTGGTGGCGGCCACACCGTGCCTCATATTGAGGCGTGGTTGACTCGTACACGTCACATATGACCCATGGATCACTCTCCTAATGTTAAAATGGAAACCATATGCGTTTGGTCAGTTTTCCGTATTACTTAAAATGTTGTCCATTTTATGAGAATCCTCTGTGTGGGGGGTTGTTCAGGGTCCAAGGAAGAGGGTGGGGGGGGGGGCTGTCTGTGGTGCTGTCTTGGGTCCAGGGAGGAGGGTGGGGGGGCTGTCCGGGGGGCTGTCCGGGGGGTGTTCGGGGGGGGGGGGGGGGTTGTTCGGGGTCCAAGGAGGAGGGTGGGGGCTGTCTTGGGGGGGGGGGGTGTCCGGGGGGCTCTCTAGGGGGCTGTCCGGTGGGGATGTCTAGGGTCTAGGGAGGAGGGTGGGGGGTTGTCCAGGGTCCAGGATGGAGGGGGGTTCCCAAACACACAACAACAAAAAGACAACAATATCCATAAAAATAAATAATATATAAAAATAACTCAACTCCAATGTTATACTACTAGTCTAGATAAATCCAACAACTAGAATTGATTAAATATCAAATCTCATTAATATCAGTCAAAAATGTAATGGATCAACTTGTCCCAAATCACCACTACTATCATCACCATCATCATCATCACCCTTGTCCTCATCCCCATCATCGTCCTCACCCTCGCCCTCCTCCTCATCCTCACCCTCCTCCTCGCCCTCGCCACCCGCCTCGCCCTCCTCCTCTCCCTCCTATTCCGCATCAGACTCCTCGCCATCATCATCATCAACCTGGACATCATCCTAATAACCACTAGAACTACCACCTCGTGCACCATATATAGAACGTATCGACGACATATACTCATCAAAAGCTGGGCTGGCCTCTGCTGGAAGTGTAGGACGTAGAACTTCAATAAATATCATAAATGCACTGTTTTCCTTAGCAGACTGTTCTGCCATCCCTGTGGCCCTTCTATCAGCTTCTTCTGCTTGTGCCCTAACTTGCTACAGCTCGGTGGCACTACAACTCATACCTGAGGAGGGCCAATACCTCGTCGGGGCTATCCTAGGTCGGCAGCGTAGTCTGCCAGAATGCTCCTCTCCCAACACCTGATGTAAGTGATCTGTTGGCAAAAAATTGTCTGGTTCTTGGGCATCGAGGGCCTCTAAAGAAGCCTGTTACAAATATAAATATATCATTCAGTTAAAAAATAGATATTAAAAAATAAATTCAACAGATTAAAGCTTACATTCTGCGGCTAAGTCGCTTCATTGACGGCACTTCCATCCTTTTTCCGTCTACTCGAGCAAAACAGTTTTGCTCGAGGCACACATCCTTCAATATTTTGTATTTTCCTCTAAAATGACATTGAAAACTAAAGTTATATGAAAACTTTAGAAAACTATTAAATAATTTTAGAAACAAAAGATATTTTTAGTCATAAATAAAACTTATAAACAATTGTCATACCTGCTTCCTCCCATGATCAGGCATCGTAGTGCGTCCCAGTGTGTGGAGGTATTTTTTTGCATCAATGTTATTTTTATTTTTTCCAGATGATTCCTAAATAAAATTCAAAATTTAAACATATAGTATTAATGAAATACATTAAAGATATTATTTAAATACCTCAAATGTTATTAATACCTTAAATTGGGTACTCATCCAATGAGTAATCTTCTGACGATACTGCTCTATAGGACAATCATCCACCACTGGTACCGCCTCTAACTCAATGCCAACTCTAGAATCCTAGCCAATATACAACTCATGCTTGTAGGCACTCCAAATCTCGCATAAATCCTTTAGACGTTCCGATCGTGCACCCTCACCATCGGGAAAATTAAATTGAAGCTGAAATCAAAATATTAATTCATATAAATACAAAAATAATTCATGGAATTAAATAGAACATATTTTTTACCCATATATCTACCCAAGATCTATCGTTTACCTCATGTGGTAAATGTCTCCACGATAGTAGGCTGACGGGAATGATGTCAAAGTATTTGGCAAGCGTTGCCAAAAAACTCCGTCATTGCTGCCCTGTTTTCTCAACCATTTGGTTGTCTTCATTATAATCCACCATAACCTGTGTGTGGTGGTTCCACACCGAACGCATGTGTGTATGACCCCACCCACGCCTCCTTTCAGTAGATGTATATGCCATGAAATAGAAACAAATATTTTATCAAAACATGTTATAATGAAAATAGATATTTCTATAAAAAAAATTTAGGGTTATATAAATATACCTGTGCCGGTCAAATCGCTAAGTTCCGCTGGATCCAAAGAAACTGATGGAACACCCTATGGTGGAATAGGAGTCGAAGATGATGGAAAATAGAAGCTTGAAGAGATAGAAGTAGAAGGAAAAGAATATGGGACAACTGTCTGACCGAATGCTGACAGAGGAGTGGGAATCATCATGGGATGTGAAAATAATGGGCCAGAAGATGCAGAAGGTAGCGAAAACATGGGAGGCCTAAATATCCCATGTGTCTCTAATGACACACTGGTATCAAGATGTGGGAATTATGATATGTCAGTGGGAGGGGTAGGGTCTAGTTGAGTAAGCGCAGCTACTTGTCCACCTCTGGTACGAACCCTCCTCGTACCACCGGCCTATGTACTAGGACCAGTACTAGGCTCCTCGTCGAATAACTATCGACGTATAGGTGGATCCTACAAAAATGTTTATAAGAAAGTTAATCACATGAAATAATATATTCTTTAAATGTATCAATTTTAAATAATGTACTCACTGCAGGCACTAATGATGGAATTCCCAACTCCGTCATTAGACGATTGTTATCCATCATTTTTTTTCTTCATCTCTCTTCAATAGGCTTCATTTCCTGTATTTTGAAAACAAATATGTAATTAATTAGAAAAATAAAACTATTGTGTAACCCAAAAAACTAAATATATGAGGGAATAAGGGGATTAATTGGTAATTTAGCTATCAAATGTTTTATAAGATCTTGAATGGATTTAACAAATCATACAAGTTGTAATGTTCACCAAGTTAGAAATATTGTTTGACTATGTTTGAATACAGTTCAATTCCAAATTAGAAAATGCAATTCAAATAAAACTGCAACCAATAAACATTGAAAACTCCCATAATGGTCAATTAAGCTATGAATTATTTTAGAAGAGCTTGAATGGATGTAATATATCATACAAGTTGTAATGTTCACCAAGTAAGAAATATTGTTTGACTATGTTTGAATACAATTCAATTCCAAATTAGAAAATGCAATTCAAATAAAACCGCAACCAATAAACATTGAAAATTCACATAACGGTCAAGTCAGATATCAATTGTTTTAGAAGATCTTGAATGGATTTAATAAATCATACAAGTTGTAATGTTCACCAAGTTAGAAATATTGTTTGACTATGTTTGAATACAGTTCAATTCCAAATTAGAAAATGCAATTCATATAAAACTGCAACCAATAAACATTGAGAATTCACATAATGGTCAATTCAGCTAAAACATATTTCTGATAAATACTATATCAATTTGAATATTACCAACCTTAAAAACCCAACTCGAGGTAAACCAAAATAATTGAGAACATGGATGAATGATTCTATATATTTTCAACCACAACTTCAGGTTCACAATCAACTCTGAAAATTGAGCTTTTTGAGTCATGAAAAGAAATAAATGGTTTGGTTCCAATGGAACTAGGGATAGTTTCAATTCCATCATCACCATCATCAAAAATATGTCTTGGAATTACTTCAACTATGACACCAAATTCAGGTCGAAGTTGGTCTTTGACATAAAAAACTTGTTCAGCCATTGATGCCAACACATATGGTTCTTCGGTATCAAGAGTACAAGTCATATTAATTAATCGAAATCAACAATCATCAATAAATGTGCCATGTCTCTTCATCGAATAAAACCAATGGAATTTCATCATTGTGACTCGTCCATGAGAGTAATAATACAATATTATTATTTTCTCAACAACTCCATAATAACCCACATTTTCAAATCGTGGTATACTATCTGATGCACTGGCATAACTATCTGTTGTGGCAGTAACCATAACACCATCATGTTTTGTTCTCATGTTCTTTTCTCGTTCAGTGACAATAAATTTGTACCCATTGATAACAATTGATTTACAATCATGAATCACGGTATTAGGACCAAAAGCCAAAGATCTTATTTCCTCAGAGACAGAGTTAGTAGACAAACTCAATTCCTGCAATATAAATTACTATTAATCTTAATTAAATATTGATATAATTATTTTAAACATTATTTTTTTTATACCTTCAATTTTAACCAAGCAGAAAACTCTTTGCTATGAAAAGTCTCTCTCCTTCTCAAAGATAAAGAATGATTCTTCCTATTTATCATTGTTTTATGTTCCCTGTAGATAAAAATATTAATAGTTTAATAGATATATATGTAAGATATACATAATCAATTTAGTTACCAGATATAGTCATCGAACAAATCATATTTGAACAAAACTGTGCGACGTGCCATCTCTCGCTCTTCATGGCTTAATGTCTTCAATGTATATAATCCATGAATTCCTTCTGTTTGAGGAAGTGATGGAAAACTGGGTTCAATTTTCTCATACTATTCTTCTTCATTTATCATTGGTCTGTCCAATCTTGTAGTAAGATCAGACAAATACATCGAGAAGAAATCCATACATTCTTGAGCCAAGTAACCGTTCATGATAGAACCTTCGGGATGATTTCTATTTCGGACATAAGACATTAATGTGAACATATTTCATTCAGTTGGATACATCCAATGAAAAGAAACAGGTCCTCCGAGAAGTATTTCAGTGGGAATATGGATAGTCATATGCAGCATGCATGTGAAAAATGATGGAGGAAATATTTTCTCAAACTCACACAAAATTAATGGGGCATCTGTCAACATTTTTTGCAAGAAAGACTTGGGAAACTTCTTACAACAAAGATCTCTAAAAAAAGGCACAACCGAATAACATCCACCCTTACATTATTGGAAAAAAGTTGACGGATTGCTATTGGAAGCAACACATGTAGTAGAACGTGATAATCATGAGTCTTCAAATATTTTAGCTTCAACTCTCTTCTGTTGACCCGTTTAGATATATTCTTGAATAGCCATCAGGAACTCAAATAGTCGCTAATACTTCCAGAAATTGTTTTTTCATAGGTGTCATCACATAAGTAGCACATGGAAGTTTCCATTTATTTTCACTGATATGCACAGGATGCAATTCGTGTCTGATGCCCCAATCCAACAAGTCACGCCAAGATCATAAATCATCTTTTGTCTTCCCCATGACATTTAGAAGAACCCAAAGAAACATTTCACATATATTCTTTTCAATATGAATTACGTCTAAGCAATGACGTAAAAAATTGGTTGACCAATAAGGGAATTAAAAAAAGATACTCTTCTTCCTCCAATTGTAACAGGTTTCAGTGGAAACATTCTTTCTCTTTCCAGATTTCATTTGACCTTTCCCAAACAAAAAACTGAAATCTTTCAATTCATTAAGCACATCAGTTCTAGACATACACTGAGGTGGATCATCAGTCTCAATGGTATTATCAAATCTTCGACGATTCATTATATATGGATGATCCTTTGGCAAGAATCGTTGATGTCCCATAAAACTGAAACTACAATGATGTTTCAGTCTTCTGGATCGTGTATTCTTCATACAAACTGGACATGATAGATTTCCCTTCGTTCTCCATCCAGACATCATTGCATAAGCCGGAAAATCATTGATCATCCACAGAAGCGCAGCACACATCTGAAATATGTCTTCCGAACATGCATCGTATGTACGCACACCCACATCCCAAAGAAGTTTCAAATATTTTATTAAAGGTTGCATGTATACATCAATATCAATGTCGGGATTAGAAGGACCAGATATGAGTATACTCATGAAAGTGAATGGTTTTTTCATACACAACCATGGGGGAAGATTATAAATGTGTATCAAAACTGGCCATGTGCTGTGCGAAGTAAGCATCTTCCCAAACGGATTAAAACCGTCACATGAAAGACCCAGCCTCACATTACGCATGTCAGCTGCAAAATCTGGATGTAAAGCATCAAATCTCTGCCATGCATATCCATCTGCAGGATTAAACAACACATCATTAGTCTTCTTTCTCTCGGTATCATTCCATCTCATTTTTATTGATATGTCATCAGACATAAAAAGATTCTGATGTCTGGGGATCAATGTAAAGTGCCACATTACTTTCTGTGGAACACGGGATGGTGTTCCATCAAATTTTGACTTCCAGAGGGATGTGAAACATTTTATACAATCATTTATTTTAGCAGTTTCCTCCCAGAATAAACTACAATCTTTCGGGCAAGAATGAATTTTGTTTCTTGAAAATCCAAGTTCCTCAACTAAATTCCATTCCATATAGTGGTTTGAGGGAATATCTGCATCATCTGGAAGTAAATCCATCAAGAGGGTAAGAATGTAATTGATTGCTGTATTAGAAATTCCATACATAGTTTTCTCATGAAACAATCGGATTAAAAATTATAGCTTTTTCATTTTATCGCATTGTCGATATATTGGAGTAATGGCAGCATAATTCAATTTTTTCACCCTATCAATATCATCATTTTCACTAGATGCATCAGTTTTCCTCATATCGAAGTCTTCTTGAGTCGAAATCCTTTATTTTTCATGATGACGAATAAACGAAAAATGATCATTTAACAATTTCTCCATTCCAGTCCTTTCCTTTTGATCATCACCAATTTGAGATTTCATTTTCTCCCCATTGTGATACCAAACAATGTAGTTTTCTTTAAAACCATTTTTGGTTATGTGGTAGCTGACTTCTTCATGGCTCAACCAAGGTCTACCAACACAATTGGAACATGGGCAGTGTATGCGACCACTATCTGAAGCATTGTGAAATGAAAAATCTATAAATCTCTCCAAATTATTTTGATAATCGCTTGAGATCTGATTGGTTTCATACATCCAACATCTGTCCATTCTGTAAAAAGAATTTATATAAGTCATTTTTTCATAAACATTTCAATATGATTGAACTTTAATAGAAAATACATTTAAGTAAATGATAAAGGAAGAAGTTTCTAGTCGATGTAGTGAAAAGCACCCCACCCTCATAAAAGTGAGTATTGGCCAAGAAGGACACATAATATACAACGTACAATGAGAACCATATTTAGTTGACCCTAAAGTTATATTAGTATAGTCATCTTGGGGGAAATGGAATATATGATCCTGGTTAACTGATGAATTCAAAAGTTCGTATTACATATGTTGGACACTATCTAAGGTATGAAATCATGTGAGGATGAGTTGACATCACTCAATTTCTTACTTGATAGTGAGAATGAGGGCTTAAATTAATGAATTGAGTTCACTGATACCATGTCAACCGTTATACACACCATGTGAACCCCTATACACACCATATGAACCCTTATACCATATCTTCAGTATTACAACCATTAATAACAACTTATTAAATAACATCACTAGTTAAAGATAATCAAATTGAACATAAATCAATAATAATATTGGATATATCAAGTAAAATTAATTCATACTATCTTACATCATAAATGACCACCCACAACCATGATTAATGACCAAACATCTCCCCTTTAGGCCAAATCAAAATTGAAAACAAAAACACATAGTTGTAGAAAAAAACTTCATTTGTGTGAAGAATAATAATCTGGTGGTCCTCGTGATATTTGAACCACACAGTCATGATTTTTGAGATGAACTTGTATCCATGAAACCATATGAGAAATGTGATTCAATACATGCATTTTTCTGATTTTCCCAAGCATTTTGAGGAACCCCAAATCAGTGAAAATGATCATTGTGTTTTAAAAAGGTTATTGAATAACACATGTACGATGTCGAAGGCAGAATGATTAATGGATATATTAGAAAAACTAATATTCACTAATATTGTGAATTTTACATTCTATGAATTAGTTTCATAAATAAAGAAGAATTACTAATTAGGGACCACATACTATTTGGAAAAGTTCACGAAAATACTCCATATGTTCTATTGTGCAAAGGATAAGTGAACAGTGTGTCATTTTATATATATATAGATTTTTATAGAAACATGATGCATACTTGTTATGTAATACACATAGTGTACAAAAGTTAAGATGAACAAGATCTTCATGTTTGGCATGATCTTAATGAAAGGAGTGATTTTCATGAAATAATATCAATAAATATTACAAACAATTTATTATTAGTTCCTATACATGAAGCTATAATATTTGAAGCAAATTTAAAAAAACTATGAATCTTCAAAATTAGAACACAATAAAGAGACACAATTCCCTTATAAATGTAAATGTGTAATGAAAACATTAATTGTACATACACCGATATAGGGATTTGAGACACAATTCGTTGAACAATCATAAAATTTTACAAAAACCCTAAAAATTTGGAATAACGAAATCGAGAATAGAAGTATATGATTTATAAGATGTGGAACTATATCCTTGATAAAATATAGGATTCTAACCTGGTAGGTGCTGATCGGATGGAAGATGTGGGGATTGGGAAGTCCTTCTTCCAAGGAATCGCTCCAGGAGACGAGTGGAAGGCTCCAACAGACCAGCAGAAGGCTTTTGGAATCGTTGGGAGGCCACTGCCTGCATTTTTCTATTTGGGGATTTTTTTCCAACGGTTCTTAAAACCCATTGGGAAAACCTAATCTTTCCCAAAATTTTTATAAAACTATTGGGATAACTAAGGAAACCCCAATTTTTCCAAACAGTTTCATAAAACCATTGGGAAAACTATGTTTTCCACCCACTTTTCTCAACGATTTCATAAAACTGTTGGGAAAAGTAAGTTATTCAAGGTCTTTCCCAACGGTTTATATAAACCGTTGGGAAAGCCAAAATATGCCAACGGTTCCTTTGAACCGTTCGTATACAACTATTGGGAAAATTCCCTTTTCCAGTAGTTCATTCCTTCAATTCTGGTTACAAAATGTCTAATTTCTGAGAGTTCTTTTGCTTGACTATGCAGCACGTGTCCTTAGGCGGCCATGCATAAACAGTCTACATAACAGACTTTTCAACCAAAGGATACTATTATTTGACTATGAATCCAATGCCCTTAGGTGGACCTACATAATTCAACCCCTAATGGGTTTGTTAAATAATGGTAACTTCATTCTTGAGAAGAAACCCCCCTTTTGTCTTTAGTTGTCTTAACGAAAATATGTATGGATCCGAAAGAAATAGCCATACTCAACATATTTTTCCCATGTTATTTTTCATGATCTAAAAGTATTAAAGCCTATGGGTTATATTTCCCTTCTCTACATTTCGGATAGACCTTGGTGGAGTGACATTCGTCCAGTTCTTAGACAATCTTGTGTGGAAATAACTTCTCCATATTCAAGTACCTCCCTCCATACAGAAAACTCTATGATTTGGAAAATTTGAATCTCCAAAAACTTCCTTTGGCTTTTTAGTAGTAGAAATAAAAATTTATAAGAGTTATTTTTCATGACTATGCAGCATATGTCCTTAGGCAGCCTTGCCTAAGTAGTCTACATAGCGGACCTGTCATCCAAAATATGTTATTATTTGACTATACAGCCAATGCCCTTAAGTGGCCCTGCATAATTCAACCCCATAACGGGTTTGTTAAATAATGGTAACTTTATTCTTGGGAACTAATTATTCTAATTCCTTTTAGCCCCTTTTCATGTCATCCCTCAGATTCAAAATTTATTTAAGTCATAGTTTACATATTTTCACTCATACTTGAGCGTGGTAATATGTTTTCAGATAAATTTTCAAAGAATTGTGTCAATTTTAATCCATTCAGTCAAAGATATTTCGACCTTAAACATTAACCTTTTTATGTTTGACATGCATGAAATTAAATAGCCCACAAAAGACAAGGGAACTCTGAAAAAAAGTCATGTTCCAACCCAATAAACATACATTTCGTATGATTAAGGTAATACTGAGAAATTAAACGATTCAAAGTTTGTAGGGTTATTTATAATAATCCTAGAAAAATTAAAACTATGCTTACAATGCCCATTGGCATAGGTAAAAATTTAAAATAGGTAGAAAAAGAATATAGGAACCAAATGATTGAAGATGACAGTGTTTTTCATTGAAGTAAAAGAGTTAGAAGGACATCCACAGACTGGAGTCTCTTCTCTTTTTCAAGAATTACAAAATTTTTTCAACATAACGCTTCATTTGACTTACAGAATCCAGAGCTTCATCAGTAACCACTTAATGTTCATGCACTCAAAACTTTCGTGCCGCAGTTCCTTGGTTTTCTCTTTTACCTCAGAGTCAAATACTCCTTCCCTACGGATCCAACTCTGAGGGGGGACTTTTGTTGACACTCCTTTCCATGACAGAGTCTAACAACTGAAAAAAGGAAATACTTTAACACAAAGTGATTCATCCATTTAAGAAACATAAAAAATAGACAAAGGTATGAACATGGATTTCTTTAAGCATGGGCTGCGCATGTTCCAAGATGGTCGCCCAGGTATACCTACGTGCCACATAATGGGCACGCAGGTGACCTGCGCGCCCTATTTATTTTTCACCTGGGATCTTCAGCTGCCTATAAATACCGCTTATGGGCCCCAAATTTCGAGAAAGGAAAAATTACAAGACTCATATTTGGGCTCCCAGTGACCTAGTCTCTTCTAAAAGTCTTCTGAACACTTCTATGGTAATTTCTTACCTATAATGAAAGATCTAAATAGGGGAAACAAGGTCTTGGTGTCGAAATTCATCAACACCTATGTGCCAAGGTGTTTAAACCCTTAAGGGAAGTAGACACACCTTCATCCCACCTTATCCGTTCACCAGAACCTGCACTCCTCTCTTTGTAATCCCCTATGGATAATACTAAGGGCTTGATCCAAGCCTTGCCAGAGTATTATCCTATGAGTTGACCGTCGTGCAGGTACCTATGTGTCGCGCATGTATACCTACGCGACCAGGACCTGCATGCCCATGCAGGACCTGCATACCTACTTTTATTTGGGTTCCCCTCCCGCCTATTCACCTCTTTTATTCAAATCCACCTCTCCAATTCATGATTTAGTCTTCAAGACACTCTTCAAAGCCATTTATGGCATGTTTCCTTGACTGTCTTCGTTATATGAAATGAACTATGTGGAACATCTCTCAAAACATAGTGATTTACATATATATATATATATATATAACTAAGGTGAGAGATTTTATTCATTCAACCTCATCCTTTAAAGATGAGATGTTCTTTAACTTTGGCCTCCTTCTCAGGAGTAAGCTCCAGTCTCAATTTCCCAAATTTGGGCATCCTCCTTAGGAGTAATCCCCAAATTCCTAATTCCCATATATGGGCATCCTCTTTAGGAGTAATCCCCCATTTCCCTAACCTAGGCTTCCTTTTCATGAATAAGCCCTAGTTCTCAAGTCCCCTAACATGGGCTTCCTTTTCAAGAATAAGCCCCAGTTCTCAATTGCCTTTATCCTGGGCCTCCTTCTCAGGAATAAGCCCCAGTTCTCAAGTCCCTTTATCCTGGGCCTCCTTCTCATGAATAATCCTCAGTTATCAAGTCCCTTTAACCTAGGCCTCCTTCTCAGAAATAAGCCCCAGTTCTCAAGTCCCTTTAACATATTCCTCCTTTTCCGGAATAAGCCCCAGTCATAATTTCTCTTAACCAGTCTTAATTTCTTTTGATTTGGACTTCCTTCTCTGGAATAAACCCCAAATCATATGACCCCACTAATTTGGGCATCCTTCTCAGGATTATGCCCAATGTTACGTATCCATATCTCTATAAAGCACATATACCTTTATGGACCATGATCCCACGTTTCTTCCCTGAAGTAAATCCTAATCTTCATCTATTTTGGGTATTCATACATACATAAGCCCCACATCATTTTTTATGATGGCACAATTGTAGGGTATTACCAATACCACTTGTTTCTTACACAGAGCATGACTCACGTGAGCTTAGAGCGTAAAAGTAATTATGACATCTTTCATTCAGCCATCAATCGTACATGAACCTAAAAATTAATTACTCAAACTAAGTGGATTCTGATTCCTTTTCTAAAAAAATGGATACCTATGTAGCCCATCTATGGGTACATTACCAGCTCTGAAATAATCTATTTCCTTATGAATTACAATAAACTTCAAGTGTCCTGCTTAGTGGCTTTAAAATGAGTATGGTTATCATAATGACCAAGAGATTTCTATATAATGTGTCAAAGAATACCATTGAATAAGAATCTCTAAACAAATACAGATGATTCTCTATCGATGAAGACCCTCGAATACATATAAAAGATTCTCTAAATCTCTCACATACTAATCATTGATTTTTAGATCTAAAGGAAATCTCATTTTCATACAAGGTAATTTAATAAGGATTCATGAACATAACTTAAATATATAAAGAGAGTCCCTGAGTAGACAATAATTCCCCTAAAAAAGGTGTGATGATTCCGACCTCCCATCCTCTCGACCAATGCAAATTTTAAAGCCTCATTCACAATAAATGTGCACCTACCTTTATAAAGTAGTTCTAAATGGATATAGAATCATTGAATGTTTCCGGTTCTATGAATAAACCCATTAGAAACCGCTTAGAATGTCTGAACATTAAATCAACGAGGTCATCCCCATTTCCAGAGGAGACAATCATATATTCTATAAAATATGTTTACATTTATCTATTATATTTTATTGAAATACGATAAGGGAAAATCTTATTTTACTCATTAGAAATTTATATTTCTCAATTCCGCTTCACAACCTTTTATATTGTACATATTTTAAAAGAAAAAGAAGATACATTAATATTTTTTACATTAAATATAAAGAAAATATTTTAAATCCTAAGGATAAAAATAACATTAGATGAAATTTAGGGATTTCAATTGAAGGATTTAATTTTTTATATATAGTGGAAAATATTGAAATTTATTTGGAAACTTTTTTTCCATGTAAATAATTTATAATGCTAATTTATATTTGAAATTGTTTTTTATGTCACAATTGTTAATTAATATATATACTAATCATATTTAGTTCATTATAATCAATTTCAAAATAAAATTATGTATAAAAACATTGTAATCTTTTTAAAATTTTAACAATAAAAACTAGTGGTTCTGTCTTATCTATTGGATAAAATTTCCTATTAATATATATTACTTATGTAAATAAATTTTCAAATAATTGGTTTTTTATTTCAAATTAAAAAAATATAAAATTTTTAGTCTTTTAAAATTCGATTATGGACAAAAATAATAGTGGAAGATGTTAAAATTAATTAAATTGATTAAGGTAAAAACTAGTATACTTAAAAATTAAACATTAAATATAAGGGTTAAAGAGGAATATTTTATTTTACCAAAACCTTATATATCCATATTTTGAACCTCAACCCAATAGGATATAATTTAAGGTGTTATTGAAACCCTTGTTTTTGTAAAAACGTGGGTATATGTAGCATAGGTTTCAAAAATTTATAGTGTGTCCTCTCTCCCTTATAAAAGGCCATCCAATGTACTAACTTCTTCACAGAAATAAATACTTTTATATCATGAAATAACATCCAAAATTAAATATCCACTTAACTTATCTCATAATATAACCCTTACATTAGGGAAAAAATCAATCCATGGAATTCCAATGGTGCAAACCAGAAGTAGTTACCCAAAGAAGAGGGAACATTAATCAACAATCACTTTTGTATTCTATCTTTATCAAGCCTGTTCAGTATTTATTATATAATTATTATATAATAACATCATTATATTCGTTATAATTTGATATTTTTGGGTAATTTTACATCCTACAAAAATTATAATTTTCCATCAAATGGGTACACAATCATCATTATAGTTTATAGTGGACGACCACCTCAAGAACCAATGTCATTCATTAATACATCTCAAGGATGGTAATAATGTTGTAAAAATGTATTTATATGATATATATTATATTCTATATATATTGTTCCTTATTAAATTATTATATAACACATTCCTTCATGCATTTTATTTTTTTTAGAATACAATAATGTCGTTTGTGGATGCGTTAGAATGCCTCATCATGAAGAAATGTTATCCATTAATGCTTAACATAGAATGAATAAAATATGGGTTTAATAAAAAAACTGATTTATATTACAAATTTATGATATTCAGAACATAATTATCTTCCTTTATATATAATATATCACATTCCTTTTCAATATATCTCACATTGAAAAAGTGATAACCTCTGTTGTGGATGTTTGTACTACCATCTCCTCAAAGTGATGTGATTCATTTTATCATCAAAAAATATATATGATAACATAATAAAAGTATTTAACAAATTAATGTAATAATAATTTCATCATTATTATTTTGGATATTTTTAAATAATGACTTATTTTTCCTTATTTGTCATAGGAGAGTTAGTTTTTGACACCTAAGCCAGATAACGGAAAAACATCTGGCTAAATTTTAATTTATTAATTAATTATATATATATTAATTATATGTTATTTAAATGTAATAATGAATATATTAAACTTATCTAGGAAATTAAATAATTAATAAAAGTTTATTATTTATTAATATAAATAATATGTCTGACAAATCACCCTCAATTTAAGGGTTTTTCTCATCATACCATTAATTATGTGAGATATATGAAATATTCACAATGTATTGTTATTATTTTTTGAATATAGATACAAAAAATGTATTATATTATTTTTATACATAAATTCATTTGGATTTACATATCCATTTTAGGATATATATTCTTTTTTGTTTTTGTTTTCAAAGATACTAAAGGGGTATGGGATATTTTCAAAATATCCCTTATATGAGGCTTTTGTAGTTTTTAGCACCTCTATTCTTTTGTATGTTGTATATAATTACAAATTAATAATTTATATCATGAATATATTTATATTAATTATATTATAATTTTCACATAATGTTACTATTTAATGGGAATTACGATTCAACGTTACAAAATATAAAAGTGTCTTCTATTTCATTCTCATTCTTTAATGGGATTGTGTTTGATTTAGTATGTCGTGATTAATTATTATAATTCCTATGGATTATATTATCCTATATTAATCCAATATTCTTAAAATTAATTTTATAATTATTACACTTTTTATTAATTCAATTCTTTTAGAATGATTTTTTTAGGAAAATCACAATTTATTCTTTTAGTTTGTTGAAAATATAAGCCCATTCAAAATAATGTTTTCAAAATTTGTTTTCAAAATATTTTTAAATGATATTTTTAGACAATTTTAAAGGTTATAGATTTAAAATATTTTTTAAAAAAATGGTTTTGAAGAGTATTAAAACAACTTTTATATGATTCCAAGGTTGTTTTCGATGAAATGGTTTTTCAAAATATTTTATGTTTATAAAGTCATTTTTCAAATGAAAATGACATATTACTCAATAATGTTTTACTCATGTTTTAATTTTATTTCAATTCATCAACATTAAAAAACCTTTTTTACATATCCCCCACTAGGGATATTTTTTATTGACAACATTCTAATTATTTCTTGATAGATTAATATTTTTTCAAAGGGATCATTATGGAAATAGTTACTTTTCCTTTTATTTACCAGGGTTCCAAGATATTGTTATAGAATCAAGTTTGTTTCAATGGGGTTATAATGTTTAAAAGATGTGGGTCCCGAAATATTATAATATATGTACAACTAATTATATTATATTCTATAATCCCCATTATTTTGTATCACTAACACCTAATCCTATATGGGCCTCATCCATATCCTAAAACCTTAACTCGGTATAAAATCATCTATTTTGATAATATATCAACAATTTTGAGTGACCATTATTTTGAAATATCATACCCCATGAAAAATATTTTAAAACTACATTTCATATAATTATAAATATTTCTACTACAACTTAATATTTCTATCTCACAATATCGACTAAATAATTTTATAATATTCATAGTTTGAATTATATACAATTATAAAGAAAAAAAATTCATGTATAAAATTAAATAATAATTCATAATTGTAAGATAAATTTTTAAATCTTGATTATATATTGTACTTCATAATTATACCTTCAGAATTAGTAATTTTATATACTCATAAAATAAATTTTTTCTAATAATAAAAAATTAGTCATTTATGAAGTATAACTATTAGTACGAAAATATAACTACCTAAAAATTCTATTGTTATTTAAAATGAATAAATAAATTAAATTTCATCATAATATATTTTAAAATATCACATAATTATTATCTTTAATTATCAATAATTATTTATCCATCAATAAAATTAAAAAGGAATATGTTGTTCATAAAAAAATGAAACTAATGTTTTATATAACTTTATTATTTGATTTGATCTAATCATAATATATCATTCCACATTTCTATATTATAATTAACAATGAATATTAATTTAAATTCCATAACATTTATAATACAATGACGTAAATCCATAAGAGAATAAAGAATTAGTTTAAATTTTCACCACTCGTATAAAAGATCAAAAATGAGACATACGTGTATTATTTTTTAAACAATTTCATATATAATCTAATAAAAAATAACATTAAAACTATAATATGTGTTAATAACTATCTCATAAAAACCTATAGAATATGTCATACCTTCTTCTAGTTTACTAAGCTAAATATGTCACCGTAGATTCTTTAAATATTTTCAATTTGATTCCACCAGAAAATAACATTAGAAAATATGAAAAATATTATATCTTTTTAATGTGTGAAATAAATAAATTCAATGGATATTTGACACATGTATATATAATAAACCTCCATCAAATGTTAAAATAAATATCCCCACAAGAAATACATAATGTCGTAAATAAAATTGAGGGATCTAAATCAAATTATAATATTGTAAAAATTATTATTTTGACTGTTATATTCCAAAATTATGAAATATCCTAATACATTTATTAAAATATAAAACAAAAATTTTTTAGTTTCCACATTACATACTTTTCTTAAATTAATTTCCACGTTAAAATCACTCAAATTTATAATATAGAATGATTAATTTACTAAAAAATATCATTACATAATCATTAATTATTTTATCATAATTAATTTTTAAACACTAAATTATCATTTCAAAATAGTTTAGTATGTTTAACACATTTCCATTATTCATTTTATATATTTAATTTCCTAACCCCATCAGTTTTCTAATGGATAGAAAATATGAGAATAACTGCATTACATAGAACCCAAACTCTATGTTTTTAAGTATATAATTTGGATACTCAAAAATATTTGTTTTCTTCTAGAGTTAAACATCAACAATATTAATGACGTATGAAAAAAATGCATCAATAAAAATGACACAAAAAACATATTTTTATCTATCACTTACTCTGGTTATAGAACTAACTAGTGGGCATCGCTAAATCACCTAGTATCACTAATAAATTTTTTTAACATCACTTGAGGCATGTAATTCTATATAATTCAACACTAGAAGAAATATGGGGAATCACATAAGTACATAGTATTTCTAAAAATAAATTATATGAATTGTCATCTTAGTGGGTAAAGGATTTAGGTATAGATATAGTACTCCATAATTGATTTGTATAAGATAATTTAATTATATCATGCCATAAAACCTAACTGGACTTATATTAAACTCTTCTAAAATCTCAATTCAATATAGTAGTGTTTGAAAAAAATACAAATACAATTCCTCTTAAATGGATTAACCTATGGAAAAAAAATTAATTTCTATAATAATAATATTCCATTATAATATTTTTCCATGTAAAACAGCTGATGAATGAGAAACAAATATCCTCTAATATTTAAATTGTGAATTAATTTAAAAACAATACTCAAATGGAAGATATTTTTGATACATGATAATGTACTAATAGAGTAGTTTAATCCCAAGTGCATTATCAATATAAATTTTGAAACATGATAACAAACTATAATCCATAATAGTTAATAAATATTATTTATATAAAAGGGGAAGGTAATAAGAGACAATTTTGGTTTGGGAAAATCTTATTTTTAAAATAAACTTTGGATTTGTAAAAATTATAGTAAATAATATGCATACAAAATAATAAATAAAGAGATAAAACAAATTACTGTGATTAATTTATTATTGGGTCTGTATTATAAACTTAAAATCATGATTAAATTATAAATATTAATGCTTGAGATTAGTACATCTCTTGGATGTGACATCTTAACATAATACCCAATTGACTCATAACACTATGTAACATAATGATTTTTCAATATATAATTTGATCGATAATATTTAGGGATATGATTACTCTTTATATAATGTATATTTTCCCACATAGATTAATACACCAATATAATTTTTAATTAGTATATAAATAGAAAATACACTAAAATTGACTGAGATATGTTAAAAACACACTCTATCCATTTTATCTACATGTGGAGATAAAAAAAATTGTTCTCAATTTTTGGATAAAATTTAGGAGTACTAAGATTTTATAGAAGGAAAATGTATTATTATTATTATGAATGAATTGTTATAATAAAATCTCCAACCATATAAATTTAACCAAAAATATAAAATGAAAAATAATATCAATTAATATAAATGAAAATTAATATTTTTGTAAACAAGATAATGGTTTGTATAAACATTTATTCGTTAAAAAAATACTAATGAAAATAATGAAGAACTTATTTATGTATAAAATTAAACGAGTAATATAAATCCTTAATATTATTTAGTTTTTATTTAGTGTAAATTCAAACAACATAAGTAAAAAATACATATTAATTGTCTTAATTTGAGTGGTTATGGTGTAACAATGTATTCCCAAGTATTCCATTCTAAATTATAATGTGAAACACCATGATCAATGGTTTCCGTAACCCTATTTGATTTTTTATAATATTTTTGTTCATAAATTTTAAAAATTTAAATCTTATGATACCATGAAAATATCATTATATGAATCTTAAAAATATAATAATGATATTGAAATAAATTTAACAGTATCTTGAATTATTTTATCATAGGTGGATAATTCTACAATATTGTTCATATTATTATTCTGAAAATTATGTCCCTATAATTTTTTATTTGTTGAATTTTTCACATTTAAATTTTTTACAACTCAATACGTAATCTCTCATCATAAAATAATTATATTTTATAATATAAATAAATATCTATCCATAAAAAACATACTATGATTTGTTTTTTATTACATAATATTTCAAAATTAAATTATTAATGCAATGCTAGAAATATAAAATAGTTAATGATAAATACTTATGTATAACCACTGATAATCATCTCTTTTTTTGTAGAATCAATCCTACACAAATAAAATATATAATATTTTACTATATAAACTAAAATTTTAATAGTTTTTATCCGTTCTTGTAAACATATGGTAAATATTACAGTATATATAATAGATAGATTAATATATTCAAAGAATATTTATTTAATATAGGAAACTATGTCAAGTGAATAATTTAACATGGAATTATTTTGGAAAGTTAATATATATGATGTACACACATGTATGTGTTTTACAAATTTTACACCTCATACAGTAGTTAAGGTTTGTCTTATGTAATGATATGTTTATAGATAATATAACTATAATCATAGGAGATGAATATTCCCCCCCCCCACTATATTCTACCCCATACTTTTAGACATCTAATAAAATGAATTTCCTCCAATTATTCCATGGAAATAAGTTTTACTAAAATGTCACATTAATGTAGAACAACTTCTCTATTCTTTCACCTTCGCCAAAAAAAACATAGTGACCTCATCCTAAGTAAATATATTATTATCGTACCATTTCACCCATCATCATACCATGTTCAATTATTATTATTTTAATTCTATAGGATTAATGATTCATATGATAATCATTCTTCAGAAGATGTGCGACATCATGATTCCATTTTCATTGATTAACTTTAAACAAATAGTATTATTAATTCCATTATAATAAATACCCCTGAAAAAATATATTTATGGTAATATTTCTCACTCATTCCTATTAAATTTGAAAACACATCATCTTTTTTCAAGCACAGTATATTTCACTATGTGTGATTTAATATTAAACCCTTATTTGTCATTCATCATGTTACTTTTTATATATGTGTTAAGTTTTAATTTTTTTAACCAATATTTTTATTAATTTTAAATGATAAGTCCAATGTGTTTTCATGTTTTTTAAACATTCTCTATGTCGTGGGATGTTATCTTTTTTATCTTGCAATATATAAGGCCACTTGCAACTAGAATCCATCCATCTTTTAAAGAAGAAAATTTTGAATACAATAACAAGGGTATAATATTTAGATTTATTGTTCTTAAAACTATTATAATAGGTTTCATTTTATTTATGATGTTATGATATCTACTTTTGTTAAAAGTATTATAATACCTACACAATATTTAGGCATTATTGTGTTAGTGGTCTACAAGGGACACAATGCTGAATTTTTGGTCCTAATGAATCACCAATTTAAATATATATAATTTTTTTAGAGTTTTATATGTGATGTATTTATATTATAGGTATGATCCATCAACCTCGGATATGTGGAATTAGGAAATCGAGATAGGAAACATTGCATGTCTAATTTATGATAGTTGTGTGACAACCAATATAAATGAAACTAAAATGGTTATCAATGTACCACTGGTCAGTAGGACACTAGCCACAAAAATTTGTGATAGTATGTTTTGATATCCCTAGGAGTATTTTGTGCCCTAATATTTCCTCTATGAATACAAAAAATAGACATATGATTAATATTTTATTTAAAAATTTCATCAAAATTTATCATTTTTAATGAAAGTCAATTATTTTTTTATAATAGATGTTTTGTATACAAAAAATGTGGATAAGTGGGGATAAAGTGGATATTCTTGTTGTAATATTACCCTCTTTGAAGATTTCATTATGTGTTAACTGCATATAGTAACTCATTCGTTCAAAGATGGTGTTTGATGTTTTGTTTCATTTATTATCAATTATTTTTATGAAGATCCGGGTGTTTTATGACTATATATGTTGGTATGTATTAACTGAAAACCAAAATGAGGAATTAAATAAGTGTACCCAATTGTGTCAATTCAATATGTATTATAAATCATTTTTTTTATAAATTTTTTTGTGATGGTAATTTCCCCTATAGTATACATGCATACATCATAGTTAATGCATGATTGGAGTTCACTATGGTTGGGATGCATAGAATATTGATTATTAAAAATATTATTTATAAATCACATAGGTAGTATGATATAGTTGGTCATTAAATATGATGAGGATTTTGGTCGATAATTTATGGTTCACCTATGATGCTTGTTTTGGATTGACATAGAAATATGAGACCATATCATAATTTCATGATGGATGGATAAATTCCTTGTCTAGAGGCATTTATTTTTAGAATGGTGAAACATGATATAAAAAATATTCAATCTTTATAGAGCTCAATTGTTGTATGGTATGTAATGAATTTTTGGGGTTAGGGGACCATTAAAAGAGTCTATAAATGGGATTTAGTGATGGATAAAAATAATTTTTTTAGGTTTTTAGTGTAATCATAAGTAATTTACTATAAGTACCCTGTTATTCAATTCCTTTGGTCGGAGAAACAACAACCAGAGAAGTTACCTAGATTCCATGGATGTTTATGAGGAATAGGGTATAGAATGTATATACAATATATGTAGTTCATAAAGATTGTATTTGGATCAGTACTGTACAATATGTACATTTTATTTGGACCACTACGTATTTTCATGATGAATGTTTTGTGAGGTTATTATAATGATGGTATTGTATGGGGGACTCAGATGAAGGTAGTTTTAAAGAAGTTATGTGGTAAGGATTTTCCTAAAGTCATTAGATTATGAAGACGTGTGCATGGGTGGATAGTAAGATTATTGTGTGCTGAATAGTTCCTTATAGTGTATTATCGTACAAATATGTTTATATATGTGTTTTACCCAAAAAAATCATGAGTATATTTTGGATCATTGAGAATAGTGGAACATCATACACGGGTTATCATGATGAAAATAAATGGATACAAAAATTATTATATAGACTAAAAAATCACATCAATAAACCTAGGTATGATTCACCATAAGAAGTGTAAAATGTGGATTTGAAGGAAGTGTTATGATGTATCTTGTGGACAATACTAGAATTAAGTTTTATGGAAGTACATTTGGTAAGGTGTTACTTTGGATGAAATAGTTTAATCCTCAATAAATACTGAATGTTAGTGAATTCTACTTCAATCGATACTTTATAGAATATTTTGATGATTCATTGTGGTTATTGGATCTAGTCAAGGAAAAGGGAAGTGAAAAAGGATATCAATATTGATATTTTTTTATTATTACAACCTATATATAATCAAAATATATCATTTATTCAATAATGGTATTTATCCATGTGAACAATTAATGATATATATAACTACCCAATTTTTCTTTCTCTTATTACCAACAAAATTAATTTCACACAATGGATATTTAATATTATTTTCAAATAAAAAAACATACAATGAAATTTATCATTACTGACACATTAATAATTAATATATACTATAATTTTTTTGAATAATAATGTAACATATATAAAAAATAATAATTCACACATTAACATAATCTATAAATAATTGAATACTCCCATGAATTCCACTACAGGTACTGTAATAGTAAATAGAAATTGAGGAATTAAGAATATTATTTAAATTACCAAGGGAAATGTATAACTATTAGAAAAAAGGTAGTGGGTAATTATGTATGGGATAATATTAATATATATAGTGTGTAATGGAAAATTTAAAAATTAGATATCATTAACTTTAACTTTTAAATTTTTCAAGCTTTAGGAAAATTTTAATTAGTTTATGTAATGCTTCATGGTGAGATATAATTACAGGAAAATGGGGAAAGTATAGAATAAACTATTAGTGTTATTATATTTCAATCTTAATTATCTTATATTGTGAGGTTTTCAATATCAATGAGTTCACCCTTGAAAATCAAATTTAGAAAATTAATAGGTATAGCATGAGTGGAACTGACTATAGGAGAAGATTAGGATAGTGGAGATCAACAACCGACCCATAGTTGTTGAAAAACTGCAATAAATGTATATTATATCACACATAATCCTTAGAACAAATGATAGTATAATAAAGTGTTTTTTAGGGTATAGGAAATATAGAATGATTATTTTATATTAGAAATATTATTGTCATTTTTTCGATCCCATGTTTAAATTTAATGTGTCAATATAATATATATGAAAAAATAAACATCGCTAGGGGATGAATTCTTTAATGTTTATTTTTGACATAGGAAACCAATATATAGTTTTTGGGAATATATTTTTCTCTTTAACATTGAAATATATTTTATGTAAAAAAATTCTTTTAGAAAAAAAAAATTAAAAAAATTAATATAATTTATTTATATATAAATAAAACACAATTTCGTCCAAAGATATTTAGTTTTTACTATATTAAGATATTCTATAGAATTATAAAAATGTGTATTTAAAATAAATAACTAATTTATATTTAAAATTTAATTACTCATATATCTACAAAAATTTATTGATAAGATTGATTTTATTTTTGAAATCACCTTGTTCAAAATAAGTTATAGTTAATTTTTCATAATTATAATTGATAGTAAATTTTTGGGTAAAAAATTATGTTACAAATAAACCATATTTATTATTAAATTACCATGACATAATGTTATGTAATTAATAGGTGATTTTATTCCTCAACCGAAAATTGTGCTTTATCATTAAAATAATGTATTCTTTTTAATGTGACAATTTTTAAAAATATATAATAATTATTTCTATAACCTAAATAATATTTTTCACATTTTAAAATAATTACTTATGAATAATAACCACTACCACATCATTAATACAATTATTTAACATTTTTAGGCTCTTGAAATATTAGTATACAGTAAACAATCCTCCATAGAATGCACAATTAGATAAACAATGAGAAATAAAAAATTACCATTTTAATTATCTATATTTTATATGAAAATGGATATAAATTTATAACCCCCCCCCAATTATAAAAAAACATAGCTTTATCCAATTCTTCTCTACTCGCATGACATTGAGTATTGAGGGAATTTTGTTTACCTCTCGATAGCTATTCTAAGTAGATCTTAATGTTCAATGAATGTATCCTTAATATTTTAGAATTCACATAACTAATAATTGTTTTCCACTCATTATTTTTTTTCAAGTAATTCCTACTAATATATATTTTATATTCAATAGATTATGTTTTTACGAATTTATCATAATTTATTTAGTTTCCATTTGATTCCATAATCAAGCGAGACATTTATTTTTGTCTCATTAATCCCATTTCATAAATAACATTATATGAAACATTTATGGCCATAATAATTCATTGTTTTTCCATAAAACCCATTTATGCAATGAATACACAAACATATTATTATTTGATTAAAATTATTATATATTCAATTATAATTTATTGATTTCATATTTTTAATTTATCAACATCATATTCCATTATATTGGGTTGAAATTAATAAAAAATATGATTTTTTAATATTAAATCAATATATTATTACCCATTGGTTATTAATGAAATTTATTCAAATAATAGATGATCTTCATAAAACAATATATACAAAAAAAATATCATATTCCCATAATATATTTGGTTTATTATTAATCTCTAGATATAAATGGTTTATGAATCCTTGGTCAATAAGGTTCGTATTATTCTTTGACACACCATGGAGATCAACCAAGCTAATTGGATTATGATCTAATTTGTTTATATATTGTAACTAGAATTCCATGATATGGATAATGTACTTGTAGTCAGGTTATTATATTTTTCCCATGTATTAATTAACATATCATGTTTTTATTCATCATATTTAATACAATTTCATCCTTTAAAATACAATTTATTTTTTTACCCCTTACATTAATTTATTCTGAGACATTTTAATTGATTAATATCCCAAATAAATCATTGATAATGAGGTCACCTTCAATTTAATAATAAAGGAGTCATTCCATGGGATAATAAAATGTACATGCTTAATTTTTTATTCTACTTAATGAATTATGTATTAACATTCAACAAAACGTTATCACAAATGATAAATTTATTTAATAATATAAAATTTTAATATGGAATTATAAAAATTATCATGTTTGAAAATAGAATGTATACACATTTCGTATCAAAGAATTTTTTTGTTATTTTTTGAAATGACGAATATGAAAAAATTACTCTGAACACTAAGAATGTGTCTAATTAATGTATTAAATGATAAATTATGTATAGGTGTGGAGTTTATGGTGACATGGAAATTACATCCCATTTTAGATATTAAAAATTAACGATTCTTTGTATAAATTCACATAGGTGAATCACTCTAAACAATTCTAGTATAATGTAAAATTATTCATAACTATATTCATGATGACGTGGCTAAGGACTCCACAAAATGATAGAGACTCTATGGGGATATGGTTATTTTATTCACATTATTTTTAAAATCTATTATAAAGGGTATATATATAATTTTGTTATATTTTCAAGGATTCATGTATAACATCATATATTCATATTAGGTGTAATTTTTGCAAATAAGCATCAATTTTAAACTATTATCACTCTATTTGAAATAGGAAAATTACTGTAATTTTTTCTTCTTATAGTAAAATATTTTTAAATTATAGGATTCATATACTATAATGTATAATGGATTATATTAGTTCTATACTTCAATTTCTATCATCCATATTTACAATAAAACATAAATTAAACCATATGTATATAACAACTAATTTTTTGGTAAAAACACCAATATAAACAGGTAATGTATCATAGACATATATATATAATAACTTTATAACATGGGTAGGATCAATAAAAACTCCAATATAGTTTCCATTCTGATAGTTTAATTTGAAATATTACTATGGCTATATTTACTATAAAAATTTAATTATAATATAAAATATATAAGAGAAGAAATTTCAGTTTTTTTATTCATACAACGTTTAATTTTTATCAAGAGAGGGATATCCACATGTATTTTTTTAAGAACATCCTAAAACAACCATATTTATGGATGTTATTTATAAAGATGTAGAATGTTTTAAAATTATAATGATTTGAGATATTCCAATTAAACTAGAAAATGTTTATGTATTTCTTAATTAACAAATTGTACCTCCCCTAAACCCATAGATAGTGAAATTAATTGGATTCATATACTTCAATGATTACATAAAATACCATATATATATAATGGTATATATTGAATTAAAGGTATTAAATATGTTATAAAAAAATATTTTGGTGAAGGGTTTCATTACGCCAATTATGTATATATGGAGAGAACCAATTAACATGTTAAAAATAGTGATGGCTAATTAATGTAATGTATTTATTATATATATCTAAATTAGAAAATATTCTGAAAAAATCATTAATTGATTGATAATTTATTGAACCGACATCATTGGGTTTTATTTTTTTCTATTATTAATTCTCAATTTCTATTCCATCAACCAATGATGAAGAAAGTTGATTTTCTAAAAAAAGTATTTGGAAAAATATATGGATATTATGAGTTTTTTTAATTCTAATTAGCTATATAATTATATGTTTCATATTTCGGGAGTAAATGAATATGCTTTTTGGAAACTAGATTGAACATTTTGGGGTTCTTTATTGATGATATTATGATACATTCCATGATTCATGAGGATCATGAGGAAAATTTGAGGTTCATATTAACTGCCCTTATGTTAGACAGTCATTCTGAAAAATATATTAGTTTTTTTTTCTCATTTAAAATAAGTTTAATTTAAGGGATACAATGTTACTAATAAAGTAATCTCTGTTTTCCCAAAATATCCTATGACTATAGAAAGGTGGCCTCAACCTCTTATAATAAATGTGATTCATAATTTTCATGCTCTTGTTTTAGTATTTCGTAGTGTTTCAAAAAAATTATATGAATTATAATTAAAAATTAATTTTCACTTAAATTTTTTTCTATTAAATGGAACATAGTGTGTGATTAAAATTTCAACAAATAGAATTAATGGTTAGTAAGATAACATGTGCTAACATTACACTCTAATAATGATAGAATTTTCATAAATATTTTTGAATCATTTAATGGAAATGGGTGTGTACTAATTATAAATGAATACATGATTGCCTATATATCCCAGTAGTTTAATGATCAGGGTAAAAAATATCCTAAAAATTATTTCGAGTAATATAAAATTATATTTATAATAATGATATAGTTACACTGTTACTATTTATATAAGTGTGGTTTATTATCAAATCATTAGATAATTACTTGAATATTCATCTAAATCGTACAATACATTTGAAAATGTGATTCTGGGAGGTCCTTGGGGAATATGATTTCTCTATGTGTTATCATCTTACAAGTACAAATCAAATTAAATGTGTACTTTTTTAGAATGAAATTTGAGATCTCGCAATGATGTATATTAAAGGTGGTGAACTAATTAGCTACTTTGTAATGATTTATTATATGTCATAAGAGCCATGATATCATATATCCTATCACAAAATATTTCTCAACATTCAATGCTATAGAATATCAATAATGAATAAAGTTTAAATCAAATGTTATAAAATAATTTATAATATGTAATAGATTAGATTTTTTTGTTATGATATTCTTAATAATATGGATTAATGAGGTTCTATACAAGGTTATGCATCCTGTATGCTACTGAGATAATGAATTATCCATTGGATGAAGCACCAAGATTTGTTTCCTCTATAAAATTATAATTAAAAAAGAAAATAAAGAGATATTAAATATCATTATTAGAGGGATACATTAAATGAGATATTTTTTATTAGAATATGGTATTATTTTTATATTATAAAGTGATGGAAGTGATATTAAAACCAAATGATGTGATGTTACCACTTCCTATAACTATAAAATAATGGTCCAATGTCTCAATATATATTTTTACTAGTTTTCTAAATACATACAATGAAATAAATTACATATTGGGAATATTTTAATGATTATAAAATTATGATCATTATATATTTATATAAGACTATATCTCCTTTGATATCATTATTTTATGTATATTTGTGATGTGTTGTTACATTATTGGCCATAATGGTCAATTAGTTATGATCTCGGTTAAATATTTAAATTTCATTTTCATAGGTTCTTTCAGAATGACATGAATCCCTCTATATACATTAGCATAGATAATAATCGAAAACTAATGTGAAGAAAAATAAAACAATTCAAGAGAAGGAATATGTGTCAAGGAATAACTCCAGGGAATTTTTATTGATTTGAGACCAACATAATGCACTTGTCAAATTCTCTTATAATAATAGTTTTCAATAATGTAATAAAATGGTTCATTGTGAAGAACTATATAAAATTTGAAATTAACTACAACATTAAATGATGACATTGGACAATGAAATCTACTGGGACTAGATATTTTTAATGACCATATCTAGAATATATAACTAATCCAAAAAATGTCAATGATACTTTGTGTGGATAGAATTATGATTCTAAAAAGAAAAGGTTGAACATGTAATTTCATGTTGGGGAGAATTTACTCCTTGATATATCAACACGGAATAGATTCATGGGAGTTAATAAAAATAAAAACGGATCCCCTTGTATATTGTCCAATTTGAGATTTTGTTACATATTAGATTAATTTTCTAAAGGTTAGAAATTCCTCCAAATCATTCCAAAATTCATGAAATCTCTAACGTATCCCTAATAAAAAATTATATGTTAGAATCAAGGCATATAATAAACAAATATTGTTTGGAATTAGAACCTATCCCTTCAAATAAAGGATTAATGATCTTGATTCATGATGAAAAGAATATGTTTTGGGTAATAAGACAACTTATCTCCAGAAATTTCTTTTAGAGAAATTTTTTTGAATAAATACCCAAGGAGACTAAAAAAGAATTGAATGAGAATTATATCCCTATATTTTGAGTCCATAAACCAATTTCATGTGAGAAATTTAAAACTTGGAGATAATGTGACTTCCTAAAATTATATTATTAAATTTATAAAAGAAAATAACTCTCACAATAATTATTTGTTTATATGATTTAATAGGATGCATAGAAGCTCTGTTATACAACATTAAAAAACAAAAAATAATGTTTAATAATTGTTTGGAATAATATAAGATAAAAAATCAATGATTTTATGTTAATATTATCTATATAGTCCTCAATTATCCTTTTATGATTACTAATACAATAAAAGTAGAAAAAAAGTTTCTGTAAATGGATTTTCCAATTCAAGGTAAGTGTAAAAAACTATAATTTAAATAGGGAATAAATTATTATGAGACCAGTGTAGTATATATATAATGTAATGGTTAATGCGACCATTTTGAATCATGATCAATAAGAATAATAACTATTGGTAAAAATAATTATATATAATTTTGACTATTTGAATTTGATTATATAATGGGTCAAGATGAGAGATAATTAAAAAGGATTTGATTTATATTTACTTGAATCTGTCGGATCATGACATTTGAATCCCATTTACAAACTCATTCATGAGTGGAAACATCATTGTGTTTCTCTTATTACTTTGAATATGGTAGACATCAAAAAGTGAGTCTCTGGTGGAATTAATTAAAATTGATTTTCATGATAGTTGAGATAACAACTTGATCCATGTTTTCCAAACCACCCAATAAATGTTATGAAATTAAACAACATACATATAAATATTTTAAAGAATCAATATGAAGATATGTTTCTAGGGAGTAAGTATAAATAATGTTTAAATATATTTTCTCACAAAATAATGGTTTCATCAATCCCATATTTTTATTTAATGTATCACTCTTATTTAAAAATTAAATTTTATATTTTTATTTTATGAAAATGATATAATAGAATTATTTTTAAGGAGTAAAAAATTATTATTTAGAAAATAAATTTTTCTATGGTTGGATAAAAATATATATCTTTTATGAAATAATTTTTTATAATAAATGATTTAAAAAATAATACGTATACCTTATTAAATATTGAAAAAATCTTATGAAACCATTTGTTATTTTTATAGGAGACATAAAATATAATTTTATAATAAAAATAATAATTTTCAATAAAAAAATATATTATATAAATTTTTTGACTCTAAAATTTAATGAATTTTCCGATAAGTAAATAGAAACAGTGAATTTAGGACATTAAAATTATAAAATGGTGAAATTTAAAAAAAAAATAGACCATTAATTTTCCTTGTAAAAATAAAAATGATAGGAAAATATATAATGGGTATTTTAATATCATATTAATGAAAAGTTAGGTTATAACTAACTTAATTGATTTCTCATTATAAAATGTGTTACCCAATTCAAACAATGTATTAATATTTATGAATTAAATTTTTAAAAAAGACTAATGAATCCTCAAACACCTAGTGTATATTTTATTATATTAGATAATTATATATAGGAATATGACTCACATAAATATAATTAATGAATATAACCTAATAAATTCATAATATATGATATAATAATAGTAAAATCGACCCATTGGAAAATAACATGTGCTAAAACCTTAGGATATCCAATGAGTTTTCTATTTTGTTAATAAGTTATCAAAGGCCTTAGTTTAGAATTTATATGGAATTACATCTTGTTTAAAAAATAAACTAAACCACTCACCCATTCCACTAAACTATAAATGATTTGATCATAAAATTACCATTATTTAATCTATCTAGAGCCTTTAAAAAAATTTAACAATGGTCTATGAATCACTCATAAATTATTCAGATTCCACTTCACAATTAAAATATTTTATTATAATTTATATTTTAAATATACTTGTAATGAGTTGGTTGATTTTTAATTGCTCATTTTATTATATTTCTTTTATCATCATTCAATTAATATCAATTTGGCTCACTATCAATGGGATAATTTTAGTCTTTCTTAGTAGTCACATTACATATACCACATTATTTATCTATTATTATTCTGAAGTCAATATTCTAAATTGCATGCAAAAAAATTTTATTTCGATTATCTAACAAAATATCTATTTATAGTTATTAATATAAAAATATTTATAATTCATTGAATACTTATATAAATATTATAATACCACAATCCATTCACGTGAATTTAAATGAATAAAGAATCCAAAGTCTTTAATATGAAACCAATTCGTTATTTTTCATGGGAGAATGATGTAATGATTTATTATGATATTTTATTCATTTGGAATAAATAATAAACACATATTAAGGGTACACCCAAATAATTCTACAAATCACTAGGTAGGGAATAATTGTCAAGATGAAATAATCTTATGATACCTTGGTGATTATCTTGGGTACTTTTCTTTAGGTTACATTTGTGACAGACTGTCATGACCCCATCACTAAAAAATACTTCAATGTGGGGTGATAGGTGGTGACAGCTCGAGTCCTTCCTCTAGTAGGCTCCAGGGTGGGGATTTACAACAATGGTATATTAATCATGAATTTGTTTGGTAATACACTCTAAGATAAACATGAGTAAGAATGATATTTGAATTATAAATCAACTAACATCATCTTAAAAACACATAAACCCTCACACCAATATATATAAATATATGTGTGTAATGAAACCCCCGGTGGTAAGATGAAATTTTATATAGTACTAAACAACTGAATACAAACCAAATTCTTCAAAATGTAAATGATGACCACAACCAGGAAGACCAAACAGATACTCCTAAACCCCAAGCTAGTGATAACCAACTTCATCACCAACCTACTTCAACTGATTTGAAATTTTTGTTCATATTAATATGTGGATCACAATGGTATACACATCAAGATACTCCTCAGATCCTCTCATGAAAACTATAATGAAATCATGTTAATGTACAATGAAGAATATTTAGACTATCTAATAACCATAACATGTATGATATGTTCCTAGCCTCACTATGGGTATCTATAACCAATTACCATACACAAGATATCATTTAATATGAAAATAAAATATAATGGGTATTGTACTTCCCCTTCTCTACTAGTTTTCCACTCTACCCCAATATCACATATTTTAATCCATATCTCTCCAAGAGTAATCCAACCAAGGACACCATGGAATGACTAAACAAAATTTACCTCATGAATCACATAAAAATGCCATCATATATCCCTACCAAATAATAACCAATATGTTTTTGGTATCCATAATATTTCGTAATACTTGTATGAATCATTGGGTATTATACCTCAAGTAATTTCATCCCATAAAACATATAAGTACCTCATTCTATAACAGCCTATACATATCATACCTATAATAATACATTAGATACTATATCCCATAATACATGATTATGAAATAACCATAAGCCATCACTTCCCTCAATAATCATATATATGAATGTAATCACCATTCTTGCCATCAAAACATACATCCATGATAAGAGAGAGGTGACATATTTTCTAGTCATACATATATCCTCCCACAAGGATGTTATAGAAAACAACCTCCTAGGTTCCATAGGTTGTTATTTTCTCTGACATACATGGGTGGGTAATTCTATGAAATTATATAATATACATGATATAATTTATCTCAAAACCACACTAGGGACATAACTTAGTCCTAGGCTCAAATGAAATTTACTCTTATTAGACTCATTGATTCCATAGTTAAGACCACATATCCTATAAGAAGACGAGAATATAAAGGATACACTATAAATTCATTATTTACTATTAATAAAATAAATTTTCATTAATTTTTTATCCATTGATTATATAATAATATTATTCCCCATTACATTGAATTGAATTATTTTACATCATAAGGGTAATGTCTATGGCATCTAGTTATAATTCTAACCCAAGTAAATGGTTTATCAATATTAACATCATTTAAGAGATTCTATTCTATATTCAAACTATCCCATGCGTTAATCATTTATTCATTAATTAGTAGAATCATTCCATAACTATGAATTCTAGAAAACACATCCTATGCTACCACCAATTGCAAACATGCAACCAATCACCTCCAGCTACCTCAAATAGTGGGGAAATAATGTAGATAAATTATAAAATTGACCAATGAAAATTAAATAGATTTATTGGAGTAAAATATCTTTCAACATATCATCAATGAGTAACCCCATTTTTAATCCAATCACTCACCTACAATTCCCTCCAGAACAACTATACACATATATCGATGAAAATACATCACATGCATCAACTACTACCACATCATCCATTCATCAATGATATTTATCAATAATTACCCCTCCAAGATTAGTTGTATCAGTCTCAAAACATAAGTTTTTTTTCAAAACACATAAAAAATAATCAGGAATCAAAAAAGAAATTGTTAGGATAAATGGGTCCAAAAAACAAGGAATTCATCCTTCATATGAAAATAAGATATTATGGATCCAAAAGAATACGCTCAATCTTCTTGAGAAAATTGGAATATGATTCCCCAGAAAAAAATTACACCATATTTAATTAACTAATTAATTTATTTATATGTTCCTACAATGGGAATCCTATGAAATCATGCTATATAATCTATCAATGGAAAAACAATCTCAATTCATTAATTTTGGTTTATGAAACCTGCAGAAATATAATTTAAAATTAATATTATTTTTTATTATTATCAACTATAATTTTTATGACACATGTTCATTAGACATCAATTTTCAATTTGATTAATCACATTTATGATGAACATCAATTAAACATTCCCATTGCATAAATTTGATGATCATCAAATTACATGAACCACATGACTAGAAAAATCCTCTTTATTAAAATTTAAATTCTACTAATTATCATATAATTCAATCTTTACATTTAATAAAAATTTGTATCATGAAGAAATGATAACAAAAAAATTCATTGATATAAAACTATCAACAAAATTATGATGTAATCTACTATCATGGTATAAGTAAATGACATCTCTAACAAGTGATCCCAAAAAATATCTATAATTTGATTCAATATTTATTAGGATAATGAAATTTCGATCCAATGGAATAAAGAATTATAATTTTAATAATTAATTTAAATAAATGATATTAAATGAATCCCCTACAATAAATTTCATCAATGTTCATTCCCTAATAATATACCACATTTTATTTCTACATTCACTTCTTTCAAAAAAACTACATGCATATGAGGTCATAATTGCCTAATGGCCCCAAAAAAACAAGAGAAATCCCAATTGAAACAAGGGAGATCAAACACCATAACTTGTTGAGAAGTTATTGGAGGAAATGATACCAAAAAAATTACAACCCATAATTAATTGATATATAACTCACCTTATATCATCTCATATCATGACTGATAAAATAGTGATTCCCAAGGATCTATCCCCCTCGAAAGAATATATCAAATACAATCATATGGATTCTAGATCGCCATGAAAGGGTGGGAGATAGCTGTTTCCTATAGGGATTCGGTATATATGTCAGTTGCTGAATCATTTTATTAATTACCACATCGAGGATAGACATGAAATGTATTCCCCTATCATATGGTGTGACCCAAATGGTACTGTTTTTTTTAAAATGTATCTTCTTTTTATTATTTTACCCTAAATAATTACACATTGGGAACAATCAATAGAAAAATTAATAACATCACATACATAACATGTAATATTATTTCTTTAAAAAATTTCAATCCAAAATATTCCACACCACTTCCAAGCCTTTTCTGAGTTCAACTAGCCTTGCAAACTCACAAAGGGTTGGACAAAACTGATCTAGACCATTATATTAGATTCCTCCAAAACTATTTTCATCCTAGATAATTAAAAATCAACATAGAGAGGAGCACATACGGGGTCCCCTAGATATCCACCGTTTGATATGCCTCTCTAAGTAATAACTAGAATATGTGTTTGACCACTACACCATGGGAATAAGTACAAAATCACACAATAACTATAACCAGCTCCTAAGAACATTATTATGTAAAATTCCAATCAAATGTGAATAAATAAATAATACTTTATAATAGGATAACACCACATAACCCAAAAACGGCAAATATTAACAAGATAAAAATTAAATAATTTAGTAGATAAACATCATTAATATTGGTATAATAAAAACACATTTTTGTTTCACGTTCTTAGGCCCACTCCTCCATGAAACATTTGCGCAACAAGACAAAAACCCAAGAGAATAGTAGGACCTTGATTTACATTGTACTTGTGGTCATATATCTAAATATTTCACTCCAAGAATGTTTCATCATCATCACCATTGATCTCAACCAAAATGATTACATGAGGGTTATCATAAATATAATAATGGAACTATAAAATTTGAAAAAAATCATGTATTCATCTCATCTATGTGAGATCATATTACAAATACTACATGGCCCCAATATGACCTAACAACAAAAAAGGACCAAATAAATGTGGAAAAATATTACTCCCATGATGAACCATCACTTACCATGATTAGGAGTCACATTTTGGAACACAAGATCTCCAATGTTGAACTTCAGCGGTGTTCTCTAATGATCACCATAGGTTTTTTGATGATTTTATTAATTATTTCATATGCTCACATAAACAAAACCATCCCTTCCATATCATTTACCTATTCTTGTCTCCGAATTATTATCTCTCCAATCCCAGTCAATAATAATATAGATTAGAATTTTCATCCATTGAAATATTGGAAAATTTCCATAACAATGGTGGATTAGAACTATTATTGTTGAAATACTCATCTAACGTTAGGTGCCTCATCCATGAACATCCAAACTCAAGGATAGAATAGTTTTATATTGTTTAAGAGTATGTATGGTATACTCATTAAAATAGTCTATATATGGAAGAAAAGAAATTCTATGTCAAAAATTGGAACAAATATTATGATGGATACCTCTCCACACCTTTGAGGTAAAATGTGTGTCTCGATCTAAAATTATCTTCCTTGGGACTCTATGGGGTTGCAACACATCATGTAGATACTGCCTTGAAAAATCATCTTTTGATCTTGACTACATGATTTCTATAAAGTTGTATGATTTCATCCAATGATTCAATATCAAACATATATAATCACAGACTCCCAAACCATGTGGTAAATTAGTAATGAATTACTTTTATATTTCATCCCACAAACACTAGTGCACATCTAATGGTTGCAAAAATAGAAAGGGAACATTTCACTCAGCCTTCACCTTTCGGATGTCCATACATTAAGAAAAAAAATATGAAACTCCATACGTAGACCCATGTCATGAAAACTAACCTCTTAATTCCCGGTATATCATGTCCATAAGGGTATGTAATGATAAATATGAATTATGAAAATGAGGAATATCCATCCCACGCATCGCTGATGGATTGAGATTCCTTACTTAAAATAACACTATATGTTGTCGATCTGTAGACTATTCATAATGGGAATCACAACAAAACATATTTTTTCTCTCCAAACCTCCACATTAGATTCCACAAACAAGGAATCCTTCAACTACTGCCCTAAATTTAAATTCGCTATCATCTAGAAAAGACGTCATCGGCCTCCATCATCTCCCATATCAAGAAGAATTTCAATGAGTTATTCCATCACTCTCTATTAATACCTAGATTTCCATATGACATCACTATGTGACTTCCTCTTATGAGCATCATCTAGAAAAATTCTATTCCCTGGTGCATAAAAATTATCAATGACATTATATTGTTAGAACTCCATCCATTGATAGTAACACAAGATCATGTCACACTGGGAGATGGAATACATTATTATATTATTTTTATTAAATCCCAAAAATTCCCACTAATGAGGTATGTACAACCAGACTTCAAAGGAAACATAACTACCTTCAACTCGATATCATGGGTTGTATAGTTTTGATGATGAAGTTGTAACTTCCCAGACACATATGAAAAAATTCATATCTGGTTCATGAAAACATAGGCTATTCCATAATGTATAAAATCACAAAAAACCACAAATTGAACTCCCTTAGTTGTAATAAAATAAACTAGATAATTAAAAACTTCTCCTTCTAGTAATCAAAAGTTGCTTGACACTTCTCAGTTAAGAAGAAGACCCAGTCCTTTCTCTTCAAATATTTCTTATGAGTTCCTACAAGAGGGTAGTCACCTAAGAAAAACATGAATTAGACTATAATACCTTGGAAGTTCCACAACTATGAAATTGTGTTGGGGTACTCCCAAGACACAATCACCTCTATCTTGAATGGATTCACAACTACTCACAATAGGGACAAAACATGTCCCAAAAAACAGCCTTCACGAGCCTTGAAAATATAGTTTGACAACTTTTCAAATAACTTCTCATGACTAAGAAAACCCAGAATGGCACAAAGCTAATATATTTTACATTCCAATGACGTGGAGAACAAAATGAAATCTTTAAGGTAATACACAAGATACATATTGAAGAATTTTATAAGAACTAGGTTCATCAACCCCATGAACATAGATGGTTTATTAATCATATTTAATGACCTAAAAATGAACTCTTAATGCCCATGATGAAAGTGGAAATAAATATTATGAACATCCTAATATATCACCCACATATAATTATATCTAGACCGAAAATAAAAATTTAAGAACCAATATTTACCTTCAAGAATATAGAATGAATGATCAATTCATTGATAATGATAGCAGTTCTTCATTGTCACTTAGTTTAAGGAAGGAAAATCAATACAATGATGCAAACTACCATGACTCCTCATCATAAAAAAAAATTGTTAACCCCAAGGTGACACAATAGGTGAAATAATATTCACTAAAATAGATCATTTAGCTATTATTTAATCTCCCACAACACAAATATATCTATATTATATGGATACATAGATATATGAGACACACCTATATATAACTCGATCCAAAAAATGGTCTCTCATCGAAGGGGCAACGCTATAATATCCTTCATAAATACATTAGGTTACTCCTCATCAGACCTAGGATACACCAAAATATAATCCTCTAATGAATTCAACATTACCTTATCCATCAAATATTGACAGAAAGAAACATGCATCTTACCTATACAAGGGTCTTGATCACAAACAAACAATATTGTTTCTCCATTTGAATAATAAAATACTACCTTCAACTTGATGAAATCCACTATACCCTACACCAAATAAAAATAATCCATGATTGGAATGACATCAAATGGATTTAAATATAAACATAATAAATTTCCCCAAGATAGGTGACACCCAAACACTTGATATTATTATCTCAAACATCATACATGGTATCTCAACTAGAAACTAATGTTGTAAAAACTAAAGGAACTAGGGGAATCTCTACCTCAAATACTATAATCATGGAATAGGGAAGGTGATATGGAGGAGTGTGTTTCTCCTAAATAATGAAATAAAATCACCAAAGTAGAAAACAAGAAAAGTGTACCTCTAACGATATTTGAATCACCTGGTTATGGAAACTCTATAGCATGAAGTTAATAGTTACATGTTTGAAGGCCTATCTGACCCAGCTAATGACCACTAATATGTAAACACTCTACCCTCTTATTGATATGATTTTCTAGTGATTTCCATTTACATTCCACATCTCCTCTCTGTTGATCCAAAACTAGTGCAACGTACTACTGCTAAGACGGCTGAAACTGCCTTGATGTAGAACCCTTAGGTGAAAAAATGGGTATATGCAAATTACATAGAAAGGTTAGGAACAAAAAACACGGAGGACCTCAACCTCTCCAAGAAAATACACCATATAATCCTATTTAATGGGTTGAATAGTCACAAAAACTAGTGAAATTAGATGATGTGGATTGAGAATATCCCTCGATAACCAAATACACTTCATCCCTTACAATTTCAAACACTATACCATATCTATACTTCTTGAAGAATACTAATAACTCAACGTTCATGAATATCAAGTAATCTATAGAATCTTCTCAATAACATATTTTCTATCAAGAACCTAATGATATGTCTTCAACAAAAAATTGGCGACCTGGAACTCAATATATGGACAAAAATCCTCTTCTAAATAACTCATTATGTCCTCCATATATGCAAATAGGTCTAAATCATATTATATAAGGGTCATGAAATAGATCCAAAACTCATGAACTCAACATATCAATTAATATTGGTACGAATATCTATGTAACTACATGACTACATATTCTAATAAATAAAATATTCACTAAATTGGTCTCGGGACATATAGCAGGAGACATCCAGACATTTGAAATCCCCTAGGAACAAGATCCCACATTACCTCGATACTCCAAAAAACATCATTATATAAAATGAATCACAGTTCTCCATAAGGGGAGGGATTGAACTAAAGGCTGTCTCAACCTCCTCCAACTAGTATCATTTGAAGGAATCTAAAATTGTGTCTTTATAATTCTATAGAGTATGGAATTGAAACAATTGATGTTTCCCCCACCAAGTTTCATTGCTGTTGACCTAAACTATGTAATAATCTGTTGTCAAATCATAAGGAACATCTTGGGCATGAACCCGAGGATCACATCGAATTAGAGGCACACCTAAAATAATAAAAATCATGTTATAACTCCTAATCATATGATATGGAATGTATAATATTTAATTAATATTTAATTATATTTTTTTAAACTATTATCCTTTATTATGGTCTTCGAATTTTAGACATACGTACACATAAAAATGATCCATTAACCATTTCAATGTAGCTGTCATACAATGACCATCACATCATTTTGTAGTCTCAGTTTACATAAAGATATATGCATTAGATCTCCAAGGGCCCAAAATATACAAGTCTCATGTATTTTCATGTTTTTACAATACTTTTTAAAAAGAGTAGAAATTGTTTCTTTAACAAACCATGAAACCCCAGTTATTCCTAACTACCAACTCCATCATATACCTCTAAGATAAAACTCTAATACAACTACATCATTACCCTTCAACACAATTATATTTCTATGAGGGTAGAAAGGTGGTTATTACCAGATCCATGCCTCTCGTAGTCCTTGGTTTGGTGACTAGAACCGAAGCTATAGAAAAAATTTAAGTGATAGGAATTTACCTCTTAGATAAACATGCTGAGGAGAGATATAAGAAGCATACACCAACTAAAAGTAGATTAGGAAAAGATACATACAATTAAATCCAACAGGAAACCATGTATTTTCATAAAAATACTAAAAAAATAAAAGAAACTATATGTTACAAAAATTAATGATGGTAGTGACCAAATATCCTGATTAGATCCATCTAAAACTCAATCTTGTAATATCTTTCATGATCCCCAAACATATTCAAATGATTTGGATAGTAGTTTTTAAATTCATAGTGTGATAATAATAATTTACTCTACAAGATCCTCCCCAAATTCTCATAATCACAAGATAATGAAATAATGATATACCATAGTAAAAAATAGTGAGACTAACTCAAAACATAAACACATATACCATGTTCCCAGCAAATGTATGGAAAACGATCACTAGTATTTCATACAAGAGATCATATAATATAATAATAAAACATCATGGTCACCCCACTCCCACTTCCCCGCTAGTTTTCGTCTCTACCAATACATTTTACATCATGATCCATCTATATAAAAATGTTTTCCATCCTAAAGAAACATGGTAATGATATCACCACACAAAAATTGTGCATCACATTACCAATACATACCCTACCACAACCAATATATATTAAAAAATTCATTATTGGGATTCATTGTGCCACATATGAAACATATCAAAAAATGAGTATTATATCTCAAGACATTACATCCCATACACTAATTATATACATAATTCAATCATTTCCAATACACGACATACCTATAACAGTTCTTTAGATACTATATCTAGTAATAGTTGTGTCTAAAAAACCACAATCCATTACATCACTCTAAACACATATATGGGAAACTATCCACCACGAATACAAGCATATGTAACTACCAAGAGAAGAGAGTGGGGATATTGGGGTGGTCATCCATATATTCTCCCACCCAGATATAGGGGAGAACACCCTCCAAGAGTCCATTAGGCGTTAGTTTCCCTAACCAAAATGGGAAAGATAGCTTATGAAACCATAATGTTTACATGATATAATATACCTCAGTACCACACAAGGGGTATAACCAAGTTATATACTCAACTATATCTAATTTCACTCGTACTACCTACATTAACTTCTAGGACCAAATACCACACAATAAAACATTCGTATAAAAGTGTAACAATAAATTCATTCATTAAATTTTTGAAATCCACTTTTTGTTTATTAATTAATTATCCATTATTAAAACATTATCATTATTCAACATTACATTGCATTAAATTATATTATATCATATTTCATGATATTACATCATTGGAGAAAAGTCTATTCCCTCTTATTATATGTCCAATCCAAGGTCATGGTTTATCATGATTATCATCTTTTAAACATTTTCATTACAACATCAACCAGCCCAATGTGTTGACCAATTATTTATTTTTTTAGAATCATTCCATATTCATGAAATAAATGAAAACCATTATAGTCTTCCATCAAGAGGATACATGCAACTATGCACCTCCAGCTGCCTTATGCAGTGTGAAGAACTTTATAGATAAACAATAGACTCATCTAACATCCCACAAATGAATTAAAGAGATCGTACTATCTTTTATCATATCATCGATGAGTATGACCATATTTAACCCATTTCATCACATATAGTTTCCTCTGTAGCACCCACATGTATATGCTGATTCATCTCTCAATTACATGCATGAACTACTATAATGTCATCATGGACACCACACCCAATATATCACAAAAACCATCATAGACTCTTCCATCCCAGAATCAAATCACATATAGGAATCCCCATCCCATATGACTTGTCATCCCTCAAAGAACAGACGTATCATTCTCACATCACAAGGATCATATCCTGATAACATTAAATATATTAAGAACTAATAAATAAATAAAGAGAAAAAAAGTTCCCTCAAACTAATGTATTCATCCTTATCATGATTTAAATATTTCATGGATACAAAGCAATGACCATGGCCTTTTTAAGAAAACAAAAAAATCATTCCCTAGAAGAAATATTTATATCAGAACAATTTGTTATTCCATCATGAATTAATGACTTCCTCCATTAACATGTTCCAACTATGGGACTCCAACGACATAAATCTATACATGAAATCCATGGAAAAAAATATCTTTGCATTTATTCCGATTTCAACAACCTAGAAAAGTACCATTCTCAATAAAAATTCCTTTTTTATTATTATAAACAAAAATGATCAATATTCATGTTCATTGAACAATTTTAATCAATTACGTTAAATATATAGAATATGTACTGCAATTAAACATCCACATTGCATCAATTTTATTATCATCAAATTAAATTAACCACTATAACACAAACATTAGTCTTCATTTTATTTAGAACACGATTAATTATATATTAATTGTAGGTTTACATTCTATAAGAATTTCTATTTAAAAAAACACACTAAAAAATCAATGAATATATATTGCAATATCACGAAAATCATGAGAAAGTCCCCTATCATGGTATTAAAGAACAACATCACCAACATGCAATCCTAACTAATTTCATTAATTTGGATCACTATTTAATTAGTTAAATTAATTTCTACCAAAAAATATAAATAATGATTAATTAAAAATTGAATGAAAATAAAATAAAATCAATTAATCCCCTTCAAGAAATAGATATTTTTTGTAGGAGAACATACCATGCTAAAAATTTCTGATCACTTAATCCACAAGAACTACATGCATATGAGGACACTGTTTCACAAGAACACCATTACTAGTAAATAAAAAAAACATTAGAAACATGGGTTAACAAACTCCATGTTATAATGAAATTTTATGGGAGTAAATGTTTAATAACCCAAAAATATATACTACTAGATTCAATGACAAAGACATAAACATTTAATATGCGACAAAATTATTTCCATCAAAACATACAACATGAATGGTAAATAATGGATCACATACATAATGATGGACATTTTAGGTTATGAGTTTTAGATAATTATGAAAAAATCTTAACAACATGGGTTCATAAAAAACATGTTCATATACAAAACAATATACCCCATAGGGTTCAATTATTCTTATTTGACATTAGTTCATCAACATCATCCATGTGAAGTCCACAAAAAAAAATCAATTAACATATTTTATATTATCTCAAGGAAGGAAATATACAAAAAGGGTGAGATCAGATTCCTAGTAATGGTAAATAACATAAATGCATAAGCTTATCATGACCACAAGAGAATGGGAATGAGATCATGAAAATAAAAGATTATACCCTACATATCAATGATCATTAAAAAGATCACGACATAAAGACTAAAATATCATAAGTCATTAATCATAAAGAAATAAATAACATTATCGATGAAATCATCAAATAGGAATAAAACATGTAACCGTTGGAGACATATAAGTGTATAATAAATATTCCCATATTAGTCAAGGAATTACTTTCTAGGAAATATGTTTTGTTTGGGTTCACTCACCCTTGCATATTGGTATTCATGGCTTAATCCCATAACCATATTAGTAGTCCTGGTTCACTCCCATAACCAACATAGTAGTCAAGGATCACTCCCAAGACCAACTTAGTAGACAAGGCCCTTTTTGTGTATCTAATGAGAATGAAATCTTTACCAAATGCATTGGAGGGGGATATAGGTCACATACATCCCATAATGAAGTCATACATACATGTTCATCAAGATCATATATAATCATATCATAACCAATTTAATGAAATTGTTGTCATGAACAGGTACACATATCATAACCTATGTAAAAAAGGAATATTTCATAGTTATTCATCAAAATCATAACTCATGAAAAGAAGTGTGTTTCCTAAACATCATTCCATCAAAAGTTAAACTATTTGGAGAAATAATATGAATGGTATTTTTATGACCCTTTTGATAGGGAGATCATCTGTCCCTCAGAGGATGTGCTGATTTTTCCCTGCATTCCCGCTTTCAAATGTTGGGTGGCATCTATCGCATATTCAGGGACATTTTACCAATGAAAAAATGGGATGATGGGATGTCGACTCCTGCTTTTTTGGATTCCTCTTTAAAACTCAGTTTGTAGTCCTGGTCTCCCTTATTAAATTTAGACGTTGTTTATGAAACTCTTCCCAGTGGCATGTCTTCATGGATACTGGTTAATTACATTTCCTCTGTCAGGACATTCCAAGGGGTCCGGTCAGGGTAGAAATCTTCTGTCGAGGAAGTAGTCACGTAGTACATCGTTGGAAGGTCTAGATTCTATAAAACTAATGTGTTTTGGTTTCTTCACCTTATTGTAGGGCTTCTCTTTGGCATGGAATCCTGAGGCATCTAACATCAATTGAGAGGAATTATATGCCATATTCATGTCTCTGAGGTTTTCCTCAGCTTCTCATGTTTAACATAAGGTATGACGCAAGATTAACATCTAGAGGTTATGGAATAGACTGATTAGAACACTGATGGGAGTGGATCAGATGGGTGGATACCTTGGAGGTATCAATGATGTTAGGGCTAATTTGAGGTTAGTTAAGAGATTACTACTCGAAGTAGTTGAAGTGTGGGTGGCATGATCTCATTTGGATGTGGCGGCCCGGGTAGAATCAGGATGGATATGGATTGTAGGGTGTGGATGGTGAATGGTATGGAACCTCTGTAAGAGTGACGGTAATTTTGGGGTTGAGTCACAAAGAGACTTCCTATGTATCCCTGTGGTTGGGAATCAAAGTCCACATAGTTCGGTGAGAAGATGGGACACCTAATGAGGCAACCCGTATGGATGGGACCCAGAGGAAGTGGAACCTCTAGGTTGGAGAAAGAATTACCCGAAACACATAGTCTTGAACAAAAGACTAGGATGAGACATGGGAGATGGGATTGAACCTCAGAGAGGCTTCCTACATATACCTGAGGCAGGGAATCAAAGTCCATATAGTTCAAGATGGAGGCATAGAATCTGGTTTTTCACATAAGACAATAACCCAATGATATACTGGGGCTACTAATGGATAGTAGCATGAATTTTTATGATGGAATAGGGGTGTCCCAGTGATGCGGGTCCCAACATAGGGGACAACTATAGCTTAATATATATTATAGAATAAAATGGCTTAACATTGGTTGGGTGAAAACAATGGCTTCTCATCGATCGGGAAACACAATGGATTACCGTTAATTGGGGAAAAATGTCTAACCATCAATTATGGATCACAATGGCTTACTGTCGATTGGTGATCACAACTACGTACATATTGTGGGAGTATAATGTATTACCATTGTATGAGTTCACAATAGCTTACCATTGGATCGAGTTGAACCTTAGGAAGACTTCCTATGTACCCTACCTAGTAAATTGGGATCAAATCCAACGGAGTTCAAATGGGTATAGTTTAGAGTCATGCAGGATGAAAAGAGGCGAATAGTTTAACATCGTTCAGGATGAGGGTAATCCAACGTGAAGTGGACACGATTTTTTGGTGACCCAATGTGAAGGGAGTAAGGAAAAGTAGGTGTTGTGATTTAACCTCATGATGGCTTCCTACGTTCCATACCTTGGAAAGGAAAAAATTACACATAGTTCAGATGTTTTTGGTGAATATAAGTGAAGGTATTAGAGACTAGTAGGTGTTGGTATTATACCTTAGGGAGGCTTCATACGTACTATGCCTTGGTAGAGAAAAAAATCCTCGTAGTTCGGGATAATCGATGGTGAACTGATGTGAAGGTGTAGAGACAAGTAGTTGTTGGTATTGATCCTTAGGGAGGGTTCATTTGTACCACACCATGGCGGGGATCAAAGTCAACGTAGTTCAGGATGGTGGTCGGTTAAGTGACATGAAGCGGTCTGGACTAGTAGTTGATGGGTTGAAACATAGATAGGCTTCCTATATAACTTTTCATGCAAGGATCAATGTCCACACAGTTCAGGAGTGTTTGGTGAACCGACATGATGGTGTTCGAAACTAGTATGTGTAGATATTAAACCTTTGGGAGGATTTTTATGTACCCTACCTTAGCATGGATCAATGTCCATGTAGTTTGAATGTGTTTTAGGATTACGTACTAAGATGACCTAGAGAGGATGTCAAGGTCAATGCTTTCTCTCGCCCACGTGGGTCATGCTCGGGTTGAGAAACAAGTGGAAGCAATGAACAAACGATCATATTGTGAAAATTGAATCTGTGGGAAGTGGAATAGGGATTACATGTGGATAGTGACACACAGAGGAAATAGGGATTTATGCATGGTTAGTAGACCAAAGAAAAAAAACGTTCTTATGGTTTGTTAGCATCCCAATGAAGAAACATGGGATTATGTGTGGGTAGCATCCCAAGGAGAGGGAGATTGGTACTTACTCCAGGATTGAGTCTGGATGGTGAAAAATCCTAGAGGGAGATGTATGAGGTTTTGAGAATCCATGTGCCCCTATCGCATCATATCCTTTCTCAATAAAGAAGATAGGAGGAGCAGAGGTGCCGCCTCTTACAAGAATGGATAAGGGATTACAACAAGATGGTTCCCTTTCCCGTGGAAAAGAAACTCTCCAGTAGAGAGGATATCATTCCATGTGAGAAATATCTCACTCATATGGGGATCAGCAGACATAGATAATTTTTGAAATGGGGCACCCCACGTATGATGCACGTGGAATGGAAATTGTTTAACATCATGTTCTGAGGATGAGGGTGATTTTCTATTTAATGTCATGCGGCTCAAACGAGGCATGTTCACTCCACCCCCTTATGACTTACATAACAGATACCTACCCACCCTTTGTTAAGTGAATGTATCATCAAGGCTGTGGTGAGGGGGTGTCATGGAGTGATCTACTGAGGCGTCCATGTTAGTGAGTCTATGGGATGAAGCAACAGGCAATAATGTCCCTATGCGTAGAAGCTTAAGGCTAAAAATTAAACATAAAGCATTTCTCAAGTTACCTTGAAATCACATAGTATGAACCTGATGATTCATATGGGAATGGGGGTTGTATAGAAAAGGGTTTCACAGAAAGAGGTCTCTTGATGTTCTGGTTCTCCAAGTAGTAGAGGGGCTTCACAAAGGGGTACTCATTATGAAGTTAGGTCGCCTAGCCTAAGAATAGGTCATATGTGCACATGGAGGGTGCTTCGTGAATCCAAAAGTATTTTGTGGAGTTGGGATTCATGAGGAAAGGGTGCCTTGAAAATCATAGAACTACGAAGCAATGTTCCTTGCGAAACACGATGACTCTGCCTTAGCATGTGGTTCACATGTTCATAAGAGGTACTTTACAAAGTATGTGTGATTTGCAAAGAATCGAGTCCCCATAGGGATCTCCTTTCTTTTTGAAGGCTAGTGGGCTTCATGAAGTGAATCCCTTCTTGAAGAGGGGTTGTGCATAAGCCAAAAGTATAGAACTTTGCGATGCTAATGTACCTCGAAGAGCTCAATTTTTACATAGAATAAATTGGTTCACAATTTGAGAGGTGAGAAGGAGAAAAGTAGAAGAATCCATTCTTTGGGCTCTGTGGAAGCATATTATTTATAGTCAAAAGGAAGCATGAAGTAGAGAGTGTGTGACATGAATCCATATGGAGCCTTGTCATAACTATGGAGCCTCCCACCTCTTTTCTTTGAAGTAGTATCATAAACATATTTCAGATCATGGATCCTCCCGCCACTTTTCATCACAGTGACTTCACAAACATCTTCCAGATCACATATCGTCCCTTATCATTTCATCCTTCCATCCTCGCAAATATATTTCAGATCACAGAGCCTCCCACCTAATTTCTTCACAGTGGATTCTCAAACATCAATCAGATCGCACAGACTCCCACCAGTTTTCTCTGCGAAGGCATCACAAACTTTTTCTAGATCGTAGAGCCTACTGCTTATTTTCTTCATGGTGGCTTCAAAAATTTATTCTAGATCACGGATCCTCCCGCCCTTTTCATTATGGCACTCATGAAGGAGGTGGCTTCGTGCCGACCACAATGCTTTTGGGCTCTGCAAACAGGTTTCATGAGGTATCCTCGAAGAGGTTGTTTTCTCATTGCATCTTCTCTTTCTCTCTCTATATTTTGGCACTAAAAAATACCCCCCCCCCTCATACATGGATCTGGGGTGAAAAAAAATGTCTATGTATAAGGGTTAATCAGCAAAACTTTTTGGTCAATCGGAAAGAAGGCTCGTGAAAGAGGGTCGCTAGGTGGAGAGGTGATGTGTGAGTTAAGAGCACCCTGTTGATCTCTGTGGACGGATGCACCAGAAATCTCAAGAGGTCATAACCCATAAATATTGGAGTCTATCCTCTCTTTTTTCCTTTATCACGTCTTTATTTTGGAAATAGATCTCTTGATTCACAGAGCTGTACAGACTCTGTGACTTCTCTCTTCAAATCAGGCTTTCTTCTTCATGGTGCACAGTGAGTCCTTCGACTCTACGATGGTGTGATACATGGCTTGTGTATATAATGATGGGGGAAGGGCTCAAAAATTTCTGTATGGGATCTAGCTCCTTGAACAAGTTCCACAAATGAGCTTCGTGAACTAGAAAATAAGGTTCAAAATTCTGAAAACTGCATGACTCACCATGAAGTTTCCAAGGGTACCTTGTAGATGATTTCTATAGGCAAGAGATGGAGAATATCATGGGTATCGGGGAATTCATTTCAAGACATTCATATCACAATTCTCAGGTAGAGATGATGTTAGAGAGCCAGAATAACTAACCAGTCTACAAAAGGCCGCCTCTATACTGCTTTGGTCTGATGGATGATGTCGTTATTTCGGAAGTGAGCATGGATGATCCGACTTAGTGCTTCCAAAGAATGTTGTTCTAGTACTAGTGGTTCATGGAAATCGGCGACCATAATTGGGAGGAATTCACACCTGATAACATTGATTGCATATACAACCATGTGAATGGCCTTGAGGGGAAGGTGCCACATGCTATGACATCTCCCCCATTGTACTACACCATCCTGGAGGTGACACTAGGGAACCTGGAGAAGGGGGGATATATGAGTGGGGTCTACTATAGGGAAGTAATTTCATGGATGATTGGGCCTGGGCCTATAGGGTATGTGCCTCATGTGAGGAGTTCAGGGTAGAGATGAGGAAAATGGTCTTGTACAAGGCAGCATGGGCCACTTAATTCACTATAAACTAGCCGAAGAATATGATGCCCAAGTTACTGATCAGATGGTTGTTGAGGACCAACACTTTCTCTTTGCACTATGGAGAGGTCAACATCAGTCTATGGGACCTGCACTAGATATTGGGGGTCCCAATACTAGTGGTGATGTATGATGAGTTACTCCCCATTGTGAATTCATTGGAGGACCTGGAGAAAATGTTGCCATTTGTAAAGGCATTGATGGAGTTGGTGTCGGGGGTGAAAAAATAGTCTGTGAGGGATGTCCATTTCAAATGGTGGTTCAAGAAAGTCCGGATTTTCGCGGACGATGGGTTTTTCACTATGTGGTCTCAAACATACCTGAAAGTGGATTAATGGGGAAAGGATAACTCATACTGGAAGCTCTTGGAAGATAGCTGATGGAAAAAATGGGGATTCAGTGTTAGTATCAAGTTGAAACTGGTGGTTTTGTTTGCTATATTCATCATGGTGCTTATCTACAATTTGATCCTTCCAGTGAGGGACACGAACATGGGAGGGCGACCGAGCATGTTCATTATGGAGTACATGTTGGAAATAGGTGGATGGGTCAAACTCGAGATCCTAATGCTCACCATGATTTATAAGATGTTGTGGAATATTAGCGAGGTGAAGAAGATGCAAAGGATATGTGGGACTTTTCACCTTCTGTATGGGTGGATAGTGGTGCATGGCAGGGGTATCTATGAATATCCGAACCCAATTTCCACTCTAGGATCGAATTCTCACCTGGCCGTTTTTAATGTTTTCAAGAGATTTCAGACCAAGATGAATGCATAGTTAGTGCTGAACTGAGTCTAGAAGGCAGACAAGTTCAACTTCAACCCATACTTGTTCCCTACTGGTGTGTTCACTGATGAAGGCCAATGAATAGAAGATCATTAGACCTACATTTTACCCATTCTGGGTGTAGTCCTGATATCATGGTCTTTCCAAGAGCATCTCTATGATTTGTACACCCTGCACCATTTCGGGAGATAGTTTCGGTGTATACAGTGGCTTACCCTATAGGTCTACTTGGGGGGTGCACCATGAATATCACTTGTGTGTGATGAGGCACTTGTGTCTCATGTTCTAGCGGAAGGATGGAAAGATGAAGATCATGCTACCTCCTCGCACAACCATCTTTAGGATATTGAAGGAGTACAACAAGAGCTAGGAGGAGGCCCACGTGGGGGAGATGTTGAAGTAGCAAACCATTTGAGAAGGTGATGGGGTGCCTACCCAAACAAGATTATGGGGCTAGAAAGCGGTGAGGAAATCTCGTGGTGGTGAGGATGTAGTGGTGGTGAGGCCCAAACCATCGAAATAGAGGTAGAAATAGTGTATCTAATGGACCTATAAGGATAGAGTTATTATGATGGGAGGCCTCCCAGGGGGTTTTGTAGGATATCCACCTAGGATATGGGGAAGCAACTACACCATATATAAATGACAGAGAATATTTTCCTCTCAAAGGCTTGGGAAATCTGGGATTTCAACCAAAAATTCCTCAGCCCGTCTGAGATGTGGAAACACCTAAACCATCTCAGGGTGGATTTTCTAGGGACCGACCCTATCAGGGTCAGCATTGTAGTATCCCAGGTGGAGGGGAGATATATCTGACTGAGATGGAGGAATTTGTGCACTCTTGTGGTGCTCAGCATCCAATTAATGATTGGGTAAATGTGTTTTTGTAGCGAATGGCCACTCTACAGTTGTCAGATATAGAATAAAGAGAGTTATTTTCTATTCTAGATGAATTATATGGGTCATCCTGGGTGGAGGAGGCCAGTAGAAGGATTCCTCTAGATGTGGGTGAGGTTGGTGATTCAGGCCCAGACATGGAAGAATTTTCAAAGGATCTCGAGGTAAAACCCTAGAATACATCCTCAAAGTCTTCATCAAGGTCATTTCGGACTCCTTAATAACATTTTAACTATACAGAAGGGCCTCATATGCAAAACCTACTCCCTCCCAATAGTAGATATAATTGTGTGAACTTTGGGATCTGAGCCCAATACAATGGATATTACACCTCATAGAGTAGCTGTGACACCAAGGGTAGTTCTTTAGAAAATTTTTGGATATCCCAATAGTATATGGAGGAACTTGACTTGGGGTCCGATGGAAACAACCTAGGAGAGAGACTGAAAATTCGATCTCTGTATGTCTCCTTTATGGAATTTGTAATCTCCATCCATTGATTAGGTCAACTGACATTCATGCACTTTTTGTATGCACAGTTCTTTAAATTGTGTGGGACCCATTGGAAAGGTTGGTCAGAGCCCCTAGTGGCACATTTCCCAGAGGGATTTCATTGATTACAGAAGCATAAGCCCAGGCTGACCAAGCTGTGTCACTCTCAATCACAGGTGGGACCATCAGCAGGGTGGCACCAGAAGTCATTGAGGTGGAATCCAACGATAAGGATCAATCTAACAACATGGATCTTGACCTTCCTGTTAAGACAATCTAAGAAGACCCTACTAACAAGTTCATGGGTGTGTTGCCCTCTTATTAACCTACCTACCCAATGGATCGGGATGAGACCGCCTCAAAATAGGAGGATCGAAAAATCGCCTATCGTCATTCATGTAAGATAATTAATCGCTTCCCCGATGATTCCCCTCAAGCAAAATGGATTTACTTGATAAAGAGACTGTGTTCCCAGAACGTGAACTATGTGTTGGGGGAGTGGATGACCATCATCCTCACATGTTCATCCAAGATCTCAGGGATGAGAAGATTCAAGAATATGATAGTCGACTTGGTGTGAGTAGCAAGAAGATATTAGTGGTGAACATCAAGAGGCTCTAGGAGGCACAAAATGACATTCAACATCTACAGGTTTTAGAGATGGAACTTCTTCTTTTTTTAACACACAATCAAATCTTATATCATGGATGAAGTCCTAATAGGAAGAGGCCAAATATGAAATGAAGAATGAATCTGAAGATTTGGCTATCATTGGGAGGGATGAGGAGTGGTCCTAGATTGTGGATGACGAACTATGACCCATTGTTGTTGAGGAGGATCGGGAACTAAACTGGAAATAGTGAATTTTGATTGCTAAAATCCAAAGAGTGGGGGAGCTTTAACTCTCTTTTGATGGGGTCATCCCATCCTTGGGAGGGTTTGATCATTGGGGGATGTAATTCTTGTAAACCATCAAATGAAATTTGATACTTTAATTTTTTATGTTGGATTCATGCAGGAGTCCCATTATTTGTTTCAGCATACTGCAAGTATGTCACATTCATGAAATATCTAGTGAAGAATCACTAAGCTCACGTTGGTCAGGAACAATGTGATAAATAAGGGATAAACATATCATTATTCCACCGGAATGTGAGTGTTATGACCATGCTTCAGGCATACAGGGTTTGAACAACCATTCCATATTTTCTACAAGAAAGAGGGAGGCCTGAATAGAGGAACAATTTCTCAGAACTGTCAAATTTCCATTGTCCAAATGTGTTCCAATGTATGAGCATGTAAAATCTAGGGGTGTAATAATAAATCCGAACACAGGGGAGTGGAATGTCTTAACCACAATACCCAAAATTCAGAATACTAAAATGGTGGCATGACATTAAAGCATAACTGTTGACTGTGTTTGAAACACAACATCTGTATTGTGTTATCATGGCATGGGGACAACAAATGAGGGCAAACCGCTGACCATGTTCAAAACACAGTGCCAGACTTTAAATGTTTTCATTTCTTTTCTAGAATGTTAGCATATGATATTATGTGATCCGTGTACCAAGCATCCATATTATTAGGGGGGTCCTTCAAACATAAAAGAGGATGAGGATCCGAATAAGTGGAACACTAAATGTAGAGGGTGGAGTTATGGGTCGTTCGAATGGAGTATAAAACTTTTGAAATTATTCCAAAATTGTGAAAACACATTAGGTGGGTACGTTGGTCTGATCTGAGATCAACCTTTCTTCCAAACAAGACCTCTCTAGTGAGGACCTGATATGACTTTTAGTTTCACATCATACAAATGTAGATGATGAATGAAATAGTGTATTGTTTTATGAACAGGAGGCTACACATCATTTTAACATCATACGGCATTGACGTAGGCTAACAAGTAAACATAGTGTTTAATAAAATGTTGGATCATTGTTTTTGGTTATAGACACTGGACCATAATCAAGGTCGAGGGCTGTAAGGTTTAATGACCTGGGGGTTCGGCTTGAGGCCAAATTCCTGGGTGTTGCTACGTATCACATAAGGATGAGAATCAATCCAAACATACTTTTAAACACATCATGGTCAGAGACCAACGTTTGTTGGGAGAATCATCTTTGGTGAGGAAGCTGACACATCTCCTAATTATCATGGGGCATCCTAAACTTGTTCAGTGTAGAACCGTAGATTAATGTAATGTGTTGAGGAAATCCAGACTCGTGTATTTTAACACCATATGTTAGGATAGAGAATGAAAGGATATATCCTAAAAGCGGAGTATGTGACGTGGTAGCTATAAAACAGATCTGAATGAGGACATAAGGAGTTCGCAATACACCACGTATCCCAAATTGATGTTTTAGGTTGAGAGACAGAAAGTGATAGTTTGGATGGGATTGAGCCAAAGCTATCAAGAATTACTAAATATCCTATCATAATGAGGATCAAGTAGTATGTAGTTGAAGATGTGAATTTTAATATCATGTGGAAAAAAGAGAATGTGTGGTTCAGCAGCACCAGTACACATCGATCCCAAACCACTAATCCCACATGAGTCGTGCTCGATGTGGGAAACAAGGAGTAGTGGTGGAATTGTTATGGTACAAGGAGGCACACATTAGGGATAATGGAATTTCAGGTCAATTATATCCCAAAAATTATGTATTCACCTTTTTAATTCGTATAGATTTGTGGAGGTGGAGAACTGAGTGTGATGGAATTCCCCATGATTTGAAAGGAGTTGAAAAATGTGAATCATGGAACCCAAGATCTAGATCCCAATGATAGTGGCGTGGTGAAAATGGATAGCTACTGACCATGTTAAATACAAATCATCAATTTCGCGTTATCCTACTATGGGATAGACAAATGAGGTTCGGTCGATGACCACGTTCAAAACATGGGAACTGTTGCAAAATGTTGTTCAAAGACTTTCAGGGAATAGGCCCATGATGGGAGGTGATCCAATGTGTCTTGAGACCATGACATAAAGGGGACCCCTTCAGACTTGGAAGGGTACGTGGATCCAAATAAAGGGCTCATGGATCTGGGATAAGAAACGTTAGAATTTCCATATCAAAATCCCACACCATGGCCTCTTTTCCATGATGCATTTGAGTACACCAGTGAGACATGTCAAATAGAGGGAGTCAAATATCATTATAGGGAAAAGGAAGACACATGGTGCAGTTGTTGCAAAACCCAATGTGAATGAAGACCCAAGCGGTGCTCATGACTATATTCTCCCAATAGAGGTCAAGCCATTCAGCTAAAAAATGGAGGCATGATTTAATATTTCCAGGGTTGGACCCAAAAACAAAATGTCTAGGATTTCCTACATATCCCATGAGGAAGGGAATCAAATTGGGCATATATCTTGGAATGTTGTCTTTACACACAGCAGATAGGATATCTCTAGATCTTAGTTTAAGTTCTCAGATCTCAAACTGGAAATGGAATGGAATGAGGGAGGCCCACTATGCAATAGTTATAAAACCCTATGTGAATGAGGACATGGAGTCCACAACACACCATGCGCTTCCCTGAGAGGTTTTAGGTGGAGGGATAGAAAATGAACGTTGGGATGGGACTGAGGAATATTTCTCGATCCTTCCTATGTACCGTATTATTATTGGGAATAATCCATACATTGTTCAAGAAGTGGAAGGGTAGGGTACCAATGCTTGGGAAAATACTGTTGTACGGGTCTGGCCCTCTCACCAAAAGAAGAGGAATTTGATAGATCTTTATTGTTCTTTAGGATGGATATGTTATTTTTTGAAGTGATAATCATAGGAAAGGGATTCCATTTTTCTCTAAAAAATTTAATACCCATACAATCTTTGAAAAATGGTATGTGGATGACCAATATCCAAAATTAGGTCCCCTCGAGTGAGGACATCCCCATTTAATGTCATTTTTCATAGTGTGACTAGGATGATAATGCCATTGTTTAAGGTCATATGATAGAACCATCCAATGAATTTTATCATCATTAAATAAAGATGAACTAATATAACTTCATGTGGGACTAAGTGATATATTTTAATTTCATACGGCTTGAACACATATTGGAGAAATGTGTTTTCATGGGGAATGCACTTGGCGTGATAAAGCATACTCGACGTGAATGAGGATGAAGTCCACACTACACCAAGAACAATTCTTGGGAAGAGAACTCGAAAATAGGGTCAAGAAAAGGCTAGATAATATTGGGATGGACCTATAAATGAAATGTCTAGGTGTTCCTATGTATCCCATCAGGATGGGAATCAATCCATTTGTAGGTCTGTGGGTGCAGTTTAACTTCTTTTGGGATGAGGTGCATTAGAGACTAGATCCTTCAAGGGATGTAAATGGTGAAACTATTGCAGACCAGACGTGAATGAGGACATAATTCATATGCCACACCACTCAATTTCATGAAATTTAGGGTCATAAGGATGAACATAAGATGTAATAAGTGGAACCCGAGCTGGACTTGAAGACAAAATATCTAGGCGTCCCACCATATCCCCTGATAATGGGAATCAAGAAATACATAGTTATAAGGGTTACAGTTTGTATGTCGTCCAAATTGGACCTATAAAGATTTATTAGATTAATGTCTTAGTGCTTGATCCATGGAAAATTTAAACTCTTCCATGCAAGCGTAGACCTCGATCTGATCCCTAATCCCATGTGAATTAATCTCGGTGTTGGAAACCAGGGAAGAGTAGTTATCTTCAACACATGGAATACATGAAAATGGGAGATCAGTGCAGAGACCTGAATGATGCCTTACTATGGCTTTATCCTCCTAATGTAAAAATGTGCCCAGAGGGATAGTAGAAAGTGTGTCTATCTTCTAATTGGACATGATTTCATGAAAAATTATGTCAATCATGAAATCATCTTTTATGGCTTGATAGGGTAGGTGTGATGATGGAGGATATTTGTTAACCGATATTGAAACCCAGCATCCATATCGTGTGACCTAAAATTGGAACAACAAATGAGCATCAACTACTGACTATTTTTACAATTTTGGACTTGTATAAATTTTTTGTTCTAGGTCCTCAAGGACGTTGTCCTGAAATGGTTGGAGGGCCCGTATGCTATGAATCTATACTGTTTGGGGTCCAATTGGATGTGAAAGATGATTTAATCCAAAATGAAGGGGAGCTTGAAGTCTGAGGATGGGAGATAAGATGACTTTGTAGAATCCAACACTGTTGATCCAAAAACAGAGTACCCCTGGGAACATTGGTAAATTCCAAAAGAGGGCTGAGGGGCCCAACATAAGAGCATCAGACTCGAAAATATTATTGTAGGATAGGGGGATGAATACCTCTTATGATTAAGAGGTATTTTTCCTAGTTGTTACAAAACTGATGTGAATGAGTACATAAGCCCATACCACAACATATACCCCCTCTCCAAGAATGACTCACGCCAAGGGCCCATGATGATATGAAGGTTTCTACAAAATAGGGATGGATCCAAAGACTAAATGTTTGGGCGGTCCTACTTAGCCCATATGGATAGGAATCAATCAATATGTAGTCTTGAAAGCATGTTGCATAGTTTTTCATCATGCGGTAAGTATGATTCTCAATTTAAAATCTTGAAGTGAGGACGATGCTGATCTCATATTAAAGTCACAAATATCAGACCGGAGTTATGTCCCCCCTTATGCGGGTATTTCATTACAAAATTTAATAATACCATATAATAAATGATCGATGTGGGAAACAAAGAGTAGGACCAGGATCTCCCCAACATATAAGGGTACAAAAACATGACTGAAACTCCTGCTCGAGGGAGACTGGAATTTAACGGGATAGAGGGATAGGATGAACCACTTTACCCAATTTTTGGAAATATGGGCTTGGTGAAAATGATGAAGGATAGGTGTTGATCATGTTTAAAACACAACATCCATATCGTGTGACTTGAAATAGGATCAAAAAATGAGCGTCGACCAATGACCATATTCGCAACATGGGAGTTGTAACAAATGGTCATTTGAGGTCCTCGAGGACGTTGGCCTGAAATGGAAAGAGATCCCTTTGTCCAATCATCCATGCCATTTGGGGGTCCTTTTGTATGGGAAATATTATAAAGACCCAAATAAAGGGGTGTGTGAGGCATGAATAAGCTCGTTCAGTTTAACGTCATGTGGGATGATGAAAGAGTTGGAGATATCCATAGAGAGGGATACATGGTGCAGTCATGATGAACCTGACATGAATAAAGGAAAAATCCTGCACCAAACCACATTTTTCGACCCAAGGGGATATCTTGATGTTGGTTCCGGGTCTATGGACTAAATTTCTAGGAGATTCAACATATTACATAAGGATGGAAATCAAGACACACATAGTTTTGATAGGGCCATGAAGTTTAGCATCTTGTAGTGAGGATTTTGGAGAATAGAAAAATAAAGAAGGGAACGTGGTGTGATCATCATAATCCCAACATTAGTGGGGTCCAATTAAGCATACACTAAACCATGTGGGATACTCCAAGAGAAATACACCTAGATGGGGTAGTCAAAGAGAAGAGTTTGGGGTTGGACTCAAGACATAGCATCTGAGGATGCCTACATATCTCATGAGGATGGGATTCAATCCATACTTAGATGTTGAGATGTAGTTTAAAGTCTCACAGGATGATGGATATCTTAGTTTAAGGTCATAGTGCTCAGACCATTTTTAGTTTATCATCATTTAGGATGAAAAAGTAGTTTAATTTCATGTTGTTTAATGTCATGTAGGACCCAATAGTTTAAGGTCATGTTGGGCACGATATAGATTAACATCTTGTGGGAATTAATACAATTTAATGTTGTGAGGTAAATAATTGTTTACAATCTTGTAGAATCGATTTACTTTGGAAAAGTATTTCTTGAGGAATTTGGCATTGGTGTGAGGAGTTATACGCTCTCAATCCATGGTAACTAGGGAGTACACTCCATTGGTGTAAACCTTGTAAATGATGTAGGGTCCTTCCCATTTGGGCACTAGCATGGGTGGTTTACTACTAGGTATCATTATTGTTCTCAGGACCAACACCATGTTACATTGCATGAAAGAGTAGAGGAGAACATTCTTGCTGAAAGCTCTAGATTTATAGTTTGGTTGTCGTTCAAGATTTTTCAGGGAAAAAGCCTTCTCACATCGATTGCTTATAATTCAGACAGATAGATTTATGTTACTTTATATAGCACTTTCTGATCATAAAAAATTGTTCATAATTAAGTAAATTGAATCTTGATGGGTAGTATGGACTCCGTTCCATACTCTCAGGTGTATGGGGTTTCATGTGTGGAATTGTGAGTCATTTTCTAATAGGCCCAAAGGGAGTAAGGGAGTTTTTCTAGATAACTCTTTTTGTTTTGATCAACTATCTTCTGTGGAATGTTGGAGAGTGTTGTGTTGAATTCCTCGATCAGCACATTGCCTGGTCTGTGATTGCAAGAGGTATGGTTAGAACAGATGTTGTACTGAGCATACAATTTATTCAACTCGACTGCATTGAATTTGGTTCCATTATTGGTAAGAATGAAATGCGGGACTCCAAACTAGTAGATGATGTTGGAGCTCAAAAATTCAATGATAGAATGAGGCTTGACCTCCTCGAGTAGAACCACTCCTACCCACTTGGAAATGGAATGTGTTGTGGTCAGGAAGAACCTTCACTGTGAGATATACTCAGTGGATATAGTCCCATGGTATTTATTTCCAATACTATAAAGGTAAAAGAGTAAATGGTAGTGTGGAGATGCTCCGACGGTCGATGCACAATGTTGACATGTTTTTGGCATGCATGGAACCTATTGGAAAGCTCGATGAAGTCATGGATTATAGAGGGCCAAAAATATCCTAGTCTCTAGATCTGGTGAGAAAAGATTGGCCCGGTCTGCTGAACCCCATATAACCCAGCATAGACCTCCTAAATGACATCAGGAATCTGATCTCCTAGAATGCAATAGATAATTACCCCATCAAAAATGTGCTTTAGAGGATCTGCTCAATATCAAGACCACCGTGGAGAGTAAAATGAAATGTGTGATTTTAGATAAAATCACGCTCAACAATATTGGAAATGATATTTCCATGATGTAGGTACTTGAAAAAGGAGGTTCACTTATAGGGAGTTAATTAAATCAATGCATTCAGGGGACCTGGAGGTCCAAACATGGAGGTGACGGTGGTAAGGTGGCTTACCTGTATGATATCATCGTCATCTAGAGTAATGGGGGAGATGACTCTCTGATGTGCCACATGGATAATCTAATAATCAAGTTAAGGATCTTCATGTGATGTTGCTAGGCTGACCAAGTCATCAACACAACCATTCTTGGATTGAGGAATACGAGTATCCTCTAGTCGGGATGGGAATCGAGCCATCAGCTAGATGGTGCATTCCAAAAGTGGTACAAGCTCTGGATTTCTGACGACTTAGTCACCATTGATCTTATTGATCACTAGTTCGTAGTCCCATTTCCCATGTCTGTGGGGAACGTCAATCTTGAGGGCTAACTCGAGGCCAATAATGTGATATTGATACTCCAATTCATTGTTGGTGCGTCCTTCTGTTAGTAGGAATGAATATGGCATAACTTCTTGTGTTGGTGTAATAAAGACGACACCCAGGCCTACTCTGTTGAGCCAGTGGTCATTGATCCTTCTACTCATAGGTCTCTAGAAAGCACCATTCAAGTGAATTTGTTCATCATGGAATGGTTTGGTTTACTGAGATATTTGCATCATTAGGGAAATCATGGTCCAAACACTAGTTTATGGGAGGTGGATGGGTGACAAGGAAGTCTAACAATGATATCCCCTTGACATCCTTATAAGGGACAAACCTAATGTCCAACATCAGGAGGATCACTGCACATCGAGCTGGATGGCCTGTCAAGATGAGGAAATTCTGGATGTACTTCAGCGGATCCACCCAGGACACCAGCTGTAACTCAGGGTGCTGCAAATAATGTCACAATTTTTGTACTCTGAATACCAGTCCAAGGAAGCTCTACACAATAGAAGATCATCTAGTCTTTGAATTGAGGATCATGTGGATAAGATATTTGAGAATATTCTTTGTTCCCTCTTTGTTCTTCTGGGTGACAAGGGTTCCAAGAGATCGTTCTATGGCGGTCCCATAATGTACAAATGGCTTTGTGGAGATATGTGGAATCAAGACTAGAAGCTGTAATAGGTATTGCATGATTTCCTAGAATGAAGTTTGACATTCTTCATCACACTGATATACATGTCCTTTCTTCATAAGTCGAGAATATGACATCCCCATTCTGGCCAAATTCGTAATTAATTTGGCACATGTAGGCTAAGTGGCCATGAAATCATCGAAGTTCCTGAATGTCTCTCAAGGGAGAAATCTAGATAATTACATTGATCTTCTCTGAGTTGATATAGATGACATTATATTTGAAAATGGATCCAATAAGCTTTCTTGAGGTGATCGCGAATGCACACAGAAATGGGAACATCTTCAGAAAGTAAGAATGAAGGAAGCAGAACACTTTCTCATGTACATTGAGTGGTCTTGATGCTAACGATATTTTACCACCATATCATCCACGTATCATTCCACCAATTTCATGAGAATCGTCTTAAATATGTGATGCATTCCACATATAGATAAGTGGTAGCTACATTATTTAGACCAAATGGAATGTCTTGGTAACAAAAAGTAACTTGTGGTGCCCTGATGAGTGTAGAATCTTCATACTTTGGGGTCATTTGAATCTTTTGATACCCAGAGTACCCATCCTTGAAGTATGGGGCCTAGAACTCAGTTTTAGAATCGATCAACAATTCCATCACAGGGTGGGGAAAATCATCTTTCAGATATAGACAGTTAAGATCCTGGAAGTCGATTTAGAATCTGATCTATCAGTTCATCTTCCATATGGGAACAATGATAGAATTCAATTTGGGGTACTGAACCTCCTTGATGAAGTGGGATCTAATGAGTTTATCAACTTTGTCCTCGACCACAGCACCACGATATGGTTGTATCTTTCTTGGAGGCTGTTGAAACCCGAGGTGATTTTTTCGGAAGACCGAGTCTGTGTATGGCTACCTAAGGATCTAGTCCTGGTGTCTTGCCATAAGTCCATGAAAATATAAAATAGTGTTGTTTGAGGATGTCCACATACTACTAATTTTCTTCAACATGCATTTCGGCACTGATCACTAGGGGTATCGGGTCCATCTTGCCACCAAGGTTCACCTGTACGAATTTATCAACAGTGGTGGAGACACCCTCTTCGAATAGAGGAGGATCATCCTATAAATCATCTTCTTCACTTATGGGGGATGGATCCTTAGTGGAAGGAGATTCTTCTAAATCAATAAATCCTAATGGGAGCCTTGTGATAGCCTGAGTGGTGGTAGACACTGCATTAGGGGACTCCTGTGTTGTCGAACCCATAACAATGAAAGCTGTCAATCTGATTCCATATAGTCTTCGGCCCAAGGGTCCACACATGAGGATATTGAAACAATAATTATGTTTTAGCTTTATATGGTTTATACCAGACCTATAAAACAAGATTGTATGACATATTTCTATTTCCATGGGGTGGACGACTTGACACCAAATTTGGGTTGGGGGCTCTAGGATAACTCGTGCCTGATTTGTGTAAGAAGACGAGGTGATCTTCCTACATCACATACAATTGGCAATGTGATTCCCCATCATTCTAGAAACAATAATTAATTTCCACATATCTAGGGTCATATCCTATAGTCGATGGATCAAGAAAATGTTGGCATCATCCAAGTCAATCCACAGTTATGTTGGAGTCGTAGTGTCTTCATACCTATTATCCTAACATTGTTAGCATTTTCTCTTGTAATAGTCATCATCCATGTAACGAGCATCATAAGAGGAAAATGGAGATGCATCGCCTTGGAGTACGACCACTCGAAATTTAATGGAGTACTTAAGGAAATGGTGATTTGATGAAGGGACCGCCACATGCAGGTGAAACCAAGGCCTACCAATCGACACATAGTAGGTGAGGTCCTGGGATAAAACCATAAACAAAGTGCTGGAAAACAGGCCACCGAACATGGTCTTCAGAAATCTCTTTCCAATCAGTGTCTATTCTGTCCTATCATAACCATGATTTTTTAGGTCAGAGGGACTCATTTCACCCTCTGATGGCCCCATCATACCAAATGTGCATGTCGGGAATGGGTTGAGCCTAGAGCCCGTGTCGATAAGGCAGTGATGAACTTCTATTCCATTTAAATGGCCATCGATGTACAATGGGCTGATGTGTAAATGTATGGGAGATCCTTCAAATTATATAGAGAATGAGATAACGGCCTGGCATTCATCATGAATGACTCTTTTAGCATGGAAGGCTTCTGAAACAGCTACCTTAGTCTCAAACTTTAAGAGGATTTTTAAAGCCTCGATGAGGGCTTTACCCATATCCACCAATGGCAGAAGAGCCTCAAGGATAGAGAGACTTTCTAGAATGTTTTCCCAATAAATATGGGCATCATACTTCCATTACAAGCATGAACTTCTTCTTACTAGATATTGCTCTGTGACAAGAGGTAGGGGCCCTGCCAGTTAGACTGATGGCTGACTGTTACTAGGAATGTGACGTTACTCACTAGTCCAAGAATGTGGAGCGTATGACAAACCTACTTTTTATTACAACTTAAACATGATTTATTACATAAAACATCACTTGATACAAAAAATAATATCAAGAGGTTTAGTGTCTTTGGGGATTAGGATCATTACTTAAAATCTTAAAACATGAAATACAACATCTATATTGAAAACTTCCTTTACATGACCACTACATTCCTTCGTACTTAGCATTTCATGGGATAACCTGAGGACATTCATAAGAAAAGGGTGAGATATAAAGCCTAGTAAGGGAGTACACATGGAATAAAATGAGGAGTAAAATACATGTTAGACAATTGGAATATCAATAGAGCATAAATCAAACATGAACATAAAGGCATGATAAAGCATGATAATCATAACATGGAAATGTGGCAACAACACTTAACATGTAATTAGCATGAGCCAAGGCTCATTGCACATAGAGAATGAGTAAATATTTATTGCACATGAAGCATGATTAAACCCTCGTTTAACTTGAATTAGCATGATTCAACACTCATTGCAAATGATATATCATGATACTATACTTTACCCAATTCATTGGAGCACTCTAAGGGCTCACCCTTCTTAAACATTTCATTTCATGCATAAGTGTGCCACATGGATCATAAAACAAGGATTAATAAAACATAATAATTTACTCCATGATGAAGGAATGTGGAATTAATACATGAAACTTTATAATAAATAATTAAATCTTCATAAAGGTGAATACCCTTGATGGATAAATGGGCATGGTATTCACTACACAATGGCATTGGCTTAGAAAATCAGTGCGATTTCAGCAGCGTAACGGCATTACATAAGAATTCATAAAAAAAGGTTGATGAGAGAGAAAGGGGTTCCTCATCATATTTACATGTATTGGAAAGTAATGAGGTCATATTTATATATATCCCAACAATTGTAATGGAATTTCGATTCATGATACAAAAGTATTGCTTGAATGTAAAAGAGGAGAGAGAGGTTCCTTTCTGAATTTCGGCATAGTAACAAGTGTACATGGGAGGAATTTAATGAGAGATAAATGGTCTCCCATCATTCAAACATAAATAGGGATGTATGAGGGAGGTGTGAAACCATACCCCAAAATTCATAATTGAAATTAAAAGGGAAAAACAACTTAAAAAAAATTGGACAAAAATGAGAAAGGAAGAGAAAACCCTTACTTGGAAGTGTGCTTCCAAAGGCTAGAGAGAGGCTTGTGAGAGGCTTCATGGGAGATTGGGGAACCTTGGGAGGATTCTACAGAGATTAGGGCAGAGGTTGTATGAACTACAAAGGGTTTCAGTGAGGAGGAAGTGGGAGTTTGGGTGGGTTTATAAAGGAAAGGTGAGGGAATTATTTATTATTTATGTTTGGGACCCCTTATATTAAATTAATCCAAACCACAAACCATCCCATGGTTTTTGCCCATGGTTTTCGGTAAAGGGAAGAGGAAAAAATATTTTATTAGTCCAATTTCTGAACTTCTTAAAATATTTGGGTTTCTTATGTGGAGGTGAGTCACACTCCCATTGAAATTAATTTAAAAAGGAAAGGTGTTGAATAAGTCTTGAGGGGTCCATTAATTCTTTGAAAAGTATGTCAAACAAACCCAAAATAAAATTATTTAAATGGTAAAACATATATTGGCCGAAAATAAAGATTATAGTATTTTATTACATCACTATTGGGTCATTATGATGTCTTAAAACACATTATATATTTAAACGGTAATTAATTTTTACCCAAAAATATGACTGTCTCAGAAAATTATGAAAAATTTACCGTTGGATAATTTCGACATCTTGATTCCGGAAATAATATTTATTTTATCTAAATAATTTTTTAAATATGTTAATTTTCACTTTTAGAGTAAAAAATGACATTTATCAAAAATCCACGGGGTTTGATAGAAATGGCTTCCAAACCTTAATAAAAATTATAATTGCATTCATAAAATTATAAGATAATTTATATTTAATAAAAAATATTTTATTAATAATATTATTATATTATTAAAATATTATTAGATTCAAAAATCCCTTAGTTTAATAAAATAGATTTCATAATTAAATAATAACTAAAAACACCATTTGTACATTAAAAACTATTTACAATGTATCAAAAATGTCAATGAGGTATTTTCATTATTATATAAAAAAATGTACATGAACATAGTACTATTAATTTGTTACATAACCCCTTAAAACAGTCGCATAAGACCTAAGTGTAAGGTGTGCGATGGTGACAGACTCATGGGGTGGCTCGGATAACATTGCTCGAGTGGTAATTTCTATCAACTTCCACTTTTCCCGTAGACGGTCTCGTTCGAGCATGACATGGTGAATATGAGCATGGGTTTGGTCAAGAGCGAATCCCAAGGATTCCCCCTCTTTTTCGAGCTCCACGAAATGGGCTTCGTATGGGGAAATTCTACTGGATGAGGCCATCGCTTCCTTTGTCTGAGTAAATTGGATTTGTTAAATCCCTATATTTATACTAATCATTTGATCACTGTTCAAGGGCTATATTAGCAATGGTCAAAATTCATAACATAAAACCAAAGAAGTTGACATTTTATATAAACATAAAGGGACATTTTATAAGATCTAGAAGGATTTCCATTAATGAAACTTTGGGTCGTTACAATATTCCCCCCTTAAAAAATTTCTCCCTTGAAATTTTCCTTTTTTCCCACACTAAAACAGATGTGGGAAACTCAGCTTCATCATTTCCTCTAATTCCCAAGTCGTTTCTTCAACCTTGTAGTTTCTCCACAACACCTTGAAGAGGGGCATTGTCTTATTTTGTAGAACTTTTTCTCTACGATCTAAGGTCTTCACTAGTTTCTCCTCATAAGAAAGATCATCTTCCAATTGTACCACCTCAGAAGAGAGTATATGTGAAGGGTCCGATATGTACTTCCTTAAGAGGGATACATGAAAGAAATCATGTACATTGGCCATAGTAGGAGGAAGTTCTAGTCGACCGGCCACAACCCCGACACGATCAAGAATCTCGAAGGGGCCAATGTACCTTGGACTTAACTTCCCTTTCTTTCCAAACATCATGACCTTTTTCCACAGTGATATGCATAGAAAAACCATGTCTCCAACTTTAAAATCAAGGTCTCATAGGCGATTATCTGCATAACTCTTTTGTCGACTCTGGTCTGCCTTGATATGCTGATTAATGGTTTTCACCTTCTCCACCATTTCCTTGACCATTTCTGATCCAAGAAGCTTACGTTCACCGAACTCATCCCAATATGCCGGTGTTATGCACCTTTTCCCATACAGGGCTTCATATGGATCCATTTAGATGCTCGAGTGGAAACTGTTATTATAAGAGAACTCAACCAGGAGAAGATGTTGATACCATCCTCCTTTAAAGTCCATTGAGCATGCTCTCAACATATCCTCAAGTGTTTGGATAGTCCGCTCAGATTGGCCATCAGTTTGCAGATGATAGGATATACTGAAGTTCAGTTCATTATTCAGAGCATGTTGAATACTCTTCCAAAACGTAGAGGTGAATCTTGGATCTCAGTCAGACACAATAGATAGTGGTACTCCATACAACCTTACCACTTCCCATATATATATATCCATTCCATTTGATCTAAAGATAAATCCTCTTAAATAGAAATAATGTGTGTAGTCATTGTAAGACGATGCACAACAACCCAGATTGCATTGTTGCCTTTGGATGTCCTTGGAAGTTCGGTGACAAAGTCCATGGTGATGTTCTCCCATTTCCATTCTAGTTTAGGCAATGGTTGCATCATCCCATTATACTTCTACCTCTCTGCCTTCACTTGATGACACACCAGGCACTTTGATGTATATTCAGCAATCTGTTTCTTCATATTCTCCCACCAAAAGTTTTCACAGATATCTCGATACATCTTTGTGCTCCCTAGGTGAATAGAGAAATTCGAACTATGTGATTCATCCAAAAGTTCCTTCTTCTGCTCCAGACTTGATGGAACACATAGTCTTTTCCTAAACCGCACAATTCCTTCTTCATTAACATTAAACTCTTAGGATTTCCCCTTTTTGATAGCTTCCAATTTTTCTTAAATTCCCACATCATCCTTTTTAGCATCCATTAACCTTTCCAAAAGAGACGGTTGATCAATAATTTGTGAATGGATTGATGATGTTCCCTTCTCTATGATTCCCATGTTCATCTTCATCAAGTCTATGAATACTGGATCCTTCTCAATTCTCATCATTGATAGAATCATTGGATCCTTTCTACTTAGGGCATCTTCCACCTTGTTCTCTTTCCCAGTGTGGTGATGTATTGAAAAGTCATAATCCTTGATGAGCTCTATCCATATTCTCTGGTGCATATTAAGCTCTTTATATGTGAATATATATTTAAGACTCTTGTGGTCATTATATATCTCACATTTCTCTGCATAGAGATAATGCCGCCAGATTTTCAAGGCAAAGATCACCGTTGCTATCTCCAGATCTTGCGTTGGATAGTTTCGCTCATAGATTTTCAACTACCTTGAGGCATAGGATATCACTTTATTATTCTGCATCCGCACACAGCCTAAGACCTTCTTTGATGCATCAATAAATACCATAAAAACTTCCCCACTTGTGGGTAAAGTGAGCACGGGCATAGTGATAAGCCTCCTTTTCAACTCTATGAAGCTTTCTTCGCATTCATCGCTCCAAGAAAACTTTACTCCATTCCGAGTTAGCTTGGTAAGAGGGATGGATGATCGTGAGAAGTTCCTCACAAATCGTTGATAATATCCAGCTAACCCCAAGAAGCTATGGATATCTGTTACCGATGATGGCCTCGACCATCCCTCAATTACATCTGTTTTGGAGGGATCCATAGATATCCCATTTCTTGTGATGATATGGCCCAAGAATGAGATCTCCTTCAAGCAGAACTTACACTTGTTTTACTTTTCATAGAGTTTCTCCTTGCGCAAAGTCTCTAGTACAGTTCTTAAATGCTCCTCATGATCCTCCTTGGTTCTGGAATATATTACAATGTCATCTATAAAGACTATCACAAATTTTTTAATGTAATATCAAAAGACTCTATTCATCAAGTCCATGAATATTGCTAGAGCATTAGTGAGTTTGAAAGGCATTACTATGAATTCATAGTGCCTGTATCTTGCGCAAAAAGCAGTCTTGGGGATATCTTCCTTCTTCACCCTTACTTGATAATATCCCGACCGCAAATCCACCTTGGAGAAGTATTGTGCTCCACGCAGCTGATCAAACAAGTCATTGATTCTTTGGAGAGGACACTTTTTCTTTATCATGATTTTTTTAAGTTCACGATAATCGATGAAAATATATATTTACCCATCCTTCTTTGTGATGAAGAGGACATGTGCACCCCATGGGGATGAACTTGGGCATATAAACCCTTTATCCAGATTCTCCTATAGTTGTTTCTTTAGCTCTTCAAGCTCAACAACAACCATTCTATATGGAGTCTTGGATAATGGTAGCGCCCCAGGTATAAGTTTAATTGGGAACTCAATATCTCTTCTAGGAGGAAGACCATGCAGTTCCTCGGGAAACACTTCAGCAAATTCCCTCACAATAGGCATTTATTCAAGGATGGTTTCTTCCTTGGACTCAATAATCTGAGCCAGATACACATTCTCATAAGGCAGTAATATCCATGCTTGAGATGATGGAGCTAAAGGAGATTCATCTTCCTCTTTACACTTGTAAATAATCGGAGGTCGATTCTCCATATGGAGTGTGATTTCCCTCTCCTGAAAATTTATGTTGGCTCTATATAAGGAAAGATAATCCATGCCCAGAATTGCATCAAATTCCACCATAGGGAGTATGAAAAGGTTCGCCTGGAAATTTAATCCACAGACTATAATAGGGGAGGACTTATATTCATGGATTTAATGATTGCCCCATTTTTCGTACTCACCAACATCTTTACTTCTATGATTTGTGGTGGTTCTAGGATTGTTCTACTAAACTTTCGAGATATAAAAGAATGCATAGAACTTGAATCAAAATGTACATTAGCTATTCCTGAATGAATAACTGGCATACCTGTCACCACTTTGTTGTCGGGGTTCACTTCGGCTGATGTGATGGAAAAATCTCTTCTTTGCAGCCTTGGAGGTTGTTGGTTGTCTCCAAAAACCCTTGGATTAGGGCACTGATTTTAAAAATGACCTGGTTCATTGCATTTTTAGCATTGAACAACGCGTTGAGGTTCGAACGGAGCATTCCTCTCCTCTGTCGTAGCCGCTGGTCTTTCTTGATGACAGTTAACAGCTAAGTGCCCTTCTCTTCCACACCTGAAGCATTTTCTCGTCCCCTTAAGGTAATTTCTAGGGTTCTTCTATCTGCACTTTTGGCATGTGGGGTGCTGGATCTTCTTAGCACTGTTGGATTTATCCATCAGACCACCAGAATTTAATTTCATCTTATGCTCCTTGTCCCCATGATACCCCTGTGATTCCACGATATCTATTTCAACCATCTGGGCACATCAGACAATTTCCTCATAGCTTTCTAAGTCACGGATCGCTAATGCTTTCCGCAGGCCAGGCTTCTGCCCACCGAAGAAGCGTTCAACCTTGCATTTGGGGGTACCGACAAATCCAGAAGCATATCGTGCAAGCCTTGTGAATTTTTCCTTGTATGATCCAATAGATTCTTCATCTTTTTCCTTGAGGTAAAGTAATTCCATTTCCATCTTTACCCAGAGGGTTTGCAAAAAATATTTATCGAAAAACATCTTCAGGAAATATTTCCATTCCAATGCCTCGATCTCCTCCTCATGCTTTGTATTTTTGATTGACATCCACCATTGATCAGCTTCACCCTCCATATGATAAGCTGCCAGTAGAACCTTCTCTTGTTCATAACATTGAAGGATGGATAAGATCTTTTCAATGGAGTTGATCCATTGTTCAGTGATCCGGGGGTCAGATGATCCACTAAAAGTAGGTGGCCTTTGTCTCATGAAGCTCTCGATAACAATTTGTTCTTTCGTAGGGGGGGTGGGGGGTTGAACGTTCCTCTTGACCCGTGTTTCTATTCAAAACATGAGTTAGCTGAGAGAGAAGCATGAAACAGTTCGCGATTCCCACTCCTATTGGATTTGGCATCTCATTAGTACAATCATCACACTGATCTTCACATCGGTTGTTAGACCGAGTCCTCCTATTACCGGCCATTGGCTGGAATAAAAGGAAAGTTAGGGGTAACACATAAAGGGTAATCCAAAGAAAATAGTTGATGAATTATATATAAACATTTATTTTCTTAACTCAGGAGTCTATAGGATTCAATCTAGGATTTTCATGATCTACTTTCTAACATATATTCTTAGGGGATTTTTTATTCCCTTAATAAGGGTTCATACTAAGCTTGTGAATTTACCAAAACATATCTCCCGGGAGTGTCGTAACCAAGAGTGCAGCAAGGCCCGTTGTCGTGCACCATTTCCCGTTCGAGTCTTGCTCAAAGCGGTGCTTTCGGGTTTTACCCCTAGGATACATATGTGCCAGAGCCACCTCTACCTGCTCGTATCCAGACATGGATGTATTTTCTTGATGAACCACTTACTCAATACTCAACATAACATAGGGATGTTGTTATTATACTTAGTCTTGTATCTAATTCTTTACTAGAGTTTCCTAATCCCAAAAATAACTAAACCTATCCTCTGACACCAACTATGACAACCCTGCTTTTTATTACAATTTAAACATGATTTATTACATAAAACTTCATTTGATTCAACAATGAAGATCGAGAGTTTTAGTGTCTTTGGGGATTAGGATCATTATATAAAATCTTAAAACATGAAATAAAACATCTTTATTGAAAACATTCTTTACATGACCACTACATTCCCTCGTACTTAGCATTGCATGAGATAACCTGAGAACATGCATAAGAAAAGGGTGAGCTATAAAGCCTAGTAAGGGAGTACACATGGAATAACATGAGGAGTACAATACATGATAGACAATAGGCATATCAATAATGAATAAAAGGAACATGAAAATAAAGGCATGATAAATAATGATAATCATAACATGGAAATGTGGCAACAACACTTAACATGGAATTAGAATGAGCCAAGGCTCATTGCACATAGAGCATGAGTTAATCCTCATTGAACATGAAGTACGAGTAAACCCTCATTTCACCTGAATTAGCATGAGTCAAAACTAATTGCACATGACGTATCGTGATACTATATTTTACCCAATGCATTGGAGTGCTATAAGGGAGCACCCTTCTTAAACATTTCATTTCATGCATAAGTGTACCACATGGATCATAAAACATGGATTCATAAAACATAATAATTTATTCCAAAATGAAGGAATGTTGAATTCATACATGAAACATTATAATAAATAAGTAGATGTGTATAAAGGTGAATACCCTTGATGGAGAAATGGGCATGATATTCACTACCCAAGGGCATTGGCTTAGAAAATCAGTGCGATTTCAACAGAGTAACGGCGTGACATAAGAATTCATAAAAAATGGTTGATGAGAGAGAAAGGGGTTCCTCATAATATTTATATGTAATGGACAGTAAGGATTTCAAATAGATACATATCCCAACAATTATAATGGAATTTCAATTCATGATACAAAAGTATTGCTTGAATGTAACAGAGGAGAGAGAAGATCCTTTTGGTATTTTGGCATAGTAAGGGGTGTAAATGGGAGGCATTTAATGAGAGAGAAAGGGTCTTCCATCATTCAAACATAAATAGGGCAGTATTAGGGAGGTTCTAAACCATACCCCAACATTCATAATTGAAATTAAATGGGCAAAACAACTTATAGAAAATTGGACAAAAATGGGAAAGGAAGAAAAAACCCTTACTTGGAAGTCTTCTTCCAAAGGCTAGAGAGAGGCTTCTGAGAGGCTTCTTGGGATCTTGAGGCACCTTGGGAGAATTCAATAGAGAGTTGGGAAGAGTTTAGACGAACTCCAAAGGTTTTTAGTGAGGAGTAAGTGGGAGATTGGGTGGGTTTATATAGGAAAGGTGAGGGAATTCTTTATTATTTAGGTTTGGGACCACTTATATTAAATTAATCTAAACCACATACCATCCCATGGTTTTTGCCCATGGTTTTTGGAAAAGGGAAGAGGAAAACAATATTTTATAAGGCCAAAGTCCGAACTTCTTAAAATATTAGGGTTGCTTATGTGGAGGTGAGTCACACTCCCATGGAAATTAATTTAAAAAGCCAAGGTGTTGAATAAGTCTTGAGGGGTCCATTAATGCTTTGAAATATAAGTCAAAAAACCCAAAATAACATTATTTTAATGGTAAAACATATATTGGACGAACATAAAGATTATCGTATTTTATTACATCACTATTGGGTCATTATGTTGTCATAAATCACATTATATATTTAAACGATATTTAATTTTTAACCAAACATTTGACTGTCTCAGAAAATTATGAAAAATTAACCATTTGATAATTTAGACATACTGATTACATAAATAATATTTATTTTATCTAAATAATTTTCTAAATATGTTAATTTTCACTTTTAAAATAAAAACTGACATTTATCGAAAATTCACGGGTTTTGACATGAATGGCTTTCAAACCAGAATAAAAATTATATTTCCATTCACTAAATTATAAGATAATTTATATTTAATAAAAATTAATTTAATAATATTATTATTATTTTATTAAATTATTATTTAATTCAAAAATCCCTTAATTTAATAAAATATATTTCTTTATTAAATAATAACAAAAAACACCATTTGTACTTTAAAAACTATTTACAATGTATCAAAAATGACAAGGAGGTATTTTCATTATTAAATAAAAAAATGTACATGAACATAGTACTATTTATTTGTTACATAACCCCTTAAAATAGCCGCATAAGGCCTAAGGGTAAGGTGTGCGATGGTGACAGACTCTTGGGGTGGCTCGGATAACATCTCTCGAGTGGTAATTTCTATCAACTTCCACTTTTCCTGTAGACGGTCCCATTCGAGCTTGACATGGTGAAGCTCAGCTTGGGATTGGTGAAGAGCGAAGCCCAAGGACGCCACCTCATTTTCAAGCTTTGACAAATGGGCTTCGTACGGAGCAATTCAACTGGACGAGGCCTTCGCTTCTTTTGTCTGAGTAAATTGGATTTGTTAAAGCCCTATATTTATACTAATCATGTTATCATTGTTCAATGGATATATTAGCAACGGTAAAAATTCTTAACATAAAAACAAAGAAGTTGACATTTTATATAAACATAAAGAGATATTTAATTAGATCAACAGGGATTTCCATTAATGAAACTTTGGGTCGTTACAGAGCGACTACCAGATTAGGGCCAAATGATTGAGAACTATCTGTAATAGAGTGTGGCTAATCACAGTGAATTCAGGTTTCTCTACTTGATCCATTAACACAAATGGTGGTGTAGTCAGACATGATGACATTAGATAAGAAGGCTATGCATTCTAAGCTTTGAGTTGGGCCAAATGCCTGCTATCAGTGGAATGCACATCCTAGCTAGAAGTGCTGACTGAGGTACTCTGAAATCACATATAGACACGAATCTACTTACCATGGTGACTTCTGTGGATGTTGATAATATCTTTCTGGCACTCCTCATCATCAGAAATCATGTCGGGGTTAACCAGGTCTATAGTGTTAACAGAGGTGCACCCTTTCATATCACATAGGAATTCATCCACTACTGGATGGAATCCTTGGGGAATTTTCATCTCTAGGGGCATGAATTAATATAGAGAATGAGATTATGATGGTGTTAGTGGAGGACTTTGTTCTATCCTGCATCGCAGACGCTTTCTCATCTAGGAAGAGGATGGATAAGCTGTTGATGCAGAGGTACTGGCTACGGGAAATGTGGAATCTTCTGAAGGTTCAGGTCCATTCAATCGTGCATCGATAATACCATTGGAATGTGCTACTATTTTACAAGTCTCCCTGTCATCATACTCCTGGGATCTGTTTTTAGAAACCTGATGCCTTTCGTCTTCATAGTTACTACTGTTGTCTGGCCTCACAAAGTCACATGCCACCTATGCTAGAGATGGGCCAAACCTGACTATGTTGGGTTCAACCAGGTCATGAAACCAATATTTAAACACATTTCACTATTTGAGGATGCTTTTCATATTCTAGTGATATGGGTAGTAATTGGGGTGATCAGTGATATTCACCTCCTATGGTCTACTACATTCGGGAAACTGTAATATAACAATCCTGATTTTTATTACGACCATAAACATGATTTATTACATAAGTTCCTCACTGGATTCAACATGAAGATCGAGTGGTCTAGTTTCTTTGAGTGTTAATAACATTAATTAACAAATTAAAACATAAAACACACTAATTATTTATTAAAAACATCCTTTTCATAACTGTGACATTCACAAATACTTATCATTACATGGCATAACGTGAGGACATACATGTGAAAAGGGTGAGCTATGAAGCCCAGTAAGGTAGTAAATAAGGCATAACATGTAGAATAAAATACATGTTAGGTAATAGGCATATAAATTGATAATAATAGAAATATAAACATAAAGACATATTATATCATGATTATCATAAAATATAATGTGGAAACAACACATAACTTGTAATTAGAATGACCCAAGGAACATTGCACTTAGAGCATGAGTAAACCATCATTTAACATGAATTATAATTAGTAAATCCTAATTGCAGTTGAATTGTTATGAGTAAATCCTCATTGAACATGACATATATTGGTACTAATCTTTACCCATTGCATTAGAGCGCTATTAGGGTTCACCCTTCATAAACATTTTAATATCATGCATAAGTGTGCCACATGGATCATACAACATAGAATAATTCATCATCATTCATTCCATGATAATGGAATTTAAAATACAAACATGAAGATTTATAATAAATAATTAAATGTATATAAAGGTGAATACCTTTGATAGAGAAATGGGCATGGTATTTACTAAACAATGACATTGTCTAGGAAAACTGATTCAATTTCGGCACCTTAACGGCGTGACAAAAGCATTCATAAAAATGGGTAATGATAGAGAAAGGGGTGTCTCATCATATATACATGAAATTTAATGTAAGGGGGTAATATGGATACATGTCCCAACATAGGTAATGAAATTTAGATTCGTAATACAAAATAATTTCTTGAATGTAATTGGGGAGAGATAAATTCTTTAGGGAATTTTGGCACGGTATCGGGTATAAATGGATGGCACCGATGAGGGAGAAATGGGACTTTTATCATTCAAACATAAATAGGAATTTATATTGGAGGTGAGATATTATACCCCATCATATATAATTGAAAATTAAATGCATAACAATATTATGAAACTTGGATAAAATGAGCAATGAAAGAATCACTGACATAGAGGTGTGATCCCAAAGGTATGGGAGAGGCTTGGGATAGGCTTATGGGGAGCTTGGGGTGCCTAGGAAAGATTCTAGTGAGTGGAGGTCAACGTATAGATGATCTCTAAACGCATTGAGTGAAGATAAATTGGGATCTTGGGTAGATTTATATTAGAAAGGAGAGGAAAATCTTTATTATTTTTGATTGAGACACCACACATTAAACTAAAAGAAAACAAAAACCATCCCATGGATTTTTCCAAAGGGGATTGAGAAATAATATTTTATTAGTAAAATGGTCAAACATCTTAATATAATAGGGATGCATAGGTGGAGGTGAGTCACACTTTCATGGAAATCGATTTAAATAAAATGTTTTATATGTTTTGGAGGGTCCCTTAAAGATTTTTAAAATAAATCAAATAAACCTAAAATTACATTATTTTAATGATAAAACATATATTGGCCGAAAATAATATTTTTAGTATTTTATTACATCACTATTGGGTCTTTATGATGTCACAATACACATTTTATATTTAAACGGTATTTAATTTTTTACCAACAAATTCAACTGTCTCAAAGAATTATGAAAATTTCACCACTATATAATTTTGACGTACTGATTAGAAAAATAATATTCATTTTATCTAAATTATTTTTTAAATATGTGAATTTTTACATTTAAAATAAAAAATGACATTTATAAAAATTCATGAGGTTTTACAAAAATTGCTTTTAAACCTTAATAAATATTTCAATTGTATTCTTAAAAATTATACGATCATTTATACTTAATAAAAATTACTTTAATAATTTTTTATTAAAATATTATTTAATTAAAAAATCCATTACAATATCAAAATATAATCTTTAGTTAAATATTAACTAAAAATACTATTTGTGCATTAAAATCTATTTGCAACATAAAAATAATAAAATAAATTTATATTATGTATTATATAAAAAAATAATGCACATAATCTATTTCTATTGTATTGTTACACAACCCCTTATAACACCAGCATAAGACCTTAGGATAAGGTGTGTGACCGTGACAAACCCATGGGGTGGCATGGATAACATCGCTCAGTTGGTAATCTTTAACAACATCCACTTCCCCCGAAGGCAGTTCAGTTCAAGATTAATATATTGAAGCTCAACTGGGGATTGGACAAGATTTATTCCCAATGACGCCACCTTTTTTATGTTCTATATCAAATGGGATTTGAATGGGGAAAGTTTCCTAGATGAGGCCATTGTTCCTTTGTCTGAGTAAATTGGATTTGTGAAATCCCTATATTTATACTAATCATGTGATAAATATTCAATGACTATATTAGAAATGGTAACAATTTTAAATGGTATTTTGAAATCCAAAAAACATAATACCATGTATGTCCATATTTTATATAACCATTTTATATAATGAGACATTTAATTATTTCAAGATGAGTTTTCATTAACAAAAGTTTGGGTCGTTAAAATATTCCCCACTCAAGAAACATAGCCCTTGAAATTTCTTTTTACAGCAATGAAACATATGTGAGTATCTTTGATTCATCACTTCTCTGATTCCAACATCGCCTCTTCAAACATTTGGTTTTTCCAAAACACCTATATGAGGGGCATTGTCTTATTTTGTAGAACTTTTTCACTATGATCTAAGATCATCCATAGTTGCTCCTCATAAGAAATATCATCCTCTAACTGTACTACCTCATAAGAGAGTATATATGAAGGGTTTGGTATGTACATCCTTAAGAGTGATACATGAAATACATCATGTACTTTGTCCATAATAAGTGGAAGTGTTATTCGATATGCCACAGTCTCAACATGATCCAGAATATAGAAGGGGGTGGTGTACCTAGGAATTAACTTCCCATTCTTTCCAGAACTCATGACCTTCTTCCATGGAGGTATGCATAGAAATACCATTTCTCCCAATTATAATGTAAGGTCTCGTTGACGGTTGTCGGCATAACTCTTCTATCGATTTTGGGTTGTCTTGATATGATGATGAATGGTATTAACCTTCTCCACCATTTCCTCGACCATTTCAGTTGCTAGCATCTTACTCTCACAAACTTAATCCCAACATGCCGGTGTTCTGCACCTTTTCCCATAAAGGGCTTCATATGGTGTCATTCAGATGATTGATTGGAAGCTGTTATTGTAAGAGAATAAACCAGTGGAAGATTTTGGTCCCATCCTTCTCTGAAGTCCATAGAGCATGATATTAACATATCATCCTATGTCTGAATAGCTTTCTCATATTGGCCATCATTTTGTGGATGATAGGCCGTACTAAAGTTCAGATCAATGCTTGGATCATGTTGGAGACTTTTAGATAACTTCTAGGTGAATTCTGGATCATGACTAGATACAATAGATAAGGGTACTCCATGCAGCCTTACCAATTCTTTGATGTAAATTCATGAATGTTTATCTAATGAGATGTCCACTCAAATCACGATAATGTGAGTTTTCTTCACAAGACGATCCACAATGACTCATATTGAATTGTTTCCTCTTGATGACCTTGGATGTCCAATAACAAAGTCCATGGTAATAGTATCCCACTTACATGTTGGTATGGGCAGTGATTTCCACATCCCCATTGACGTCTGCCTCTCATCTTTCACTTTCTGACATACCAGGCACATTGATGTATATTCAGAATGCTCCCTTTTCATATTGTCCCACCAAAAGTTTTCTTAGAAACCTCGATACATATTTTTCGTTCCACAAGTGAATAGAAAACATTGAGCAATGTGCATCATTCAAAATCTTATTCTTTATCCCTTGATTGGATGGTACACATAAGTTTGACCCAAATGTCACAATTCCTCATTTTTCCACCATGAACTCTAAGGATTTCCAATTTCTAATAGCTTCCACCCTTTTCAAAATTTCCACTTAATTTCATGGAGAGGCTTTTATTTTTTCCCTGATGGATTGTTGAGAAATTATTTTTGAAATGATTGATGATGTTCTCTTATTTATGATTTCCATGTCCATCATCCAAAAATCAAAAAATATTGGATTCTCCTCAATTCTTATCAATGAAGAAATCACTGTAACCATTATACTTATAGAATATTCCACATATTTTTCTTTCCTAGTGTGGTAATGTATTGATAACTCATAATAATTGATCAACTCTAACCATTTTCCTTTGCGCGTATTCAAATCTTTTGTGTGAATATATACATGAGGCTTTTTCGGTCCATGTATATTTCACATTTCTTCCCAAATAGGTAATACCACAAAATTTTTAAAGTGATGATCACTACAGCCAACTCTAGATCATGTGTTCGATAATTCTACTCATGAGCTATTAATTTCCTTAAATAATAGGCAATGACTTTTTCATTCTGCATCAACACACAACACAAGACCTTCATTGAAGCATCAATTAATACCACAAAAACTTCTCCACTTAAGGTTAATGTGAGCACGGGTGTAGTGATAAGACTACATTTCAACTGCTTGAATATTTCTTCTCATTAATCACTCTAAGAAAACGTTACTCCCTTCCATGTTAGCATAGTATGAGTGTGGGAAAATCATGACAAATTTATCACAAATCATCAATAATATCTTATTATTCCCAAGAAGATACTGGTACCAGTTACAAATGTTGGCCTCAATCATCCCCCAATTGTAGGTGTCTTGAAGGGATCCATAGATATACCATTTCTTGTGATGATGTGACCCCAAAATGGTAGCTATGTCTACCAAAACTCACACTTTCTGTACTTTTTATAGTGCTTCCCCTTCTGCAACATCTATAGTACAACTCTTAGATTCTCCTCATGATCCACCATGGTTTTGAAGTATATTAGAATACCATTAATAAAGACTACCCCAAGTTTTCTATTGAAATATATAAATACTCCATTCATCAGGTCCATAAAGATTTATATAGCATTAGTGAGTCTGAAAGGAATTACTATGATTTCATAGTGCCTGTATCTTGTAATAAATGTAGTCTTGGGGATATGTTTCTCCTCCACCTTTTCATGATCATATCCTGACCGAAAGTCCACCTTTGAGAAGTGTTGTGCTCCACACTTCTGATCGAAAAATCCATCAATTTGTGGCTAAGGATACATGTTCATTATTGTGATTTTGTTGAGCTCATGATAACTATTGCAAAGGAGCACTAACCCATCCTTATTCTTGATTATGAGGACTATTCCACCCCAAGGTGAAGAACTTGGGCATATAAACCCATTATCTAGATTCTCCAATTGTTGTTTCTTCATCCCTTCAACCTCCAAATAGCTAATCTATACAGACTCTTGGATATTGGCAGCTCCCTATGTATAAGGTCAAGTGATAATTCAACATATCTTACTAGGGGAAGACCAGGAAATTCCTTGGGAAACACTTTAGAAAATTACCTCACAATAGTCACGTCTTCAAGGATGATTTCTTCCTTAGACACAGTATCTAAGCCAGATACATGTGCTCATAGGGAAGTAATATCCCCGTTTGAGAAGATAGTACTAAAAAATATTCATCTTCATCCTTTCACTTGTATTAAATCAGGGATCGATTCACTATATGGAGAGTGATCAATCTCTCCTGAAAATTTTTGTTGACTCAATATAAGGAAAGCTAATCAATGCCAATAATTGCATCAAATTCAACCAGAGAGAGTTTGATGAGGTTTGACGGTATGTTCAATCCAAACATTATGATAGGGGTGGGATTATATTCCTGAGATGCAATGATTTCCCCAAATTCAAAACTCACTTATATCTTCACTTCAATGATTTTTGGTGGATTTGGTATTGTTCTACTAAAAATTTGATATTTAAAAGAATTCATAGAACCACAATCAAAAAGTAAATTCACTATTCTTGAATGAATAACTAGAATACATGTCACCACTTTGTTGTCATGGTTCACTTCAGTGGTAGTGATGGAAAAATCTCACCCTTGGTACCTTAGAGGTTGTTAGTAGCCTCCGAAAACCCTTGGAATTGGGAATTGATTTTCAAGGTGCCCTGGTTAAATTTTAGTCGAATCCATGAACAACGCATTGAGAATTGATAAAACATTCCTCTCCTCTATCGAAACCGTGGGTATTTCTTGTCGGTAGTTAACAGCTAAGTTCCCTTCTCATCTACCACAAAAGCATTTTCTCATCCCCTTTAGGAAATTTCTAGGATGCCACTTTCCACACCATTGTCATGTGGAGTGCTTTATTTTCTTAGCACCATTGTATTTATATGTCAGACTACTAGAATTGAAGTCCATCTTACACTTATTGTCCCAATGATACCCCTAAGATTCACCGATCTCCATTTTGACCTTGAGGGAACATTAGGCTATTTCCTCATAGAAATCAAAATCATGGTTTTCCAGGACTTTTTGTATGCTAGCTTTCAACACTCCAACGAAGTCGTCAACATTGAATTCAAGGGTAACGACAAAGCTAGAGTTTTATCATGAATGACTTGTAAATTTTTCCTCATATTCTTTAAGTGATTCTTCATCCTTTTTTCTTAAGTGAATGGAAGTCCCTCTCTATCTTAAGCTAGAGGGTCTGAGGAAAATATTTATCGAAAAATATTTTCCAGAAATCCTTCCTTTACAATGCCTTGATCTCCACCCAAGGATTCATATTTTTTATTAATGTCCACCATTGATCGGCTTCAACCTCTATATGACAACCATCCAAAATAACTTTCTCTTGTTTAGAACATTGAATGATGGTGAAGATATTTTCAATGAAGTTGATCCATTGTTCGGAAATTGAGGGATCAAATGATCCATTAAAAGTAGGAGGCCTTTGTCTCATGAATATCCTCATAGATACTTGTTTCATAATGGGGGGGGGGGGGTTGAATGTTCCCCCTAACCCATATTTATATTCAAATATTTAGTTAAATAAGAGAGTATAGTAACAAAGTTCTTGATTTTTCCCACATTGGATAGTGAAAATCATTAGAACAATCATCACATTAATCTACGCATCAGTTATTATCTCAAGACCTCATATTATTGGCCATTGGCAGGAATAAAAGGATGGTTATGGGCAACACATAAAGGGTATTCCAAGGAAAAAATATATGACTTTTAAATAGACTTTATTTCCATAACTTATGAATCTATTGGCTTCAGTCTATGTTATCCATGACCGACTACATAAAATATATTTGTATGGGCATTTTTAATCCCTTAATAATGGTTAATAATATTCCAATGAATTTACCAATGCATATATCCCAGGACTGACATAACCAATAGTGCATCAAAGCCTATTGTCGAGTAACTGGATTACCTTGATCATAACCAAAATTCCTTGTCAGAGTTTTCACTCCTAGGCAAATCTATGCCAGAGCCACCTCTACCTTCTCGTATCGAGACAAGGATGTATTTTCATGAAAAAAACATACTCAATGCTCACCAAAACATAGGGATATTTTTATTTTACTTTGTCTTATACATATGTCTTTTACAAGTGTTTTCTAATTTAAATCCCAAAAATAAGTAAACATATCCTATAATTCCAACTATAATAACCCTTCTTTTTATGACAACATTATACATGATTTATTGCATAAGATCTTAACATGATACAGCAAGGATGATTGGGAGGTCTAGTGTATTGGGGGATTAGTAACCTTACATAATTACTTAAAACATAAAACACACAACATCCTTATTGAAAACATCTTTTAGAAAACCATGACATTCCATCGTACTTAACATTACAAAGGATAACCTGAGGACAAACATGTGAAAAAGGTCATCTACAAAGCCTAATAAGGAAGTAAGAAAGGAATAACATATAAAATACAATAAATGTTAGGATATAGGCATATAAATTTGGAATAAAATAATCATGAACATAAAGACATGATATTGCATGATTATCATAACATGGAAATGTGGCAACAACACTTAACATGGAATTGTCATGATCCAAGGATCATTGCACTTGGATAATGAGTAAACCTTCATTGAATATGAATTAGAATTAGTAAATCCTCATTTCAATTTAATTATCATGAGTAAACACTCATATAACTTAATGTATCATGATACTAATCTTTACTCAATGCATTGGAGCGTAATCAGGGCGGACCATTCTTAAACATTTCATTTCATGAATAAGTGTGCCACATGGATAATACATTATGGAATGATTCACCATAATTTATTCTATGATAACGGGATGTGGAATACATACATTAAGCTTTATAATAAATAAGTAAGAGTTCATAAAAGTTAATACCCTTGATAGAAATATGTAAATGGTATTCACTACACAATGTCATTGGCTTGAAAAATCAGTGCAATTTTTGCTGCGTAACAACGTGACATAAGAATTCATAAAAAATGTTGATGAGAGAGAAAGGGGTGTCTAATAATATATACATGAAATGGAAAGTAAGTGGGGGAATAGGGATACATTTCCAAACATATTTAATGGAATGTATATTCATTATAAAAAATAATTGTATGAATGTAAATGAGGAGAGATAAATTCCTTAAGGAATTTTGGAATGGTAACCGGTATACATGGAAGGCACCGATGAGAGAAAAAGTGGTCTCTTGTTATACAAACATAAATAGGACTATATATGGTAGGTTTGAAATCATACCCCCAACATTTATAATTGAAAATAAAATGGCATTACAATATTAAAAACATGGATAAAATGACAAAGGAAGAAATTCCTTACATGGATGTGTGATCCCAAAGGCTTGAGAGAGGCTTCATAGTGGATTATAGGGTGCATGGGTACCTTGGGAGGATTCTAGAGGGAGGAAGGAAGAGTTTGGAAGTACTAAAAAGGATTTTAGTGAAGAGGTAGTGGGAGATTGGGTGGGTTTATATAGGAAAGGATAAGGAATTATTTATTATATAGATTTGGGACACTGCACATTAAACTAATCAAAACCACAAACTAGCCGATGGTTTTGGCCCATGGTTATTTCTAAAGGATAGTGGAAAACAATATTTTATATTCCCAATGGGCAAACATCTTAAAATAATAGATTTTCTTATGAAGAGGAGAGTCAAACTCTCAAGTAAATCAATTTAAAATGCTAAAATGTTTTATAGGTCGTGGAGGGTCCACTAAAGATTTTTAAAATAAATAAAATAAATATAAAATCACATTATTTTAATGGTAAAACATATATTTTCATAACATAATGTTTATATTATTTTATTACATCACTATTGGGTCTTTATGATGTCATAAAATACATTATATATTTAAACCGTATTTAATTTTTAACCAAAAATTCAATTATATCCAAACATTATGAAAAATTAACCATTGGATATTTTAAAAGTCATGATTCCAATTATAATATTAATATTATCTAAATAATTTTCTAAATATGATAATCATTACATATAAAATAAAAACTGACATTTATAGATAATTCATGAGTTTTGAAAAAAACAGCTTTCAAACATTAATAAATATTACTATTTTATTCCTCAAAATTATACGATCATTTATACTTTCTAAAATTAATATAATAATATTTTTTAAATATATTATTTAATTCAAAAAATCAATTATTTTATTAAAATAGATTCTTTAGATAAATATTAACTAAAAATACTATTTGTGCCTTAAAAAATATATTCAACGTAATAATAATAAAATGAATGTATTTTTTTTATTATTTACAAAAAATTCACATAATCATAGTGTAATGGTATTGTTAAATAACCCCTTATAAAAAATGAATAGGACATTTGGGTAAGTTGCACGATTATGACCGACTCTTGGGGTGGCTCGGATAACGTCAGTGAGGTTGTAATCTTTACCAACTTCCACTTCTCCCGTAGGTAGTTCCATTCGAGCATAACGTGTTGAAGCTCGGATTGGGCTTAGTCAAGAGTGAATCCCAATGACATCACCAACTTTTCAAGATACGATAAATGGGATTCGTACAGGGAATGTCTACTGGATGATGCCATTGCTTCCTTTGTCTGAGTAAATGCGATTTGATAAAGCCCTATATTTATACTAATTATGTGATCAATGATCAAGGCTATATTATCAATGAAAATAGTTCATAAAGATATTTTGAAATCCAAAAAACATAAAACCAATGAATTGTATAATATATATAACTATTTTAACTAATGAAACAATTAATTAGAACTAGAATAATTTTCATTAACAAAAGCTTGGGTCGTTACACATAAAATTCCTTGTTCCATGGAAGTTCGAAAATAACAAGGGACCTGAGCCTTGTTAAATGATTAGGTCTAGTTACACTTATCTAGGATGGGGGCTCTAGGATCCTGGCCCTGACGAGGGTCGGAGGTGGTGATTGAGGTGGGGGCCCTGTGGTGATGTGAAGGTGGATCCACTAGTAATAGGACATGTTGTCTAGGGGCATCTATTTTGGCCACATCAGCGGGCTCAAACTTAGCATACCTTATTGCGGGAATTGCATGAGGCAATATATGTGCCTAATTGTCCTGCTATATGGATTCCTAAAGACATTGGGCCTTATTAGAGAAGTCTCTGAATCCCCCGGGATAATTCTATGTAATAAGATATTGGACCAGTTCAGTCATGACGTTCCTCAAACAAACATTCAACAATTGTTCCTAAGTCAGTGAAATATCCAAGGAGTAGGTAAGGTCCTTCCTCCAGGTGAAAAACATTGTGGCATGCTCTTCATGCCTCTACTTTCCCTTGAATAGGTCTACAATACTCGTCTTCTAGGGGGTAGAGCTGAACTGGTAGAGAAACTCCCTATGGATATCTTCCCAGTTGGTGACTGACTTGATGGGTAGCTGGTTATACTAGACAAATGAAGGTCCATCCATTGTATATTCAAAATATCAGATTTTGGCATCCTGATGTTGCATCAGAGATCCCCGCATGGGACCACACATTGAGATGAAGAGGGCTATAGGATGCAGTAGGGCACCCATCCTATTAAAGGGGGAAATATGGGATTTTCAAAACCTGGGTGTGCTTGCATATCATCCACCTAAAATGGATATGACTTACCATCAGGTAGGATTTCCATATGTCGATTCTCCAACACCTCGATGAGGGCAATGAGTTCCACCGTCAGATCATCTGGGTGAGGATTCCTATCTTGGTGAGGGTCATTGACCACCAATGCATTGGTGGGTTCATCAACTTGATAAGCAGGCCCGTCGGCTCATGGAGCGGCTAGTGGGATGGCCTGTGGAGTGTCTGGGGGAACTTGAGATGGGACCTGGATATTATCATGCTGCTCTGGCAGATTTGGTGACACGTACCATGCCCTCTTTCCATATGTTCTGGCCTTTATCCTGTCTGCATGGGTAGGACAGTCAGGGTCACCTGGAGGAAATTCTCATAGGGAAGTTATTTCTGTCTCGACTTCCCCAGATGAGGATCATTATATTCTGGACATCGCTTCATGGCACACTCAGCAAAGAGGACATCAACCATCTTCTTGTTCTATGAGAGCTGCTAACGCAGCACAGTTTTTTTCGAGATCATCCACTATTTATTGCATTGAACTAGATGGGTTAGAGGTTTTGACAGCTCAGAGATGTTTTGTGCCCTTATTGGGATTTTGGTCGAGGGCTAAGGACTCATTAGATACTAGAAGACCCAATAAATTTCATTTCAGGTGACTGATCATTCCCAATGGATCTCATAGGTGTGATACTCTTATGGGGGTTATGTCCTCTCTTTCGTGATCTTGGTTGTTCTCCCATCAGTAGGCCGACCATGTTAATGACAACTCTTCCTTGAGCAATATCATCAATATTGCCTATAAAATTAGACTAGTTCTGGATGGAACTAAAATGGAGGAACACATAATGCCCCCAACCATGGAACTAGATGTGGGGGAAATCCTCCTTGCTTATCTTTCAATGAACTTTATGGCTATGAATGCATCGTTGTTTAAGATTCCTACAGTGGCCTGGTGACATAGGTCATTGGGCCAGACAGAGTACGACCAAATTAACCAAACGTAATTGTCAACTAGGGTCTTCAATGTGTTACTGAATCTAGCAGCACTCCACTCACTAATGACGATGATGAATGTGCATCACCTATATGGACTGGTGAATGCACCCAACTTCTTCCTAGGTGAGTGATTGGTGCATTGAAATTAGGTGCTGCAATTTTCCAAAACAACTCCCAGAAATGGTTTGATGCAAGATTTTCCAACAAGCTCAATGGATTAGACTCAAGGTCTCGACCTGGGTTTCCCCAATAGTCTAATAGATGTCATTGGGGAACCGATAGTGGTACTGATTTAGATCACTAAGATGGTAGGATGGATGGTATAGAATATGCCGAGCAGGCTGACAATCCACCACATCTCAGGATATCCTTCAAAAGTGTAGTAACTTAGCCACCACATCATGATAAGATGGGTTGGTGACCACAGTTTTTGGTATAGGTACTACAACTTCTGGAGGTGGACCATGTCATTTCTCATCTGCTATCAATCCCTAAAATGACACTCTGTGTTATCTAGTTGAGGTAGAGAGTGCTCTTGGTGATGAAGGTAGAAATGGTGCGGCCATCCCTTGGGGAGCCACCAAATCTTCGTCCTCCTGGATGTATCTACGAAGGGAGTTAGGGATCTAGTGGACCTCTCATTATGCATGTATGAGGCTGATACACCTCTTCACTGCCCCACCCCATGACAAAGATGTACTAAAAGGGCTCCTTTGATGAATCATATTCCACCTTAGAATCTGAGAAGTAGACATGATTAATCTTGGTTTGAATGTTCCCGACATTGTTTTTATGGTGGTGGTGATCCACAATCTTGTCTGGGGATGGCTTTTCGAGACATGGTAGAATTACGACATGAGGAATAATGAACATAGTGGTGAGGGGGAGGAGAGAGAACAGCCTGGTTGAGCTGGGGTTCAAGGAGAACCTGGAGTGATATTAAAGGGAACACAAGGAGGACCTCCTTATCCAATGGATGGTGCATGGAGGGAGTCTCCATGGAAAGTGCAAGAGTGGGTAGCACCTCCACTGGATCTGGTTCGAGCATGGGTAAGGAATCTATGCTTTTTTCTTCTAGTAGCATTGGTATGTGAAGGTTCCTTGTACCGGTCAAGAAGAATATGTCTAGGACCTCCGTGATGGGTGTTATGATGCAAGGAAAACCTAAATTTTTCAGGTTTTTGGGAGATAGAGGACCTTCTTTGGTGGGTCTATGGACATTGGGATGACCCCCATGCTGTTGGTTGACTAAACATATAACATTTTCACACTGGAGACCTATGACAGATGAAACAGCTCCATACCTAAGGTCATGTGTGAGATGGATGTTTCCATACTGAGCATCACTACAGCAAGTAGGACCCTCATCCAGATTGAAGGTGGAATGGGGAGGACCTCTACACCGATCATGGGTGTGGTACGGACCTTCACTCTCAATGGTGATGATATGGGGAGGACCTACATACTAGTTATCATTGCCACAGGTTGTCCTGTGGAGAGAACTACCTATATCGTTGACCAGGAGAGTCGACCCAGCCTTCCCATGGGGTTATTGGGGCCTCAATATTGTCCAGAAGTATGTATACCCCTACTCTGAATAGACAGGGAACTGATGGTATATGCATTCGGTGGAACGATCCACGATAGCCTTTGACGTTGACACCCCTCAGCTTTTGCCCTCCCCTGCATGTGCCCGACATTGGCGTCGTGTTAACTGGACCAGGGCCAGTGGAGAAAGTGCTGAGCATTCCTGCTCTTCTGATTTTGGGGCTAGGTGGCGTCATTGATGTGCCCTAGTGAGGAACTCTTTTGGAGCCCCTGTAATGGGATACTGACTGAGCTACCTCGGACATCCCTCTTCTCAATAGAATAGGGGAGGGAGTCATCGAAGCGTTCCGAGGAGAGTTTCCCGAAATGTTTATGCATCGGAGTGGGGAGTAGTGGCACCCTGCACGGCACTTCATGGTGGTGGTGATGACGAGGTGCAAAAGCCTCTATGTCTTGGGGGGCCATATCTCGGGATGGGATAATCCCCACCTACTCATATCACCAAATGATGTCATATATCACCGTTATTAGTTTTATTTATGAAGGGGAGATTGGGTGTGGGTGCCCAGAATCTGTGGGTGTGGAAGTTATTTCCAAATCTATAGGGCCATGCGAGATTTCGGTATTGACATTTCCCCTGCCCCTGCATTGGTGGTTGGGTGGTGATCAATATCTTGTAGTAGCAACAAGGGTCCTACAGAGTAGGGATATTTAACCATTAATGTTAAAATAATGAAAAGTTACGGCTAGTCCCCCATCGCCCTTCCATATTACTTAGTTAGTAAGAAGGATCCATGCTGACAATACCATAGACTAGGATATCCAACGTTTAACTGCCCCACTATCTAGTGAGTTTCTTGCCATGCACACTATTTTCATGGCCGGACCTGGTTCCGAATACATTGATCTGGTGACATGACAATCCATTGATGTATCAAACAGTACTAATAACAACATTCAAGAGAAGACCTTAATTTCAGTTTCACCATTTCTATTTTTGATGCTTTCGGAAATTCGGACATCCATCTCTTAGAGGACATGCTGATGGTTTCCCAGTATTCCCGTTTTCCAAAGGCGGGCGACATACCTCACTTATTCAGTTATGTTTTCTCCTTGATCGAAACAGGATAATGGGATGCCACCTCATCCTTCCATGGATTTCTCCTTAGAAGTAATTACCTAGTCTGGGTCTCCCTTAACAATTTAAGATCTTTTTCATGAAACTCTTCATATTGCCTTGTCTTCATGGACACCTGTTAATTACACTACTTCCATTAGGACATTCCTTGGGGTCTGTTCAGGGTAGCATCCTTCATTCGGGGGAGTAGTCACGTGGGACATCGTTAGTGTGTCTAGATGTTGGAACACTAATGTGTCTAGATTTCTTCCACTTGTGGTAGGGATTCAGATGGGCGCAGAATCTAGAGGCATCCCATGTCTTGTGTGGGGATTTATTTTCTATAGGCATGTCTCTATGATTTTCCTTATCTTCCCATGATTAACACAGGGTATGAAATAAGTTTAACATATACAAGGGATGAATAAGACTAACTGGAACACTGAATAGAGTTGGATAGATGGGTGCAACCCTTGGAGGTATTACTGACGCTGGAGATAACGTGTGGTTAATTACCCAATTACTGTAGGGAGTTGTGAGAGAGTGGTTGATATGATCTCACCAAGATGTGGCGGCATGGGTAAAACTCCGGAATGGATATGGATTGTTGGGAGTGTATGAATAATGATATGGAAACTCTATAATAGCGATGATAAAGTTGGGCTTGAGTCTCAAATAGACTTCCTACGTATCCTCGTGGTAGGGAATCAAAGTCCACTTAGTTCGGAGAGACGATCAGAAACCTAAGGAGTTGACTTATATGGATTGGACATGGAGGATGTGGATCCTCTGGTTTGAGTAATGACCATCCCAAAACAAATATGCTCAAGGAAAAGACCAAGAAGATACATGGGTGATGGGATTGAACCTCAGGGAGTCTTCCTACGTATCCCCAAGGAGGGAATCAATGTCCACATAGTTCAAGATGGAGGCATAGAATCAGGGTGTGCACATTGGACAATAAACTGACAGTATACTAGGGATTAAACATAGTTAGCATCCCAAATTGGTGTGACTTCATGGGGGAGGACCAAAGATATGGGTCCCATCACAGGGGACTACGATGACTTACTATCGATTATGGAATAAAATATATAACCATCAGGTGGGTGAAAACAATGGCTTGTTGTCAATATGAGAACACATTGTAATACTATATATTGGGGAAAACAAGGGCTTACCATTGATTAGGGATCACAATGGATAATTGTCGATTGGGGATCAAAACGGCTTATTGCTGGTTGGGGTACAATGGGTTACCACTGGATGGGATCACAACGGCTTACCACTCGATGAGGTTGATCCTTCAGAGGGATTCCTACATACCCTACCTAGGAGATAGAGATAAATTCCATGTAGTTCTAATTGGCACAGATTAACATAATGCGAGATTAAAAGGGGCATACAGTTTAACTTCATGTAGGATGAGGGTGAACTGACATGATGTGGTCAGGATTGTCTGGTGAACCCATGTGAAAGGGGTTGATACTAGTAGGTGTTACAGTTGAATCTTAAGGAAGATTTTGTTTCATTCCATGCATTGGCAAGGATCAAAGTCCATGTATTTCAGATTTGTTTGGTGGACCGATGTGAAGGGGGTTGGAACCAGTAGGTGTTGGGCTTTATCCTTGGGAAGGCTTTCTACATACCTTGACTTGGCATTGATCAAATTCCATATAGTTTGGGATGGTTTTTAGTGAAACGACGTGAAGTGGTTGTCACTAGTAGTTGTTGGTCTTGAACCTCAGGGATGCTTCCTACGTACCTATCAATGGAAAAGATCAATGTCCATATAGTTTGTGATGGTTTTTGGTAAATCGATGTGAAGGGGTAGAATCCAATTGTTATTGGTCTTGAACCACAGGGGATATTTTTACATACCTAGATTTGGAAAGGATCAAAATCTCTATAGTTCGAGAGTGTTTGATGAACCAACTTGAAGGGTGTCAGGACTAGTAGTTGTTGAGCATGAACCTCTGGGAGGCTTCCTACGTACCGTGCCTTCGCCAGGTTCAAAGTCCACATTGTTTGGAAGTGTTTGAGGCTAACACTCTATGATTTCCCATAGATTATGTCATGGTCAATGCATACTCGAAGCCATCATGAGTCAAGATCGAAGTAAGAAATGAGAGACAATAAAGACCTGATGATCATGTTGTGAATTTTGTGTCTGTGGGAAGTGGAATATAGATTACACATTGTCTGCAACCAAAAGAGGAAAAGGTGTATATTCATGGTTAGAATCCCAAAGAGGAAGTAGAGACTTGTGTGAGGTTAGTATCACAAAGTGGAAACAAGGGCTTATGCAAGGTTAGTAGCCTAAGGAGATAGAGATTTGGACTTACTCTGGGATGGAGGCCTTGTGGTGAAAAAGCCCAGAGGGAGAGTAATGGATTATCAGGGATCCATGATCCCCTCTCACCTCTTACTCATTCAAACTGAATAAAATAGTAGGAGTAAAGGTGTTTCCTCCTGCAATAAAGGATAGGAGATTACACCAAGATGGTTCCCTTCCACATAGAATGGTGTCACTCCATTAAAAAGGATTTCATTCCATGTGAAGAAGATCTCACTCTCATGGATACGAGTGGGTGTATAGAATGTCTGAGATGGGGCACCCTGTGTATGATGCCTAGGACGAGGCCGTAGTTTAATGCCATGTGTTGAATATGAGAGTGCTTCGGAGTTTGACATCATGTAGCTTAGATAAGGTATGTTCACTTCATTCCCTTAGGGAATACATAACAGATACCCACCCACCCTTGTAGAAGGGAATACATCAGCAATGTCGTGGTTAGGGGGAATCGTGGAGTGATCCACTAAGGGGTCCACATTAGGGTGGCTATGCAGAGAAGCAATAGCCATTAGCTTGCCTTTGCGAAGAAGCATAAGGCAAACCAATGCAACATAAATCACCACCCAAGGGACCTTGAAATAAATTCATATGAACCTGGAGGGATGTATGGGAAAAGGGGTTGCCAAGAAAAGGGGTTCACCAGAAGAGGTATCATTAAGATTTGGTGATCTAGGTAGTTGAGGGGCTTCGCGAAGGGGTATGATTCATGAATATGGGTGGCATAGCATAGGAATAAGTAATATGTGCACATGGAGGGTGCCCTGTAAAGTAGAAAGGCTCTTGCAGAGTAGGGCTTCGGGAGGCAAGGGTTCCTTGCAATGCAAAGCACTATGAAGCAGTGTGCCTCGTGAATATTAGTGACCCTTCCTTAGCATGTGGTTCACAAGTGAATAGATGGAACTTAATGATGCAAGAGGGCATTGTGAAGACCCAATACCCCTTAGAGATCTCCTTACTCTGTGGATGCATGTGGGATTCGTGAAGTGCATCCCTACTTGAAGAGAGGATTTGATTAATCAAAATGAAAGGAACTTCGTCATTCTAAAGTACCTCGAAGAGCTCGTTTATTGCAGAGAAAAAGGTGCTTCATGATTTGAGAGCTAATAAGGAGAAAGTTCAGAGTATCCATCCTTTGGGATTAAGGGAAGATAAATATTTATATGCAAGAGGTGGCATAGAGCAGGGAGAACATGTTGTAAATCCATGCGGTTCTTTTTCATAACTGCAGATCCTCCTCCCTCTTTTCTTCATAGAGACTTCGTAAACATATTTCATAGAGTAGATCCTCCCACCACTTTGCTTTGCAGCAGATTCACAAATGTCTTTTGGATCATGGAGCCTCCCACCACATTACTTCATGGTGGCATTGCAAATGTCTTTTGGATTGTTTATCCTCCCATATATTTTTTTCTTGGCAGCTTCGCAAATGACTTTCTGATCAAAGATCCTACTGGCTATTTTCATCGTAGAAACCTCAAAAACGATTTTCGAATTACAGAGCCTTCTGCATATTTTATTTATAGAGGATTTGCAAACATAGTTTGGATCATAGAGCCTCCCGATTCATTTCTTCATAGCACCCATGAAGAAGTAAGCTTCACACCAGACGTGGTGATGTGGGGCTCCATTAACAGGGTTCATGAGGTATCCACAATAGAGGAGGTTTACTATTTTAGTTTTCTCTTCCTATCTACATATTTTCGAACCAATAGTGTTATTGAACTATAACAATGTATTTCATATTATATCATGATGGAATATAATATATCACTTGGTACATGACTAATTGTAAACATTTACCTTTTAAATCATAACACATTTTGAAACACATTTTCAATGAAATGAATTTGAAAAAATTTAAATTAATAATGAAAATAATAATAAACATCTAATGATTTAAATATCCTATCTTTTTGGAAAATTTAATCTTGATGAATAATGATTTTTGAAATCCATCTTCATTAAAACTACTCATGAAAAACTGTAATGAATAGTTGTAAATATTTTGAATTTTTTATTCTATGATAAATTTATCTTTTAAAACACGTAAAGGATGCCTTGAAAAACAATTTAATACCTAAAAAATTTCATTAAAATTCTTCTCATTTAGAATGAGCTTATTAAATATTTTAAACACATTTATTTTAGAAAATTATCATTAGTCATTTTAATTTGTCCAATACCACTATGAAGCCTTTGAATCTTAATTCCCATAAAATAAGAAAATTATATGAAGCATAATATATTTTTAAATTAAGGATATTCTAGATATAGCATATAAAATATTATTATATACACCTTGTAAAAGAATATCAGTTCATAACAAAATATTTTTCTCAAAGAAACAAAATTGGGGAAAACTACCTTACTTATTTGGTAACATTTGAACTGTAAAAACCCATGAAATATAGATCATATAATTAATATTTAAATACCCAAAACATTAAATATAATGTGAATATAATACATTAAATTACCATATATAAACTACATATATGAAACTATTATTGTATAAGGTTATTTTACACCGAATTAAAAGTGTGAGATTAATCCCTTCCCATGTGTCAGATTCCCACCACACATATCTGAATTTCCTATATGGTGGTTTTAAAAATATTACTATCTTATAAAATTATAATAATTATTATTCTGATATCAAATATGATTCATTTATGACTTTATATTACCCTTTTATTAACAATTTTTACATAATCCAACGTTTCAGGTAAGAACATTTTTGTTTATTATATTTATTTTTTCATTTCATTCATGATATTATTACATAGTTCAAGATTTACTTACTAAATTAATTTAAAACTCGAAATATATATCACATAAATTTTGTATATATATATAGAAAATAATACACGGTTCATGAAGATGGTAATCCATATATACGTGTGAATGCTATTTCTATTTTATTATCACATCAAATAGAAGAAAATAAATGAAATATATGTACATATATATATTATTAAATTATAATAATGATGACATATATTTAATATTTCATCATTATATAAATGTTTTATTATCATTCTTTAAATGGATAATGTGTAAGATGAATCTCGTCACTTCCTGGAGATGGTAGGCTATACGTATGCACGTGCGATGTTATCATTCCATTAAAAGTAAAAAAAGTTAATGAATTTTATGGAATATTTGTTCTTCCAATATCATGATCATTTTATATTTATTATTTTTATCCATCATATACATCATTATACCCAAGAAAATAAAGTAGTGATGAAAAAATATTACACTACGGTGTGGAGATAGTAAGTCGTATGTACGCACACATGGTACTTGTTTATTTCAAAAGATGAATAAAATATGGAACATATTTGTTACATAATCATAATAACATATCATAATATATTTTATACTACATAAATGAAATTATATTATAGTCATCCCCTAAAGATGAGGTAGAATAAGAAATTATCTTTAGAGAATTGGTAATGGAAATTATCTCTTCTTCATGGAGTTTATTTTAGATATCCCTTTAGAGAGATTAAATTTGGTCTTTTAAAAATAAAATAACCTATATAATATTATAAGGGATTTTTATAATAGAAATTATCATGTTATGGAAGATCATTAAGGCTCAAGGAGTCGGGAATAAATGAGGGAGGATAGTTCCTTTTATAATTGAGGTGAGGGGACTTTTGTAATCTCCAAAAATATTATATTATAATAAACCCTAAACCATTGAAAAAAAACATAAAAAAATGTAATATTTTATAATATTATATTACATAATTTTTTAATATCATCAAAATAAATTTATACATATTTTTATGTCAATTTAGGCCATGTTATTATAATTATCCCTTAGTATACTATTTTGAATTTTATTTAGGGTAACAAATATTAAATTATTACAAAACAAATGAATTATTTAGAATACTTTAGAACATATTATATTTTTTTGATATTTTTAATGATTTTTTATATTATTTAAATAATTTAATAAAATATTGTTTTTATAAAATATCAGTACTGTCAATTTTGACACTGTTCAATTTATGGATTTTTAGAATACCAACATAACAAGTTATATTCAAAATAAATATTTTGATATTTACCTATTATGTCATGTATATATATAATATTCATTTTATACAATATTTAACTCAAATTTTATTTATTTTAATATTCTTCATATCATTAATTTGATTAATTAATTAATTAAATAGTTACTACATTATCATTATTAGTTATTTCATGATAATTATTTTTTATAAGAAATTATAAATAAATTTGATTACAAATACACATATTTTATCATTAAAATTACATTTTATTTTCGATAGAATCTTCTTGAAACCCAAATATTAAAATAGTGTACTAATTTAAATTCTATAGTGTGAAAAACTGGACATCCATTTAAATAAAATATTACATGGGTCTAATTCATACCCATGTGGCTCCAAATGTTCATTAATATAATAGTTGAAAAACCCTAGAAATGATATGAACAACCTAGAATACCTAACCAATATTTTTGTTTTTTTATTAGTTCTTATAAATTTAATTAAATTTTTTTTTAATTTTTTTTATTCGGCATGTATAAGAACTACTTCAGCATTGTATAAGCGATTATGTTATTTATTTATTTCCTAAATACTAAAAATAAAATTACAGAACAAATATATATAAAAATTAAAATTAATATATATTATATAATTTATCTCTTATATAATCACATATTAAAAATGGAATATTTTTTAAAACATGAATGTGACATATCTAAATTCTTATTAAATAAAATAATATAAATATCATAATATCATCAAAGTAGTACAAAATGTTAAAATGAAATTTCAATCATGGAAATATGTTTATTATGATAAAATTTTCTTTTATATTCATTTATAATAGAAATTTTTTCCATGTGGATAGATATGGTAAAATAAAGAAAAATAAAATGACATTTTGTGTCTTTATTGGAATTAAATATTATATAAGTCATTTTCATGAAATTGTTTCCATTAAATAACTTAATTTAGATACTAATATTTGAAGGGTATAATTTAATTTAACCAAATTTTTTTTGGCTATTTGAGGATCATTTTATATTCTATAATTTTATTCTTAACAAAAATCACCATATTTACAATACCATGGTAACAAAATTTACCATAGTTTTTATTCATTTTGGAAAAAATAAAAAGTACCTATTTACTAAAGCCTTAACATGTAAATCATATTTTAGAATGAATTTTTCAAAATTCAAATCATATAATTTTCACAATTTAATTAAAAATAAAACTAGTAAAATGTCAAGAAAATTAGATTTTTCTGATAAATACCTTTTTAAAAAACAAGAAGTTTTCTAAAATATAATATTATATAAAATCAAAAAATAAATAACTACAATAGAAATAAATTAAACAAAAAGATGAATAATTATAGTTTGAAACTACCCTAAATCATAAATATAGTTTTGAATAAAAATCATCATTTTCCAAATTCATCAAAACATGAAACGTACCAGAAAAATATAAAATATTCCACCAATGTAAATTAATATATCCTCATTTAAAAAATTAAGATTAATTTTTCATATAATAATTTTATAATTATCAAAACATAGATTTAAAATGGGTTCTCCATTAAACGGTAGTAAAATTTGTCTTTTAAAAATATGTATTTTTATTCCTAAAATTTTATTTATTAATATCTTATGCTTAAAAAATATATTATATGAGTAAAAAATATTTTATTAAATATATACCATGTTTATTTAATTATTATATTAAATTAATTTAATTTATAATGGAAATTTTAATTTTGGAGAATGAAAATTAAATTATTTCCATTATATTCAATTCGCATGTATTTTTTGTTTCTATGTAATTGGTAAATAATAAATTAATCTTATAAACCCAAAAATTTTATAATCTATTTATTAATATTCATAACAAATAATTTAATGCATATATTTTCATCTTATCTGAATAAAATATTATGATTTCTAGGAACACAATATTTCCTATAATGCATGATATACCGATGTTGTGTATAACACAAGTCATCATAGAAATCAAATTTTCTAAAAAAATGTATTTCATAAAAAATTTCTAGGTGTCACATTCTACCCACCATAAAATGATTTTAATGATTGAAATTTTTTCAGGTTATCAATGGTTTATTATTATATATATCCTTTCATAGAAAACCACATTGAAAATTGTATACATAAACTTCCATTGAAAAAGAAAAAATTGAAACATTATAGTTACCCAAAGTAACTCATAATTAGGGTTCCAGATGAAAACATGTACATTGAAGAGAAATATGACAATCATTATCTGATGAAGAGTGAAAGAGAACATGGCTAGGAAAATGTGGAAAATAACCAATCCAAGAATATGTGACGATCTATGTGACTATTGGATTCATTAAAAATGAAAGTACTGGTATAACATTTTTAGTTTAAAGATCATTTTCATATAGTTATGAAATTTTTTACTACATAGATTTTAAATCATAAGGATCCATAATTACATGAAATGTATATTTTTATTAATTATTAAATATCAAATATAATATTAAATTTTTCTTTATTGACGAGTATTCGAGTTGAATTTTTGATGCCTGATGCATCAAAAGATTCTAATACGGACCCAAAAATCCACACATGAATATAAAAATATATTATCCATACACAAAGGAATTTATCCAAACCAAAATAGTTTTTACATTAAAATATAGTGTTCTAAAAATAAAAATCTTTTATATTAGTAATACCTAAATTTCGACACTGATAATTCATTATATCTTTACCTTTCAAATTTATCAAAATTATCCAAGACTAAGATTAAAACCCATAAATTCCTAAGGATGTAATCCCATCATCTTCCTTGATAAATTTTAACTCATATCTACCAATAACATGAATCGCCCTAAATATCTCATAGAGAAATGTAATTTCCCAATAATATTCAAAATATGCTAATCATTTCATTAAATAACTAGAATGACCATAAATCCACAATATATATTTATATATGATTCTAAAATATAATTCAACATTTATTCGCCAATAAATATCCCGTATTATCATAATATATATTCCATATATAAATCTTCTTTAAAAATATCACTGATCAACCCATTAATCAATATCTAAACCAATGTATAAAACATATGTTCCTAAAAATCAACAAATTCATAATTCAAAAACCTTTTAACTAAAAAAATATAATACTGATTGGGACATCACATAGGTTAGTGGAAGGAGATTCACCCTTGTCCCCCTTTAGTTGTGGGTTTAACACCTGTGGCCTTACTGGATGTGATTTTTTTCACCCATACTTTGGGTAATAATTTTTTATAAAACTATTAATATAATCCTTATAGAATTATATAAATGTTAAAAAATCCAAACAATTATCATTATTATGTTTTACCCATGAGGGTCACCTCATAACCTTTATTTTTCATTTTAAAAACGCAATGAACCTAATTAACTAAAAATTAAAATGTCTCCAAAAGAGCATTATTCAACATAAAATTCATTAAATAAGGCCTCAAAACGGGTTTCTATGATTATATTAAAAACAGTTAAGAAAATATCCAAATCAATAATGTATTACAACCCCTGCTCTGATACCCAATGTAGTAACCCAAACTCCGCACATCTAGATTCAGTTCTAAAAACATAAAACATACAATCCTAACCCAATTTTTACCCTAAAAACATAAATAAATTAAATATTGTATCCCAGATATAACCAAAAACCTTTTATTCTTATAGTTTTAGAGAATTATAACATAATATTTTGAATTTTTTTTAAACAACTTGTTCATAAAAAACACACATTATCTCCAACTATGTCTAGATTTTTACATTTCACATTAGGTTATCAAATTCATCCTTGGTAAATAATTCTATATAAATCTCGCGTTACATATATCTGGTTAACCCGGGGAACTGAAACATTTGAAATTGGTGAACCCAAATGATCATTAAGGGTAAATAAAGGAAATGTGTAAGAATTTCATGAACCCAATAGTATGAGAATGTGATCATTAAAATATAAGATCATAAACACTATTTCAAAGATAAAAAATAGCATCATTTAATAAATAAGATTAGTTCATAATAAATTAATCATATGTAAATAAATAACATTATCCCAGAAATAATAACACAGGATTAAAACATTAAACTTTTGTTGAAATAAAATCATATAACAATGATTTCACTACTAATCAAGTAATTAGTTCAAAATACATCTTATTAGTGTGGTTTTACTCCTGATACCATCATGGTAATCACAGTTCACTCCTATAACCATTATGGTAGTCATGGTTCACTCCTTTAACTATCTTAGTAGTAAAGATTCACTCCCAAGAACATATTTGAGAAGACAGTAATTTATTTTTATCTTCTAATATGTAAATACTTACCCAAGGAATCAAAGGGAGATATATATACCACCCATTTCATTATTAAAACACACACACAATTTAAAAAGGATCATAAATAATAAAATCATAACAAATTAAATGAAATCATTTTCATAAACATGTAATCATATCCTAACCTATTAAAAATATACATTTTTCCATATCCATTTCATCAAAAGAATAACTAGGTATAAAAAGTAGGTTTCTTAAAATTCATTTCATCAAAGCATAATCCATTTCGAGAAGGAATTTGGATAATGTTATTGAACTATACCAAAGTATGTCATATTTGTTGGGGAAAGAATTTGAAATATCTATTTTGGAACCTGATATTTCCATAAAAATAACATAATAACCCATTTATTGTTTTTAAAACCCTTATTATTGAAACCAATTTGAAATAATATAAATGAATAATGAGACATGAATCATAATTATAAAAATTATCATGAAATATGAAATCATAACATATTAATGAATAATTGAACTCAAGAAGACAAATATAATATAAAAATGATTTATATAGTAGTCAAGGAATTGACGTCAATTCCATATTAGTAGTGTGTGATAACTCCCATAACCATATTAGTAGTCATGTTTCACTCCCATAACCATATTTCTAGCCAATTCAATCCCATAACTATATCAGGAGTCAAGTTCACTCTCAAGGCCATCTTAGTAGACATGGTCCTTTATATCTATATCATTAGATATAAATCCTTACCCAATGCATTGGGGGGAAGTTATAGGTACCAAAAACCTCAAAATGAAATTATAAATAGAGTTTCCACAAGATCATAAATAATAATATCATAAACAATGATATGAAATGGTTTTCATAAACTTGTAATCATATATTAACCAATGGAAAAGATACATGTTCCACATTCATTTCTACAAATGCACAACTCGTGAAAATATAAATGTTTGTTAAACATCATTCCATCAAAATATAAAGAATTATGACAATGAATAAGAATTAAATTCACAAACTATAATAAACAATTTCATCTTAGATAGTGAAAAAAATTCAAAGATCACTTGAAACATGATTTTTCCTTGAAAATAACCTTATAAAAAAAATTTCCAAACCCAATTTCATTAAATCCACTTTAAAAAAATATAAATTAATCATGAAAATTAATTTAAGACATTTTTATGGAAAATATACATTATTATTTTCAAAATTCATTGTGTATATAAAACATTTTGAAAGAAAACTCATTCAAAAAAATAAAAACAAGTAAATAATTCATGAAATTATTTTTAAACTATTTTCTTTGAAAAAAATATCATTTAAAACATAAAATATAATTCTAAAAAAACTAAAACACAAACATGTATTTAAAAAAATCCTTGAAAATGACCTTACAATATATTTTAAAAACCTTCCATGAGGAAAATAATATGTAATCATTTCAAGGTGTCCCATAACACTTTGAAGCATTTAAATCATGATCCCCATGAAATAATAACATTATATAAAGAATAAAATATGTTGAAAAAAATAATATTCTGGTATTACATATCTAATTGTCTGATATACACCTACAATAAGAACATAGGTTCGTAACCAAACATGTGTCTCAAAAAAGTAAAATTGAGACAAAACAACCATACTCATTTGGTAACTTTTAATACACAAATCCCAGTGAAATAAAGATCATAAAATGGATTTGTTAACACCAATAAATTTTTTATAATTTTAATTTATTACATTAAATGGGCTTATATAAACAAAATATTATTAACAACTAGTGTATAATGTAGTTGTCCATAAAAATAAATGTGAAACACAAATCCCTTACCGTAGGTCTAAATTCCTATGTACGTTCCAAAAAGTCATGTATAGTGGTTTTAAATATACAATTAACATTTAAATGAATCATAATATTATTTATAATGTCATATATGATACATTTATTACATTATATTACCCCTTAACAAGAAATTCTATGTCATTTCATCATTTCTTGTAATAAATGCTTTGTTTATCGTTCATGTTTGGACTAGTAAATCATGATATCATTACTTAGATAATTTTTAACTACTTCAATAATGTAGAAAATTATTTATATTTCATATATATTTATTATATATATATATATGAAATATAATACACTATTTATTGAGATGGTACGTCATATGTATGCATGAATAGTGTTTTTATTTTCCTATTATAATGAATAAATGTAGGTAAATGAAATATATATATATATATATATATTACATTAAAATTACCATTTAATATGTTTTATATGTATTCTTTAAATATATATATATATTTGAAAATAATTCTTGAAATAATAAACGTGGAAGCTGAATCTCATTGTGTCGTGGAGATGGTATGTCATATGTACACACAAGCAATATTATCATACCCTTAATTGTAAAAAATTTAAGAAGATGGTGTTTTATATGTTCTTCAAGAACCTATATAATTTTATATTAATTATTTAAATCAATTATATTTATTATTATTCCTATAAAAATAATGATGTGATGAAAAACTGATTATACCACGGCGTGGAGATGGAAATCCTAACGTCCACACACGTGGTACTTTTTTATTTTGTATGATGAATAAAAGATAAAAAATGGCTGTTTTATAATCATAATAAAATATCATAATATATTATATATGGGATTTTTTACTATATAATGCAATCAACACATTATGTGGAAGTATAATAAGAAATGATATTGAAGGAGTTGTTAATGGAGATTATATCTTCTTCATTGAGCTTCCTCAAGTTCTACTATTAGGGATACTAGACATGGACTTTGATGAATACAATAACCTATATAATTATTATTGGGATGTATACAGTGGAAATAGATAAGATAAGAATTATATTTTGGGATAAATGAGTCATGATGAAATAAATGAAGAGGTGCCCATTTATAATTGAGGTGAGGGACCATTTTGGAATATTCAAAAATATCAAATTATAGAAAATTAAAACCCATTCCCAAAAGTAAAAAATGTCATTTTTTAGAATATTAGATTTAATTAGGTTTTAATCTCATCAAAAAATAAATTATATATATTTTTTCTTTCATTTTAAACATTATCAATTTAATTATCCCTTCGTTAACAGATTTCAATTTTAACTAATGTTAGAAGAATGCCAATATTAAATGTGTATAATTTTATTTTTTTGATATCATGTATTTGATACATGAATAATTTACATCATTTTAGAAGTAATTTTATTTATTTTTTATTTTTAAATATGTTTTACTATTATTAGAAAAATTATTACAACATTATTTTTCTAAATATCAATAGTTTTAATTTTGACAATATTAAATCCATGGATTCCATAAATAACAATATTACAAGTTATCTTCAAAAATTATACTTTATTATATACCTATAGAAAAAATAATATCTATATAATTCATTGGATACATTAATTAACACAGATGATATTTATTCTAATATTTTTTATAACATTAATTTTACTTTTTCCATTTATTTAATAATTACTGCATTATCGTAGTCAAATCCATTAAGATATTTTTTTACTTAAAATTTATAAATAAATATCAATGAAAAATATAAATTTATTATATTTAAAATTACAATTTATGTTCGAAAATAAAATTTGGAACCCATATTGAAATAGTTTATTAAGTATAATCATATAATGTGAACAAATTGACTACTATATAAAAAACACTATAAGGGTCTTATTCATATCCATGTGGCTCCAAATGGTCTGTAATTTGACCCTTGTACAATTATGGATGAGATATGAACAATAAAAAATGGGTGTTCCAATATTTTTTGTCATTTAATAGTTCATATAAATTTAATTAAAACCATTTTATTTATTGTTTCTTGTTCTTTTATTATCTCTGCATCAGCATTGAATAAGCAATTAATGAATATATTTAACTAATAAAAAATTAATATAAAAGTACGTGATAAATAATAAAACATTTCTTCCAATTACATTATTTAGTCCAATTTATCTTCTATATAATCAAAAATTAAAAAATTATATAATATTTAAAAAATTAATGTCTCATCTATAAATACTAAATATATAAAATCTTATAAATATCATAATATCATCCATGTAGTCCAAATAATAAAAAATAAATTTAAATCAAAAAAATCTGTTTATTATGTTAAAATTATATTTTGGAATTCTTTTATAAAATAAATATGTCCCCTTGTTTACACATAATAGAAAATAAAGACAAAGAAAATGTAATTTGGTGTCTTTAATTGAATTAACTATTATAAAATAAATTTTCAGGGACAAGTGTCCATTAAATTACTTAATTTCCACCATAAATTTAAATGGTATAATTTAATTCAAATAATAATATTTTGGAATCATCGAGGATCATTTTATATAGTTTTTAATATTATTGTGAACCTAAATTAATTAATTTACACATAATTGTGTTAACAAAATTTACAATGGTCAATATTCCTTCTAACCAAAATTTAAGGTAATGATTTAATAAATTTTGATCCTCTGAATCCAATATTTGAATCCATTTTTCAATAATATAGACATCAATATTTCTGAATTTAATTAATTATAAAACTAGTAAAATTCCATGGAAAATATTTTTTTAGAAAAATACCATTTAAAGAAAATTATAATACAATAATGTAAAAATCAAAATTTAATTAAAGATAATAGAATTATTTTAAACTAATATTAAATAATTATAATTTAAAACTAATCCAAAAAATAATTTTTCCCGGTAAACACATTAAAAGATAATATTGTTTTATATAAAAATGAGTATTTTCACTATTCATCCAAACATGAAACTTTCCATAACAATACCAAAACTATTACCGAAGTAAATCATGAGATCTCGATTTTGAAAAAGATGTTTACTTAGTAAAAAAATTAATAAAATTATCAAAAATTAAATTAATAATTGGATCCCCATTAAATTGTTGTAAAATTACTCTTTTGAAAAAATATATCTTTTAATTCGTATAATTTGATTTATTCATATAGTATGATTATAATATATATTGGATGAGAATAGAAAATATTTTGTTCAATATATATAATATTTATTTCTTTATTATCATTAGTTAATATAATTTATTTAAGAAATAAGAATTTTGGAGCATTAAAACAAATATAAATCCTTTATATTCTATTGGAATGTATATTCATTAATACAAAATTTTTAAAAAATAAATCCATATTATAAAACCAGTATTTTTATAAGGTTGTTATTACGATTCAAAACATCTAATTTAATGTCTATGTTATTATCTTATATAAATAAAAATATGATATATGTGGAGACATATTATTGTGTGGAATGCATGCTAAGCTAGTGTTGCATGTAATGCAATACATAAATGAAATCAAATGGTTTATAAAAATCTATTTCTAAAAAAATTTCATTATGTTGTGAAATGAGACCAATGATGAGAAGAACATAATAATTAATGATATAATACAACATGGATCAACTAAGGACACCACATATTGATGATGAATTCCCAAGGATCAATCTGAATCAAAGTAATTTGAAAATTCCTATTAGATAGCTAATGGTTTTCCTGGAATGAGAGGGATAAGGCCAATATACACAGGGTTTAGAGAAATACATGAGTGGATGAAAAATTTTACATTATATTGAATTGATGATTGATAAATGTGTAATCCCCTTTCACATCATGTAATCCTCAAGGTTCAAATTTCACTGAACACACATTGCCTATTTAATATTTAACCATGATTAATTAAAAATTTTTAAATATCCATGGAAAGGTCATGACACTCACCTACACGACATTTAAGGATTACATAACATGTAATCTCCCTATATCCAAAATTTTTCAGTTAAACTCCTCTTCCCAATTTCCTTGCTTCCTCCAAGTTTCAAAAGCCTTATAAACTAACATAGTTTGTGGCTACATGTATTCTGTTGAACGGGAAAAATGATTTTACACTTTGGCAGCAAAGAGTTAAAAATATTTTGGTCAGTGAGAAGACAACGAAGGCATTGAAGAAAAAATCAGAGAAGCTGGAGATGATGAGTGATGATGATTGGCAGGATATGTGAGAGTTGGGGACAAGCACGATTCAGATGCATTTGGGTGATAATACACTACGGGAAGCAACAAATCAAGGAAGGGACAATTTGGTGGTGCATGAAAACTCAAGGAGAGCAGATAATTGGGTGACTTTTTTCTAGGGCGTGGGCAGCAGCGAGCAGCAGCAAATCAGGTTGTGCAACGAGGTGCTGCAACGACGCCGTAATTTTGATTTGGATCTCTGAAGGGTGACATATTATCACAGGCTATTATCAGAGAGGCGATGGAGGCATATCAGGGTGTGGTTTTTTCACACAGGTTTTTATGCTGTATTTGCGATTCAAGTTTCAGGATTAGCTTGGATTTTTGTACTCTCTGATTCATAGTGAATTTTTGTCGGAGTTTCCCCTTGGTTTTTTAATCCTCTATAAAGGAGGGTTTTTGCACGTTAAAATTTGTGCCCACATTTGTTATTCTGCTGTTTGGTTTGGCTCTTCGTTTACATTAGTGATTCTCACAAATTTTTATTGTCGCAACTGAGTTTATATTTGAAACCAATCTATTTCTGACCCAACACATCTTCCACTAGATCATTTATTGGAGATGAACACATGGATCTTCCTAGTATTACTATGATGGAAACTTAGGCGCCCATAGGTGTGCATTATATCCATTATATTGCGTTGTTATCTACACTTACAATTAATAAAAATTAAAATGTCGTCAGTAAACATCAAGTGAGCGATACCTTCCACTCTCCCCTATGATGATAAGGGGTCAACCTACATGATTCCTCACCCCTATGTTGATTGTGAGATAGGTCATCTTAAGTCAATATGAAAAGGCTAGTAGAAAGAGGATCTCCTTGACGAACTCCTTGGACTATTTTAAAGAAACCAATGCATTTCCCCATAATGGAAATGGAGAGCCACAGGGAGAAAAACACAAAATGAAGAGATCACAGAACCACTCCTAAAAGCCAAAGTGTTGCATAACATGAAGGATAAATCCCCATTAGAGTTTTTCATATAATATATCTACACCAACTTGAAAGATCACATTCAAAACCACTGACCTTCTATTTATGTCATTTACCAGTTCGTTGGAAATTCCCACTACCCCTTGGATGCTCCGGTCTCTGGAAAATCCATGTTGTTCCATCGATACTAGTCTTAGAATGACTCCAAATAGTCGACTTGAGATGAAAGAAGCAAGAATATTATAAGAAACATTGTAAAGACAAACTGGTTGACAGTGACTGATGCTGGTTGGGTCTATCACCTTCAAAATGAGCACCACCCTGAATTTACAAATTTCCCTTGGGAAAGGACCACCCGAAAGAGAATCTTGAACAGCCTCCACCACCTGAGGACCAACAACCCTCCTGGAAGCCACATAGAATGACCCTAGGAAGCCATCCAGACCGGGGGAACTGTCTCGAGGTAGCTGAAAAACAATACTTTTTATATCCTCCTTTGAAGGAATAGTGGACATGTTGACATTCAAATCATTGCCCACCTGGGTAAGAGTACACCCCATGATCTCTCCATTTGATACCTCCTCATGATAGTTACCATACCTGGAGGGGACCTCACCAGCCAACAACCCTTGAAATTGATCCAATGCCAACCTTCCTTCCACCTCCACATCTAAGGTGTAGGTTCCATTCCTGAGATTGAGGTTAATATTTGATCTTCTTCTCTCCCTAATTCAGGCTTGGAATAAATCACTCTTGTGGTCTCCCTCCCTTAAACATCTCAGTCAAGATATTTGCGTGTAAATTTTTCCCATCTCCAGTAGTTTCCCAGCGAGCATAACCTTTTTCTCACAATGGATGACAAAGACACTCTCCTCTCACTCATCCTGGAGCTTCTCCTCCAAATTCTCAATATCAGCCTAGAAATCATCAATCCCATATGTGTCTTTTGGACTTGTTTCCAACCAATGTAAAATGTACCCCTTAAGATGCATAAGACGGGAGGCCAGCTTAAACAAGGACCTCTCAGCCCCCCACTACCCTAGGAATCCCCCAGTAGGTACATGAAACTCTCTTCCTGATGATATCTATTCTAGTAGTGAAAATTATGTACCCACGAGGCATCTTGTATGATCTCTACAAGTAATGTTGTGTGGTCCGAGAGAGATCATAGGATATGAGCATCTAAAGAGCTAGAGAAGACATCCTTCCCCATAATGTTCACCATGATCCAATCAAGGTGGCTCCAAATGCGGTTTGGCCCCATTATATTATTGCACCCGGTTTACATTGAACTGGGGAAACCCATGTCCATCTGTCCTGCCGATGACAGAAAATCCTTGATGTCTTGCATGCCTTAATAGAATAAGGCAGTAACCCCTTTCATCTATGAGATGTCTATAATGGTGTTGAAGTACCCCCCAAAACCACTAGATATTTCTTTCTTAAAAAGAAATCATATAACTCCAATGTTCCTGCCATTCACTCAGAATAATACTTTCATTAAAAATAGAGAAGAAAAACTCCATCCCACCATAGGTTATTTTGGTAGAGATTCATTATAAAGTGACAAAAACCAGTTCCAACTAAACAGTATTCCTCCAACAGTCCCATATATGGGAGTTCTCAGGGCACCCATGCACAGACATCGGGTGACCCATTTTCTTGGATATTTCCAGGAGTTTTCTGCCTTTTTCTTGTACTTGAGAACAACCAAAAGTGACGTGTGATGTTTCCTAAATTAATTATCCACAATGAACTATTTAATGAAACTCTGATACCCTGAGCATTCCAGATAAGCATGAAACACATTAAAAAGGCATATTCCGACCATTTTGTATAGATCCATATAGAAGAGATAGATGTGGAACCATACCTGTTTCCTTCAAACTCGAATGAGTGAGGGGCTTGGATATTTGTTCAAACACCTCACCCTTCATACGAATCAAAACATTCTTCTTTCATAACCCTTCTGAGTCCTCCATGGGATGTTATTTTATATAGGTAACAATCGATATATTAAAAAATGTGGCTCATTTTATCACTTTATGAAAGAATTTCCACCATGATAACTTTAACTATAAATATATTCTTTAATGTTTGAAACTTTATTGGGAACCGGAATAATTTATTTTTAACCAAGATCTATTGATTAAATTTTTGTTTGGGGGGAGCCCCCAAAAATTCATGAATACCAATTTAATATATACAAAACCAATAATTAGAAAAATTATTGGTTTACTATAAGAATTATCAAACATTTAATGGTGTTTTATTGGTTATACGATTGGATTTTATAGGTTGTTGGAATCAAGTACCTCAAATTTTTAAATTCATTAATAATAATATTTTTCTCCAGATTATTGAAATATATCCTTATAAATAACTATATGGGATAATTTGTAGACCTATTACATGATGAGAAAAAATGTTAGAAAAAAAACTATTACTAGAATACAATATAAATATATTTAAGGAGAAGATAGAAATGATTCAATAACATGTCAAGGCTATTAAAGAATGATAAATGAGTGACATTAAAATCAATGTGATAGACTTAGAATTTCATATTGATGAATACATATTCCTAAAAATATAACCATGTAATATATTTATGTGATTTTGAAATAAATAGAATATTTGTTTATTGTAAATAAGACCATTTGAGATTCTATATCTTTTTGGAGTTTATTACTATCAGTTAGGAATGCATCAAAATATTTGCAAGGTTAATGGTTTCCTCCACGTGTTATTATAAATAATGTATATGTCAATACCAACACATAGAATAGACACATGTGGTTATGAATAAGAACCTATTATGTCATATAAAGAACAATTTTTATTAATTATTGATGAAATAGACAAATAATAGTGGATCAAGACATCTAAAATCATTAATGAAATGTGTATAAATTAATGTTTAAAGTGGCATCCATAGAATCAATAGTTTAAATAAAGTATAAATAACTAAATTTATTTTGTGTAAGGGAAAAAAATTCCTAGGATAAATTTCTTAGGTTGGTTGACATATACAACCTAAAATTTCCTTATAATATTAACAAAATAAAATATGTTTAACAGTGAAAATTTATTTTTTTTTGCAGTAGAATAACATAAAATTAATTTTACATTACATAAAAATATTGATAAAAATATTCACTCTAATAGTTATTAATTATACATTATGAAAATAGAATAATGAGAATACTAATATAAGATCCATAGACTTGACTAACCCTATGATTTTCTCTCATACACTAAAAATAATAACATTTAATAGAAATATTAGTAATATTATTGATAATATCAGGGGTATTATATAAAAAAAGTTTTTAACTATTAAATAAATAATGATGATCATATTATAGTATATATAGTGTTTAATGTGAAATGAGACTTTTAATAATCATGCAAATTAATAATCCAGAACATTGGGAATCATAAATATTCTCCCCTTTGACAGTGGTAATTATGAATATTTAGAATTATAACTATTATAATTAGGATATATAATGGTTCTTGAAGATATAAAATTAATAAAAAATGGAGAAATAATTGATCCAACATATTGGATCATGCTAATCAAAACAAATTTATTAGAACTTTGGAGGGAGGTTGTATCACTATGTTCCCCCTATGACCAATCCTAAATAGCGACTCAATAATGGTGTTTTGAGCATGATAATTTATCAAATAATTTCATCCTATTAGACATAACAACTTGATATAAAATTGTTAAACCACCAGATTAAATCACTAAAATTTCACACCTTACCCAAAGAAAATTTATTGGTCTAATAGGTTGTTATATATCTTGAGGATATGTATTTAAAAATGTAAAAAATATACTAGAACTAATATTATGGTTTTAACAATTTTGAATTATTATATAGTTATTAAAATTTATATAATTTGAAAAATACTAATTATTTGAATATTTATATATAAAAATAGATATCTGAAACAAAGAATCAATAATTTCAATTTTTAATATATATATATATATATATGAATACATTCTACAAAAATTTATATTTATGATAAAATTAATTTTCTAAAAAAATTCATATAAAAATTAATATTGTTCTATAATTACTATATAATTTTCTTATTTAATGATATATATCTTCTATAGGTTTTATAATAATTTATTTATAATAAAATTATGAATTGTGAAAAAAATGAATAATATTTATGTATTTAATTTTCACATATATCGAAAACAAATTCAATAAAATGGTTATCATTTTTATAAGAATGATATCAAAATAATAAAACAATGGCCTTTTAATAATTATCTTAGACTATTGAAAATTTTTTTTACAGTTAAAATACAATAAAGACATCGAATATGTATTATGAAATGAAAATGAAAAAAATGATTGAACAAACACTTTAATGTGTTTAGCATCCAAAAAATGTGTTTTTTCATTTAAATAATGTAATTTAATGTAATATAGTTAATTATAAATTCCAATAAATAATCACCAAAACCAAAAAAAAATATTTTATAACTTAAAAAATAATTCTATTCTATTTATAATTCACAAATACATCATAAATTGTTATATTATTGTGGACATAACATTATATACAACAAAAATTCAGAATACCTATCCCAATTAGAAAATACAGATTCCAAAAAACCACTTGAAGGATAATGGTTTTTTTATTTTTATTATATATAAATACAAGGTCCATGTTTAGAACATAACCATGAATTCCAAATATATTACAGTATAAATACAATAATTCTCCGATTCATTTCCAATGTTTAGAAATTTATCATAATACTCCCCGCAATTACAACTCTAGAACCTTTCTATAGAGTCCAAAGGTTCCATGAGAATATCCATATGATTTAGGATGCCACATCATAAGTAATATATTTTCATTCAATTTCATATTTTTTTTGAAATAATTTATAGTAAGTATTTTGATTTTTAAATTAATATATCGTTATATATTTATCACTTTTCCATTAGATTAGTCCTTATTTCCCTGTAATGGTATCCATCCATTCTATTTCAATAATACCATTTTATAAACCACAATATATATATATATATATGGTTTACTATTTTAATCATTGATTTATTCTCCATGTCACCCATTTATGATGCCATTAAAAAAATTCATCAGTTTATATTCTATCACATTTAATTATTTATCATTGATTCTAATTTTAATATTTGAAACCCAAATTCCCTTCTCATTTTTTTAAATTAATGAATCAAATTTTTCTATAATATGAAATCCATTTGTTATTTTCCACATCTTACTGGTGTAGTTTTTGATAATTTATCTATGTGTGCCACATGTACTATTATATATGATTTTCCCCCCAAATAAATCTGTAATGAATTATGTAAAGAATTAATCTCTTAGTATAACATTTTAATGATACATTGGTGAGTAATATTAAGAGAAATGGAAGAATGATTATATTATTTATTTTAGTGGCCATTTTTTTTGGAAATGGAGGTATAATAATCTTATCAATTAAATTAGTATAAGTAATTCAATGGAGTGTATATATGTCAATTCTCTTTGTGGGTAATATGAGGAATATATAGGAGAGTATTTTCTATATATTATGGATATAAAATTAATAAAAAGAATGGTATAATGTAATGATACAAATTAAATTATTATGTAGAGTAATTTTTGTTAATTTTAATTCATGTTTGACATATTCATTTTCTATAAAATATTATGTATTATAAGTAAATTAGTGGCCCTAAAGATGGTTCCTTATGAAAGGTGGCTTCAATCCCAGTAGCACCTTAGGATATAAATTATACATGGTGAGATTTTAGGATTATTAGATGGTGAGATATGATAATTTAATAAGGAATTTTAAGCCTAAAATAATTTTGATATCGAGGATTTGATGATGGGCACAATTAAAAAATATACCCCAAAATAGAGAAATAAAATCACCAAAAATTTATAAGTATTCTCACATAGAATATTTAGGATGTCATTATAAGCAAGATATTCATTAAAATAATAATAATAATAATAATAGAAATAGAAATAATAATAGAAATAATAGTCCATGAAAATAATCCAATAAATATGTGGATTTCAAAAATGATGATATTTAGTAACAACATGAAATGTTAGATATTGAATTGTTTTGTACAGTGAATTATGAAGAGCTATGAAGAAAATTTTGAAGATTTTAAGAAATAATAAGGTTTCTAATGATCTTAATGAAAATGTAAATTAGTGGCTGAAGAAGGAAAAATAAATAAAACACAAGGTTTCTAAAAAGGGGGAGAAATTCAATATATAAATGAAATATAATGATCTATAGTTGGTGATACAAATCATGATGTCCAAATTTAGTGAATATCTAGATTGTTTCAAAATAGGCTTCAGAGGTTTTAATGACATTTTGATGGAATAATGGAAAATATTTTTTCCTGAAAGTGTAATATTTATTAAGGTAGAGTTCTAAAAAATATTCATGTGATTTTCTCTCAAACACGTTTAAGCTAAGAATGATAATTTGTTAGTTTCATTACATTACCTCTCTTTTCTGGCAATATTATAAGCAATCCTTCTATCATATAATGCTAGACTCTCTATGGATGGTGGATGAGCTGTCTACCCTCAATTGTTCGACAACCTCTTAGCTATGAAATCTTATTAATGATGTTGTCAATATTCCAGGAGACATGGAAATGATGACTACTGTTGAGCTCCTCCATTTTATTAAAACTATTTGATATTTTTCCCCTAATATTATAATATAAATCAAAAATTAGTCTCTTAGGGATCTAGAAACATTGGCCTAGTCACCTAACATATATCGTATCTCCAATGTGATTGATTTCTACTGGATGTAGTGTGATACATACAAACACCAACCAAACCGGATAACAAAATTAAAGTAAAATTTTATTGAAACCTCAATATATCTTCTTCTCTAAACTATATAGAATAATAAGTAACCTACACATGATCAATTAATGAGTTCTTCTTATTATTTAGTCATTAAATGCAAATTCTGTGTGATGAATGTTGAAAATGTGCAACACCTTTTTATTATCTGTGACCTTTCACATGACATATAGAGGTATGTAGGTGATATGTTTGATGTGAAAATTTTATCTAATGTGTATGTAATGATACTACTGATGCATATTGGATCTCTCAACCTTAGTGAGTAGGTTTATAACATACATCTTATTATAGTGGGTTCTCTTATTTTTGTTGTTTGGAATTCCCAAAATTCATGGTATTAAAATAATATTAAACCTTCAATATCCAATGTCATTAATTTCCTTCTAATGGATATTTTTACTTCAATTGTGATTAAAACTGGGGAGATGCATAACACTTTTATTAACCTGAAAATTATGAGATCTCTTGGAATTATAGGAAATTAACAAAATCCCCTTATGATAAATATTTTCTCTAGATTCTAATTATTAACATGTTGATCAAAATCAATACTAATTGTACTGCATGATGAATTATAGGACCTCCAGGTTTGGAGGTATCTTCTTTAAACACACAGGGTTTTTCAATGAATGATTTCTTTATTTTATTTGTATTTTTTTTATAAATATGAGTTATGGTCTCTTATCTCTACAGTCAATTATGATGTCAAACACAACTAGAATTATATATATTTTGAATATAATTCTGAACATTTAGTGTGGAATTTTAATCATAGAACTGGGGATATCCCATAAAAGATATTGCTTCATTGGATTTAGTGGATGAAACATGTGAATAATTTGAACCTGATTATTTCACATGTATATCAAGAGGCCATCTAGTTTTTTGATTCATTTCTAAAGGAGGTGGTCAGAAGTATGAGTTACTAGTGGCCTTTCATAGAACTAATTTATTTTACCAAATTGGATGAATATGATATGTTGAGAGTGCATCACTCTTATATTTTTATACTCCCTTGTATCACTTGAACCACTTTCAAATTTAATTTAAAAACATTTAGGTCATTCTTTGGTCGGGTATTGCACTTTTTTGGTATTAAGTCAGTAACATCTAATATAGAAACATTAATGGATGAAAAAATGGGATGTAGAATTTTTTAGATATGAGGAAAAAATGTAAATAAATGGTTTTTAAATATATATATCTCATATAAGGTATAATTAGATAGGTGAATATTATACCTAATCCATTATTGATAAACGAGTACATTCATATTGATTTATGAATGCTCTTGGAACATTGAGTATAACAACCGTACTCATTATTTCACATTTAACCATGATTTATTACATCAATTTTATCTTAATAAAACTCAAAAGGTCGATAGTTAAAATCTCATAGGAAATTAGGAACATTATATTAAAACATAAATAATGAAATACAGTATCATTATTTAAAATATTTTGACATGACAATCTTATTCCATCATACTTAACAGTGCATGGGATAACCTGAGGGAATACATAAGGAAGGTGTGAGATATAAAGCCCAATAATTGAGTATCAAAGGTATAACATTAATAATACTATACATTCTAGTAAATGAGAATATCAATGGAGAATTATATGAACATGAACATAAAGGTATGATACTACATTATTCTAATAACATGGAAATATGGAAACTATATAAAATACTACAACATTAACATAATGAAATCAGATAAACCATTTTTACAAAAAGGTGTAAAAATTTACTACAATGGAATTAGGTAAAACCCTATCCCAAATTGACATATCATGATACTAAAAATTACCAAATTCATTGGTCCGCTATCAGGGAGAACCTTTCATAATCATTTCAATTGCATGCTTAAGTGTTCCACATAGATAATATAACATGGATTCATTCAACATTCTCATTTATTACAAGATCATGGAATGAATAATACATACATTTAAGTCCAAAATAAAAAATTATTTTTTAAAAAAGTGAATATACTTGATATAGGAATGGTTATTATATTCACTAAATGATGATTTTGGCATGGAAAATCACAGTGAAATTTCAACAGCGTAACCATGTCATATGGAAATTTATAAATTGGTTTTTATGGGAGATAAACACATATCTCAAAATTTATACATGAAATGGGATGTAATGGATCATGGAACATAATATCCCAACATGGGAAATGGAATATTAGATACATTATATAAAATAAAATCTAGAATGGAAATGAAAAGAGGGAAATCCCTTATGGAATTTTCTACAAAGTAAAGGGTGGGAAAAAAATATTATCGGGGGTTAATGGTGTTAAAGGAAGATCCCATTATGTATATATCAAATGAAATATTTGGAGGTATGTAATATCATATCCCAAATCATGCAAATGGACATTAAAGGGAATGACATAAATGAGGTGCTTGAAGAAAAAGGGGAGAGGGAGATCCCTTACTTAGATGTGTGACTCCAAAGGCATGGAAAAGGCTTATTAATAGATTTGGGGAACCATTAATGGGATTTTTGGACTAGGGGGAAAATGATGGTCAAGCTTCAATGATCATTAATGAAGAGGAATTGGTATTTGGTGAGATTATATAGGAATGGTTGGGGAAATCTTTATTATTATTATTTTGGACACTGAACACTAATACATCAAAACCAAAAACCAGAAAATGGATTATTAACCAGGTTTCTTGAGAAGGGGAGTGGTATAAATTATTTTATAAGTACAAGGTCTGAAGATATTAAAATATATTTCTTTCTTATTTAGATGTGAGTCACACTTTCAAGGTAATTCTTTTAAAATCATAAAATATTTTTTATTTCCTGGTGGCTTCACTATGGCATTATAAAATAAATCAAATAAACTTGGAAATAGATTATTTTAATGTTAAAAAATTTATTTCTGCAAATTTCCCTTTTATTTTTTTTACCACATAACTATTGGGTCATTATAATGTCATAAAACACATTATATATTGATACATTATTTAATTTTATCGAAAAAAATTCCATTATCATAGAAAAATATGAAAAATTAATTGTTGAATAATTTCTACATCCTAATTTAAAAAATAGTATTAATTTTTTCTAAATAATTTTTTAAAATACTTGAATTCCCACATTTAAAATATAAACTGACATTTATTGAAAATTGACATGTTTTGACAAAAATACTTTGCAAACCTTAATAAATATTAAATTTGAATTCTTTAAAATTATATGATCATTAATAATTAATAAAATAAATTGAAATAATATTAAATTTAAATAATATTTAATAATTCATAAAAATATATTCTTTAATTGAATTGGAATATTATGAAAAAATAATATTTATTCTTTAAATATCATTTACAAAGTAACAATAATATAATTGAAGTACATTAATTATTATATACAAAAATAATGCACATAATCATAATTCTATTGTATTTTTACACACACCATTGTTAAAACAGAATATGTCAAAAGGGTAAGGTGTACAATGGTGGGGCTTTCTTGGGGGAATTTGATGAACATGGTTTGAGCCATAATATTTATGAACTCAAACTTCTCCAGTAAATAGTTTCTCTCATAATTATGTTTTTGGTTCATGGAATGGGATTGGTTTAGTGAAAAAATAATAAGATATATCTCCCTCAGAAACTCAAAAAAATGGGAATCATGGGGTATGTTTCTACTAGTTCAGGTCATCACTTCCTTTTTCAGTGACAAAAGGATTTAATAAAACCCTATATTTATATTAGTCATGTGATCAATATTAAATATTTATATTATCAATGGTGAGGAATCTTAATGGTCATTTAAATCTAATAGGATAAAATAAAACAAAATTATTTTATAGATTTTCTATATCTATACGATTTTTAATTAAATAAATGGAGTTTTATTCATAAATGTTCGGGTCATTACAAAATTCTGCCCATACGAAATTTTACCATCAAAATTTCATTTTACATATTATAGTAAAAACATGTGATGGTTTGAATACCTATATAATATGAATATAAAAGTAATCATTAAACATAAAAGGTAAAACCAATAAATTAAAATTATATCCTAACTTATGATTCCCTATGATTAAATATAGGTTTTCCTTGATCTGTTTCCTTAAATATATTATTATGGGATCATTGTTTTGCCTTAAAAACATTTCATAATGATCTTATGATTTTACCAAATCATATCCCTTGGGAGTGTCTAACTAGTAGTGCAGCAAGGACCGTTGTCGTGCACCAATTCCCATTCATGTATATCTTAAAGCGGTGTTTTCAGGTTTATCCCTATATACATCTGTGATAGATCCACCTATACGTGTTCGTATCAAGAAATGGATGTGTTTTCTTGATAAACTACTTAATATATACTCAATAAAATTTAGGGGTTAATTTCTTATACTTAGGCTTATTCCTAAGACTACCATTAGAGTTTTCAAATCCAAATACCAAAAATAACTAAACATATCCAATGATACAAAATATAAAATATTTATTCTTTATTTCACATTGAAACATGATTTACTACATATATTTTTAATTAATACAACTAGGAATATTGATAGGTATAGGGTATTTAGAAATTAGTAACATCTCATAACAACATGTAACATGAAATAAAACAACTTCATTTGAATCTTCTTTGACATGACCAACTGATTCCTTCGTACTTAACACAACATGTGATAACCATAGGGAATACATAATAGAATGTTGAGCTATAAATACTAGTATGGGAGTAATAAAGGAATAACATTAAATATAAAATACATCTTTTTCTGTAGGCATATTAATAGATCCTGATAGAAACATTAACATAAGGGCATGATAAAGAATTATAATCATAACATGGAATGTGGAAACATCTTAAAATACTACATTATTAACATAATGGAATGAGGTAAACCCAGGGCCCAACATGGAGGAAAAAATTCATATAAAGGAATCAGGTAAACCACTATCCCAAAATGACATATCATGATACTAAACATTACTCAAATCATTGGAGCGCTATTTGGGTGCACCCTTCATAATCATTTCAAACTCATGCTTAAGTATTCCACATTGACTATATAACTTGGATTCATTCAACATCTTCATTTGTTACATGGTTAAGGATAGTCGAACAAATAAATATAATCCCAAAATAAACATTTATATGTTCATCAATGTGATTAACTTGATATAGGAATGGGTATTATATTCATTATCTGATGTTTTTGGCATGGAAAATAACATAGCAATTTCAGCTGCATAACAATGTCATATAGAAATTCATAAAATGGGATAATGAGAGGGAAATGGGTATTTCATCTTTTAAACATTAAATTTACAGTAGGGGATAAGGGAACATAATATCCCAACATGAGAAATGGAATTTTATATGCATAATATTAAATAAATTTTTGAATGAAAATGAGAAGAGAGAAACCCATTGACGATTTTCTCACCATAATAACTGGTGGGTATAAAAGATCATTGGGTGGGTTAATGGAAGAGAAAGAAAGATACCTTCATGTATACGTCATGTGTACTATAATGAGGTATGTAATAACAAATCATAAATAAATAAAATGGAAGTTAAAATTCATTAAATAACTAATGTACTTGATGAAAAAGAGAGAGGGAGATACCTAACATGGATGTGTGACTCCAGAGGATTAGGAGATGATTCTAGGTAGATTTGGGAGCCTTTGGTGGAATCTCAAGAGGAGTGAAGAGGTTTTTTTGATAAATTTAGAGAATGATTCAATAGTAATGGGTTTTTGGAGGGTTTATATAGGAATTGTGGTGTAATTATTTATAATCATAGTTTTGGACACTATATAATAAAATAATCTAAACCACAAACCATCCATGAGGTTTTCTAATTATTTTTGTAAAATGGGAGTGGTATAAAGTATTTTATAAGGATACTATTAGAATATATTAATATATTTCATTTTCTTATGTGGATGTGATTCACATTTTCATGGAAATGATTTTAAAACCAAGAAATATTTAAAATGCCTTGGAGGATTCACTAAGGCTTTATAAAATAAATAAAATAAAACTAAAGTTACATTGTTTTGAAGGAAAATATATATTTTTCCAAAGATAACTTTTATAATAATTTATAACCAAACAATTTGGTTATTATTAATTCATAAAAAAATTATATATTTATATAGTTTTTAATATTTACCAAAAAAAATTCCTACCTTAAAAAATTATGAAAAAGTCAAAATTAGATAATTGAAAAATCTTGATTCCAAAATGAAATAATTTTATCTATATTCGGTTCTCTTTTTATGATTTCTATCTTTTAAAACAAAAAAGTGACATTTATTGAAAATTGACATGTTTTTACAAAAAATACTTTTCAATCCATAATAAAATTATCATTTCACTTCTTAAAAATTATAAGATAATTTATATTTAATAAAAGTAATTTAATAATAATATTTTATTAAAATATTATTCAATTCAAAAATCTATTTAATAATAGAAATATATTTCATAATTTAGTTTTAATATTAACCAAAAATAATATTTATATTTTAAATGTCATTTACAAAGTAATAATAATAGAATGAAATTATATTCAATAATTTTTAAAAAAATGATGCACATAATCATTAATCTGATGTCTTTTTACACATCCCTTTATTACACCAGCATACACTTTAAGAGTAAGGTGTGTGATGGTGGGAATTTCATGGCATCATTTGGTGAACATGGTTGGGGTTGTGATCTCATTGAGCTTGAACTTCTCCCATAAATTTTTTTTCTCATGCTTTAGTTGTCATTTCTCAACATGGGATTGGTCATGGGAAAATCCTAGAAAATTTATCACCCTTAGAATATATTTTAAATGGGATTTATTAGACACTATTATACTAGTTGAGGCCATCACTTTGTTTCTCTAGTTCAAAAGGATTTTTTAATCCTTATATTTATACTACTAATGTGATCATTGTTCAAAGACTATATAATCAACTATAAGGATACATAATGGTCATTTAAATTTAATTGTATATAATAAAAATGAGTTAATGTGTTTTTTATATTTATAAGATATTTAATTAAATGAAATGTAATTTTATTCTGAAATGTTTGGGTCATTACATGGTGTAATGAATGAAAGAAGATATATCCGATTACGAAATGAAAATTCATTTAAATAATTATACACACCATGAACTAATGTCATATGTTAATTATTTAACAAATGACGAATTTCATGTATGGTTCTAATTGAAAATGAGATCATATTCTCTATATATTAGTATGAAATCATTATATGGATATTACATTCACTAATTCGAATTCAATAAAACTACTATATATTTCAGTTGAAATTGTAAAGGTGATCATGAACCTAGAAGTAATTAGTATTTTAATTAAAAACAATCTAATAAAAATTCATTAATAAATAGATACCCTCTACAGTATGAATAAAAATAGATATATGATTTCATGGAATGTTATTATGTGAAATAAGAGGGGAATTTTATGTCCCTACTCAAGGTAGAACCTCAGGGATACAAAACCAGAAGAGGGGGTTCTAGATATAGTCATACAAAAAACAATAAATAACTATATAACACTGATTGAATGGAATGTGTGTTCATCACACATGATATGAAAAGTACATATCATGAAAAATATAAATTATTTAGTTTATTAATCTATTTTTTTCAATGAAATTCAATTTAAGATCAAGGGGAGTATAAATACTCATTTTTAAATAGATGACCCAAATAAGACTCACTATCTTCTTGTGGATGTATTATTTAAAAAATATATGTTTGTGTCAAATTTATAACATTGGTCGAGAGGATTAATTACACAAAAATTGGTACAAGTTCAAATGTAGAGTTATAAACATACTAATTAGTGGATGGATAACATAAAATAATCTACACTTTGTATAAAGTCATGAAAATACTCATATCATTAGCTATAAAGAAAAAAACATGACAAAGTAAAGATTAGGTAATATACACCAACATGGAATGTTAAACTAATATAGGATAAAAGATATAATGGATATAAAAACATTTAATATAGAATATGAGAAGATTTTTGATGAATGTATATGGGGATAATGTGTGAAATCTTAATCGGCCATAGAATAAGATGATATATAATCCATTAAATATTTGTCGCACTAACATTCTTGGTCAGATGAAAATATATAGAACACATATATATATATATAATTATTTTAATAAATGATTATAATAAAATGAAATGTTCCATGATAATGTGATTCATTATATAATTCATGGGATTCTTGATGTGTAATCATCGAAGAGAAATAAATAAAAACAATAATATAAATATAAAATTGTTTCTGAATAATGAAATATATTGAAACTGTACTGTTTTTGAGAAATATCTTGAAAAACATAGCACTGTGGATTAATATTCATTGATCATAACTCTCTAACAATGTGGAGTTGTTGAATGATAAAACTAAAGTGTGAAATGTGTACTGAAAATATTACTCATTAATGGTGGGATTTATTTTCACTATTGGAATAAAGAATTACATGTTTTAGTGTACACTCATATTCCTTAATTTAAAATCCATTATGAAGATATTAAAACATATTAAAAGACTTCTATAGTAATGATATCATTAAATCATTTTTATGCAATGGGATGTCAGTTCCACATCCAAAATAACATGTATTTATAAAATGACTTTTCACATCAGTTTTTAGGATTTTTAACATATGTTATTATGAACCTTTACTAATGTAGACTGTATAAATATATATATCCCATCATTTAATGTATTTTAAACTTTAAATGAATTATCAAATTGGGTTTTAAAATTTTTTATTGGATACTGTATGCGATAGACTCGTTTAGAATGGTGTCCAATTTTAATTTTTTTGATAATAGTGGTGGAAAACAATATTTCATGTTGGTAATTAAATAAATGATTTGAATATCCTAAGAGATATTGGGTTTATAATGTTGGTTATTAGATAACCTATGTTAAAAACTACTTTCTCACGGGTTATTTTATGTTTGTTATGTAATAGCTGATTTGCACAACCCATGAGATATGGTTTTATCACATAGGTTGTTAAATAACCAACATGATAATCCATCACTAAGGATTTTTCATGGAGATGATTAAATAACTATTATAATAAACCATTTACTATGAAACCATTTACTACCATTATCTAAATAGATGACCATAATAATTAACAATGTATAAAACATGTAGAAGCTATATTAAAATAAATAGTATTTCAAATTTACAAGATCAACATACAAAATTACAATATATAGTACAAAAAACCTAAATCCAACTAAACATATAAAATTATTTTCCCATTCAACTTGTATGTGTTTGATCTCTTTTTCACTATAATACCGAGATTCATAAAAAGATTAAAATTACAAGACACGCATTTAATATTTATTATGTATAAAACAAATGACATATGAAATTAATTTCTATAAAGAATTATAACCAGTTGGAACTTCATAGTTTTCCCAGTTGTAAATATTTCATACATAAATATAGAAGCATGTTATTTATATACCTTTATTCCTTCTTATTAGAGAGAATGATTTTTAAATGATATTTTCAGTTCTAATTTAAATTATTTGGTAATATATAAAAGAATTAATTACAAATGAAAATTCACCATTTCCTTTATATATTTTTCGTTGGAGATATTATTCATTATTCTCTCACAAAATTAATTTTAACCCATGTTATAAAATACTTTGAAAGAATTATATTTGAAAATCAGTATAATTTAAAAAATTATTAAGAAATGAAAAGGTTACCTTTATATTACATCCTTAAAAAAAATTCACTTCTCCATGGATACAACATAACTCATAAAGTTCCTTCTACCTTGGATAAAAACCTAAAACATCCAATGCCCACTAATATAAATGATATTTAATGTTAGTGGATATTATGTTAAAATATATATTAAAATTTGTGAGATTTTTTATTTATAATCTTGAATATAATGAAAAATTCATCAATTAATAATTAAATACTTCTGAAATATTTCAGCAATATAAACGATTATTTATACTTTAGTGAATATCCTCTTTTCATGTAAATTGAAATGTTGTTACATAAATCCATATTGACCATTATTTTTATTATCTATTAATATTTTATAAATATAACCAATAATAATACATATATATAAATCTTAAATAAATTAAATGCGTAGAATATTTTTGTTAATACTTACATGTAAAAAATTACATCATGGTAATGCACAAATAATCTCCAGTTATAGGCTCTATATTATCGTTTTTCGAAACCCCCATAGTCATTTCATTCCCCAAAATACAAAAATCCATTGAAATTTCATAAACAAATAAAATACTAAAATGTCATGCCAATCTCTCCAGAATACTAAAATCTATATCTGATGTCTTTGGTAATTGAATTTTGTGTTGTCTATTAGTATTACTTTCCCATTATATTATTCATGTAAAAAAATTTATAAATATATTATCAGAAAATTTTATAGAAAATTTAATAAAAAATGAAATAAAATATAGAACATACACGTGCCTCTATGGTAACATGTCATAGAAGTCTTTAGGGCCAAACAAAAAATTGGTTAATACTATGTCTAGTTGTACTCGCCTCATCTTTAGGTAATAGTACTCCAGCTGATATTTCATTAATATCTTATTTGGAGACCCTGTGATTCTCTATCTCAAACTATTTATGATTAATTGTATCCCCAATATAAAATTTCATCCCATTTGAAACAATATTATGTTGTGGATCATCAATAAACAACTCACAATAATCGGAATGCTATAGAGGAGGGGGTATAGCAGTATGATAAAGAGTAGGATCTGTATGAGAAGGTGGAGGTGTATCAGCTACTATCGGAGGAGGGGAGTGTATGAGTAGGATATGGATTGGGTTCGATTGGAAAATGTGAATGAGTGGGGGATACTAGTAGTGGTGGAGGAGTTATAGTTGTTGCTAGAGTTGGAGGAGTGTTGGCCACAGTCTGAAACTGTATTTACATGTCTAAAAACCACTACACTGAAGCTCTAATCATAAACTCTATTATTACATGAGTATCCTAAACATTATCCATAAATAAAAATATTATTTTTTTATAAACACCATTAATTTTGAAAGATTATTAATGTTGAAACAAAATTTTAACTAATACACCTGCTGGGTATCCTCATAAACACCCTAGGTGATTGGGATTTCCCAATGTTGTGGATAAAATTTCCATCCTAATAACACATAAAAATACTCCACGTGTTCTCGTCACCTCATGATATTCCATTAGAAAGTATTCAAAAATTTATCAAAGGAATAAAAATATACAAACAATTTAATAAAAATAAATAAATAAATTATTTAAACATCATACAATCCTCTCAGTCACAACCCTTTACTCATCATCAATTTATTACCCTTTTGATCTCATTTAAACCCTCTTATATATTTCATCTCTAAATTAGGGGGATGGAGGGGAAACCACTTCAGATCATGAAGAATCAGCTCACAATTATTAAAAAAATTCATCAATCATTTCTTCCCCTGATAATGTATACCCTCCAGGATAGAATGTGTGAGGGTATATGATTCAAGATTTTTTCCTCAGATGAGATATCCTTGATTTATGTAAATTAATAATAAATTAAACTCTAACAAATCATTAAAAATATCATTAATATAAAAAACTAATGAAAGGTAACTTTACTCTTACAAAAACGTTTTCTCATCTTATTCTTTAAAAAATTTCATGAACGTATCTTCATCTGTAAAGGGATATATATCACATGAATTATGATGTTTTTTCTTCCAAAAAAGTAAATTTTTTGTGATGTCTAATATGAAATCCATCCATCTCTTAACATCTAATGATAATCATTTCCCAGGAGTCCTCCAGTTTCAGGTATATCATATGTCATCAAATAGTAAGGGGGAAAACTATATTACTATAAAAATTTCATGATAAATAAAATAATTACAAATGAACATATCATAATAGTCTCCCAAAATACGGATATTTTCAATTTTTCAACACATATCCAATAATCCATCAAATTAATGGCTTAGATTTCAGTATGAACTAATATAAACTCTGGAATTTTAATAAATTAGAACCCCTTGGAATATGATTATTATCAAATTCTACTAGTTTCCTTTGATACTTACTATGTGAACTTGATTATTTTGGTAAATGTGTGCTTATGTTTTTACTAATCCTTAAACTCCTCTTTGGCCCTTTGAGATATTATTTTTCATATAAAAAAGGATTGGTCTTATTAAGAGAAGCATGATCACATTACTCCCCATAGGTTTTAGTTTTCTCATCCATATATGTATACAGTGGTCTAGTTGATTGATCTGTTATTATCCAAGAAATTAAAGAAACAAAATTAGTAAAAAAAATTAAATATTAACTATTACAATTCAAATTTTAAGAATAAAATATAATATTATCAAATAAAGTAGTTGACAAAATTAAACTTAACATGTTTTTGTTCAAATTTGTTATAGTTAACTAAAATGATAACAATTGTAATAAGATATAAAATTACATGTGAATGAATGAAGAAAAATCCCCAAATAGTGTGTGAATAATTAAAATGCTCAACCAAATAAATCATTATTTATATTAAAAAAATATTTTCTCATAATAATTTTAAAAAAAAATTGTATTCATTGAATATATTAAATATAAAATAAATAAATATCAAGAAAATCAATTATTAGATACATTAAGAAAGGGTAAGGAAGGTAAAATAAAACATTATAAACATTATAAACAAACAATTAAAAATAGTAGTTATATTATGTGTTCTAATAAATAAAATAAAATTAAAATATCTAACATTTAACTATTTAATAAAAATTGAACGTGAATAAATTTATGTTATATCTTTTAATAATTGGAATGTATTAAAGGATTATTTTAGTAAATTTATTTTTAATTATTTTAAAATATCGGAAATTGATTTCTACCACTTCCTCATTAATATTATCTATTAATATGTCAATAAAAGTAGCGATCTCACCCAAATATGAATATTAATCAATTTTTTTTTATCACTAACATAATTTTATTCCTTGTTAATAAATATACCACAGACTTTTGGATTGATCAAGAACATATAATTTTTTTTCAACTGTTACCATTATAAAATATTATAAGTGTATTCAAAGCTATTCAGATTTACAAGTGTGATTCGAAATTCATCGTGTATGAAACTTTTATTACCAAGAAACCATTTGTAGTAAAAAAATGAATCATAAAATTTTATCTAATCAACCACCGATATTTCATCAATGACTCTAGAATATTAACTTTGTGTAGAAATTATTTTTTACTAAGTATTCAAAAAATTATTTTCTTCTAGTAACAACAATACACTACTATTTTTAATTGTGCTTCTATTATCTTGATATTTAAAAAGAAATGTATAACCATTAATTTCATACACATACCGTGTTATCAATTTTAAACTTTGTCCCCACTATCTATTGAAATGTTTCTAATGCATTTGATCTACTATGAATGGTCTCTTTATACCATGGTTTTTTTGTTATGATCGTTCAAAATCAACATAACATTATTTTTATATAAAATTGTTTCCACACATTAATATGAAATTTTATATATGGTTGACCATCATTCATGTTAATCAATATGTATTAATTTTATTACTCTATATATTTAGCTATCAATTATTTGAATTTCAAGCCATGAATCCCCTTTCACAAAAAATTATCTCATTTATGGAGAGATAGAGGAAAACTAATGTGCTAAACTACAGATAAATAGATGATACAAAACTCTACAACCAACCCATAAATATAATTCTCAACAATTGAGGCATTAGTTCAATATAGATTCTAAACATACCCCTTAAATATATTCATATATCTTTAAAAGGAATCATGAAACCTATATAAATATATATATATATGTTCAAAAAGAAATATTTTTTCACATTAAATGAACCATTAAATGGACCCATATATTGAAAAATATGGAGGAAAATAAATGTCCAATTGAAAAATTATATAAATTTTGTTGTCTGCCAATTTTTTCAACTCATAAATATTTATCATCTTATTATAAATTGAATTGAAAAAATAAAAAACCTTCATTATATTCAGTATGATATGGATGGGTAATATTCCATGAAATGAAACAGGTGGGAGTTTTGAATCCTGATTTAAATATCATGATCTTTCATACATTTTAACTGCAAATCCTTCAATTAAACAAATTTGTTTAGTTTTAACGAATAACCATGTGCCACATTGATATCAGGAATGGAACTGAAAAAAGATAATTTTCACCCTCTTGTATAATGAATGAAAATCCAAGGGTAGGACTTTTCTCCTTACCTTAGGGGCGGGGGATAACATAAAATGTATTCACATTGAGTGTAAGTACAATCATGTATTCTCTATTGTAATGACCCACTTACCCTCATTTTCTTAAGAGGGTAGTGAGACCTTACATGGCATTTTTTGACTTCCCCAAGGAACTAAAGGATGAAATTAAATTTATATGGGCTTCAAGACATGTGGGGGTGATTTTCAAATTAGAAATAAAAACAAAAAACCAATCAATATAAACCAAAAAAACCACCATGTGATGCATGATAAAAATTAAGACAACCCATTATTCTATTTATCAAAATAACTTAAGAATCAATTACTAATGTGGAAGACTTAAATTTCAAAGTAAAAAATGGATGAAAATGACAATTACTCCAAGAAACTCAAAAAACACCATGATCCACAAGTCACATCTTCTAACATCATCATTTTTCCCTAGTTTCACGAAGTAGTGCTAAATACGTGTAATACATTACCAGTTACCAAATCCTGGTAGATTAAATCTATAAAATAAAAAAATATCCAATGAAGGGGTGAGTAATAAGACATAGTAGGTTTTCTCCAATAAATTACCTACTCAAACCAACTTGGTATAAGAGTTAGAAACATTGATATAAAATGCTTTATAAAAAACAATTTCTGAACTATTGTGTAAATAAAAATATGAAAAAATTTAATAAAAATATACTGCTCATTTTAAAGAAGTGATATATTTTTTCTGAAACTCTCCCCGAGGCACGCACGTCCTTCTATTCGAGGACGGTGAAACAGTGTGTTTCCCCACATTCCTGATTTCCAAATGCGGGCAACATCCATTCCTTGTTCAGGGATGTTTGCTCCATGATCGTAACAGGATGATGGGATGTTTGTTCTTCCTTCCAGGGATTCCTCCTAAGAACATGACACCAAATCTAAGTCACCCTTATAGATTAAAACGTTTTTCCTTAAAATCTTCCTAGTTCCATATCTTTAAGGATGCCAGTTAATTACACTGCTTCTGTCGGGACATTCCAAGGGGTCCAGTCAGGGTAGCAACCTTCAGTCGGGGGAGTAGTCACGTTGGAGATCACTAGCATGTCTAGACACTGGAGCACGGCCACGTCTGGGTTTCTTCCCCTTTTTATATGGCTTCTTGAGGGCTCTGAAGCCTAAGACATCCCACATCGAACGTGGGTAATTTCATTCCAAAGACATGTATCATAGGTTTTCCTCATCTTCTTATGTTTAACACAGGATATTACATATGTTTAATGTCTATAAGAGATGGATTGAGATGATTGGAACACTGACTAGAGCAGATCAGGTGAGCACAACCTCTGGAGGGAACACCAATGCTGAGGCTAATTGGTTGTTTGCTACCCAATGGTTGTTAAAGTAAATGGGGGGTGGCATGATCCCATCAGGATGTGGTGGATAGTGTAAGAACCAAAATGGATGATGAATGGTGATGTGAAGTGGGTGGAGAATGTGATGGAGTCGACTCAAGGAAGACAGTGATGTTGGAATTGAGTCTTGGAGATACCTCATACGTATCCATGTGGTAGGGAATCAAAGTACTAATAGTTCACCTGACAACTTTTTACAGCTGTATGGGGTCACAATGGCATACTGCTAGATGGGATTGACAAAAGATTAACACTAGATGGGGCTGACAACAGTTTACCACTACATGGGGTCACAACAGCTTATCGTTGTAATGGGTTTGGTGAACCGACATGAATGATGGTTGAAACCAATGAGTGTTGGGACTAATCCTCAGGGAGGCTTCCTACGTACCTTTCCTTGGAAGGGATCAAATTCCTCATAGTTCGGAATGGTGTTTGGTGAACCGAAGTGAAGATGGTCAGGACCCATGGGTATTGGGATTTAACATCATGGAGGCTTCTTACGTACCTTTCCTTGGTAGGGATCAAAGTCCATGTAGCTCGGATAGGGTGTGTGGTGAACCGACGTGAAGATGGTCCGGACCAATGGGTGGTAACTTGATCCTTAGGGAGGATTCTTACGTACCTTACCTTTCCAGTGATCAAAGTACACATAGTTTGGATAGGGTGTGTGGGGCATACACTCTAGGATGCCTAGAGAGGATTTCATGGTCGATGCTTCCTCTAATCCCACATGAGTCATGCTCAGTGTGAGAAACAAGAGGCAATAAAGACCTGATGATCACATCGTGAAATGTGCGTCCGTGGGAAGTGGAATGGGGGATTATGCGTGGTTAGCAGCCCAAAGAGAAAACAGGGGCTTACGCTTGGTTAGAAAATTGAGGTTATGGGGATTGGGACTTACTCCAGGATGGGTCCCAGATGGTGAAAAAGCCTATTGGGAGAGTGGCTTGGCACCCATAAAGGGAGGAAGAGCAGTGGTGCTACCTCCTGCATGAAAATCTAGGGGCTTACACTAGGTTGGTTTCCATTTCCTCGTGGACAAACTCTGCTCCGATAAAGAGGATCTCATTCCATTTGAGGAATGATCTCACTCCCATAGAGACCAGTGGGCATGTATAATTTCCAAGTTGGGGGAAACCCGCATCTGATGCATGGGGAATGGTTACAGTTTAACATCATGTGCTGAGGGTGAAGGTGCCTTGCTTTTTAATGTCATGTAGCTCGGACGAGGTGGGTTCACTCCACACCCTTGAAAATTACATAACTGATACCCACTCTCCCTTGAGGGAAGGAAGGCATCGACAATGCTGTCAATGGGGGTGTCAATAGGGGATCCCATTGGGGGTCCACTTTAGCATGTCTATGCAGCGAAACAATATGTGTTAGCGTGACTGGGTGCCATTAAATAGCAGAAATGGTGAATGGGGATTACACAAGGAAGATGCTCGGGGGCCACTATAGAGCAACAATTGTAACACCCCGAGATTTTATGAAAAATATTCATTTTAATTTCATTAATGTCTTGTGTTGTATGCTACACCAAAAGGATCTTGCACAACACACATCCTTTACTTGCCTTGCATTACACGCAATTGTGACCTTTCCTCGATAGCGTGTGTAGTACGCAATATCGAGTTTCACTAAACAACGTTATGCTATTAAAATATTATTAAAACTAGCCGTTATGAATAATAATAACAACTCTTTGAAATTATGTATATTTTATTTTTCAAAATGGACTTAATTTTTGGATTTAGAATATCGAAATTAGCTTAGGGTGAAATTTTGGTACTTTTCGGATAACTTTCATTTTCTGATGAATAGTGAAAATTACTAAATTTTAATTATAAACAACCTTTTTAATCGAAATAATTAATAGTGATAAATTATTAATTTGAGTTGTTTTAAAGTATATTTAGAATATATTTTTATAATTTAATACAATGTTGGTCATTGGATGTAATTTCCCATTTAAACCAGACATAAACAAGTGTCAATCTTTTGATAGTTATTATCTCTTAAGAACACGCTATTTTTTTGACGATGGGAATTAATTATTAAATTAATTAATGAAACTGATATGTTTTGAATTTGGTAAAATAGACATCATTTTTGAGTTCATAATATCAAATATAGCTTAGACCTAATTGTTTGTATTTTTCTGCAAACTTTCATTTTTTTGAATAATAGTGAAACCACTAACTGGTAGTTAAAAAAATGAATTTTTCATAAAACTTAATTTTTCCACTTCTATGAATGGAATTTAAAAAATCTGAGAGAAATGGTTGATGTTAGTAAGTAAAATGTGGTTCAATGGGATGAAAATAATTTTTGGTGAATAGTAACTTTTACTTTTTTTACCACGGTTAAAAGAAAATAGGGTAATTAAGGGTTAAAATGATATTATTATTACCCTAACACATGTCCTAATTCTATTGAATAAGTTTAATTCGACAAAAACAACCTTAGGAATAAAATATGACCATTTAGGCTCACTTGGATTAGATTAGGACATTTATTATTAATTTATTTAAAGAAGGGTTATAATAGTTAAAATCAAAGTTTAATAACTAAATAATTTATAATATAGGCTTATACATAAGATAAATTAGATTATAAATATTCATTAGAAATATAAAAATATTTCCTACAGAATTATATTTTATTTTTAATTTTTAGTCTTTAAATAAATTAATTTATTTATGACACAAAGATGATGCATTAATTATCCTATTAATGAAATATTGACATAATTGATGTTATAAATACCAAAATAAATGTAACTTGAGACATTTTATGAATTACACTAATTTTATTGGTTAATATGACATGTTATTATTTTTTAATTAACTTTTTTTGAACTAATCATTCAGTTATGATTTTAACAAAAATCAATTACTAAGTAGTGTCAAAATTGACATAAAATAGTTTTTTAAAAAAAATATTATATTATTAATTGTGATTTTATTCCTAAAAATCTATTTTTTGCCAAATGACTTAGATAAGGTTATATATATTAATAATAAACAACTTGGGGTTCGTTTTTCATGTTATATTATGTTTATTAACCTTATAGTATAAGAACACAATAAGACGCGGTAAAAGTCAAATTATTTAACTTAATGTTAAATCTAAATGATAAGGTTAAAATAGGAACCTAAACTTGTCTAAATTCAATATAATGAACTTATTTCGACCCATACCCACCTTATCTTATAAATAAATCAATTTGGAGCTATTTAAAACCGAATTTGGCTTTATAATAAATTAATTTTTTTAGTTTTTCCAAAGGTGCTCTTATCCTCCCTTATAAAAAGGAACCTCCTCCCTCTCTTCCTCACACCAATTTGAGCCTTCAAGCTCGGCCCACCCCTGCCAAATTCTCTTCTCCACTTCCATAGAAACATCCTAGAGGTTCTGGTCTTCTTCAAAGACCAAATTTAGTGCCCTAATAAGAGGTCTCAAAGAGGCGCTTCAAAGAAAAGGTAATGTCTGTTACCGATTCTTTCAACTCTATTTCTTCTTACACTTCTTCTTATTTAGTTGTTTCATTATGAAGTAATAACATCAGTATAACTAATATAATGATATGTTATTATATGTATGAAACAACCCTATTTCACCATCTATCCATCCTACAGAAAACGAAATCACCACGCCTGCGTATGTACGGAATACCATCTCCACGCTGTGGTGAAATATGTTTTTCCACCAACACCTTAAATGGATGGGTATAATGGTGTAAAGAATAACTATATATGGTTATTATAACATAATACTAATTCTAATATATTATACCTTCCACTCTAATTGTATTCAATAATTATGGGAACGATACCATCGCTCGTGCGTACGTACGGACTACCGTCTCCACGACGCGATGAGATTCATTCTTTATGTTAACCATACATGAATGATCATAAAGTTTATTTAATGAATAATAATGAAATATATGAAATAATAATGCTACTGGATTTGTGTGTATATATATATATATATGTATGTCATCTATTTAGTTTCATTCAATTCAATAAGGAAACGAAAACAGTGTTCATGCGTACGTATGGCTTACCGTCTCCATGAACGGTGCATTTCATTCATTTTTATCAATCTATAATATATATATGTATATGATGAATATATATTATATATAACTCATTTTTTACATTCTGTAATTATGTAAATCAGGATATAAGTAATAATATCAAGAACGACAAGTCAAAACACATATGATAAATTAAATGATTTTACCCAAAACGCTGCTTTAACATGGAATTTACAAAATAACGGGTAATATAAAGTCATAAGTGAAACATATATGATATCATAACAATGAATATGATTCTGTAATTAGTCAATGAAATTATTTAAATCATTATACAGGAGGTTAGGATACATTCGAAGCATATCATACCTAAGGTAAGGGATAATTTTTCAAATCTCATTTATACCCGAGATTGCTTATTCGTACGTATTTACTAGGGTTATTTCTATCATCCATGTCCATGTTTTATAAAAGTTTTTTCATGTATGTTTAAGGTCATTTTTACCCATTTTTTACTTTTACTACATGTAATGTAATGAATATTTCTTTTTTTTACGTTACGAGGTACTTTTTGACTTTTCCGGCAAAAGTACGAGAAGAATGTTTTTTTAACTTATACGGCGTGAACTGATTTTTTTTATAGTTTCATAATGCCTCATTTTCAAGAAGCTTCCTCTACAATATTGCATGATTATTTTCAACAAAACCCTTATCTTTTAAAATTTCATGGAATTTTTTGAAAATAAAATGCTTTTAAAGAAGAAAGGATATTTTCCTCAAGAATTCATTTCAAGTGTTTTGTCAAAACTATTTTCCATCTAAGATGACATTATTTCATATGTGTATGTTTCATGTAGAATATATCTATGATTTAAATGGTTTCAATTTTCTTATTATGAAATGATATCAATTGTTTGTGGATTATGTTATGATGGCATGATGTTTAAGAATCCCATTTTATTACTTGGGTTATGCTATGATGTATGATTTATGATATTGTGGCACAAGAAAGAATGATTTCATTATGATATGGGTGGGACCTATATCTCCCTCCAATGCATTGAGTAAAGATTTTATATCTCATGAGATAGACATGGATGGAATGGAAAGTTAAACAGGTTCAGTAATACAAGACTGGAACGAGGAGTTAACTCGATTCAAAAAGGGACTTTGTCCACTAAGATGGTCTTGGCAGCAATGCCTTGGATAATATGGAAATCATATCATGTGATTAATGGTTGCCAAAATTACATGTTTTATTCCCATGCTATTTTATCATTATTAATGTTTCTTTATGATCTATGCCTTACGTACTTCCATGTTATATGTCATTTCTCAGGCTTTTGATGTTTAAACATTATGTTCATGTTTTTAAGTTCAAATGTATATGGTATGTTTTATTTTATCCATGCTTACCCTTAATGAGTAGTTGAGCTCACCCTTTTTATGTTTTCTTTTCCCCAGGATATAAATAATGGTTTTAGGTATGAAAAAAAGGGGAAGAACTTTATGGGTGATGTTGAGGATCTTTCACCACGATTAGAAGATTACGTTCCAAGTTTCCAAAGACACAAAACTATTACGGTCCTTATGTGTCTGTTTTTTTTATGTATTAAGTATTTCGCAAAAGTAATGTAATGTCCATGTAAGTCAAGCTTAGGTTCTCTATAGTTGGTATCAGAGGAAAGGTTTAGACAACCTTTGGAAACTAGGATGCAAGAACTTTAGTGAGATCCCTAGAGATATTTCTAAGGTATGTCTAGGGATGTCGCTAAGGTTAAGTATAATTATAAGTTATAGTCCTAGAACTACGGTAACGATATTAGATTAAACCTAAGATGTTAGATATTGAAGGTACTCTCCCTTTATTATGTTGTTTTCCTAGCATGATTTTTGCCTCTCACACTATTCTTTTTGGGTTTTAGATGATGGCTGGAACCCGAAGGAACCGTGTTGATCAATGTAATGGACGACGCAATGATTATCCTCCTGAACAAAAAAAATGTTATGGGAGATGGAGTGAAAAATCTTATTGCTATACTTACACAAGCTATGAATCATTCTGGACTTCCAAATGAGCAAATAAGGGAACAATATTCAATTGAGTCCTTCATGAGGCAAAGTCCACCTTCTTTCAGTGGGTCTTCTGATCCACTTTTTTCTGAACAATGGATCAGTACCACTGAAAAGATATTTTCAGTTCTTCAATGTTCTGAACATGATAAAGTCATATTAGCAGTATATCTTCTAGAAGGTGAAGCTGATCAATGGTGGAATATTATAAAGAATACGAGGCCAAGAGATGAAATTGAGTCCATGGAATGGGCTGAGTTCAGGAACTTATTTTTCAATAAGTACTTCCCTTGTATTCTTCGAACAAAGATGGAGAAGGAGTTTCTTGAGCTTAAGCAGAAGGATGATGAATCTATTGGTATATATGAAGAGAATTTTACAAGGCTTGCAAGGTATGCATCTAGATTTATCATCCAACATGAAAGTAAAGTTGATTGATTTTTCAGTGGCTTAAAACCAAGTCCTCAAAGGGCATTAGATATAAGAGACTTTAGTAGCTATGAAGAAATTGTGCGTTGTGCTATCAAGGTAGAATTGGAAGTTTGTGTAACATATCCATCTCATGTTTTTGACACGAAACGAAAGATGGAGTTCAAGGAGAAATCTCATAAAAATGGTGAAAAGATGATGAATGTTTCTTTATGCTCAAAGTGTGGAAAGAAGCATGGTGGAGATTGCCTAAAAGGTACTAGAAAATGTTTTAAGTGTGGAAAAGAAGGCCATCGAGAAGCTGAGTGTCGAAGTAATGGAAAAAGGGTTACTAATGATGTGAATAAAGAAAAGACTGTAGAGAGAACACCACCAACACTTCAATACTTCAAGTGCAATGAAATGGGGAATTATGCTAATAAATGCCCTAATCCAAGGGTTAATGATGATCAACATGAGCAACCGATTAAGGCAAAGGAAAAAAAGGGAAGTCACATGCGATAACTATTGGCGATGTTGAATATGACAACGATGTGGTGGAATGATTAATTGTTTATGTAATGTATTCCAAAATAATGTTGTGTATAGTATCATGGAATATTGGAATATTTATGTATTGGTATATTGTGGTTTTCAATAATTTTATGGTATCGGTAACCATGGAAAGGGATTGAGATATTTTTGTAAAGAAGATGATATGAGCATAATGAAGGGAAAAGGAGAAAATGAAATGTTTTATAGTATTCATGAGCTTATGACTGATATAAGGAAATAGTTATATCATGGATTGAGTATATAGAATTTTGGGGTTTTGGTATATGGAAAGAGTTAACTTTCGATAGCATTCATGTTTTCAATAAGATTCAATGGGTATTCATTTTTCAAGAGAATACATGATTAAGGCCTTTGAATGTTTAGAATGTGACCAACAAGACATATCTCATGATATATGGGGATCAACGATGGTATTAACATTCTTGTTATATGAACTCTTTGTTAATCATTTTCACTATAATATGAGATTGGACAACAGTATTTTGGATAAGACTAAATATTCGAAAGGATTATGTTGGACATAAGTTACTATTGTTTAAGGATAGAAGTTTTTTTGATATTATTTATGGGATGTTATAGTAATTTAGTTTTAGAAAAAGGACAACCTGCAGGATGGGCGATAGCCCATCGCATCAGACAAGTCTGTGGGAATCGAACCCACAACCGAAGTGCGACTGGCCTTTATCGCATACCACTGGCCTAAAGGATGTCCCTGTTTAGTATAAACTTGTTTTATTATATTAAGCAGTATGATATAAGAAGTATAAGTCCATTTTAGGAACCATATATGATTAATCTCACTATAGACGGACTTACGTATTTTTTTGAAAACATTTTTAACCTTTTGTTTGAGACATATGGAATGACCCATCATTCTATCACATGATCTGCTAACACATCACAAATGAAAAATTCAACTTCATTTCTTTAAGAGATGAAGTGGAAATTGTCCAAAGAATGACCAACGGCGAGGCTATACCAAATTCATGAATGTATTTCTTCTAATTCCAATTTCATCATCTTTAGGGAAATGATCTTGAGAACCAAAAATGTTGTCCTAGTGTCCTTATATCCGATGAATCTGATGGTACCTTAGATCATCACAAATCTATGGCTTTGTGATTGATGGATTTTTCATATCCATGTTCTCTACCACTCTCCATCGGAACATAATTGTTAGATTTTTCTTCCATATCCATATTTTCACCTATGTGGAAACCCGGTGATTAGTTTATTTGGGTAACCGTGACATTTCATACTTTTGTTTTTAAAGATTGGTTTTGGTATTCCTTTTTATGATGTGGGTTTCTATTAAAGAAACTTTCGATTAGTAAACCATTTATAACCCCGACAACTTTTGAGGGAAAAAATCATTTTAAGGGGGGTAGAATGTAACACCCCGAGATTTTATGAAAAATATTATTTTTAATTTCATTAATGTCTTGTGTTATACGCTACACCAAAAGGATCTTGCACAACACACATCCTTGACTTTCCTGGCATTACACGCAATCGCGACCTTTCCTCGATAGCGTGTGTAGTACGCAATACCGAGTTTCACTAAACAACGATATGCTATTAAAATATTATTAAAACTAGCTGTTATGAATAGTAATAACCACTTTTTGAAATTTTTTAAATTTTATTTTTCAAAATGGACTTCATTTTTTGATTTAGAATATCGAAATTAGCTTTGGGTGAAATTTTTATACTTTTCGGATAACTTTCATTTTCTGATGAATAGTGAAAATTATTAAATTTTAATTAAAAACAACCTTTTTAATCGAAAAAATTAATAGTGATAAATTAATAATTTGAGTGGTTTTAAATTATATTTAGAATATATTTTTACAATTTAATAAAATGTTGGTCATTGGATGTAATTTCACATTTAAACCAGACATAAACAAGTGTCAATCTCTTGATATTTATTATCTCTTAAGAACACACTATTTGTTTTGACGACGGGAATTAATTTTTAAATTAATTAATGAAACTGATATGTTTTCAATTTGGTAAAATAGTCATCATTTTTGGGTTCATAATATCAAATAATGCTTAGGCCTAATTTTTGGTGTTTTTCTGGAAAGTTTTATTTTTTGATGAATAGTGAAACAACTAAGTGGGAGTTAAAAAAAATGAATTTTTCATAAAACATAATTTTACCGCTTCTTTGAATGGAATTTCAAAAATCCGAGAGACACGGTTGATGTCAGTAAGTAAATTTTGGTTCAATGAGATGAAAATAATTTTTGGTGAATAATAACTTTTTACTTTTTTTACCACGGTTAAAAGTAAATCGGGTAATTAAGGGTAAAAATGATATTATTATTTTCCTAACACATGTCCTAATTCTATTGGATAAGTTTAATTAGACCAAAAAAACCTTAGTAATAAAATATGATCATTTGGGCTTACTTGGATTAGATTAGGACATTTATTATTAATTTTTTTATAGAAGGGTTAAAATAGTTAAAATCAAATTTAATAACTAAATAATTTTTAATACAGGTTTATACATAAGATAAATTCGACTATAAATAATAATTAGAAATATAAAAAGCTTTCCTACATAGTGATAGTTTTTTTGTAATTTTTAGACTTTAAATAAGTTATTTTATTTATGACACAAAGATGATACAGTAATTATCTTATTAATGAAATATTGACATAAATGATGTTATAAATACCCAAATAATGTAATTTGAGACTTTTTATGAGTTCCACTACTTTTCTAGGTTAATATGACATGTTAGTATTGATTTAATTTACTTTTTTCGAACTAATAATTTTTTTATGATTTTTACAAAAATCAATTACTAAATAGTGTCAAAATTGACATAAAATAGTTTTTAAAACAAATATTATATTATTAATTGTTATTTTATTCCTAAAAATCTACGGTTCGGAAAAATAACTTAGATAAGGTTATATATATTAATAATAAACAACTTGGGGTTCGTTTTCCTTGTTATAGTAAGTTTATTAACCTTATAGTATAAGAACACAAGAAGACGCAGTAAAAGTAAAATTATTTAACTTAATGTTAAATCTAAATGATAATGTTAAAATAGGAACCTAAACTTGTCTAAATTATATTGGATGAGAGGATTTCGACCCATACCCACCTTATCATCGAAATAAATCAATTTTAAGCTATTTAAAACCTAATTTGTCTTTATAATAAAATAATAGTTTTAGTTTTCCAAATGTGCCACTCTCCTCCCTTATAAAAGGGAACCTCCTCCCTCTCTTCCTCACACCGCTTTGAGCCTTCAAGATCGGCCAAAACCTGACATATTCTCTTCTCCACTTCCATAGAAACAGACTAGAGGTTTTGGTCTTCTTCAAAGACCAATTTTAGTGCCCTAAGAGGAGGTCTCAAAGAGGTGTTTCAAAGAAAAGGTAATGTTCGTTACCGATTCTTTCAACTCTATTTCTTCATCCACTTCTTCTTCTTTAGTTGTTTCAAAATGAAGTAATAACACCAGTATAAATCATATACTTATATGTAATTATAAGTATGAAACAACCTTATTTCACCATCTATCCATCCTATGGAAAATGAAATCACCACGTGTGCGTACGTACGGAATACCGTCTCCACGCTGTGGTGAAATCTGTTTTTCCACCCACACCTTACATGGATGGGTATAATGGTGTAAAGAATAACTATATATGGTTATTTTAAAATCATACCGATTCTAATATATTATACCATCCACTCCAGTTATATTCAATAATTATGGGAACGATATCATCGCTCGTGCGTACGTACGGACTACCGTCTCCACGACGCGATGAGATTCATTCTCCATGTTAACCATACATGAATGATCATAAAGTTTATTTAATGAATAATAATGAAATATATGAAATAATAAGGCTACTTTATTTGTGAATATATATATATATGTATGTCATCTATTTATTTTCATTTAATTCAATAAGGAAACGAAAACAGCGTTCATGCGTACATACGGCTTACCATCTCCATGAACGGTGTATTTCATTCCTTTTATCGATATAATATATATATATATATGTATATTATGAATATATATTATATATAAAACATTTTTTACATTCTGGAATTAAGTAAATCAGGATATAAGGAATAATATCAAGAACGACAAGTCCAAACACATACGATAAATTAAATGATTTTACCCAAAACGCTGCTTTAACATGGAATTTACAAAAGAACGGATAATATAAAGTCATAAGTGAAACATATATGATATCATAACAATAAATATGATTCTCTAATAAGTCAATGACATTATTTAAATCATTATACAGGAGGTTCGGATACGTTCGAAGCATATCGGACCAAAGGTAAGGGATAATTTTTCAAATCTCATTTTTATACGAGATTGCTTATTCGTACGTATTTACTGGGGTTATTTCTGTCATCCATGTCCATGTTTTATAAAAGTGTTTTCATGTATGTTTAAAATAATTTTTACCCATTTTTTACTTTTACTACATGTTATGTAAGGAATCTTTCTTTTGTTTACGTTACGAGATACGTTTTTGACTTTTCCGGTAAAATTACGAGAAGAATGTTTTTTTAACTTATACGGCGTGAACTTATTTTTTTTAAGGTTTCATAACGCCTAATTTTCAAGAAGATTACTCTACAATATTGCATGATTATTTTCAACCAAACCCTTATCTTTTAAAATTTCATGGAATTTTGTGAAAAGAAAATGATTTTAAAGAAGAAATGATATTTTCCTCAAGAATTCATTTCAAGTATTTTGTCAAAACTATTTTCCATATAAGATGACATTATTTCATTTGTGTATGTTTCAAGTAGAATGTCTCTATGATTTAAATGGATTCAATTTTCTTATGATGAAATGATATCAATTGTTTGCGGATTATGTTATGATGGCATGATGTTTAAGAATCCCATTTTATTACATGGGTTATTCTATGATGTATGATTTATGATATTGTGGAACACGAAAGAATGATTTAATTATGAGATGGGTGGGACCTATATCTCCCTCCAATGAATTGGGTAAAGATTTTATATCTCATGAGATATACATGGCTGGAATGACAAGTTAAACTGGTTAAGTAATACAGGACTGGAACGAGGAGTTAACTCGATTCAGAAAGGGACTTTGTCCACTAACATGGTCTTGGCAGCATTTCCATGGATAATATGGAAATCATATCATGTTCTTAATGGATGCCACAATTACATGTTTTATTCCCATTCTATTTTATCATTATTAAAGTTTCTTTATGATCTATGCCTTACGTACTTCCATGTTTTATGTCATTTCTCAAGCTTTTGATGTTTAAACAATATGTTCATGTTTTTAAGTTCAAATGTATATGGTATGTTTTATTTTATCCATGCTTACCCTTATGGAGCATTTGAGCACACCCTTTTTATGTTTTCTTTTCCCTAGGATATAAAGAAAGGATTTAGGTATGAAGAAAAGGGGAAGATCTTTATGGGAGATGTTGAAGATCTTTCACCACGATTAGAAGATTACGTTCCATGTTTCCAAATACAATAAACTATTACGGTCCTTGTGTGTCTATTTTCTTATATATTATGTATTCCGAAAAAGTAATGTAATGTCTATGTAAGTCAAGATTAGGGTCTCTACAATAATGGTGGATGTGGATTACGCAAGGAAGCTACCCGGGTGCCAATATGGAGTAGCAATGGTGGATGGGGCTTATGTAAAGAAGCTACCCAGGTGCCGCAATGGAGAAGAAATTGTACGTGGGGCTAATGCATGGAAGCTACCTAGGTGCCGCTATGGAGTGATAATGGTGTATGGGGCTTATGGAAGGAAGCTGCCCAGGTGCCGCTATGGAGTGGAAATTGTGCAAGGGGATTACGCATGGATGCTTCCCAGGTGTTGTTATGGAGTGGAAATGGTGGATGATGCTTATACAAGGATCATACCCATGTATTTCTATGGAGCTGAAATAGATGGTTGGCGCTTATGCAAGGAAACTTCCCATAATATTTTTCTTGTGCCTGGATATGATGGAATCCCAACTCACAGGTGGGTTGAGGTATATGATTGAGGCCTACACCTATGCACTAGTTCACAAGTGGGATAATTACATGGGTGGTGGAATCAGTCTGAACAGTGGGGGATGAAAAGTTTGAATCACATGCCCTACATTCATAATTTGGTGAGGGTGGTGTGACGATGGAGGATAATTGTAGTCCATGTTTGAAACACACCATCCATATCACGTTAGCCTGAAATGGGGACAAATAAATGAGGGTGGACTTTTGACCATGTTCGAAACACAAGACCTGACTAAAAGATTCATCCTAAGACTTCTAGGGCATTGGACAGGATGGTAAATGAGCTGATGCGGCATTGGACAGGGCCATTAGGGGGTCCCTTCAGTCATGGAATACTATGATGACTTGAATGAAGGACATGCAAAGCTTGAGGTGGAGTGATGTGATGTTTGAATGAATTGCAATGCTCTTCAAATTATGCCACAACAATCATGGCATAAGGAATCTTATGCTTGTCACATAAGGCATCTCTTATTTGAAACAAGAGGCATCCTATTATTGAATGATAGGGCATTCTTTAGATTATAGTCATTTACAGAGGACTGTTGGCATCTTATGATTAGCGCATAAGGAATCACTTAATTAGAACAAGAGGCATACTTTTATTCAATAATATGTTGTACTAATGTTTATAGTCATATAGAAAGGACTGTTGGAAACTTATTCTTGGCGCACAAGGCATCTCTTATATTGAGTAAGAGGAATCCTATGTTTTTCATATTGGGTTTACTATAGTTTAAATTCATGTAGATATGACTATTGGCATATTATTCGTGGAGAATAAGACTTCTCTTTTTTGGAGCAATATGCAACCTATGATTGTCACATATAAAGTACTACAATTTATAGTAATGTTGAGAGAACTATTATAATCTTATGCTTGGAGTATAAGGCATCTCTTTTTTGGAGCAAGAGGCATCATATGTTTGGAACATAGTGTGTAATACAGTTTAAAGACATATAGGAAGTAATATTGGCATCTTATGCTTAGTGCACAAGGAATCACTTATATTGAGTAAGAGGAATCCTATTTTTTCATATAGGGATTAGTACAATTTAAAGTCATGTTGATAGGACTATTGGAATATTATTCAGGGAGAATAAAGAATCTCTTTTTTGGAGCAAGAGGCATCCTATGATTGTCAGATACGGAGTACTTTCATTTATAGTCATTTAGAGATGTCTATTGGCATCTTATGCTTGGAGAAGAAGGAATATTTTGTTTGGAGTAAGAGGCATACTATGTTTGAAACATATGGTGTACTATAGTCTAAAGTCATATAGACAGGACTATTGACATCTTTTTCTTGGTGAAAAAGGAATCTCTTTTTTGGAGCAAGAGGCATCGAATGTTTGGAACATAAGGAGTACTACAGTTTAAAGTCATATCGATAGGACTGTTAGTCATAAGGTGCCTTGCAATGGTTGGTGTTGGGGTTTACGCAAGTGAGACCCTTTCTGGTTCAACCTGGCATAGGAGTTAGGTGATGGGGTTTGGATGAGTTGCTTGGTGAATGGTTTGACTCAAGGTACTTGGGGAATTGATTATGAGAATATAAACTAACGACATGGGAAAAAACCAAGAGGAATATGACAACTCAAGGTGTTTCATGGTGTGCGGCGGAGTATATCAAATCATGGCGTTCCTTAGATGGAAGGTAGATGCGTATAAGGGATAAATGGAAAATGATGGCATCCTAGCCCAAAAACGTCGTGGTGTGACTCTCCATTTCTCATCAGGGTCAGTGATGGTCACAAAGGGACCAGCCCAGAGGTCCAGGACCATAGCCTGACAATAACCCCGAGCAGGGGTGTGGGGGTTCCCCCCATGTGGTAGGGACCAGAGGGCAAAGGCCTGGGAACTTTTGTGCATAAGATGGCCAACACACATGATAGGTTGTGTGCAAGATTGGACTAGGTGACTAGATAGAATGTATGTGTTCAAGATGGTTGGATTTCACACAAGAGGGATGGACTAGATGAAAGATAGAGGGGTTGCGTGCAATATAGCAGGGTTGCATGCAAATGGTGAGGTATATGCACTAGATGGAAATGGAGGCGGAATAGGTGCACTTAAGATTCAATATATTGGTTCTCTTGAATGCAAGATTGAAGTCTTGTGCACAATATTGGATGTTTTTAATGCAATAGTGGAATCTTACGTACCCTTGATTTGGGCAGAAAGTATTCCAGGAGAGGATCAAACCACTGTGGGCCTGCACAAAAGCGGGCCCATATCTGACATGTCGGGAAAGATCTCACATGTAGGATTCCATTCTTCTGTGGGGGTGTGGAAGAGGTGGTCTTACACGTAGAAGAGTGGCGACCGACCCCCCCCCCCCCCCCGAGAGCCTCTCACAGGGTGGGGGTTCACATGTATTTATCGTTGATCCCTCAAGCTGTTGTGTTTAATATTACACCCGTGCAAGCTGTTTTCCTCGCATTTTGTTGTGCGTAAAATTCCACATTCCCAAGTTGTTTTCCATGCGACCTACAGCAGGCGCACTCACAAAGAATCTTGTGACGTTTCCTTTGACATGGAAGATGGCATCTCGCATAAAAGGTATGATGCATGCAAGATTATGATGTTGCACTCTAGATTCCATTCTTGCATGAAAAACATCCATTCTTGCATGCAATATTTCACTAAATGCTTGAAAAAACCATCATTATTGCTCATAAGATTTCACTTCTTGTGCGCAAAACCCTACATTGCCTCAAAATCATTTCAGATGGCCATATCTAGCAACCTGACTTCGAACGACCATAACTTTTGATCCATAACATCATTCAGGTTCCACAATTAGTCAAATCGAAGCTTGCTGAATGAGCTATGCTCTAGGACCATATTTGGAAGAATTAAAGGAATTAAATGGATTCGTTTTCCAGTACCAACACATATCTACAATTTTTACAAAAAAATCAATTTTACTAAAACCAACCAAACCATGGTTTAAGATCATTTCACATGTTCCACTGGAATAACCAACCCATTACATATAATCACACTACCAACAATTCATGATATATTATGACAAATCCATACTCTAGAGTGGTTTATCATTGATCAACCAAGTCATCAAAAGGAAATTATAGAGTATATTCCATCACACCATTGTCATCAAGTACAATGTTATATTTATACAATGCCCCATAAATGAAATATAAACACACACACAGAGTGTTCCCAAAAACCATGTCTTCACAAATGTTCCATATAAATTTTTATAAAACAATATTTTTATTTAAATCGTTATTCCAAAAAAATATTTCAAAAATAAAGAAAATCTATATTTCAATGTCACCATTTTAATATCAAGAGAAATAAATCAATTTTCACATTAAATAACCAAAAATTCAAGAATTTCACTAAAAATCATAAATCATCACTAAAGATGATTTTTCTCTAGATTTTATCCAAAATTTAACAATAAATTGAATTCAATTTAGTCCATTTTAAACTAAGAAAATCAAATATAGAATTAGGAGTCGAGTGTGAAGCCACCGACCTTGAGGGTTTTGGTGAAAATGATATTCAACATGAAAAACATCACAAAAACCAAGATAAATCTACAATGACCATCCATAGATCACATCCCCTATCATCATTAATAACTAATATAGTCTTATTTGGAATAAAAAACAATAATTCAACCCATAGTGGGCATAGATATAAGAAAATGATAAAGAGTGAAGTAAATATTATGAAAACACAATGAACGATGAATAGAAATCACATGCCACAAGAATTGTGCTTCAACTCACCATGGAAAGCCTCTAGGTTGATTCCATTTATCTACAGAGAGAAAATACAACTTTTGAGAGAGAAGGATATCAAGTGTGGGCAGTAATGAGTCAAGCACAATACACCCAGAGTCAAAATGAGTGAGATATAATATTTAATGTGGTATCTTTAATCCTGCACATAGTTTAGTTGCACTGTTGGAAATACCATGCACTAACCATGAATATGATTCTATCCTAAGAAGTCCACATATCGTTTCCTCACATAAATCCCAAGATTTTTTCAAACTAGGCCAAAACACTCTATCCAATATTTTCACCACTCTTTATGGAATCTCTTAGGCTTCTGCATGACATGGACAAATCATGTGCAACTCATGAAACTCTTCTTTATCCCTTTTTAACAATGCACAGTGTTCTTCAAGTTTTTCAGGCTTTTTAAAAATAATTCAAAAACCTATTCACATGAATAAAATCACCACGAACACTAAACATGTTCTCCTAAATCTCCCATATTTCCCCTTTTTGTTAGTATTTGTAAAATATCATAAAGGAGGAGTTACATACCAAAATTTGTGGGTGGTACATTTTGTACACTATTAGTCTATCCATCCTCGGAATGTAGAAAACCATCATGGTTCAGAAATAGTTCTTAAAATTTCTTTTTTAGTTCATTTTAATATTCCCAAGTCCCTTTATAAATATGACCATGTTTCCATAAACCCATAGTAGCCTGATGCTTTTTCCATGAAATACATTCTTGTTTATATCCATAATTCGATCTAGGATATGTTTCAATGAAGCATCTGACTCTATTTAAATGTGATCTCATCTGATCACTTGTTCAAGATCAGGTTGATAATTTTCAACTGAGATATGTGGAACACATTATGTAATGTGTTAAACTATAGTGGAAATCCCAACTAATATACCACTTCTCTAACTCATTCCATTATCTCAAAAGGTCCTATGAATCAAGGATAAAACATTCCCTTCTTTCTGAATTTTTGGTGACCAATATTTTGATAAATCTCTAAGAAAACATGATCAATCATTAAAAGGGTAAATATTTATGATGTTTCACAAAATATTTCTAAAAAATTAGTGCCTTTTCTATCCTCTTTCCCATTAAATGAATATTCTCTATTATTTCATGGACAAGGCTAAACCCAACTAGTGATGTCTCACATGTTTCAACCTAGTATATTGGATTAAAAAATACTTCCCATTCAATGATTCAAATCGATCCATGTGTATTGAGGCCTCATAACTTTTGTTATATGAGAACTCCACCAATAGAACATGATCTTCCTATGATCCACCAAAATCTATTATGTAAGCCCACAACATGTCTTCCTGAATTTGTATCATTATTTCAGATTTTTCATACTTATGATAATGATACATCATACTCATTGACAACTAATTCCAAATGGATATATGTAATGATTTACAGAAATGAGATTTGAACCTCAGATCCCAATCAGATTTGATTGATATAGGTATGCCATGTCTCTTGACCAGTTTTGAGATATAGATATTGGATTGTTTTCCTACCATATGAGTTTCACTAATAGAGATGAAGTGGAAGAACTATAAAAAAATCCTTGGGTATTTTCTCCCATTTCCAAACTGAACTAGGACGATAACATACCAACTATTTGCTTATTCTTTCTTTAACTTTTTGACAGTTTAAGAAACTTGAAACAAACTCAACCACATTACATTTCATGCCACTCCACTAGAATAGCACAATAAATGCCTTGTACATATTTTTTATTCCAGGATAAACATCCCATATCGACTGGTGGTAAGAATGAAGAGTTTTCTTTATACATTCCATATGTACCACCATTTTATATTTGAACCACAACACTAAACTCCCATCCATCATCAATTCCTCAATGGTCTCCCCACCATTGATTTTTGACTTCATATCCATGCAGTCTATATCATATGATTGTTCCTCAATAATAATATTTACCAAATCAGGGACCACCAAAACTATAAAGAAAACCAAAACATCACCTCATTTATCACCTTCTATATGCATGCAAACTAGGACTGATATTAGATTCCACACATCTGAACCATCTATTTCCAATTGAGTGTGTGACCATATGATTAATGTAACTACCACTAAATTGGCCTTACATTGTGTTTATGTTCTGTCAACATGAATCATTCGGATATATTCCATCCATATTATTTTCATTAGATTCAAATATCATTGTGAGAAACTATTATTAAAGCTCTTATGAAATTTGAACGTAGTAAATTTCCCACTAAAGAGATAATGACACCAAGTACTCATGGCATGTAAACCTGTAGCTAACTCCAACTTGAATGTTGGTTAATTCAACTCATGAACTATCAATTTCCTTGATCTATAAGAAGAAAAATGTTATCCTTTAATGATAACACAACCCAACCCATATTCCACTGCATCACAATACACCACATACCATTTCCATGATTCCCACAAAATAGAGATCGATGGGCATGTATGGAGAAATATTAGCTCATGAAATTACTTATGGAATTTCTCACTCTATTAAAATGAAAAATTCATCTTTGTCAATGATATCATAGGAAAATATATTCATGATAATTTTAAAAATAATCATTAGTAATGACCAGCGATACTAATGAAGATCCATATTTAAAAGATTTTCATTGGCGGTTGAAAAGAGATAACAACTATTATCATCTTCAGATCCACTAAAACACTTTTTTTAGATTACATGTCCATGAAATCATACCTCTTATATCTGAAAATTAAAAATCCATAACTGGTCTTTAAAACAAGGATCTATCAAGATTTTCAGCACTATGACAACGTGTTTCTCTTTCTCAGTCCCGATCATTGAATATAACAATAGGTCATCCACAGAAACCACATCAATAAAATAATGATATCACAGAAATATTTGGTTCATCAATTCCATAAAGACTACTGGTCAATTAATAATAATAAAATACCTTAAAATGTATAAATAATTACAGTATCTTCATCTCAATGTTATCTTCGGAATATCTTGCTTCAAAACTCACAATTGGTGATATCTCAATTGCAAGTCCTGTTTAGACAAAAAATGAACCAGCCTAACTAATAGAACAAATAATCAATGCATGGTAGTGGATAACAATTCAATGTTTTAATTTATTTAAACATATAATAATCTTCACATAGCCTTAGAGTTTCATCTTCTTTTATTACATAAAATAATATTTCTACCCATGGATACATTCTCTTCCAAATAAAATAGTTTCTTTCCTGTTATAAAAATTGCATTATCAATTACCTTAAATCTATTTGTTCCATGCTATAAAATGGATGGGAAATAGGATTCTTCCTAATACGTATATTATTTATAATGTGGACCTCCCTTAAATGTAGTAACACACATATGTTCTTTGGAAAACCCTCTAGAAAATTATTCACGACTGCTAAAAAACAATTTTTCTTGATATCTTCTATTGATGACAATTTCAATGCAGCCAACTGTTAAGTGATCATTCCAATAGTTGGTTCCAACAAGCCCATTGCACCTGTCTTTATAACCCTGTCTCCTTTAAAGATAAGCATGATGACATCTTCTATCACGAAACAAATTGTTCTTATATAATCGTTTATGTGATCCTTGAACATTGTCAAAAAAATCTATACAAAATATTACATCATAATCATCCATGGCCAATATGGAGAACTCCCATTTCACCTCAGCTATATCCACAGTTATAGAACATGCTCTCCACATGAAGGCACGACATTCTCTCTGTACATGAGGAGTGTGAAGATTAATTATAGTAGGAATCATCTCATGTTTTAAATATATAAAAACAAAAGCATGATAATATATGATGGAATTAAATGTAGAAAAATAAAACATCACTTTCATAAGGATATAATTTAAATGAATCATACCTATCACCATATGTAGTCCAACCTGATCATCCAAAATCACTTTCTTAGATACATTTAATTTATTCATCACATCACATTGATCTTTGTTTACTTGTTGAGATTTCCCTTTTTGATGTGTCATGGAATTCCTAAAATCAACATGGCTATATCTACTATGCTGATGAGATAGATTCTGCTACCCTCTCCCCATCAATGCATATGATGCTTGCACTGCTTGAGCAGTGTCATGAGAACATAACCGTTGGGAAACAAAAAAATAGAACATAAAATGTCCCATATTTGGGAAATTATGTAATTATCTTGGTGGTCTTGTAAACTCTCGTTTTAGATGGTCAAAGGAACCATATTAGAAACATCCCACTTTTGTAGTCCGTCTCAGTGAAATATTCATCGATTCTAATGTCTGATTTTTAATCCTTTTTCTAACATGGAAATAGGTGTATCTATTCCACTTGCTCCTAGAATTACTTTTCCCACCATTTCCCATGGGTATAATCATGTGTCATCCTCCTATATCTCATGAGGTTTCCCTTTTATTCATCTTCACTCTATTTACCATCTCTATATAATCAGTAATACACAGCACAACTACCTACAAGATAATGTACAACCATTGCCCTGATTCAACACTGCATGTCATCAAGGATGAACTAGCCACTACCTGAGGTGAAAAGAACATTAAATTCATAAATTTAGTGACATACGCAATGGAATAGATTTTTTCATGTTTCTGGATGATGAGGTTCATTGTTCTATGGATATTTAAGGTGTCAGGAAAAAATATTTTGTTTAAAAATTCCTCAAAATCCTCCCAACCAAGTCATTGATCAACTTTAGTTTGAACAACTAGTTCCCTCCATTATATTCATGATCCTCAAGAATTTATGTCTTTATATTCACTTTTAACTCCACTGATGTGCAGATGAAATCGATGAAATGATTCATTTCATTCATCCATTCTTTTCTTTATTCAATTCATAGTTGTAGTACCCATGTTGTCAGGGTTGTGACATCTTATTACCCTGATCGAGTATGTTTTCCACATTTTCTATGTCCCTTTTCAGTAAAAAATCATTAAAACTGATTTACTAGGGATTAATATTGGTTTAAGGAAAGGTACACGCCATGTACCTGAAGTACATGAAGTGTACTTTAGGATAGATTCATGTCATGGAGTGGGGGTCTTTCCATGAGTTGGTACACAGCATGTAGATATCTAACATGTACTTTAGTGTTTAAATATTGTTTTTTTAACCCGAGGTGATATGTTTTTCGGCATACTGATCCTTCATGGACTTCATGTCGTGACCAGGGGGTACACATAATGAGATGACCCACTCCCAACTTCAATTCATGCGTTAGGCCATTCATTTCATTCTATTATTTCTATAACTTCATTCTCTTGAACCTAGACTCACCCTAGGTGATTTTTAGAGGTTCTCCTTCTTCTTGATCAATATGATCAACTTTGGATCTTTGTTGCATCTATGGTATGCCTCTTCGAGTAAAGATTTTGTTAGATCACATTCTCATGTCCTCTTGGGTATAATATTTATGATATTTATGGGTAGATATAGGTTTTTGTATTTTATTTTAGTTTAGTGTTGGATTTTTTGTTGATAGGATATAAGATCTAAGCCCATTTTAGTGAATAATCAAAAAGGTTTTTGTGTGTGTTATTCGTCCATTGTTCAGTTTCATCAAAACAATAAATATAGGTGGTGTCACTCTCAAATCCATTTAGTGTAATAGATTTGAAATATTTCAATTGAATGTGTTATGCTGAATTTATTGTGAGTTGATTGTTGATCACTTGTTGGAAACCATCTTGGGTGATGGTTTGTGAAATCTGGAAAATTGGGTAAATTTTCAATGTGCTTTTGTTATTGGTTTTAAAATATGGATTTCAAAATATGGATTTTTCTTGTATTGTTGGTACATTAATTATATTATATGTTTTCAATAAAAGGTAATGTTTTGATGAAATTATATGTTTCTTTGAAATTGGATTCGATTTGGTTTTCAATAAAAGTTCAATTTTATTGAAGTGGTTTATTTTTGTAAGGGTAATAATTGGCATACATAGTGTTTGTGTCAGTTCATGCATTATGGACCCTAAATATGGGATAAGTTCCATTGGGATACTAGGTACATGTCCTTGGATCGGGGGAAAGTGTCATTAGGACACAAATCGATTTGAAAAAAGACTTATCATGAGTATGGAATTATCGAACAAAGTATTTAGGTGTGGGTGTGTTCTGAACTATTAAATGGGTAAGACAAGATAATAATCCGAATTTGTTTTAGGATTTGATTAGTTATTTTATATAAAATAACTTTGAAAAAATTATTTTCCTTTCCATTTTTTCACATGGTTACAACTGGTTTCCAAAATTTTTTATATTATTTCATAAACTATTTTGATAATTTTGTTAAATAAACTCTTTTATATAATTTTATAACCATTCATTCCTACTGGAGTGAGTAGGTAAGTCATTGGGGAAAAAACTACTAAGATTTCTACTCACCCCTACTTTGGAACATTTTTTCTTTTGCATATTCTCTCTAATAGGACATGGGAAATGGTGACTTTTCATATGTTTTTACCACTACTTCATGATACGTGGGTTTTTCGGTGATTGTGGAGGTTGGAGCTTGTAGAGAATGGAGTATTGTGGTATCTTGAGATTATTTTATTGATTATACTCTATTTACATTGATACTTGTTCGGTCTTCTTTTTTTTCCCACATTGATGTGGTTTTGAGATACATGAAGCTTTTGAGATCAATTTCTTTTGTTCATGAATCATTTAGTGAATAGTTTGGTTATGGTCTGTTGGTTTTGGTTTATTTCATATGGGTAAATACTCCCCAAATGTATTTGAAACCCTTTATCATTTATTCTCATTCATAGGAATCTTGTGGATTTTTCTTAAGGCCATGTAATTCTCATTGTACTCTAAAAAATGAGAATTAGAAAGTCATTACCAATGGTATCATCTTATTTGGTCCTTGACTAAAAAGTAGTAAAAAATGTACTTAGTCTAGGAGTTGGAATTCAGTCTTATCTATTCCTTGTGATTGAATCTTAGAAAGGACTAGGATTTTCAGAAATCGAAATGTATAGAATAAAAGGAGGTAGATAACCCTTTTATGCTATACATCCAGTTACCAATGGGTTGTATACATAAGTTTTTGGAGACACTTCTATGATTTTGAATCCTCATTGTCAGGGATTTATCCAATGTCATTATCATGACATGCATTGTAGAAAAATCACATACAACAAAGAGTGCAGACATTACTCAGAGTAATGATTCATTTTGAGAAAATGTGTTAATTTTTGGAAAAGTATGACATTGTTTTTCCATAAAATGATTCTGAAAGAGGAAAAGATTTTATTATTTTTAAAATTGTTAAATTTTCCAAAATAAATTTGAATGTTTTAAGAAATGGTTGAACATGGAAGAAGGTTGTTTTGGAAAAAAAATTGTGATACTTTATGTGATAGAATTTTAAATTCCATGACATCAATTTCTCAAGAGTGAGAATGATGGAGTTTGTTGTTGGTATAGAAAATGGCTCCATATAGGAATCATTGAAACCAACCCGAATAAGTTGCAGAGAATGTGGTTGCACCAGAACCATGGGTGAACCATGAGATTGTTTAGATAATTTTCCAGAATTTTCAAGCTGTGGATACGTGTAACTGGAAGAATGGGGCAAGGTATGTGGATTATACCATCATATTCATGAATAATAATCCACCAAACATCAGGGATTATAATAAACCGGAAGAAACAGAGTTGGGGATGACTAGGATGAATCGTATCTTCAATTTCATTTTCACACCATCAAATCTCAAATTCAAGAAAGAGACTTCTAATATTGAGGATCTTGCATGCTAGTGTTGGGATTTAGCGGTGAACGATAAGTTGGATGAAGGCCAACAATGGGAGGATTTTGAGGAATTGTTCAAAAAATAATTTTATCCAAAAAAGTTCAAGATCCAAAAAAAGACAAGTTGTTTCAGCCTAAAACTAGAGAATCTCTCTGTCACAGTGTATGTAGCTAAATTCATGAATTTATTGTTCTTTTTCCCATAAGTGGCAGCATATGAGTGGGTAAATGCATGCATCTTCGAATCTGGTATAAGGCAGGATATTCGATCGAAGATAATAGTGCTCTATATTAATGATTATATAGAGATGGTGAAAAGCGCGATAATGGCTAAACATGATATCTCATTATATATAGTAGGTGATATGATGATACCTATAAGTAATGGTGGGAACTCAAACTCTGGAAGCAAGAGTAAAAGGGAAAAATCATTCTATGGTGGAAGTGGAATTCAAAATCTGACGGTTGGATTAGTGAACATGTAAAGACCCGGAAATTTCAAGGAATTTTTTTTTCTTATTTTCTTTGGAATTTTGTGAGTGCGCGGTTTCTAATGGCACCTGATTCTGAGGCCCGGTGTGCCTGGATTCAATTTCTGAAGTTTTGCTCGGGTACGTTTAGTGAACGAACAAGCGGGTTTTTCTATCTTTTGAACCGGTGCTCGGAATTGAAATCTGAGGGCATCGATGAAACTGCAATGCTGGTAATTGCTTAGAAACACATTTTCTAGAGTTGTGTTTTCTCGGGTGTGGTTATTAAAAAAAGGGGTTACCTAATGAATAAAAATAAAATTTATGCAACAATTTTTATTTTCTATTCTAAGTAGTTTCACCCTATGAATGGTGGTTGGAGTGGGACCCACTATATCCTAACTCCACTAGGTAGGATATTAGTGAGGTGGGGTCCACACATGCCCCACCCCTTCAAATCCCTTAAAACCACCTTTGTGCAATTAATTAAGTAACACCCCCGCACCCCCACTTAAAGCCAAGTCAACTCTCGATTTTATTTGGTTTATTAAACGCCTCATCAATTAGTCAACACACGTTAATTAATTCGTGAATTCATTTTGAATTTTGAAAGGGTTGACATGGGTAATAAAATAAGGGAAACATTATTTTATTATTGTTTTTTTGTTGTGCGAGAAGATTTGGGGAGAAATACTCTATTCTTGAAGAATGTTCTTCCTCATTGAAGAACGCGAAGAACGACAAAGAACGATGGCCTCCGATGAAAGACGACGAAGAACGCTAGTTCCTCAGATATCGACGATGCGACGCTGTGTACCGCGACGTCAACGATCCTCTTCTCCGTGATGCCATGTACCGTGATGTCCACGATCCTCTTTTCCGAGAAGACAGCTTTCGTGACGATCCTCGTTCGATGACTTCATGGAGGTAAGTTTTTTATTTATGTATAATTTAATTCCCTTGTTTCTTTCGTTCAAAAGAAAACAATGAACGTAGATCAACTTGTTGTCCTGTTGATCTGCCATTGTTTTAATTGTGAATTGGGAATTTTGGTATGCTTCAATTTTATTTCAGGTATCGTGGAATTGTTTGCTTCAATTTTATTTAAATAAAATTGATTATTCGTTCTTCGTAATACCCTGTCTAATCTTGGATATTTGATAACGCCTAACGCGGAGGGCACATGCCGAAGAAACACGGCCCGACAACACTCTTCAGATAGTTTTTGGTGCGTGGATTGATGGAAATGATGGAACGGGACTGAAACAGTGATTTGAGGACTTCACAGTAAATTACAAGACCCGAGATGAACACCGGTGCAGACAGAATTGAAAACGGACCACCGGAGCAACTCTGGTGGCCCGCGGACATCACCGGCGGTGCGACGGCGCCGGTGGCCGGAGGCGGCGGCACCCTGGCACGCCGCCAGGAGGACCGTCGTGGATGAAGCTGCAGTGGCAGGCGGCCGGATCCCGCGGCTGTGCGGGATCCGGGGGAGCAGGACGCGGCGCTCGCTGTGTCCTCGGAGCGCAAAGGCCGCGGGGGACCACGTCCACTGCTCGGCTCGCTGGCCGAGCCAGCGTGCCGCTAGCCAGGCCGGGTTGCGCGGACCGGGCCTGGCTGCACCCATCCGGGCTGGGCCGCACCCTACCGGGTCCGACCCGGACCCGGTTCGGACCAACCCAGGGGGGTGGGTCGGGTTGGACCGGGTCCAGACCCCCCATTTTCGGATCACTTCCGGTCTTTTGCCCATAGCATGGGCTACAGACCTCCGATCGATGCACCGTCAGTTGCGTAACGATCCTTGGATTGAAATGGTCGTTTCGATATATCACACTCAAGGTTTTAAAGAACTTTGGGTACTTCCGGGTTGGTTCGAACACGAAACTAACAAGGCCCTCAGAGCGAAAATTCCTATAACATGAGTTCCGGACGTCCGATTGAAATGACGTCAACTTTGTTGGATTCCTCTTAGCAATACGGACCTTTTGGATTACTCCACTCGAGGTTTGGACATAGTTGGTGTATGTCCAGGTTGGATTGTACCTGAAATCCAACCGGTCCCCTGGACCGGAAAAGCCGATAACTTTCAGACCGGACGTCCGTTTGACGAAGCGTCAGCGGTGTTGTTGATCACGTCGAGAAACGGGCCGTATGAGTATACCCCATGTGAGTTCGGGGTACAGTTGAGATATAGTCGTGTTGGTTCGTACACGAAACTAACCGGGCCCCTGAGACGAAAAGGCTAATAACTCACAGACCGGGTGTCCGATTGACGAGCCGTCTGTTGCGTTGAGACCCCTATGACGAGGTGATCCTTTGAGATACTTCTTAATGAGACTTTTTGATACTTGGAGTATCAACCTGTAGCTCATGGAGCGGACCCTCCCAGAGACGAGCGTACGGAGTACAGAGACCATGTAGCTGGCTAAGACCTGATGACTGCTTGTCCGATTCGATTCAGAGTAACTTGCATAGCCCAATGGGGAGCACTACTTTGTGAGGTGGCAAAACCATGGAAGAGGAGTACTACATTGTGAGGTGGCAGACCCATGGTACATGATAGGAGGAGTACCTCTGTTGGCTATGAGGGGGAGCACTACTGTGTGAGGTGGCTGACACATGGCGGAGGATGGCTACATTGTGAGGTGGATGACATGCGGTACTCGATAGGAGGAGTACCTCAGCAGTATTAGGTTAGTGAGAAGTACCTCGGAGTCGTGAGAGGATCACTATACTCGACAAAGACGAAGCTCTTCATCTGTTACAGCTTCGTTAATGAAAATCCTGGTTTGAGCTGAGTCTATGACTTTTTTGTTTACCTCATGATTGAGATGGGTCACTTGATAACTTAGTTATATGTATGGGCATATACCTAAGAAGTGGTTATCCATTGATTTCATAACCTTTGTTTTTCCTCATGATTGAGTTGGGTTACTTGATAACTTAGGTATAAGTATGAGCTTATACCTAAGTAAGGGTTATCTGTTGAGATCCTTATTTGTTGTTATCCTTGTTGGATTTAGAGAGACCTTGAGGGTCTCGGGGTCCCTACTGAGTATCGTATACTCACCCCTGCATAGGCTAGGCCCGCACCTCATTGTGTTGGTTGCAGATGACGGGCGGCGCTGACAGAGGCCGAGTGTTCGAGGACTGGGTAGTACCCGGAGTTGGACCTCACAACGAGTCAGTATCTGGAGGTGGACTTCACGACGAGATGATTCTTGGAGGAGGTAGATGGGCGAGAGCATTGTGGAGGATATCTGTACCTACCCTTCAGGTAGGATCCGAGGTGGATGACCCAAGAGATGCTTCTATTCTTCTAGCTGTTTGTCTTTTCTGTTGTACTTTTGTTCAGTTGTAGTTGTACTTTTTAGTTGGGTTTGTATCTGGGCTCATTTACTTTTCAGAACTTTCATTTGTACTTAGTATGTTACATCCTCGTGTACTCTGTGGAGTTTTGTTTACTTTTATAAAGGAAATTCCTTCCTAGTTATCAGGATTTATGCCTTTGGTTCTAGTCACCTACCCTTGGCCTAGGGAAGGCGGGTTTGGGCTAGTCACGGCACGGGCCCCAAGGACGGGTCGTGAAAAATTGGTATCAAAGGAGTCGGTTCTACCACAGAACTTATAACTTTGATTTTTCTTTTCTATAAAGGAATAGTGTTAAGAGTACCGAGAGTGGTTTTCAGTTCAGGGAGTCCAGTGTTGGTGCGGGCAGCCGACGTATCCATACACCAATACCCTGAATTTTTATTTTTGACTCAGTGCACAAAAACACTAATAGCGTGTGTGTATTCAAATGTTTACCCCTTAAAATAGCTCAAACTAGGTCAGCTCCCCAGGTATAATCATTTGACCTTGTCACCTCTATTTCTTTCTGGATTTCTTTCAACGAACAATCAGCTAGAGCCCCGAGAGATGAACATAATGACAGCCTGCGAGCGACAAGGCCTCGGTACAGGGATCTCTTACAATTGAGGCCCCAGCGGTACTACCATACGTTGGGCAACCGATTCCACCATCCCTAGCAGCAAGTGATGCATGCCGCTTGAGCGCACTGCATGAGTTCCAGTGTTATAGGCCACCCAGGTTTCAGGGAGAGATAGACCCATACGCGGCTGAGGATTGGCTGGAGGTTGTGGTGGGAGTTTTCAGGATAGTGGGTACACCAGCGGACTTCATGGTGATCTTTGCTACCAGCCTCCTTCAGGAAGCAGCAGGCATATGGTGGAGCCAGATGCTCCAGTTTTGAGATGATATGACCTTCACATGGGGAGACTTTGAGACCTTCTTCAGGGTGGAGTTTATACCAGTGACTCTACACCCCGAGCGTGTTCAGGAGCTCCCGCCTTTGCCGCATGATTTTTGATCAGTAGCTGAGTCATCTGTAGGAAGTAGACAGATGATGAAGGTGTCCAAGAGGACCAGAGCAGTAGATGGACGATCTCGTGTTATAGGATCGGCAGTGCGGGGCCCCCTGGGTGGGGTCAGAGCCAGGCATGGGAGAAATGGATAGAATTTTTCCTGTGGCAGGAATGGTCACATAGCATGTGAATGTCCGACTCCCCGCACAGTTGATCCGCGGGCTTTGGAGGAGCCGCCAAGACAGAAGCAGCGGCGGGTACTTGAGCAACAACCGAGCAGTGGACAAGGCAGTAGATCTATGGAAGTAGGTGGGCATGAGTGGAACTAGTGGATGTTTTTTTGACCCTTGTACTTCTAGTTCCATTTTGCTATTGTATTTGTGTCTTTGTACAATGAAATGAAATAATAAAAAACACTTATCTTTGTGATGTTTTCTTTCCTATCCTTTTGTTAGGTTTATACTGAGAGGTCCTGGTTAAAACCGTTGACTTGACCCTCACTTTCGAGATTTCTACTGGAGGAGACCCAGTGACCTCACACTGATGCCGACAGTGTGACTCAACCCTTGGAGGCGAGAGTGATGGTTGGATATCTTGGTAGTAATGTCGAGGCCTTACAACATCATCCATGGCATGAATGCGTCATTCATGTTAATATTGACTGTATTAGGCAATGGGCGTGGTTCATCCAGGGGATGAGACCAAGTTTCTCTTTTAGGAAAATGAGAAATCTTAGCAGCTCTTACATATCGTAGGAAAAGAATGTGTACATCATACAAGAGCAGATGAAGACTGCACAGTGCAGTAAGAAATATGAAACTGGTGCCAGTCATAGAGACTCGGGCGTGTTAAATTTTTCAAGAAGAGGAAGCATTAAGGAGAGATGAGTCTGCGAAGCAGAAGATGTGGAGGCAGAGCTAGGAGAGAAACATGAGGTGGTGTATAATTCATCATGCTACAACCACCCTCCTTAGTTGTCCCTGTCAAGATCAGAGAGCTGGAGGGAAGTGGAAGAGTGCGGCTGCATGCAGTCAAGGAGTGCGACCTAATGGCTCTAAAAATGATTCAAGGGACAGTCTGTGTCCACTACTAGATGTCATAGTAACATACATTGATATGAATCATTCATTCCTTCCATGAATCTTGTCCCAGACTAGAGTTTTCGGTAAGATGTAGACTTGACCCTCACGTTTGGAGATACCTTGGGAGGAGACTTGATAATCACAATTACGCCGACAGTGTGGTTTGACCCTTGAGGCGAGAGTTTCGGTTGGAATATCTTGGTTGCAGCGTCAAGGTCTTACGACATTGGTCTCGATATGGATTGTATTCACATTTCATGCTCAGATTGACTATATTAGGCAAAAAGGTTGTGGTCTAACTACATCATCGGGATGGGTTTTCCTTGGTCGGAAAAACGGAAACCCCAGGCAGCATAGGATAAACACATGCATATGAGGGTTTGGTCGATCACTCTTGGGTCGACCAGCCTTACCCTCGTGGTAGCAGGTGTTTTGAGTTTCAGTTCTAATCAGGAAATGGAGGCCTCTAGAGTTCGAGGTTGGCAATAACGTCCTTATACAGGTCTCACCTCAATGAGGTTTACGGTGATGTGGCTGAGGCGACAAGTTATCTCCGAGGTTCAACGGACCTTTCTAGGTCCTCAGCAGGGTAGGCGAGGAGGTTTACCGCTTGAACTTTCCACCTCAGGTGCACCAGGTGCATGATGTCATCCACGTATCTCAGCTGAGGAGATACGTGCATGATCCTTCACACAACATCGTCCTTGGGAAGTAGGACGTCGATGGAAGGGTGACATTCATGGAGGCTCCAGTGGGGATTGAGGATCGACAAGAGCGTATCCTACGTAGACGGTTGATTCCTCGGGTGCACTTTCACTTGAAGTACGGGAACCTCCAGGTGAGCACATGGTAGTGGAAGACTCAGATGTGTGCTCAGTACCACTTTTGTTTCCTAAGTTTGTGTTATAGCTTTACGGGGACGTAAAGCCCTGAGGTGGGAGTAATTTAAATTCCCATAAATTTCAAGGAATTCTTTTTTCTTATTTTCTTTGGAATTTTGCAAGTGCTCAGTTTCTGACGGCACCTGATTACAAGGCCCGTTGTGCCTGGAATCAATTTCTGAAGTTTAGCTCGGGTATGTCCAGTGAATGAATGAGCTGGTTTTTCTAACATTTGAACCGGTGCTCGGAATCAAAATCTGAGGGCAATGATGAAACAGCAACGCCGGTAATTGCTTAGAAACACCTTTTCTGGAGTTGTGTTTGCTCGGGTGTGGTTATTAAAAAAACGGGGTTAACTAATGAATAAAAATAAAATATTTGCAACAATTTTTATTTTCTATTCTAAGTAGTTTAAACCTAAGAATTTTGGTTGGAGTGGGACCCACTATATCCTAACTCCACTAGGTAGTATACTAGTGAGTTGGGGCCCACACGAGCCCCACCCATTCAAATCCCTTAAAACCTCCTTCGTGCAATTAATTAAGTAACACCCCCGCACCCCCACTCAATGCCAAGTCAACTATTGATTTTATTTGGTTTATTAAATGCCTCATTAATTGGCCAACACACGTTAATTAATTCATGAATTCATTTTGAATTTCTAAAGTGTTGACATGAAGAATAAAATAAGGTAAACCTTATTTTATTATTGTTGTTTTGTTGTGCGAGAAGATTTAGGGAGAAATACTCTAGTCTTGAAGAACGTTATTACTCATTGAAGAACGTGAAGAACGAAGAAGAACTTCGACCTCCGACGAAAGACGAAGAAGAACACTAGTTCCTCGGAGATCGACGACGCGATGTCGTGTACCGCGACGCCGATGATCCTCTTCTCCATGATGCCATGTACCGCGACACCCACGATCCTTTTTTCCGCGACGCCGCCTTCCGCGAAGTCTTTTTCTGCGATGATCCTCATTCGACGACTTCATCGAGGTAGGGTTTTTATTTATGTATAATTTAATTCCCTTGTTTCTTTCGTTCAAAAGAAAACAAAGAACGTGGATCAACTTGTTGTCATGTTGATCCGCGAATGTTTTATTTGCGGATTGGGAATTTTGGAAAGCATAAATTTTATTTGAGGGATCGTGGATTGGTTTACTTCAATTTTATTTAAATAAAATTGATTATTCAATCTTCGTAAAACCCTGTATTATCTTGGATATTTGATAACACCTAACGCAGAGGGCGCGGGCCGAACAAACATGGCCCGACAACCCTCCCCAGATTGTTGTTGGTACGCGGATTGACGGCGATGATGGAACGATATTGAAACACTGATTTGAGGCCTTCCCAGTAAAGTACGGGACCCGAGATGAACACCGGCGTAGACGGAATTGAAAACAGACCACAGGAGAAAATCCGGTGGCCCACAGACATCACCAGCGGCTGGATGCGGGGGTCGGCCCTGGCCGACCGCCCGGAGGTGGCGGCGCCCCGACGCACTGCCAGGAGGAACCGCCGGCGCTGAAGCCACGGTGGCAAGTAGCCAGATCCCGCGGCCGCGCGGGATCCGGGGGAGCAAGACGCGGTGATTGCTGCGTCCACAGAGCGTTAAGGCCGCGGGGGACCGTGTCCCCTGCTCGGCTCACTGTCCGAGCCAGCGTACCACCAGGCCGGGCCGGGCTGGGTTGCGCGGATCGGTCCGGGCCAAGCCCCGCCATGTCGGGCCGCGCCCTGCCGGTTCAGACTCGGACCCGGGTCGGGTCAACCCGGTTTGGGCCGACCCAGGGGGGTGGGCCGGGTCGGATCGGGCCCAGACCCCCCATTTTCGGATCACTTATGGTTTTTTTCCCATATCATGGGCTACGGACCTCTGATCGATGCACTGTCAATTGCGTAGTGATCCTTGGATCGAGACGGTCATTCATATATATTACACTCAAGGTTTTGGAGAACTTTGGGTACGACCTGGCTTGTTCAAACACGAAACCAACTGGGCCGTCGGAGCGGAAACGCCTATAACTTGAGCTCTGGATGTCCGATTGACATGCCATTGTCTTTGTTGGATTCATCTTAGTGAGGCAGACCTTTTGGCTTACTCCGCTCGAGGTTTGGATGTAGATGGAGCATGGCTGGGTTAGATTGTACCCGAAATCCAACCGGTCCCTGGAATGGAAAAGCCAATAACGTGGAGACCGGACGTCCGTTTGACGAACCGTCAGCGGTGTTGGTGATCACGTTGAGAAACGGTCCCTATGAGTATACCCCATGTGGGTTAGGGGAACATTTGAGATACGGTCAGGTTGGTTCGTACACGAAACCAACCCGGACCAGGGACGAAAAGGCTAATAACTCATATACCGGGCGTCTGATTGACGCGCCGTCTATTGCATTGAGACCCTTATGATGAGGCAGTCCTTTGAGATACTTATTCATGAGACATTGTGATACTTGGAGTATCGACCTGTAGCTCGTGGAGCAGACCCTCCCGGAGATGAGCGTACGGAGTACGGATACCGTGTAGCTAGCTAAGACATGATGACTGCTTGTCTGATTCGATTCAGAGTGACTTGAATAGCCCAATGGTGAGCAATACTTCGTGAGGTGGAAGACCTAGGGTGGAGGAGCACTAATTTGTGAGGTGGAAGACCCGCGGTACACGATAGGAGGAGTACCTCTGTAGGCTGTGAGGGGGAGCACAACTGTGTGAGGTGGCAGACCCATGGCAGTGGAGCACTACTTTGTGAGGTGGCTGAACCGCGGTACTCGACATGAGGAGTACCTCAGCAGTCTTAGGTTTGTAAGCAGTACCTCAGAGTTGTGACAGGATCACTGTACTCGAAAGAGATGGAGCTCTTCAGCAGTTACGGTTTCATTAATGAAAATCCTGGTTTGAGCTGAGTCTCTGACCTTTGTGTTTACCTCATGTTTGAGATGGGTCACTTGATAACATATGTATATGTATGCGTATATACCTAGGTAGTGGTTATCCATTGATTTCATAAGCTTTGTGTTTCCTCATGATTGAGTTGGGTTACATGATAACTTAGGTATAAGTATGATCTTATACCTAAGTAAGGGTTATCTATTGAGATCATTCTTTGTGGTTATACTTGTTGGATTTAGTGAGACCTTGAGGGTCTCGGGGTCTCTACTAAGTATCATATACTCACCCCTGCACGGGCTATGCCCGCACCTCGTTGTGTTGGTTTTAGATGACGGGCAGCGCTGACAGAGGCCGAGTGTTCGAGGACTGGGCGGTACCTAGAGGTGGACCTCACGACGAGTCAGTATCCCGAGGTGGACTTCACGAAGAGACAATACTCGGAGGAGGTAGACATGCGAGAGCATTGTGGAGGCTATATGTACCTACCTTTCAGGTAGGATCCGAGGTGGACAACCCAAGAGCTGCTTCTATTCTTCCGGTGTCTTGTATTTTCTGTTGTACTTTCATTCAGTTGTAGCTGTACATTTCAGTTGGGTTTGTATCCTAGCCCATTTACTTTTCAACACTTTCTTTTGTACTTAGTATATTTCTGTTGATTATACTCTGTGGAGTTTTTTTTACTTTTATAATGGAAATTCCTTCCCAGTTATTGGGATTGACGCTTTTGGTGCTAGTCTCTAGCCCATGGCCTATAGAAGGCATGTTTGGGGTAGTCACAGCATGGGCCCTGAGGACGGGTCATGACAGAACATTCCTCCATGACCCAAGAGTAAAGCATGATGTCTTCAAAGTGGTTCACTTGACCACATAAAGAGAGTGTGTATGACACAACCTATTTAATGTCATAAATGAAATAATATGGGCCATCTTCAGTTCTATTGTCGCAGTTCTCCAAGCTCAGGTGCTCGAGACACTTATTAGACATCACAATCATCACTTTCTTTGATAGGGAAAGGACAACAGAATCAGCCTCGTCAATAGTGAAGGGAAATCCATGGTTATTATAAAAATACCATCACTTCTAAACTAGGGAATTATCAGTAAGGAAATAAGGAGAACAAAATAACGATGAAGCAATTGAATATATTTGAGCAGATGATATTCAATGTTCAGACCGGACCATCTATGGTGAGAGGTATGATTCTTTTGAATTCTACCCTTGTGGAAGTCCTCTTTGATACTGGTGCATTGTATAATTTCATTACATATCATGGTATTTATTTTCTATGTTTATGTATGGATATAATTCCTTATATTTGAAAACTAAAAACTAATCTTGGGGAAATAGAATTTCATGCCTTTGTGTGTAGATAATGTTGTTTATCTGTCAATCGAGTTGAGCTGAAATGGGACATCTTATTGGTGGATATGTATGCCTATGACAAAATCATGGATATAGATTATTTGAAAACGTTCATGGATCACATATTCTATTATAGGAGAACAATTAGTTTAATGACTAAAGACAACATCGGGCATCTCTTCAGAGGAGAGAGGATGGTAATGATTAGTGAAAATAAATTGTTGGCACCAATAGGGGAAACAATCTCGTATCAGTTGGAACTATTGACTTTGGAATCAATGTAAGTGATCGAGGAAGATAATTTCTCAATATTTATAGTAAAATTACTAGATTTAATTCTAAATATTTGTAGTTTTATCTCGTTGTAGGGGCCTTTTCGCTATTGGTCAATGTATCGTGAGTGAGAGTTCAAGAGATATGTTTTTATCATTCCAATTATACAACCCTTTTGTTATTTTGAATAAAATTTTAGATGTTTAGATTGATTCTAGGATATCAATTATCATTTTTTAATCAATTCTTGCAATAGATTAATTTACAGGATTGTGCGACTAAATATTTCATTTTGTTGGTTCCATCTCTAGACTACGTTGGAAATTTTCATTACACCTATTTTTGATAAATTTTTTATTTAAATAAAATATTATTACAATTTTAATTTCTTTTGTATATGAGGAAATGGGTTTTTGATATAAACATTAGATTCTTATTTCATTGTTAAATTATAATGATTTTTTAAAGAATTGTGAAATCAGTTTTCTGATATTTTTTCATGAAATTATGATATAAATAAATTTATTTGATTAAATGTATTGAAATATGGAGCCCATGGGAGGCATTAAGTACTTAGGTCGAATCTGTAGTAATATGGGCCATTTGTTACTATGAAGAGGGGTGGGGGTTTCCCATGGGTCTTTCAATTGCTTCCCAACCATGTTGTTATAGAGATATGTTATAACTATATGGGGTTCATTTTCCAGGGTCTTCCAATTCTCTCTACAATCAATTAATATATTTAGATATTTGAGAAGTACATGATTTTAAATGTTAGTTATTATATTCCTAGCTATCATGATCAATTATGATCTATATTTTTTTGTTACCGATTCTCATAAATGATTTTAGAATCATTGGTTTTGTACAATTTATATTATACATCAATTGATTAAATATGTTATGTAAAGAATGGTTTGGTTATATTTGATATAACTATTTTGATGTATGTATATGAAAATAGTTGAAAATTATTTACCTACATTATTTTGATGTATTGAAAAAGGGGAAATTAAAATTTTTTTGCATGATTTTAAGAAAAAATGAAACAAAATTAATCAAGACAAATTTTATTTAATGTCTATAATTAATTTATTATTCATTGATTACATGATATAAAACTCATGGTTGGTACCCTATTTAGAATGTTAGATTATTCTTGAAATACCTCTTTAGTGATTAGTAGAGCTTTTATTTTTTTGATACATTGAATGGGAATCCACTAGAGTGAGGTGGATAGGTTTTCTATAAATTGGTTTAGGATATGGTTTTGTTCCTACATTGTAGTTCTTCCCACATGATTACAGTGAAATAATTTGAGTAATTGTTTAGATTTATCATCCTTTTCATTTTGGACATGTCTTCTGAATATTTTTTGCTACATTTTCAGTTTTATCGCATCTATTGGTATTTTTATATTATGATATATATATATATATTCATGTTTTATTTAAGTTTTTAAATTATTACACATTTATATATGTCATGTTGTAGCTTCATGTTGTGTGAAATTGTTCCCTATGGTTGATTTTCAATGCTAAGATTCTTGTAATCAACCTATAGGGATCAATAATTCTCTTCAGTTATGTGGTGAGTTGGTTTGGGTGCTAGTTTTGAGATGATATCTTGGTAATTTCATTAAAATGTGGTACTAGATGTGTTATGTCCCAAAAACTTCTTTTCTTTTAACATTTTTTATATTAGAGATGGTATTCTTTTGACTTTTTAGGTATATTGTTATGATTACCTAACCAGCTCTTACTGTTATGAGACTAAAGTTACTAAGGGATGTAGGGATTTCATACACATGTTCAGAGTTCTTGACCTTAAAATTAGTTTTAACAAATGGGTTTCTTCATTTTAAGAGAGATTATTCTATTTCATATCAATTTCATCTATTATTTGTGCAGCGATATTACTCTGAGGAATGTTTGGAAAGATTCTCAGGTGGGTACAACTGATTATCCAAAAAGGAATCCTTTTATGGATTTTAATTGTGTCAAGGATATCATGTTGGATATTCATCTTGTAGTGTAGAATGTACTACAGGCTATAGATGAAATTTTTGTGCTACTTCAACAAGATGTTTGAGATATAGATCAGTCATGAGAGTTCTTTCATGATGATTCGATATCCATGAATGAAAAACAATGATCAAAAATAGGATGGGTAATTTCATTGAAGGATTAATAAGATCATTGAATTTCAAGATAAAACTAAGAATATTTAGGTTATGTGGAAAATATTCAGTGTTGAGGATCCTAGTATGAGATTCTGGGATCTTATGGTATTGGTGAATATAGACACAAGAATAAATTAAAAGGATATATGGGTCTCTTATTCAAATATTTTTTTTACAATTTCATTAATAAAGGATAAGCCTATATGATTTATCTATTTATATTAGGTATAGAATGCAATGTTCGTGTATATTAACCAATTTGTTTCGATGGTCCACTTTTCTGCATAGGATGTATTGATTAAACACATAAGAGATCATATGTACCTATAGGACTTGCAAAAAAATATCTTATCACACATATTTATGATAAATATTTTAACCTATATAGAAATGGTGGACTGTGATATAATAACATAAATGAATACATAATGCATGGATGGATATTCCTCTCCTTATATACTACATAGTAGTAGCTGTAGTACTATGCTATGGAATTGTTGATGTTGTAGGATTAATATAGGTGTGGTGGATGGGGGTCACTCGGGTAGGATTCGTAAAAAAAACCCCATTTATAGCTAGTGGTGTGGCTCTAACATTATATTATTGTGGAATGAAATGAAACACACAATGTTATTGTCCTATACATGAAAATATGTGTTATAGATTTGGACATTATATACATCTTCATCATTTATTTTTGGCTATATCTAGAACCTTATATAGTTAGAAGTTTTTGTCTAAAATTGATTTTTCAGAATAATAAAATCATTCAATGACTATAGGGTCCAGTCACATTGCCCTAAAGTGTATCACCTTCACAGAATAAATGATATTCTAGAAGAGGTAAATGTTGGTCCATCAATAGCGTTAGGTACCATTAATATTTCTTCATTTAAACCAATTTATTTATTTTATACAGGTGGATCTTAATCATTTATATCTTTATGTTTTTCTAATATTCTTAACCATCCAATTGATCTCAATTGGATTATTATATAGTTTGCAACACCGCTTGATAAGAAGATACAATATGGGTTTCAGTCTTCTGCGCTATAATTAGAGGAGGTGGGGTTTGTATGATATTTTATCATTTAAGATCTAGATCTATTTGACATCATCATTGGGTTGGATTAGATTGTTTTTCTTCATTATATAGTTAATAGTTTTCATCAGTATGTCTTTTTTATTAATGAAAATAGGAGGTGACCATTTCCTTATGGAGAGTGGGATCTGAGGACTATCCATGAATGACCTTCCCTCATAAAGATCATCAGTTTATTGTTAGCTATTTCTATTTATCCCGATGACAGTTGTTATTTTTTTGATCTTATTGAGGTTATTTACAATATTATTGTTGTTTTCCAATATTTTTTAATGTTTCTATCTCTATATTGGTATTTATATTTTACGATGTACCTATATATAGATACAAAACCAATTTCGATACATTTCTACCATATAGACCTAGAATATCTAAATGAGGTCAAGAATCAGATGGATGACCAAATGGTGAACTATATTGTTCTCCCTTGTGTTTTCTGTCTTGAAGCTATGGTGCACTTTGCTAATTAGGAAGATGGTTCAATATAATTATTTGTGGATTATTGATAATTTAATAATGTTACAATTAATAAAAAGTAATATTTTTGGGATATAGATTATTTTTTCAATTATTTAAAGGCGTAAATGTGGGTTTCTAAGATTGATATTCAGTCAGATTATCATATGTTAAGAGTTAGAAAGTTTTATATATTGAAGATGGATTTTAGAATCAAATATGAAAATTCAGAATACTAATTGATGATGATTGGTCTATCTAATGATTCTATAGTTTTTATGGGATTGATAAGTAATATATTATATAAGTATCTTGAAACCTTTTTGGTATAATTAATGGAAGATATTTTGCTTTATTCTTGATCTGAGAAGCAATATCACCACTTGTGTTTAGTTATAAAAATAACGGGGAGTCGCCATTCTTATAGAAATCGTGTAATGAATATGTATGGATCAAATAAGTGATTTTCATAGGGAACCTAATTTCTAAACCTATTTTATCATTTTATCTAAAAAAATATAATGGATGTTTTTTCATGGGAAGAGACAAGTAATGACATTGAGATTCAGATATTCCTTTGACCTACTTGATATAATTAATGGTCTGTCAATGATTTAGAAATTTTTGAATCACCATTTAAATCAAATACATTGTAAGGTGTGAAATAAATATATAATAAAATGTATCTTCCATCATTCTAGGAGTTATAATGATTTCTGAAATCAAATCATATTCTGATCTTACCTAACTCCAATAAGGTATATGTTGTTTTTTTATTCTTTTGGTGCTGGTTTGGATTGTATGGTCGTCTATTATAATCATGTAGTATATTATAGATCTCTTAATATCATATAAAATGACAATAAAAACCACAATCTTGATTTAGGGAATTCCATATTTAAAAATGTACTTATGTATTGAAGAATCTATAATTTTGGGGCGAAGATCATCATTTTTTTCAACATTAGTGTTTGATTGATATACATTATTAGAAGGAAATGAATATTAGGAAGAGTTAGTGGGTATAATATATTTATATATTTGACATTGATATTCCATACACCATTGGGAATGGAAAATTCATTATAGATTCTCATATTAGTAATGTGAATGTAATGACTATTCAATATTCATCAGAAAAGAGTAACCTTATGGGTATTTTTTCTCAGTTGCATATAGATGATCATATATATATATTAGGTATGGTTTTGTACAATATTAAGTGATAATTATCTATCTATTATTCCATTATATAGGTTATGAATCATGATGATGAGTCGAAAGGAATTATTAAAACCCATTAAGATCTGTAGACCATTCAGGCTAGTCTCTCTCTAATTATTGTAATATCTCCATTGGGGACAGGTTTGTCATCCCAAAAATTGTGAGGAACTTGGTTTTGTTTTAGTATAGTAGTTATTTGTTGTTAATTAATCAAGGTAATATATATATTTATAATTATGTGTCACAATGACTTTGGTGGCTGGGTATGATGTATGACATTACTGTATATGTGTCATTTTACACTTTCCAATTGATAAAGGTAAGGTATCTAAAACCTTATGGTTTTTTCCAACCTATTCCATTGATAGATTTAAAATGGGATTATGTATCAATGGATTTTTTAAGATTAAATGAGTCTCCCAAGGTAATAAATTAATTGAGGTGGTGATTGATCAGTAGAAAAATTCTTCTCATTTGAATCCAATCCACGACACCACTAAATTTGATGATCTTGGTTTGTAGTATGTGCAGGAAATTGTGGGGATATATGGGGTTTCTTCACAATTGTTTTTGATAGGTATCGTAGTTTACAGTTAGATTTTTGAGGAATATACATAATGGGATGAGGACTTAGGTAAGCCTGATTACATCTTATCATCCAGAGAATGATGGTCAGACAAAACATTCTATTCAGATCCAAGAGGAAATGTTCTGTGCTAATGTCCTATATTTTGCTGTATTAATTAATAAGAATCATGGACTGGTAAATTTATCATATATTAATAAATATTAATACTCTATTAAAATGGATCATTTGGTTGAATTTTTTGGTTTTATGAACTTTTCACCTCTTTATGGGTAATAGATGGGAAAATCGTCATTGTTGGGATTGGGTTTGTATTAAGAGACATCCATGAGGATTTAGGATATACTCCAACATCATGGTACATCTTAGATAGACCAAAAATATGATATAGATTAATAAAAACGTTCATTATATTTTTTGACACATTAAAATTTTCCCTGGTGTTTCTCCATGGTTCGGTAACTATTAGCATTGAAAATAAGGAATTTTTTCTCTGAGATATGTTAGAACATTTGAGGCCACTGAGCATCTTTAGAATATTTTTAATCATTAAGAATTGTAGGTTTTGTTAATAAGTAGTCATCATGTTTTCCACATATCACATATCATGAAACAAAATATTTATCACTATCATGATTATATTTGTGAATATATTGTGTTAGAGAAATATTTTGATGTCATTGAATAGCTAGTGGTGATAATTGAATCTAAATTGTTTGTATTTCATGGGAAATTGATTATGTTGGTCATAGTGTTATGATGGCAGAAGTCAAATTCTCATTATACCTAGGGGAATAATTCATTGATAATGGAGATGTTAACTCTCTGATTTAGAGGAATTTATTCCTATTAAAGATTTATCAATGATAGAATTTTTTATGGTGGGAATTTTGTAACATCTTATTCCCCAATTTCATTTAATTTCATTCACTTTGATTGATTTCATATTTAATAGGGTTCCACATTGGACTCTATAGGATGGATAAACGTCCCTAACTAAGATTAAATATATTTAAAGGATACAAGATTATTTGAATTAATGATTACCATGTTTAAATTTTTTAATGGCATGGTGGGTTATCCAATATAACAAAGTCGGCTAAGGTGTTTATGGATTTCATGTATGAATATATATTTTCCACTATATATGGTAAAGTTATAAGATGTGTAATGGAATTAAACAATAGGTAAAGTTTACCAAGTTCATGTCATTATCTGATTAAAACCCAAGAAAAATTAAATACCTTAAAAATGATATATTCCTTGCCATGGTAAAAGAACGTTTTATAAAAAAATGTTTATGGTTTTTTATAGTACAATGAACCCATGGATAACCAATAGTATAAAGTGATTACAATCTATATAAGTCACACAATGTTTTAAATTATGGTTCTTCTCAACAAATCGGTTTTAGTTTTTGGCCACACCCATCATATAACTCAATGTAGGGCTCTTTCCTTTTTCATTTTTGGAACCATCATTCATTACAGGGGAATTTTTTAGGGCTTTTACCATTAGTGAAGTTGTTTTTAATCTCTAAAGTTTTGATATCCTTTTTTATTCTTCATTTCCATTGAATTTGAAAATCTAGTTGAATTTTTATATTGGTTTTTTATTTCAGATGATGTTTTCTCATGTTTCCATCTTCATCAACTGTTGGATAATGTTTTCGACATCATATAATTGATTGATGTAGTGTGGAATGTGAGAATTCATGATGGATTTTGTGATCATTACTTCTTTCTAACCCTTTTTTTGTTGAATCAATTCTATTGTTTTTATATTGACTCAACTTACTTTATTCTCATTGTTTAATTTTTTATCGTACGATGGATTCCATTGTGGGACTGTGAAACTCGAGTGTTGAGGTAGGTGGTTCAATTTGTTGTCAATGTTAGTGTACTGAATTTACCTCATGTTTTAATAATTTTTATAATAAATTAAATTTCATTTTATTAATAATATTTTTTCTGTGTATGGAACAAGGTAATTGATAAAATATGGGTCTCCAAATTTTTTTAAGATTTAATGGGTTTTAAAAAAAATTAAAATAAAAAATTTAAAAGGATTTCAAATTATTATATGAATAAATGGTGTTGATGAAATGGTTTTGAAAATATATCACTTGAGAAGTATTGGATACTTAGGTAGAATTCATAGTAACAGGAATCCTCCACTATAATGGGGTTTTCTCATAGGGTATTAAAATGATGTCAAGGACTATTGTTCTAGGGATTTGTTAAACCCGTTAGGGGTTCACTATATGGGGAGTTATTATGATATCTAGAAATGATGGATATTTATATAGGAATCATGAGTATACAATTTTCTATGATAGGTATTGGTGTACTAGATATAATCACCTAGTCTATTCCTTGGAGTGTTGTCACCTGTGATTCTTGGATTAATTGGGATGATTTTTGTTTGTCATAATTTTATTTTAAATACTTAGATTTGATATGATATGTGATTCATTGTTTGATTTGATATGATATATTTATTTGGAAATATTTATATGAAATTAATGGAAGACGGTTTACCTACCATTTGTGAATGTAAAAAAGGGTAGATTAAACTATTTTTTCTTGAATTTGATAAAAAATATGTTAAATTTTATATCATGTATTTTTCCTTAATGATGGAAATTCAAGGATAATTGGAAAAATTATCGATATGGATCACTTGGGAGATGATATAATCATCCTATTACATCACACCCTACGTACCACTTCAATGATACATACACCGAATAATATATTTTGATACAAAGAATATCATGGTGCTACAATAAGATGGTGAGGTTTTTAGTTTGCTGGGGTTGGGTAGATTGATGGTGAGATGGAGTGAGTTTTGCTTCAATAGCACATTAAGACTTTATGGGTAGGTGTTTATAAATTTAATCTTTTCCACTTAGGAATTTTCTACTGGATATTTTATCCAAACTTTTCAGTTATACGACTTATGTTTTTCTGTCTCTTTTATGAAATATATATATAATCATATTTTCATATGTTATTTCATTTATTTTTATGTCTATATATGTGATTACATTGATTTTAGATGGGTGAAATCATTCCCAATGATTATTTTTGATTCCCACATTCTTGTTTCTAGCCTATGGGGATCTATAATTGCTGTTGGGTTTGTGGGGAATCATTTGAGCTGCCATTTGATAGAGGTTAGCTAGGCCAGTTCACCACATCTATCCCTTCAAAAAATTTATTAAATTCTCAAATAAAATAGTTATACATTGTTAGATGAATTTTTTTCCAGGAAATTTATTCAGACCGGTGTGTCACCTGTTATATAAGAAGATAAATTCTCCATGAAAGTGAGTTGAACCCTTCAAAAATGTGTCATCTGTCGAGTTATAAATCAGGTTATGATAAAAAAAATTAAATGTTTCCATGAATTGATGATATTTTTACCAGATAAAATTGGAAAATTGGTTCAAAAAGTGTAATCCTTTATATGGTTACTAATATAATTGGACTAGGGTGTTTAATATCAATAATACCACATTTAGGAGTTGGTATAGAAATTTTAGGTTCCTCATAAGGAATTTTGATATGTAAAATGTCCCTGATGTATTTATGTAATTGATGACTATGATTTTATATCATTACACTGATTCATTCATTTTGGTATTTTTTGTTGACATATTTTATTACACAAACATTGAATTTGTTCATATATTTAACATGAGACCCATGGTGGAAATTTTCAGAAACCATGGACAATATTCCATACATTTGAAATGAATATTATGTAATTTATGGTGATTTTCTTGGCACATGTGGCTTCAAAATATTAAATTTTAGTTAATAATTGGACGGTGAAATATTTTAAGTCATTATAGGAACCATATAATGTCATTGGGAAGTAGTTCATGGTTGGATTGTTATGTTATTATCTATGGTTCAAGAATGATTTCATAAGGATATATTTTCCATTGATCACCTTCACTCAGAAGAGATTCTAGATCATATGGGATTGGAAATGACATACTTAATTAAACTAGTTGAATCATTGATTTATTTTAGTGATGATTTTTACTCTTCTATATTATGGAAAATTAAATATTGTCCTATATGATGAATTTGGTTTAGGTTTGGTTGTCATAATTTTTCTAGGGGACATTTCAGGGATTTTGGTTCCCATAAACTTCATGGTGGATTAGACAGTGTTAGTATTGATGCTTGTTCAGTTTTAAATTCTTCCATTCTGAGTTGATTTTCCAAGAATAACAAGATACTGATAACTAACAAGTAATTATAGAAAGTAATTATGTTTTAGTGACAATCAATTAGTGGTCTCTATCTTATTATAGTATCATATGGTTTATTATCTAGTTTTATATTTTGTTACCTATGAGTAAGGATATGACTGTGGATTTTCATCATTGCAAGTGGCTGGTACACCCAGTCGTGATGGATTTTTTTTTCGAAATGAGGATCCAGTTATGGTGTCCATGTATAAATTAAGATAATTTAAATTTTTTTCCTTGATATACATTACATTATACCAAGGGTCAGAGTTAATAGACTTTATGAAAACCATAATCCATTGTTGTGAAAAAATTTATTTGGGAAAATATATGTATTGAATATTTCAATGGACATTCATGCATGCTTTGAGGAAGTAATCTGATTTGTGTGGTGATTTTATAATTGAACAAAACATATTACATTATCCAAATTTGGAAAATTACAAATGTTAAGGAAATTTGAGATATATAAATTATAGAGATCATCCAATTACATGGATTTTTATCTACCATAATCGTCATTATGGATCCCAAATTCAATGTTCTTTTTTAAGAGGCCAATAAGAGGTGATGGGTTCTCAGTTAACATTCAACATGATGTTATATCCTCCGAAAGATGGGTAGATGGAATAGGATATACATATTATTGAGTATGTGTTATGTGATTGAGATTATCAATTTATATGAACTTTTGACTTCCATTAATGTATGTTACAAATTTACTATACTACTTTTTTCTAGTATCCCATAAATATTTTTCCATTTAAGTCATTTTATTGATATATTTTACAAATCAAATTTGTTGGTATGATATTGGATAACAATCTCTACATCGACCATGTTTTTTCCAAGAGAATAAGAAAAATATAAGGGTGTTTCATCAGATAATTATAATATCATAGAGATATTATAATCCTGGTGTTGATAATTATTGGATCAATTTCTAGATTTTATTATGTGAATGGGTTTTTATAGTATTACCTCATTTTGTAATTGATGTATTCAAAATTAGAGAATATTTTCTCATTTATATGTGTCACTATTTTTATTTATTGAGTATATTAGCATGGTTGTTCATCCCATGTAATTTCTATATATGATGACATTGATCCAAGATATGATAATTGTGTAATTAATCAGAATTCACCTCATTGTCACATACCATGTCATCATATTTGAGTATGTTGATGTGGAATCTACTTCATTTATGATTGATTAGTTGGTTAATATTTTTTAATCTTAGATAAATATCCTCTTTAGAAAATATTTTTCCTTTGTTCAGCTATTATGGTAGAATTGATCAAATTTTCATGAGACAAGGGAGTGTAAGGCATTGATGAGAAAAAAGTGTGCTGAAATATCCTATGAACTAACATCGTGAATGTATTTCTTGTGAAATACAAAATTAATTCTTTTGAAATTAAAAAAACCTATTACAATAATTTTTGTATGAACCTTGTTTTGTACAGAGATCTCTTTGTTGTAATTTTTATCAGAGTGTGTCTTTATAATGTCACATTTATACCTATTTTTCATTTAGTTTTCACTTTTTTTATCATTTAGAAGTGGGGTGTCACAAGGTATTTATTTAATGGTTTTAAAAAATTATAAATGATCTATTGAAATTAACTATACAGGGGGCATAATCCAAGAGACATAAAATCCATAAGAGTCCCATATGATTTTTACCTGGGGAAAAAGACTAACCAATGGGATCCCAATAGTCGGTATGAGAGAAATTCTTCATATCCCATGTCTTGGAACCACTGTATATCTTTTGGACAACTCCTCGTTGTATGAGATGATCGTGATGTGGATAATCAGCCGGGTAAAATCAAAATTGACTTCGTTTTATCTTTTATTTTAATGTTCATAATCCTCCCTCAACATTTCAATGGACCCTAAACACCACAACAACTCTCTATTGAGAATTGTTATTATCCCAACATTGATTTATAATTGAATTATGATTGAGTTATGGACTTTTATATATATTAGTAAATTTATTCTCTTTTTTCCACACTTCATCCCTTCATATGATCCTTCTAATATCAGTAGTTGTGGATCATTATTATATTTATTTATCTAGGTCTTGGAATGAAGAAATTTTTTATATTACATTCTTTTGATCATTATTTTTATTGATTCTATATTAATGGACCATGTGTGGGTGTTTTATGATATTTATTATGGTTGGTCGTTTTATTATTTAATATAAAAAATTAATTATTTTACACTTGTTTAATATACTTTTTATGTATTTCATTAAAAATTTAGGATATGGGTTTGTTGAAAAAAATTATGAAATTTCATAGTGTCTATGATGGAAACCAATGAAATTGGGTTTCAAAAATTTACTTCTGATCTAATAAAAGTGGAACGGATTTTAACTAAATAATTTTTAGAATAAATTTTATGAGATGAATATTCAAGACAAACGTAATGATTTGAAATGAGTTGACTTTAAAAAATAAATTAATTGTTGAGTAAAACCATCCAATTTAGTACTTCTAAATGAATAACATGTATTTTAAACTCAGTCATGGGTCCTTGGAAATGGTTATTGGAAATGAATAAATATTGATAGAAATAAATGAAACCCGTGTTTCTTTACATACCATGATGAAAATAATAGATTTTTTAGATTGATGGAGGATATTCATTCATGGTAATATGATATCATTCAACATTGATATGATGGAAATAAAAATATATATATTGAGGGGAGGGAGATTATTTTTTGGATTCACCTTAATTCCCCATAGGCTGGGAATCATGGGGGTGTTTGTAGAATTGGATCAGTATTTCTCTATAACTATGGGGAACAATATGTATCGACATAACTAATCCTTGAGTCGTATAATAGTGGTTATATGATTGAACATTATTTTATAATGGTGTTGTTTGTCAAAAGATTATTCATGTTTGTTTTCATGAAATGATATATTATTTCCTATTTTGACAATGATACATTATTATGTAGAAATTTTTAGAAATACCCATTTTTCTATTATGTTTATAGGTTTGTAAAAAAATATTCTTAAAATATCTTATGAGTTGGTGAATATCATGAATCAAATAGGTTTCACTGAGTATGGATGTGAAATTGGAACAATACACAGATCCAAAAAGGGTCATGTCCCTTCCATTGAGGGAACATGATATTCGAGAATCTCTCTTTTCATGGAAATTATGAAAATGAAAAAAATTGTGGAGAGCTTCTAATGATATTTCCCCTAAAATTATTTTTTAGTATGTAGGAGAGGTAGTGAAACAATGCCCCCTCAAAGCAATTTCATTCTCCCATTGCGGTGCATGGAATCTTTTCACAACCCCAAAAATATAAATTTTCATTTATTTGGTGAAAAAGTAATTCAATACAACCCTAAAAATAATTATATTCATTTGTGGTCAGAGGAATACTTTTCACCACCATTGAAATGAATTCTCATTTTTGGGTGCGCGGTGGTCACCATACTAGCCCACAAGTAAAAAAATATATTTTGTGAATGAATGTTTCATTACTAAACCTTGGGAAATATGATATAAAATTTTTCATACCAACCATATTTGGAAAATGGATACATACCACATCTATAAATAAATAGTATTCCAATGAAAAGTTGTAGGAATATGGGAGTTTAAAAATTGTAGAAGACTATAGAAGACTTCCCTATTTAATTCATCCTCTAAATAACATGAGGGAGACCCACATATTGGTTCCTTTTTGAGAGGACAATTGTGGACTCCCAAAAAGTGTACCCCTGATCCCATGATAAAATGACAATCATAGATAGTCCCATTCATGGAATACAACCTATGCGATCCATCCAAATGTATAGGATATGGATGTATGTTAAAGGGGGTATCTATAGGTAAATTTTCCTTCTAGACTTTATATCCATTTTAATTATAGTATTCATACCAATATTGACCCCTTCATGAAATTTAAAAAAAATTATACATTCATCATACAAAATTCCATGAATTCTTTCCTTATGAAATCCACCATAGCCTATAGATTCAATTGGTATAGAAAAAAGACACATCAGAGTGTCCCTCGTCCATTAATTCTTTCATCTGGTTATAGATGCACAAAATTTGGCCTTCAAGTAGGTGGCATGATATAAATTTTCATAGTCTTGAATTTCCTAGATATTGAGTATCTCAACCTTAGGGATGGTGGTGAATGTATTATTGTGATGGACTATAAAATATGTATCCTTAAATATGAAGAGAATCAGATGAAACTCTACCCTTTTCATTTTTCAACATGATATATCCCTCTTATCCACTATTATGAAGGGAACCCACCATAGAATCACTTATATTGTAGTTGCATAAATTTTTTTGTGGGACATCCCCCTCCTTCTATATGATCACCCTCATCCACCAATAGAAAAATGGGATCACTCATATTAACAGATCATCATCTTTCTCATGTCTCTTATACCAATAATTAGACATATATAATTAGAGGTTTGTGTAGATATGTTCAACAAAAAGATGAAATCTTAACTAGGTCACTTTCATGTTTAAACAACCAAAAAAGATTCATCATTTCCTTAAATGGTAATATTCCCCATGAGACAGTCCATCAACAGCCTACCTTCATAATTACTCAGACAAACGGGCCACCACTCGAATCATAATCCCCAACCCTTTATAACTATATGATATTTGGTACATACAAAAACATGACATGTTGGAAGCCTCCATGATATTCAAACAAATAATCAATACTCCTCAATAATCTTCTATAATCCATATTAAAATTATTGTCATATCCAACATGGGGTGTGGGCGAATATTCCCTATGGGTCCTTTGGTCACCATATTTATTGGGCTATATTCTTAGTGAGGTCATATCCAACATGGGAGGCTGTATATCTTTTGGGTCCATTGGGTCATTTTGGAATAAGTTCCTCACCAACAACTTCAAGGATTTATCCTCCTAGAAGTCATGTTAATATGATATTAAACATCATGGTCTGTCCTAATCAGATTTTTTAAACGTGGTGATGTGACCCATTATTTGGAACTAATATAAATTAGTTATTATTCCTACCATGAAAATATGTTGGATTACCCTATCATTAGTATGATTTCAACATAGAAACATTTTATCACTACCAGGATGATAATAAATACCAGATCACATAACTATGTGTCTCAAAACTAGCATCCAAAATCCACCAAATTAACCAATATGAAGAACACATGAAACATATAGATGGTTCCATAAATTGATAACCTAGTATACTTGTAAGAGGTTAAATATAAAGAAAAATATAGATTAATATATATGTTTCCCCCAAAATTCATGTATGTAATTTGTTGTCAATAAATAGGGTTGATCAATTCAATATTTGCAATTTATAACTGATTATTGAATTTTTATTAAATCAAATATAGAGTCTTGGAGTATTCAATAATTCCTTTGAAAGGGGTTTTATAATTACAACATATCATCCTCTCAACCAATTTGATTTCTCTAGAGTTATCGATTATTTTCCACAATGACTAACTATTATTGGAAGGTATGAACCTGAGCCACTATGGATATGGGTGATTCTATGAAAAACACCCATTTAAAACCAACCTGACAAGAGAATTATTTGGAAATAAAAATTATAAACATAATGTGAATATTTTTAAAAATAAATAAATATATTTCACCCTTATGATAGTCTCTCTCACACCTTAACAATGTAGGAGTGTCCATGCATGTATCCTTTCAAACAATTATGAAGACTATCTGAATGTTTATTCTATTTTGGGATATAAATACATATTCAAGATCATTTACAAGAATATAATCAATTAAATTGTTTTACTAAAATCAAAAACAATATTATTCAGAAGCCGTTTCATGATCCCCATTCTCATCCAATCATATGATTTGATTACAAAACTTGTGTCTTAAAATAAGGATTTCAAATGAAAAAGTTTAGCAGTACCACCTTAATGGTAAAATTGAAACCATGGAGACATCATGATATTCCATTAAATACATGAATCCCAACCAAAAATACACTCAGCATTGATTAGTGTAAAAAATTAATACTAATCATATCACTGATTCAAATAAATTGCAGAGACATTCAATGGTATAGAACAACTTGTACACTCATTCCATAGGGAGGTGGATTAGGAAGTATCTAGTGGCCTTGCCTCAACACCACATGATTATATATGATGTGATTATTATAGAATCTACCACAACTAAGACCACTCGACACCAATTCCTCGCCATTATTGGTATATCTCACTTCTAGCTATGTCTTAGGTCACTCATACCTGATCTCCAAGGACAACCAACCATGTGATGTCGTAAAAAACTAAGAACAAGCCCAAATCCAAGTTTCTATTATAGAATCCAAACAATCAAGTATTGTAAAAACATTTGAATATTCCAACATATCTTCTCCAAAACAATGTGTATACAAATTTTGTTTTACAAAAATCATTAAATATATTGGCTCATATAGTCTAAAAATTTTTTGATGACCTATATCCAGGCCCATATACATGCGGATCGTCAACATGTATAGATAAAAATTGGACAATAGAAGAAATACATCACTTCTCTATCTATAGAACAAACATATGTACCCTTTGTAGTTGAGAAAGTCACCCCATACATTATGGAAATTATTTATGGATAATAATGTACATTTATCAACATTATACAGGTCTTTGTAGATTTATGAACATATGTTTTCATATGAGGTATATATCATTTATTTTTAAGTTTAAATATCTTTTTATGAAATTATGTGAACTATAAACTTGATCATAGGTGTTTTGGAGGTGTATGGGACTTGTTCGGAGGCTGATACCATGATTTGGGTTGGAAATAGCCAGGCACATGGTTTGCGCACGACCAGTGCACTGTTAGGATAAATCAAGGGAGAGGTCTAAAAACTGAAGGTTTTGGACAGAGAGGATCTACATGGTTACTACATTGTTACCATAAGGTTAGTCAAACCGTGTGGTGTAACCACATGGGGTGACCGTCTTAGGGAGAGAGGTGTGTACAGTTTCCACGCGGTTTGGGAAACTGTGTTGGTAAACTTTGTGACCCCTGTTGTGTGTGTTTTTTTTTTTGAAATTTTAAATTAAAATAAAATTCTCTTTTTCAATCTTTTTGGGTTTCCCCACCAATCAGAGAACCTCCTCCTATAGATCTCCCCCTTGGGTTTCATATATATGTATAGAGCCAAGTTTCTGTACTCCATCTGTTTTGATCACTGATCATCTCTACGGATCCACAATGGTGATGCCTACATTCAATTTTATCCATTGATGATTTTTGGGAACAATGGTTGTGTTGTTTGTATGTAGGCTCATATAGACATAATATTCTGTTCTTTGTCTATTATTCAAATTTCTTCCAAACCAGGATGAGTTCGGACATGATACAAGAAGATATATCTATAACCGAGGCAACGTATATGGTCTATATTTTCTTTCAGTTTTTCTTGGAGTCTTTTGGAGTATTCAGATGAAATTACATTTGTCGGACATTCCAGTGATGTCATTATTTTTATGGATTAGCTTTTAGTAGTGGTAGTTGGACCTAGTGAGGTTGACCTTGTGTTTTGTTTCGGTGTGTTGGAACCTATTGCTCATTTCAATGTAACTTGAGGGGTGTACCTTAAGGGAATATCTTGTTATACATGTTTAAACCACCCTAGGGGTGTTTTCTTATGCATTCCTGGCTAGGGGAATCCCTCAGATGCCTTTAATTCTTGAGTATCTTATTTAAGAGATGTACAAATCATTTCTTTTTGAATATCCTATTATAAATCGTCTATTTTGATGGCTTGTCTTAAGAAAAATGTGTTTATATCGGTTGATATAACTACATTTGAATGACTAATGGAATGATAAATGGATTATATGAGTGGATATTCCCAAATTCTTGGTAAATGATAATGGTTTTCATGAGTGGATATACACATGGTTGATTCTTGATGATGTGAGTGGGTATACTCAAATGTTATGAATGTTTAAATTGAATGTTGAATTCATGATTGAGTGGTTTGATAGATTCCTTGGACTTCTCTCCTTGGATATGGAAAGAGGTACTGGACGCCTAGGGTTTTCCCTTCCCCTTGGGACTTGATTTTTTTGATTCCTTGGGCCTTACAACCCTGCAGGATCTAGCTTTCATGGGCCATAATAGTAATTTCAATTGAATAGTTGCTAGGACCCCAACCGGTTCCTAACCGAGTTTCCACCAAGGATTCTCATGAAACTCAATGGAATTCATTGGGCATGCTCCTTGGATCTCACCATCCATGGTCCAGAGATATTATTACTTGGATGCCTTGGTCAGCTGACTCCTTGTATCTGGCCCTTGAAATCTACATTTCACTAAATGGTGTGGTTGTGGGATACTTCTTCAATTTATACATCGTGGTTGTTGGTTCCTTGATACCAATGGATGTACAACATGACTATGTGACTTTCTTGTTTAAATGGTTATATCTGCCTTGTTAGGAGTTGACTATCTTTTTTATTTGGCATTGAGGGATATGTAGTGTTTCTTTATAGTAGAATTAGGTAATAGGCATATGCACTTACATATTCTTTTTTACACATGTTAGAACCTTTGTAGAATTTTTGTTAGAACTTTATAGACCTGGGTAGTTTCGTACTATGATTTTTATCTCACAACTTGTTTGGGACTCCTTAGTGACACAATAGGATTATATGGTTTCAGATGATATTCGGAGAAAGCACCATAGTACAAGTAGTTGATTGTGGATTTGGAGTTGGGTCGTATAGGAACTAGCTGAGACTTGCAATGATGAGATACCTTTCTCCCCTTTTATCCATTTTGGATACTTGTATTTTATTTTTGTGTACTGTAATAGATGTTTACTAAAAACTCGTACCATCTTCATCATTTCTTTAAATGATAAAATTTTGGTTATTATTATGTATTCCTATCTACATGTCTAAATTTTGGTTGTGTACTATTTATTTCACTTCTAGTATTATATATATTTTAATTCTGTTGTGCTACTATAGTAATGAGGGAATAGTCTCCCCACAAACTCACCAAGGAACTCGCTGCATGTTGGCATCATCTCGCGTCTGGGGAGATGCCTTTAAGGAATTATAACCAACCATGCTTGAAGCACCGTTTGGGTGGCATCCGAGTCTAAGAAGTCAAAAAGTTGTATCAGATGAGTTTTTTTCAATTTTGACATACCATTTGGAAACATTTGATTGGGATTGGGAGGATATGGGAATATGTAATAAATTTTTCCCAAGAGTAGCTATGGGATAACCCAAATTGCCTCAAATTGGGTTCTGATTTTCTGGATTTTGACTATTACAGTTTATTTGATCTCACCATTGGGTGATGCACATGATTTATACTATTAATATTGATGCAATTTTGGGATCTATTTTAGTTGATGCACAATGAGATGAGGGTGTCCCATCTCATGTGTCGTATAGAAAATTGCTAAAATAAAATTCCATGCATTATGCTATGCCATATAGGATGCATAAGATATTTCATGTTTTTGTGATATTTGATGTGATGGTTGTGCCTACTGTTGTGTTAGATGAGTGTAGTTGATAATTGTGTGACATCATCTGTCAATCCATAAATAGTATAGTCCCTTATGAATTAAGAAATGAAGAACTAACGGAAAAGAAATGCATAAATGAAATTATTATATGTATGGTTTGGATGGGAGCCATGTTTTGGGTTCATGAGGTGTTATAAACCCACATGGATTAAGAAACGGCTAAACCCCTGGAAAAATTTCTAGAATAAATACATGTGAAATGGTAATGGAACTCAAAATGGTGAATAGTGACTTGACATTGATCCAACCTGTTAGTGGGCCAGAGGTATAGTTTCAAGTTGTTCAATTGTTGTTCATTATACAGTCCTATCATGAAGAGATTATTTCGAGTTTAACATTTTTTCTAGGAGGTTTTTGACATATCTTGTGCTTTGGAGATTTGTTCCTTGATGTTTTTCATTCCTAAGGTGGGTGTTTCGCATTATAGAGACCTACCACCATGACGATATCCTATGGTATTCCGTGATGGAGTAGATGACCATAAATATGAGATGGTGGGCCATGGGATACTTCTTGAACCTCCGATAGTGCTGGCTAGGGAACTTGAGGATGATTCAGACACATGTGATGAGGCACAGTTTCGTGAGGTGTTTTTTTGCTATTTACAGTCTTTCTAGGGAGCACTCACCTGGCCTGGACTATGGCTAAGATGATACAGCTATTCCAGCAGAAGCATCCTCCTACGGCTTCAAGGGATGGTAGAACCCAGGCAACAGAGGTGTGCCTAGAGGCCACATTAATGATTTTTTATCATCTGAAGATGCTTCTAGAGCAGAGGTTCAAGTTCGTGACATACATGCTACATGGAGCAGAAAAATGATAGTGCGACATTACAAACAGGGTTTTTGGGCTGAAAAATATGGGTTTGAAAGAACTAAAAACACACATTTATGACTACTTTTACCCCATGACTTTGTTCGTAGAGCGGGTGAGGGAGATTATGCATCTGGATCAGGGTGCGATGAAATTTATGGAATACTTGGCATGCTTTAGAGATCAATAGTGTTGTGTGCTGATGTATCTTACTGATGAGCTGTCTTGGGTGAGAGGCTTTGAGGAAGGTATCATACATGCTATTAGATATCTAATCAATGTATTCATGTTTCCTTCTATCACTAATATTGAGAATCAGGTGATGATTAAAGAGTAGTGCTAAAGGGAACCTGGGGGTACAAAACAGGGGATTGTTGTTTCTCACCCCGTTGGATCTATGTCTTCATGAATGAAGATCCATTTGAGGCTTCACATGACGTGAGTACATGTTAGGCTATGGGTGCAGGTAGATTTGTGTTTTTCATCAGTATGGTATGTGATTCCAAATGAAGAATCAGTGCGACTGTGACCCAGTTGAGTGTTGAGCTTGCGATAAGATAGGGAACATGTAACAGTTTATCACGAACTTCCCTCCAGCTGTGAGTAGAAGGGGTAATCATCAACTTCGGGTTAAGGAGTAGGTACTTTATCTCCACGCCAAGCTATAAACTAGATCAGTTAAAGCCAGTCAGGCCAGGGAAGTGGTAGTCGTGGTTGTGGTATCTAGACACCATGTTCGCAGAGACTGTTGGGAGGATCAGCTCTGGGCAGCCAGGTAGGGGCACACGACATGATACACAGCAAACTTATGCAATGAAATAGTCCAAACCAAAGTAGGATCATGTGTCTTCTATAGTTAGATGTACGAATATAGTATCTTATACTATTTCATCTACTCTTTTTGATCCAGGTGCCTCTCAATACTATATCTCTACATGAGTAGGGATGATTGTTAGGCTTGTTGATTTTATTTATGAGGGTTTTTTCATTCTAGACACACTGTCATTTTTTAGAACATGTGATGTATTCTAGTGTATAGAGTTTCCCGTTGAGGTCAGAGGTTGTCACTTTTTCTATAATCATTATGTCCTCAAGATGATAGGGTTTGATGTCATTCATAGAATGGACTGGCTAGTGGATTATCAAGTGTACATTGACAGCTATCATCATAGGGAAAATTTCACATCACCATAGGGTGTATTTTATATTCACAAGTGTGAATGGGATGTCTAGGGGAGCAGAGCTTGACCTGAGAATCATGGTATTGAATGGATGATATCCGAGATTGCTAGTTTTTTTATGGATGATCAGGTTGTGAGTCAAGAATAATTTCATCTAGTGGTTCAGTGCTTCATGTATTTCATTACAGAAAACTTTTCTGGTCTACCTCATTAGAGATATGTGGAGTTCTCTATAGAGCTAGTGCCAAGAGTTGCGCCAGTATCCATTCCTCCATACAATATGGCTACGACGGAGTTTCCAGATCTCAAGAGGAAGCTAGAACACATGGAGGTGAAGGGGTTTATTAGACCCATTACTTCTCCGTGGGAGTTTCCAGTCCATTTGTGAAAAACGTGGACTAAACTCTTAGGATTTGTGTGGATTATTAGTAATAGAATGAGATTATGGTTAAAAATAGATATCACTTTCCATGGATAGATGACTTGTTTGTTCATTTTTGTGGAGCTCGAGTGATCTGGAGGATCGAATTGAAGTCAGGATATTACCATGTTCATGTTCGACCAGAAATAATACATTTTACAACCTTTCAAAGTAGTCATGAGTTATACAAGAATCTTGTTATTTCCTTCGGTCTCACAAATTCACCAACTGTTTTCATGGTGCTGATGAACCGAGTGTTCCATCTGTACCTGAATTATTTTGTGTTTATTTTTGTGGATGATATGTAAGTGTATTTTCACAATTGACACGACTATTACATCCATCTTGGGATTGGTTTGAATACACTGAGAGAGCATCATTTATATTCTAATCTCACAATTTTCCACTATTGGATTGATCAGATTCACTTCTGGGGTCAAATTTTCTCAGAGACAGTAGTGTCAATGAACCCAGTAATGGTGAGAGCTATAGTTTTCCATGAACACCCAATGAATGTTTTTAACATATAGAGATTCTTGGGGATATATGGTTACTACCAAAATTATATATAGGACTTCTCATTCGTAGTAAGAACACTAATGGGACTAACTAAGAAGGGTGTGAAGTTTTTTGGGTATGAATCTTGGGAGATAGCCATTCAGGAGTTGAAAGGGTGGTTGAAATTGGTATTATTCATGATACTTCTAGAGCAGGGAATAAGTGTCACATTGTACTATAAAGCATTAGGTATTGGGATGGGGGAATTGTCGGTGCATAGAGATCGAGTAGTGGCATATGGGTCTTGGAATTTGGGGCCTCACGAGAAGAATTACCCTATGCATGATCTTGAGTTAGTTGTAGTTGTTCATGTGTTGCGGTGTTAGAGACACAATTTATTGGGAGAGAATTTTGATGTGTTCAAGGCCCAAAAAAGTCTCAAGTATATATTTACGCCGAGTGATCTGAATTTTTGGCAACAATGGTGGGAAGATTACCTAGAGTCTTTTAACATCATGCTTGCAAGAACGCCTAGTTAGGGCAATGCAGTAGCTGATGCAATGAACATGAGGACATAGATACATGCATTGTAGAAGGCCATTAGCCAACAGAATCTTATTGAATTATTTTTTGTATTGAATCTAGAGGTGCATGACATATAGGTCCATACTTTTATTTCATCTTTAGTTGATACCTCTACCCTTCTAGTCATAGTTAAGATGAGGCATCTATTGTATTGAGGAGGCATAGTTCTACTAGAAGGTGTGGTAGGTGAGGACCCTTCTGCTAGTTTGACGGTAGGTGATGATGAGATCTTGTGTAAGCATGGACATGGTTGTGTTATAGTGGATACATGTGAGTAGTTGATGTGGGAGTTTGATTCTTCATAATGGGAAGTGAATCCCAGGGTTAACATGATCTATCGTGACTTGCAACATAATTACTAGTGGGAAGGAATGAAGAGATAGGTGGAAGATTTGTTACGAGGAGTTCCATGTGTCATCAGGTGGAGGCGGGACATCAGTGACCAGAATGGGATTTTATATTAGTTACCCATCCTTGAGTGGAAATGGGATGATGTTGTGTTTGATTTTGTGAAAGGTTTAACAAGGTATCCTCAAGGTAATGATGTTTTGGGGGTTTTTATTAACATGGTTATGAAGGTCACACAATTATTTCTAATCAAGGATACCTTTAGTGTTTATGATTATAGAATGTTGTACATCTGAGAGATTGTATGACTTCATGGGGTCCCACTCACTATTGTTTAAAATTGGGAAACCTACTTCACATCTCGTTTCTTGAAGAGTTTTTAGAGGAAGCTTGGGATAAAGGTGCTTTTGAGAACAATATACCACCCTTAGACTGATGGCCAGTCAGAGAATATGATACAGGTGCAAGAGGACATGCTTCGAGAATGTGTTCTAGATTTTTGGGGATCATGGGAGAGGTATATTACCCTAGTTTTGTTCTCCTACAATAACAGTTTTCTATTGATGAAACAGATGGAACATTACAAGGCATTATATGGTAGGACATGTAGTTCTCCCGTGAGCTGGTTAGAGGTAGGGGGATACTTTAATGGAACTGCATCTCATTCAAGAGACTTCTAAGAAAGTCCAGTTGATTCAGATGTAGATTTCAACTACACAATCTCATCAGAAATCATAAGCCAATTTTCACAGACAGCCTTTAGAGATTGAGGTCAGGGATCGAGTTTTCTTTCATGTTTCATCGAGGTTGAGAAACTGACATATCAGGAGACATGGTAAATATTGGATGAGATATGTCAGGCCATTTGAGATTCTGGTAAGAGTTGGTTCAGTTTACTATTAGTTGTTATTGACTTAAAGGTACCAATCCATGCATGAAATCATCCTTGTATCTTAGTTTCACCACTATCACTTAAAACCATCACATGTTTTTCAACGCGAGGAGGTTGACCTTCAGGTTGATTACTCCTTTGTAGAGAAATAGATTCATATTGTTGATAGGAGAATGAAGTTTCTTTGAGGCTAATCAGTTCTTCTGGTATGGGTGCTATGGCATCATGACCCTATATAAGATGAGACATGGTAGAGGGAGTCTGACGAACATACTCGGTGGCTGGAGTTGTTCTCAAAAGAATCATAGCCACCCTTCAGAGAGTAATTTGGTATCAAATTTCTTTAAGGGGGAAGATTGTAAGAACCTAGTTTTTGATATGAGGTAGAAATCCTTTTCTTTTAGTTTTAAATATTTTTTATAGCCATATGTTAATTCTTAACTTGATCAAAAGTGTTATGGTGGTGTTTGGGGCTTGTTTAGAGGTCAGAACCATGTTTTGGGTTGGAAATGGCATGACACATGGTTTTTGCATGACTCATGAATGGTTAAGCTATACCATGCGATAGGTCTGAGAAACTGTAATTTCTGGATGGAGAGTTTTTTTCTGGTTATAGCATGGTAAGAAAAACTGTGTAGGGTAACTGTGCAGGGTTTCCATCTTAGGCAGAGAGGTGTACACAATTTCCACACAGTTTGGGATACAGTGCGACCCCAGCTGTGTTTTTTTTATATTTTAAATTAAATTAAAAATTTATTTTTAAACCCTTGTTGTTTCTCTTATATTCATAGAAACACCTCCCACGCCTCTCCCAATTTGGTTCCTTAGATAGGCTTTGAGCCCGAGTAATCATCCGACTTCCATTTTGATTACCAATTATCTACAAGTTTTCAAAACGGTTAGGCCTACATTCTTTTTTATCCATTTTCGATTAATCGGAATGACAGTTTTATTATTTGGATTTAGGATCATATACCCTAATATTATGTTCTTCGTCTGTTCATCAGGATTTTTCCAAACTAGGACGAGTCATGACACGACACTAGATGAGCTGTCTTCTACCGCGGTGAGGTTGATGTTCTATAGTTTCTGTCAGTTTTTATTAGTGTTTTCAAGTGTTTATCTGAAATTCCATTGTTCAGATGTTCCAGTGAGGTCTTGATTTTGAGCGAGTATCTTCTTGTAGCTGTAGTTGGACGTAGTGAGGTTGACCATGGGTTTATTTTTTGTGCATTGGCACCAGATTCTTGTTTCAAGGACACTCGAGGTGTGTTCCTTATGGAAATAGCTTATTCTAATTATTATGACCACCCAAGGGGTGTGTGATTGTTCTTTCATAGCAAGAAGAAGACCTTATATTCCATTAAAACATGAGTGTCTTGTTTATGAGATGTACCACCTCTTTTAATTTGGAATATCATGTTATACCTCATCTATTTTAATAGCATGGATTATGTGAAATGTGTTAATATGGGTCTATATACATATATGTAAATGACTGATGGCATGTTAAATGAATTATATTGGAGGATATTCCCATATTATTGGAGAATTATAATGGTTTCCAAGAGTGGGTATACTCATGGATGATGCTCGGTGGTGTGAGTAGGTATACACACATGTCAAGAATAATTAAATTAAATTTTTAATGCTTGATTGAATGGTTTGATTGATGCCTTGGAACACTCCCCTTGGATCTGGAACATAGTAGTTGATGCATTGGGTTTACATTACCCCTTGGTTCATGATTCTATGGGATTCCTTAGGCCTTGATACCCTATAGGATCTTGCTTGCTTGGGATCATGTAGAACTTGGTGTTGGCATTATTTTAGGACCCCTACCAGTGGTAAACTGAGTTTCCACCAGGGATGCCCATGGGAATCAATGGGATTCCTCGGACATGCTCCATGGATCCGGTCCTCTATGGTCAACATATATTATTACATGGATGTCTTGTTCTGTTAACTCATTGCATATAACCCTTTCAGTCTATATTTCATTATACAACATGGTCATGGGATACTTGATCACTTTATAAGGCATGGGTGTGGGTTTCATGATACAGATGGATGTACATCATGGCCGTGGGACTTTTATGTTTACGTTGTTATAGATTCATTGTTAGGAGTAGACTCTATATTGCATGTATCCGTGAGGGATTTTTAGTTTTAATTTTCAGTAGACCACTTAAATACTCTTGTTTAAACTTGCAATCATCATTTTAAAATTATTTTTAGAACTGTATAGACCTTGTTGGTTGCATACAGGGGTGTTTATCTCACACCCTATTTAGGCCTCCTTAGAGACCCAAACAGATTATACGGTTTCAGGTGATGACCTAGAAAAGCGCCCCAGTACAAGTTGTTGATTTTGACTCTAGGGAAGGGGATCATAGGACCAAGATGAGGCTTGCGATGTTGGGATTCCTTTGGGGATTTTTTTTCTTTTTGGAATACATGTATTGTATTTACATATACTTATCCGACTATTTTCTAGACACTTGTACAGTGTGCATCCTTTTTGTATATGAGAAACATTTGGTTATCATTATATTAATGACTTTTTGTCTCACAATAGTTTTCGTCTTTTTATTTCACTTCCCCAATTTAATATTTATTACATCCACTCTAATATTCTGGTAATGAGGGCATAGTCTCCCCACTGACTCACCTAGGCCAATCTTGGGTTTTTGAAAAAAACTTTTTATTTAATGAAACTGTAAAGATTTTAACTAAATAATTTGTAGAATGATTTTTATGAGATGAAACATCAAAAATAAATTTATTTTAAATGAGTTGATTTGAAAAAAAGAAATTGATTATTCACTAAACCCATCCTATGTATTACTTTTAAATGAATAATTTTTTTTGAAACTCAATCATGGTGTCTTTGAAATTATTTTTGGAAATTATTGAATATTGATAAAAACAAATGATAGCCATGTGGTTGATTACATACCATGTGGAAAATGTGTGATTTTATTTATTGAGGGAGGATATTAATTAATGGAAATATGTTATCTTACAACATTGATATGATGGAATTAAAAAAATATATTGATGGTGGGGAGATTATTTTTAAAATTCACTCTAATTCCCCATAGGCTTGGAATCAAGGGGTTGAGTGACAAATTAGATCGTTATTTCTCTATGACTACACAGAACATCATGTATCGATATAACTAATCCATGAGCCTTATGACTCTAGTTCTATAAATGAAAATTATTTTTAATGGCATTTTTTTCAAATTATTATTCATTGCTATTTTCGTGAAATTATGTATTCCTTACTATTTTGACAATAATGCGTAACTATGCATAAATTCATGGTAATATTCCTTTTCCTTTGATGTTTATAGGTTTGTATAATAATATTAAAAAAAATATCTTATGAATTTGAGAAAATCTAGAATCAAATTTGTTATTCTGAGTAGGGATGTGATATTGGAAGAATACATGTAAATAATAAGTTTCATGTCCCTTCCATTGTGGGAACATGATATTCGAGAATATAAGTTTTCATAGAAATTCAAAAATGAAATTCATAGTGGAGATATTTTAATGATATTTCCTTTAAAATTATATTTTAGTTTATAGGAGAGGCATTGAAACCATGCCCCATCAAAACTATTTCATTTTCCCTTTGTAGTGATAAGCGTCTTTTCACAACCCCAAAAATTAAAATTGTCATTTATTGGGTGGATCTGTAATTCCAAATCCCAAAAAAATATTTTTATTCATTTATGTTAAAAGGAATCCTTTTAACCACCATTGATATGAATTAACATTTTGTGGTGTGAGGTGATCAGCCTACTATCTAGCAAGTGAAAAAATATTTTATGAATGATTGTTTTATAACTAAACATCAGGGAACATGATATAAAATGCATCATAGAAACCATCCTTGGAAATTGGTTATTTACCATGACTATAAATAAATAGTATTCAAATGAAAAGAGGTGGGAATATGTGAGTTTGAAAATTAGATAAGACTATAGAAGACTTCTCCATGTAATTTTCTGACCAAATAACATGAGGGAGACCCACATATTATACCTATTATGAGAGGACCAACTTGGACTCCTAGAAACTGTACCCCTTATCTCATGATAGAAGATCAATCTAAATTAGTCCCCTTCATGGAATAAAACCTGTGGCATCCCTCAATGGATATATGATAGGGTAGTATGACAAAGAGGATATCCATAGGGAATTTTCCCTCCTAGAATTTATATCCTCTTCCATTAATGTATTAAAACCAATATTTTCCACTTCATGAAATTTAAAAAATTTATATATCCCACATAAAAAATCATATGAATTTCTTCATTATGAATCTACCATATCCTATATATTCAATTGTCCTTGGGACAAGAAACATCAGAGTGTCCCCCATTAATTTATTACATCCTCTGGTTGTAGAAGCACAAAATTTAGCCTCCATGTGGGTGACATCATATAAATTATCGTTGTTTTGAATTCCCTTTGTAATGATAATCCTAGCTTTAGGGATGGTGTTGAATGGTGTATTTGGTTGGACTATGAAATATGTATCCTAAAAAGTGAAGATAATCAGACGAAACTCTACCCTTTTCATTTTTCACCATGCCATGTCCCTCTCATCCACCAATCAGAAGGAAAATATCTATATAATCATTTATAGTGTAATCCCCTAATATTTTTTTAGGACATCTCCCTCCATCCATATGATCACCCTCATCCACCAATAGAAAAATGAGATCACTCATATTAATATAACATTCACTTCCACTTGTCTCTCATACCTGGAATTACTCATATAGAATTGGAAGTTAGTGTAAATCAGGCCATTAGAAAGATGAAATCTTAATTGGTTATCTTATAAGGTGAAATACACAATAAAGTGTCATTATTTCCTCAAAGGGTTGATATTCCCCAAGAGACAATACATTAATGGTATTTATTAATAATCACTCTTCCAAAAGGGCCACCACCCTATTTAAAATTCCAAACCATTTATAACTATATGATATTTGGTTCCTATAAAAACATGATATGTAGGAAGCCTCCCTGAAATAAAAACAAATAACACCATAATCACACCCAATTTTCTATAATCCATATTAATAGTATGGTCATATCCAATATGTGGTGATGGGGAATATTCCCTATGGGTCCCTCCATACCCATCCATATTGGACCATATTATTAGTGAGGTCATATCAAACCATTGAGGCTATATTTATTTTGTATCCATTGGGTCATTTTGGCATAATTCCCAAACTGTCAACTTCTTGGAGTCATCCTCTTAGAATTCCTCTCCATATGATGTTAAACTTCATGGTCGGTTCTAATCACACATACATAGAAGGGGCGATGTGACCCATTATGTGGAACCAATATAAATATATTCTTATTCATCCTATGATAATATGTAGTATTCCCCTATCATTGTTCTGATCACAACATCGAAAAAATTCATCTCGATGAAAATGATAATAAATTCTAGATAACTTAACTGTGTGGCTCAAAACTAGCATCCAAAATCCCCAAAATTAACCAATATAAAGAACCCATGAAACATATAGATGCTTCACATAGTGGATAACCTTGTATAATTGTAGGGGGTTAAATCTATAGAAAACCATAGATGCATATAAATGGTTCTCCCAAAATTTTTGTATGTAATTTATAGTAAATAGGTAGGGCTGATCAATTCTATATTTGGAATTTTTAATTGATTCATGAATATGTATTAAAACAATGATAGAGTCTTGGAGTATTCTATAATTCCGCTAGAAGAAGACTTATAATTACCATATATCATCACCTTAACCAATTTTATTTCTCAAGAATTATTGGTTATGTTCAAAAAATACTAACTCCCATTGGAATGTATTTGCATGATCCATGATGGATATGGGTGATTATAGTTTCATGAAAAACCCCCATTTGAAACCAACCTGCCAAGAAAATATGTTGGAAACAAAAATATTAACCCTAATTTGAATATTTTTAATAATTGAAATATATATTTCACTCATATGATAGTCTCTCTCATACCATAGCAATGTAGGAGTGGCCATGCATGGGTCCTTTCAGACAATTATAAAGACAATACCAAGTGTTTTTTTGTATAAATACAAATTCAAGAAATTTTTACAAGAATATAATCAATTAAAATGGTTTCTTATAATCAAAACCAGTCTTATTCATATTTTGTTACATGATCCTCATTCTCATCTAATAATAAGATCCAATTACAATCCTTGTGTCATAAAAATATGGATTTTAGATGAACGAGTTCATTATTACCACCTCAATGGTATAATTTGAACAATAGAGACATCATTATATTCCCTCAAATACATGAATATAAACCAAATATCCACTATGTGTTAATTACTAGAATAAATAATTCTAATAATATCACAATGTCAAATATTTACAAGAGACATTCCATGGAATGGAACAACATAAACATCCATTCTTTTGGAGGGTGGATCAGAACGTATCCACGGTCTTTTCCTCAACATCACAAGATTTTCTATGATGTGATCCTTATAGAATCTACCTATACTAATACCACTAGACACCAAGTCCTCATCGTGATTGGGATATCTCACTTCTAGCTCTGTCTCTGGTCACACAAACTTGAGCTCAAAGGGACTCCCACCATGTGATGTCATAAAACAACTATGAACAAGCCCAAACCAAAGTACCCATTTAAGAATATATACAATTAAACATTGTGAAAAAGTATGAAAATTTCTACATAATTTCTCCAAAACAATATTTTTACAAATTTTAGAGACCCGAAGCTTGACGTACATGGACATTACATTACTTTTTTGGAATACTTAATACATAAAAAAACAGACACCAAAGGATCGTAATAGTTTAGTGTCTTTGGAAACTCAAATCATAATATTCTAAATCGTGGTGAAAGATCTTCAACATCTCCCATAAAGATATTCCCCTTTTTTTATTACCTAAAACCTTTATTTATATCCTGGGAAAAAGAAAACATATAAAGGGTGAGCTCAAATGCTCAGTAAGGGTAAGCATTGATAAAATAATGCAAATCATATACATTTTAACTTAAAAACATTAACATAATGTTTAAACACCAAAATCCTGGCCAATAAAATAAAACATGGCTGTAAATAATGCATAGATCTTATAGAAACATTAATCATGATAAAATAGCATGTAAATAAAACATTTAATTGTGGAAACCATTAAGCACATGTTTTGATTTCCATAGTAGCCAAGGCATTGCTGCCAATACCATCTTAGTGGACAAAGTCCCTTTCTGAATCGAGTTCACTCCTCATTACAATCCTGTATTACTGAAGCGGTTTAACTTGTCGTTCCATCCATGTCTATCTCATGAGAAATAATTTTTACCCAATGCATTGTAGGGAGATATAGGTCCCACCCATCTCATAACAAAATTATTCTTTAGTGTGCCACAAAATCATAAATCATACATCATAGCATAACCCATGTAATAGAATGGGATTATTAAACATCATGCCATCATAACAAAATAAATATAAAAAAATGGATATCATTTCCTCATAAGAAGAATCAAACCATGTAAATAATGGAGACATTATACTTGAAACATAAACATATTAAATAATGTAATTTTAGATGCAAAATAATTTTGATAAAACACTTGAAATGAATTCTTGAGGAAAATATCCTTTCTTCTTCAAAATCATTTTATTTTCACAAAATTCCATGAAATCTTAAAAGAAAAGGGTTTTTATAAAAATAATCATGCACTCTTTTAGAGGAAGCTTCATGGAAATGAGGCGTTATGAAACCGTAAAAATCCGTTCACGCCATATACGTTAAAAAAACATTCTTCTCGTACTTTTCCCATAAAAGTCAAAAAGTACCTCGTAAAAGAAAGATTCCTTATATACCATGTAGTAAAAGTCAAAAATAGGTAAAAAGGACTTTAAACATACATGAAACCATTTTTAGAAAACAAGGACATGGATGATAAATATAACCCCAGTAAATTCTTACGAATAATCAATGTCAGATAAAAACGAGATTGGAAAAGTTATCCCTTACCTTAGGTCTGATATGCTTCGTACGTATCTGAACCTCCTGTATAATGATTTAAATAATGTCATTGACATATTACAGAATCATATTCATTGTTCTGATAACATATATGGTTAACTTATGACATTATATTACCCATTCATTTTTAAATCCCATGTTAAAGCAACGTTTTGGGTAAATCATCTTTTTTATCGTACATGTTTGGACTTGTTGTTCTTGTTGTTATTATTACTTATATCCTGATATACTTATTTCCAGAATGTAAATAATTATTCATATATCAAATATATTTATTATATATCCATTATATACATGTATTTATAATAGTACATAACATATGGAGGTAAGAAATTAAATCCACCGTTCATGGAGACGGTAAGCCATACGTACGCATGAACGCTACTTTCATTTCTATTTATTATTCAATAGAATAGGTATATTATAATTCGAGTATAATATCATATATAATATCATTAACTCCATCCTTTATACATCCCACATAAGGCATTAACGAATCACATCACTTTGAGGGGGCGGTAGTCCGCACTTCCTCAAATGAGATTATTGTATTAACCGAATATGGAAATCATAAAGGCTTGATATAATTTGGAAGTAAATAAGAATAAAGAAATAATAAACATAATATATATCATATATAAATACATTTCCATCATAATGGACACCATGATAGGTGGTAGGAGGAAATCGAACAATCATCGTTTCGTGAGGTGTTAGTTTGCCATCAAAAGAATCATTATGTTCTTCATCCATTAGATGGAGGTGTGTGTATGTTTAGTTATAATACATATCATAAAAAAGTCATAGTATATTTAGGATACTTTTTTTGTTACAAAATAAAGGATTAAAAATAGTTTAAAGGTTGGATAAGTAGAAAAAAAAGAAAACAACTTAAGAGAAACCGTTACCTTTAATTTGGGTAACTTCCTTTGGTTTGAACCAAAAAGACTTCTTGAAGTGCCTTCTTCCTAAGTTAATGCTTCTAGTGGGAGGAGAGGGATGTAGGGAGATTAATTGGGAAGAGGTTGGGTGAGCCAAATGGCTTGAGAGGTGTGAGGAATTTGATAGAAATGATCTCCTTTTATAAGGGAGAGGAGGGGCTCTTTAGGAAAGAGTGAAAATATTATTTTATAATATAATGATATTCGGTTTCTAATGGTCTAAAAATCATTATAGTCATATATAAGATGACTCATGGTCTAAATATAATCATCAAATCAGAATTGGATATGTTTTAGATAATATTTTAGTCATTATAATCTTATTTATTTAAATCATTTATTAATGAGGTAAATACTGCATCATTATTGTGTCATAAATAATTTAATTTATTGGAAGTCTAAAAATTACAAAAAAATACCAAAATGTAGGAAATATTTTTATATTTCCAATGAATATTTATAGTCGAAAATATAATTTATATAGCCCCTTATAAAAATTAATCACTAAAAGCTTTTTTTGTTAATGCTAATTTGGTCTTTACATTAAATTAATTAATCTAATGTGTCATTTTATTCCATAAGTGGCTCCATGCGTTCCCAAAATCGACCCAAGGATGCCCATGGTCGGCCATTACTAATCCAATAAGGTTTGGACAAGTGTTAAGGTAATTTTGAATTATTATAATATCCTTTTAACCTTGAATTACGCTATTTACCTTTAACCGCGGTAAATAAAAGTCAAAAGTTACTATTCTCCAAAAATTATTTTCATCTTATTGAACCAAATTTTACTTCTTGATAACAACCATGTATTTCAGATTTTTGAAATTCAATTCACAGAAGTGGTAAAATTTCATTTAAATGAAGGAGTCCGTTTTTTTAACTACCACTTAGTGGTTTCACTATTCATCAAAAATTGATGTTTTTCGGAAAAAAAAAATAAGTCTAAGATATATTTTATATTCAAAATTCAAATTTTTTTTCTATTTTTCAAAATGCAAAACGTAGAAGTTTCATTAATTAATTTTAAAATTAATTCCCATTATCAAAACAAATAGCGTGTTTTTATGAAACAATAACTATCAAAAGATCGACACTTGTTTATGTCCAATTTCAAAGTGAAATTAATTCCAATGACCAACATTGGATTAAATGGTAAAAATATACACTAATTAAACTTTAAAACCAATTAAAAAGATAATCTAAACATATAAATTATTGCAATGAAAAAAATTGTATTTAATTAAAATGTAGCGTGTTTTTACTATTCATTAAAACATGAAAGTTATCAGAATAATATGAAAAATTTATCCAAAGTAAATATTTATATCCTGATTCCAAATAAGAATTTTATTTTGTCAAATTTAACTTATATACATGTCAAAAACAATATTTAATGTGGGTTTTCCATCAAAAGGTGGCAGAACTGCATTTTTTTAAAAATTCTTATTTTATCCGAAAAATTTATTTTGTTCTCATACCATGTTATAGAAAATATGTAAGATGAATAATATTGTTATAAAATTAAAAATTTAGTTATTACTATTAATAACGGCTAGTCCATAATAATATTATAACAATATATCATTGTTTAGTGAAACCCGGTATTGCGTACTACACACGCTATCAAGGAAGGTCGTGATTGCGTGTAATGCAAGCCAAGTCAGGGTTGCGTGTTGTGCAAGACTCCTTTTTTGTTTTGTATAATATAATCCAAACATATTTCATTTATAAATTGAATATATATGTATATATACACTCAATGTTGCATAGAATGACTACTATCAAACAAACTAGAAATTGTGTGTAACACAATCCAAGAATAGTCACTACTAGAAAAGGGGGCATTGAAGCCCCCCAGAATTGGGCGACCGCCATTGGCGGTCGATATAAATATCTAATAGCGACCACCAATGGTGGTCGCTGGCCTTGATAAAAAAAATCCGGGACTTTTTGCGCCCCCTCTCGATCGAACCCTGCTCCCCCCCATCGCTGCCCCCCCCCCCCCCGACGTCGCCCTCCCTCCCCTCCCCCCCCCCCGCCTCCCGCCCTCCCCCCGCCGCCTGGCCGCCCCCGCCGCCCCCCCCCCCACCGTCACCCTGACACCGTCCTCCCCCCGCCTCCCGGCCTCCCCCGCCGCCCGGCATCCCCAGCTCCCCCCACCCCCCCGTCGCCGCCCCCCGATGCCACCCTCCCCCTGCCTCCCGGCCTCCCCCCCTGTCGCCCCCCCCCCCCCGACGCCGCCCTCCACCCCCCCCCTCCCCACCTCCCGGCCTCCCCCGCCACCCGGTCTCCCCCGCCGCACGCCCTTCGCCCTCCGGCCTCCGCCATCCACCCTCCGCCCTCCGCCCTCCCCCCACCCCGGACGGCTCCGGCACCCTGGACAGCCCCCCCCCCCCCCCCCCCCCCCGCACCCCGGACCGCTCCCCACACCCCGGACGCCCCCCCGCACCTCAAATAGCCCCCTCAACCCCGGACAGCCCCCCCCCCCCCTCGCTGCCCATCCCCCGTCCCCTCACCGCCTCCTCTCCTACAGCTCCACGCCGCCGCCGCCTGTCCCCTCCCTTGCTGCACCGCCTTTGGCTCCGACTCCCCTTCGCTGCCTCCTCTCTCTCACTGCACCGCCTTCGGCTCCCCTCCCTTTCAGGTTTGTAGATCAATCAGGTAACATGGGCTTTTAGTTACATTATTATTTTATCAATGGTTCATAAAGAGATGATTAATATTTATTTTAAATATAATTGATTTGAAAAATGTAAATGTAATAAGTATTGTGTAAATGTTTTTTATATAGATATAATTATGGATAAGAGTTGGATTGATCTTCGAAATCAAACGTCTAGAGAATATTTCAATGGCATTATTCATTTTATTGACTTCATGAGAGGATTTGGAAGTGACTATATTAGTTGTCCATGTTGAAAATGTGCTAACAGATATCAATTCCCACGAGATACTATGATGGAGCACCTTTTCTTTAATGGATTTCTGAAAAATTATAAGAGTTGGACTCGTCATGGAGAAGAATATGTTCGTTGTCAAAATATAGATGTAGCTCAGATGGATGTTGATGCAAGGATGAATGATCCAATGCATGAAATGCTTACTGAAATGGTACGTGGGTTTGATCCTGAAGGCATTGACATCCAGAATCTTGAGACCGGTGAGATAAATCTTCGCTTTGGTGCAGATTGTGATTCGAGGAGGTTTTAAGAAGCACTTGATGATGCGAAAACAGAATTATATCCTGGATGTACTTCTTACAATAAACTGTCGTTTATCGTGGAGTTGTTGCATTTGAAGACATTGAATAATTGGTCAGACACATCATTCAACATGCTTTTGGTTTTATTGAAAAAAGTTCTTCCTGTCAACGCTAAGATTCCTGAGTCATATTACTATGCTCGTAAGTTGACAGAGAACTTAGGTTTTACATATGAGACCATAGATGCATGTGCAAACAACTTTATGTTGTTTAGAAAAGAAACTGCCCATTTGGATATTTGTACGGTTTTTGGTGCTTCCAGGTGGAAAGAGAACAGGGGAAATAATAATCATCATAGTCAGATTGCGATACAGGGGAAACTGATTTCTGTAAAGCAAATGTGTTACTTTCCCCTTAAACCGAGGTTGAAAAGATTTTTTATGTCATTTAAAGTTTCTAATTTAATGAGATGGCATGCAGAAAGTGTTCATGAAAGTGATATGTTAACCCACCCGGTAGACTCTCATGCATGGAATGATTTTGATAAGAGACATCACGACTTTGCTAAAGATGTTTGTAATGTCCGATTGGGATTGGCAGTAGATGGTTTCAATCCATTCAAGTCTATCATTGGTGAAACTCATAGCACAGGGCCCGTGGTGTTGGTTCCATATAATCTTCCTCTGTGGCTTTGTATGAAGCAACAATTTATATTAATTTCCACTCTTATTGATGGACCTAAAAGTCCGGGGGATAAGATTGATGTTTACCTCCAGCCATTGATTGATGAGTTGAATGAATTTTGGGGCGATGGTGTGATGACTTATGTCTGTGAAACGAATGAAATGTTCAAACTGCATGCTGAAATATTGTGGACAATCTATGACTTCCCTGCTTATGCAAATTTATCAGGCTGGAGTACGAAAGGGGAATTTTCTTTCCCTTGTTGCAATAAAAGTAAAAAATGTGTATGTCTTAAACATTCCAAAAAATGGGCATACATGGGTCACAGGCATTTTCTGCCTCCTCAGCACAAATTCAAAAAGGACAGAGTGGCATTTGATGGTTCTAGAGAGTTTAGCCCAGCACCAAAGATCATGATAGGAGTCGAAATGTTATCGCAGATTGAGGAAGAAAACATCCGCACGGTATATGAAATTCAGGATTTGGTGGCTCCTCCAGTACGTAATATTCATGTTTTGGGTAGGCAGCGCAGTCACAATTGGAAAAAGAAAATTATTTTTTATAGTCTTCCGTATTGGAAAACTAACATGTTGAGGCATAATTTGGATGTCATGCACATTGAAAAAAATGTTTGTGATAACATATTGTAGACCATTTTAGGTGTCAGTGGAAAATCAAAGTACCATGTTAATACACGCCATGATTTGGAAGAAATGGGTTTAAGGAAATAGTTGCATTTACAGTTAGTTGAGGGAAACAAGGCATATATGCCTGCTGCACAGTATATGATGACTACAGAGGAGAAAGAAACATTTCTTTCCATTTTGAAGATGGTAAAGGTGCCTGATGGTTATTCTTCTAATATTTCGAAGTGTGTGAATCTGACGAGCAAGACATTTCAAGGGTTGAAAAGTCATGACAAAATTACGGATGTTGAAACAAAATTAGATAAGCCCTCTCGGATTCATGATGGTCTAGTTGGAGAAGGAACCACATTTGATATGGACAACATCGAGTGGATACAAGAACATCGATATATCTTGTTCAATACTCTATCAGTTGCACCATTAATGCAGTAAGTATCTTATCAATGTGCTTGTATAACTTTTACCTGTTTTGTTTTCATAAGATGATCTTTTAAACATCGCGTTATCATTTGCGGGAAACACATTAATGAGATAAAAGAAGAGATGCAACGTGCGACTGAGTTGGAAATTCAACAATCTCATTATGCATCATTTCATGATTGGTTCAAAGATTATGTGTATATAAATTGATTTTCATTATGAGTGAAGTATTATACTAATTCTTTCTGCATATATCAGTATTGATTTTTATAAATTATGTAGGTTTGTAAGATGAGGGAGTTAGGGGACCCCACGCTACCTAAAGTATTTATCCAACTGGCTGAGGGTCCATCTTAAACGGCTTGTCGTTATAAATCAATTGATGCTAATGGTTTTCGATTTCGCATTAAAGATGTTGACGACAAACGAGAAACACAAAAAAGTGGCATCGGTTGTCCCTTTGTTGATTCTGGTTATTACTATGGTCAATTGATAGACATCATTGAAGTTGTATACACACACGGTTTGAAGTACATATTGTTAAAGTGTAATTGGGTTGATCTTGTGCGTGGATGTAAAGTCGATCAATATCAGTTTTCATTGGTGAATTTTAACTATATGTTTAAAAAAAATAATGAACGAGTTTAGAATGAACCTTTAATTTTGACATCACATGTGGAACAACTATTTTCATTACTTTGCCTTCGGATCCAAGTTGGCAGGTTGTTGTCAAAATGTCTCGGCAAGGAGTGTTTTCATTTGAAGAAGATGAACCCGAGACTGTTCCGTTTTTTTAACAACAACTTGATCAACATACCGTAGTTCAATATTTATTGGGTCAGAGTGGCTGTTGAAGGAGAAACGATCGATTTGCATGCTTAATGAAAGGTATAATTGTTTTCCCACTATTCAGTAGAATGTCCTAGGATATCATAAATTATCTAATCATTTTATAAATCTTTATAAGTTTTAATCCTCACTTTTGTAAGTTAATTCAATCATAAATATTTAGGTTGTTTTTACTCTTGATTTATTGATGTTATGGTCGGTGTATCATCCCTTTGAGGAATTATTCATCTGATTCATGTGCTGCTTGAATTTTTATTAGTTCTATCTGAAATTTGGCTATGCATTGACTGGTTTTGTACATAATTTTTATATCTATTTTGTTAACTTTATGATTTTTTAAAATTCATTCACAACTAATTATTCAATCCATTTTTTGTTTGATTAACAGTTGTACAAGTTTTATTTTTTAAGAACAATCCAATTTATCTTTTAAACACTTAGGACTCATTACTGATGTTTTCTATGAATGCAGACATGTCAGGGGAAGAGGCAGAAGATCCACATCATCCATCTGAGGCATCTACGTCTCAGGGTCAAGGTAGGTTTGAATGTCATTTTCTATATTATTTATGTAATTGACATATATATATATATATAACATTTTTCAATTTATATATAAAATTGTTTTCAACAGGATCAGACTCGGCTGCTTCTTTCTCTCGCTGGAGAGGCCCTGGTCGTGGCATATTATCATGGAATTCCGACACGACGATAGATGTTTCATTTGATGAGGTTTTTCATCCTGTGGGACCGAATGCCCTGGCATTTATTCATCAGCTGGGTCATATCATACGTGACCCACATCTATTTCCATTGACCATGCGTGGCTGGACTTCTATCCCTCAGGACACATTAGATTGTCTATGGAGGGAGGTTCAGGAAAGAAAATCATTTTACTTTATTTTCTATGTATATAGAATACTAATATGTTTGATTATTTTCTTTATAGAAAAATTTGAAAGTATACCCTGAAGAGTTCTGGCCCGTGTGTATGTTCAAATGCCGTAAGATGTGGAAAGATTACAAAGGCAAAGTGAAGAAGGACCACTGGGTACCAAATGTGGGTGCCCTAGACATTTTGGAAAAAGTCCCGAGAGGTGTCCTCCCGGCTCAGTGGCGTGACTTGGTTGCATATTGGTCTACTGAGGGTGTTGCGGTTTGTATATTAATAATTTTGGTGTATATATATTTTCAAGAATATGTGATTTGTTTGAAATTTGAATGAATTGAATGTAGGAGGTGTCAACACGCCATTCTGGGAATCGAGCGTTGCAGGGACCACCTCACAGTCTCGGGACTCGTCACGTGTCTCAGATCCGACATGAGGTATATATTATTCATTTTTTAATTTATTAATTAATATGGTTATGTTTTTATATTCTTATAATATACAGTTGCGAGAGAAAGGTGCAGTAACTAATAAAATATCGGTGTGGATGAGGACTCGTGATCGCAATGATCCAGAGGTTGCAGCATTAATAGTAAGTGTCTGTACTTACCAATAATTACATAAATCTATATATTAACATATATATATTTATATATATTTAAATATTTCAAAGGCTCAATTTGAAGCTGAGTTAGAACATCTGCCAGAGGACCAGTGACAGCTTCCCATGCGACGGGATGAGATCTTTCATCACATTATCGGTCGGGACGGGCATGGCTATAGTTTGACCTATGGAGCAGGGATTCCTCGTTCTGTAGTGTCACGCGCTGCGGTTGTCGGTCCTTCTGTTGCTCATATGACACAACAGATGTCAGATTTTGAGGCACGGCTGCGCGCTTCCGAGGAGGCAAATGCGCAATTGACAGCTGAGGTTAGAGCACTGCGGGAATATGTGTGTCGAGCTGATGGTGTAGGGGATCATACGACGCAACTATATACTGTATTTATTTATTTAATTTAAATTATTTTTGTTATTAAAATATTTGTAATGTTTATTTGTTGTAGGCCCCTGGCCCACCAGAAGGAGGTAGCATTGATGACAACGCGTGACGCATCATATATTCACGAGATATGTTTTTTGTTTTTACTAGTGGGGTTGACATTGATGTACTGTATGTATTCATTTAATTTAAATTAGAAGGTTGTGTACTTATAATTTCTTTCTTTTCTTGTTTATTATATGATAGCTAATATTATCTAAGGCGTGCATTTAAAAACTCTAACCCCCCGCACCCCTGAACAACCCCCCGCACAACCGTACAACCCCCCGCCACCCCGTACAGCCCCCCCCCTGCACTCCTGTACAGCCCCCCGCACCCCCGTACAGCCCCCCGCACCACCGTACAGCCCCCCGCACCCCCTTACAAGCACCCCTCACCCCCGTACAGCCCCCACACCCCCGGACAACCCCCTCCCCCCCCCCCCGCACCCCCGTACAGCCCCCCGCACCCATGAACAGCCCCCCCACACCCCCGTACTGCCCCCTGGCACACCCGGACAGCCCCCCGCACCCCCGGACAGCCCCCCAGCACCCACGTACAGCCCCCCGCACCCCCGGACAGACCCCCCCCCCGTACACCCGTACAGCCCCCCGCACCCCCGGACAGCCCCCCGGCACCCCCGGACAGCCCCCCGGCACACCCGGACAGCCCCCCGCACCCCCGGACAGCCCCCCCGCACTCCCCGTACAAGCCCCCGCACCCCCGGACAGACCCCCCGCACCCCCGTACAGCCCCCCCCCCCCCCCCGCACCCGCGGACAGCCCCCCCGCACCCCCGTACAGCCCCCCTCACCCCCGTACATCCCCCCCGCACCCCCGTACAACCCCCCGCACCCCCGTACAACCCCCCGCACCCCCGTACAGCCCCCCCGCACCCCCGTACAGCCCGCCCGCACCCCCGTACAGCCCCCCGCACCCCCGTACAGCCCCCCCGACACCCCTGTACAGCCCCCCGCACCCCCGGACAGCCCCCCCGCACCCCCGAACAGCCCCCGGACCCCCGTACAGCCCCCCGCACCCCCGTACCGCCCCCTGGCACCCCCGGAGAGCCCCCCGCACCCCCAGACAGCCCCCTGCACCCCCGTACATCCCCCCACACCTCCGTACAGCCCCCTGAACACACGGACAAACCCCCCCCCCCCCGCACCCCCGTACAGCCCCCCGCACCACCGGGCATCCCCCCCGCACCCCCGGACAGCCCCCAGCACTCCCTCGTCCACCCCCTCGCACCCTCGTACAGCCCCCCCCCCCCCCCCCGCCCCCGCACCACCCGAACGACCTCTGAATGCCACGAAACCGTACGACAACAGCCTGTGCGTGAATTGTGAAATGGTCGGCCAGACGACACATCATTCGAAGGTGTCGTTTGACCGCGGCGGCCGGAAATGCGTTTCCGGCGCCATAAAACACCAAAACGGTGTGCGGCGGTCCAATTCGGACCAAACGTGCTCCGAACGACCTTAAACCGCACAAGAACGATAGTAATATTATTCCTGAGATGCAGGAGGAGGCGGCACATCCATCGGACGTGCGGTGCGCGCGGCACGACCGAATGTGTCGTTTTCAGCAGCGCGGCGCGCACTGAAATTGCGCATCGAGGGGTCAAAACCACCCGAACGACCTCTGAATGCAACGAAACCGTACGACAACATCCGGTGCGTGAATTGTGAAATGGTCGGCTAAAAGGCACGTCATTCGGAGGTTCCGTTTGACCGCGGCGGCTGGAAACGCGTTTCCGGTGCCATAAAACACAAAAACGGCGTGCGTCGGTCCAATTCGGAGCAAACGTGCTCCAAACGACCTCAAACCGCACGAGAACAATAGGAATATTATTCCTGAGATTCAGGAGGAGGCGGCACATCCATCGGACGTGCGGTACGCGCGACACGACCGAATGCGTCGTTTTCAGCAGCTCAGCGCGCACTGAAATGGCGCGTTGGGGGGTCAAAACCACCCGAACGACCCTTGAATTCCACGAAACCGCACGAAAACATCTGTTGCGTGAATTGTGAAATGTTCGGATAGACGGCATGTCAATCAGAGTTGTCGATTGACCGTGGCGGCCAGAAACGCGTTTCCAGAGCCATAAAACACCAAAACGGCGTGCGGCGGTCGAATTCGGAGAAAACGTGCTCCGAACGACCTGAAACCTCACAAAAACGATAGGAATATTATACCTGAGATGCAGGAGGAGGTGGAACGTCCATCAGATGTGTAGTTCTCATGGCACGACCGTATGCGTCGTTTTCAGCAGCTCGGCGCGCGCTGAAATTCCGCGTCTGGGGGTCAAAACCACCCAAATGACCTCCGAATGCTACAAAACCGCACGAAAACATCCGTTGCATGAATTGTAAAATGGTTGGAAAGACGACACGTCAATCGGAGGTGACATTTGACCGTGGCGGCTGGAAACGCGTTTCCGGAGTCATAAAACACCGAAACGGCGTGCGGCTGTCGAATTTGGACCAAACGTGCTCCGAAAAACCTGAAACTACATGAGAATGATTGGAATATTATTCCTTAGATGCAGGAGGAGGCGGCACGTCCATCGGACGTGCGGTGCGTGCGGCACGACTGAATGCTTCGTTTTCAGCAGCTCGACACGCGCTGAAATGGCGCGTTGGGGGGTCAAAACCACCCGAACGACCTCCGAATGCCACGTAACCACACGAAAACATCCGTTGTGTGAATTGTGAAATGCTCGGAGAGACGACACGTCAATCGGAGGCGCTGTATGACCGCGGCAGCCGAAAACGCGTTTCTGGAGTCATAGAACACCAAAACGGCGTGTGGCGGTCGAATTCGGAGCAAACATGATTTGAAATACCTGAAACCGCACGAGAACGATAGAAATATTATTCTTGAGATGCAGGAGGAGGTGACACATCCATCAGACGTGCGGTGCGCGCGACACGACCGAATGCATCATTTTCTGCAGCTCGGCGCACACTGAAATGGCGCGTTGGGGGGTCAAAACCACTCGAACGACCTTTAAATGCCACGAAACTGCACGAAAACATCCGTTGCATGAATTGTGAAATGGTCGGGCAGACGACACGTCAATCAGAGGTGCCGTTTGACCGCGGCAGCCGGAAACGCGTCTCTAGAGTCATAAAACACCAAAACGGTGTGCGACGGTCGAATTCGGAGCAAATGTGCTCTGAACGACCTGAAACCGCACGAAAACAATAGAAATATTATTCCTGAGATGCAGGAGGAGGCGGCACGTCCATCAGACGTGTGGTGCGTGCGGCATGACTGAATGCGTCATTTTCAGCAGCTCGGCGCGCGCTGAAATGGGGCGTTGGGGGGTCAAAACAACCCGAACGACCTCTAAATGCCACGAAACCGCACTACAACATCCGTTGCATGAATTGTGAAATGTTCGGACAGACGAAACGTCAATTGAAGGTGTCGTTTGACCGCGGCGGCCGTAAACGCGTTTCCTTAGCCATAAAACACCAAAACGGCGTGCGACAGTCGAATTCGGAGCAAACGTGCTCCGAACGACCTGAAACCGCACAAGAATGATATGAATATTATTCCTGAGATGCAGGAGGAGGCGGCACGTCCATCGGACATGTGGTGCGCGCGGCACGACCGAATGTGTTGTTTTCAGGAGTTCGGCGTGCGCTGAAATTGCGCGTCGGGGTGTCAAAACCACCCGAACGACCTCCGAATGGCACAAAACCGCACGACTACATCCGTTGCGTGAATTTTTAAATGGTCGGATAGACGGCACGTCAATCGGAGGTGTCGTTTGGCCGCGGCGGCCGAAAGCGCGTTCCCGGAGTCATAAAACACCAAAACGGCGTGCGACGGTCGAATTCGGAGCAAAGGTGCTCTGAACGACCTGAAACCGCACGAGAACGATAGGAATATTATTCCTGAGATGCAGGAGGAGGCGGCATGTCCATCGGACGTGCGGTGCGCACGGGACGACCGAATGCGTCGTTTTCTGCAGCTCGGCGCGCGCTAAAATTGCAGGTCGGGGGGTCAAAACCACCCAAACGACCTCCGAATGCCACGAAACCGCACGACAACATCCGTTGCGTGAATTGTGAAATGGTCGGACAGATGACATGTCAATAGGAGGTGAAGTTTGACCGCGGCGGCCGAAAACGCGTTTCCGGAGTCATAAAACACCAAAACGGCGTGCGACGGTCGAATTCGGAGCAAACGTGCTCCGAAAAACCTGAAACCGCACGAGAATGATAGGAATATTATTCCTGAGATGCAGGAGGAGGCGGCACATCCATAGGACGTGCGGTGCGCGCGGCACGACCGAATGCGTCTTTTTCAGCAGCTCGGCGCGTGCTGAAATGGCGCGTTGGGGGGTCAAAACCACCCGAACGACCTCCAAATGCCATGTAACCACACGAAAACATCCGTTGCGTGAATTGTGAAATGGTCGGAGAGACGACACGTCAATCGGAGGTGCTGTTTGACCGCGGCGGCCGAAAACGCGTTTCTGGAGTCATAAAACACCAAAACGGCATGCGGCGGTCGAATTCGGAGCAAACGTGCTCCGAAAAACCTGAAACCGCACGTGAACGATAGGAATATTATTCCTCAGATGCAGGAGGAGGCGGCACGTCCATCGGACGTGCGTTGCGTGCGGCACGACCGAATGCGTCGTTTTCGGCAACTCGGCACGCGCTGAAATGGCGTGTTGGGGGGTCAAAACCACCCGAATGACCTCTGAATGCCACGAAACCGCACGACAACATCCGTTGCATGAATTGTGAAATGGTCAAGTAGACGGCACGTCAATCAGAGGTGCCGTTTGACCGCGGTGGCCGAAAACGCGTTTCCGGAGTCACAAAACACCAAAACGGCGTGCGACGATCGAATTCGGAGCAAACATGCTCCAAATGACCTGAAACCACACGAGAACGATAGTAATATTATTACTAAGATGCAGGAGGAGGCGGCATGTCCATCGGATGTGCGGTGCACGCGGCACGACCGAATGCGTCGTTTTCAGCAGCTCGGTGCACGTTGAAATGGCGCGTTGGGGTGTCAAAACCACCCAAACGACCTCTGAATGCCATGAAACCACACGACAACATCCATTGCATGATTTTGAGATGGTCGGATATACGGTATGTCAATCGGAGGTGTAGTTTGACTGCGGCGGCCAGAAACGCGTTTCCGGAGCCCTAAAACACCAAAACGGCGTGCGGCGGTCGAATTCGGAGAAAACGTGCTCTGAACGACCTGAAACTACATGAGAATGATAGAAATATTATTCCTGAGATGTAGGAGGAGGAAGAACATCCATCGGACGTGCAGTGCGCGCGGGACGACCGAATATGTCGTTTTCAGCAGCTCGGCGCGCTCTGAAATTGCGCGTCGGGGTGTCAAAACCACCCGAACGACCTCCGAATGCCACGAAACCTCTTGAAAACATCCGTTGCATGCATTGTGAAATGGTCGGATAGACGGCATGTTAATCGGAGGTGTCGTTTGACCACGGTGGCAAAAAACGCGTTTCCAGAGTCATAAAACACCAAAATGGCGTGCAGTGGTCGAATTCATAGCAAACGTGCTCCGAAAGACCTGAAACCGCACGAGAATGATAGTAATATTATTACTGAGATTCAGGAGGAGGCGGCACATCCATCGGACGTGCGGTGCACGCGGCATGACCGAATGCGTCGTTTTCAGGAGCTCGGTGCGCGCTGAAATTGCGTGTCGGGGGGTCAAAACCACCCGAACGACCTCCGAATTTCACGAAACCACACGACAACATCCTTTGCGTGAATTGTGAAATGGTCGGACAGACAGCACATCAATCGGAGGTGACGTTTGACCGCAGCGTCCGGAAACAGTTTTCCGGAGTCATAATACACCAAAACAGCGCGCGCTGGTCAAATTCGGAGAAAACATGCTCCGAAAACCTGAAACCACACGAGAAAGATAGGAATATTATTCCTGAGATGTAGGAGGAGGCGGCACGTCCATCGGACATGCGGTGCACGCGGCACGACCGAATGCGTCGTTTTCAGCAGCTCGGCGCGCGCTGAAATGGCACGTTGGGGGTTCAAAACCACCCGAACGACCTCCGAATGCCACGTAACCGCACGATAACATCTGTTGCATGAATTGTGAAATGGTCGGAGAGACGGCACGTCAATCGGAGGTGACGTTTGACCGCGGCGGCCGAAAACGCGTTTCCGGAGTCACAAAACACCAAAACGGCGTGCGGCGGTCAAATTCGGAGCAAATGTTCTCCGAAAAACCTGAAATGATAGCATTTCTTAAATCGTGGGTTTTAAATTATTATAGCACCATGATTCGATATTATACATATATTTAATATTATATATATTAAAACATTTAAAATATATTATATATATATATATATTTAAACTATTGTATTTAATAGTATATATGTGAATATTATTTTTAATATATATATATATATTTATTTATTTATTTCAGTGGACATTTTTTTAAAAAAAAAATCTACAGCGACCGCTATTGGCGGTCGCTGGGTGGCCGCTAGAGCCCTATAGCGACCGCTTTTGGCGGTCGCTAATGGCTGTTTTTTTAGTAGTGAGTGTTGCGTATACTGCAAGCTAATACGGTGTTGCGTATAACACAAAATAATCTTGGTGTAGCGTACAATAGAAGAGATCAATGAAATTTAAAAGAATAATTCTAATAAAATCTCAGGTTGTTACATTCTACCCCCCTTAAAATGATTTTCTCCCTCGAAATTCGTCAAGGTTATCAATGGTTTACTACTTGAAAGTTTCATTCATATAAACCCACATCGTAAAAAGGAATACTAAAACTTCATTTTAAAAAGAAAAGTTAGAAAAAAAACAGATACCCAAAGTAACTCATCACTTGGGTTCCCACATAGGAGATCATAGGTGAAAATATGGATATGGAAGATAAATCTAACCATCGTGTTCTGATGAAGAGTGGTAGAGAACTTGGCTATGAAAAAGCCAACAATAACAAAGACATAAATTTGTGATGATCTAAGGTACCTTCTGATTAATCAGATATAAGAGCACTAGGACAACATTTTTGGTTTTCAATATCATTTCCCTAATGTTGAAAATTTTGAATTAGAAGAAATACTTATTTCATTTTGGTACAATATCATTGTTGTTTGTGCATTGAACAATTTCTACTTCATCTCTTAAAGAAATGAAGTTGAATTTGTGTTCCGGGAAGTGTTAGCAGATCATGTGATAGAATGATAGGTCATTCCATCTGTCTCAAACATAAGGTTAGAAAAATATATATATATAAGTCCATCTATGGTGATATTAATTGTATATGGTTCCAAAAATGGACTTATACTTCATCTATCATACAGATTAATATAATAAAACTAGTTTCTACTAACGAGGGACTTCCTATAGAGCTGTGGTAGGTGATAAAGGCCTGTCACACTTTGGTTGTGGGTTCGATTCACACAGCCTTGTCCGACGCGACGGGTTGTCGCCCTTCTTGCAGGTTTTCATTTTTTCTAAAACTACATTATTATAACATTCCATAAATAATATCGATAAAAATTCTAGACATAAACAATTATATTAGATGTCCAACTTAACCCATTCCAACCTTTAAGCTTATCGAAAATACTTCTGTCCAATGATATAGTGTAAAGAAAATGATTACTAGAAATATCATCAACCAAGCATGTGAATACCATCATTTATCCCCCATATAAAATATATCTTATTGGTCACATTCCAAACATGTGAATACCTTAATCATGTATTCTCTTGAAAAAAGAATACACATTGAACCTTATTGAAAACATGAATGATTCCAAAAGTTAACTCTTTCCCTATACAAAAATCCCAAAAAATTTCTATACTCAAACCATGATATCACATTGTCCTTATATTTGTCATGAGCTCATGAATACTGTCAAACACTTCATTTTCTATTTATCCCTTCTTTATACGCATGTCATTTATTTTCCAAAAATATCTGAATAACCTTTCATGGTTACTAGTACCATTCATCATATACTTTCAAAGCTCAAGCAAAGGCAACAGTGTAACAATCCTTAGATTTTTCTTTATTCCATAGTACCATACATTATTCTTGATAAACATATAATCATTACACTAGCTTATTAATCTAATAAATGAGCTTCATCATTTCATCCGTCTAATATATCATTTGTAGTCTCTTCATAATCATCCACATAAATACTACCCATATGACCATGCTGATTCTCTTTATGAGATTTTCCCTTAGTGCATTGGTTTGCATAATGCCCGCACATTCCATATTTAAAACACTTAACCATTGTTGATGTCTTAGCAATACCATTTTCATTATCCATGGTGTTAACTGAACCTTTTCCTCTACAATTACTAGCTTTGTTTCCTTCTTTTCCACACCCAAAGCATCTTCCAGTTCCTTTGAAACATTTTCCTTGATGTCTCTTCCCACATGACTTACATGAGGGAAATTGAACTTTCTTTCCTCTGTGATCATCATAAAACTCCATCTTTCTCTTATTAGTTGAGTCAGGAAACTTACCAAATCTGAGATTATTGATCATATTATGAGATTGCTGATTAGGAATAATAACAATGTTTCGCCTTCTAAATCCAATTTAATTTTCTTGATCATGAAGAATATCATTCCATTTTCCACCATATTCTCCATTATCATGAATCTTCCTATTTCTATCCATTTTCTAAAACCCTAAAACTATAGTGTGAGAGAAAAAAATCAAGATAGGTAAAACAAAATAATAAAGGGGGAGTAACTTCAATATATAACATCTTAGGTTTAATTCTAAGATCTTTACCGTAATTATAGGACTATAACCTATAATTATACTTAACCTTAAGGACATCCCTCGACATACCTTAGAAATATCTCTAGGGATCTCACTAAAGTTTTCGCATCCTAGTTCCTGAAGGTTAACTAAATCTTTCCTCTGATACCAACTGTAGAGACCCAAAACATGACGTACATGGACATTACATTACTTTTGAGAAATACGTAATACATAACAAAAACAGACTCCAAAGGACCGTAATAGTTTAGTGTCTTTGGAAACTCATATCATAATCTTCTAAATCATGGTGAAAGATCTTCATCATCTCCCATTATGATATTCCCCTTTTTTTCTTACCTAAAACCATTTTTTATATCCTGGGGAAAAGAAAACATATAAACGGTGATCTCAAATGCTCATTAATGGTAATCATGGATAAAATAAAGCAAATCATATACATTTGAACCTAGAAACATTAACATAATGTTTAAACATCAAAATCTTGGGCAGTGACATAAAACATGGAAGTACGTAAGGTATAGATCATAAAGAAACATTAATCATGATAAAATAGCATGGGAATAAAACATGTAATTGTGGAAACCATTAGGCACATGTTATGATTTGCATAGTAGTCAAGGCATTGCTTCCAAGATCATCTTAGTGGACAAAGTCCCTTTCTGAATCGAGTTCACTCCTCGTTCCAGTCCTGTATTACTGAACTGGTTTAACTTCCCGTTCCATCCATGTCTATCTGATGAGATACAAATCTTTACCCAATGCATTGGAGGGGGATATAGGTCCCACACATCTCATAATTAAATCATTCTTTCGTGTGCCACAAAATCATAAATTATACATCATAGCATAACCCATGTAATAGAACGAGATTCTTAAACATCATGCCATCATAACATAATTCATATGAAAAAATGGATATCATTTCATCATAAGAAGAATCAAACCATGTAAATAATGGAGACATTATACTTGAAACATAAACATATTAAATAATGTCATTTTAGATGGACAATAATTTTGATAAAACACATGAAATGAATTCTTGAGGAAAATATACTTTCTTATACAAAATAATTTTCTTTTCACAAAATTCCATGAAATATTAAAATAAAAGGGGTTTTTTTTTAAAATAATCATTCAATATTTTAGAGGAAGCTTCATGAAAATGAGGCGTTATGAACCCGTAAAAATCCATTCACGTCGTATAAGTTAAAAAACATTCTTCTCATAATTTTGCCGAAAAAGTCTAAAAGTACCTCGTAAAAGAAAGATTCCTTACATACCATGTAGTAAAAGTCAAAAATGGGTAAAAATTACTTTAAAAATAAATGAAACCATTTTTAGAAAACAGGGACATGGATGAAATATATAACCCTAGTAAATACTTACGAATAAACAATCTCGGATAAAAACAAGATTGGAAAAGTTATCCCTTAACTTAGGTCTGATATGCTTTGTAGATATCTGAACCTCATGTACAATGATTTAAATAATGTCATTGACTTATTACAGAATCATATTCATTGTTATGATATCATATATAGTTCACTTATGACTTTATATTACCCGTTTTTTGTACATCCCATGTTAAAGCAACGATTTGGGTAAAATCATCTTTTTTATCAGAAATGATTGGATATGTTGTTCTTGATGTTATTATTACTTATATCATGATTTACATACTTCCAGAATGAAAATAATTATTTATATATCATATATATTCATTATATATCCAGTATATACATGTATTGAAAATAGTACATAACATATGGAGGTAAGAAATGAAATGCACCGTTCATGGAGACGGTAAGCCGTACGTACGCCTGAATGCTACTTTCATTTATATTTATTATTTAATGGAATATTTATATTATAATTAAAGTATAATATCATATATAATATCATTAACTCCATCCTTTATACATCCCACATAAGGCATTAACGAATCACATCACTTTGAGGGGGCGGTAGTCCGCACTTCTCAAATGAGATTATTGTATTTACTGAATATGGAAACCCTAAAGGCTTGATATAATTGGGAAGTAAAGAAGAATAATGAAATCATAAACATAGTATATATCAAATATAAATATAGTTCCATCATAATGGCCACCATGAGAGGCAGTAAGAGAAAATCGAACAATCATCGTTTCGTGAGGCGTTAGTTTGCCATCCACAGAAACATTATATTCTTCATCCATTAGATGGAGGTGTTTGTATGTGTAGTTATAATACTTCTCATAACAACATCATAGTATATTTAGGATATTGTTTTTGTTACAAAATAAAGGATTAAAAAGAGTTTAGGGGTTGGAGAAGTAGAATAAAAGAAAACAACTTAAGAGAAATTGTTACCTTAAATTTGGGTAACTTCCATTTGATTGAACCAAAAGGACTTCTTGAAGTGCCTTATGCCTAAGTTAAGGCTTATAGAGGGAGTAGAAAGATGTAGTTAGATTAATTGGGAAGAGGTTGGACGAACCAAATGGCTTGATAGGTGTGAGGAATTGGATATAAATGGTCTCCTTTTATAAGGGAGAGGAGGGGATCTTTAGGAAAGAGTGAAAATATTAATTTATAATATAATGATATTCTGTTTATAATGGTCATAAAATAATTATAGTAGAATATAAGATAACTCATGGTCGATATATATTCATCCCATCAGAATTGGAAATGCTTTGGATAATATTTTAATAATTATAATCTTATTTATTTAAATAATTTATAAATGAGATGAATACTGCATCATTATTGTGTCATAAATAATTTACTTTATATGATGTCTAAAAATTATAAAAAAATACCAACATATATTAAATCTTTTTATCTTTCCAATTAATATTTATAGTATAAAATATAATTTAAATATCCCGTTATAAAAATTAATTACTAAAAGATATTTTTAATGCCAATTTTGTCTTTAAATTAAATTATTTAATCTAATGTGGCATTGTCTTTCATAAGTGGATCCATGGGGTCCCAAAATCTACGCCAGGATTCCCATGGTCGGCCCTTACTCATCAAATAAGTTTTGGACAAGTGTTAAGGTAATTTTGAATTATTATAATATCTTTTTATCATTGAATTACCCTATTTACCTTTAACCGCGGTAAATAAAAGTCAAAAGTTACCCTTCACCAAAAATTATTTTCATCTTATTTAACCACATTTTACTTCTTGATAACAACAATGTATGCCGGATTTTTGAAATTCAATTCACAGATGTGGAAATGTTTAATTTAAATGAAAGTGTCATTTTTTTAACTACCACTAAGTGGTTTCACTATTCATAAAAAATTGATGTTTTTTAGAAAAATACCAGAAATTCAGCCTAAGATATATTTGATATTATGAATTCAAAAATGATGTCTATTTTTCCAAATTCAAAAAATAGAAGTGTCATTAATTAATTTTAAATGTAATTCCCGTTTTGAAAACAAGTAGTGTGTTTTTAAGAAACAATAACTATGAAAAGATCGACACTTGTTTATGTCCAATTTCAAAGTGAAATTAATTCAAATGACCAACATTGGATTAAATGGTAAACATATATATTATAATTACACTTTAAACCAATTAAAAATATAATCTAACCATATAAATTATTTCATTGAAAAAAATTGTTTTTAATTAAAATATAGCGTGTTTTTACTATTCATTAAAATTTGAATGTTATCAGAATAATATGAAAATTTTATCCAAAGTAAATTTTTATATCCTGATTCCAATGAAGAATTTTATTTTGTCAAATTTAACTTATATACATGTCAAAAAAAAGATATAAAGTGGGTGCACCATCAAAAGGTGGCAAAACTGCATTTTTTTAAAAAATACTTATTTTATCCAAAAAATTTATTTTGTTCTCATAACATGTTCTAGAAAATATGTAAGATGAATAATAATGTTATAAAATTCAAATTTTAGTTAATACTATTCATAATGTATAGTCCATAACAATATTATAACAATATATCGTTGTTTAGTGAAACCCGGTATTGCATACTACACACGCTATCGAGGAAGGTCGTGATTACGTGTAATGCAAGCCAAGTTAGGGTTGTGTGTTGTGCAAGACTCCTTTGTTTTTTTGTATAATAGAATCCAAACATATTCCATTCATACATTGAATATATATATATATATACACACTCAATTTTGCGTAGAATGACTACTATCAAACAATCTTGAAATTGTGTGTAACACGATCAAAGAATAGTGTTGCGTATACTGCAAGCTAATAAGGTGTTTCGTATAGCACAAGATAATATTGGTGTAGTGTACAATAGAAGGCATTAATGAAATTAAAAATAATAAATCTAATAAAATCTCAGGTTTTTACACAAATAGTGATTCACAGAAATCATAGAAATATATCAGAACATATAGAATAAAAATAGTGGTAAAAACCATATCATGAACCATGGACATGAGTATCATCAACACGTATTGATAAAAAATGGGACAAGATAGGAAATTCATAACTTCTATATCTATGGAACAAAAATATGTCTCCTTTATAGTTCAGAACGTTACCCCATACATCATAGAAAAGATTGATGTATAATAATCAAAAGTGCTTAACATTATACAGGTCTTCCTGTATGTAAGTACCCATGTTTTTGTATGAGGTAATAATATTTTCAAATTCCATTTAAATATATTGTTATGATATTATGTGAATTATTAACATGATCACATGTGTTTTGGAGGTGTCTAGGATTGTTTGGAGGCTGGAACAATGTTTGGGGAAGGAAATGGCATGGCTCATGGTTTGCTCATGGTCTTCGCATAGTTAGGATAAACTATGGGAGAGGTCTAAAAACTAATGGTTTTGGGAAAATAGGTTCTTCAAAATTACCACACGGTTACCACATGTTTAGTCAAACCATGTGGGGGTAACCATGCATGGTGTCTCTCATAGGAAGAGACATGCGCACAATTTTTGCACAGTTAGGGAAATTGTATAGGTAAACTGTGCGACCTCTACTGTGTGTTTATTTTTGAAATTTTAAATTAAATTAAAATTTTCTTTTTATACCCTTTTGGGTTTCTACTCCCTGAACAGAGCCACCACCCGTAGCTCTCCCCCTTTGGAACCATAGTTAGGCTTTGAGGCCATGTCACCGTCCGACATCCGTTTTGATCGCTAATATTCCCTACAGATCCACGACGGTAAGGCCTTCATTCCATTATATACCTTCTCAATTCTTCGAAATGATGGTTTTGATTTTTGGATTTAGGATCACATGCCATAAATTTTTCTTCCATTCATCAGATTTCTTCCCAACCCAAGCGAGTCAGGACACGATACTTGATGAGCTATCTACTACCGAGGCAAGGTAGGTTGTCTATAATTTATGTCGGCTTGTAATGGTGTTTTTATGAGCCTTCAGCCCAAATTCCATACATCGGACATTCCTAATAGGTCATGATTTTGAGTGAGTTTCATTTAGTAGTTGTAGTTGGACCTAGTGAGGTTCATCTTGGGTTCTGTTTCTGAGCATTGGAACTCATTGCTCATTTCAAGGTAAACCGAGGGGTGAGCCTTAAGGGGATATCTTTTTATACATATTTAAACCACCCAAGGGGTGTGTTTTTGTGATTTCCTAGATAGAGTAAGCCCATAGATTCTTTTAAAGATTGAGTATATTGTTTAAGAGATGTACTACCTATTTTTTGAATATCATTTTACGAATCATCTATTTTGATAGCTTGGATTATGTGAAATGTGTTTATATCGGTAAATATAACTATAAGTAAATGACAAATGGCATGATAAATGGATTATATGGTATGATATGCCCATATGCGTGGAAAATGATAATGGTTTTCATGAGTGGCAATACTCATGGATGATGCTCAGTGATGTGAGTGGGTATAATCAAATGTTATGAATGTTTAAATTGAATTTTTAATAGTTGATTGAATGGTCTGATAGATGCTTTGGACTACTCTCCTTGGACCTAGAATGTGGTGTTGAATGCCTTTGGTGGACCATGCCCCATGTGTCCTGATTCAGTGGGATGCCTTGGGCCTTGCTACCCTATAGGATCCGGCTTGCTTGGGCTCACATAATACTTTCTATTACCTTGATCCTAGGACCCCAACTAGTTCCTAACCGAGTTTTCAAAATGGATTACCAAGGTACTCGTAGTGATGAATTGGACATGATCCTTGAATCTAGCCCTCTGTGGTCCAGAGATATTATTACATAGATGACTTGGTCTACTGACACTTAGGATTTGGTTGTAGCGGTATACAGATAACTATAAGGAATTGCCGTGGGATTCTTTTTATCTTTATACAGTGTGGATATGGGTTCCTTTAAAGAGATGAATGTATGGTGTGGCTATGTGAATTTCTTATTTACTTGGTTATAGATGCCTTTTTAGAATCTGACTCTCTTTTGCACGTAGCCTTGAGGGATGTTCAATTTTAATTTATAGTAGACTTATGCCACGGGCATAGGCACTTACATACACATGTTTACACTCGCTAGCACAGTTTTATAATTGATATTAGATCTATATAGATATGGGTGGTTTCCAACTAGGATGTTTATCTCACACCCTGTTAGGGCCTCCTTGGGGACCCAAACAGATTATATAGATTCATGTGATGTTCGAGGAAAACACCATAGTACAGGTTATTGATTATTGCTTTAGAGTTGGGGAGCATTCGACCAAGATGATGCTTGCGATGATGTGAAACATTTTTTCCTTTTTTTCTTTTTGATATACTTTTATTGTATTTACATGAACTATTTTGGATTTTTTCTAGACACGTGTATCATTTGCATAATTTTTTTATATGAGACGCTTTGGGTTATTTTTATGTATTCCTATCTGCTTGTTTCACTTTCAGTTGTCTTCTGTTTATTTCACTTCTACTATTGTATATATTTGAATTATGCTTTGATACATTGTTAATGAGGGTATAGTCTCCCCACTGACTCTTCTAATCCTTCACTACAAATTGGTTGCCTCTGGTGTTTGGGGAGACGTGCTTGAGTCATTGTGACCAACTGGGATCTGAACATTGTTCGGGTGAAATCCAAGTCTAGGATGTCATAATGTGGTATTAGAGGAGTTTTATTTCTATTTTGATATAAAAATTTTCAACAATATATTGGGATAGGATGGAAATGGAATTTGTTATAAATTGTGTGCTGCAGTATCTACACCATATATAGGGAAAGACCAAATTGTTGGATTTTATGCTTATTTTAGGTTGAATTATAATGATAAAATATTCCATATTGTATTTAATAGTTTATGATATATTTTACACCAGCTGTGTTATATTTATACCATTCATGGTTTATGGTTAAGGTATTTCAATTCCATATTCTAGTTGTAATACAAGTGTTTATGTTATGATCTAACCCTTTTATAAGAGGAATGTATTGGACGTAGTAAGTGATTAGTGGGGCCCTCTATAGCCCCTCGATGCATCTTCAGGTCTCATGAGAATAACTAATGTTGTGGAAGATGCCATTTATTGTATGATTATTTATGGTCCTAGAATGATTCCTTGAAAGTATGGTAATCATGTCTCAAAATATTCATTCCCTCATTATGGGATTAGTTTTTGATATTTCATGTGATTACTGGACAATTTTAATATCCATGTGAATGATTTATTTGAATTATTTGATTTATAATTTCCATATAATTCTAAATATTATGTTTAAAATGATTTTTTATCATTTTTATACCTTTCTTAAAATGGTAATGTTTATTTATGATAGTGTCATTGATATTTTTTATCCTTACTAATAATCTAAGGTCACTCTTTATTATTTTTTATTTTCCACCAGGATGTGAAAAAGTATGTTACGAATTACCTTATAGGATAATCTAAGAAATGTGAGTGTTTTAAATGTGGAAACTAAGTTGTTTTACATTTCTTAATGTAATGTAAAACATATGTTTGTATCATAGCTTTTCAAAGGAGACTAATCTGACCAGTCTTTAATGATTTGATTTTCTTGTGATCATGACAATGTAAAAATATATTGCACTGACCCTAGAATATTTTGGTTGGGGAATTATAGTTAATATCATAGGATGTTTAGTACAAACCTTGGAAAATAGAATTAGAAAATAGTTGATTAAGGAACATTACCCAAAGATATACATTGGGGACAAGTATGTAAGAGCATTATTGAATTTTGGTAATATAGAGATTAGGTAGGTAATCCTTGAAAATACATCCCTATATGGATACTATATGTGGATGTGTTTCTGTCACCGATGTATTGAAGACTAATAATTCTGAAAATGTGTTCTTGGATTGATGTGGGGTAGCCTAGTACAAGACAATGGGCCTTAATTCATAGATGTTCTGACACAACTGGTGGATATTCTTTGGATAATTCATATTTTTATAAACCATTATGAAGGATTTATGAGTAAATTTGTCCCTAAAGAACCATTATTATGATACTGGTTTATATGTGCCAAATATTATCAATTTAGTTTTATTATTTTTCTAGTTTCAAATTGTGCTTTCTTATTCATAAACTAATCTATGTGTATGTCATTATTTATAAGTGTCCTTTAGAGGAAGGAATGGAAACCATATCAAAAAACATAATCCATGTAGGAATTTCTATACTATGCAAGATAATGATAGTAAATCTAGCGATAAAACTATCACTGAACAACCTAAATCATATTGGTTAAAATAACCCAGGTTATAAATAATAACTTTTCTTGTATGGAATAGCCTTATCCATAACACAGATAATTAATGTTAGACCGCTTCCTAAGGAAAAAAACCCCAAAAATTCAATAGGACTACAAATTATTTTGTATATGATAAATGTATAAAAACCATAGATAAAATGTTTATTTCTTTTTAGAGTAATAAAATTAATGTTTTTATGGAAATATATCATCTATCGAGAGATACAGATCAATGGTGGCCATTAATTCGAAACATGAAGATGGATGATGAGGTCACAAAAATGGATTTGGGATAATTTAACGAAATTTTCCTAGATAAATACATTCCTCATGATCTATGAGAAGATATAAAGAGTAACATATTGAGTTTGAGGTTGAAAGAGGATGAAAACAATGTGATGTGTGAAGCTAACTTGACATAGTTAGCAAGGAATGTTGCAGTCTATAAATATAACCCATGAAGTATGATTGAACGATTCTTTGATTGGTTAAAACCAATCCTACAATGGGGATTGGTCTCAAAATAATTATTATCATATTATGATTAAATCTCAAATGATATCAATACTATAAAATAATTTCCAAAGTATTATGAATTTAAAAAAATGAAATAAAATGAGAGGGTCTTTTAACACTCTAGAAAAAGAAATTATTGGAATAATAGAAAATTTTAATTTCCACCCTATTGTAATTGTGGTAAAAAACACACTAGTACTTGCCTAAATGGGATGGATTATTTACTGTTAGCAGAAAAGGACACCAATATCAATATTTCAAGGGGAATAAAGAAGAAACCAATGTTCAATGAAAAAACTATAAAGAATTGGAAATTATGAAAATTATTTTCCTAAGCATCATAGAAACATTCTAGTTAAAAGGATATGATTGAATATCCAAGATTTTTCCATCACAACTACTAAATATGATGTTCCTAATGATATTTTGGTTGGTACATTAATTATATACTCAAATTCTGACTAAGATTTAATTGATTCTGGATCCTCACATTTCTGTATACCTTCTTAATGTTATTTAAAAATTAGATATTTATAATTTATAATAACAAAGGTTTTTTAGTCAAATCCCCTTAAATAAGTCTCATTCCAACAAATATTTGTTAGGTAGTTCCCATTATTGAATATAAATGGTCTTTATCAACTAACATTATCATCATACTTATGCTAGAAGTTGATATAATATTCATAATGGATTGTCTATCAAAAAATGATGCAAAATATTTAGCACAATAAGAACGAAGTTGTGGCCTTTGTGGAAGATATAGAATCCATTATCTTAGAGCAGAAATTTCTTCACCTAATTATTATAAAAATCCTCCCAAATTGATTTACAAAATGAGATTATTAGGGAGGAAGTGGAAATAAAATATTTCAATGTTGAATGAAATATTGAAATTTTGGATGTACCTATTTAAAAGGAATATATTGATTTATTTCTAGAGGATTTACCTGGACATCCTCATGAGAAAAAACATGAGTTTTCTGTTGATTTAATCCCTTATGCTAGGCCCATATCAAAAATCCTATAGAATATCCATTGAGTAATTAGTAGAGATTAAAACTAGATGAGTTGAGTAATAAGGGATTTTATCCCTAGTGTTTCACCATTGGGAGCCCATGTTCTTTTTGTTATGATGAAATATAGATCAATGAGGTTGTACATTGACTATAGATAAATAAATGTTATTACAATAAAGGACATGTATCCTCTACCTCGCATTGATTTTTTTTATCAACAAAATGAAGATAAATATTATTCGATAATTGAACCTCATTTTTGATATCATAAATAGTGTGTAAAAACGGGGATAATCCAACGACATAATTCTAAACAAGGCTTGGTTATTATGAACTTACTGTAATTCTATTTTGATTGATTAATTCAACCTATGTTTTCGATGTTCTAATTAATATAGTTTTCAAGGAATAGTTTGATGATTTTCTCAAGTTATTTTTTGATTAAGACTTGATAGATTCTAAAATATATGAATAACATGACAACGACTGGTATATTTATCCGAATACTCTTATAATAAATGAACTATATGAGATTATTAGAAAATTTAAATTATAGATTTAGAAAATTTATTTTATTCTATATATTGTCTCCATTGATGGAATCTATCTTGATCCTAAAAAGATAAAGGCAATCCATGAATGACAAGAACCGACATGTCTAATCAAGGTACACAATTTTATTGGATATGAAGGTTACTATCAGTGTTTCATCCTCAATCTTTCACAATTGTAGTACTCGTTAACCATGCTCACATGTAAAGGGGTTAAAAAATGTGGAATAAAGAATGTAAATAACATTTAGAATAATTTAATAAAAGATTATTCAATGATACCATTTTACTTACCATCTTGAAATGATGGGTTTGTGATTTATTATGATTCATCAAGGAATAGACTCGGTTGTATCCTTATGCATAATGATGGGGTTATGGTTATTCATTATGGAAACTAATAATTCATGAAAAAATGAATTCAACTCATGATATTGAGTTAGAATCGGTAAAACATTCTCTAAAGATAGAGAGACACAATCCCTACAGTGAATAATGTGAGATATATACTAATAACAAGAGTTTGAAATATATCATCTCATAGAATGAACTCAACTAGATTCAATGGATATGGATTTAAATACGAATGGATTTTGATTTAACAATAAAATATCATCCATGGAAGGAAAATAAAGTGGTATATGATTTTAGTTGAAAGGACTACAGAGTCCTAAACAAAATGAGAGTTGAAAAGGATCCAATGATCATGGATCTTGTAACTATGGATATGGGAAATATAATGGAAGGTGAAACATAACTACTTTTTCAAATGGTTTTAAAAACATCATTATTGGAAAGGAAAAAATATTTCCTTATGATTATGATGTTTTTAAAGAATATTAATGTTTTTTTAAATGAATGGAGACTGATAGAATTTATATTTTATGATGGTATTTTTAAATTTGGGAAGAGAATTTATTTTCCTTCTATACCTAAGATAAAATAGAGAATTATTGGATGATGTTCAATACTGTAATATCTTCATAAAATATGGGGGCACTACGATATATAGAGATTTAAAAGAACATTTTTGGTGGGACAACATGAAGTAGGTAATTGAAGATTATGTGTTGATATGTTTGGTTTTAAATCATGTGAAAGAAGGAACGCAACATCAATGAGGATTCATGCCACACCTTCTATACGTGGGTGGAAATGGGATGATATTACGATGTAATTTTCATGGTGATACCAAATAAACAAAGTTGAAATGATGTGATATGTTTCATTATTGATCATATTACCAAATCAGAAAACTTTATTTCTATATGAGAATATTTACATGTTGAACATTTAGTAAGACTATATATTAATGAATTTCAAAGACTTAATGGTGTACCCCTATCGATTTTTTTATGATCGTATTTCTCATTTTACAACACAATTATAGAAAATTCATGACAAGGCCCTTGATACCGAGCTTTCCTTGAGCAATGTCTTCCACCCATGAACTGATGCACAATCATAAAGGACTATTAAAACCTTAGATGACATGTTGAGATATTTTTCTATCTATGTTCAAGTTATGTGGGATCCTAATTTAACTATAGTGTAATTTTCTTACAACAATAAATTCCATTAGAGTAAAAAAATGGAACCATATAAAGCATTATATTGAAAGAGATGTCATTCACCGACTTTTTGTGATGATATATGTGAATAAAAACTCATAGGCCAATGAATTTTTTAAGAAATTATGGAAAAGGTAATGACTATAATGACCCATATCAAAATAACAGAAAGTAGATAATAGAGCTATACTAATAACTGAATGATGGATTTTAAATTTCAAGTGGGCGATCATGCCTTCTTGAAGTAATATCCAAGGAAGGGTTTTATAATATTCATTAAGATTGGTAAATTATGACCCACGTACATCGAAATGATTGAGATTCAAGAATGAATTGCAGTCTTATCATACCATTTGGCACTACCATCAAGTCTCTCCAAAGTTAATGATGTGTTACACATATCAATGTTAATGGAAAACCTTGACGAACCAATGCATGTACTCACCAATGATGAAATAGAAATAAAACCTATTCTATATTATTATGAAGTGACTATCATGATTATTCATAATGGATAATAGGTGTTGAAAAATCAGACAACTCATCTGGAAAGGGTTCTCTAGAGAAACCATAAAATGGAAGAGGCTACGTGGGAACCTGAAGAACATATGATGAAGTACCACCCAAATAATTTTATAATGTGCTATTCGATAAATTCTTCAGATGAAATTACTTGAGTGAGGAAAAAATGTAACACCCTAAGATTCCATGATCTGCTTCCATTTAAATACTTCAATAGCATGTGTGTCACGCAATACCGAGTTCGAGCGCACCATGACCTATAGAAATAGCCGTTTAAAAAGTAGTAATGAATATTATTAAAGAGAATATTATTTTTGTTTTTGAAATAGATATCAAATATTAATATTGATAATTGAAATTATCTTAGGTTAAATAATTTTTAATTATTTAAAAATTTTCAATTTATTATGATTTGTGAAATATAAAAAAATATTTTTAAAAACCTACTTTTTGATTTAAATTATTTCATTATTATAAATTGATTTTAAATCAAATATATATCAACAATAAATTTATTAATCCAATATTATTCAATTGAAATCATTTTATAATAGAATTAAATTTAAAAATTCATTGAACTTTAAATCGTCTCTTTTAACTGCCTTCTATCCGCATCTACAAGAGTTGAGTTAAACATAATTTTTCTACTTCTGGGAATTATGTTTTGAAAAAACGTATATACATGGTTTTAATCTTTATGAAAATTGTTGTATAATATTATTAAAATATTTTTTGGTGAATATTAACTTTTGGATTTTATTTATATTGGTTAAAGAAAAATATGGTTATTAAACATAAAAAAAATATTATAATCTGCCAATATTACCCTAACACTAGTTAAATTTTAATTGGATACATTTCTTTCGACCAAAATACTCCTTTGGTCGAAAATATAATCCTTTTTAAGAAAATTTTTTTATTTGGAAATTTATTATATTTTATTTGAAGAAGAGTTAAAAATTTTATATCCATATTTTTATAACTATATAATTTTTAATATGAAGATATATTAGTGATATGGTAGACATTAAATATTATTTTGAAATTTAAAATAATTATTTACATTATTTTAATTTATATATTATTTTAGTAATAAATGATTAAAATAAATGGTTAGCCAATAATGATGCGGTAATTGACTTATTAAATGAAGAATAAATTAAATGACTCAGAAAAACATAAAATAAATATAATTTTACTTAATTAATGACATAAAAGGAATTTATATATAACATAGACATGTTATTGACATAATATAAGTATTTTTTCAGCGTTATAATTTTGGTTTGATGTTTTGAAAAACGATAATTTTGAATAGTATCAAAATTCCCATATATAATACTTTAAAATAAATTATATTTATTTAAATGATATTAAAAAAAATATCAGGTTTTGGAAACTAACTAGGATAGTGTATAATATTTCATAAATTGTTCAAGTGGGGTTCTTTTTTTCATTTATCGAATCTATATTAACCATATAGAATAAAAAGACATGTAAAGACGGTAAGTGTTAAAATGTTTAACAAATAGTTAATCCCAAAATATAAGAATAAATAAGTGGCCTAAACAATTATAAAAATCTTTTCTTGAGATTTTTTGACCCATAATAAGCTTATCCTATAAATTACTCACATTGGATCTATTTAAAATAATCAATTTATAATGAATTAATTTTTTGGGAGTTTCTAAAAGTGACCCTCCCCTCTATTATAAAAGGGAACCTCTCATTCTCATTTATTCTCACACTCTAAAGCCCTTTGGATTGGCCAAAAACTTCCCAACAATCATACCAAATTCACTCACATTATCCAAGGGTCCATACATCGAGATGAAATCCATTCAAAAGAGTATTTTTGGTAAAACAAAAAGGAGATACTCGAAAAAGAGGTAATTGTTTTATTATATCTTTCAAAGTTATTTTTTTCTTATATATCCTATTTATATGTTTTTTTCGATATAAAATTAATTAGTCTAGTATCATCTGTATAATTATATGTTATTATAATCATGGTACAACAAAATTAATCTTTTTATCTATCATTCAAATAACTATAACACCATGCATGCGTATGTACGAAATACCATCTCCATGATTTGATGTCATTTTTTATTTGACATTACGTTATATTGATTTGTATAATGATGGGTATAATTTATATAATTAATAAATATTACTTGATAATTATTATTTATAATTCACATAACTTACAATTCTAAAACATTTAACTAATATGGGAATGATATTGTTACTCGTCTGTACATATGTCTTACCGTCTCTATGACACGGTGAAATTCATTCTCAATATTAAACATTAAATAATGATTATAAAATTGATATTATGATTATAATTAAAAATTATTACATAATTTCATTATATATAGGAATAAAATAAATCCTATTAATTGAAAACATTATTTAAATATCAAAATGTGAATGTGAAAATGAATCAGTTAACACTTGAATCAATGACAATACTGAAATATTATTTCCAAAATGATATAAGAGGATAATATATGATGTCATAAATTTGAATATGGTCCTGTTATAATTTAATAACATTATTTTACCATTATGAGGTAGGTTATTTCACTATTGACTAATGTAATGTACAATTTTAGGGTTAATTTTACAATCTCATTTTATTTGAGTCTTTTTATATGTATGTCTATACAAAAATATCCTTATCATCCATGTAAATGATTCATAAGATGTAATTAGATATATTTAAAAAAAATTAAGGTCATTTTTACCCATGTTTTAATTTTTGAAGTATATTTTTAAACAAAGAAATATTTTCATTTTCCGAAAGAGGTACTTTATATCCTTTTAGAAAAAATAAGAAAATAATGTTTTTTAACTTATATGTCACAAGTGGCTTTTTTCAAATGTTAGTTATCTTTATCATTTTAATGATTTTCTTACATTATTATAATTTTTTTTTCGAGAGAAATGTTTTCTTTCATAACTTTGTGGTTTGTAAATGATTTCATGGTATATATGTAGATTTCCCCCCAATGAGTTTTAATGAATTTATGACATTATTTTCATCGATATAACATTCATTGTTGGATTTTATGATTAATTTAGGTTATAATATTATGATATAATATTCATTATTTTTAAGTGTTTATGATATATTTGACTGTGGATGTGTTAATTTATACCATTCTTGGTATATAGTTAATGTATTAACATTTCACATGATTCAATTAAAATGAATTATTATGTGATATTTTACCTTCATAATAAGAGGATTGTGGTAGACTTAGTAAGTGATAGGTGGATCCCACAATAGCTGCTCGATGCATCGGTCGGTCTCACGAGACTATCTAGTGTCTTGTAATAGGCCCTTAATGGTACAATTATTTATGGGATTAGTATTAGGCCTTGAAAAATTGTTATGATTTCAATAATTATGCATTCCCTCATTGTGAGATGATTTATTAATATTTCATGTGATTATTTTACTAGTAGAATATTAATGTGATTAATTGAATAAAATTATTTGATTTATTCTCTCCATATAATGATGATGATTGTTTTTAAAATGATTATGTTTCAATTTTATACTTTTCTTTAAATGTTATGATTATTTTTGATAGCTTCTACTATATCGTTTATCCTTACTGAGGATCTGAGATTGCCGATTTCTTATGTTTAATTTTTCCCCTAGATGTGAAGAAGTATATAATGATTGACCTGAAAGGATAATCTATGGGATATTATTCTTTTCAAAGGAGAAACTATGTTGTTTTTCATTTCATGATGTTACGTAATATTTATGATTTTTTCTATTTTTCACAAGGTAACTTAACCAATTGGTCCTTTGGGATTTTATATTATTATGATCATGAAAATGTAATAAAATAATGAAAAATCATGTGTAAAATATTTTTGGGGTGTTATAGAACTATTTTTGAAAAATTCAAAAAACTAACTATATTTTTTTTTAATCCTAGATTTTAAAAATGAACACCATTTTATGAAATAAATTTTCTTTATATGTGATATTTATTTATTAATTATAATCATAATCTATTTAAAAAAATATCATTTCAAAAATTATAACAGATTTTATTAAAAATTGAAAAATTAATTAAGGAATCATAAAATTGCCATTTAATTAAAAAAAAGAAATTAATTTGTTGATATATTTTATAAATTATATTTTATTTAAAATAATTATATTAATTATAATATTGTAAATAAACATGTATCTTTTAAAAAAAATACCAATACATATTTATCATTTTTAAACCATTTAATTACTTATTATATGATATAAATATATCATATTTTATTTTTTAAGATGAAGAAATTGTGTTTATACATTTATGGGTGATTTCACTATTCTATTGGATGGATTATTATTCTTAATGGTGATATTACTATTCCAAATTTTGTGTTACAATTCCACTTGTATAGGTTCATTAATTTTATAAAAGGCCACCTAATTAATTCCTTGTTCATTTATAAAGTGTGTATTGTGTTGTCTAAGTAATTTTACATGATTTAAACTACTTGAAATAATAAAATAATGTATATGTAATCGATATAATTATCAGTCAATAAATTATTTCCCATTATGTAAAATTTTCCACAAAATTAAAATTTTAAAACTATGGGGAAAATATGTGAGGGTACTTGTCCTTCATTGTATCATCTGGTTCCCATGTAATATCTTTGTTGTTATTTTTTTCATATTACTTTTACTAGAAGAGTGATCTTGTACTGTAGAAAATTATAACTATAATAGAATAACATCTATGGATTATCCACATAAGAGATATGATTTTCCAATTTTTTTACATTTGAATTCAGTACATGTGTTGGATCTAGTATGTAGTTCCTCAAAATAGTTACATGGAAGAAAAAATGAACTTGAAAAATTTTCGGTGAAAGTGCATGTATATTGGCCACAACTCTGACATTATCATTGATATTTATATAATTATTTCCATGAGAGATAGATTTCCTTACATACTTAATATAATGAACAACTTCTATAGATATATATGGAGGAATTCCATTGCTCTAGCCAGAAACTCTCGGTCCTATTGACCATTGTCTTCATAGCTATTATGTTGACTTTGGGTTTTGTTGATGTGTTTCTGAATGGTTTTCACTTTTATGGACATTTATTGGACAAATTTATGTCCCATTATATTACATTCAAATAATTCTTGCATTCATGTCAGTTTTCTAAAAATTTTCCCCAGAAGGATTTGTATTGATCCATTTGGATGCTCTAGTGTAAACAATTTTTGCTGGAGAACTTGACTAGAGGTAGGTGTTATTAATTACTCCCTTTATCTCCCAATAACATGCTGAAAACATGTCATAGTGACTAAATTGTATGATATTATTTCTCATTAGTTTAGGGATGTTAGGCTATACTAAATTTCAACTCAGTGTTTAGAGAACATTGAAGAATTTTACAAAACATGGAGATAAGTCTCAGATCCTGATCAGATACAATTATTATTTGTACTCCATATAGCCTTAAAATTTCATTGATTTATATTCACAGAAGATGATCTATGTTAATTAAATCTCATTCTATGAAAAATTAATTTCTCTTGGTTTGATGATCCAAAATAGCCCATATAGCATTTTTAACGCTTGATTTCTATGAAACTTAATTGAAAATTTCCATGGTGTTATTTTTTCATTTCTATTATGGTATGGGTAATGGGTATACCATCCCCTTATACATTTTCCCCCACACCCTTAAAATTATGACATACCATAAAATTTCATGTATTCTTAGTGATATCTTTCTTTATATTATGCTATCAATAATTTTTCAATAGATATCAAAACATATTTGTTCTCCTTTAATAAATAAAGAAGGTTGGCCTATGGGATCATTCAAAGGTTCATTAGTACATTCATAAGCCTATTTTTAAACCCTTTCATGTATTATTCACATTATGTAGTATAGCTAAACATCACTCCCCTAAATTTCATTTTGTTATTTGGTTTTATAATCATTAAAATATATTTAGAAATCATTGTTAATACTCAACTAGAGAAAGAAAACATTGTATCTCTGTTACAGATGTTTTCCTGGGTCAATCTATGATTACCTTGGTCATGTAATGGTCCAAAAATATTACTTTCATGTTGACAAAAATCCCCAAGAATTATTATTCATCCATAAAGAACAAAAATTTCATAAAATTTTCATAAAATTTTGACCATTTTAATGTCTTCAACATAATATTTATACGGTCCTTGTGTTCATCCTTTCTGTTGATTTATGTCAAAATATCATCAAAAATGACTATCAAATTTTTTTTTGTTAAACTCTTAAGACCCAATTTATTTGGTCCATGAATCTTTCTATATAATTTAATAGTCAAAAAGGAATAAGTATGAACACATAGTGTCTATACCCTGTTCAAAATGTAGTGTAAACAATATCTTCCCTCTCCAACTTTAATTGGTGACTTCGTGACTGAAGAACCACCATTGATAAATACTTATCCCCACATAGTGGATCTAAAAGGACATCTATCTGAGTCATGGGATAATTTTTATTTATTTTCATTTTATTAAGACCATGAAAGTAAATGTAGAGGCACATTGATCGATCCATAATTTTATTAATAGAAATTCCACATCCCATAGTGAAGTACTCATGTATATAAAAACATTTTCTATATTATTTAGTAACTTCTTATTTAGTAATTCCAACACAATGGTTTTATCTTTAAAAGGTATCTATGATTTAGATAGTGATCCAAAAATATGGTCAATTGAGAGAAGAAAATATTATTCAAGAGGAAGACAATAAAAATATTTTTGTAAGACAACTGTGTAGTCCTTCACAATGGGTATTTTTTCTAGAATGATACTCTCCATTTTTTGGATCATAGGAGCAATATATTATATATCAATAAAAAAAATATCCACAATTGAGAAATTAATTTCATGGAGACTCAACCACCTCCTTATAAATGTCAATAATTATAAGGATAACTCAATATGTGAGAAGTTATATCCCTTTATTGACAATAATTGTTTTCCTAGTTAAATGATATCTAATACAAGACCAATATGGCCACACACACCCAATGATGTAAGATAATGTTTTCTATGATGTTTAGTCCAAAACATTAACCAGGTAGTAGTCATATACTTTGGATGAAATAATTTACCCATTTTATATTATGATAGATAAATCAAACTCAATAGTTTGTGGTGGTGTTTAAATATTTATATTAATCATTCATGGTATGAATGAATGAGGACAACATGAATCAAATAGTAAATTCAAATTTTTTGAATAAATTACTAGAATAAATTTCACCATATCACTCTTAGGATCTATCATAGTAGTAGGGATATCATATTCCATTCCTTTCTTTTGTTGAGGATGGTTCTCTAGACTATTTCCCCAAACATGTGTGTTCAAGAAATGGATCACATAATGACCATGTTCTTTGTAGTTGAGACACTACACTATAGGTTGAGTGTTGATTGAAATCTTAATTTATTATTTTTTAAGGGGATTATTATTCATATCCCATTGGATATTATTTTCATGATGCCCCATTACTCTACATTTGAAATAACATCCTATTACCCTTAGACAATTCCCAAGAGGCTTCTTCTAAAAAATACGATACATGGGAAGGTAGGTTTTCTTTCCATCATGGGATTTATCTGCGAGTCCTCCTATATTAGACTCCATTTGAAAACTTTTATCTCTGGGCTCATGAGACCCCTAAGAGTCTCTGATATCCATTTCAACCTTATGTTCACAATAAACAATATCCTCATAGATATACTGGTCACAAATATCAAACTCCACTTGTAAACCTGTCTTTAGTCCACTAAGGATGTGATCGACCTTGATTTCTGTGTTCATGGAATTGTTGGAGGTATATCATTCATGTTTTGGGATGTTTTATTCATATTAAATGATAAAATTATCTTCATTTTTCTTTATACTATGGAACTCCCACTCCATCATAAGATTGATTGTTCAGGGAAAATATGTATTGAACAATATTTTTCTTGAAATCTTCCCATTCCATGGAATTAATTTTTTCTTTGACCTTGGTGTTCCTGATCAGTTTCTAACACTAATCCCCTTCTCCATCTAAATGTTAGACATCCATACCTACATTCTCTAGTTATATGAAATGTAGGAAAATAATATATTATCAATGGATTTAATCCATTATTTTGCATGGAGGGATTAGAGGATCCACTAGATAGGGGGACATTGATGCATGAATGATTCTATGAAAGAATTTTATTTATTTGGTTATGGAGGGCTTCAAATGTGATTCATGTTACTATTAACAATACGATCCAGTAGCTCACGTACTATCATTGTGTGTTGAGACCCTATTCCCATCAATTTTGGAATTTCAAAAGGAAAATCATCTCCTGAAAAATCATACTAAATTTAGGATTGGGTTCCCCAATTTCAATCGATTTACTAGGGATTTTGAATATGTAGATAATAAGAAAAAAATATAGAAATTTAACATATAGGGATAATCATATAAATGAAATAAATATCCTAATTTTTTTATTTCATATATTTCAATCTAGGTTTTCGATAGTGATAAATTATTCCCCATTGATTATACTACAGTGATCATGTCATACACTTCAAAAATATCATTACCATACACCAATTATAACTATAATGAAACTAACCATTAAAACATATTATTTAATGATTTTAAGATAAACTAATCGTCAAATACAAACAATGGAATTTATATTCTACTTTCGATGGATGATAGTTACATAAAACTGAAAACCTAAGACAATAATAAATAATATTTAATTTCATATTCATATTGAGTAACTATCATCCTTTATTCCATTAAATCTACGTAGGATAACTGGGGGAATGCATGGCCAAATAGATTGGATAAAAATCCCTGTAAGGGAGTAATATGTTGAATTAAACATAACATATGGGTTAGGGGTCATAACATAAATAAATAAAAAGGAATAAATCATTAATAAACACATGGACGCATAATATTTAGAACATGGGATCATATAATCATGGAATCATATAAATGTGGAAAAACATAAAACATGACATAATAAAGATCCAAGGACCACCACAAAGACAATTGAACATGGTGGATAATTATTATAGGATATCTTCAAAGACTATTTTTCATGGAGGATCATGAGTCAAGGATAAACGCCAAGATCATTTTTCAAGGAGAATAATGTGTTAAGGATGACCACAAATTCCATTTCACATGTAACATAATGATTCAAGGCTAACCACCAAAACCCTTTCATATGATATATCATGAGACTAAACATTATCCAATTAAATGGATCTATATATGGATTAAACCATTATAACATGGTCATGTATAAGTATTCTATATGAATATTCAAACATTGGGAATACAACATAAGGGTTAATAATGAAAATAAACATGTATCATGACCATGTAATATAACATAAACAATAGGTGTATCGTAAAGGTTTCCATGAATGAATTACATTATATAATAAGATGAAATTCGTAATATAAAATTTTCATAGATCTTAATAAAATATTTCTAACAATAATGAAATCATGAAAAATTATTTTTAAATAAATAATTGAAATGAGCCACTTTAGTGTGGTTAAAGAGAGAATTATAAATATTATATAAAATGATTTTTTTTTATAAAACATGAAATAAACAAAGTTAAATTTTAATGATAAAATGGATAATTTTATAAGAATATTTTAGGATTTAAATGTAATATGTTGTGCATTTTAAAATGGTTAAGAAATTGGGATGTTCCCTAAAATTAGGATTTTTTACGAGGAACAATTTTGAAGGGAACCATTTTTAGACATATATTTCCCCATAAATAAAGAATGATGTGATCTAGATAAATTAGTTGGGAACATATAAATAGAATGTAGAATTTGTAAATAAATATAATTAATAATTATATTGTTGTATATATTGATAAAAATAAACCTGAAGTAAAAAATTTAAGGTTTAAAGAGTATCCCTTACCTTATGTCTGTAGGTGTTCGGTACAAGAACATAATTTATTGATTAATAAAATTTAATCCTTAAATTAGTTAATTTAGAATTTATTTTACAAGTATATTACTCATTATAATAATATAATGTTAATTTATTACCTTTTTTATGATTTATAATATTTAATTTCGTCATTTGGGGTTGTTTGTTTCCTTGGGATTCATGATTGGTTCACTTGTATAAATGCGTGAAGGATCGTGAAAAATGAGATTAGTATAATAGAATTTAAATTATATGTTATTAATGAACATACATAATATAAAATGGTTTTATATATAATTTTCATATACATGTGATGATTAATCATTACAAAAAAACCTTATTTATAATAATTTAGATTATTTTGGAATCTTTTTTATCACCACGAATTGGTTATGTTATGGTCATTGATATAATGTATCTATAATAGTTGTCGAAAAAATAGTGAGTGGAGGTGAATTGATGATTTGCTGTCCCATTAACAAAATCAAATTAAAATATATAAATGATACTAGATTTATCATGTCACCTAGATATGGGCAGTTTAGTATAGGAAATGAAAATATTAGAACATAATAGAAATTTAAAGAGAATGGAATAGGATTTTACCTCTTGAACTTCTTCTCCTTCAGAACCTCCAATGAGAAATTGAGAATGTTATTTTTATAGAAAAAAGGATCCTTGTTTTGGGGGAAATACATGGGATGAGGATTGAATAAAATTTGGATAATGTTATTGTGTTTTGAGGTGCAAGGAGAAGAGGTGGTGAAGTGTGGAATTTATAGAGAAGGATTGGGGTATTTTTTATATTTTTATTAATTCATTTATTATTTTGGATCGCACTTATCAATAGTGGAGATTATTATTAATAAATATAGTATCTATTGTATTTTTGTTCAGAAATAATGTTATTAATTCATACATACATAACCCATGAATCAATAATTCATGCATTTAGCAGATTCTGTATTTTACAATATTTCACTATTCACCAAAAATCATCAACATTAAAAAAATAAAAAAAATCAACATAACCATTTATTGATGTGTTGAATTTAAAAAATGAGATGCATTTTTTGAAGAAAAGTTTATATGTATGATAAATTTAATTATTCATTAAATTATTATTTGTATGAAAAATTAAAATTCTTAATTTATAAATGATTTTAGAACACTATAAAAACTTAATGAAAGCATCATAACTTTATATTATAATTATAATAAAACAAAATATTAATTTATAAATCTATTTTATGAATAAAAATTCTAATAAATAACTAATTTTTACTAAATTTTATATAATCATTTATGATTCTAGAAAAAAATCAATACTTAATTTATTATTTTAGAACATTTAATTACTTTTTCCAAGTTATAAATATTTCATATTTTCATTTATAGAATTATTGAATTTTATTTGAAAAATCATAGGTGAGACCACTATTCTATTGGCTAGATTCATCTTCTTTTGGGTCATATTACTATTTCTATGGTCACATTAATATTCCATTGGTTTAGGTTCATTAATTTTTTAAAATTAAATTATTTAAATCATTATTTATAATGTCTTTATTGTATTATATATGTTATTTTAAATGAGTTATACAATATGACACAATTATTATAAGGTAAATTTCATTAATTTAAATATGGGTCATTACACATTTCATTTAAAACCTTCTTGACGACCTGTATATTAAACATATCCTTGTAATGTATCATGGTTTGTTCTAAGATCATGATACATTTTCATAGAGTATGGAAGATTATTTTTTGAGAACTGTATAAAAACACAATCTAGCTCCAGTGCATCAAGAAAAACAAAAGACCAGAGTTGAAACCTAAAAAATAACTTCAATATTGACATTTTCACCATCTACAGCTCCAAAATAGTTACCCCTCATAGGGAACATCCACCATAATTGAAACATCAATAAGAATACTCACTTAAATACTAGGTAAATGAGTGGAAACACTACCCATTTGAAAAATTAAATAAAAACATATATTCCTTTATAAATGAACAAATTCTATGTTACTTTATTGATAAAATGTAAAACAATTTGTTGAGACATATTTAGCCCAATAGAACCGATCAAATTGGTGTCAATGATCAAATAAATTGAAAAAAGTTTCATATAATATTTCAGAATAACATTTGGGTTTTTTTATTAAATGCATCCAAAATAGATGATTTATTTTATGACAGTGAAAATGGGAAAACAATAAGTGCAAGAGGTATTCTATTTCTCTTCCATTATAGAAGAAGAAGAAGGGGAATGAAAAGAAAAAATGAGTTTAGTTTAAAAACATTTATATTAATGTATAAATAGAGAAAAAAATTATTCTGACTCATTATATCTTATGACAATAGTTAAAAGAAACAATTGTTCAATCTATCCTTTTAACCAATGTACATCCAACACCACCAGCACTTCTATTTTCCAAGATCCAATATTTGGAAGAGTGATATATTATAAATGGAAAAATCACATACATATAGATTAAACTATACATATTTAAATTCCTCACCAAAATAGCTCATATATTATACCTCAAATAATGGATGAATGAGTGTCATCCAACTATAGAAACCTATAGAATTATCATTTCATGCAGAATATTCTTGTGGTTATGATCTAATATTCAGTTCTATTAATGTCATTATCATAATATAACACTCTTCTGATGATGATAATGGTTATTAATATGATGTCCCACTTCCATTTCATGGATTAATATGTAGAAAACGTATGTGGTAATGATGCAGGGGAAGATTCAACAATAGATGAACCAAATATTCTAGACACATCCCCAGCATGGTCTTTTTTGTGATTGAGACACATATGGAATCCATTTACCTTGACTAAATAAGTAGGGAAATACATTCTATTTAATTAAATATCTACCATGAATGATTACATTGAATCATTATATGAAGGATTTAATAGTATGTTCATTCTATGAAGGTAGAAAGGCCATGTCGGAATAATCTTATTGCAGAAAAAGTGCTATCATCATATACTCAACCACCAAACTCGCCTTCCCCAGCCATATAAACCATTAAATTGACTACTAGATAACATATACCTATACCAAAGATCATGTATTAAATTATAAGTAAGACATATTAAAGTATATTAATATTTTTCAAGAAAATATTTAAATTTTAGGTTCTCTTAAACTATTAAATGATCTTATAGGATCATTTGTAGAATCTCCTCTAAGACCTTAAGACGTTTACCCCATGGTCAGTTCTTTTGAGGCATACTTAGTATAGATTGACCATATATAATTTCATACTATAATCACTATTAAATTATATGATAATTATGCTTTAATTTATGGATAAATTAAGACCTTTTATAAGTTAGGAGGAATTGATGGCATTGATGTCATAAGAGAATCCATTTATTTGGGATCATTGTTCTCTCTAATTTAGACTTGAATAATTTTTTGTTTGGTCAACAGTGAATAAGACCTTTCCCCTCCTTCAATTACACTCCAGGGATATGAAAATAATTATCAAAATCCCCTTGGATTGGGTGTTCTCTAAACTCAATTTTTGGACAATGTTTATAATCATGAATTCCTAGTCTTATGAAAATATACAGATTTCAATTTCTTTATTTGATGAAACATCTTTGAAAATATTTAGAAATACCTTCATCATATCACTAATGTTTAAATTACTATGTAAATGGTAATTGTCTTACATTATATAGTGATAAATATCAATTTGAATCTTCTAATGTTCAATACAGTGTTTCATAATTTTATCAATGAGAACAGAAACAACCCATGACTAATGATGTTTCTTACTTCACGACCCTAAATAGTTTGGTAATGACATCCGAAATCCCAATAGATTTGTTTATTGATGATTATTTTATAACCATAAATAATATTGAGAATTTGGTTTCAGAATTGAATATATACTCATCAAACCTCATGATATCTGTCATGTTTTCTGAATATGATTGAATGAGATAGGTCTTTGATCCTCATATTATAATCCACACTTCACGTGAATATTCTATAACTTTATACCTAGGATTTTAGCTTATCCCCATCATCATATGAATATAAAGTATTTACTACATCACTATTAGAGAATGGAAATATATATGACTTCGAATATCTTAAGGATCATCCTTTTACCAGCTCTGAATGTTTATCGTCATCACTCATAATCCTTGAAGTGGACCATGATGAAGAGTACGATGAGGGAGAATAATAATATGAGGATTTTTTCAAATACCCTCTAATATTATTCTATGATGGTGTCTCTACCATTATCAATGTACTCTGATAAGTAAATATGAGCACTGAGTTGGATATTCGACCTACAATAATTAGTAAAAATATTCCCAATGAAGAGAAAGATGCACATATAATGTCTATATATAACCATAAAAATGAAACTTCAGGAATTATTAAATGATTCCATGAATTGAAAACAATGTACCTGACCAGCACCAGGATTGTCCAAAATATTATCATTTCTACAAATGTTGGATTGTGTTGTTGATTGCGTCAAATTAAATGTTTAGTTTTATAAGAATATCTTCAGTATTACAAGAACCCTAGGTCATATCCCATCTAGGAATTAAATCATTGATTAAAATAAATATTTTTAAACATTATTATGAAATAGACAATGGAATGAGAGTTTGTGGATTTTATTACTTAAAAACAAAAATTGGAATAATATGATTATATTAGAGAATTATGTTGGAGAAGTTGTGATCAACCTGGGTGAGTGCCCCTTGATTCTCAATTTTTCATCACTCTCAATGGAATCATAAGGATCATTTTTAGAATATTTAAACACACTCAAACTAGTATGCTATAATAGTTATTAATAGGATACCACATATTATTTGATTGATCAAGGATATTGATTATTAGTGACCGCTCAATATCTATAATATATTAACAATGTAAAAACACAATTCAATCAAGGAATCATATCAATAATTTCAAGAGATTACCAAATTTGTGTGAATTATATAATTTTCATCTTTGAAAGTACATGAATATTCATTGGATAAGGCTTCTAAATTTATCATTCAAAATAACTTATTCTCACACTCATAAAAGGGATGGGATGAGAAAATAGATGAACATAATTAATTCATAAAGAAGATATGGGTTCTTCATGAATACATTAGGATTCTTGTCCCATTGATTTTTTTAATCACCCCATAATAAAAAATAAATAAATTTGTATAAATGAAAAATTATAGAATTCAAATGTGCAAATTCAATCACCTTCTAAAGATTACAAGCATGGATCTTGAGAATATAGCAACGAAAACCCCACCAATTGATCACTATGACATTTAAATGACAAATATGTATAATATGGAGAAAAACTATTTAGTAATATCTCAAATTACATTCACCCTTACACCTATTTTCAAAAACTATCTGAATGTTCCATGGATTGATTTTTAATTTTAATATATCAGGTTGGATCCAACAATATTCAATGGTCTATGGGTGTAGGTGAGTTTATTTGGAAACTTTCTTCCACTATGTTTAGTTGGATAGTTGACAAACCTAACTTTATGAATATTATATAAATTCATTAGAGAGTTATATCTTAATGATCTCTATCTAATGGTGGAAGAATCTTCCAAATTGGAGTTTTTAGGGACAAGTTATGTTCCAATGTAGAGATATTTTACAATATGGAACACTCTGAATTACTTGAAATTGTGGGAAACTTTTATGGATCCAAATTGATGAATTTGTAACCTTGGTAATCTATAGAAATGCATCACATGGTGTTTGGAACTCTCACAAAAATTTGTATCCCAATTAGATGCACTAATTATGATGAGTAAATATTAACGTCTGTATGTTTTATCATGCTCTCATGTAGTTTGGACCATTTTCATAAATTATATAAGGGGACCACTAAATTTCATCCACCTGCAATGTAAATATTTGAACAAGTAAAATATTATTATTTCAGAGTGATAACTACAGAATTATTTAATGAATCATTAGGTTAAATACTATATTATATTATTAATTTTCAATTAAATATTATTTTAATAATGTGGATTCAATATTTATATATATAGTGAATTTATAAAAAAATAACCCACCACGCCTAAAAATTTTGTACTCATAGGCATTAATTTCCCATATCTAAATTAACGTTCAGAAAAATTTGATTACTATTTTTTAATTTAAATCATCATGACTCATTTAAGAAATCTATTTTCCCTTCATTTTTATCACATTCCAAATTGACTTTTCACCCATAAAACATTTAATATCAAAACACAGGTATAAAATTTATATCCTCACTAATGTAACATATAAAATTAAAGTTATGTTTCTTTCCTATAGTTCATGTGATCTTACCATACTCTTGCTGCTATTCTATTTTCTCCATCAGATAAAAACAAGTGCACTACTCAAAAATAAATCCAATAGGTTATTCTAAGGTTCAAGGGATGGTAGTATTTAATGTTAAAAAATATGAGGTTGAAGATTAGTGTTTAATATCTTATTTAAGAAACAATTCAAAAATAAAAAAGTGTTCACAATTAATGTACACACTCTACCCCTTATCGATTGTACCAATTCAAGATCAGTCTCCACTTTTTTAATTTTCTATTTTTCACAACCATGCATGGAATAATAATCAGTAATATCCAATTTCTCAATTTAATTAATTTATTTATTTCTATTATTTTGTGTATGTAAATATTTTCTATAATACACAATTGTTTGGATATAAATAGGGGAACATGTATAACACAATTGTAAAACACGACATGTGTATCAACCATCCAAAAAAATATAATAACCCATTCACCCACCCATTACAATGAAGCTTTACCCAAGATATACCGTGGAACACCCACCCCAACACTTTCTAAAAATAAATCTATAATATACACAAGATATTTGAAGGTAGAGATAAATTGGATGTTAATGTGGATACCAAGTAGTAATTTCATGCTCTTTAAGGATTACTAAGGATAAAATTCCAAGCTGAGAAATAGGATAATTGAACAATAGGACATTGAATGAATGATGACCTCAATCTTGAGTGTATCACACTTGAATATTTTGGATTCAAATAGAATAAAGGAATGTTTTATTTTCTCAACGTGATTGTAGAATCTCTATGAAGTGAATAAAATGAAGAATATTCCATAAAGTGATTATAATGTCTTTCGGCTAAGGGAATAAAATATTTGTATGTTCTAATGAGTCACAGGTTTCAAAAATCAATCAAAATATTAATAATTATTTAAAAATTAAAATTTGTAAAAAATATTAAATAATTACATTAATTTGAAAAATAAATTAAAAAAATAAATATATTTTCTACAAAATATACTCAATAATGAAAAATTATTTGGGATAATCCATTTAGTATTATAGTTTACTTAAACAATTAATGAAATAATGAAATAATAGAAGAACAAGGATTTTTTTGATTGTTTTTTAATTTAAATCCTTATATTCTATTTCAATCACCCAAAACTAAAATATATATTATACTCAAATAAAAAGGTTAATATAAAAAAATAAATAAATAAATGTAGGGACAAGGGATATCCAGCTAAATTGTGTCATATACAATATCCAGCAACTGTATTTCCTCCAACAAATGATTTAGAAAAACATTCTAGAATTATTTTAGCCTCAAAACATTGATGGTTAACCACATTCAACTCATCTCGTGTAAAACATATATAGAACCAAAAGGTATGCATTATTAATTGAATAAATATCAAACCATTAGGATTGAAACATACTCAAGTAGATATCTTTCCTATAATTGTACATGAGGACCTTCTCAATAATATAGAACTTCCACTGACGAATCATCTCATCATGGATGGCCTTTTTCTTCTATTTACATATTTGGGAGTTCTCATACAAATCATGTCTTTTTTCTTCTACCTATGAATCGTCATATTCCTATTCCCACATACAAACAAATGATACATATTACAATATTTTATATCCCAGTATGCTTGATGTTCTACTACTACCTGATGGTGAAAATCAAGTTCCCCATCAATCCTATATGGTGTCATTCTAACTGGGTTTTTATAAGCTATATTGTATGAACAATGTGCATCATCCTTTTGAAAATTTCAATATATCCAATTATGTTGTACCATTTTTTCTATGAAATTATTAACATCCCAATTTAAGATTTCAAATTATCTATTAGTTTGAATGTGATATATAGAGGAGACATAATGAACGTACACATTTACGTAGATTTTTTTTTATTTTTTTAATGAAAAATTCGGAATCCTAATAACTAATGATGAATATTTGAAAACCATTTAGGTGAAAAACAAGTACCTCAAAAAATAAACAACCACTAAATAGTCATCAGTTCATATAAACATTTCTTACTATCATATTGACATACAGTCAATAGCTGGTTAGATGTAAAAAAATAAAAATTAATTTTGAAATTATCCCCATAATGTCAATTCCCCAGGCATATAATATTTCACATAATTATTGGGGATTTTAGAGAATTTCATTAATCTTGGAAATATTTTCTATGAATTGAAATCAATCACATGAAAAACAATTATTGGAATATCTATTAATTATTGGACAATTTTGTACAATGCCAATGATCTTTTGGGCAATGTTTTTGGAGCCAATGTGGCCCTAGAAGATATGATATGAAAGAATCTCAATAATGAGGTGAAATAATTTTCATGGAAACATGTACGAACAACTTCTCCAATACCAATTCTCCTCAAGAATGGGTCGTCCCAAATTTATCATCGCGAATTATTCTTCAGTCTTAATGAATTTTCAAAGTTAAAATAAATGGAGACCCTAGATGTTTCTAGAAAATTTGTAATGTCTAAATACTAGGGTTAATGGTAAATAACACCCCAAGTTATCTCATGAAGAAAAAATTCTATAATGGGGAGGGATAAGTAAACATGGGGGTCCAATAGTGGGGAAATAATTTTAATTTTGTTAGCTACCACATTTTCTACTCATCTCTTATCTCTTATCTCTTGGTCAATATAATATATGTGTCACATAGACCAAATAAGTAGAGGTATATCTATATATTTGTTTAGGAGAAAATGGAGGGAAACATTGTCAAAAAACACAGTGAATTTTCCCCCGAGAAGATATGAGTGGAATTTTTCCAATGAAAGAACAATAAAAATATTATTTTTTAGTGGTTGGGAAATTTTTTAGGGAGTTTAATGCATATGTGTGGTACATACAATTACATGTGGAACCTTATCAAACCTTTGTGATTAAACTACCTCAATTAAAAATTTAGACATATAACACATAAGTTCAAAAGGAAGATCGCACATTGGTCATTAGATGGTGGGAGATGATGTGAGACTACATATTATTGAATTTAATGAATTATCAAAACATTTATCAAAATAAAATTCTAAACCCTTTTGAAACAATGAATACATGGGAATTGCAATCATACTAAATTCATTGTTGAATCAGTGGTATAAACCAGCCAGACCCAAGAAATATCACACAAAACAAGCAAATTATGGATATATAAGGGATTAAATTAATTCAATTTTTAATTTTCGATATTGAATTACCAAATTTTAGATAACATGAAACAAAAATATAAAATAATCTATCCCAACATCAAGTAATTTAGAAACCTCTAATTTTTCTACTTTGTGGAGAGTGGGATTTAACCAGTGTTTATCATGACATACTGGTTTATCCTCATAATCTAAAAGATTATGGTTCATTAAAAAATATGGGACAATCTCTAGAATATCTCCTAATTTCCATAATATCATATTTTTACACTCTATATAATATTTGAGAAGTGTTGAGTCATTCTTCACAGAGATGTTTTTGGATATAATGAAGTGAAATTAGTGAATTCTCTCAAGATAGGAATACTTTTTATTAGACAAAAGTGGTTTTAATTCCATCGTTGGTGGTTTTAGGGTTGATAGAAGAAATTTAGGGGTAGTGAGGTCCATGAAACTATCTATCAACTCATGTTTATTCTCTAGGGGAATAGAATCAATGGAAATGAGATTCATAAAATCATCGATGGTCAAAGGTACCTCAGAATAAACACAATCATCAATTAAAGAAAAATATTTCAATTTTTTTAACATAGAAAACACTCAAAACATGTATCAAAACTCAAATTGTATAAGGGTGGTGGTGAAGAAACTATATCAGATCATTGGTCAAGGAGGGAGTGTTGTGTGTGAGTGTCATTAGAGAAAACATCAATGAAATAGATAGGAATAAAGGAGTGTTATTTAACAATTTGTTTCATAGAATCATGGAAATTAAAACATATCACTTCTCCACAAAACACCATGGATAGTGTTCCTTTTTGAGGGATGAAGATCATATTTGATGTTTTAAGTAATGGACTCAGATGTATGAGAGGATCACGTTCATGGGATTTGGTATCTATCTTCTAATGAATATTAAATTCAATTGGGAATATGAGATTCTTCACTCCTATAGGGACATCCTCAATCTCTTGGGATGGGTATGTTGTGCTCTGGTTCACAAGTTGAATGCTAATTCTTGTCTGTTGATTCCCTCTAACATGGAGGGAAGTGTAGAATAATTGAGGCATTATATTAATTAAACATATAGAACTATAATTTCATCAGAAAAGAAGGTATCCCATATGGTGGAAGGTATAGTGATTGTGCTTTTATCCATTCATTTTGGTTTTCATTTTTTTAATTATATATTATACAATACTTCCCAGGTTGAAAATATCATTCTACTTCAGTAACTATATATGGGTGAAGATCTCTTTAATTGAATTTTAATATTGAGATATTTTTTTAACAACATCCAATAAATTAATTTTATCTTGTACCCTTCTAAATGTATCCATTATTTCATTATCAATCTCAATATCAAATTTTTATTTCATTTGTAGATCCATTTAGGTGATGGAAGAGTAATGGATTATTTAAGAGAATACTCAATGATAATTTATTTACCTTTTTTCCCTTGTTTTTCATTTCATGATTATTTTTAGGGTAGGGAAATCGTGTTTTCAATAAAGGACATACATGTTGTGTTGAATTTATAGAATAAGAATCTTCCTTACAAAAAATAGTGTAACTGAAAAAAATTTATTTGATTTTTTGATTAGATACATTTTGGGATGGTAATTGTCCAGAACATTGTATCATTCACTCACTATAAAGTTTTTCAAAAACATTTATATGTATTTTTAGGTATCGAATTACCGATTAAGTGGTTTGTTTGATATTGAAGTTCTATGTTTTCGTTTTCATTAAAATTTCCTCAGGTCTCATTTTTGGTTTTAGAGTATAAGGATTTGTTTGATATGTTTAAGGATAATAAGTGTGCATACCCTAACATTTTTTATACAAGTTATATTCAATAGGGGGAAAGATATATTGTGTAGAATCAGTAGAAGATTAAATATATTAAATACATTGAAGTATAATTTTATAAAAATTGCCATTGTATTTTAGAATAGTTATAGTTTGGGATGATTGTTTTCTATAACAATAAATCTTTTTCTCACTGGTGGTGTTTTCTTATTGTCCCACATGAGTTAGTTAGTCTTGAATAGTTACTTGTGTGGTATATTAAAAATAGTGGTTATGGGTTTCTATTTGTTGTCATAATTTTCTTAAGGTTGAATTCATATTTTGGAGAATAAATATTTTTATTTTATGTTTAAGGATAATATGCTTTCATACATTGGTCTTGTTGATAGACGTTATATTTAGGGTAGTTAGAGTTTCCTCCATGTTGATTTAGTGGTTGTTCTTTCTACTTTTGTTTTTGATTTTTTCTGAACGGTGGTGCTTTAGAATAATTATGCCTATAGAATAGTGATACACATGTATCATATGAATCCTAATTATTTGGGAATTTGGAAAGAAAATAATTGGTGTCAGAAAAAATATTACAATGTAATGAAACATGTGGAGAGTGTGAATTAACTCGAAAATTTAGAAAATTTCATAGAATAGTATGAATCTCATCATTTTTGTTAAGTATAATATTTTATACTGATTATTTACAAATTTAATGAACTCTTTAAGGGGGGGGGGGATTTATCTTGTAGAAAATTGTTGTGCACTTTGATCCATGCTGGCTTTTAAGTGACACATGGCAGAAGTAGTATTGTCAATTAGAGAACCACCATCCGCAACATAAATCATTCCATGATTCATATAAACATATACCTCATAGAATTTTTTAGTTAGTACGTTTTCACTAATTTGATTTTTGTCTAACTTGAACATTATATTTTGAATATCTCCAAATATTCATGAAGGATCTCCTAATGTGATTTTCTAATTTTAAATTTTATTTCAAATTGATGCAGCTTTGGATGAAAGGAAAAAATTATATAAAAAGAGTATTTTGAGGTTATTAAAACACACAATTGTGTTAGGTATATAGTATATCCAGTCTATTGATAAACCATCAGGGAAGATAGTGAAGGCCCTAAAAATAATAAGACCCCAAACACTTTTTTGGGTTTCATGGTTGAACAAATTATGTGAAACTCGTTGAGATGTTTATGATGGTCCCCACCTAGATGACCACGGAATTTTGGAAGGATGGGTGTAAGGCCAGATATCAAGACAGTGTTGAATGCTTCCTCATAATATTGGATGTATAAATATTGCTACACCACATCTGGGGTGGTCTGTTATTGTAAGGTATGTTTATTTACAGCCATGTTTTCGTGGGTTTTATTTTGTTTACTATTTGGTTAGATCAGGAACACATGGGGATTGAAATGGTCTTCCACAGTGTTAGAATAGTATCATACTCTATATTCCCAAATATTAAATTTAATATTCTTTTTAATTTCTTGGTCAAATTGAATAATATTTTCATTGGATGATATTGTTATGCAACGATGTAGTGATGTTATTTTGTTTTAGTTTTATTTTCAATTTTGTGGTATTTGAATAAAATAAAATTACTTACTAAAAAATGAATGGTAAATGAAAATATTATGTAATAGTATATAATTATATATTGATAGATAGAGGAAGAGGGAGAAAAATAAACACAAAAAACTAAAAAAAAAATAAGAAAAATCAAAAGGGAAGTCTAATATTAAATGTAGTAATAAATAAAAATAAAAATAATGAAATAAATGAGGTAGATGAAGAAAATGATTTAGTATCCCAACAAATGGTTCAAATATTTCATCACATTGTCAAGCGCATCAATTGAGATGTTCATATTTACATTAATTTTTGCTGTATAGTAGGAACCATATGTCATATATTAATGAAGCCATAGATTATTAATTATAAGCGGTTTTGATTGTTATTTTATGAAACTAGTAATTGGGTGAGTTTGTCATTGTTTGATGTTTTTAAAATAAATTAATCAACATGACTATGCGAGATAAATAAGATGGATAATTCTTGATCAACACATATGAGTGTACGTTGATGCTAAATTTTTCATCATCCTCAAGGGAATGGTAAGGATAATTTATTTCAAGGTTTACTCGCACTAAAACTAGTGTTTTATTTTTTTTCATACTATATTAACACCTTGTATTTGATTTATTAGTGATAATTATTATCAATGACAAAAAAATAAATAAAATTGTAGGCACGTAAAAAATTGAACTCAATCAAGGCATCACATCAACAACATAATGAGATGACTAGATTTATATAAATGAAATATTTTACCATAATAAAAGAAAATGAATATTCATGGATTTGGGATCCTGTATTTTATTAACATATAAAAACAATTCCCACATTCATGAAATAGAAGGGGTGAGAAAAGATACAAACATGCTTAAATCCTCACAAGATCACTATATTGAAATTAATCCTAAGGATTCTTGATCATTTTATTTTATTTCGTAATTATAGAATTAAAATAAATTAACAAGATATTAATGAATAAAAATATTCTAAAACATGACAATTAAACCACTTACAATCAATTAAAAGCATTGATCTTGGGATAAAAACAAATAACACCTCCCAAATTGGTTTCTAACAAGTTTAGAATTTCATGACTTATAAAGAGAGAAAATGGATGAAGAAAGATCCAAAATTAGACTCGCGTATACCCCTGTTATTTAATACTATTCCAATTTTCTATGGAGTTATTTTAAATATAAATTTGGCTTGTCAGATCCAAGAATAGTTAATTGCCTATGTGTGTAGGTGATATTTTCATTATAGAATTTTCCACAAAGTTCATTTGTCATGTTTATTGAAAAAACACATCCAATTTTATATAAATTAGTTATAGAGTTAAATTTTAAATTTTTAGTTTTCAATGGAGGTGTAATCATTTAAATTAGAGTTCCAAGGACTGAGTTTTGTGCCAACTTCTTAAGGGTTATCAAATCTGGATCCCCCAGAATTACTTTAAAAATTTAGACAATTTTGTTACATGAAATAGAATAATTGGTCTTTATGTTATTTTATAGAAATTTATCCCATAGATCATTGATATCTCCTATAAAATTTGATCCCAATTGGGTTCAATGATTATACATATTAAATATTAATTTCTCCAAAAGTGTTCGGGCTCTTGTATAGTTGGCCTATTTTGCGTGATTTCTATCATGGTATTTGAGAATCACCACTTCCTACAATGTAAACATTTAAATAATTAAAATTTATCAATTTAACCATGATAAAAATTAAATTATTTAATTAATCATTATGTGAATTTTTTATCTCATTTGTAATTTTCAATACCAAATTAGTTTTAAACATTGGTACTAGTTTGGAAATAAATAGGGAAACACTACTAGATTACACCCCATACCTAAAACATTGTACTCATATTCATATTATTATATCCAAATAATTTAACATTTCTAAATATATTTTTAGAAAACTTCAAGGATTATTTTTAAATGAAATTCATATTGTATTATTTATGAAATAAATTTTACTATCATTTTTATTCTCTCACATTCATATTTTTTCAATATCATTTTTTCACCCATGAAACATGACACAACCAGACCTCACCTAGAAATTTTCCCCCTTCACACAAGGAATGTAATAATTTTTATTTAAGCACTTTTCTTAGATCAAATTCTATCATAGTATATTTTTGTCGACATTCTATGTTTTCTACCAGAATAAAGTATTGTTATACTCAAGAGGACATCCAACAGGTTTTGTGAGGTTCAATGGTTGTTAGAATTTAATTTTAAATAATATGAGCCATAATAGTATTATTTAATAACTTATTTAAAAAAAACAAAAAATTAAGAATTTTTTTTCAATGCATGTACTAACTCAACTCCTCATAGACTGTATCACTTCAAAATCAATATATCCTTTCTTAATTTTTTGTGGGTCACAACAATGCATGGAATAAAAATTATTAAATATTATATTTCAACATTTAATTTATATATTCTGTAATATTTTTTGATGTAAAGAACCATTTTTGGTTTAATATAAAATTTTCTTTGAGATATGGGGAGATTCATATATAACATAATGTTATAATATGACTTCTGAATCCATTTCTCAAACCAATATAGGAATCTTTTCACTCACCTATTATAATGAATCTTTACCTAGGGTTTCCATGTAATACCCTCTTTTACACACTTGTCAAAAATAAAATATCAATTTACAAAATAGAAGGATAGTTAGAGATTAGTTGTCGTGTAATGTATCTACCTAATAAGAATTTCCAAGTCCTAAATGATTAATAATTTTAAAATTTCAATCTATAAAAAATAAATGTTAATATAACAATGGGATTCTCAATGAATGATGGCCTCAATCAAGATTTTAGCACAATTTAATCTTATGTATTCAAATAAAATCAAAGTGTGTTCTACTTTCTTTATATGGCATGAGACTCTATGGAAATCAATTAAATAGGTGAATATCAAATAAACACTTAGAATTTAATTATGGTAAGGGATTAAAATATATCACAGTTCAAATGGGCCATGAGATATAAAAATCCATTACACACTTAAAAATTATTTGGAAATAAAAATTCTATAAGAAGATTTCATATCAACATTCATTTTATTTTTTTTACAAAAATTAATCAACTTTCGACACAATGAACTCACGAAAGAAAAATGTTTTTTGATATTCACATTATGATCAATGTTTGATAAAAAATAAAGAATAAACAAGACAAAAATTGAAACAAAAATATTTTTTATTTGTATTTTATTGTTATTGGATTTTTCTATTTTCAATTATAAAAATCGTATTCTATGATCTACCAAAACTAAAAAATACATATTCCTTAATGAAAAAAATTAATATAAATTGGAAAAAAATAATGGCTGTTATAAGGTATATCTAAATTAATGGTGTCATATATGGAATCCATCAACATGATTCCTACAACTTATACATTAGGGAATCATCATAGAAGTGTTTGATCCTCTATAAATTGATGTTAAACCTCTAAACACTCTACTCATTCAAAATTTGTATATCACCAAAAGGGTAAATATTAGCAATAGAATAAGGATTGTTCCAACATGAACGAATATTTACCTCGTGTACCTTTAGCCTAGAATTTTTTAAAAATACATTCTCACCAATATTGAACTTCTTCATATGAATCATGTCATCAGGGATATTCTTTTTATTATCTTTAGATATCTAGGAGTTATCATATCAATCATTTCAGGTTTCTTACAATTCATGAATCTATAGATTCCTGTGTTCACATGCATCTAAAATATTCATGTTACATTATTTATAATTATAATATTCATTGTGTTATACCACCACCAGGTGGTGGAAATAATTTCCAATAACAATCCAACATGGTGAAATTATGCCCTTTGTTTTAAAATCACTATGGTATGATCAATGTTAATCATCCAAAAAAACATCAATCAATCTAATTGGGTTTTACCATTTCCTCTGATATTTTCATAACATCCTGATTTGAGATTTCATGTTTTGCGCCAATATAGAGGCGATTTTAATAGGAGTATTTAAGAAAAACCCCCTAGGTAAAGTGAATATTTTTCTTGTTACAATAGGAAAACATTTATCCATGATGACGTATGATAAATCTTATAAAACCAAACATTCTTGAAATATTGAACATAACCTAATCCATAACCACATGAGAGTCTTCATTCATGGTAGCCTTTTCTTTCACATATTTTAGGATGTATCCAACAGCAAGTATGATTTAAATAAAGCCAATTGAATTCGAAAAATCCCTATAAATTTAATTCACCATGCATATAGGATTTCACATAATAGAATGCGTTTTTCGGGCTTTTAATCCCCCTTGGGGATTTTCATTGTGAAATTGAATTGATCGCATGGAATAAAAAACTGATTGGAATATCTATACAATTTTGGACTATAATTTCCTGAGCAAAGAAGTTTTATATAGGGATTTGATATATAAGGAGGATCCCCAATACAATGATTGATAGAATCTCAAAACTCATATGAGCTCATGATCATGGACACAGCTAAGAAAGCATTTTTCACTACAAATGCTTCACAAGTTAGGGTCACCCCAAATACACCATAAGAAATAATGATTATGCCTCTGGGATTGTGAATTTAAAAAATTTATAGGGAACCTATATGTTTATAGAATATTCAAAATTTATGCATTCTATGGAGTAATTTCAACAACATAAAATTGTTTCTCATGAGGAAAGAATTCTCTAATGGAGAGGGATGAGAAAACATTGTGGGGAAATCCTGATAATGTTATCACCTAAAAAATTTTACACTCCTATCTTATATCTAATCTCAAGGTCAAACTAATGGATGAGATGAATATATCTAATGAGTTGGTTCTTATTTATAGATTTCATTTGGAGAAAATGAAGGGTACTATTGTGAGAAAACAGAACAACTTTTTACACAAGAAGATATGACATAATTTTTTGAGGGGAAAAAATAATAAGAAGATATTTTTTAGTTTTTGTGTAGTTTTCTAGGACAGGGTTAAGGATACTTTAAGTATATATAATTACAAGAGGATCATTCTAAACCATTTATGATAAAACTTCCTTAATTGAAAAGGTAGTGTTGTCACACATAAGTTATATGAGGAGATCATAATTTAGTGGTTGGATTTTGGGAGATTAAGTGCCACCGATTTTTAATGAATTGAATGAATTATGAAAAATTTTATGAAAAAAAATATTATTAATTTTTTAATAATCAATACAAGGGACGTAAAATTATAATGAAACCTTCAATGAATCAGTGGTAAAATTATCATGACCAATTAATGATCCGACATCACAATCACATTTTCATTATGAAAGGGAGGAAATTAATTCAATTTTTTATTTATTATTTTGAATTCCATCATTTATAATAAAATATCAACAAAAATCCCCCTATAGAAAATTAAATGTAATTTCTCATAAATTAATATGAGATATTTTTGACTAAAATGAAAAGGGACAAAACATGGGTATACTAATTAGCCATAAATTGAATTTCAATAAACCATGAAATCATCCATTAAAAAATTCATAAAATTCTCAAGGATCTAAAAAAACTCAATATTCATTACTGAAAATAACCATGAGCATTATAGGGAACACAAGGCATCATTCAGTATGAAAATGTACGGAATAGAAAGGTAAATTTTTTCTTTTCCTAATCATCACGGTAATATGGATTTGAAAATTAACTAAAAAGAAATCCATGAAAACCAAAAATGGGACTTACTAGAAACTCTTTCTATCATTTGTTCAGTGAATAGTATTGGATTGTGGTCCTTTTGTGTGGCTTGGTTATGTTGACGATAATCAACATAGACTCACCAATTATTTTAACATGTTTTGGAACCAAGTCATTCATTATTTTGAAAACATTGTTATTCATATTTTTGGGAAATATTTTCACCCCTCAACCTTTTACTATATGATATATGTTTAATGAAACCCATATAAAGCAATTTACCGAATTTTAATTTTACCACAAAAAGGAGAGTTGGATTTATCCAACATTCCTCAGGCTTTAGGTTTATCCTCATCATATAAAAGTATATGTTGCATATAAATAGATGGGGTAATGCTAAGAATATATTACAATGGCCATTCTATAATCTTTTTAGACTCTATTAAAAGGTTGAGATGATTTGATTGATTCCGTGAAGAGAGAATATTTGGAATAATTATGGTAATTATATCAATAACATGAAGATATGAATATTATATATTAGATGGTATTGGTTTTAATTTCATAATATGTGTTTTTTGGATTGATGGAGTGGATTTAAGGGGGAGTGAGATCCATGAAACTATCTATTTGATCAGGTTTATTCTATAAGGAATAAAATTAATGGAAATGATATATAAAGAACCATTGATGTTCAAGGGTAACTTAATGTAAACACACATATCGATGAAATAAAAAATTTTACACTCTTCTAAACCCACAGATCACACAAAACATGAATAAAAAATCAAATCATCTATTTGTAAAAATGAAGAAAATTAATTAGAGATTAGGTTGAAAAAAATGATGTAAAAGTGTTTTTCGTTAGAGTTAACATCAATTGAATAGATAAGAAGAGTTGAGTTCATTTCAACTACGTGTTTCATAGAATGAATGACATAAAACAATCCTTTCTCCACTGAAATCCATGGACAGTGTACCATTGTGATCCTTTATGATCATATCTGATTTTTCATGTAATGGGCACCCAACATTGTGAGGAACAAGTTCTTGGGTTAAGGTATATTTCATTTGAATAATATAGAAATATACAGGGAATATGACACTATTAAATATTATGTGGACTTTCTTAATCACTCAATATGTGTGTATTTTTCTCTTTTAGGAATTTCTTATGATGATTCCTATTAGGTGAAGCTCCTAAACATAAAAAGGAGTATACATACAGTTACATGTTATATTAATTAAATAACCTGAATCATTACTTGCATCTAAAAGGAATCTCTACCACATGGTGTTATACTTATTTAAAGTTATCATATCCATTGATTTTCATGAAATTTCTAGTAGTATGAATGATGAGACATTCCATCCTAGGTTGAATCTCTCATTTCCATTTAGTAGCTGTCTATGGGTGCAATGAACCAAATGAAATTTTGTGTAGTGAGGGATTTATTTAACAACATCCAATAACTTAATGAAAAATTATACCTTTTATTTAATGTATCCATTATTTATTTCCCAATCTAATTATCCAATGTTTTCATTGTTTTATAGAGTCTTTTCTAGATATTAAATAGAATGGATTATTTAGGGGATTCCTCAATGATAATTTTTAAATGTTTTTGTATTGGCTTTATTTTCATGAATCTTTTTAGGGTGGTTAAAGAGAGTTTTCAAGATGTGGACATACATATTTTGTAGGATCTGTATAGGAAGAAACTACTTTACCAGTAGATGTGTAATTGTAAAAAAATTACCAATATCTTTTGGATTAGATATAGGTTGGGATAACCATAGTCCCGAAGCATGAAAATTTATCTCACTGATGACGTTTTCTAGTTTTATGACCAGTGTTCATAGGTTTTGAATTTCTAATTGTGTTTTTTGTTGAATAAGTGTTTCTTGGAATAAATTTTCATGACCATTTCAATAATGATCAATTTAGATTTTGGAGGTGGATGATGGTTGTTTCGAGATGTTGATGTATAAAAATGATTCATGCCTTAGACTAATTGATACCAAAAATATTTAGGTTATCTTGAGTTTCATCATTGTCTTTAATTTGGTTGTACTTGCCACCAAGGATTTGAATTATTATAGAATGGGTCTTCCCAAAATATTGATACTTTAAGAAAATTATGATAGGGAATATTGATGTGAAAGACTCAAATGAATCCAAAATTTGTGGGCACTATTCAAGAAAATGTGGGTCATCTAAACTAACACCACAACAAATTATTGGACAGTGTTAATTACCTTGATATAAATCTAGTTTTATTACAAGGTTATTCATCTCATCATGTTTATTATCTACCATTTTTCCTTGGGATGAATTTCATACCTTCTAAACTCATCAAGTGAGATAAATTTCTCTGAAACTAAATTTTTTAGAATTTTGAGCCATGTTCCCAACTATATCATGAGTTGTAGAAGTAGTTATATCTACTGGGGAACCCCCATATATAACATATATAATTTGATTGTCCCTAGGAAAAATTCCATCATAAAAGTATTAAAATATAAATTATTCACTAATTTATGGGTGTAGATAACTTGAACATAGTCTTTCGAATCACTCTCAATATTCATGAAGGATATCTCCTTCTGTTTTCCAAATTAAAAAAATTTCTATTATAATTATTGATGTTTAGTAGTTGGGAAAAACATTTTCTAAATGAATTATTTTTAGTAAATTTATTCCCACAGTTGTAGAAGTAATATTTTCTATCCAATCTTTGGCTACACTATTATGGGATAAAGGGATGTCCCTAAAAATAATGAGGTCCTCAGAGTAATTTTGTGGGTTCATGGTGGAACACACAATGTGAAACTCTTGAAGATTTTTATGAGGGTCCTCATAAGTAAGAAATTTTAATTTTGGAAGATGGTGGATAAGGCTAGATATCATATCAGGGTTTATTTCATCTTTAGTATATAGGATGTATCTAGGTTGGTACTCCACATCCAGGGTGGAATGTTATTTTACGTTACAGTTATATGAATCCATGTTTAATTGGGATTTATTTTGCTCGCTTTTTTATTGGTTTAGGACCACTTGAGGTTCCACAAGGTGTTACTAAATGTTACAAGAATATTTTACTCTATATTACCGAATACATGGGTAATGTGTCTTTCCAATTTCTGTGTAAATTTGAAGAAATATTTGTTTTTAGAATCTTATTATTTAGTAAACATGTGACATTTTTTTTTTGGTTTTCATTTTATTTTATATTTATTGGAATTTGAATAAAATATAATCACTTAAGAATAATTAATGTATCAAATAAATGAAAATGATATACAATATAGAATAAAATATACAGAGAAATAAGAATAGAGATATTAAAAACAGACAAAAAATTAACAAAAGAAAAGTAAATATCAAAAACAATCAAAAGGTAAGGGGATATTGAATGAACTAATAAATAAAAATAAAAATGATTAAATTAAAAGAAAATAATAAAAAATTGATCAAGGATAATATGACATGATGCCAAAATTTGATTTCATTTTTTGGAATATCAAATTAAATGGTACGTTTTACAAGATTTCCTACAGTATAACACGACTCCATTGACATATCTTGATTGGGCCTTAGATCATTATTTTTAAAATGGTTTTTGAATATAATTTTTTGAATTAATAATTGGGATATATCTTTGGGTGTTTTATGATTTTCAAAAATAAACTGAAACTATATGGCTTTGTGATGAAAAAAAGTCTGAGAAATCATGGTCATCCCTAGTTAGTGTACCATTATGCTCAATCCATATGTGCTCTCAGGGGAATGTGAATTATCATTGATTCTGTAATTTTCAAACAATGAATATAATATTTCATGTTACTTAATAACATGATAACACCATTTATTTTATAAAACAATGATATTGATTACCGATGATGGCTCAGAACCAAAAAAATTATATCAATGTAAATAAACCGAACTCAATGAAGGAATCACATCATCAACGTGGAGATATGACAAGATTTGTGTGAATGATATAATTTTTAAAAAATGTATATGAATAATATAGAGCTAAAATTTCTGTATATTATTAATCTACATCACACATTCACCCATTCATGAAAGGTAATGGGTGATAGAAGAGATGAACACACTCATATCATCACAAGATCTCAGTTATGTGTAGAAGCATGATGATTCTAGTACATTTAATTTTTATTTGATGAATCTAGAATAAAAAAAATTAAAAATTGTAAAAATGAATATAAATAGTCTACAATAATGTATATGGAATATCCTTCTAACGTTTAAAATAATCGAACTTAGGGATACAATAAATAACCACTCCCAAATTGATCTCCAAGAAGCTCAAAATTACATGGTATAGGAGAGGGTGAAAATGGATGATGAAATCGCTCAAAATCAACTCACACATATAAATGGCCATTCCAACCCTTCCAATGAGCCATTTAAATATTTTAAAGAGATATTTGGTATGTTCAGTCCAAGAATAGTTTATATTCTATGGTTTTAGGAGATCTGTTCAAGATAATTTTTTTCCATCAAGATTATTATGTAGTTTGATTGGCATAAAAAAGATTAATTTTATTAAAATTCATTAGAGAGTTGTAAATTAGAATTATCTACACAAAAAAGGTGGAATGATCCTAATTTGAGTTCTGATTCATGTGTTTTAGGATCCATATATATCATTTTATTGCCTGGTTGTTAATAATATTTCATTATTACCCTTGTTCAGAAGCCAACAGCTTCATTTTATTATGTATGTTTTGTTGCGTAAGTCCCAATTCATGAATATTTTATACAGTTATTGCATATAAAAATTATATTGTTGTCATATATGTATCATATTTATTCATTTTATACATTTTTTAATCATTTTTAAATGTTGAACATGAAAAATTAATCACATCGCATCTTAGAGACAGTAGTAAGTATGCACGCATGAGTAACTATATTGTAACACCCCGAGATTTTATGAAAAACATTATTTTAATTTCATTGATGTCTTGTGTTGTAAGCTACAACAAGATTTCCTTGCGCTATATACAACAACATATGAGCTTGTAGTATACACAACACTATTCTTGGATCATGTTACACACTATTTTGATAGTAATTATTCTACGAAACATTGAGTGTATATATATATTCAATGTATAAATGAAATATGGTTGGATTCTGTTATAAAAAACAATGGAGGAGTCTTGCACAACACGCAACCCTGACTTGGCTTGCATTACATGCAATCTGGACCTTCCTCAATATCGTGTGTTGTACGCAATACCAGGTTTCAGAAATTGCAGTTTTCCTGCCTTTTGATGACGCACACACCTTAAATATAGTTTTAACATGTCTATAAGTTCAATTTGACAAAATAAAATTCTTCTTTGGAATCAGGACACAAAAATTTACTTTGGATAAATTTTTCATATTATTCTGATAACTTTCATATTTTAATTAATAGTAAAAAAACGCAATATTTTAATTAAAAACAATTTTTTTCATCGCAATAGTTTATATGGTAAGATTATCTTTTTAATTGTTTTTAAAGTTTAATTATAATATATTTTTACCATTTAATCAAATGTTGTTCATTTGAATTAATTTCACTTTGAAATTGGATATAAACAAGTATCAATCTTTTGATTGTTTTTGTTTCTTAAAAACATGCTATTTTTTTGATAACGGGAAATAAATTTAAAATTAATTAATTCCACTTATATGTTATGAATTTGGAAAAATAGAAATCAATTTTGAATTTGGAATATCAAATAATTATTAGGCTGAATTTTTTTGTATTTTTCTGAAAAACTTCAATTTTTGATGAATAGTGAAACCACATAGTGGTAGTTAAAAAACTGTCTTTTTTAATTTTAATTAAAATTTACCACATCTGTGAATTGAAATTCAAAAATCCGAGAGACACGGTTAATATCAAGGACTAAAATTTTGTTCAATGAGATGAAAATATTTTTTGGTGAATGGTAACTTTTTACTTTTATTTACCACGGTTAAAAGTAAATAGGATAATTAAGTGTAAAAATGATATTATTATTACCCTAACACATGTCATCATTATATTGGATAAGTTTAATTAGACCAAAAACAACTTTAGGAATAAAATAAGACCATTTAGGCCCACTTTGATTAGATTAGGACATTTAATATTAATTTATTTTATGAAAGGTTAAAATAGTTAAAATCAAAGTTTAATAAGTAAATAATTTTTAATATAGGGTTATATATAAGATAAATTCGACTGTAAATCTTCATTAGAAAGATAAAAATATTTCATACATAATTGGATTTTATTGATAATTTTTAGACATTAAATAATTTAATTTATTTATGACACAAAGATGATGCAGTAATTATCTTATTAATGAAATATTGACATAATTGATGTTATAAATACACAAATAAATGTAATTTGAGACTTTTTATGAATTTGAATAATTTTATAGGTTAATATGACCTATTATTTTTGATTTAATTAACTTTTTTCTAACTAATCATTCTGTTATAATTTTCACAAAAATCAATTACCAAATAGTTTCAAAATTGATATAAAATTGTTTTTAAAACAAATATTATAGTATTAATTGTCATTTTATTCCTAAAAATCTAAGGTTCATCCAAATGAATTAGATAAGGTTATATATATTAATAATAAACAACTTGGGGTTATTTTGGATTGTTATATTAAGTTTATTATGCTTATTGTGTAAGGAAACAAGAAGGCACGGTAAAAGTAAAATTATTTAACTTAAGGTTAAATCTAAATGATAAGGTTAAAATAGATACCTAAACTTGTCTAAATTCTATTGGATGAGAGGCTTTAGACCCATACCCACATTATATTCTAAATAAATCAATTTCTAGCTATTAAAAACCGAATATGACTTTATAATAAAGTAATATTTTTAGTTTTTCCAAAGGTGCCCCTCTCCTCCCTTATAAAAGGGAAACTCCTCCCTCTCTTCCTCACACCACATTGAGCCTTCATGCTCGACCAAACCCTGCCAAATTCTATTCTCAAATTCCATAGAAACATCCTAGTGGTACTGGTCTTCTTCAAAGACCAATTTTAGTTCCCTAAGAGGAGGTCTCAAAGAGGAGCTTCAAAGAAGAGGTAATGTTTGTTACCGATTCTTTAAACTTTATTTCCTCTTCCACTTATTCTTTTTTAGTTGTTTCATTATGAAGTAATAAGATAAGTATAACTCATATACTGATATGTTATTATAAGTATGAAACAACCCTATTTCAGCATATATCCATCCTACGGAAAACAAAATCACCACGCGTGCGTACGTATGGAATACTGTCTCCACGCCGTGGTGAAATCTGCATTTCCACCAACACCTTACATGGATGGGTATAATGGTGTAAAGAATAACTATATATGGTTATTATAAAATCATACTGATTCTTATATATTATACCATCCACTCCAGTTCTATTCAATAATTATGGGAACGATATCATCGCTCGTGCGTACGTACAGACTACCGTCTCCACGACGCGATGAGATTCATTCTCCATGTTAACCATACATGAATGATCACAAAGTTTATATAATTAATAATAATGAAATATATGAAATAATAATGCTACTTTATTTATGTATATATATATATATATATATTTATGTCATCTATTTAGTGTCATTCAATTCAATAAGGAAACGAAAACAGCGTTCATGCGTATGTACGGCCTACCGTCTCCATGAACGGTGTATTTCATTCCTTTTATCGATCTATAATATATATATGAATATGATGAATATATATTATATATAAATCATGTTTTACATTCTGTAATTATGTAAATCAGGATATACGTAATAATATAAAGAACGACAAGTCGAAACACATACGATAAATGAAATGATTTTACCCAAAACGCTGCTTTAACATGGAATTTACAAATGAACGGGTAATATAATGTCATAAGTGAAACATATATGATATCATAACAATGAATATCATTCTGTAATAAGTCAATGAAATTATTTAAATCATTATACAGGATGTTTGGATATGTACGAAGCATATCAGACCTAGGGTAAGGGATAATTTTTCAAATCTCATTTTTATCCGAGACTGCTTATTCATATGTATTTGCTGGGGTTGTTAATATCATCCATGTCCATGTTTTATAATAGTCTATTCATGTATGTTTAAAGACCTTTTTACCAATTTTAACTTTTACCCCATGGTATGGAAGAAATATTTCTTTTATTTACCCTACAAGGTACTTATTGACTTTTCTGACAAAAGTACGAGAAGAATGTTTTTTTAACGTATACGGCATGAAAGGATTTTTAAGATTTTATATAGCCTTGTTTTCATGAATATTCCACTAAAAGATTTCATGAATATTTTCAAAAAGGTCCTTTTCTTTTAAAATTGCATGACATTTTGTGAAAAGAAAATGATTTTGATGAAAAAAGGATATTTTCCTCATGAATTCATTCCAAGTGTTTTATCAAAACTATTTTCATATAAGATGACATAATTTCACATGGTTATGTTTCAGGTATCATGTCTCTATGATTTATATGGTTTAACTTTTCTAATGATGAAATGATATCCATTTTTTTGTATGGATTACTTTATGATGGAATGATATTTATGAATCCCATTTTATTCTTGGGTTATGATGAATGATTTTTTTTTATATTGTGGCACACGAAAGAATGATTTCAATATGAGATGGGTGGGACCTATATATCCCTCCAATTCATTGGGTAATGATTTATATCTCATGAGATAGACATGGCTGGAATGGAAAGTTAAACCAGTTCAGTAATACAAGACTGGAACGAGGAGTGAACTCAATTCAGAAAGGGACTTTGTCCACTAAGATGGTCTTGGTAGCAATGTCTTGGCTACTATGGAAATCATATCATGTGATTAATGGTTTCCACAATTACATTTTTTATTCCCATGATAATTTATCATGATTAATGTTTCTTCATGATCTATGCCTTGCGTACTGCCATGTTTTAGGTCATTGCTCAAGATTTTGATGTTTAGATTTTATGCTTATGTTTTTTTTACATTCAAATGTATAAGGATTGTTTTATGTTCACTATTCTTACTCTTAATGAGAATTTTAGCTCACCCCTTTTATGTTTTCTTTTCCCCAGAATATAAAGAAAGGTTTTAGGTAAGAAGAAAAGGGGAAGATCTTTATGGGAGATGTTGAAGATCTTTCACCACGATTAGAAGATTATATTCCGAGTATCCAAAGACACTAAACGATTAAGGTCCTTGTGTGTCTGTTTTTGTTATGTATTAATTATTTCGAAAAAGTAATGTAATTTCCATGTACGTCAAGCTTTGGGTCTCTACAGTTGGTATCAAAGGAAAGGTTTAGTCAAACTTTGGAAACTAGGATGTGGGAACTTTAGTGAGATCCCTAGAGATTTTTTTAAGGTGTGTCTAGGGATGTCCTTAAGTTTAAGTATAAGTATAGGTTATAGTCCTAGAATTACATTAACGATCATAGAATTAAACCTATGATGTTAGATATTGAAGGTACTCCCTCTTTATTATGTTGTTTTCCCTAGCATGATTTTTGCCTCTCACGCTATTCTTTTTGGGTTTTAGATGATGGATAGAGCCCGAAGGAACCATGTTGATCAATGAAATGGACAATGTAATGATTGTCCTCCTGAACAAACAAATGTTATGGGAGATGGAGTGCAAAATCTTATTGCTATACTTAGACAAGCTATGAATCATTCTGGACTTCCAAATGAGCAGAGAAGGGAACAATATTATATTGAGTCCTTCATGAGGCAATGTCCACCATCTATAAGTGGGTCTTCTGATCCACTTGTTGCTGAACAATGGATCAGTACCCCTAAAAAGATATTTTCAGTTCTTCAATGTTCTGAACATAATAAAGTCATCTTAGTAGTATATCGTTTGGAAGGTGAAGCTGATCAATGGTGGAATCTTATCAAGAATACGAGGCCAAGAGATGAAATTGAGTCCATGGAATGCGAAGAGTTCAAGACCTTATTTTTCAATAAGTACTTCCCTCGTATTCTTCGAACAAATATGTAGAAGGAGTTTCTTGAACTAAAGCAAAAGGATGATGAATCTGTTGGTGTATACGAAGCAAATTTTACAAGGCTTGCAAGGTATGCATCAGGCTTTATCATCCAACCTGAAAGTAAAGTTGATCGATTCTTTAGTGTATTAAAACCAAATCTTCGAAGGGCATTAGCTATAAGAGACTTCAGTAGCTATGAAGAAATTGTGCGTTGTGCTATCAAGGTAGAAATGGAAGTTGGTGTTACTTATCCATCTCATGGTTTTCACATGAAATGAAAGATGGAGTTCAAAGAGAAATATCAGAATAATGGTGAAAAGAAGATGAATGTTTCCTTATGCTCAATGTGTGGAAAGAAGAATGGTGGAGATTGCCTTAAAGGGACTATAAAATGTTTTAAGTGTGGAAAAGAGGGTCATCGAGCCGCTGAGTGTTGACGTAATGGAAAAAGGGTTGCAAATGATGTGAATAAAGAAAAGACTGCAGAGAACGCACAACCAACACTTCAATGCTTCAAGTGCAAGGAAATGGGGCATTATGCTAATAAATTCCATAATCCAAGGGTTAGTGACGATTGACATGAGAAACCACTTAAGGAAAAGGACAAAGGGAAGTCACATGCGATCACTATTGGCGATGTTGAATATGAAAATGATGTGGTGGAATGATTAAGTGTTTATGTAATGGGATTCCAAAATAATGTTGTATATAGTATTGTGGAATATTGGAATATTTATGTATTGATCTATTGTGGTTTCAATAATTTTATGGTACTGGTAACCATGGAAAGTGATTGAGATATTTTTTGAAAAAAAATGATATGCGCATAATGAATGGATAAAGAGAAAATGAAATGTTTGACAGTATTCATGAGCCCATGACTGATATAAGGAAATAGTTATATCATGGTTTTAGTATATAGAATTTTGGGGTTTTGGTATGTGGAAAGAGTTAACTTTTTACAGCACTCATGTTTTCATTAAGATTCAATGGGTATTTATTTTTCAAGAGAATACATGATTAAGGCCTTCAAATGTTTGGAATGTGACCAACAAGACATATCTTATGATATATGGGGATCAATGATGGTATTACCATGCTTGTTATATAAAATCTATGGTAATCATTTTCACTATAATATGAGAGTGATAAGCCTAAAGATTGAAATGGATTATGTTGGATATAAGTTTGTATTGTTTAAGGATAGGAGTTTTTTTTCGATATTATTGATGGGATGTTATAGTAATGTAGTTTTAGAAAAAGGAAAACCTGCAGGATGGGCGATAGCCCATCGCGTCGGACAAGGCTGTGGGAATCGAACCCACAACCGAAGTGTGACTGGCCTTTATCGCATACCACTATCCTACAAGAAGTCCATGTTTAGTAGAAACTAGTTTTATTATATTAAGTAGTATCATATATGAAGTATAAGTCCATTTTAGGAACCATATATGATTAATCTCACTATAGATGGACTTATGTATTTTTGATAACTTTTATAACCTTTTGTTTGAGATAGATGGAATGACCCATCATTCTATCACATGATCTGCTAACACTTCACGAATGACAAATTCAACTTCATTTCTCTACGAGATGAAGTGGGAATTTTCCAAAGAACCACCAACGGTGGGACTGTACCAAAAATCACTAAATTATTTTTTTCTAATTCCAATTTCATCAACTTTAGGGAAATGATCTTGAAAACCAAAAATTTTGTCCTAGTGCCCTTGTATCCGATGAATCAGATGGTACCTTAGATCATCACAAATATATGGCTTTGTGATTGATGGATTTTTCATAGCCATGTTCTCAACCACTCTCCATCAGAACTTGATGGTTCGATTTTTCTTCCATATCCATATTTTCACCTTTGTTCTCCTATATGAAAACCTAGGGATGAGTTTCTTTGGGTAATCGTTACATTTCATTCATTAGATTTTAAAATTATGTTTTAGTATTCTTTTTTACGATGTGGGTTTCTATAAATAGTAAACCATTTATAACCCCCAATGAATTTCGAGGGAGAAATTCATTTTAACGGGGGTAGAATGTAACACCCCGAGATTTTATGAATTTTTTTTTAATTTCATTGATGTCTTGTGTTTTAAGCTACAACAAGATTTCCTTGCGCTATATGCAACACCGTATGAGCTTGTAGTATACAGAACACTATTCTTGGATCATGTTACACACAATTTTGATAGTAGCTATTCTACAAAACATTGACTATATATATATATATTAAATGTATAAATGAAATACGGTTGGATTCTATTATACTAATCAATGGAGGAGTCTTGCACAACATGCAACCCTGACTTGGCTTGCATTACACGCAATCATGACCTTCCTCGATAGTGTGTGTTTTATGCAATACCAGGTTTCACTAAACAACGATATATTGTTAAAATATTATTATGGACTAGCCGTTATGAATAGTATTAACTACATTTTAAATTTTATAACATTATTATTCATCTTACACATTTTCTAGAATATGGTATGAGAACAAAATTAATTTTTCGTGTAAAATATGTATTATTCAGAAATTGCAGTTTTCCAGCCTTTTGATGATGCACCCATCATAAATCTTGTTTTTGACAAGTCTATAAGTTCAATTTAACAAAATAAAATTATTATTTGGAATCAGGATATAAAAATTTAATTTGGATAAATTTTTCATATTATTCTGATAACTTTCATATTTTAATGAATAGTAAAAACACGCTATATTTTAATTAAAAACAATTTTTTTCATCACAATAATTTATATGGTTATATTATCTTTATAATTGGTTTTAAAGTGTAATTATAATATATTTTTACCATTTAATCCAATGTTGTTCATTGGAAGTAATTTCACATTGAAATTAGATATAAACAAGCATCAATCTTTTGATTGTTTTTGTTTCTTAAAAACACGCTATTTGTTTTGATAACGGGAATTAAATTTAAAATTAATTAATTCCACTTACATGTTATGAATTTGGAAAAATAGACATCAATTTTGAATTCGAAATATCAAATAAGTCTTTGGCTGAATTTTTGGTGTTTTTTTTTGAAAAACTTCGATTTTCGATGAATAGTAAAACCACTTAGTGGTAGTTAAAAAACTGACTTTTTTTAATTAAAATGAAAATTTACCAATTAAGTGAATTTAATTTCAAAAATTCTAGAGACACGGTTAATATCAAGGACTAAAATGTGGTTCAATGAGATGAAAATAATTTTTGGTGAATAGTAACTTTTTACTTTTATTTACCTCGATTAAAAGTAAATAGGATAATTAAGGGTAAAAATGATATTATTATTACCCTAACACATGTCCTAATTATATTGGATAAGTTTAATTCGACCAAAAACAACCTTAGGAGTAAAATAAGACTATTTAGGCCCACTTGGATTAGATTAGGACATTTAATATTAATTTATTTAAAGAAGGGTTAAAATAGTTAAAATCAATGATTAATAAGTAAATCATGTTTAATATAGGGTTATACATAAGATAAATTGAACTATAAATAATCATTAGAAATATAAAGATATTTTATACATAATGGTATTTTATTTATAATTTTTAGACATTAAATAATTTAATTTATTTATGACACAAAGATGGTTTAGTAATTATCTTATTAATGAAATATTGACATAATTGATGTTATAAATACCCAAATAAATGTAATTTGAGACTTTTTATGAATTTAAATAATTTTATCAGTTAATATGACATGTTATTTTTTATTTAATTCACTTTTTTCGAACTAATCATTCTTTTATGATTTTTACAAAAATCAATTACTAAATAGTGTCAAAATTGACATAAAATAGTTTTTATAACAAATATTATATTATTAATTGTTATTTTATTCCAAAAAATCTAAGTTTCGGCCAAATGACTTATATAAGGTTATATATATTAATAATAAACAACTTGGGGTTCGTTTGTATTGTTATAGTAAATTTATTAACATTATAGTGTAAGAAAACAAGAAGACACGGTAAAAGTAAAATTATTTAACTTAAGGTTAAATCCAAATGGTAAGGTTAAAATAGATACCTAAACGTGTCTAAATTCTATTGGATGAGAGTATTTCTACCCATCCCCACATTATATTCAAAATAAATCAATTTGGAACTATTAAAAACAGAATATGACTTTATAATATAATAATATTTTTAGTTTTTCCAAAGGATCCCCTCTCCTCCCTTATAAAAGGGCACCTCCTCCCTCTCTTCCTCACACCACATTGAGCCTTCAAGCTCGTCCAACCCCTGAAAAATTCTCTTCTACACTTCCATAGAAACATTCTAGAGGTTTATGTCTTCTTCAAAGACCAATTTTAGTTCCCTAAGAGGAGGTCTCAAAGAGGCGCTTCAAAGAAGAGGTAATGTCCATTACCGATTCTTTCAACTTTATTTCTTCTTCCACTTCTTCTTATTTAGTTGTTTCATTATGAAGTAATAACATCAGTATTACTCATATAATGATATGTTATTATAAGTATTAAAAAAATCATATTTCACCATCTATCCATCCTATGTAAAACGAAATCACCACGCGTGCGTACGTACAGAATATCGTCTCCAGGCCGTGGTGAAATCTATTTTTCCACCAACACCTTACATTGATGGGTATAATGGTGTAAAGAATAACTATATATGGTTATTATAACATCATACTGATTCTGATATATTATACCATCCACTACAACTTTATTCAAAAATTATGGGAATGATATCATCGCTCGTGCGTACATACGGACTACCGTCTCCACGACGCGATGAGATTTAATCTCCATGTTAACCATACATGAATGATCATAAAGTTTATATAATTAATAATAATGAAATATATGATATAATAATGCTACTAGTTTTATTTATACATATATATGTATGTCATCTATTTAGTTTCTTTCAATTCAATAAGGAAACGAAAACAACGTTCATGCGAACGTACGACCTACCGTCTCCATGAACGGTGTATTCTATTCCTTTTATAGATCTATAATATATATATATATATATATATATGTATATGATGAATATATATTATATATAAATCTTGTTTTACATTATTGAATTATTTAAATCAGGATATAAGTAATAATATCAAGAACGAAAAGTCGAAACACATACGATAAATGAAATGATTTTACCCAAAATGCTGCTTTAACATGGAATTTACAAAAGAACGGATAATATAAAGTCATAACTGAAAAATATATGATATAATAACAGTGAATATGATTCTGTAATTAGTCAATGACAGTATTTAAATCATTATACAGGAGTTTCGGATACATACGAAGAATATCGGACCTAAGGCAAGGGATATTTTTGCAAATCTCATTTTCATCCGAGATTGCTTATTCGTTAGTATTTACTGGGGTTATTGCTATCATCCATGTCCATGTTTTATAAAAGTGTATCCATGTATTTTTAATTTCCTTTTTACCCATTTTACTTTTACCCCATGGTATGGAAGGAATCTTTCTTTTATTTACCCTACAAGGTACTTTTTGACTTTTCCGACAAAAGTACGAGAAGAATGTTTTTTTAACGTATATGGAATGAATGGATTTTTACGGTTTTATAAAGCCTTATTTTCATGAATCTTCCTCTAAAATATTTCATTAATATTTTCAACAAAATCCTTTTCATTTAAAATTGCATGACATTTTGTGAAAATAAAATGATTTTGAAGAAAAAAGGATATTTTCCTCAAGAATTCATTTCAAGTGTTTTATCAAAAACATTTTCATCTAAGATGATAGTATTTTACATGTGTATGTTTCAAGTATCATGCCTATTTGATTTAAATGGTTTCACTTTTCTAATGATGAAATGATATCCAATTTTTTTGTATGCATTACGTTGTGATGGAATGATGTTTATGAAACCCATTTTATTCTTGGGTTATGATGAATGATTTATGTATATATTGTGGCACAAGAAATAATGATTTCAATATGAGATGAGTGGTACCTATATCTCACTCCAATGCATTGGGTAAAGATTTATATCTCATGAGATAGACATGGCTGGATAAGAAAGTTAAACTGGTTCAGTAATACAGGACTAGAACGAGGAGTGAACTCGATTCAGAAAGGGACTTTGTCCACTAAGATGGTCTTGGCAGCAATGTCTTGGATACTATGGAAATAATATCATGTGCTTAATGGTTGGAAAAATTAAATGTTTTATTCCCATGATAATGTATCATGATTAATGTTTCTTCATGATCTATGTCTTGCATACTTCCATGTTTTAGGTCATTGCGCAAGATTTTGCTTTTTAGATTTTATGCTCATGTTTTTTTTTACATTAAAATGTCTAAGGATTGTTTTATGTTATCTATGCTTACCCTTAATGAGCATTTGAGCTCACCCCTTTTATGTTTTCTTTTCCCCAGGATATAAAGAAAGGTTTTAGGTAAGAAAAAATGGGAAGATCATTATGGGAGATGTTGAAGATCTTTCACCACGATTAGAAGATTATATTCCGAGTTTCCAAAGACACTAAACTATTACGGTCCTTGTGTTTCTGTTTTTGTTATGTTTTAATTATTCTGCAAAATTAATGTAATGTCCATGTACGTCAAGCTTTGGGTCTCTACATATATGCTTCTACTAATTCTAATAGGGTAATAATTTGGATGGTTTATTAATTATAAAAAAATTAATTTTAATATCATTACAATAATATATATAATTTGTTTTCATAATGATTCCCTTCCATGTAATTTTTTTATGAAACAAAAATTACACCACGGTGTGGACGTGTTGATCTATACATTTTCCCACATGTTGAGTTGATTTTTCATAGGATTGATAAATGATTAAATTTGGTTATCCCATAATAAAAATAAATTACTAGAAAATGTATTATACTTGGCTTATTACATCATCATAGAACCAAATCATGAAGAGTAAGTAGAAGAATAATGGGTTTTTGGAAGAGACGATAATGGTTTTTACATCTTCTACAGAGGAAGTCCAATATAATCTCTATTAACGGTAATAAGGTAGGTATTTTGAAAGATCAAAACCTCAAAAACCTATATAAGTAGATTTTTGATATGTAATTTATGGTTTTGGTCAAGTAATACGGATAAAATTTGTGTGAATAAGTGATTGAGGAGGTGACATTTTTTAATTAATGTGTGGTGCACATTTCAAAACTCTCCGAATATTAAAATAATATAATTAATTTTCATATAAAAATGATAACATAGGGATTGATTCATAATATATGACAAGGATGGGTTTAAATAATATCAACAAATATTTTTTATACAATTTTTTTCCAATTTCTAACTTTATCATTTGAATTTATCCTTTATCTAACCCCGTTAACTCTTACCATGGGAATATGTTTTTTTAATTCTTAAGGGTTAAAATATTTACCATGAAATAAAAAATAATAATAAATGGATCATTTATTACATTTAATATATGATCCACACAAATTTTAATAATTTTATATTATTATGAATGTTATATCATTTAAAATATTTTTTTTTATTTTAAGATATTTATAATTTCAATTTTGATTGTTTTAAATGAATGAATTTTTAATAATATCATAAAAACTGATATATTCGAACATATCATTTTAAAACATCAATAACATGTAATAGTTGTCTTGAAAAATATTTTATGACATTAATTATGTAAAATTATATTTTTCCAGTTTTGTCTAATTTCATATATTGGATATTTCTATTCACTAAACTATTACGTCATTATCATTATGTAATATTTTAATTTAATTATTTCGTATCTAATATTGTAAAAAATTTATAATGATGAAGATACAAATTCACTAGAACATATTACTCCTTGTATTTATTAATATATTTTGAATATAAACATATTAAAATTTTAATATTTATTAATAACAAGACCATGAAATTATTGACTCTCCATAAATTAAAATGCAATAAAAGGCATATAGTCATCAATTTGGATCCAAGAGGCCATAATAATGTCCCAAGGATGATTATTGATGACACAAACTCATATAATAAATCTGGGACTTCTTTTTTCCTAATTCTACAACACTTACAATATTTTGATATCTTTAATTGTTTAATTTACCCTTTAGCGTGACAATTTAAAAAAAACAATTTCTACTATTCAAATTTTCCAAAAATAAATGCTTCCCATTTACATAAATTTGAAATTATGACTCCAAATTTAAAATCCAGTTCTCAAAATAAAAAAATAGATATTTCTAAAATTAATTTTAAAATAATCATGTTGACTGGTTGAGAAAACAAGTTGTTAAATAGAAAACGTTCAAAAGCTTGAAATGTTAATATTTACATATTTAACAGGAAATTGATTCAAATTTCCTAAATTGGATTAACTGATATAAAATTGATCAAAATATACATTAAAAAATTTAAGTATATAATTTATCACTATATATTATTTAAAATATGAAGTTGTTTTCAATTTAAATCTACAAAATTTAACAATTTGTGAAAACATTAAACTAATCATAAAAAAAGAAAAAATACAAAAAATTTCAATTTTGAAATTTCAATTTCAAATAAAAACTTTATATTTTCAAATAAATTTATTAAATGTGTTAAAAACTACATTTTAAACAACGTCACCGCTAAATGGTGACAAAACGACCTTTATTAAAATATAGATTTTTATGCTAGAAATTATGATTTATTCTAATATTAAAACTTCCATACATATATAATTAATTTGAAAATATTTTAATGAATATATTAAAATAAACATTATTTATTATCTCTCATTAATAGTGTTTAATTTAGTTTTTTAATATAAAATTCCATTTGGGCCTAAAAATGGATTTTTATATAAACAATATCTTTATGATCAAGTGGCATTAAGTTTCATATATAATTAATTGGTAATATAAAAATTCATTATATAAACATGTTTCACTTTATTTTTATAATTAATTTAATCTCATTAAATCCCATCATTCCTACGGGTTGGCGATAACTATCATTTATTAATATTAATATTTTAATTCTTATTTATGCTCGGTCTTCTATTCAATGTACGTAATAAAAAATACTGACTTTAAAAGGAGTCATAAAATTAAATCATGAGGTCATTAAAGTGGAATGAGGGTAGTAAAAAATCAATCGATAGTCTCATAACATGTTCTTATATTCTACTATTCCTTTTTCCACATATAAAATGAAGGTAGATCATCTAATATGTGACATATTTAGAGTTTTCCTCATGTTTGTTTCTACCAAAATAGGTTAAAATAGAAATTAGAAATAGTAACAATTATTCTTATAGAAACTAATTTATACTAAGAGTCATTATTATTATAACACGACCATCATTTTGAAATCAATTATTACAGTTCTGATATTTTGGAACATCTTACATCGTCATAAGATTCATTTGTTCAGTAAAAGGGACCCCCTAAGGTCCATCATCATCCTCCCTATATTTAATGTTTTTTTTTCATTTTCGGTATTCATATTTCTATAGTTAGTTATCTGTATCATTCCAAAAAAGTCAAAAATGTTGAATACATTTTCATATTTCCTAACATTGCGACCTTCATTTGACGGGATTTTTATGAATACAAAACTATTGTATGTCGAAATATCTTATATCCGTGAGTCAGTAAAGAAATGGGATATTTATTTATATAGCTCTTTTAGAATCCCCACATGAAATAGGATGGATATACCCATGCTTAGTAGAGTCGTCTTGGGATTCATTCTTATTTATCATACAATAGAAATCCTGAAATGTTTTTTCCTACAATCAGATAGATGCATCGATAATGATTTATAACTCAATGAACTAATTGTAAGATTATTACTAACACTATAAATACCAATGACCTTTCTTAACCTAAATGATTATTGGGATCTTTTAATGAAGTATGTTAGTAGTGATTATGAAATATTAAAAGAAGAGATAATTACCTAATGTGACTATGTCTAAGGGTTGGTGGAGGAATTACCCATGATACCACATTATCTCACATCACACATTATGTGGATTATGATGAAAAGAACATTGGAAAATATGGACAAACATATATAATATCTAGATAAATAAGAACCATTCATCAGCATTTCACATTTTAAAATGATATAATAGTTTATTCATAACATCATGAAATAGATCAATGAGGTTTGTTCTGGAACAGAGTCAAAAAATACATCAATCTATTAGATGAATATCCTCTTAAACAAACTTTAGTGTGGGTTTATTCATTCAGTAGATCCTTGAAAGAAAATATATGATGAATGGTAGTCAACTACCTCATCTATGACAAGATGGTTCATCAGAAATTCCTCTATAAATGAAGCATTTATAGAGTTATCCTCTAATTTTTTAATAGAGAAGAGACTATCACCCAGATAGCGGAGCAGGAGGAGGAAGGGGAGAACCCTACACCTGGTGAGCGGAAATTTTATGAGAAGGATGAATCAGGCTTGCAGGAGGGACTACCGATTCCTCTGGATGAATATCTGAGCCATAGATATCTCTTGTCCTGTGCAGCCAAGAAATCAGATGTGTCAACGCATTCTCATATCGATTCACCGAAAAAGAACTTTTTGGAATCGTGAAAGCTGTGGCTGGCCCCTCCTTCACTGACTTTGTTCCACCTCCTCCTAGGAGAGTTATCAAGAACGAGAAGGTTGAAAATGTCTCAGAATATCACGCTAAATTAGAAGAAGGAATCAATTTGTGCAAACTTTCATATATCACGCAGGTCCTGACACCGAAGGGTGAGAAATTTTGGAAGTTCAGTGATTTAGTTAAATGAATTGCAGAGTTATGGGGCTTTGATGGGAGGAGGAGGACATCAATGGGAGGAGGATTTTATCGTGTTGTCTTTCCATCACATGATTGTAAGTGGCATGCATGGAGCATGGGGTCAATCTCTCTGAAACCAGGTTATCTATGTATACAAGAATGGGACAAAATTTTTGATCCCACTAATGTCTGAAATACACATGCGCAAATTTGGGTACGCATCTATAAGATTAATTAGTCATACTGGCATCCAAGGATCCTATGGGATATTGATTCTTCTATGGGGAACCCAATTAGATTGGATAAACAAACTGATGACCTACAGTTTGGACATTATGCCAGAGTTTTGGAGGAGGTTTAAATGACTACAACCATGGTTGATGAAGTTGTTTTGATGATAAGGGATGATAGCATGTGGCTACAGATATTTTGTGAGAGGAAGCCTCAGCACTATTCTGGATTTAGGTTCATTGGACATCTTCTTGTTGACTGCAATAGGGACAAGTAATGCAGATTTTGTAACTTCAAAGGACATGAAATTGCATCATGTAGAAGGAGGAAATGGAAAAGCATCACGCCTATAACCTTAAAGAACTCTGTTGATGGTCAGCCTGTGAAAAGGGATGATGTGCATGTTTCTTGATTGATGGTGTTTGGATATCATGGTGATGTTGAGGGACCTAAGGAAAATTTGGGTTCCACTAATGAGTCCAAGGAACTCCCCAACCAACCCCATCCTCTCATTATAGGATCTCTTCCAGTCCAAAGTTTCCCTCAGCCTAATGCTTCCAGTCCTGGAGATCCAGGGATACTAGATTTTGTGCTGAAGGTGGGTGACCTCAACCACTGCTCCATGCATGAGGAGGTGTGTCTACTATCCCTCCCTCTTGAGGGAATGGCTGTAAACCCCTTTCCGGCATGATCCGGGGCCACTCTCTAACCTGCAGTGATCCGTTCTATAGGATTACCTGGGATCTAGACATCTGTAAAAAAAGGTAACCAATTATGATTTTTTGTAGACCGTAACCTCTTATGATGATGTTATGGGCTTTGAGAAAATTTTGGGTACTACTGAAGTGTCCATGGAATTCCCCAACCATCCCTAGCATGTCATTATAGGATCAGATCCGATCCAAAGATTCCCTCGGCCTGCTGCTTCATGTCCTGGATAGTCTGGGTGCCCAGATCTTGTGCTGATGGTTGGTGACCTCGACCCTAGCTCTGTGCATGAGAAGGTTTCTGCACCAACCTTCTCCATTGAGGAGCCTGGTACGATCCCATTTCCTGCAATAAATGAGGCCACTCTCCAACCTAATGTGATCAGTCCGGTAGGATCAACTGGGATCCATGCTTCTTCTAAAGAGACAACCAATTCTGAGTTTTTTGCAGACAAGAACCTTCTTCCCTGATGCTGTTCAAAGGAAAGATGGTTGCATTGAGGACTCCTTTGTGCAGGTTCCACATGCCATGGCTGCTTGGATGGTCTCTCTAGAAAAAGACCCTTCTAAGTACATGCAGGCCAGTAATAAGTTTACCCCCTTAGCATGAGGTTAAGGTCAGATGAACCCGATGATGCCCACACCTCTACTGCAAGTCAGGAGGAGGGTCAGATTTTTCCTGAACCAGTTGAACCAATCAGGGTGGCTGCTTCATCAATGAATTAGGACCTGAAAAGTTCAGGGAAAAACAAGAGAATGGACGGGAAGGAAAAGAGTCAAAGTGATGTAGCACCTGGTGGGGGGCCATGGACGCGAAGCAAACCTTCCCCCCAATGAATGTTTTCTTTTGTAATTGTCAAGTGCTTTGGAATCCCCCAATGGACAGAGCCCTCATGCATTTAATTTTGGCAAAAAAACTGATGCTTACTGGAATTGCAGAGCGTAAGATGCTTTTTCGTAATTGGAAAAGATTCAAATGGTCCTCTCTTGGATTCAGTTTTGTTTCTCACTACCTTTTTGAAACAAGAATGAACCATCTGTGGTTATTTAGACATAATTTCCTATGCATATCTTTCATTGGTTCCAAGAAATAATGCATTTCAGTCTCCCTTGATGTCCAAGGTTTCAATCCCTTGGTTACATTTTTCAATGCGGTGACCTCTTACATCAAACGAATGGAATTATGGAATGAGCTTGCAGAGACATCTGGGTCACTATGCAATTAATGGATGCTTCTAGGGGACTTTTATATAGTCATATGTACTGAGGAGAAAACTTGAATGAGTTTGAACCATGTTTCCTTCACTAATTTATCCTCATGTATTGATCAATGTAATTTGGTGGAAGTGCCAATTGTAGGTGCAGCCTTCACATGGAGCAGATACACTTTCTGCAAATTAATGAATTTAATTCTGTTTTTCTTGTTTTTTTATTTAAATTCATTTTCATTATATATCTCACCATTTTTTCTTTGCTGTTCCGTGTTGCTGCATTTATTTTTGTCATGCTGGCAATCTGTGTATTGCGGCATTTTCTTTGTGGCCATTGATCAGCGCTGCCGCCCATTTCATCTGGGCCGTCCACCTGTGTTCACCGTTAGAACTGATTACATGAGCTCCGCTTCAGTTTTTCTTCGTGGCACGCCCCGGTGAGTGCTCTTTGTTGTGCTGAACTGTCACTCACAAGGGGTTTAATCACCCTTGCTACGACTCGTCCTTGGTGTGGCTCCTCAGATCAAATCAGTTTTTTTTTAGAGATTACAGCGCATTCGTCTTTCTCGGATCCTAGAACTCGAACCCTTGGAGGGTATTCTCATCGGCAAACGATCTCTACGGCACACTGCTGGTGTGTTGCCTTTGGTGGAGCATCATTACAGCGCCTTACTCGGCTTTAACACTCCGAAGGGCCAGTCCGCGAGCCGACTCGAACCAGATCCAGGCAATATTGAAGAGATCAGGACCACTGGGCAAGTTTATGCCCAACACTGTGAGTTGTTCTTTCTCTTCCTTACGGTTTTATTGAAAACCTATAATTTTTTTTCACTGTTGCTCGATCTGTTGGGGCAAATCTATTGTGTTGTAATTGTTTTCTTTGAGGATTAATAAACGTGTGCGTGAGGGGTGTTCTTGTCGTGCAGTAAGTCACAATGGGGACTGAAGCACGTAAATCTCTTGTTCATTTTACAATTCTGCATTTGATTTCTTCTTTGATTGTTCTTTCATTAATCGGCACATATCTCCAGCACAATCCTTGCATGTTTTGGTTGCATTTCTTTATTCCGCTTCACAACAAAATCCCTACATGTGGTATCAGAGCCAATATGGCTGCTGTGTTGCCTGATTTACCTTTGTGCACAATCTGCCTTAATGTTATTGCACATATGTTCCTTTTGTTAATCAGGTTTACATATATTTTCCTACTGTTTCCCTAATTTTCGTTCTTGTCTGCTATTGTTCGCATGCTCAATTTTATTTATAATCTTGTCTGCATCATAACTGCTACTGTTTACATTCTGTTTTAAAGTTTGTGTTTTAATATTGCTTATTCTAATTGGCTGCCAATTCTCGGCAACCCCCCTCTACTGCTTTAAACTTGAAGAATCTGTCTGTTTAGGTTCTGTTTCAGCATTCTTGCAATTGTTGTTTTCTGTTTTCTGGTTTATAGTCTAGCCTGCCACTAGTTGTGTTAACAAATTGGGTTTTTTTTCTGTTTTCCACACTTTGTATCCACTTTATTCTGCCATTTTATCGTAGTTTTTTAGTTTCTTATTAAGACTAAAATTATTGTCTTTACCGAATAATTTTGTTTTTCTGCACATTGTACAAATTTATTCCTAGTGAGTATTGGCCAGTTTTTTAGGGGCGTATGCTCTCGTTGTCCCCATTTACATCGCATCAACTCACTATATATAAATATGTCTACATTGGGGTATGAAATCAAAAAATTCGATGGAGACAATTACTTCAATTTATGGTATATTAAAATGAGGGCATTATTAGTCCAACAAGGTCTTATTGATGCCCTATCTGGGCCTACTAAACCCATAACAACTGTTAATGAAGGTGGACAAACCATAACTGAACACCAACTGGTCCCCAATGACACTCTAGTTATAGCCCATTGTTCCCTCTTATTATCCTTAGGTGATAAAGTCCTTAGGGAAGTGGCCTTTGAGTCCACTGCTGCCGGCATCTGGCTCAAGTTAGAGAAGCTCTACATGATTGCCTCCCTAGTCGGTAGGCTCTATAAGAAGCACCGCATGTTTACCTTTAGGATGAGACTGGGCTCTTCCTTGAAATCCCATCTTGACGAGTTCAATAAGATCATGCTAGACTTATCCAATATAGATGTCATGGTAGATGATGAGGATCAGGCTATTATTCTCCTGATATCTCTAGACCATAGTTATATCACTCTGGTCGAGACCATGATGTATGGTCGTGACTCCTTGACTCTGGAAGAAGTCAAGTCTTCCCTTCTATCCAAGGACCTTCACTCAAAACCTAAGGCGAAAGGTGAGGATGAGAGTTTATTCACTAGGGTATGGCCTCAGGTTAAAAACAAAAAGAAACATGTTAGCAGAGATAAAAGTAGTAATAGGAAAGAACCAAGGCACGAACGAAAGACAAAGAACAATGACAATAAAGACAGAAAAGTTACTTGCTTCCATTGTGGGAAGCCTGGGCATATTAAGCCCGAGTGTAGGAAGCTTAAGAGAGAGCAAGAGCATGCACAACCCACTAACCAGTCTCATATTGTTGACTTTGGTTATGACACAGCCGAAGTTCTAAATGTGTCCAGCCATACACTCGACTGTGAGTGGGTCCTTGATTCTGGCTGCTACTTCCATATGTGTCCCCATAGAGAGTCTTTCTTAGAGCTGGTTGAGAAAGTGGAAGGGGACGTCCTATTAGGGAATAACAAGAACTGCAAGGTTGAGGGTAGAGGATCTGTCCTGATATAATTGGATGACCATTCCATCATCACCTTACTTGATGTAAGGTGGGTCCCCAACTTGCAACGAAACTTGATCTCCCTAGGAGTCCTAGATCAAAAGGGATATATTTTTAGATCTGAATCTGGTACTATTAAAGTCTCAAAAGGATCAAGAACCATCATAAAAGGATCCCTTACGAATGGTTTGTATGTCTTGAATGGCAGGACACATTCAAGACAGAAGGGTAGTGTTTATACCACGAACACTGACAACACAATGCTCTGGAATAGAAGGCTGGGGCATGTTAGCTCCAAATGGCTTAAAGAACTCAGCAAGAAAAGATTTCTGAATGACATCACACCTACAAATCTCCCGTTTTGTGAAGATTGTTTGATGGGAAAGACTAAAAGAGTGACCTTCAATAGATCGTCCTTCAAGGAAGCCTCCCCACTTTATTACATCCATTCGGATTTGTGGGGGCCGGCCAGGACCTCCTCTCATGGGGGAGGTTTCTATTTCGTCACCTTTATTGATGATTACTCTAGGAAGGTTTGGGTATACATCCTCAAAAATAAATAAGATGTTTTCCAAACTTTTAAAACCTGGAAAGCCTTAGTCGAGAATCAGACTGAGAAGAATGTCAAGACCATGAGGACGGACAATGGGCTTGAGTACCTGTCCACTGAGTTCATTCAATACTGTGAGTCTGAAGGTATCAAGAGGCACAGAACTGTTAGGGAAACTACCCAACAGAATGTCCTAGTAGAGAGGATGAATCAGACTATCCTTCAAAGAGTCCGCAGCATGCTTGCTCACTCGGGCCTCCCTAAATCCTTTTGGGCAGAGGCCACACGCACTGCTGTTATAGCATCCCACCTTTTTATCAAATAAACATTAATTACATTTTACAAAACCGAGGATCTTTAGGGTTTAGTGTCTTGGAAACTAGGGATTTTAAACATGAAAACATAAAACATTCTTCTTAAACACTTGAAGGCTTCTCCTCATGTTCATCCTAGGTTCATTACTGCATCTCATAACCTGGGGACATACATTAATAGAAAGGGTGAGCAGAAGGCCCATTAATGGAAAAAAGATAAACATTTTACATGTGAACTTGAGATACTACAATAAGGCCATGAAAAGAACTTTAAGGCATGAGAAAGAAATCGTGAGGCATATCATAATAAAAATAACATTTTTCATAACTTTAAGTTGTGGCTACATCATTTGATATAGACAATCATGAACATATCACCAAGGTCCATCCCCAAGGTGTCATTAAAAAAAATTACCAAGGTTATTCACCAAGATATTGTGAAAATTGTAATCTCTAGTGGTTACATCATTACCCAATGCAATGGGGCGCTATCAGGGCGCACCCTTAAATTGTAATCTCTAGTGGTTACATCATTACCCAATGAATTGGAGCGCTATCAGGGCACACCCTTAAATTTGCCTTTATTATAATGTGAACCACATATATCATCATCAATCATTTCATAAACAACCCATATAGCATAAAATAAATGGCTTTCATTTCATCATCATAACGTTTTAAAAACTGCTTTTAAAGACATGATCTTTATGTCACTTTAAACCCACGAAAAGGGAAAGCGGGTTTCATGTATGTAAATCCCAGAATTTGAAATAGAACATTTTGATATATATTTGAATACCCCTGTATAAATAAAATCTTTGAGTATTCAATTAATAACATAAAATAATTTTGAGAAAAGAGAGAGGCATTTTGAGACGAAAATCCTGCAGCATAATGGCTACGTTTCGGGGTTTTAGATAACATTGAAAGAGAGTGGACATGGGTCAAACATTCATAAATGACCCATAAAACAGTATAGGGACAAAATATAAGGTATTTAAGAACATGGTAATGAAATTTGAAAATATACCATATTAAATGAAGAACATGAAAGGAAGAAAAAAAATAAGATTTCTCTTGTGAGAATTCGGCAGCCTAACGGCGTCACTTAAACTTCAACAAAATTGAATTGAAAAGGTCAAATAGGGTCTCTCATCATATGAAAATAAGAGTCCAGTATGATAGATATAGAGATCATACCCAAACATAATATAAAGGAACTTGAAATAATTGACATGAAAGTAGAACTTCAAAACGAGAAGGGTGAAGAACCACTTAAAAATTCGGCAGCCTAACGGCGCCACTTAAAACTTCAAAATACTGAATTGAAGAGATCAAATGGGGTCTCTCATAATATGGTCATAAAATATAAGTATGATAGATATAGATATCATACCCCAACATAACAAAAAAGGAACTTGAAAGAATTGACATGAAAGTAGAACTTCAAAACGAGAATGGTGAAGAACCACATAAAAATTCGGCAGCCTAACGGCGCCACTTAAAACATCAAAGTGCTGAATTGAAGAGATCAAATGGGGTCTCTCATCATATGATCATAAAAGATCATTATGATAAATTTATAGATCATACCCCAACATAAAAAAAGGAACATGAAAGACTTGACATGAAAGTAGAACTTTGAAAAAGAGAAGGGTGAAGGAATCCCTTAAAAATTCGGCAGCCTAACGACGCCACTTAAAACTTCATAAAACGAAATAATAAGAGTAAGAGGGGATCTCTCATTATATGAACATGAAAGGGGTAGTAATAGGAGTATTAAAGAACATCCTCCAACATAAGAACATGGAGCATAAAAGGAATGACATAAAAGAGATCACTTGAAAAGAAAGAGAGGGGTCGGATCCCTTACCTTAAAATGTAACTCTTAAACCTCAAAGGATGGGACCTTGAGGGATTGGGGGCACCATGGGAGGACTCCTTGGAAGGTAATGAGACCATAACTTCGTTGGGTAAGAGTGGGGAGTTGAATGGATGAGAGGAGGGCTTGGTATTTATAGGGAAAGTGAGGGGACAAGGCATTAATGGCCAAGGGACAACTCACATGTGCTTTTCTCAAACCCATGTGCTCTCCCTTGTCATTTACCATGGAGTTAGGCCACATGGGCCCCCCAAAACAATAATTCATCACCCTTGTCCGGCCAACCCTTAAAATATCTCATGACATCATCATGACACAGTTATGATGTCATTAAACATACCGAAACCCTAAAACTGTATTTTCACTATTCACTGAAAATTCAACTTTCTCAGAAAGATCCCAAAATTTCACCTTAATCAAATATCAAAGCTCTGATTTCAAAAATGAACTCCATTTTATAAAAATAATTTTCTAAATATTTTTATTTTATTTTTTAAATAAATACACTATTCACTGAAAATTCATTTTTTTCAGAAAAAACCCCAAAAATTACCATAACATAATATCGGTGCTCTGAGTTCAAAAATGAAATCCATTTTATAAAAATAATTTTCTAAATATTTTTAATTTAATTTTTAATTAAAAAACACTATTCACCTGAAAAAACTAATACCTGAATAATAATTTATGAAACCGTTATTTAACCATTTTATTGAATCACATTACTTAATCAAGTTGCCTAGATTATTTTAAAACTTTCTTTAAGTGAGATTACTAATCTATTTGGTCATATTACTAATCCTAATCATAAAATCACTATTCATAATTTACTATTCATCAAAAATCAAGTTGATCTTATTAGACTTCAAATTTTGTACTGAACATAATTGTTGAAGACAATTTTTTGAAAATCATTACACATTTTTAATTATTTAAGGTTTACATAAACATTTTTAAAATATCCTTTTTCTAAAATTCATCAAAAATATGCATACTATATTTATCCGGTCATTTGAAAATTCATAAACATCATCATAAGAAGAAATCCCAATTTTTATTTAAAACAAAGGATTACACAAGGTAGTTACAGTCTTCTTACATAGCCCCATTTCACACCAGCATAGGACCTAAGTGTAAGGTGTGCTAAGGTGAGAGAGTCTGAGGGAGGCTCGGCCAACATTGCCTGAGTAGTAATTTCTATCAGTTTGAACTTCTCGCGAAGTTGATTCCGTTCTAGCTTCACATGATGAAGTTCGGCTTGGGTTTGGTCCAGAGCAAAGCCCAATGGTGCTACCTCCTTCCCAAGTTCTGTTAGATGGGCTTCGATCTGTCCAAGACTACTAGGTGAGGCCATAGAATCTTCTTTCTATAATAAATAACCAAGATTACTTGTATTTAGAGACAATAATCAAAACATTTTGTTCACATCAGTCATATTGACCGATGGTCATATAACAGTCAGAACCCAATGGTCTCATTTTAATTATAATCATGTTTATCAAATAAAACATTTTTGTTGAGTATAAAAATAAAATAAAATAACACATGAAATTAGGAAACAATATTTATTCAAAATTTTGGGTCGTTACGATCTTCCCCCCTTAAGAAATTGCGTCCTCGCAATTTTAAAAATTTGGTTTTGAAATTTCATTGAAAGTACCACATCGGAAAAAGAGTCAATGACACCATTACTTTAAAAGAACGAAAAGGAAGTACAAAGGCCACCCGAGTTTACTCATACTAGGATTCCATGTAGGAAACATGGACATGGAGGAGAAAATAAAGGGTCGCTTCCTAAAGGAGAGTGATAGAAAACATGATTAGGAGGAAGTTAACCACCAGAAAATCCCAAAATTATGATGTGTACAAGCGGTCTTTGATTACTTAGTAGGAAACGTAAACCAACAACGTTTTTGTTTTATGTTCCTTTTCATAACTTTTAGGAATTCATTTACAACATAGAACAAAAACATAAGGAAATATATCTACCTTCATGTAGAGTTTCATCCTTTAATAATTTTCTACCCAAAACTAATCTTTTATCTAAACTATGAGCATTCAAAACTACTTGGTCTCATCAAAACCCAAGAATCATCTTCTAGAGAATCACATAATCCACAAAAGATTAACTATCTATTTCTTTTATCTTTAAACATTATCCTAAAAACCAAAAGGGTAAGGTAAAACAACTCTTCAAAAAGAAAGAATCCCATAGGAATGGAAACTACTTTTAAATCATCAAAGTTCCATGGTACTACCCAAAGTTCATCATAGTCCATTCCATAAATAACGGTCCTTAAAATTCCTCAAAATAAACCAAACTAAGATTGAAACCAAAATACAAGAAGGATTTGATAACATAGTCTTCAAAATAAACTTCAGTGTTCATCTCCAAACAACATCAACCACTCCTAACATCTTATAACAAAAGTATCTAACCTAAACATATTTAACCTAAGATAGGTTAATCATTCCCATAAGTAACCTAAATTACTATAAGTCCACCTTAAATTCATCGATTCTTCAAAATATAAGTCAACCTTACTTCTCAATGAAAATACTGTTGTAATCTATTTACCTCGATCATATAGGGTCCCCAAAATAGTGAATGTCTTCCAAAATAAAAATCATATTTTAATCCCCTAATCATCCCTGTCATATTAATACGACAATCGTCGCATTTCCTATCGCATTGGTTGTTGGGACATGTTCTTCCATTTCCCACCATTCACTAAGAATAGAAAGCATAATTAGGGGCTTAAGTACTTAGCCAATAATCATGAAAAGGAACTGAAAGCATATAAGGATAACTTGTAGAAGAAAAGTATACCCTAACTTGTGATCTCCTAGGATCCAATATAGGTTATCCATGATCATATATTCTTATGTGAATCTTTATTTTATTTTATCTTTGTTGCTTTAACAATGGTTCATACCAAGCTTATGAATTTACCAAAGCATATCCCCTAGGAGTGTCGTAACCAATACTACAGCAAGGCCCGTTGTCGTGTACCAGTTCCCATTCGAGTCTAGCTCAAAGCGGTGTTTTCGGGTTTTACCCCTATGTACATCTGTGCCAAAGCCACCTCTACATTCTCGTATCCAGACAGGGATGTATTTTCTTGGCAACCCCTTACTCAATACTCACCAAAATACCAGGAATATTTCCTATATTTTAACTTTTCTATAGGCTTCTTCCTAAAGTTTTCATATCCTAATTTCCACAAATAACTAAACCATCCTTTGATACCAAATATAGCATCCCGCCTTTTTATCAAATAAACTTTCATTAAATTTTACAAAACCGAAGATCTTTAGGGTTTAGTGTCTTGGAAACTAGGAACATAAAACATGAAAACATAAAACATTCTTCTTAAACACTTGAAGGCTTCTCCTCATGTTCATCCTAGGTTCAATACTGCATCTCATAACGTGGGGACATACATCAAAAGAAAGGGTGAGAAGAAGGCCCAGTAATGGAAAAAAGAGAAACATTTTACATGTGAACTTGAGATACTTCAATAAGGCCATGAAAAGAACTTTAAGGCATGAGAAAGAAATCGTGAGGCATATCATAATAAAAATAACATTTTTCATAACTTTAAGTTGTGGCTACATCATTTAATATAGACAATCATGAACATATCACCAAGGTCCATCCCCAAGGTGTCATTAAAAAAAATTACCAAGGTTATTCACCAAGATATTGTGAAAATTGTAATCTATAGTGGTTACATCATTACCCAATGCAATGGTGCGCTATCAGGGTGCACCCTTAAATTGAAATCTCTAGTGGTTACATCATTACCCAATGCATTGGAGCGCTATCAGGGCAGACCCTTAAATTTGCCTTTATTATAATGTGAGCCACGTATATCATCATCAATAATTTCATAAACAACCCATATATCATAAAATAAATGGGTTTCATTTCATCATCATAACGTTTTAAAAACTGCTTTTAAAGACATGATCTTTATGTCACTTTAAACCCACGAAAAGGAAAATCGAGTTTCATGTATGTAAATCCCAGAATTTAAAATAGAACATTTTTATATATATGTGAATACCCCTGTAGAAATAAGATCTTTGAGTATTCACTTAATAACATAAAATAATTTTGAGAAAAGAGAGAGGCATTTTGAGACGAAAATCCTGCAGCATAACGGCTACATTTCTGGGTTTTAGATAACATTGAAAGAGAGGGGACATGGGTCAAACATTCATAAATGACACATAAAACAGTAGAGGGACAAAATATAAGGTATTTAAGAACATGGTAATGAAATTTGAAAATATACCATATGAAATGAAGAACATGAAAGGAAGAAAAAAAATAAGATTTCTCTTGTGAGAATTCGGCAGCCTAACGGTGTCACTTAAACTTCAACAAAATTGAATTGACAAGGTCAAATAGGGTCTCTCATCATATGAACATAAGAGTCCAGTACGATAGATATAGGGATCATTCCCCAACATAATATAAATGAACTTGAAATAATTGACATGAAAGTAGAACTTCAAAACGAGAAGGGTGAAGAACCACTTTAAAATTCGGCAGCCTAACGGCGCCACTTAAAACATCAAAATACTGAATTGAAGAGATCAAATGGGGTCTCTCATCATATGGTTATAAAATATCAGTATGATAGATATATAGATCATACCCCAACATAACAAAAATGAACTTGAAATAATTGACATGAATGTAGAACTTCAAAACGAGAATGGTGAAGAACCACTTAAAAATTTGGCAGCCTAACGGCGCCACTTAAAACTTCAAAGTGCTGAATTGAAGAGATCAAATGGGGTATCTCATAATATGATCATAAAAGATCAGTATGATAAATTTAGATATCATACCCCAACATAATAAAAAGGAACTTGAAAGACTTGACATGAAAGTAGAACTTTGAAAAAGAGAAGGGTGAAAGAATCCCTTAAAAATTCGACAGCCTAACGGCGCCACTTAAAACATCCTAAAACGAAATAATAAGAGTAAGAGGGGATCTCTCATTATATGAACATGAAAGGGGCAGTAAGAGGAGTATAAAATAACATCCTCCAACATAAGAACATGGAGTATAAATGGAATGACATAAAAGAGATCACTTGAGAAGAAAGAGAGGGGTCAGATCCCTTACCTTAAAATGCAACTCTTAAACCTCAAAGGATGGGACCTTGAGGGCTTGGGGGCACCTTGGGAGGACTCCTTGGAAGGTAATGAGACCAGAACTTCGTTGGGGAAGAGTGGGGAGTCGAATGGATGAGAGGAGGGCTTGGTATTTATAGGGAAAGTGAGGGGACAAGGCATTAATGGCCAAGGGACACCTCACATGTGCTTTTCTCAAACCCATGTGCTCTCCCTTGGCATTTACCATGGAGTTAGGCCACATGGGGCCCCAAAAACAATAATTCATCACCCTTGGTCGGCCAAATCTTAAAATATTTCATGACATCATCATGACACAGTTATGATGTCATTAAACATACCGAAACCCTAAAACTATATTTTCACTATTCACTGAAAATTCAACTTTCTCAGAAAGATCCCAAAATTTCACCTTAATCAAATATCAATGATCTGATTTCAAAAATGAACTCCATTTTATAAAAATAATTTTCTAAATATTTTTATTTTATTTTTTAAATAAATACACTATTCACCGAAAATTCATTTTTTCAGAAAAATCCCCAAAAATTACCATAACATAATATCGGTGCTCTAAGTTAAAAAATGAAATCCATTTTATAAATATAATTTTCTAAATATTTTTAATTTAATTTTTAATTAAAAAACACTATTCACCTGAAAAAACTAATACTTGAATAATAATTTATGAAACCGTTATTTAACCATTTTATTGAATCACATTACTTAATCAAGGTTCCTAGATTATTTTAAAACATTCTTTAAGTGAGATTACTAATCCATTTGGTCATATTACTAATCCTAATCATAAAATCACTATTCATAATTTACTATTCATCAAAAATCAAGTTGATCTTGTTAGACTCCAAATTTTGTACTGAACATAATTGTAGAAGAACATTTTTTGAAAATCATTACACATTTTTAATTATCTAAGGTTTACATAAACATTTATAAAATATCCTTTTTCTAAAATTTATCAAAAATATGCATACTATATTTATCCGATCATTTGAAAATTCATAAACATCATCATAAGAAGAAATCCCAATTTTTATTTAAAACAAAGGATTACACAAGGTAGTTACGGTCTTCTTACATAGCCCCTTATCACACTAGCATAGGACCTAAGTGTAAGGTGTGCTAAGGTGAGAGAGTCCGAGGGAGGCTCGGCCAACATTGATCGAGTAGTAATTTCTATCAGTTTGATCTTCTCGCGAAATCGATTCCGTTCTAGCTTCACATGATGAAGTTCGGCTTGGGTTTGGTCCAGACCAAAGCCCAATGGTGCTACCTCCTTCCCATGTTCTGTTAGATGGGATTCGATCGGTCCAAGACTACTAGTTGAGGCCATCGAATCTTCTTTCTATAATAATTAACCAAGATTACTTGTATTTAGAGACAATAATCAAAACATTTTGTTCACATCGGTCATATTGACTGATGGTCATATAACAGTCAGAACCCAATGGTCTCATTTTAATTATAATCATGTTTATCAAATAAAACATTTTTGTTGAGTATAAAAATAAAATAAAATAACACATGAAATTAGGAAATAAGATTTATTCAAAATTTTGGGTCGTTACAGCTGTGTACCTGATTAACATGTGTCCCTCTTCTGCGAATCAATTCATTACTCTAGAAGAACTATGGACCAGAAGGCCCCCATCATATTCATACTTAAGGGTCTTCAGGTGTACAACCTATTCCCACATTAAGACTGACAAACATGAGCCTAGAGCCCTCAAGTGCATCTTTGTTGGTTATCCCGATGGAGTTAAGGGATATAAACTCTGGGTGGACAAACCTAGATACCAACGATGCATAATTAGCAGAGACATTGTCTTCCATGATTCCTCTGCTCCTAAGACCAGGATCGACACACCTGACAGTTCTGATCCAGAATTTCATAAGTCTGATGAACATGATCCATTTACTCATGTTGAGACTGATGTTCAGTCTATTCCTCCTCCTTCTCATCCCGCTGATGCAGCTGACTCTGAGACGAGTTCTGTTTCAGACTCAGACTCTGGACCTTCCACCAATCATTACGATTATCAATTAACCTGAGATAGACAAAGGAGGGTCTCTAGACCTCCTTCTCGGTTCGGCCAGTATGATATGGCATCATATGCTTTTCATGTGGCCCAGGATCTGATCGACGATGATCCTAAATCGTATAGGAAAGATCTAAAGGATAAATATTCAAAGTATTGGATCATATCCATGAATGAAGAGATGCAATCTCTAAAGAAAAATCACACATGGACTGTTGTTCACAATCATGTGAATGCCAAAGTGATTGGGTCCAAGTTGATTTACAAGAGAAAGGAAGACAACACTGTGGGAAATAAAGTAAGGTTCAAAGCTAGGCTAGTCGCCAAAGGATTTCTTCAGAGAGAGGGAATCAACTATGCTGAAATTTTTTCCCCTGTTTTCAAACACTCTTCTATTCGGCTCTTGTTAGCCTTCTCCACCTATCTCGATCTGCTCATCGAGCAACATGATGTTAAAACTGCCTTCTTGCATGGGGATTTGAATGAAAAACTATATATGAAACCTCCTGATGGTTATTCAAAGGAATTCAATTCCAACCAAGTTTTCCTTCTAAATAAGTCCTTGTATGGTGTAAAATAGGCATCAAGACAATGGTATAAGACATTTGATTCTTTTATTTTAAATAACCAATTCACCAGGAGCCAGTATGATGCTTATGTCTACTTCAAGTCAATTCAAGGTTGTATGATTTACCTTCTGCTTTACGTAGATGACATGCTTATCATATGTAAGAATCTGAGTTTTATCACTTCAATTAAATCCCAATTAAAAATCAATTTTGAAATGAATGTCTTAGGTGCAACTAAGCAGGTTTTAGGTGTTGAAATAATTAGAGATAGACCTAACAAACTGCTATACTTATCTCAGCATGCTTACATTTTAAAGATCTTAAAGAGGTACATGTTTGAATCTCTCAAACCTGTGAATGTACCTCTTTCTCAACACTTTAAATTGTCTTTAACACAAGCACCCACTGCTGATGATGTTGTGCAATTTATGTCTAAAATTCCATATGCTGGCATTGTTGGTAGTATAATGTACTCTATGATTTGCACTAGGCCTGACATTGCTTTTGCTATCTGCACCTTCAGAAGATTTATGGCTTCCCCTGGGAAGCCCCATTGGTATGCCCTCAAATGGATTCTCGGATATTTATCATGTTAATCTAATTTGACTTTATGCTTTGGTAAAAATGTTGACGCTTCTAAAATTTTGGTAGGCTTTGTAGATGCTGATTATGCATGTAACATTGACACCAGAAAATCATTAACTAGATACGTGTTCACTGCCTACGGTGGGGCTATCTCATGGAAGTGCAACATGCAGTCTGTTGTTTCCCTCTCCACCACTGAGTCTGAGTGAATTGCGCTCACCGAGGTGGTAAAGGAAGCCTTATGGCTCAAAGGCTTGTCTTCTGAACTCAATCTTTATGATTCAATTATTAATGTTTTCTCTGATAGTCAATCTGCATTACATCTGTCTAAAAATTTAGTTTTCCATGGAAAATCAAAGCACATAGACATTAGATTATACTTTATTAGAGATGTGATAGAACAAGGAACAATGTTTGTCAATAAGATACACAATGATAAAAATCCAGCTGATAGTTTGACTAAAGCTGTCATTTTATCAAAGTTCAAATATTTCCTAGATAGTTTGAACTTGGTTCATGTTCCGTAGCCCTATGTGCAAGAATATCCCTGAATTTAATTAAAAATGGTGGAGTTTTGTGAATTAATGAATTTAATTATGTTTTTCTTGTTTTTTTATTTAAATTCATTTTCATTATATATCTCACCGTTTTTTCTTTGCTGTTCCGCGTTGCTGTATTTATTTTTGCCACGCTGGCGATCTGTGTATTGCGGCATTTTCTTTGTGGCCATTGATCAGAGCTGCCACCCATTTCATTCGGGTCGTCGACCTATTTTCACCGTTTGAACTGATTGCATGAGCTCTGCTTCAGTTTTGCTTCGTGGAACGCCCTGGTGAGGGATGTTTGTTGCGCTGACCTGTCGCTCGTAGGGGGTTTAATCACCCCTCCTACAAGTCGTCTTCAGTGTGGCTCCTCAGATCAAATCAGTTTTGTTTTCTCGGAGATTACAGCACGTTCGTCTTGCTCGGATCCTGGCACTCGAACCCTTGGAGGGTATTCTCGTCGGCAAACGATATCTGCGGCACACTGCTGGTGTGTCGCCTCTGGTGGAGAATCGTTACAGCGCCTTACTCGGCTTCAGCACTCCGAAGGGCCAGTCCGCAAGCCCACTCGAACCAGATCCAGGCAAGATTGAAGAGATCAGGACCGCTGGGCGAGTTTATGCCCGGAACTGTGAGTTGTTCTTTCTCTTCCTTATGGTTTTATTAAAACCTTGTAAATTTTCTTTCACTGTTGCTCGATCTGTTGGGGAAAATCCGTTGTGTTGTAATTGTTTTCTTTGAGGGTTAATAAACGTGTGCGTGAGGGGTGTTCTTACTGTGAAGTAGGTCACAAAGGGGACCGAAGCATGTAAATCTCTTGTTCATTTTACAATTCTACATTTTATTTCTGCTTTGATTGTTCTTGCATTAATCGGCACATATCTCCATCACGATCCTTGCATGTTTAGGTTGCATTTTTTATCCCTCTTCACAACCAAATCTTCACACTTTCAATGGCCAACAAGCTAGCAAGTTGGAGCGCTTCTTGGTTTACATGGATGATTTTAATGACTCCAAGGGCATATCAGGTCATACCCTACCCAAACACCACCCTGAGCATAGTCCAATAGTTGTGGACATTACCAGCCCTATTGCAAGGTCATCTCTTTTTTCCTTTCCTCTTTAATAATGACTGGATCACCACTCCAGGGTGCATGGAGATTGTTATGAAGGCCTGGAAAATGGTCTTTTATGGAATAACATTAGATATATTTGTAGAGAAGTTGCGGAATGTCAAAAGACATTTAAAAGACTAGAGCACGAGATATTTTTCTAACCTGTATCGTGACATTCTGATTGCGGAGGAAACACTTGCAGGCTTCCATATTTGTAACGAACACAGCGATAACCCTTCTAGGGATGAAATATGGGCAATTTCAAGGCTTGATGACCTATTGAATGTCAATGAGAGTCTTAACCGACATAAATTAAATGTTTAGTGGTTGAAAGAAGGTGATAGAAACTCTTTTTTTATCCATAGACAACATAAGGAAAGGAATGTTCGGGCATGACTAAAAACCATTAGTGTTAATGGGTTTCTCCACACCTCGAAAAGTGAAATATCTAGTGTAGTGGTGTAGTACTTTGAGACACAATATTCAGAAGATAGAATTTATAGCACTCATAAAGTGGTTGACAGTATTGTCCCTTGTATTTATGAGCCTCAAAATCTCCTCCTCACAATGGTCCCCTTGAAGGAATAAATTAGGGAAGATTTGTTCCCATTGAACATGGAAGGTACTGATGGACCAGATGGGTTCTCCAACAAGTTCTTCATGTTTTACTTGGATCTTCTTCAGGATGACATGGTGGATCCAATTATGGTGTTTTTTAGACGTGCCTCTCTCCCTCATGGATGTAACTAGAATTTTATTTCACTCATACCTAAGAAAGATAATATAGTAGATATCAGGGAATTCCGGCCTATTGCTATTGGAAACATGATTCCCAAAGTTATCAGCAATATTTTGGTGAACTGATTAGGTTAGATTATAAAACGCATATTACCCCTAAACAATATGGGTTTGTTCTCGGTCGGAGCATCCAAAATTGTTTATAGACTACTTTTGAAGGCGTCAATGCTTTGATGTTGACCTCAGAGAAAGTGATATTTTCCATAAAAATTTATATATCTAATGCATTTGATAATGTCAAATGGAGTTTTATATTTGAATTCCTTAGGAGTTATGGATTTTCCACTGGCTTTGTTATTTTGATTTTAATCATTCTTAACTCTACATGGCTATCTTTTCTGGTTAATGGTTCTCGAAGGGAATATTTCCCATGCACTAGGGGTTTTCGTCAAGGGGTCCCTCTCTCAGGCCTACTATTTTCTCATACTAAGAATTACATGAGCAGATGCTTCATTGAGCTACCTAATCTTGGGATATATATATAAGTACATGCTAGTAGGAATAATCTAATTCCTTCTCACATGTTATATGCTGATGATATTGTACTATTTGGACAGCCCTCCAAGTCCACTATTGGTGCCATTAGAGTGTTCTCTAATCACTATAAAGAAGTTTTTGGGAAAGTTATCATTTTGGGTATGTCCTTTATCATTTTTGGAATTGGTCTCACTGTTAGGAAACAAAATAGAATTGATAGAACCCTTTTAGTGCGTAAGGGTTCTCTCCCCTTTACATACATTGGGGTTCCTTTATTCTAGGGAATAGTCAAGCACCAATACCAGGAGAATATTAATTCTGGAGTCATTAATCATCTTTCTAGCTGGAAGGGAAAGACCATGCCACAAGCTAGGCGAGTTTTCCTCATCAACTCGGTCATTACATATAAGGTTGTGTATTCTTTTTCCCTCTATCGATGGATCAAAAGTATGCTGAATGATCTTCAACGCATGGTCAGATACTTCTTATGGTCAGGATCAATGGATGAGAGGAAACTCATAACGGTTTCTTGGAGGGATTGTGTCAAGCCTTTTGATATGGGAGGGATAGGGGTTAAAGATATCAAGACATTCAATGATAGTATGATTAACAAGTTCACTTGGAAACTTTTGTCTTCAAATGGGGCTTTAGATGATGTCTTTCCCGGCATGTTCAAACAACGGATGTTTAGTGGATATCCATAATATCTTCCCTCCTCTGTTTGGCCCTCTCTTCTACACTCCATTCATGACATTATGCAGCACTCGAAGTGTCTAGTTATTAGAGACTCCAGGTTTAATTACTGGAAAACATCTTGGCTGGACAACCCTATTGATATTAGTGCTATCCCCTCCACCATGGCATTAATGACTATGGATGATTCCATGAACCAAAATCACACTCTTTCTGATGTTCTATCTAATCATGTTGTGCATGAAATTCAGAATTATGTTTTAATGGAGGAGGATACATTGATCTGGAAGCCTAATTCATATGGCCGCTTCAACACCATAGAGTATTATGCTATGAACATGGTAGGATCTCGAAGATCACCCAAGTGGTTGATTCAATTTAAGGACCCTTTTTTCCTACCATACATAATGGTTCTCCTCTGGAGGATTTGGAGGTACAGAATCCCTACACGCGATCAACTACAGAGAGGTGGGCACTATCTTACCTCTGCCTTCCCTTTGTGTATGCGGGGTAAAGACACTATCTGGAACCACTTCCTGGACTGTTTTTATGATCAGGATCTATGGAAATACATTGGTTCTTTGTTTTTTTGGTGTCTATCATTGCAAAAAACTTGAGGAGATAATGTTGTGACTCTATAAATATGGGAAGAGTGAACAGGTGCACAATATGTTCAATGTGGATGCTTCATAGGTCATCCATGTTATATTCTCTACACGCAACCTAGTGAGCTTTGAGGGTCGACCTGATTGTTTTCATTCTGATTCCCTTTCAATACATATGGATATTCATGCTGCTGCTACTGTGTAGTCTAGCATGATGCAAAATTCGTTTGAGGATCTGCAGACTCTGTGGTTGCCTGGTGTGGTAGGGAAGCCGAAGCAGCCTCTTGAATTCAATTTTGTCAAATGGAATCCACCAATCCCTCTAGGAATTAATGTCAACATTGAAGGTGCTGCTTATGGATCTCCTGGACCCTCAGGATGTGGAGGTGTGTTCTGTAATTACCATGGTTTTTTAAAAGGTTGCTTCCACCACTTTATTGGCCAAAGTACTTTGTTTGAATATGAATGTTGGGCTGTGATCTATGCTATCAAATATGATGTATATTAAAAATGGTCACCTCTATGGATTGAATCGTACTCTCAACATGCTTTGAAGGCTTTTGGAACACGCACTAGAGATATGCCTTGGTGACTACTTTTTCATTGGATTGCCTATCTCAACTAGGACAGTCGACTTATGATCTCCATATCTCATGTTTACAAGGAGGCAAATCAAATTGTTGATTCCCTCTCGAAGGAGGCTATTGTGGGGCTGAGCACCATGTGGTCATTCAGGATCCCTGATGCCTACGTTAGTATGGTGGATGGTGATATGCAGATCGTGACTTATTCCCATTCTTTTACTACCCCCTATAATGCCAAATCACTTGTACATTACTTTTTGATTAATACATTTAGGGCCGGATTGATCAGACCCTATATCTTCGTTGTAAGACACTATCACCCATTTATGAGAATTACATATAGGTGCATGAGGTTCGCACCTGTTAAGAAGTAATTATTACCTCCAAATGAGGAGTCATGGATGTTTATGTTCATAGATGAAACTTGATTTTACCCAACCATATTTTATTATTATGACTATCAATTGTTTGAAAATTTAATTTATAAACACATAGAGTATTTTAATAATTCCAAATGATCATGGCCACTCGCCTAATGAGTAATATATCTTGTGGGACCATCATCTACAACTATATAAAAATTGTTTAAATATAAACTCACTACATCAAAATTATTATCCAAATGGCATGAATTAATACCCCAAAATGTCATGTAAAAATATTTTCTATTTCATGAAGTCCAAAATCATCATATGTTTTAGTGTAACTCATACAAGACTAGTGGAAAATGAAAAAAAATTATTATTTAACTAAAATAATATATGGCCGGTATAACATAGAATCATGCCATTCATCTAACTATAATTTCAAATCAATTGTTATGATAGAAACCATAAAAAATAAAGTATTGAATATGCACCATAAAATGGTGGACTTAGACATTTAATATTTGCATGAAAATATTTTTCATCAATTTAGGGTTTACTATACCACCACCGATTCTAATACAATGAATCCCCATTATCACATGAATATTGGACATAAATTATTTTTTATTAGATGTCAATTTTATTTCAATTTATATTTCAATCTGTGATAAATATTTTTAGATGAGTTGTCCCAAAAGTGTTTGGATGAAATGAATTGGATGGATTAGAAAATATTTGATAACATTGATAATTTTTAGGTTTACCAAAACCAAATATCTCATCATGGGAATTTCTGTTCATTCAACCATTTTTACAACGGGACATTGTTTTAATCATTAATAACATGATGATATAGCCGAAAAACCTATGAAGCACAAAAAATTATTTAAGGATCTATTGTTGCCTATAACCTCTTTTAGAAAGTTGAATATTTGATAATCCCATATATGGAAATATTACTCCATACCATACAATGAAATGTTAATCAGGAATTATTTTTTGAGATTAATGACAAATGTTCCTAGTCATATAACCTAATGTTATAAGACACCATTTTACTAACCACATAACGTAAAACTACATTGAAAACACCTTGTTTCATAACACTAAATGGAACAACCCATACCAACATTGTAATAAAATGATAAATATTAGGACAATTTTTTATAACATGAATTTAAAATGTAGTTTTACCCTTGGAACATCTTATAGGATTCATTTGTAAAATATCATAAAAAATATCATATAACAACAATAAGATTTTATTTTCATATGAGTGGATTTATAGAATGCATGCAATCCCCAATTGTGTAAGACAAAACTCACTTATAGTACCACCATAACTGAAAAATTGGTCCATGACTGAATAAACTAAATGGAAAATTTGGAACCATTATCACATTTCATTGAACTACAAGGTTGAGTTCCCCTTTTACATGACATAAAACCACATGTTTCATTGACCTCACCTTATAGGATCAATTATATTTAAGTTAGAAATTCATTCCATCAACTAACATTGAATCATCTATGAAAGATAAGGTAGACTCCAAATATTTCTTACTTCCTATTCTATTCATCTGTCACATGTGCTATGGAATTGTTGTATGGACCTCCATGCATAGTATAGTCACTTTGTAGTTCAAACACCATAATGTTCACTAATGTGTATTCCATTAAAAGTAATCCATACAATGTGAAACCTCATACACTTTATTCACAATATAAGAATATATGATATTTTATCAGGATTTTAAACTACATGGTCTACATCCCTGTCATATGGCATAAAATAACATTAAATTTTTATCCTGCCCAAAAATACATCCTTTCTTGGCTTTGGCCTCTCATCACACCATGATTCTAGAAATACATGTGGCTTCAATCTTATACTTATAAGAAACACTAAGAGTCCCATATTTTATATCATGTTATAACTACATTTTTATTAAAATTCATCCACCATCATGAAATGTTTTTGGCTTCACTCTTGGTTTTGTGAGATACTTATGGATGCCAAGATTCTTCAGCCTAGTAAAATATGAATTTAAGAATCCACTCTTCCATGTATAATCTAGACCCACATGGGAGATTCCATATTGGGTTATATATCATTCATTAATCCATAATCCAAGAAAATTACCCTACCTATATATAGATTATTCCATTTCATGGAACTATATTCTACAATTATGTATGGATTGATTCTCTACCCTATAAGAGATATGTAGAGAAGTTAGTTTTCTCAAACAAGAAAAAACCAAAATATAATAATAATAATAATAATAATAATAATACCCTTCCCTATTTAATAATTCAAATAGATGTTCACTATTTTTATCAATCAATATCTATTTAAAACTCCATTTTCATCCAAATGATAATTATAGTGCTGCGTGAATCTTTAATTTCATGCACAATAGTGAACAAAAAAGTAGTTATCATATTTTTTATATGATTCATGTCCATGTAGAACATCTTCTATATGGTCCTGGTCAACATTGGATTATATTCCATTTGCAAAATAAATACATTTTTTATTTTAGAAATCTCACATAATATTTTAGGAAACGTAGATCCCCATTATCTCCATTTGGATATTTGTGATTGGAACATCCAAATCCAAAGGGATCAATTTTTTCATCTATGTATAATATTTCATTATTTTTATACATTTAACACGATTCCTTAATGTAGCCCATCTATAAGAGGCATCCCTGTTCTTAAGAAGAATCCTTTTAATCACGAAAAACATTTAAATCGTAATAGTTGAGGTCGATTGTCGTAGTTGGATTGTGGTCTCCTTTTTTTTTGTTCATCCAATGTCACTCATTGTGTTAAAATTATCCAAAAGAATAATTTAAAAGTCCCTTTACATATATACCCCCATGATTTTCATTTAGGCTTGGACATTCCAATCATCACGAAATAATAATTATGGATTTTATGTTTACTCTACAGCTAAATGATTTGTAAAAAATTTACTATACCCTATTGAAACAATAAAAAAATAATTTTATTGATAATAGGATAATTAAAAACCAATTTATAATAACCATGTTTTCATTCAACTAAAAAATAAGTAAAGGGTGAACATCAATAACTTTTTAGCCTCCCCACTCATATAATATAATGATATTGTAAGAAATTATCATCAGATTCATAAATATGAATAATTATCTGATCAAAACCTATACTTATTCATATAGTTTATACCACATTATTGACTCTATTTTTTCATCATCCCACAATGCTTCTAAAATAGTATTTTCATTTAGCAGAGTTTTCTCCACCACTTTCACTAGCTTTTACTGACAACAATCTACTACTTTAACATGATTAATTTATTTATTGAGAGTATATAACTATTTATAGATCCACTCTACAATGAATCCATGATCTGAAGCTGTTATTGTTTTGGGTAACTACTATATCTTTTGAAAAGGAACCATCAAAAGAATATTGTTTATTGTAGAAAAATGGGTCATAGAAACCGTATTTGTTATACGAGATTGAAGCATGATTCCCCCCTCTGAGATGGAGACAATATCTTTCCCCATGGTGTTTATACTATGATAGTCAAAACCCCCAACCATTAATAAAGAACATGTGATGTAATTTAGATAATTATTATAGCACACATGGAATAGGATATTGAGAAATATTCTTATATATATCCTTCCAAACTATTATTTGCGAGGCAAAATTTTTTTATGTGTTTAATGATCTTAATGAGAACCACATTAATATGGGGGGAAATATTATGTATTAGCTTGATGATATGATATCCATCTTCATTATTTTTAGAATTTGAAAAATCAATAACAATTGAATTCATAGAATCCTTAATTGACTAGGAATGGGATGGAATTATAATTTTAGGAAGTAGTCTTAATATTGTTTAAGTGAGTATGCATATAAATTAGTATATTATAATAAATAAGATTAAATGATTAAAATTTGATGAGAGACTCTCCTTCACCCATTAGATAACAAATACCATTGGTCATCATCTCCTTTGTGGTAGGTATATTAGGTGTTGTATCTTGAGACATAGGACTAGACTCTGAGTAAACTCATAGTTTACAATTTCATAACTATCATGAGATGCATAATATTTTTGAATATAATTGAATGCAGAAGATATTTATTGGAGAATTATAGTGTAAAATCTATCCATTTTGGTATGTATTAAAAACATGTTTTGATTCTTATAAATCATGAATATCAAATGTTTTTCTCAAAAACACTGAGCTTGTAGGAAAAAAATCATTGATCCCAGAGTGAGAGTTGGGATTGATCATCATTGGGCCGAGTCAATATATCCTTATAAATTATATCATTATGAGGAATTATTTCATTTCACCCCAATGAAGTATTAACACCTTAAATACCCAATTTTAATGGGGTAAAATATGTTTGACCCAGTGGTGATGACATGATAGGGCTCAAAATTTCAGAAAGGTCACTAGATTACATCAAATCATTATCTTATTCTGACCTACCCCGAGTAGACTTATCTTGAATAGATTCTACCACCAATATTACGGTATATGTACCAACACCTAAAAAATTTCAATCATCAACACTATGGAGAATAAAACATGTAAATTAGGTTAGGGGAGAATGATAATCACTTAATATATCTATTAAAATATGATTTTTATGTTTCCTTCCAATCCTCTACCACCTCATTTCCCATAAATATTATCTAATAATTATAATAGTGGGTGGATGAGATGTAATAATTATCTCATTTGGAATGGTATTAGTGGAAACATATTATTGGTTTCCCTAGGTGAGCATTCATCCATGTCACTTTTATCTATAAGAGAATCCATCCAAAATGTGGTTCCACAGTCAGTATATTCAAGAGATGGAATGGTTGACAACTCACCCATTGAATATTAAATAAATAGATTGATAAAAAGTATTAAGATAATACTAATAGTGAAAATATTATTGAACTCACAAAACTTATATATCTGACATAGTTGATTTTCCCATTCAACAAAAACTTCCCACACTCAGTCTTACCAATTTGTTCTATATTCAATGAAATGGATGGAAGCATCCATCTCATAAAAATATTAACCAAAATACACTTATTTTCCTTTATTTATGACATTATTATTCATATTAATAATTCTGAATCCAAGAAAATCAATCTCCTCTTCCTGAATAACTTTTCATATTAATTTTTAGACACATTCATTCCCACGTTATATAATTATTTCCATGAAATGGTGAATACATTCATGATATCAATGGATAATGTGGAGGGGGAAACCATATTAATAAGGTGATGTCAAATCTCTATTGTTTATTTCTCAGTATCTTAAATTCCATATATTTCTATTTTGGGTTATTTCAAGGATCAAATAGAAACGAAGAAGGATATTCCTCAAACAAACACATTAATACAATCTTAGAATCCTAAGTACCCATACTGAAAAAATGAATAGACCAATAGTAGTGTGAATTGATTTTCTTTGAGATATTAGACTTAAGAATTAACCTATTTAAGATTATTAATATATTAATTGATAATAGGCGAATATATATATCAATCTTGTGAAAATGACATCCTTCACCTAAAGAATGCACCATAATCCATTTAATAAAATATAACTTCAATATGTATCCCATATATTCTGTTCCAAGTTGTATTCATCCTCTGAAGAGATGAATAAATTTGGAGAAGGTTCATCAGCTTATTACATATTGGTGAAATGAATGTTTTTAAGGCCTAGTCCTCTTATCCTCAGCCTCATATATTCATTACATAGATGAGGGATTTTCTTATTGTAGAACCCTTTCTAGGACTGACTACCTAATATTCACACACATAACCCAATTAGAAATCAATCATAAGAACACAATCAATAATTATTAATAGTTGTTTCAACTATCCATTGGTCTAATAAGAGATCTGTGGTTCAACATAGGACTTCACAAGATCGATATTGTTGTTTTTGGGAGAGAGATAAACTATAGATTCTATTTTAGCCCTCGTAAACATCAACCAAATATGATGGGTATCTACTAAATTCATTTACATACTTTTTTAAAAGATATAAAAACCTATTTTTGGAAAAATTTTATTTGAAACCCAAATAATTTTGTGGAATACTATTTAAGAACTATATTTTCATAAATTTCACCAACAATAAACTATCTCATGAATAAATGAGGACCCATTTTCATGTATTATTTCAAGATGCGTCATTTACATTGATACCAGTAGTATAAGAAAAAAGATATTATACTAAACTATCATTATAGTTTATCCTATTAATTATGTAACATAGCTTCAACATTAATAGATTCAACCAAATAATACACTATAAGTAGGGAATGAGTCCAGCATCTAGAGTTCACTAATTGGTAATAAAATCATATTCCCCCATGTGATATGCAATCTATCCACAATGTATTTGTAATGGATCTAGATTCTTATTAGGGATATTACCCCTTCTAATTAATCATAACAAATTATTTATGTATAATAATATTGGGACCACAAGTTGGCATGCCACGTAGTCACCAAACAGGTATCCATTTCAAGGATCGTAAAACTAAAACTAGTTCTTGATTACATACTAGTAAAACCCATCATATTAAAAAAATCCATGATATATTCAAATTATTTTTTTTTCAACCATAGGGGGCTTTAAAACCTCATTAATCAATTATAACTTCATTGATTGTTGAATATTAAGAGATGGTTCTCATTCTAGTGATGTGAGTAAGACATATCATGGTTGTCCTTATACATGTCTCATTATTTTTTGGTGTGGAATGAAATAATTCCACTAAAAAAGATATATCAAACATTTGAAAATGTTTAAAATCAATAATTTTCATTTCATCATTGTTATGGTCCCTTAGGAATAGTTGGGTTCTCTCTATATCATCTTATACTGAGGAGGGGGAATAAACTCATTAAAAATATTCTCCATGATCACTACTATTGTAATCTTATGAACTAACCCAATCACAATTCCCACTTTTGAATTAACCAAATGGATTTTTTATCTAGGATCCACTAGAAAAGAAAATATGGGATGATAAATCTCTTCTGATTGGAAAAATACTATGAAACCTATACAAACTCATACCATATAGTCCATAGACATAAAACCAGACATCAAATTAGTCATAGACATGTCATACAAAAAGGGTATCCCAAATATAAAAAATGATCATCCCTTATAAAGATCCAACTTTGGTTACCAGCCGATTCTTTCATTGTCCATCTATTTTTTAATATTCAAAATATTGAAATATGTATCTTATTGTAGTGATTCTCCCTATACCTCTATCAATAAAGGGGTACAATCTATGAATCCCCTTAGAAAAGTTTTCATATATGCATTACCCCTTATTTGAGTTATTTTCTCATTTCACATCATGATATCTATTTATCCAAGACATAGTTTAGAATTTTTGATGTGGATATGTGATAGGGATTTCAGACAATTGTTTTAATATGTAAAGGAACAACCTTCCTATGATGAGATACTTTTTATGGACTGATCCCATGAAAACTAATAAGAACAAGTGATGTATTTTAAAGCCATGGTTCACACCATCTTTAATTCATTTAATAAGATAATGCCTATTATAATCATAATCAGAATAAATTTGATAAGAGTTTGTTTTTTCCATATAAAAAATACAGAAAAATATATTAGAATTATCATAGGGAAAACACAAATAGCATATTATGGGAATGAAATATCATGTTACAAGAACCATATAACAACCAAAATAACTATAATAAAATTTTATCACCTTAAAGATTTCAATATTTTTTAAATAAAACTAATTAGTTCATATTTATTCTATTTCACAAATTGAATGGCTTCAATATTAAGCAAAGGTAGATTTTAAATAGAAATATATATAAGAAAATTGATGGAATGTATCAATATCATGTTATTTAAAAAAGAATATGTATTTATATAGGTGATAAAATTAGTTAGTAATATGTGTCCTTATTAGAATGTCCCCCCTATAGTTAAAATTTCACACCACATGGCATTCAATCGGGGTACTTCTCCCTCAGAATTTACACTTCTTCTTGTTGACCAGACCCTGTTAAATTGGGGATTCTTTTGGGATCTAGCAAGTCCAAAACACCTATGATAAATCTCCAATGAATTTAGGAAAATTAAAATTAAAATTTCACTAGCTATTCATGGAAATAAAACTATTAATGTACACATAAATACAAATTCACCGATCCCAAACGCATAATACAAACATTGTGTGTGACTGCTTCTTAGTGTTGAAATTATGTAATCAAAAAATCATTTATGTTTTGATGTAGTGATGATACCCCCTACAAAATAATTTTATTCTTTTGTAATAAGGTGGTAAAATCACTACCCATGAAACATATATTCATTGTTCTTTTCTGACAGAAGGATATCATTTTAAAGACCAAAAAATGATAATTTTCATTTATGGGGAGATGTAGTAACAAAACACCACACAATTGATTTTTATTCTATTTTAGTGTAGGGAATTATTGTAACCCACAAATAAGAAACCTCATGCTTTTATATATGTTTGGTCTCTCTAACACCCATAAAATCTACACAATCCATTGTACATTATTGTTTTAACACGCAACTGCCTAGCGCTAGGTATACTATAAGGCCAATAGGCTATCTCGGGATTTTTTTACCAATATTATAAATAAGTTGTATTTTAACGAATATTGGGAGAGGTTGGGGTTTTAACAAAATATAATAATATAGATTAAATTTATAGGTAATTAAACTATCACATTCCCTGAAGGAGACCCAATAAATGGATCCTTCACTAGAGGATGTACACAGACATGCACACAGGTACTTTTTCATCGATAATTATTAATCACCATGATATATTACAATTCATATAAGAGAACCCTTAATTTTCACTCACCCCACATACATATGGTATGTGTTTAGAATGGGGAATCATTTTTGTATTTTTAGATAGAAAACTTTAATTCATATTTATGTTTAGTGGATAACCCCATATTAGTCGCTTCATGAAAATTTAATATTATTTTATATCCCTCAATCATAAACATAGGAAGTTCATTATATAGACAGTAAATATGGCCATGAAATTCATTTGTCCATGGGAATGGAAAAATAAACGTGTCCCCCATACAGTCACGGATTATCATGATAATAGAAGTCCATCATTTAGCTTCCATAGTAGTCAGGATCTCTATAATGTTCACTATATCTCATTTCCATGATAATAAGGATCCTTTTATTATGGATAGTGGAAGATATCTTTGAGGTCCATGATAAGAAATATATAGCCTAATATTTGAAGGGAATAGAATGATAAGCTCCCTTTGTTGTCTGTCACCTCTCCATATCCTACTAACCCACCCATAGAAAGTTAAAAAACATGGGAATACTCATATAGTAAACCACTAGTATTTATTGTCAGGAATCCACCACATTTTATACCATCACCATGATCTATTAATGGAAAATGGATGAAATGTTGATTTCAAGATGTTTCACATACTATTGATTGCTAAAATTATCACTACTCATGTGGGAATAGTGGTTAGTGGAGATCATGATATTTTTATGATTAAATGTTATTTGGGACTCCTACTTTTTTGTAATCCCAAAATCAATCTTATCATTCACTAAGAGGATAATATTACTAGTAATACAATACTTTAATGGGATATATTCCATTTGAAGAAACCAAATGGGGTACTACACAAGGAGTATGACCGAATCCATTTCAACTATATGGGATTTGATTAAAATTCAAATGGGATATGTGGGAATCCACCTTGACTATCAAACCATATGACCTAACCCCAATATAATCTTCTCTTGACTTTATTTTATGAAGGATCATATTTATACCATGAGGCTATATTCGTTCCATGTCCAACCATCACTATCATTATTAGTGTATATTCTTAGTGGGGGAATATCAAAACTAGGAGCAAATGTCCCTTATGGGTCCTCATGTCCCCTTTGGAGTAAGTCCCACCCAATATTTTTTATGAATCTATTACATAGACATCATACCTGCATAACATTAAAATTCATGATCTGGTCCTTATCACATGACCTAAAAATCTACTAGGTTTAAAATTAAGTGGCACCAAACAACCTGGGTTTTCATTATTTATATGATGATATGTAGGATTTTTATATCTAGTTCCCCATCCCAACATGAAAATAAAACATGTATTCAGAGAATGCAGTAAATTCTAGAGGACCTACCAATTTTGCATAATTATAGGATCACAAAACAATTAATGTAACTATGACAGGGAACCTGTACAAATAATGATGGTTCTCTTGATGGGGAAACTCAACAAAACATAGATGTTTTCTCATAAAATTATGTCGATATTTTATTTTTGTTTCATTGTGGTGGCAGGTCCCATATTATGAATTTGACCAGGATTGTAAATTATGTCAAAAATAAAATAGAGACTCCTGATGTTGGTAATAATTCATCCCATAATTGAATGATGTTTCTTTCTTTCTATCCCCTCGTCTATTATGATATATAATTCATCAATCGTAATGTTCCCCATTGACCACCTTTGATTTGAATGTAAGACTATGAGAAATCATGAATATATGATATTTTAGGAATTTCCAATTCCACTACATACCCCATTATAAAATTACTAGCTAAGAAAACTATTGGTAAATAACATATATTATCCCTTCTAATGAAATATTTTCTTATTAATTTTTTATATAGATTTTTATATGATTTAATTGAAATGTTTTAATAATTTATTTGAATGGTTGGTTTGTTTTTTATATATTAGTTATACAATTCTAAAGGAGATTAGTCTAGGATCATTTTATCACACCCTAACAACTCCTTTAATTCTTATTCTTGGTCCATCAATATGGAAATAAGTACATGGGTGGTGGTTTCTATAAAGTATTTTCAAGATATTCATATTTTATAATGATAGGTGTAATTTTTATTACACATGATACATTGGGATACAATTGTCACGACCCATCCTTGGGACCCGTGCCGTGACTACCCCAAGCCCGCCTTCCATAGGTCAGGGGCTGGCGACTAGCACCATGGCGTAAATCCTGACAGAAAGGGGAAGGAATTGCCTTTATAAGTAAACAAACACCACAGGGTAAGCAAGAAGAAGAAAACACTAAGTAACACTGTGTACAATAGCAAGTGTGGAAAAGTAAGTGGGTCAGAATACAAACCCAAACTGAAAGTAAAGTACAACTGGGAAGAATGTACAATAACTGAAATGTAAAGCAGCTACACCGAGCGGTCCACTAGAAGTCCCACCTGAAGGGTGGGTACAGATAGTCTACTTAGCTCCACAGGTCCAACCATCCTCTCCATGTACATCCCGCCCAATGGTCCACCTCCAGGTACCGACTTTCTCCACAAGCCTCAACCATGATCAATGCTATTCGTCATCTGCATCCAACACAATGTAGTGCGGGCATAGCCCATTCAAGGGTGAGTATATGCTACTCAGTAGGGACCCCGATACCCCTGAAGGTCTCCCGGAATCCACTAAGGATAAACCACAAAGGAAAGATAAAATAACAATGTAAAAACCAACACTACTTAGGTATATTCCCATACATATACCTAAGTCATCAATTCCAGTTCCACTCCAAAATCCGAGCCCATGTTCGATCACGTCCACACAGGATAGTACAACCCAAACCACACAGAAAAGCACAACCCAATCCACACAGGAATGCAATTCAATCATATCGAAGATGATGATTGAAAGTCAAGACTCAGATCACACATGTATACTTCTTAGTAAGGTGATAGAGATGATCAGATGTAGCCACTGATTCATCTATGCTAGGACCCACTTAGGATACTAATACTGTAGTCGTCACCGCCGAACCCACGAAGGATTCCAGTACGAAAGTGTTCACTGTCGAACCCATAGCTGCTGGGGAACTCCTCCTCTATCGAGTTCAGTGGGCCTACCGCTATAACCAAGCGCTTCCCACTAACCTTGGATAGCTGTAGTACTCCACCTGTCAAGTACTATGGGACTGCTGCTACAACCAAGCACTTCCAACCATGGGTCTGCCGCTACAACCAAGCGCTCCCCCTCATAGCCTATAGAGTTACTTCTTATGTTGTGTACCGCGGGTCTGCCACTATAAACAATCGCTCATCTACCATGGGTCTACCGCTACAACGAGGCGCTCCCCACTGGGCTATTGTAACACTCCGAGTCGATCGATCTGCAGTCGTCAAGTCTTAGCCAGCTCTAGGGTTTCCGCACACAGCACGCTCGTTCCGGGAGGGTCCGCTACACGAGCCAAGGGGTCAATACATAAACTGACACATAGTCTGGAGTTGATATATCCCAAAGTTCCATCTCGACATAGGGAACTCAACGTGACAGACTGCGCGCCAATCAGACGCTCGGTCTGAGAGTTAATGGCTTTTTCTTTCCAGGGGTCCAATTGGTTTTTATGTCAAAACCAACCCAATAGTACTCCAACTGCGTCCAAACGTCAGGCACAGTAAGCCAAAAGGTCCGTCTCACTAAGAGAAATCCAACAAAGTCGACGACACGTCAATTGGAATTCCGAAGATCATGTTATAAGTGTTTCCGCTCCAAGGGCCCGGTTGGTTTCGTGTTCGAACCAACCCGGCCTTACACAAAGTTCTTTGAAACATTGAGTGTAGTATATCTAAACAACCATCTCGATCCAAGGATCGCATCTCAACTGAAGGTGCGTCGATCCGAGGTTTGTATTCCATGTTACATGCATTTAAACTAACCTGTCAGGTTTTAGGGGGTTTTGGGCCCGGACCGACCTGACCCAAGACCCCTTGGGTCGCCAGTTGGCCTAGCGTGGGCACGGCCCGCGTGGATGGTCAGCTCGGCCATTTCAGTCGAGCAGGAAATGGGGGGGAAGTGATGCCCCCCCTGATTGAAACGGCACAGCGTAATGTCATGCCCTCCCCAAAACCCGAAACGGATTTGCTGTTTCGGTCCACCGCGGCTCACCTGTGGCGGTCTCCTCCGGCGGCACGCCGACACACCGGGGCGGTGCGTAGCTGCCGCTCTCTGTGGACCACCAGACTCACACCGGTGGTCTATTTCGGCTGCCTACTGCATCTAACGATTTCCTGGGACCCAATATTCACTGCAGAGGTTTCAAATGGCCTCTGCGGCCCGTTCCGTCATCGCCTGTCGATCCGCACATCAACAAAAATCTGCGGAGTCTTCAAATCGCCTCTGCGGCCCATTACTACATCGCCCATTGATCCGCAATAAACAACAATCTTGTGGAGTCTTAAAATCACCTCTGCGGACCAGTCTCCTTATCTCCATCAATTCACACATCGACAACAATCTACGGAGGGTGGTTGGGCCGTGTTTGTTCGGCCAGTGCCCTCTGCGTTAGGCGTTATCAATAAACCAAGATTAAACAGGGTTTTAAAGAGAAAACTATAAATTTTAATTAAATAAAATTGAATCAAAACATTCCACAATATCTTTAATAAATTTGAAGCATACCAAAATTCCCAACCACAATTAAAACATTCACGGATCAACATAATAATAAGTTGATCCGCGTTCTTTGTTTTTCTTTAGAACGAAAGAAACAAGGGAAAAATTCATACATAATTTAAAACCCTACCTCAAATAAGTTGTCGATTGAGGTTCATTGCGGGAAAAAGACATCGCGGAAGACGGTGCCGCAGGACGAGGCTCTATAAGCGTCATCGGTGTTCGCCCGATGAAGGATACGGCGTCTCGCTTCCTTCGACGCGGAAAGAAGATGCAAAGATGAGATAGCGTTCTTCATGGAATCTTTTGTGTTCTCCACGTTCATCAAGATGGAAGAAGAAAATCTTCAAGAGTTCTCTCCTACACATAGTGATTCCCCCCATGATCAAATAAGATGTCGTCATTTTTTATTTACACCCACACACACACACATGCCATCATTAAATTGAAAACTCAAATTGAATTCACGAATTAATTAACGTGCATTGTCCAATTAATGAGGCGATTAAATGGCATGTAATTAAATGTAGAGGAGTTGCAAATTAATTACTAGAGGGGGGGGGGGTTCAAAAGGGGGTGTTGAGGAAATTGAAGGAGTTTGGGGCTCGTGCAGGCCGCACCCCAACTTCTTAGCATCTCCCTTTTCCACACACATAATCCACCGGTAAAGAAATAAAAATAAATTGTAAAACAATTGTATTTTTATTCCTCACTTTTTTTTAAACATCTCCTCCTGGGCAAACGCAACTCCAGGAAAGGTATTCCTAAGAAAACACTGGCACTACGGTTTCATCAGTGCCCTCATATTTCAATTCCGAGCACCGGTTCAAAAGTTAGGAAAACCCGTTCATCTGTTTACTGAACGTACCCGAGCTAAACTTCGGAAAATGATTCTGGGCACACCGGGCATCGAAATCAGGTGCTGTCAAAAATTGCGTACTCGTAAAATCCCAAATAAAATTAAAAGAAAATTCCCTTGAAATTTAGGAGTCTTTACATTACTCCCACCATAGGGATTTACATCCCCGTAATGATAAAACACAAACTAGGGGAACAAATGAGGGTACTGAGCATGCACCTGAGCCTCCCGCTACTAAGTGCTCTCCTAGAGGTTCACGTGCTACCACCTGATGCGTACTAGAGGAATCGACCGCCCACATAGGACCCTCTCCTGTTGATCCTCGATCTCCACTAGAACCTCTGCAAAAATTTCCCCGTCATCGATGTTCAGCTCCCCATGGATGATGATATGCGTTGGGTCGTGCACGTATCTCCTCAGCTGAAGTACATGAAAAATGCCGTGCTCTTGGTGCAACTGAGGTGGATGGGTCAAGTAGTAAACCACCTCGCCTACCCCGTTGAGGACCTATAAGTTTCCGATGAAGCATGGAGATAGCTTGCCACCCTAGAAAAAACTCCGTAATCCATGTCGAGGTGAGACCCGTAGGAAAATGAGGTCGCCATCCTTGAACTCTAGTGGTCTCCTCCTCCTGTCAGCATAAGACTTTTGTCAGCTCTGAGCCGTCCTCATCCGCTCTTGGATGACCTGGACCTTCCCTGGTCCTACAAGAGCTGCTAAGATTTCTTCTTTACTGATAAGAGAAATCAGGTCTCATCACTAGGATGAACCACATTCTTTGTCTAATACAGTCAATCCCGACATGGATGATACTAATCCATATCAAGGATGAAGTTGTATGGACTCGACGCTACTACCAAGAGATCCAACCATTACACTCATCTCCAAGGGTTGAGTCACACTGTCGGCATCAGTGTGTGGTCACTTGGTCACCTCCAGTAGGTATATCAAAAGTGAGGGTCAAGCCAACAGTTTTTAACTAGGACCTCTCAGTATCAACCAAACAAATGGATAGGAAAGCAAACACTAAGTAATGTAGTATAACATGTGTGCTGAAAGTTCAATGGGGCCAGAAATACAAGCCCAATAGAAAGGTACTACTACAACTGAAAGAAAGTACAACTGAAAGACAAATAGTTGGAAGGTGACTAGCAGCTCCTAGATCGTCCACTATTTGTACCTAACTAATGTAAAGACCCGTAAATTTCATGGGAGATTTTATCTTAATTTTATTTGGGATTTTACAAGTACGCAGTTTCTGACGGCACCTGATTACAAGGCCTGGTGTGCCCGGACTAATTTTCCAAATATTTTCTTGGGTACGTTCCATGGGTGAGCGGGTTTTCCTAACATTTGAAACGGTTCTCAGAATCAAAATCTGAGGGCACCGATGAAACCGTAGCTCCAGTATTTTCTTAGGAGGACCTTTCCGGGAGTTTCGTTTTCTCGGGAGAAGATGTTTAAAAAAATGTGAGGAATAAAAATAAAATTGATTTACAATTTATTTTTATTTCTTTACTGGTGGATTATGTGTTTGGAAAAGGGAGATGCTAGGAAGTTGGGGTGGGGCCCGCATGAGCCCCCACATCCTTCAATTTCCACAACACCCCCTTTTGACCCCCCCTCTAGCAATTAATTTGAAACTCCTCCACATTTAATTAAATTCCATTTAATCACCTCATTAATTGGACAACACACGTTAATTAATTTTTGAATTCAATTTGAGTTTTCAATTTAATGATGGTGTGTGTGTGTGTGTAAATAAAGTAAGACGACATCTTATTTGATCGTGGGGGGATCCGTTGTGTTGAGGAGAGAACTCCTCAATATTTTCTTCTTCCTTCTTGATGAACGCAAAGAACACGGAAGCTTTGACGAAGAAAGCCATCTCATATTTGCATCTTCATTCCGCATTGAATGAAGCGAGATGCCGCATCGTTAATCGGACGAACACCAACGACACTTACGGAGCCTCGTCCTGCGGCACCGTCTTCCGTGACGACTTTTTCCCGTGACAAACCTCTATCGACGACTTCTTCGAGGTAGGGTTTTAAATTATGTATGAATTTTTCCATTGATTCTTTCATTCTAAAGAAAAACAAAGAACACAGATCAACTTATTATTATGTTGATCCGCGAATTTCTTAATTGCGATTGGGAATTTTGCTATGCTTCAAATTTATTAAAGAGATCGTGGAATGTTTTGATTCAATTTTATTTAAATAAAATTGATAGTTTGATATTTATAATCCCTGTTTAATCTTGGTTTATTGATAACACCTAACGCGGAGGGAACGGGCTGAACAAACACGGCCCGACCACCCCCGCAGATTGTTGTCGATGAGTGAATTGACGGCAACAATGAAATAGGGCTGCAGAGGCGATTTGAAGACTCCACAGATTGTTGTTGATGTGCGGATCGATGGGAAAAGACCGAACGGGCTGCAGAGGTGATTTGAAGACTCTGCAGATGTTGTCGATATGCATATCGACGAGCGATGACAGAACGGTCCATAGAGGCGATTTAAAACCTCTAAAGTGAAGATCGGGTTTCAGGAAGACCTTAGACGTAGTCGGCAGCCGAAACGGACCACCGGTGCGAGTCTGGTGGTCCGCGGAGAGTGGAGGAGGCGTGCCGCTAGAGGAGACTATCGCGGCGGAGCCGTGGCGGATCCGAATGGCAAAGCCATTCCGGGTTTTGGGGAAGGCACGACATTACGATGTGCAGTTTCAATCAAGGGGGCCCCAGTGCCTCCTCCTGTTTCCCGCTCGGCTGAAAAGGTCGAGCTGACCGGCCACGCGTGCCGCACCCACGCCAGGACAACTGGCCACACTGTGCCGGCCCACGCCCTAATGGGCCAGACCCGGTCCTGGGTTGGGTCGACCCATTTCGGGCCGACCCAAGGGGTCCTGGGCCAGGTCGTTCCAGGCCCAAAACCCCCTAAAACCGGATAGGTTCCTTTAAATTCCCGCAACATGGGCTACGGACCTCCGATTGACACACAATCAGGTGGGATACGATCCTTGGATCGAGACGGTCGTTTCGGTATACTACACTAAAGGTTTCAGAGAACTTTTAGTATGACCGGGTTGGTTCGAACATGAAACCAACTGGGCCCTCGGAGTGGAAACGCTTATAACTTGAGCTCCGGATGTCCGATTGACGTGCCGTCGAATTTGTTGGATTCCTCTTAGTGAGACGGACCTTTTGGCTTACTCTGCCCGAGGTTTGGATGCAGTTGGAGTACAGTCGGGTTGTTTTTTATTTAAAAACCAACCAGGCCCCTGGACCGAAAAAGACAATAACTCTTAGACCAGGAGTCCGATTTACGCGCCGTCTATCACGTTGAGTTCCCTTTGTCGAGACGGTACTTTGTGATACATCAACTCCGGACTACGTGTCAATTGATGTATTGACCCCTTAGCTCGTGGAGCGTACCCTCCTGGAATGAGCGTCCTGTATGCGGAAACCCTAGAGCTGGCTGAGACTTAACGACTGCTGCTCGATCGACTCAGAGTGTTACGATAGCCCAGTGGGGAGAGCTTGTTTGTAGCGGCAGACCCATAGTGGAGAAGCGCTTGGTTGTAGCGGCAGACCCACAGTACTCAACAGAAGGAGTACCTCTGTAGGCTATGAGGGTGAGCACTTGGTTGTAGTGGCATTCCCATGGTGGGAAGCGCTTGGTTGTAGTAGCAGGCGCACAGTACTCGACAGGTGGAGTACTACAGCAGTCCAAGGTTTGTGGGGAGCGCTTGGTTGTAGCAGCAGGCCCACTGATCTCGATAGAGGAGTAGTTCCCCTGCAGCTATGGGTTCGATAGTGGGTTCGGCAGTGATGACTACAGTACTCGTATCCTACGTAGGTCCCAACTTAGATGAATCAGTGGTTACATCTGATCATCTCTATCACCTTACGAAGAAGTATACCTGTGTGAGTGGAGTCTTTACTTTCAATTGTCATCTTCGATATGATTGAATTGCTTTCCTGTGTGGATTGGTTTGTTCTTTTTTTTGTGGTTTGGGTTGTACTATCCTGTATGGACGTGATCGAACTTGGGATCGGATGTTGGAGCCGAACTGGAATTGATGACTTAGGTAAATTAATGGGAAGAAACCTAAGTAGTGTCGGTTGTTACTTCGTGATTGTATCTTTCCTTTGTGGTTTATCCTTAGTGGATTCTAGGAGACCTTCGGGGGTCTCGGGGTCCCTACTGAGTAACTTATACTCACCCCTACACGGGCTATGCCCGCACTACATTGTGATGGATACAGATGACGGATAATTCTGATCGTGGTTGAGGCTTGTGGAGAAAGTCGGAACCTGGAGGTGGACCAATGGGCGGGACGTACACGGAGCAGACGGCTGGACCCGTGGAGCTTAGGAGACTGTCTGTACCCACCCTTCAGGTGGGACTTCCGGTGGACGGCTCGGCGTTGATGCTTTTCTTTTCAGTTGATGTACTTTCTTCCCAGTTGTACTTTACTTTTAGTTTGGGTTTGTATTTTGATCCACTTACTTTTCCGCACATTCTATTGTATGTAGTGTTACTTAGTGTTTTCTTCTGCTTGCTTACCCTGTGGTGTTTGTTTACTTATAAAGGAAATTCCTTCCCCTTTCTGTCGGGATTTACGCCTTGGTACTAGTCACCAGCCCCTGGCCTATGGAAGGTGGGCTTGGGGTAGTCACGACACTGGTCCTGAGGATGGGTTGTGACAAATTGGTATCAGAGCACGTTAGTTCTACTCTAGAACTCAGGACTCTGATCTTTCTTTTATGTGAAGTAATATTGTTAAGGGTACTAAGTGCGGTCTTCAGTCCAGGGAGTCCAGTGTTGGTGCGGCGGCCGACGTATCCCTACATCAGGACCCTAACTTCTGATTTTCGACTTAGTGCATGAAAACACTAATTGCATGTGTGTCTTCAAATGTTTTCCCTTTAAAATAGCTCACACCAGGTCAGCTCACCAGTTATAATCATATGGCTGTGTCACATATGTTTCTTTCAGGATGCCTTCCATTTTGATTGGGATTTACGCCTTTGGTGCTAGTCACCAGCCCCTGGCCTATGGAAGGTGGGTTTGGGGTAGTCACGGCAACGGCCCCAAGGACGGGTCGTGACAATAATGATGATGACTTCATTACATTATGAGGTGAATTTTGAAAAGGTAACATTATTTAGATATGCATCATTTTTCTAAGGGTAATTTTATGTTAATGAGTTCTTGAAATAATGGTTATTTATTTAATTATATTACCCTACATTTTCAAATTAATTCTTTTTGTAGTGAAATAATTTTATCCTAATTGAATATGATGTTTAAGAACTAGTGACTAGCATGTGGGTATTGGGAAATCATTTTACATTTTGTCAAAACATATTCAGGTACCATTTCTGTTGGACTTCTAGATTAGTTCAATATATTATTAACTATAATCCTTATTCTTGATCATCAATAATAAAATACAAGGAGGATTATTTAGATATCATTTTTTTAGTAGAAGTGATTTGTTTATATTCATATTTATAAACCCAGTTGTTTCAGTGTGGAAAATATAAATTACAAAAACACATAGTGTTATTAGTGTTCCATGTTCATAATGATATAAATTATAAATGCTACATGGATTATAATAGACATGTTGAAATTTATTAATGACCCATACATTTATAATTATAAAATCATTACCATTTTTAGTTACTAATTTATCCAACAATTTGAGGAACAATATCCTTGTATGGGCCCTATAAAAAATGATCCTCATACACCCATTAACCCACCAACACTTAGGGTAATTACATTTCCTGGTACACACATGTTTTAATAGAGTGAATGGTTCATGAAATTGTTTTCTCTGTACAAATAATTGAATAATTTAGTCATCAACACAAGGATTCTGATCATTACTAAAAATAATTACTATGTATGAATTCTATGAATAATTATATTCAACTATTTGGAATGTATTCTAAAAAACCTATATACATAGGATCATAGATATCAAGTGGAGTGGATAAATATCTAAAAACATCAAGGATAAAATGAAATTGATGGAAAAGGATTATATGTGTTTGGATGATCATTTTAAAACATAGTATACATTATTTTCATATTTATTATATCTTCAATTATTATGTGGATGATTATTCTATGTATCTATGATGGAAATTAAATCCTATTTAAATATAAATTTCACATTCAATAGAATAAGTTTTATATATTGAGTATTCACTTGAATGAATCAATAGATGCATCCACATAACATTTAAATATTAATTTAAATGTAATAATTTAATAAGGTATATCCTCAATAGTATAATTATCATAATGATTATGATAAAAATATTTTTATTGTATATTGATATTTTTAGTATTAATGTTCTAATTTCGTGTCTGTTAAGAGGTGATCCTAGATAGTCTTTACAATAACCATAAATAAATTGATATGTAGAACCATTAAAATGTTATAGTGATAGAAATAATTCTATATATATATAATAAAGGGTATATAGAAACTTATAATAGATGATGATAATAAAAAACAGTGTTGCAAGAAGATAGAGATTTATATTCATAAAATGAAAAATTGGGAATGTGACATTGGAAGGGACGATTTTAAATTAAAGTATTTGAATTTTTTGGAATTTAATAATAAAAATTATAATTATTTTTAGATATGTCGATGAATATTGTTAACCTATATTGAAATATCTATTATATAAAAAATACATGATATGTAAATAACATATTTTTTTCATTAGAAACAATTGAAATTTACAATGATCTTTTTTCAATGGAAGAAATGGTTGAATATTTTATGATATTTCCTTTTAATGAGGTAGTAATTTTAATTTTTGACAAAAAATATTTTAAAATAGTTTATATAATGATTCTCTCAAATATTTATGGTAGCATGAGTATTCTAGGGGATCATGAATTAATAAATATATAAAATTGGCTAGATATCACTTGGATTATTTTTATTTATAACCATTTTTTGAAGATTGTGTGGTAGGGTTAAATGGGGATGGGGGTGTTTTAAAAACCTATGTTATAAGTTCTCTAAACCATTCATGTTGGGTCTAAAAATATTCACATGGCTTCTACATGGTTTTCTAAATAATGTCGTAGGTTTAGGAGAACATGTGAATGATTTTTTTCTTATTGATTTGAACTCGCATGGTTGGAGAAAAATGTGGAATATTGTTATAACATGAGAATTTAGTATCATATACAATGTTCAGTAGTGTACATGATATGGAATATAAATCTATTGACGCTCCTTTTCGTCACATTTTCTCAAAAATGGAATGGAAAATGACTTAGCACAAATTGATTCAGCCTTTGAAGAAAACATCAAAAAATTGAAAAAGGAATGAACGAGGATTCAAATGCACATGCCCCGCGCAAGTTTCCTTACGGTCACACAAGTATACTTGCGTGCCACCTAATGGTCATGCAAGTGACTTGCGTTCCCTAAGTGATAGCCACCCGGGGTCTTCTCCAGCCTATAAATAGACCATGTGGGCCCCCCATTTAAATGGGGATTTTCCAGAATTCAGATACAGAGCTCTGAACGCCCAAGTCTCTTCTTCTGGTCTTTCAAACACTTCTAAGGTAATTCATTACCTAGAATGGAAGGTCTAAACAATATGAATAATGTTTAAAGTGTTATAAATCACTAATACTTGCGCGCCTAAAGTGTTTTTACGCTTAAGGGAAATGAACATACTTGCGCGCCACCTTATCTATGCCTTAAAACTTGCACACCCCTCTTCTAAAAGTACCTCAAGAAAATTCTAAAGGCTTTGGTCAAGGATCTCCCAAGTGTTACCCTACTGGTTAACAATCACACAAGTACCCATGTGCCGCGCAGGTATACCTGCATGGCCAGGACTTGCACGCCCACGCAGTAGCTATGCGCCTGCCAGGACATGCACGCCCCTGCCTTTTTGGGTGTCCATCATTCCCATTTAACCCCTCTTATAACATTCCACCTCTCCAATTCAAAATTCAATCTTCAAGACATTCTTCATATCCCTTTATGGAATGTTTTCTTGATTGTATTCCTTATTTGAAAGGAATTCTGTGTAATATCTCTCAAAATCTAGTGATTTATACATATTTATGTCACTAAAGTTAGAGAGTTAATTCATTCAACCTCATCCTTTAGGATTAGAGAATCCATAACATGGGCCTCCTTTTCAGGAGTAAGCCTGAGTCCAAATTCTCAATAATACGGGCATCCTCTTTATGAGTAATCCCTAAGTCCTCTAATCTGGGCATCCTTTTCAGGAGTAAGCCCTAATATTAAAATTCCCAAATACGGGCATCCTCCTTAGGAGTAAGCCCCAACCATTATTCTCATAACCTGGGATTCCTTTTCAGGAGTAAGCCCCAGTCCCTTAATTTTTCAAGTCCCTTAACCTGGGCCTTCTTCTCAAGAGAAAGACCCAACCTTAATTTCTCTTAACCTGTCTTAATTTCCATTTGATCTGGGATTCCTTCTCAGAAGTAAAAACCCAGTCATAAGTCCCCTCCTAACTTGGGCATCTTCCATTGGAGTAAGCCCTAAGATTAGAGTATCCTAATATCCATGAAGCACATATACCTTTATGAACCCTGTTCCTATATTTCTTCTCTAAATTAAATCTTAATCCTCATCTATTTGGGCAGTCACACACACATAATCCCCACATCATTGCATTTTTCATGGAACAATTTTTTGGTTTCACCAATGCCTCTTGTTTCTCACACCAAGCATGACTCACGTGAGATTAGAGTGTAAAAGTAATCATGATATATTTATTTGAGCCATAAATCATGCATAAACATCATATTCCCTTACTCGAACTATGTGGGTTTTGATTCCTTTTCCAAAAACAAAGGATACATAGGTTGCCCATCTACAGGTACGATCCCAACTCTGAAATAATCAATGTCCTTCTGAATGAAAATTAACTTCAAGTGCCCCATAGTGTGGCTTTAAAACCAGTATTGTCATCATAATGACCAAGATACTTTCATTTATTGAAGGTTACCATCAACTAAGAATCTCTAAACAAATATAGATGATTCTTTATTGATGAAGAACCTCGAATACATATAAAGGATTCTTTAAATTTCCTACATATCAATCATTGATTGTCAGATCTAAAGGAAAACTCCTTTTATACTTGGTAATGTAATAAGGATTCACGAACATAACTTAAATCTATAAAGAGAGTCCCAAAGTAGATAATAATTCGCCTCAAAAAGTTGTGATGAGTCCAACCTCCCATCCTCTCAACCAATGAAAAATCCTAATCCTCATCAGTCTACAAAAAATGAGCTACTACCTTTGGAAAGTATGTTCAATTGGATATGGAATCATTGGATGTTTCCGGTTCTACAAAAAAATCTGTTAAAAACCACTTGGAGTGTTTGAATCCTAAACAAATGAGATCATCCCCAATTCCAGAGGGAGACAAAAAATGGTGAACCCGACGGGAATCCTTAACCAAGTTAATATGATGTTTTACTTATTTGTTAGACCTCTATTTAAAATTCAATGAGAGGGCCAACAAAAGAAATCACTGAAAAATGTGCTCATACAAAATCTGTAGTGGGTGAATTTATCTTGATTACATCTGTTATATCAAACATGCACTCTTTCCTAATATTTTCAACATTCTACGAAATGGATGCTCTCAAGTTCACACCTGGGAATACCACTGCTGTGAGTTCCACTACTGCTACTCCTGCTGGATCGTCGTATGCTCTGAGGACGACATCACCTACTCAGTGTCTTCAACATTAGGTATCAAACGCGCTGGTTAAAGAGTACCGTCAACATGGTACCATTCCAACTCCAGAGGCTACCCGAAAAGCCCTCCAAGTGAACAATTCACCCTGGTTGTCGGGACAGCGACGACTAGAGATCAAGAAGCATGCGGTGCTAACCACCATCTCCAACCGTTTCAGGTCATTATCCCCAGAACTCAATCACCATTCACTACCATATTCTGAGGAGGTTAATGAGATGGTCTCTCAGGGCCTTAATTCAAGAATATATGAGTCCTTCTCGAGGGCTCCCATTAACAATCGCCGCCAGACTCGTGCGGTAGTGCTCCCTCAACATGATGAGGGTGTCGACTCCAGGTATTCGGCTCAGGTTCCTCGAACCCTAGCAAGCAAGACGAATTGCCAGAGGCGAAATCCGGTTAACAGTGAGAAGGTTCTCATCTCTTCCATCTCCAGAGAAGTCCACCAACCTAACTTGGTGGTAAGCAACGAGAATGCACACACACCTTCCCGTTTTAATTCCACTGTCCAGAAGACTCGTCTGGAAGCATCACACCAATCCCGCCAGGAAATTCCGGCGGAGTACAATAGGCAGGAACATACACCAGTTTATACATCACCAGCTAGTCAGCAGGCTCATCTGACTACATATGATGGAGCTCGTCAACCATGTTCGGCGAAGTGAAATCAGCATGCACATACACCTGCTATTATTGATCAAGCCTACCAACAGTCTCGCTTTGTAGCACACAGAGAATTCAGTAGGAACGCTACGGTGACAAACAGGAGAAGAATCAACTTTCGGCCCCCACACTTGACTACAGTCAGGATTCACTGATAGGAAAAGGAGGACAGGAGTAGGCACATACACCTACTCCAAGCATGGAATGGACATATATCCCCGTTAGGGCAGCTAAAGTCACCAAGCATATTATATCAATGGTGAAATAGTAGAAGAAAATCCCTGCTCATAATCTGGATTCTTGCCAATATATTATAATAGATTCAGAAACATCTCAGGGAAAGACACATAAATCTATCCCTACTAGTGGAGTGACACATTAACAGTTCACTCCGGAACAGACACAAACATCTGTTTCAGTCCAAGAGGGTTGTGGGGCATACTCCCCCATATCATACAGACAAACAAGTCAGGCACATACACCTGATTTGAGTAGAGATTGTCAGCCTAACCTGGCTATATCTCTTGATCAGGCACATACACCTACTCAGAGCAACCACTTTTGTCAACAAGTGGTTTCCAAGTCGAGTAAGAAGGCATCTACGAAGAAGACCCGCCCAAAACAGTCAAGAAATCAAGATCCAATCTATAACAAGTTCTTGCTCGATGCTGGTGTTGTTGAAACCCTCAGATAGTTATCTGTTGGAATTCAAGATTCTACTCCCTCATTTCCAAATAGTGGGAACATTAATTCTGAAGGACTTCAACAGACACTTCCTCATGAACGCTTGCTTTATGACAATTCGGCTGATCTTGATGTTTCATCTTTAGATGAGAGCCACAGGAACCCTCTGTGTTGTCAGAAGACCAAGGAGCAAGAGATATCATCTTTTTCTATAACCCAGCATGGTGGTCCTCCCTATGATGATGAATTTCTCTACGAAAGTCCTCTCCGCAGTAGTGATGCACATTTCCCGGAAAATGCTCTAGTGGACAATGTAGTTCCGAGAAAGCCCTCTTATCTTGAGGCACTTTCAAATGCGAAACCAGTCATGTCTGATGCTTCATCGCTAGCAGGTGAAATACATTCTCAATCGGAAGATAGCCCAGGGTGTAGGTCATTCTCCAAACTACCCCTAAGTCATGCATCTTCTAGTTTAATCAGTGATTTCTCTACCAATCTTGTTGAATCAGATGAAACAAAGAGGAATCACCAACTCCGGTCAAATCACGTAGAAGAATCTTTATTGAATGATAAAGAGGAAATGATGAACATGACAAAACAACTGGCGAAAGGTGAAGTTCCAGTCATGTTTTGGCCTCTGGCTGACTCTCAGTATGGCATTCTAGAGGTGTTGACGGAAGATGGAATTCATGATATTCATCTCAACATATGGAAAAATCTTTGTCAGTTGAAAAAGAAAGTATTATCTTATGATAAATGTGAAAATCATGTTAAGATAATAGAAGGGTTACAACGTCAAATTTACTTGGCATCTCTATCAGTCTCTCGATATCTGAAGGCTGAAAAGAAATAGAGAGCCCTTCAGCATTCATGCCTTGGCACACTAAGAATATTTCTCCAGTTAATTGCCAATGCCCCATTTGGTATTCATGTCAAAGGATGGGGTGTTCATGGAACACTAAATTTCACTATTCTCTCCAGTCAGCAAAGCCCGCCAAAAATGGTCTCATGCAATGTTATTGCCTGTGGATAGCCACAGTCAATGGGTTTTGTTTGTAATCAAATGTTTTCCCAAGAACAGGCCTCAACTAGTTTCTCTAAAAATCAAGAATACAGAGAACAAGTTGTTGAATTACTCCTGCATCAAGAAAATGAGAAAATAGAATAGGCCTCTTGTATAGAGCAAGCACATCATCAGGTGACAGAAGTGTCAGAAATCATCCAATGGTCTTTCAAGCCGTGTGATAAAAATGGATATCGATTGATGCATCCCGCTAATTTCTGGACTAAGGTCCGCAAGATCATGAGAGATTTTAAGAAAGTCTCAGACAATGTATGCCAAGAGCCACCCCATCTTTCCGGACTGAGGACTCTTTTAAACCAACCCTCGAAATCAACAAATAGGATTCAAAGAGTTGAACAAAGACAACAAGAATAGCCCCAGTCCATCAAACTATGGAATTTTTCAAATCATCAACCCCATCCTCAAAGAAAATATGTCTTCTCTCGATTAGGGAAGAAGTCATAAGAAGAAAAAAGAGACAAATTATCAAGAGATTCTCTCCAAATTACGGTTCTCTAAGAAGTTCCGGAGAGATCAAATCAATAAAAGGCAATGTCTCATAAAAAACACGAAAGGAGACAATATCACAGGAATGCTGATAGGAGGGATGAAATGCATTATTCATCAATTAATTTCATCAATTCTATTGTTGCTGATCCACCAGATGAGGCTCATTCAGAGGGATCAGATAAAGAGGTTCCTGCTCAAGAAGTTGTATGCACATACACAAATGAAGAAGGTGTGCGCACATGAAATCAAAAGATTAATCAGAACATAGGTAATCCTTCAAGTAACCCAATTCCCCCTCTCTGAAAGGGATCAAACAAGGGGAAGGGAAAGAATCAGGTTACATATCCTTCCTTTGGAGAAGGCCAATAGCTCCCAATAGAGACAAGATTTGCACAAAAAGAGGATGAAATTAAATAATTGAGGAGGTTGAACGCAGAACTATTTCAAGGTAGTCTTCCACCTAAGCGTGCTATAGTCAGTCATCCAAGGGAGTTTGTGGCAGCTACTAAGATGGATCAATAATATACTCCTTTATTAGTACACCCTCACAGGTCTAATCCTATGGGTCAAGTGCAACAACAATTGGCAATGCTGCCATCAGTTGCAGTACCATCTTCCATACCTGTTCAAACTCCCGTCGTTGCACCTGCCCAAGTCCAAGTTCAACCGGATGCTTCTCAAAAGTTAATAACTACCATTGAGTCATTAAATGCTCGGTTAGAGACTATGGAAGGGAAGTGTGTATAGGTTCAACCAGAAAAGAATGCTTTCCCTGAATGGGTAGATTCAATCTCTCCCCCATCAAGTTTTGGGAACCCTGTATTCCCTATTTTCAATGGATCAGGCGATCCTGAACAAAATTTGACTCATTAAGTGTTTTGTTGTGATCATATGATGGGATCTCCAAAGCAGCAAGAAGCAGTGAAACTCAGATGCTTCGTGCAAACCTTTCAAGGACCAGCTTTTGTTTGGTATACAAGTTTGTAATCTCAGTCAATTACTGGATGGGAAGATCTCCTTCAACGATTTCTTCTTCAATTCAGCTCAACTTTTCCAAAGACAACAGTATTTTATCTTATAAACTGTAAGCAAAGGGAGAATGAAAGGGTCTCAGATTTCATTTCTCACTAGAAGTTATTAACATATTCTCTCAGTTTAGCACTCCCTCAGGAAGAATTTTTACCAATCTGTGTGGCAAATCTGCATGATGAATTACTCACACTGTTGATCCCTATGAAATACACAGGAGGGTTTTGAGACCCTACTTCAATCACTCAATAGATTTAAGATTCTCTTATACAGACTAAGGCTAAATCTCATTTAATTTCATTAGCTCCTAGAAGGAGAATGGGTAATAAAGAGACCGCTACAGTTATTCTTAAGCAAGCACCTGTACTTGCTTCTACTTCAAACCTTCATCTTCTCGAAGGGCTCCACCTATTGAGCGTTAACAACAGAGGCCATTTAGTCAAGATGATCAAAGAGATCAAATACGAAAACAAGTTGAGGATTTGGAAAGCAATTTTTACTCTTTCTAAAATGAACAAGTTCCTGGTTATTTCATTTTGGCTCTGGAAAATAATTTGGTTCAATTGCCAAGGCCCAAGATTCCTAACAAGGAAGGAGATGAAGACCGTCCCAACTATTGCCTATTTCACCAGATGTTGGGGCATCCCGTTTAGGAGTGTTTTGTTTTCAAATACCTCCTTAAAAATGGTCTATTTTGGACAAGATAAACTAAAAGGTTCTTCAGCTCATGTATCATGTGTTACTGGTATAGTTCCAGAGGAGGAAGGTGAGTGGAAAGAAGTAAAAAGCAAAAATACACAAAAATATGATGATTGTATGGTCAGAAAGATGATCAACCGAACTCATGATATTTTGCGAACACAATTGAAGAAACCAATTGTGCCTTCTTCCATGAATTCCATAGCCAAACCCTCTTCATCAGAGGAAAAATCTTCAAAGAAATGACACAACTACAAGAAGGAGAAACAATAAGAAGAAGATGAGTATGTGTCAAAGCCTAAGTTGTCTTTGACTTTGGAATATTTCATGCCATATACTTCAAATAAACGGGCACCGTCTGACCAAGCGGCACAACCTAAACAGGCTAATCAGGAAGAGTCTTCATCGGATGAAGAGCTGATTTTCGGTTTTGTTAATATGACTCAATTAACAGATCCATAGCCCGAATTCCCTATATCAAATAGAGGAATTAGAGGAAGTTCGAGAGGCTCAGGATACAGGGGATGAAGTGGATCTTTCAGAAGCCACTATTCCAATTCTACCCCTACTAGAACTGTGTATGCAGCAGAAACTCGTGGCAGAGCCCTTCGACGAGCTCAACAAGAACAAGCAAGTTCTTCCACCAATCCAAAATTTAGTCCTGGAACAGTTATTATGGAAGGCCGGTTGAAGGTTCCATCTTCTTCCCCTCAGTGAGTAAATGGATCTAATCAGTCTAATCTTCCAAAACCAAGAATATTTCCAACTCATATCCCAATACAATATGCATCAACTTCCAAAGCATCTACTTCCAAGGCATAGGCTAAACAAAATGTTTCTGTTGGGAAACACAGACCTCTGGATCAAAAGTGTGATATATTAAAACACCTGGCACATGTACCAGCCAAGTTATCAATTTTGGATGCTTTGAATCTATCAAAAGATCTTTGGGAGGCACTAATAGAGGCTTTGTCAAGTCCTCGGGAGTTTGAAACTAAAATTGCTGCAGCTGATGTCTATCACATAGAGAATAATCATACGGAATTCCATGCAGTGATATTTTTCACTGATGAAGATGATTTCGTGCATGGACATATTAGACCTTTGAACTTATCTAGCAAGGTCAATGTTGTATACATCCGAAGAGCTTTTATTGATAATGGTCAGGAGTCACCCTCATGCCCATTCGTACACTTGATCGATTAGGCCTCACAGAATCTGATTTATCTACTTCTACCATGATGTTACAAGGATATGATAAAAATGAACAAGAACCACTAGGTGAATATACACTCAGAACTCAGTTTGGAGATCATGTATCCAATTCAAATTTCATGGTTGTTGATCTAGACTCAGCCTTCAACATCTTGCTTGGAAGACCCTGGCTACATCAACATGCATCTATCCCTTCATCAAACCATCAATGTCTCAAATATTGTTTCGATGGTCAAGTTGGGACATTGTATGGTGATAAGGCCCCATTCAAGAGATGTGAGTCTCAATACATTGAGGCAGAATTCTATCACATGAAGGGAAAGGATAAATCCACAACCAAGAAGATTACCAAAGTTAATGCTCCATATGGTTTGGAAAAGATTCCAGTAAATCCATTTGTGCATGTGAGTATAGATTATGTGTTGCCTATCAGTCAAATTGACAGGATAGGCCCAAATCAAAATACTCTTATGGAATGATCCATAATGTCAATTATGGGAATCGAGCCAAACAACATGGGAGAAATTGGTGACCCACCAAGAAGTGATGAAATCTCAAATGGTGACATCTTCATTTTATCTGCTGAAATCCAACAAGTCTATACTCCACCAATCATGCCAAAAGAAGTTATAGAAACATCAGAGATGAATAGTGATGTCGATTCTCAATCCATAATCTCCTCTTTATTTCCCAAGGAAGACCCTTCATCATTAATCAGGTCAGAAATGGAAGCTTCTTCTTCAAGATGTTCAGATTTTAACATCTATTTTGATCATGGAAATTCTACTTTATCATCAACTATGCAAGTAGAAATAGAAGAAATAACACATGTTGAATAAGAAGAAAAAGATCTCAGAGATGGTACTCCAGCATTTGAAGAGGGTATCTCTACCACCGTGGATGAACTCAGAGAAATAAATCTGGGTACAAAAGAAGATCCACGCCCCACTTTAATCAGTGCAGCCATGTCTCTTGAAGAACAAGAGATGTATATTTTCATTTCTAAAGAAAAATCGAGACATATTTGCTTGGAACAATACAGAGATGCCTGGGCTTGATCCTGGTGTTTCTACTCATCATTTGGGTTTACCATAAGAACATCGAGGATTTAAGCAAGCCATGAGAAGAACACACCCAACTTATGCATCCAAAATTAAAGCTGAAGTGGATAAGATTATCAACGCTAACCTCGCTAGAAAAGTTCAATATCCCAAGTGGTTGGCTAATATTTTTCCTGTAATGAATAAGAATGGACAAATTAGAGTTTTCATCGATTTTAGAGATCTTAATCGGCATTGTCTTATGGATGATTTCACGGTTCCGATTACAGAACTTTTAATTGATGAAACTACTGTCTATGAAGCACTTTCCTTCCTAGATGGATATTCTGGATATAATCAAATCTGAATGGCCCTAGAAGACTAGGAATCTACAGCTTTTATAGCCCCTCAGGGCGTGTTTTTCTACCGGATAATGCCCTTTGGCTTATAGAATGCAGGCACAACATATCAGCATGCCATGCATCATATCTTCAAACCCTTTTTAGGGATGTTTTCTGAATTCTATGTGGATGATTTGGTGGTCAAATTCAAACAACGTTGTAATCACATGGATGATTTGGAAGTCATATTCCGCAAGCTTCGACAACATAATTTGAAGACGAACCCCTTAAAATGTGATTTTGTGGTAACCTCAGGAAAATTTCTCTGCTTTGTGGTACGCCATCGTGGTATTGAAGTCGATCATGAGAAGTAAAATTCAATATTTGGTATGTCACCTCCTTGAAATTTGAAAGAATTAAGAGGACTTCAAGGACACTTACCCTATATTTGGCATTGCATCCCCAATTTGGTAGGATAAAGTTTACGCTTCACCGAATTGATGAAGAAGGGAGTCACTTACCAGTGGATAGAAGAATGTCATGAAACATTCGATATTCTCAGGAAATACCTCTTGAGTCCACCTGTACTCATGAAAAATGTTGAAGGAAGCCCACTTATCCTCTATGTGATAGCTTTAGAGCATTCATTGGGTGCCTTTCTTGCTCAGAAGAATAATATTGGAAATGAAATCAGCCTCTACTACCTCATTCAGACTATGTTTGAAGCAGAAACCCTGTATTCAACTATTGAGAAGTGCTGCCTGGCATTAATCATTGTAGTTCAGAAGTTGAGACATTTCCTGAAACATCACAAGGTCCAATTGGTATCTCGCGATAACCCGCTCAAATTCATCCTTAGTTGTCCAATGCTTACAGGACGTTTGGAAAGGTGGGCAGTTATTTTGCAGCAATTCGACATTCAGTATGTGTCTTAAAAGGCAATAATGGGCCAAGATCTGGCTGATTTCCTCGCTGAACACCCTTCATTGGAAGCCACATATTCAGATATTGAACTCCCTGATGAGGAAGACTTCTCTATTAAAGAAAGTCCTGAGACATGGGAAATGTATTTTTATGGGGCTTCCAGAAGTCCAACAGGAAGGAAAATGGAAAATCCTATGTTCAACAAAGTTGGATTAGGAATTGCGCTCATTTATCTAGAAAAGGCAGTTTTACCTTATTCCTTCTTATTGTGGGAAGGTGGTACCAATAATGAAGCAGAATAACAAGCCCTCATCGTAGGCTTGGAATTGGGGATTCAAGAACTAGTGAATCACTTAAAGGTGAAAGGTGATTCAGACCTGGTAATCAAACAAGTCAATGGGGATTATGCCATCACAAAAGAAGAACAAATCCCTTTGTATGATTACGTTAGAGAGTTAATGGTGGAATTCCCGTTGAAACTGACATTTTCATATGTCCCAAGATCAAAAAATGCTCAACCTGATGCACTGGCTAATATAGCCACAGCTCTGGAGGATCCAAATCAGGACGAGATAACCATCAGTATTGCCCACAGTCGTGCAATTTCACCTTATTTTCGAATTAGAAAAGAGTAAATTACTGAAATTAGTCCCATTCCTAAACCGTATGGTCATACTATAGGATGTATGTCACCTATCAGGGAATACTTTCAAAATGGAACACTTCCACCTGATAGAGCCGAGAAATGACAAATCTGGCGCCGTGGGGTCAATGTTACTCTTTATGATAGCCCATATCACCTAGAGAAAATTATCTACAAATGTGGTTTTGATGGAGTTCTCTTTAGATGCATAGATAGTGAAGAGATAGTGGCTGTCATGAAAGAAGTGCATGCAGGAGTCTGTGGTGCCCACCAGTCTGGACATAGACTGTCTGATCAGATTTGAAGGATTGGATACTTTTGTCCTTCAATGATACAAGATTGTGTTGATTTCACAAAGAAGTGTCATTAATTCCAAGTACATGCCATCTTCATTCATCAACCTCTAGAGTTTCTTCATACAGCTAAATACTCGTGGCCATTTTCCTCATGGGGAATGGATGTGGTGGGACCTTACCCTTCAGCTACGACTAAGCAGTTTAAGTATATTATTACTACTACTAATTTCTTTTCTAAATGGGCAGAGGCAATACATCTTATGGAAGTCAGTTCTAAATGCGTTGTTAGCTTCATCATGTTTAACATCATTACCAAATTTGGTGTCCCTCATACCATATTGACAGACAATGGAACCAAATTCTGTTCGTCCGAGAAGAAGAAGTTGTACCAAGAATACATCATCAAATACAACCATTCATCTCAGTATCATGCAGTGGCCAATGGCTAGATAGAAGCCTTCAACAAGACTCTTTCAAATATACTGCAAAAGATGGTGGATAAAGATATGAAATCATATCCTGATAAACATATTCATGCTTTATTGGCTTATCGAACCACCACCCACACTACAACACGGTCAACTCCATATTCACTGGTATATGGAACGAAAGCCGTCTTTCCCATTGAAGTTCAACTACCCTCGCTCAGAGTATCCATTTGTGATCAGTCATCTATAGATGAACAATCTCAAAAGCGATTGAATGAATTGGAACTGTTAGATGAGAAAAGATTGTGCACTTTTCACCACTTGGAAGTCTATCAGAATCGAATCACACGAGCTTTTAACAAAAAATTTCATCTTCGTTCATTCACTCAGGGAGAATTGGTATTAGATTTCAGAACTCCAATGATACCAGGAAGGAAACCTCCCAAGCTTGAGCCAAAATGGGAATTACCTTACTCAATACATAAGGTCTACTCCAATGGATCTTATTCTTTAATCTCAATCGATGGAGAACTCATCACTACTCCAACCAATACTAGATTTCTGAAGAAATATTTTGTATAAACACAAAATAAAACAATGGTCCATGCATATGACCTTAAACTATTCTCACTTTCGTCCAACATGACGTTAAACTATGTCCCCCTTCATCATCCTTGCTATATGATGTTAAACTATATAGAAGTCCCTTACATCCAGCAAGACATTAAACTTCATAAACAACGGTCCATGCATATAAGGCCACAACCTTAAACCTTACTTAATATTGAATTAAATGAGTAATTCACATTGAGGATCTTTTCAGGTTTATAGTTTTAGAGAATTAGGACATAACTATTACATCTCAAAAGATTACAAAGTAGCCGCTTCTACTAAATTTCCATAAAATAAAAACTCTTAAAAAGAAACATGTATAGTTCCATGTTTTAGGTAGCATGACTTTCCCTTGATCCCATCCTTGACCCTATTCCATGCTAAGTCCTGTGAAAAACATTTCAAAGACTTGGGATGAGCATAAGAAGCTCATTAAGGGATACACAAAGAATAAAAACTGTTAGTTTTTCAAACATCAAAAAAACCATATATACTCTATCAAAGTAATACCTTCACCTTCATGAAGTAGTAAAAACTCTTCACTGAATAAAGTATCATTACTTATTTTTTTGTAACCAAAGTATTACCATAAAATCCATAAAAATAACACATAACATATATAAAGGTAACTTGGGACATAAACATACTTAAGTGGAATAACCATATGGTCGACTCCCACACATATCACTTAATGGAATAGCCATACGGCCAATTTCCATACATACTTAATGGAATAGCCATACGGCCGACTTCCATACCCAATGAATTGGAGGTTATAACGTAACCACCCATCCTGATATTCATGGTACCACCCGTCATATGGTTTATAACGTAACCACCCGTTAAAATGTCAATGTACCAATATAAAATCATAAAACATAAAACCAATATAAAGGAATGATAACATATCCACATTTCAATTAAAATATATCATAATAGAATCCTTTATCAAAACCATTTTCAATACCAAAATACATAAAAGAGTATATGGTATTTATTTCATTTTAAAAACATAACGGCTTGTTGAGGAAGCCAAAGACCAAATAATACTCGCGGTGGCGGAAAAGGTTTTTGTCGCCGCGTACGTTAAAAGAAACATTCCTTTTTGTTGTTTTGTAAAACGCTTCGTATAAAAAGATTCCTTTTGTATAAAAGTAAAAGTCAAAGGGGGTTTATACACCGTATAAAAGAAAGTTGTGTATAAAACGAAATATGCCTCAATGAAAGGAGATTGAGACGAAGTCCCTTATCTCGGGTCCGACTTGACTCGATCGTTCTTTAACGTCCTGAATAATAAGCTTGAGTTAATTTATAATTGATTAAGAACCTTTTTAAAGTTCATTATTCCTTTTATATCACTTATGGCCATGTTATAAACATTATGTAACCATTTAAGTCAATAATGTTTGTTTTGTCAATATTTGGTTCTTAAGTCGAAAGTGGACTTCTTACAATTACATGTTTTTCGTGTGGTCAAAGGTTCCTTATATCCAGAATGAAATTCTTGATTTGGATATAATATGTATCATATATATCCAGCATATACATGTATTTATAATATTACATAATCATTTATAGGTAAGAAATGGAATGCACCGTTCATGGAGACGGTAAGCCGTACGTACGCATGAACGCTACTTTCATTTCTTTGTCATAATAATGGAATTAAAACTAAATGAGAGGTATGTATATTTTAATTCCAGAATTATATTAATAATTTAGATATATCATTAATTATATATATATCCATTTTATACATGTATTTTTAATAGTACATTACATTTGGGGATAAGAAATGAAATGCACCGTTCATGGAGACGGTAAGCCGTACGTACGCATGAACGCTACTTTCATTTCTATCTAATACTTTAATGGAATGAAATAATAATGATATAGAGGTATATTATAATTCCAGTATAACATCATATACAATAACTTTAAATCCATCCTTTATACGTCCCACATATGGCATTAACGAATCACATCACTTTGAGGGGGCGGTAGTCCGCACTTCCTTAAATGAAGATATCCTGTTTACCCATAATGGAAACCATAAAGGTATGCCCAAAATGAAAAATACAAAAGCTTAAAGAAAAATAAACATATTATATATCATATATAAAAATAGTGACATCATAATGGCCACCTTTGAAGGTGTTAAATGAGTATTGAACAATCATCGTTTCGGGAGGCAGAATTTCGCCATCCATGGAAACCGTATGTTCTTTAACCATTTGATGTATTTGTGTGAGAGTTTAGCTCAAATAAATCTTATAAAAACATCCTAGTATATTGAAGATACTGATTTTGTTACAAAATAAGTAAATAAAAAGAGATTAGGGGGTTGGAGAAGCAAAATAAAACAAATGAACATGAGAGAATGAATTACCTTTAAAAGTGTAACACCTTTTGATTTGAGCCTAATGGCTTCTTTTGAAGGGATTCTGCCCAAAGGGAATCCACTAGTATGAGGAGAGGGATATGGAGAGAGTAATTGGGCAGGGGTTGGCCGAGCCAAAGGCTTGAGGAGTGTGTGAAATGAGGTAGAGGTGGGGGCCTTTTATAAGAGGAGAGGAGGGGCACTTTTGGAAAGTAAAGAAATATTACATTATTTGAAAATGTGTTTCGGTTTTAAAAGGTCCCACATTGATATAATTCGTGGATAAGGTGTTAAGGGTTCTAAATCCACCCATCCAATAAGTTTCGGACATGTGTAGTTTATATATTTTAAATTATCTTTCCATTTTATTTAAATCGTCAAATAATGATGTTATCGCTGCATCATTATTATGTCATAAATAATTTAATTTATTTAATGACTAAAAATTATATAAAAAAATACTATGATGTAGGAAATCTTCTTATATTTCCAATGACTATTTATAATCAAAAATCTGATCGTTATAGCCCCATGTAAAAATTGTTTTCGTAAAACATATTATGTTTGTGTCATTTTTACTTTTACATTAAATAAAACGTTATTTATGTCATTTCCCAACCAAAGTGTCTCCATGGGGTCCCCAAGTTTACCCATGGATTGTCTTGGTCGGCCATGACACAAACAATAAGGTTGGGACATTTTTTCAGGTCATTTCATATTATGAAAACATTATTTTTACCTTAAACTACACTAATTACCACTAATCGCGATTAAGAACTTAATAAGTTACTATTCACCAAAAAATTATTATAATCTCATGGAACCAAATTTTACTTCTTAATGACAACCATGTATGTCGGATTTTTGAAATTCAAAACACAATTATGGCAAAATTTCATTTAAACGGAAAATCAGTCTTTATAAGTACCACTTAGTGGTTTCACTATTAATCAAAAATTGAAGTTTTTCAGAAAATTACCAAAAATTCACCCTAAGCTATATTTGATATTTCTAATTCAAAAATGAAGTCTATTTTACAAAATTCAAAACATATAAGTCACATTAATTAATTCAATAATTAATTCCTGCTGTCAGAGCAAATAGCGTGTTTTTATAAAACAATAAGTATCAAAAGATTGACACTGACTTAAGACTGATTTCAAAGTGAAATTAATTACAACGACCACTATTGGATTTAATGGTAAAAATATATTCTAATTTCACTTTAAAAACAATTCAAAATATAATCTAATCATATAAATAAATTAGATTAAAAAGAGGTTATGAATTAAAATACAACATTTTACACTATTCATTAAAAAATGAACTTTATCAGAAAGATACCAAAAATTTACACAAAGTAAATTTTGATGTCCCGATTCTTAATAAGAGTTTTATTTGGTCTAAAAGAATGTTTAAGAGTGAACAAAACTATATTTAATAATGGTTCAACATCAAAAGGTGATAAGTGAACCTTTAGTGAAAACTAGGGCATATACGCCTAAAATTGAATTCTTTCCGTATTTTAAGCCTCTATCCTCTATTGGATAAATGTAAAAACATTTAAAAACATATATAATCATATTTTAGTTATTTATATCCATTCCCGCCAATACAACGGCTACATGTTAACTACCATTTAAAATAATATTATTTTATTATTAGAGTGCAACGTAAGATTCCCAAGAAACTCGTTGTTGCGTGTTGGGTACCCCATCGAGCATAGCGTCCCCTTTAAAGTCATATAAATATTTTATTCACAAATATGGATAAATATGAAAATGTCATATTATTTATTTACCTGGGGTGTTACATCCTTCCCCCCTTTTGGGAATTGCGTCCTCGCAATTTTTAAATTTGAGCTTGGAAACATCCTTGAATGTCCCACATCGGAACAAGAGTCGGTAAAACAATCACTTTAAAATAAAGTAAGATAAGTATAGAGGTTACCTGAGTTAACCCATACTAGGATTCCATGTAGGAAAACATGGACATGGAGGAGAAAACATAGGTTCATGTTCTGATGGACAGTGATAGAAAACATGTTTAGGAGAAAGTTAACAATAAGAAAATCACAAACTTGTGATGGGTTAAACGGTGTTGGGTTCCCCAGTAGGAAAAGTTAATAGACAACATTTTTGTTTTAAGTTACTTTTTATTGAGGAATTTATTCATAAGGAAACATAATCACTTATCATGTTGACTTTCAACTTTTACTAGATTCCTTAATCAAACTCATATTTTTTCCAAAAAACAAGTATTTAAGGAGACTTGTTCGCATTAGGAGTACTATAATCAACTTCTAGAGAATCACCAAACCCAAAAAAAAGAACTACATACTTCCCATGTCTTTAGACTTTAACCAAAACCAAAACCCAAAAGATTAGTACAAGATCAGATAACCCAGAAAAGGATAACCCATTAGAAAGAAAATCTATTCATAATCTCCAAAATTTGTCCAACAAAACCCAAAGTTCAACGAGGACCATTCGATAAACAATTTGTCCATAAAATTCCTCAATGTAAACCAATCTAAGATTGAAACCCAACCATTTGAAGGATTTAGTCACATAGTCTTCCAAGTTAAATCGTAACATTTATCTCCAAACAAAATCAGTTGCTCTTAAAGTCTCACATTGAAAAGTAATTATCCTAATCACATATCCTCCATGATAGGTTAATCATTTCCATAAATAACCCAAAATAAAATTACTCTTAATTCATAAAATAATATAACTAAAAAGAATCAGTCAAACTAACCAGGGACTTCATGTAGTCCAGTGGTAGGCGATAAATGCCAGTCACACTTTGGTTGTGGGTTCGATTCCCGCAACTTTGTCCGACGCGACGGGTTGTCACACGGTCTGCATGTTGTCCTTTTTCCAAAACTATATAATTCATAAATCATTCCCCAAAAAGGGATAAAATCATCAAAAATAACCATAACATAATTTAACCTCAATTTTATCTCATGCCTTTCACTTCAATCATAACATATAGTAACCCATAATTACCTCAAAAGTAAGGATCATATAAACCCAAATGGTTCTTTATAACTATGTCCACAAATGAAAAGATAACTATTCCATGAATAAAATTTACCTATATTAATCATCAGGGTTACACATAATATAAAAATTCTTCTAATGTAACCCCATCATCAAAAGAGACTTAATACTCTTAAGAATTTCACCATAACTCTTGAAGCCCTTATATGTTGACATCTTACTCATTCAACATTCTTCATGATCCCTTAACCATTCCCTTCCAACTTATTCCTAAATACCTCTTTCCTACAAACAAAATGATGAATCATATCCTAAGATTCCAAAATAGGAAAACAATAGTCATGAAATAATACATACCTTTGATTGGTCATTCTCAGTTTCATCATCCTCAATCAGAATGGCATTAGGTATTGGTAAACGAGTATTTGTATGATCTTGGTGATCCCATTCACGAAACTTCTTAATGGGACATGTGTTTGCATAATGACCATGCACACCACATTTAAAACATTCAATTGATCCCTCAGAAAGAACTTCTTTCCCTTTCCTTGAGTCAACTGGATGATTCCTTTTTCCATGGAAGGTTCATGATTTATGACCTTCATTTCCACATCTATAGCATATTTCTGCCCCTTTGAAACATTTTCCTAGGTGTTTCTTTCCACATCTTTGACACATAGGTTTTTGAACACACTTACCTTTAGGATTATTACCTGTACTTCCGTAGGGATTTTTTTCTTGAAAATATGATTCCATAGAGAAATCTCCATGGTTTAGGTGGGAAATCATGACTCCAGATAGTTGGTTGAGGATAAACACAAGAGTTCTCATTACAGCCCCCATATCATTCAGTTGCTCGCTCAGAAAACTGTCACAGTTTCCTTCACATCCACCGTTACCTTGGTGCCTGCTAGATCCAGCCATTTACTAAAACCAAAAAGGGTCAGTGTGAGTATAACAACAAAACCATCACGTACTAATGAGGAAGATAAACACTAAGATATTCTTACTCATTCACTTTATCTAAAACTAGGACTCTGTCTGAAATCCTAACCATTATGGTAATGTCATTTATGCTTAAAGAATACCCTAACCTCTAAAGTTATCTAAACCGACCTTTGATACCAACTATAAGGCCCCAGCCTTAAACCTTACTTAATATTGAATTAAATGAGAAATTCACATTGAGGATCTTTTCAGGTTTAGAGTTTTAGAGAATTAGGACATAACTATTACATCTTAAAAGATTACAAAGTAGTCGCTTCTACTAAATTTCCATAAAATAAAAACTCTTAAAAAGAAACATGTATAGTTCCATGTTTTAGGTAGCATGACTTTCCCTTGATCCCATCCGTGACCCTATTCCACGCTATGTCCTGTGAAAAACATTTAAAAGACTTGGGATGAGCATAAGAAGCTCAGTAAGGGATACACAAAGAATGAAAACTGTTAGTTTTTCAAACATCAAAAAAACCATATATACTCTATCAAAGTGATACCTTCACCTTCATGAAGTAGTAAAAACTCTTCACTGAATAAAGTATCATTACTTACCTTTTTGTAACCAAAGTATTACCATAAAATCTATAAAAATAACACATAACATATATAAAGGTAACTTGGGACATAAACATACTTAAGTGGAATAACCATATGGTCGACTCCCACACTTATCACTTAATGGAATAGCCATACGACCAATTTCCATACATACTTAATGGAATAGCCATACGGACGACTTCCATACCCAATGCATTGGAGGTTATAACGTAACCACCCGTCCTGGTATTCACGGCACCACCCGTCATATGGTTTATAACGTAACCACCCGTTAAAATGTCCATGTACCAATATAAAATCATAAAACATAAAACCAATATAAAGGAATGATAACATTTCCACATTTCAATCACAATATATCATAATAAAATCCTTTATCAAAACCATTTTCAATACCAAAATACATAAAAGAGTATATGGTATTTATTTCATTTTAAAAACATAACGGCTTGTTGAGGAAGCCAAAGACCAAATTATACTCGCGGTGGCGGAAAAGGTTTTTGTCGCCGCGTACGTTAAAAGAAACATTACTTTTTTTCGTTTTGTAAAACGCTTCATATAAAAAGATTCCTTTTGTATAAAAGTAAAAGTCAAAGGGGGTTTATACACCGTATAAAAGAAAGTTGTGTATAAAATGAAATATGCCTCAATGAAAGGAGATTGAGACGAAGTCCTTTACCTCGGGTCCGACTTGACTCGATCGTTCTTTAACGTCCTAAATAATAAGCTTGAGTTAATTTATACTTGATTAAGAACCTTTTTAAAGTTCATTATTCCTTTTATATCACTTATTTCCATGTTATAAACATTATGTAACCATTTAAGTCAATAATGTTTGTTTTGTCAATATTTGGTTCTTAAGTCGAAAGTGGACTTCTTACAATTACATGTTGTTCGTGTGGTCAAAGGTTCCTTATATCCAGAATGAAATTCCTGATTTGGATATAATATGTATCATATATATCCAGCACATACATGTATTTATAATATTACATAATCATTTATAGGTAAGAAATGAAATGCACCATTCATGGAGACGGTAAGCCGTACGTTCGCATGAACGCTACTTTCATTTCTTTGTCATATTAATGGAATTAAAACTAAATGAGAGGTATGTATATTTTAATTCAAGAATTATATTCATCATTTAGATATATCATTAATTATATATATATATCCATTATATACATGTACTTTTAATAGTACATTACATTTGGGGATAAGAAATGAAATGCACCGTTCATGGAGATGGTAAGCCGTACGTACGCATGAACACTACTTTCATTTCTATCTCATACATTAATGGAAAGAAATAATAATGATATAGAGGTATATTATAATTCCAGTATAACATCATATATAATAACTTTAAATCCATCCTTTACACGTCCCACATATGGCATTAACGAATCACATCACTTTGAGGGGGCGGTAGTCCGCACTTCCTTAAATGAAGATATCCTGTTTACCCATAATGGAAACCATAAAGGTATGCCCAAAATGAAAAATAAAGAAGCTTAAAGAAACAATAAACATATTATATATCATATATAAAAATAGTGACATCATAATGGCCACCTTTGAAGGTGTTAAATGAGTATTGAACAATCATCGTTTTGGGAGGCAGAATTTCACCATCCACGGAAACCGTATGTTCTTTAACCATTTGATGTAGTTGTGTGAGAGTGTAGCTCAAATAAATCTTATAAAAACACCCTAGTATATTGAAGATACTGTTGTTGTTACAAAATAAGTAAATAAAAAGAGTTTAGGGGGTTGGAGAAGCAAAATAATACAAATGAACATGAGAGAATGAATTACCGTTAAAAGTGTAACTCCTTTTGATTTGAGCCTAATGGCTTCCTTTGAAAGGATTCTTCCCAAAGGTAATCCACTAGGATGAGGAGAGGGATGTGGAGAGAGTAATTGGGTAGGGGTTGGCCGAGCAAAAGGCTTGAGGAGTGTGTGAAATGAGATAGAGGTGGGGGCCTTTTAAAAGAGGAGAGGAGGGGCACTTTTGGAAAGTAAAGAAATATTACATTATTTGAAAATGTGTTTCGGTTTTAAAAGGTCCCACATTGATATAATTCGTGGATAAGGTGATAAGGGTTCGAAATCCACCCATCCAATAAGTTTTGGACATGTGTAGTTTATAGAATTTTCATTATCTTTCCATTTTATTTAAATCGTCAAATAATGATGTTATCACTGCATCATTATTATGTCATAAATAATTTAATTTATTTAATGTCTAAAAATTATATAAAAAAATACTATGATGTAGGAAATCTTTTTATATTTCCAATTACTATTTATAATCAAAAATCCAATCGTTATAGCCCCAAGTAAAAAATTGTTTTCGTAAAACATATTATGTTTGTGTCATTTTTACTTTTACATTAAATAAAAAGTTATTTATGTCATTTCCCAACCAAAGTGTCTCCATGGGGTCCCCAAGTTGACCCATGGCTTGTCTTGGTCGGACATGACAAAACCAATAAGGTTGGGACATGTTTCTAGGTCATTTCATATTATTAAAGCATTATTTTTACCTTAAACTACACTAATTACCACTAATCGCGATTAAGAACTTAATAAGTTACTATTCACCAAAAAATTATTATAATCTCATTGAACCACATTTTACTTCTTAATGACAACCATGTATGTCGGATTTTTGAAATTCAAAACACAATGATGGAAAAATTTCATTTAAACGGAAAATCATTCTTTATAAGTACCACTTAGTGGTTTCACTATTCATCAAAAATTGAAGTTTTTCAGAAAATTACAAAAAATTCACCCTAAGATATATTTGATATTACTAATTAAAAAATGAAGTCTATTTTACAAAATTCAAATCATATAAGTCACATTAATTAATTTTATAATTAATTCCCGCAGTCAGAGCAAATAGCGTGTTTTTATGAAACAATAAGTATCAAAAGATTGACACTGGTTTAAGACTGATTTCAAAGTGAAATTAATTCCAACGACCACTATTGGATTTAATGGTAAAAATATATTCTAATTTCACTTTAAAAACAATTCAAAATATAATCTAATCATAGAAATAAATTAGATTAAAAAGAGGTTTTGAATTAAAATACAACATTTTACACTATTCATTAAAAAAATGAACTTTATCGGAAAGATACCAAAAATTTACACAAAGTAAATTTTGATGTCCAGATTCTTAATAAGTGTTTTATTTGGTCCAAAAGAATGTTCAAGAGTGAACAAAACTATATTTAATAATGGTTCAACATCAAAAGGTGATAAGTGAACCTTTAGTGAAAACTAGGGCATATACGCCTAAAATTGAATTCTTTCCGTATTTTAAGCCTCTATCCTCTATTGGATAAATGTAAAAACATTTAAAAACATATATAATCATATTTTAGTTATTTATATCCATTCCCGCCAATACAACGGCTACATGTTAACTACCATTTAAAATAATATTATTTTATTATTAGAGTGCAACGTAAGATTCCCAAGAAACTCGTTGTTGCGTGTTGGGTACCCCATCGAGCATAGCGTCCCCTTTAAAGTCATATAAAAATTTTATTCACAAATAGGGATAAATATGAAAATTTCATATTCTTTATTTACCTGGGGTGTTACATCCTTCCCCCCTTTTGGGAATTGCGTCCTCACAATTTTTAAATTTGAGCTTGGAAACATCCTTGAACGTCCCACATCGGAACAAGAGTCGGTAAAACAATCACTTTAAAATAAAGGAAGATAAGTATAGAGGTCACCCGAGTTAACCCATACTAGGATTCCATGTAGGAAAACATGGACATGGAGGAGAAAACATAGGGTCATGTTCTGATGGAGAGTGACAGAAAACATGTTTAGGAGAAAGTTAACAATAAGAAAATCACAAACTTGTGATGGGTTAAACGGTGTTGGGTTCCCCGGTAGGAAAAGTTAATAGACAACATTTTTGTTTTAAGTTACTTTTTATTGAGGAATTTATTCATAAGGAAACATAATCACTTATCATGTTGAGTTTCAACTTTTACTAGATTCCTTAATCAAACTCATATTTTTTCCAAAAAACGAGTATTTAAGGAGACTTGTTCGCATTAGGAGTACTATAATCAACTTCTAGAGAATCACCTAACCCAAAAAAAAGATCTACATACTTACCATGTCTTTAGACTTTAACCAAAACCAAAACCCAAAAGATTATTACAAGATCAGATAACCCAGAAAAGGATAACCCATTAGAAAGAAAATCTATTCATAATCTCCAAAATTTGTCCAACAAAACCCAAAGTTCAACGAGGACCATTCGATAAACAATTTTTCCATAAAATTCCTCAAAGTAAACCAATCTAAGATTGAAACCCAACCATTTTAAGGATTTAGTCACACAGTCTTCCAAGTTAAATCGTAACATTTATCTCCAAACAAAATCAGTTGCTCTTAAAGTCTCACATTGAAAAGTAATTATCCTAATCACATATCCTCCATGATAGGTTAATCATTTCCATAAATAACCCAAAATCAAATTACTCTTAATTCATAAAATCATATAACTAAAAAGAATCAGTCAAACTAACCAGGGAATTCATGTAGTCCAGTGGTAGGCGATAAATGCAAGTCGCACTTTGGTTGTGGGTTCGATTCCCGCAACTTTGTCCGACGCGACGGGTTGTCACACGGTCTGCGTGTTGTCCTTTTTCCAAAACTATATAATTCATAAGTCATTCCCCAAAAAGGTATAAAATCATCAAAAATAACCATAACATAATTTAACCTCAATTTTATATCATGCCTTTCACTTCAATCATAACATATAGTAACCAATAATTACCTCAAAATTAAGGATCATATAAACCCAAATGGTTCTTTATAACTATGTCCACAAAAGAAAAGATAACTATTCCATGAATAAAATTTTCCTATATTAATCATCAGGGTTACACATTATATAAAAATTCTTCTAATGTAACCCCATCATCAAAAGAGACTTAATACTCTTAAGAATTTCACCATAACTCTTGAAGCCCTTATATGTTGACATCTTACTCATTCAACATTCTTCATGATCCCTTAACCATTCCCTTCCAACTTATTCCGAAATACCTCTTTCCTACAAACAAAATCATGAATCATATCCTAAGATTCCAAAATAGGAAAACAATAGTCATGAAATAATACATACCTTTGATTGGTCATTGTCAGTTTCATCATCCTCAATCGGAATGGCATTAGGTATTGGTAAACGAGTATTTGTATGATCTTGGTGATCCCATTCGCGAAACTTCTTAACGGGACATGTGTTTGCATAATGACCATGCACACCACATTTAAAACATTCAATTGACCCCTCAGAAAGAACTTCTTTCCCTTTCCTCGAGTCAACTGGATGCTTCCTTTTTCCATGGAAGGTTCTTGATTTATGACCTTCATTTCCACATCTATAGCATATTTCTGTCTCTTTGAAACATTTTCCTAGGTGTTTCTTTCCACATCTATGACACATAGGTTTTTGAACACACATACCTTTTTGATTATTACCTGTACTTCCGTAGGGATTTTTTTCTTGCAAATATGATGCCATAGAGAAATTTCCAAGGTTTAGGTGGTCAATCATGACTCCAGATAGTTGGTTGAGGATAAACACAAGAGTTCTCATTACATCCCCCATATCATTCAGTTGCTCGCTCAGAAAACTGTCACAGTTTCCTTCACATCCACCGTTACCTTGGTGCCTGCTAGATCCAGCCATTTACTAAAACCAAAAAGGGTCAGTGTGAGTATAACAACAAAACCATCACGTACTAATGAGGAAGATAAACACTAAGATATTCTTACTCATTCACTTTATCTAAAACTAGGACTCTCTCTGAAATCCTAACCATTATGGTAATGACACTTATGCTTAAAGAATACCCTAACCTCTAAAGTTATCTAAACCGACCTTTGATACCAACTATAAGGCCCCAGCCTTAAACCATACTTAATATTGAATTAAATGAGTAATTCACATTGAGAATCTTTTCAGGTTTAGAGTTTTGGAGAATTATGACATAACTATTACATCTCAAAAGATTACAAAGGAGTCGCTTATACTAAATTTCCATAAAATAAAAACTCTTAAAAAGAAACATGTATAGTTACATGTTTTAGGTAGCATGACTTTCCCTTAATCCCATCCCTGACACTATTCCACGCTAAGTCCTGTGAAAAACATTTCAAAGACTTGGGATGAGCATAAGAAGCTCAGTAAGGGATACACAAAGAATGAAAACTGTTAGTTTTTCAAACATCAAAAAAACCATATATACTCTATCAAAGTAATACCTTCACCTTCATGAAGTAGTAAAAACACTTCACTGAATAAAGTAGCATTACATACATTTTTGTAACCAAAGTATTACCATAAAATCCATAAAAAGAACACATAACATATATAAAGGTAACTTGGGACATAAACATACTTAAGTGGAATAACCATATGGTCGACTCCCACACATATCACGTAATGGAATAGCCATACGACCAATTTCCATACATACTTAATGGAATAGCCATACGGCCGACTTACATACCCAATGCATTGGGGGTTATAACGTAACCACCCGTCCTGGTATTCATGGCACCACCCGTCATATGGTTTATAACGTAACCACCCGTTAAAATGTCCATGTACCAATATAAAATCATAAAACATAAAACCAATATAAAGGAATGATAACATTTCCAAATTTCAATCACAATATATCATAATAGAATTCTTTATCAAAACCATTTTCAATACCAAAATACATAAAAGAGTATATGGTATTTATTTCATTTTAAAAACATAACGGCTTGTTGAGGAAGCCAAACACCAAATAATACTCGCGGTGGCGGAAAAGGTTTTTGTCGCCGCGTACGTTAAAAGAAACATTCCTTTTTGTCATTTTGTAAAACGCTTCGTATAAAAAGATTCCTTTTGTATAAAAGTAAAAGTCAAAGGTGGTTTATACACCGTATAAAAGAAAGTTGTGTATAAAACGAAATATGCCTCAATGAAAGGAGATTGAGACGAAGTCCCTTACATCGGGTCCGACTTGACTCGATCGTTCTTTAACGTCCTGAATAATAAGCTTGAGTTAATTTATACATGATTAAGAACCTTTTTAAAGTTCATTATTCCTTTTATATCACTTATTTCTATGTTATAAACATTATGTAACCATTTAAGTCAATAATGTTTGTTTTGTCAATATTTGGTTCTTAAGTCGAAAGTGGACTTCTTACAATTACATGTTGTTCGTGTGGTCAAAGGTTCCTTATATCCAGAATGAAATTCCCGATTTGGATATAATATGTATCATATATATCCAGCATATACATGTATTTATAATATTACATAATCATTTATAGGTAAGAAATGAAATGCACCGTTCATGGAGACGGTAAGCCGTACGTACGCATGAACGCTACTTTCATTTCTTTGTCATATTAATGGAATTAAAACTAAATGAGAGGTATGTATATTTTAATTCCAGAATTATTTTCATCATTTAGATATATCATTAATTATATATATATCCATTATATACATGTACTTTTAATAGTACATTACATTTGGGGATAAGAAATGAAATGCACCGTTCATGGAGACGGTAAGCCGTACGTACGCATGAACGCTACTTTCATTTCTATCTCATAATTTAATGGAAAGAAATAATAATGATATAGAGGTATATTATAATTCCATTATAAAATCATATATAATAACTTTAAATCCATCCTTTACACGTCCCACATATGGCATTAACGAATCACATCACTTTGAGGGGGCGGTAGTCCGCACTTCCTTAAATGAAGATATCCTATTTACCCATAATGGAAACCATAAAGGTAATCCCAAAATGAAAAATACAGAAGATTAAAGAAAAAATAAACATATTATATATCATATATAATAATAGTGACATCAAAATGGCCACCTTTGAAGGTGTTAAATGAGTATTGAACAATCATCGTTTCGGGAGGCAGAATTTCGCCATCCACGGAAACCGTATGTTCTTTAACCATTTGATGTAGTTTTGTTAGAGTGTAGCTCAAATAAATCTTATAAAAACATCCTATTATATTAAATATACTGGTGTTGTTACAAAATAAGTAAATAAAAAGAGTTTAGGGGGTTGGAGAAGCAAAATAAAACAAATGAACATGAGAGAATGAATTACCTTTAAAAGTGTAACTCCTTTTGATTTGAGACTAATGGCTTACTTTGAAAGGATTATGCCCAAAGGGAATACACTAGGTTGAGGAGAGGGATGTGGAGAGAGTAATTGGGCAGGTGTTGGCCGAGCCAAAGGCTTTAGGAGTGTGTGAAATGAGGTAGAGGTGGGGGCTTTTTATAAGAGGAGAGGAGGGGCACTTTTGGAAAGTAAAGAAATATTACATTATTTGAAAATGTGTTTCGGTTTTAAAAGGTACCACATTGATATAATTCGTGGATAAGGAGATAAGGGTTCTAAATCCACCCATCCAATAAGTTTTGGACATGTGTAGTTTATAGATTTTACATTATCTTTCCATTTTATTTAAATCTTCAAATAATGATGTCATCGCTGCATCATTATTATGTCATAAATAATTTAATTTATTTAATTTCTAAAAATTATATAAAAAAATACTACGATTTAGGAAATCGTTTTATCTTTCCAATGACTATTTATAATCAAAAATCTGATCGTTATATCCCCATGTAAAAATTGTTTTCGTAAAACATATTATGTTTGTGTCATTTTTACTTTTACATTAAATAAAAAGTTATTTATATCATTTCCCAACCAAAGTGTCTCCATGGGGTCCCCAAGTTGACCCATGGCTTGTCTTGGTCGGCCATGATACAACCAATAATGTTGGGACATGTGTCTAGGTCATTTCATATTATTAAAGCATTATTTTGACCTTAAACTACACTAATTACCACTAATTGCGATTAAGAACTTAATAAGTTACTATTCACCAAAAAATTATTATAATCTCATTGAACCAAATTTTACTTCTTAATGACAACCATGTATGTCAGATTTTTGAAATTAAAAACACAATGATGGCAAAATTTCATTTAAACGGAAAATCAGTCTTTATAAGTACCACTTAGTGGTTTCACTATTAATCAAAAATTGAAGTTTTTTAGAAAATTTAAAAAAATCACCCTAAGCTATATTTGATATTACTAATTCAAAAATGAAGTCTATTTTACAAAATTAAAAACATATAAGTCACATTAATTAATTTAATAATTAATTCCTGCTGTCAGAGCAAATAGCGTGTTTTTATGAAACAATAAGTATCAAAAGATTGACACTGGTTTAAGACTGATTTCAAAGTGAAATTAATTCCAACGACCACTATTGGATTTAATGGTAAAAATATATTCTAATTTCACTTTAAAAACAATTCAAAAGAGAATCTAATCATATAAATAAATTAGATTAAAAAGCGGTTTTGAATTAAAATACAACATTTTACACTATTCATTAAAAAAATGAACTTTATCGGAAAGATACCAAAAATTTACACAAAGTAAATTTTGATGTCCCGATTCTTAATAAGAGTTTTATTTGGTCCAAAAGAATGTTTAAGAGTGAACAAAACTATATTTAATAATGGTTCAACATCAAAAGGTGATAAGTGAACCTTTAGTGAAAACTAGGGCATATAGCCTAAAATTGAATTCTTTCTGTATTTTAAGCCTCTATCCTCTATTGGATAAATGTAAAAACATTAAAAAACATATATAATCATATTTTAGTTATTTCTATCCATTCCCGTCAATACAACGGCTACATGTTAGCTACCATTTAAAATAATATTATTTTATTATTAGAGTGCAACGTAAGATTCCCAAGAAACTCGTTGTTGCGTGTTGGGTACCCCATCGAGCATAGCGTCCCCTTTAAAGTCATATCAATATTTTATTCACAAATATGGATAAATATGAAAATGTCATATTCTTTATTTACCTGGGGTGTTACAATGCATACGACCTTAAACTATTCGCACTTACATCCAACATGACGCTAAACTGTATCATCCCTTTTTCGTCCAACATGATGTTAAACTGTGAAAAAGTCCCAAATACATCCAACATGATGTTAAATGGTGTACTCTTTTGTCCTCACTACATGACATTAAACTGCACCGTTCCCCTTTTTTCCAACATGAAATTAAACTGTATTGTCCCCATCATCCTAACTACAAGACGCTAAACTGTACAGAAAGTACTTTAATACTTCCTACATGACATTAAACTATACTTTGTCCCTGCTACATGACATTAAACTGTGCAGCACCAATAGTCTTAACTGCAATAATTTAAACCACATAGTGTCTTTATATGTCCTACATGACATTAAACTGTGCATCGTTAGGGTTGTTGCTACCTCTAGTTTCTCACACCGATTATGACTCATGTGAGCTTAGTGTAAAATTCAACCATAACACTCTCTCTGGCATACTAACCATGTGTAAGTCCCATATGTTTTTAGGTTTTTGTCCCCAAGGACAATTTGATCACTAATTTATTCTTAAATTGAACTACACGGACTTTGATCCTTGCCTTCCAGGATGGGTACGTAGGCAACCTCCCAAGGTTCAAGCCAAAAACCAATCTCTTCACATCAGTTCACCTCCATCTCATACAATGTTGATTCGTGAAACTGCCCCTAGAATCAATATCTTTACATTGGTTAGCTTTCGTCCTTTCTATACAACGTTAAACTATACAATAAATTTGTCTAGTATGACAATAAACTAAAATATTCTTTGATACCCTCACCTGAGTGGGAATCATTATTTACATTGATTTTCAATCATTTTATATTCCAAAGACTACGTACATACATGGCAATGCACGAACATTTTATCTTGGGTTAAACCATCATTGCACTAAAGTCCCCTTTCACCCTTCACATGTACGAAGCAAATTTGTACATAGGGTATTTCTAGAATTACATGAGCTTGATTATCATCCTTATGGGATACGTAGGAACGTTCGAGTGTCCCTCAAATCCATCCCAAAGTCTTTTGGGCCTAACCCCAAATTCCTCTTTCAGTCCCCTGGCTGAAAAGTCCCCATGAAAACACACACTATGTATTTCTTATAATGGTCCGAGATCTATGACCCTAAACTAAGATCTCCAATCCTTATGTCCCGCATGACATTAAACTGTAGTTCAAGAACTATGTATGGCTTGATTCCCATTTTTATGGGATACGTAGTGAAGTCCATCATTTCAATTCAGGACCCAGCCACAACATGATTATAGTTAGCATTGATCTGTGTATCTCTGTATACATTGGAAAATACCCATCTTTATGTGTCATAATCCAAAATTTAAATATTTTCGGATCTTCATAACCCTTTTCTTATTTTTTTAATCACAAAAGGCCTGAAATTCTAAGAGTTATTTTGCTTGACCATGCATCATGTGCCCTTAGGCGGCCTTGTATAAACAGTCTACATAACGGACCTATCAGCCAAAAGAAGTTATAATTTGACTATGAAGCCAATTCCCTTAGGTGGATTTGCATAATATAACCCCCCTAACAGGTTTGTTAAATAGTGGTAACATCATTCTTGGAAGTAAAAAATCTTTTTTCTTTATTTGTCTTGATAATATGTTGGGATCCGCAAAAATAGCCATCCTTAAAATATTTGTCCCATATCATTTTTCATGATCATAAAGTATTCAAGTCTATGGTTTATATTCTCTTTTCCTACGTTTGGGTCAGACCTTCGTAGGAGTGATATCCATCCAGTTCTACGATAATATTGTTTGGAAATATCTTCTCCATATTCAAGTACCTCTTTCCATAATACAAACTCTATACTTTGGAAAATTTGAATCTCGATAAAATTTCACTGGCTTTTTAAGCACTAGGAAAGTAAATTTCTGAGAGTTCTTTTTCTAACTATGCAACACGTTCCCTTAGGTGGCCTTGCATTAGTAGTCTACATAATGGACCTGTCAGTAAAAAGATGCTATTTATTTGACTATGCAGCCAATGCCCTTAGGTGGCCCTGCATAATTCAACCCCCTAAAGGGTTTGTTAAATAATGGTAACTTCATTCTTGGGAACTACTTCTTCTAATGCCTTTTATCTCTTTTTTTATATCATTCCTCAGATTCAAATATTCTTAAGTAATAGTTTACATATTTTCTCTCATACATGAGTATGGTAAAATGTTTTCAGATGAATTTTCAAAGAATTGAGTCAATTTTAATCCATTTCAGTCAAAGATATTTCGACCTTTAAAATTATCCTCTTTATATCCGATGTGCATGACATTAAACTGCCCACAAAAGACCAGTAAATCTGAGTAAAAGTCAAGTTCTAGCTCACTAAACATACATTTTCTATGATTTAGGTAATATTGAGCAATTAAAAGATTCAAATTTTGTAGGATTATTTATAATAATCCTAGTAAAAATCAAACTATGCTTACTAGGCCCATTGGCTTAGGTAAAATTTGAAGCAGGTAGCGAAAGAATACAAGCATAAATGATTGAATATAAAAGTTCTATCCATTGATTCACAAGAATTAGAAGGACATCCACAGATTGGAGTCTCTTCTCTTTTTCAGGAAATTAAAAAAGGATGTCGACATAAGTCTTCACTTGATGAACCACAACCCGAGCTTCATCAGTAGCCACTTAAAGCTCATGCACCCGACCAACTTCAATCTTTTCAGCCTGATGGAGTGCTTTATTGGCATCCTCAATGGTCTTCACACCATTCGTTTCAACTACCTCCAGTGAATTATAGAGTTGGTCAAGTTCCCCAGTAACAGCATCTAACTGTTGCTGAAGGTGCATCTTCCAGATAACTTTTTCATTGATCTTATTCTTCAGCTCCCTCATCTTGGTAGCATAGTCAGCCTCAGCTCGGGATACCGAAGACTCAAATTCGCCAATGTGGAATGACAGTTTCACCCTGGTCAGATCTTTGTGACACTTTTTCTCCTGCTCCCTCCTGAAGATGACTTGTTTCAACGTGGTATGGATCTCTTGGTATCCAAAACCACCAAGTCCTAGCATGACGAACTGGGACAACAATCAAGGGATCTTCGATGATAGCTCTTCTAAAGGAAATTCAGATATTATTTTCCATATGTTTTTCCATGCCTTGCGTCCTGAAAAGATGAGCACCTTAAGAACCTCTGGGTCTGATTCAACATCATCATCACAAGGGGGGCATGTATTCTGGGATTAATGCAATAAGTGAAGTGCCCTGTTCTGCTACTTCCCCCTAACCCTGGTAGCATCAGCTTTTACTACTGTTTGGGAGGAGGTTGAGACTTCACCTCCAGTTCTAGCCATTGAAGTCGATAGCCCTGTAGGATCAATTGAAAGTACGGTTAGTTTCATAGAATAATGGAAATTGGTTTTCTATCTTGAAAACTTAGTACAATCATTACATAACAGTAGATCATCAGCTTGAGAAGACTCCTCCCCATCTTTACCAGTTTTAAGAGGATCTTCATGATGGGTCTCAGGAGGGTTTACTAGATTTAGCTCCACTTGAGCTAATGTTTCTACAATGGTAGGGTTGACATCGATGTCCACACCCTCTTCAGGTATTGGCAGTTCAGCAGCTTCTATGGATGGAACTGCATATTATTTTCAGTCATGATTAGAAGTGTAAGTTATAAGAAAATTTACTGGGTGAAGGATAACACTCACGCCCAAGGTCTTCTAAATAACATGATAACTTAGCATGATCATAAAATTCTTCGAAAGAAATGCCATGATTCATCATTTCATCCAATGATATTTCAGAATCCTGGTTAGTCTCACCAGTAGAAGCATTTGATATGTCCTCTTGAAGACCCTCATTTTGTGGCCCCTGACCCTGGACAGCTTCTTCCGGAAGGATGGCAGATTCAGTTGCTACAACCGCCAATGATTCTGGTGCATGTTCATCTCTATTGGTAACAGCAGTAGGAGTAGTACTAGTAATATATATTGGATCTTTTTCAGAAGTAGCCAAGTCAGCCTAAATTTTCATTTGTTCCACGGCACCCTCCGTGGTCCTTAATGGAAGATCAGTCTTTCCCCTCAGAGGAGAAATTGAAGAAGCCCCTGAAATCCCATGGAATGTGAGCAATCTATTTCATGGATTAAAATTCATGATTATCCAAAAGACTTACTTCTACTGATAAATCGTTTAGCGGTGGACTTCCTCCTCCATCGCCTTTGTACTTTTGGATTTTTGGGAGTATCAGTAGTCTCCCTTATTGGCACCTGAAATGGAAAATGGAAGGCTATGTCCAACGCCTCATTCATGGAATACTGGCCTAGAGATATCTCGCCTGGTTTTCGAGGAGAATCAGCAAGAGCCCTGATGACAGTACCACCAGGGCTATACAATGGAAAAGGAAACTCTGCAGTTCCTTTCTTTGAAAGCTTCAAGATGAAGAAAATATCTTCCTTAAGTAAAAAATCTTAGACTGGAATCAAGTTTCAAAGAAAATAAGTAAGGAAAACTTACATCTTCAAGAGCCACCTAATCATGCCACTGCTCATCTCCAGAACCACAAGCCCCCTCAATGGTGCCACGATCAGTCCTTTCCTTCTCCCGCCTGGTGACATGAAGAGACTCATCAGTGGAATATATGAGCATTTCCATATCTCTAATGTATTCCCGTACTTCATTGGGTTATCCTCGTATTGGATATCTGTAGAAGCCAGAAGATTCCCTATTCTAGGAAGTTGTAGGTCCTCACACAAATCCAGGCAGGCGGTCTCAGTACCACAGTATAAACTCTGCCATGTCTGGACAACCTCTGGTCATAGATATGAAGGCTACGAGGAAGGTCCTACAATCTATGACTTCAATTTCTTGCCAGCTCCTACAACTGCATATAGATAATAAGAAAATAAGACTTATTGCTTTATAAAATAGTAGTGATTAAATTACCACAATGAATTAACTCACCAGGAGTTGATGGAGTATGTCTCTTGATTCTAACCATAGGATTATATCGGGCAAGAGGACACTTTGCCACTTGTTGTGCCTCATCGTCCCCATCATGGGAATATAGTGAATCAGTCCTAGAGGAGGAATCTGGTGAATCATCTTCAGGTGTGGAAGCATCAACTTCATGAGGAAGGGTTTCTTTCTCTACAGTCCTCTTTATTTTCCCCACCTGATAGACTGGGTGATTCAGCAACCCTTTAGGGTATGATGCTATCCAGTGCTCGGCATACCATGTAGTCAGGTTATGTTCCAATTTTTCAACAGGTAGATCAAATACCACCCGAGTCTTCTCCCTTGACGTCAGTAGCCACAGTTTCCAAGGAACCATTGGATGTTGCTCTAACCTGTCATGTACTGGGGGAGATACAGAAATCTATTGCAAACACTTGAATTGGAGTGAAAATATATATGGAGCATAGGCCTAACATATAATTTCTCTATCAAACCTGGAAACTAGCACACCATCTCTACAAGATAACATGTATGCCCTCAAATCCAAATGGGATGTTCCATCATCAAAAAACCACCCGGTTGGCAAATTTACATAGGGAAAGATGTTTAATTCCTTAAACATGCTAAGCCTCACTTTCATGTCATAGGAATTAATATCTAATGGAGCAACTCCTGAGAATGCTTGCACTGACAGCCTGAAAGAACTTCCGGGAATTTGTAATACATTCTATACATTGTAAGTTCTGAATTGAATGGAAATACATCCCCATAAAACATAGAATGGTCCCACTATTATTGAAGTAGATTTACCCATGAAGACATGAAGTAAACTCCTATGAATCTTTGATAAAATGGGGGTAGCCAACCAAACCATTTTTCCCTCAGCCAACTTTGCCGTAATGATGAAGGTCCCGGGCCTGACACCTCCCTTCGAATCCCTGACTGGAAAGAGATAAACGTTGAGCCATAAATCCAAGAAGCCCGCTAGATGAGTCTTCTTCATGATCCTTTGATTTACCTCATATCCCCATTTCTCAAACTCTCCTACTTAAAGAGTTGGCTAGAATGTTCTAGGAGCACCCCTCTACTCAGGTTTTAGACAGGTGGTAGGATGTTTGGGCCTCTTATCCTTGGATTTCTTTTTCTTGGATCCTTTATCCTTCAGTTGCTTCTCCTTTGGATCTTTCTCTTTAAGAAATATATTCATCCACTCCTCCAGATGAATATCATTTCTAGAATGAGTTAACGAGGTCTATGACCTCTTGAGCCAATGGAAGATTTTAAATAATTCTAGAGCTAAAGCTGTAGTCTTCTCTAAATCATTCCAAGTCACCTTTGGTGGAATGAATTCATCATACATGCCACACAAAATTGGAGCCCCTGAGATCTTTTGGACATCCCATAGACTGATGCCTACTTCTCCATTAGTCATATGGAAAAAATTAGTTTCTGGGCTCCAGTGGATGAGTATATCCGGCACGAAGTTATCATGTCTATAAACATATGTTTTCCCAACCCAAACAGCTCCGTATATCGCAACTCCTTTTAGATCCTCGACAAACACTGCATAGGTTTGTCGCACCCAGTATTCCCACATCCAAGTTGGCTTCACACCTCCCCCAAGAAGAAAGGACCAACTTTTCATCCAGCCTTTGGATTGATCCATCTGAGCATTTCGAAAGATTGAAGGACGATAATGTGGTTGCACCTTAGGCTTATGAGGTTTCAGATCTGGCGTACAAGGGCTATGATGCATCATGTGGGCCTTCTCCTCTATTCCAACATTTATAAATACTCCTCCACATGAGACATTTGCTGAAGCAAAGTTGGTAAAATTCTGAAACCATGAAAATGGGAGATAGTTCTTTGCTTCTGGAATAGTAACTTCTCATAGTTGACCATAGCCATACAAAGGAAAATAAATTCTTTGGGGGAAGTCACGATGTTATTTCTTCAGATACTTAGACAAATCCGGAAGAGTGCTATTTTTGATGGTATAATAATCATGGCCAATGATATCCATCATATCATCAAGGTGTTTTCTTTCCAGTTCATCAGCCATTCTGATTCTCCTGAGAGCCATTGAATCTGCACAAAAGTTGAATAAACTAACTCTTAAATGGGTTTATTTTTCATAAAATTTGTGAAGTAATTCAGAAAAAATGGAAAAGGAATTAAGGCGCAAAAGTATGTATGTGTCGTGCAAGTGTTAATGTGCCACGAAGGTTTTTGGCACACAAGTATAAACCGCACAAGTCCAAATACATTGAAAGCAGCGCGACAACAAAGAAACAGCGGAAAACGAGCAACTTGCGAGGTAAAGGTGACCTACGCGGCAAGAGTTCGAAATTCTGAAAATCAGGTGCTATGCACAATAAATGATCGTATATTTATAAGCCAGGCAGACCACCTGTGTGCCTACAACCTGCGCGCTCTATCCAGCATGCTCCAACCCTGCGCGACTCGCACCTGTGCGATGATGGTTGCGCGGTGAACACCTGCGCGCCTCTTTCCCTTTGGTTTTCTTATTTTCCTCAGAGTCACATACTTATTCTTCCGGATCTAACTCTGAGGGGGGACTTTTGTTGAAGCTCCTTTTCATCACACTGTCTAATAGAATGGAAATGAAAATGAAATAGCACAAATTGATTCAGCCATTGAAGAAAACATCAAAAAAATCGACGAAGGCCTGAACAAGGCTTCAAATGCACATGCGCCGCGTAAGTTCCCTTACTATTGTGCAAGTATACTTGTGCACCGCCTAATGGTCGTGCAGGTGACTTGAGCGCCCTAAGTGATAATCGCTCGGGGTCTTCCCCAGCCTATAAATAGACCCTATGGGCCCCCATTTTAAGGGTTATTTTTCCAGAATTTAGATATAGAGCTCTGAACTCCCATGTATCTTCGTCAGGTCTTCCGAACACTTCTAAGGTAATTATTTACCAAGAATGGATGGTCTAAACAAAATGAATAAGATTTAAAGTGTTAAAATCACTAACACATGCATGCCTAAAGTGTTTTTACCCTTAAGTTAAATGAACATTATTGCGCGACTCCTTATCTATTCATTAAAACTTGTGCGCCCCTCTTCTGGAAGTACCTCAGGATAATTCTAAAGGCTTTGGTCAAGGATCGCCCATGTGTTACCCTACTGGTTAAAAATCGCGCAAGTACCCATGTGGCACGCAGGTATACCTGCACGTCCAGGACTTGCGCGCCCACGTAGTACCTGTGCACCTGCCAGGACTTGTGTGCCCCTTTCTTTTTGGTTGTCCTTCTTGCCCATTTAACCACTCTTATACCATTCCACCTCTCCTATTAAAAATTCAATCTTCAAGACATTCTTCAAATCCATTTATGGAATGTTTTCTTGATTGACTTCGTTATCTGAAAGGAATTCTGTGGAATATCTCTCAAAATCTAGTGATTTACACATCTTTATGTAACTAAATTTGGAGAGTTCATTCATTCAACCTCAACCTTTAAGATGAGAGAATCCTTAACCGGGGCCTCCTTTTCAGGAGTAAGCCCCAGTCCAAATTCTCATTAATACGAGCATCCTTCTTATTAGTAAGCCCCTAGTCCTCAAATCTGGGCATCCATTTTAGGAGTAAGCCCCAATATTAAAATTCCCAAATATGGGCATCCTTCTTAGGAGTAAGCCACAACAATAATTCTCTTTACTTGATCTTCCTTTTCAGGAGTAAGCCCCAGTCCCTTAATTTTTCAAGACCCTTAACCTGTGCCTTCTTCTTAGGAGTAATACCCATCCTTAATTTCTCTTAACCAGTCTTAATTTCCTTTTGATCTGGGATTCCTTCTTAGAAGTAAAAAACACAATCATAAGTCCCCTCATAACTTGGGAATCTTCCTTAGGAGTAAGACCTATGATTAAAGTATCCAAATCTCTATGAAGCACATATACCTTTATGGACCCTTTTCCAAGATTTATTCTCAAAAGTAAATCTTAATCATCATCTATTTGGGTAGTCATACACACATAAGCCCCACATCATTGCATCTTTTGTGGCACAATTGTCTGGTGTCAACAATGCCTCTTGTTTCTCACACCGAGAAAGACTCACGTGAGCTTAGAGTGTAAAAGTATTCATGACATATTTCTTTGAGCCATCAATCATGCATAAACATCATATTCCCTTACTCGAACTATATGGGTTCTGATTCCTTTTCCAAAAAAAAGGATATGTAGGTAGCCCATCTGCGGGTACGATCCCAACTCTGAAATAATCAATGTCCTTCTGAATGACAATAAACTTAAAGTGCCCCACTCAGTGGATTTAAGACTAGTATGGTCATCATAATGACCAAGAGACTTTCATATATTGATGGATACAATCGACTAAGAATCTCTAAACAAATACAGATGATTATCTATCGATAATACATATAAAAGATTCTCCATATTTCCTACATATCAATCATTGATTGTCAGATCTAAAGGAAAACTACTTTTATAATTGGTAATGTAATAACTATTCACAAACATAACTTAAATCTATAGAGAGAGTCCCAGAGTAGACAATAATTCCCCTAAAAAAGGTGTGATGAGTCCGACCTCCCTTCCTCTCAACCAATGAAAATCCATAAGCCTCATCAGTCAACAACTAATGAGCACCTACCTTTTGAAAGTAAGTTCAAATGGATATGGAATCATTGGATGTTTTCGGTTCTACGAACAAACCTATTAGAAACCACTTGGAATTTTTGAATCTTAAATCAATGAGATCATCCCCAAATCCAGAGGGAGACAAAATCATAATCATGCAACCAAATAATATTATTTATCTGTGAAAAAAATAACATATCAATTAAATTAATGAATATAAATAATAATTACTTATTTATGTGTAAATAAAAATTTTCTTCTAAATATTTATGTATTTAAAAATACATAAGAAATAATCACTTCAATTTTTTAAAATGCATTTTAGTCTTTATAAATAATTTTTATGAAAAATAAGTTTTACTTTTTTTATGAGTGAATATTAAAAATAATTAAGATAATTTATAGAATATTTTGTCAACATGAATATAATTTTTGAATTCTTGAAGACAAAATTACCTAAAAATACATTTATGAAAATTTCCATTAAAAATTTATTTATCAATGAATAATGAAAAATATGTATTTTTTCTATTATTATTTATATTGTATAAAAATTTAAATTAGATTTTGTATTAGCATTCAAATTTAATAAGTTCCTTTGGATAGTAATTAATTGAATTATTATTTTTGAAATGTATTTATAAAATCATTGAATAAAAAAATATTTTTTATTTAAATGTGTAGTTTTATGGGGAAAAGTCATTTTTTTTGTGTATTTCATATTTATATTTAAATAAAATTATTCCATTTTTTTCTGTGTAATATTGAAAAATTGATTTTAAATTTTTAATTAGTGAGTTAAATTTTTTTAAAGAAGGCCATTTTATTTGATATCATTATAATAGTAAAATTAATGGTTTTTGTTATCACGATAAAGGGAAAAATTAGTAATTTAACATTGAAAATAAAATTAAAAGGGCATTAAAATTCAGCTAAATCATTTTTAAATATTATTTTAATTCTTATATATAATCCAAAACCATATGATGGTGTAAATTATGATCTTTTCTGTCCACAAAGATGAAATGAATTTTTTTAAAATTTTTTATTTAACGAAATGAAAAACAAGTCAACCTCTTGTTTTTATTAAAAAAATATTATTAAAATGGGATTATAAAGAGGTAATTATTGACTATAAATATTATTTTGAAATATAAAATATTAATCATAATAATTTTAATATATTAATAACTTTTATTAAATTAATATCATCTTAAATTTGTACTCAACATTGATGAAATAATCATTCAATAAATTAAAAATCAAATAAATGATATTAAAAAAATTTAATTTTTAGATAAATAATGTGATAAAATAAAATCATAAATGAACATGTAATTATAAGGATACAATAAAATATTTTTTGTAGTTTATTTTTGTTGTATATTGTTAAAGTCAATTTAATTATTCATTTAAAAAATTGATAATATGGAAATTTTAGAAACAATAATATATTAATTACTGATATAAAATTCCAAAAAATCACAGTTATAGACAAGATATTATAAAAAGGTTTATATTATCATTAATATTTTATTAATTCTTATTTATTAATTATTGTGTTAGTTTGTTTCCCTTTAATGGTAAAAACTGCATGTTGTCATGGTAAGAGTTAATGAGGTTAAACGTGGGTTATGATCCAAAGATATGGGATGAAATATGGTAAAAAATTGGGTAATTTTTATAGAATTATACAATATGCACGAAAAAATCTTATTTTTAAATCTCCTCCCTTTTGAAAATTTTTATATTGATTAGTAATTTATATTATTTTAATATTTTTAGATATTACTAGATATTCCTTATACACTCTTATAAACTGGATCCTATTATTATCATTACATCATAATAAAAAGACCATTCTTATTTACTAATAACTACCAAATCCATTACATGAACCCATTAAATCATGCAGATGGACTATTTTTAGGAGAACACCAATCATAGATGGTTTATGGTGTTTATCATTGAAGGTTTTCCAATAAAGAGCTATAATTTATATCCAATTAGTTTATTCTTATGTACTCATCGACATCATTCATAAAATATTAAAAAAATCTAATATTTAAAAAAAGTATAATAGATATAATTCTATTATATTATGTAAAAATCAGAATCTATATCCATATCCAACATCCATTAAATGGGAGAAGAATACACAAGCCGTGTATACGGAAGACAATTACCTCATGAACTGAGGAAAATAATTTTCCATAACCATATCTACAGAATACATATAGTAATGGGATTAATTTTTATATATGTTAATATTTACGATTTAATTATTATTATTCCATGAAATATAAAATCATAATAGAATTTTTGTGTACGTGTAGACTACCACCACAAGAAGTGTCGTAATTTTTTTTCATCGTCACATCACATGAAATATATACCTATTATTATATTTAAAGTAGTAATATGTTATATATTATGTTAAAATTATTATATAAAGATAAATAAACTAATTAAATTCATTTTATAAAGATCATTGAATATTGGAAATGTTACTTATGCGTACATATGTCCTACCATCTCCATGACTGTAACATAGTTCATTTTTCATAAACATACATAATAAGAATATTTAAAAGTATAATTATTTTATAGAAATTATAATTATATCATTATTATTATAGAGGATATTGTGGAATAATTTCATATTTGACCATAGTCAAACCCCTGATATGTGATCAAAACATCGTATAAATATACGACAAGAACATAAATTATTATATAATTTTTATATCATAGAAATAATTAAGATAATTGGAATAATAAACATGAAAAATGTTCTTAATATATTAAATACTTATCATAATGTAATTATTTATTTTGATAAAGGATGTACGCATTGTTTTGGACTTAATGTAATTGATTTCCCTTCACTTTTATTTCTGTTGGACACATTTCTTAAACACAAATTGTTTCATTTATGCATTACTGATACATCAATTGAAAAGATTCAGTGGTCTATTTTTTTAATATTATGGGATTTTCATATCCATATATTTTTAATAATTTCATTGGTATTATTATTCAAAATTACCCAATGTGGTTAGATTTTAGTTCATAACCTCATCATTATGGGGGACTATTTATGGCTCCCTTTTGAAAATTTTCACTTCCATATCCATGTATTTTAAAAATGTTTTCAAAAAAGTTTTCAATATTCTTGTTTGATTTTTTAAAATTAATTTTATCCATTTTTTCTTTTAAATAAATGGTTTGAAAGGAATATTTTTTTGCATTTCCGAATGAGGTACATTGTGTATTTTTTAACAAAAATATTAAATTGAATAAAAATTTCACATATTTGAAATGAGTAGTTATTCATTATTTCATTATTCATAAATGGTTTAACACTTCATATACATGTTTATATTTTTATTTTAAATTAATTTTTTAAATTAAAAGTTTTATATTTATAGAAAATAATAGAGATTTTACAATAATTAATTTCATTTTCTTCAAGAGATATTATAATTGATCTTTAAAAACAATTTCCCATCTATGATAACAAAATATTGATTTTACATAATATTTATTGGTGATATGATCCCTCAACACCATCCAAATTTAGTTAATTGATTTTTATTATTAAAATCACTTTGTCATTATGAATCCCAATACCTTTTTATGGGTTATGAATTGATGAAATGTTATAATTATTATAAATATCATTTCTACTTAATGGGTTACACTTTTATAAAATGTATATGAAACCCCTATCTTTTCATTGGATAATATTTTATGAATGTTTTATAATCTAGTGGATCACATATTTATGGATTTTATTATATTACATTGATTATACTATAAATATAGGCGATGGTTATATTTTATCTATAAATTGTGGTTATGTAACAACCAACTATTGGTGAGATGTATATCTCCAACAAATGAATTTTTTAGATACTCATATCACATGAGATATAATATATTAGAATGTTGAGTGAACGTAGTTATGAAAAGGATTTTTTCCAATATGATAGTCTTGGGAGTGAACCATTATTACTATGATGGTTTGAAGAGTAAACTAATTCCATGATTATTTTCTAGGTAAATATCCTTGAATACAAAGGGATGATTTTTATTTTTATGGTATTCCACAAATACATTTCAAATTCCCATGCTAATCTCATGAAAGTTGTTCTTTAATTACATTATGTCTCATGTGTTATGAACAACACAATTTTCTTCCTCGACACAAATTAATGATTTATCATATGTAAGGTATGGTTTTGAAATGTTAAGAACATGTTCTCATACTTTATTATTATGTTGTTATTATATAATCATTAATATATCCTTCTTTTAAGCATAATGAGAAATTTATCTCACAATATTCATATGTTTCTTATATATAGGTCACAAAAAAGGTTTTCATTATGTTATATCTATGTGGGTTACTGTATGTAATAATTTTAGTGTGAAAAGATGTTCACCACTATGAAAAAGTAGTTCGTGATCCCATATTGTATTGTTTTGTCCTAATTCTCTGAAACACTAAAAAATGGTCCTTTGGTATGTTTTTGATATAATATATCTTTTGATGTGGGATTTTTAATGTAAAAAATATTAGATCACATTTGTCAAAATCAAATAAAAATATTATAATTATGTTTTTAGCATCAAATATAGAAGAGTGGTTTTCAGGATGTTATAAAAAGCATGTTAGAAAACCATGGACACCCAAAAGGATTCGATTTTATTATTTTTATCATTTTATATAATATCCACCTAGAATGAGTTTATACCTCTTTTCATTTTTAAAATACTAGTTTTTGGGCAAAAAATCTCCAATTATCCCAATGTTGTAACTATATAGATCACATGGTGCTTAATTTTTTTCTTCATATGATTGGAATAACCATATATTAATAGTATTTTATTTTGTTATATTATGTATATGTTTCTATATTTTGTTGTACATCAATGTCATTCCCTCATAATACATATTTATCTCGATTCATCTACTTATGTTGTTGTATCTATTGTTTCATATCTCAATGGTTCAGTACAGATGAATATTTGACTTGAACCCTAAGCCCATTGTTATACAATATTATTCCAATAATTTTTCTATTATTATTGTTTATATTATATTATCTATATATTTTAATTCATTAAAATTAGTTTTTATGGTTAAGATAATTATTTATAACATTAAATTATGATTAAATCATTTTAATGACCATTTTGGTTCCATTTATGACTTTGATACCCGACATACAAGGAACCATGGGGTGTTCCAATTCCTTTTAGTTACAATAAAGAGGTCAAATGGTAGATTATGTGAATTTTTAGTTTAACCATTTATGAATTATTTCTATTCTATTTAGTGTGGAATATGTGGATGTTTTGGTTTAATAGGGGAATTAAACGATTTATGATATGAAAAGAAAGAAATCATAAATTATTAAATGAATTTTTTAATTATATAGATGGATTTAATTAATATTTAATGGATTTTTTATATGAATAAATTATTTGATGGTTTAAATGTGTAAATGGGTTAATGGAGATTATAGTAACATAAAATGGGTAATGATAATTTTTAATAAATGTGAACCCTTATTATCATAGTGATTTAGAGGTTCAATTATGTTAGACATTATAAATTGGTTGTAATTGGGATGTTAAATGATATTTCACATGATGCTACACACCAATGGATAATGATTATGGTGAGGATGTTTCATATCACAGAACTAGAATAATTCTACATTACACTCTATATCCATGATTTGAAAAATTGTAATTGGAACTTTTTATCCCTAGAATGGGTTATGGCTTTATGCTTCAGGAACTGTAGTATAGGTAAATTTTCTAATGATATATTAATTATATTTTAAAATATGTGATAAATATTATTTATCTAATTTAATTTATATAACCTATAAGTTTTGTGGCCAAAATATTGGGCATGTGATGAGACAGGTTTTGGTTGGCCTATGTGTAACATAGGGACTCAAGGGACAAAGGGGTTTATAGAACAATTTTTTATAGTGTGTCTCTAATTATTTTCATATATACTATTCTCTTGTACAACTCTAAAAAGTTTTTTTTAAAATGGATATTTTAATTATACACCATTGGTGGTGGAGTTACTATTGTTACTCACACCCATATTAGGTCGTAGATGGTATATGAGAATAATTCATGGTTACATGACTAGATAAGGGAAAATAACCTGATATAGATGAATAGTCTTATAAATTGGATGGAGAAAAAATTAGGTTACATTTCTTAATATTATATAATGTATTGGGATTTATCATTTGTATCATTTTATTGGGTTTCCATTGGACACATGGGTCTTTTATAACATGTAATGTCTAGTATACTTTTATTTACTGTCTTACTAACTTCTAGGTGATTTATATATGATGTATTGAAACTTATTATTTTTTGTGTTTGATTATTTCTTATCATATTTAATATTTTTAAACTCAATGAATATTTTTTTATCCTCCCCGCATTCCTTTCTAGACCACCAATACAAGTCAATAACCACTATCAGGCAAGGAGGTACGCCTGGAGTCATGTGAGGAACAAATTTGCTACTAGATGGAGTGATTTATAATGGGATGTTTTGAAGTGATATCAAAACATGAGGTTATTTGCATATAAATTATTTTTTATGGATGATATAATGGTGACTATGATGTGTTGAGGCTTTTTGATGAGACTGTTCAAGGGAGTTTCTAACCCAATTTTGGGAAAACAATGTTTTTGAGTATGGGATTGTTGTTCTTAATGTTCTGTTTTAACATTTGTGATTTAATTTATCATATGGTGATATACTTATTGGGAGATTTAATTATTTCCATGTTTTTACTCATGGTTTGATATGGAATGATGTTGTGTATGTGGGCATAATTTTAAGAACATGGGGTTTAGGTGAAATGAATTTTTTTGGAATACAATGAAAATAATGTAATGATATCATTCAATAAAATAGAGAAAATTTTAAATTGTGTTAAATAATTTTCATCTTAATTTTTTATTATTATATAATTATGGCTTGTAATAATGATTTTTCAATAATATTTAATTACAATGTATTAATTTTATTTTTTAAAAAAGTGTAAAAATTGATTACTATTTCTTTGAAGAATAATTATACATCCATTTAACCTTTATAGAGATGTGGAACATCCCACCCCAAATTCCAATTAATCCATGCTTCTATTTGGTGGATAACATGGATTTATGCACACCTCCCTATATTCTAGAGGCCAATGACTAATAGTGATGGTATGAAGGAAGTACGTTATGGAGACTATAGTCTAATATTAGAGTCTAACAAAAGACACAATACATTATAATCAACAGTAGATGAATATAAGAACAAATATAATAATAAATCAGCTGAATAATAAATAATAGAGAAACTAAGTAATAATATCAAATATCTCTAGGTAGTGTGATATACATGGACACATGGAATGTTGATATTCAAAATGGGAACATGGGTCATGCATATATAATCATTCTATACAAAAGAAAAATAGGCAATAAAACTAACCCATTATAATTTCGGGCATACGTTCTGTCCTCTTTTATTATGCTCCATATATATTTAATTCCTATCAAAGATAAACAATATAGCACATTAACTTATCATTACTTGCATATATAGAACCTTCTTGTTACCAATGTAATCCTGAGTAGGGTGTGAGATTAAATCCATGTATCCCACCACCAATAGTGTTTATATGTAGTTCATATTTTCACATAACTAAATATTGTCCACGAATAACTAATTAATTAACAATGCTAAATAAATAAATAACCGGCCTCTCAAGGTTCCAAAAGGACACCATGTGGCTCTAGGTAATTCATCTCATATATAGAATGAATATATAAACTATAAATAAATATATATTAATAATATATATAGTATATATATATATTTATTTAATTCCCATATTTGGACCACGGTTGTGAATATATATGGGACCATATACCTAGATTACTAGGTGTCGGCCAAATTGGGGTATAACATAGACACACCTGGCCTATCTATGTGATCTTATAATCTCAATAAATACAATCCATACCCTTCATCTCATAATTATTAGGATATTATATTCTCATCACTAAATATGGAGAGTGTACCATCATGTCAACACTCCAAATTAGGGATATGTTGCATCAAATCCATCATCAAACTATTGTCAATTATGTGAGATGATGTTATCAACTCCTGATGTATGAGAGTGTGATAAATTCATTCTAATCCAATCACATTCCATCGTATCATGACCCATATCATGGTTTTATCATTTTATAATATGACACATTAGGAAATACTTCTCATGTGTCTCATTAGTGTAGTCTAATTCCCTTGTAATTTTATCATTCACAAAAACTATTTAATAAAGAGTAGATAGTTATGTGGCCTTACCACCATTTACAATCCATTTCATTTTATTCATTAAATTAATTTATGTAAAAGAAATGAAACAAGGATAAGACATCCTATATAAGAAATTCATTAATTTCCCAAATTCATGTTAATTATGTTTTATAAATCTCAAAGGGTTATTTAGAAGTTTTTATGAAAAATAGGGAAATTACCCACAAGGGAAATTCCAATTAAGTTGGGACAAACATCATAGAGGAGCCATGTGTTCATTATATGATCATTAAAAATGTTATTCATTTTGAAAACTGAATAGAACACCTAGAGGGTGATCCGGGAAATTAAGCATTTATCTATAAAGTGAAAAAATGTTGGAATAAAGAAGGGGTGTGCATAATAGAGGCCAATAACCTATAAATAACTAAACAATGATCATTACGAATATAACAACATGTGATGATACATTTAATGTGAGCAACTCAATTAATCAGTGACATGCGACATTGTTCGGCATGTGGAACTATAGAAAATATACGAAAAAAAACATAATGATTTTTTAAAATGATGGTACCACCATACATAGGGCCATTTAATTCTTCTTGTCCACTAAAGCTCCCAAATTTTATATTGTTTGTTTGAAATCAACAAAATGTTCCACAACATGGAAAATAATGAAAAATATATTACAACTAAATAGAAAAATAGATATAAAGATAATAATTTATTGAATATAAGGGAATAAATACCTCACCTAATATTATCCAATTCCACCTTTGAATGATGATTTTTACATCTAATTGTAGAGTTATTGGAGAACTATAATGAGGACCATAAAAATCTATATGAGATGAATAATAAAGAAAAAATAAACTCAGGGAAATATTAAGAGATGAAGAAAGGGTAAATAGATTTAATTATGAAAAAAAATTAATTTCTCCCTCAAAATAGGGGAACATGATAAAGAAGAACAATTTTTTAATCTATGAAAAAATCAGGATCATGTTGCAAATTAAGGTTTATCAAATCACAGTTATGGAACAGAATTTCTCAAATGGGGAGGAATCCATGATAAATACCCCTATCAAATGTCTATTTTTCACTTTTGGTTTTGCAGCAAGTGTGGCCTAGTTTTACCCAAAATGTGTTACTCTTGTTTCAACTTTTCTCCACACACAGTTATTAGAGACATTGCAGGTTGGGATACATGATTTCTATAAATCATATGACCTAGTAATTTTTAAATTTTTTCAGAAAATTGGGATTCAAACATGCTTCAGAAACACTTGGGACCCTTCATAATCCAAATTTAATATATAATATGTTTTAATCAATTATTAAAATTATAAAAAAATGCATCGTACCTTCATGAAAGGACTGCTCATTTCATCCTCCCCTCCCTAAAGATACTCATCCTAGAGATGGACTTATAAGGGTATAGAGGTATCAAATGTAATGTGTTATGGCCAATGAGTTCATACATTAGTTTCACATGACCATGACTTATCTTTTAATTGGTCTTTATTCTATAACACCTATACAAAATGAACAAACCAACACATGAGTTTCTTCATGCACTAATCCACAATTCTAGTTACATAATTTTTGAAGGATGAATTATCATCCAACTCAACCACATCTAGATAAAATAAATGTGATAGGTTTGGATGATATGATATAATATGAGACTCATGATGTAAATAAATGTATTGATCAATTCTTTCTAAGGAAGCACAATTTGGTAAGAAACTAGTCTAATCTCCCTCACATCTATAAAAGGACTAACAATCCTTAGTGAGTGTTTACTCTACTATGGAATATGTCTATGGCCCAGCCTGGGAGAGACTCATATCAAACCATGGTCTCCGACATCGAACTCAACTGGTTAAAAACTTTTATTGGCATATGACATCTATCTAGTTAGAGCGTTCATCATGTTTTTTTGACCAATGTGATCTTCTCAACATTCTCATACATGAAATTTGGTCCAAACATTACTGCCTCCCATAAATCTAGCCATCAAATAGGTGATCATAAGGGCCTACCATATAATTCAATAGTAGAATCCAAATCGATAGTCTAGTGAAATATTACATTCTAATGATCATGATTAGAGGAATTCACTTCTACCAAGAACCCCCAAATTCAATGACACCTTCATGGAGGATATCATTGAGGACCAAAATCGTATTCTCTATCTATAAAACATTGTGAGGATAACTGGAAATGATACGAATAACATTTTTAGACAATTAATTTTTTAAAACCATCCAAAACAATGTTTTAAAGTGATAATTCTCTATAAAAAATTGATAGAAGGGGTTGTTTCATGATGATGTATAATCTCCATACTCTACAAGATTTCTAAATTTTCTATTATAAGGGCTCTTACATAAGTATGAAGGGTGAAAAAATCAAAAGAAGATCAATGATTACAGACATTTCATATTTCCTATGAGATGATCTGTGTCAATATGTCATAAAATTAATCGAACTAGCATCCCATTTCCACATTAGAATGGAAAGGGGGTGAAAAAACCCTACTAGATGCTGATGTTCTGCCCTCACCCTTGGATAGGTGAATGTCGGAGAGGTGAAACAAGAAATATCATATTCTATATCATTTCACCAAAAAAGGTTCCATAGATATCATCACATATTAGTGAAACTTTTATTAACTGACCATGCTAAGGCATGAAATTCCCATATCAAGTCCTCAGTGATATCCATTTGTACCCATAAAAACCAATGTAAATGTAAAATATCATCCCCATATAGGTTTTATCCTCAAGAAATATCATCATATAAGATTATTTAACTCATGAACCACATGAGATTGAGCCTTTCGGTTTAACATGTCAGCTATGGTAATTCCTTTACCTGGCATGTATGATGCACAATTTCAAATGCCTATATGTAATCGATGCATCTGCAGTCCTTGATATTTGTATTTGACAGTCTTGAGATGGACTTGGGGAATTTTTTATTATTTTATACCAAAAAATATCTTTATAAAGACAGAATTTTGAATATCATAGATCATGTAATACACAAGCTATCTTTAGGTTATGCATTAGGTAATTCCTCTTACACGGTCTTAACTAACGATTCCTGTAATAGATGAATCACTCATCTAGAATCAGATCAAATCCAAGCCTAATAGCCCATTTTTCAATGTGGATACAATTATTCCATCCTAGATGTGTCAAAATCAGTATCAATGCTAATGTTGTTCCTTCCTTTAACTCATGAATGGATTATTCAAAAGCTTCTGAACATACAAATTTGACAACATTCCTGTCAATCCCAAAAGGGGTGCTGTAAGATGTGGGAAATCCTCGATGAAGCATCTCTAATATCCTTCTTTCTCAATGAAACTCTTTATTTCATTGAAATTATTTGAATTATCCAAGGAAAGTAAATATGTCACCTTATATCGTTATATGTAATCTCTTGACATAGAGATAATGTGACCCATGAAGTGACCATTGTAAATCCCAAAGTTTCATTTAATGAAGATACCACAGAGATCATACACTATTAATGTATTCATCATGATATTATTATTGTAATAATTTTCCTATATGGAGCATGAATAAACTACAATAAGTTCAATAATGTGTACAACAAATGAGTTCATGTTTCTGTAGAAAACCAAATTCACAAGATCCATGAATCCAATAGGTGAATTTATGAGACTGAATGAAAACCCATGGTTCTTGTATTAATCATACATTCTATGGAATTATATATTAGGTATGTTTGCTTACATGAAACACACATAATGATAATCAGATATCAAATCTCTTTGTAAAAAAACACCCCTTAGAGATGATAAATAAGATCATATGTTCAAGGTATTGGTTACTGATTGTTGATTGTGAGATGGATTGATCATAGGTAAGCTATACAAACCATAATGACACTATCCTCATTCATGGAAAAAATAACCAGTGAAAGCCATCGAGATGTTATTTGGAATATAAATCATATATCATCTAGGTTCTCTAATTACTTCCTGAGATTCACAAGCACAATAGGTGTCAACCTATAAGGAGGAATGTCCACTGGGCATTCTAATAAAAAATATCAATGGTAAACTCTTCATCTTGCACCCTGTATAGTCCAAATAAGTCTTTATATTGAATTACCATATATTTATCCACAACATGAGAGAAAATAGAAGTACATAAACCCTAGTTTCCTAGTTAAATACTAATGATATACCCAATTACAATACCCATATTCTATTTCTCAGTTCCAAATCATGTCTGATGGATATCCCATTCTCCCTTACATATGCGATTACCACCTGATGGTTATGTATATAGGTCCAAATAATGATTTAATTAAATATGTGATATATAGGGAACTGTCCATTCCATAATGATGATGACATCAAAGCATGCCATATCGAGGATGGGGAAATTCAGTTTGAAGAGGAATCTTCTTAGATTAATGGAAAATTCCTTACAACAAAGAAGACCCTCTATGTAGATATATAATGGGGTATTAGGCATCATAATAAAATAGAATTGTTTGATTTTGATTCCAAATTTTTTAATAATATGACCATATATAGAAGAGTGAGATACAACCGTTCCAAAAAAAATTAGACATTAATTAGAAGGCTACCAGAATATTACCTTTTATTGTAGAAGACCCATCACTATGCTCCTCTAGCATTGGATGGAAACCATATAACTACCCTGTAAAAAACCCTTAGTAACTATCTAACTGCCATGCAGAAGTGAGATGTACTGGCACTGAAAATCATGAGTCTGACTACCCCTAAATCAACCACCAATATGGTTTGAATGGCCAATGGTATTCTATTTTCCTACCTGGTGTGAACCTACTGTCCCACTCTGTAATGTTGGGTGAGAGTCGATCCCATGTCACTATGTGTTAATAAAGTGGTGTAGAAGATACACTATATAGGTCACATCCATTCACAGCCTGTGTATTCCAATGGATCTCACAAGAACTGAGCATTCAAATGTCTCACATTCCAACACTAGAGACATCTCATAAAACTGTTATCAGGAGGATCTTGATTCTTTCTACCTCTATGACTAGACCTTAGAAATATCTTTCACCCATAGAAAGAATCACTAATTGATATAGGTTTCAATCATATATGAATCTCACCATCATCTTTCCTCATATTTCTCTTTGTAATATGAGTTTGGATGATAGTCTTTGATTTGGTCTCTCACCAAAATGAATTGACCTATTTCCGAATGGGGTTTACCAGCACATCCTCAAATAGTCTAGAGGTAAAAATTTCATCCCCACCTAGATTATGAGTGCTCCACTACAGCTAAGTGAAATGATAAGAGTATTTCATAAAAGACATGATCCCTCACTTATGGATTATTAATTCTTTTTCTATGCCATCCCTTATACTAAAGTGGTAGAAAAATTCATATAAGACGAACTGAATATATTCCCAGACCATGTCACGGTGCCGATATACTTAGTTAATGATTTCATACCACCACTATGAATTACCATGAAAAGTGGTTATAGTGATTTTGAACATTTTTACTTGAGGTGTGATTAGATGCTCAAATATATAATGAGGCAGTTTGAACCCCCACTCATATGTGTGTCTTCATCCATCCCGCGAAAACATGGGATGATTCAACTACCAGAATACCTAGATCAACATTTCTATACTCTTGGAAGGTCAAAAAATACCATGAATATTATAAAGAATATATAGGAATACCTCCTGAAACTACAATTTAGTTCCCATATGTGGGACATCAAGAGGTTCTCCAAGTGTCAATCCATGATGAATCATTAGTGGCTGAGGTCCCGCCACCTCAGGTTCATGGTCTCACCACCATCAGGGGGAGACATAGAAGGACATCAGTAAGTTATGATTACAAACTAAAAAAAACCACGACTCATAATACATTATAAAAATTGAAAATATTACAAATAATATATAGGATATATTAATATCCTTCCTATAGAAACATCCATGCATTTCTTCTTACTCTAATGTCCAGGTCTAGGTGATATAATATGCCACAATTGACATAATAATGACAGAGATACCACACTACCCAAAAATAATTACGGATTTGGGACTATGTATTTATTTGACACACACACAGATATATATATATATAAATATATCATATGTCCATTAAATTAATCAATGTCAAATTCATTTCATATTTTTTTGCTTCCAAATATTTTCACCTATTAAAAAATATGAATATGGTTGATTTCAATTTATTAACTATAAGTGCCCATCCTCCTTATGAACCAATATAATGAATCCACTTAACCCATGCCAAAACATATTCCAACCCATGTGACCAATGGTTCCTAACTCAATGTGCAATATTTTACTGCTTAAGGTCACTATTTTAAACAATTAAGGGATACACTATTAGGATTTGGTATTCAAACTATGTATAATATTTTTTTAATTCCTTTAAAAAATTTCAAAACATTCTAATTCATAATCTATGAAATAACAATATGCAATGAGAAAATTTATGCTGGAAATAAATATTTCATGAAAAATTATGGCATATTTATCTTATTTTATGTATAATGATGCATGTAATGAAAAAAATTAATTTCATTGGACCGTGATAGAGACCTATCATTCCAATAATACCAATAATTTTATCAAAATCATATCAGCTTGACACCAAATCATGAAGACATATAAATCAAAATAGTCATAAAAAAGAGTAACAATTTCCCGTACTAAGTAATTTAGTTATTCAATATACATGGGTTTTATACATCTAGAAACATGGTCAATAATGAATCCCATGAACTCCTAGAATCATATATCATTCCCAAATAGTTATCAAAATGAATATTTTTAGGCTCTGATACCATTTTTTTTACATACCAAATAAAGATCTAATAATGTATTTCCTCATGATGGTGGGTCACATGACCTCAGGGGAACATCTCCATACACTAGCAGATTATGAACAGTTGCAGGGGTGTGAATATGGAATGGGGGGAGATCATACCCTAATATAAGAGTGTAATAATGGATAAATTAGATAACAAAAAATTGTAAGATTATATGAATATACATTTAAATAAAGGAGATGAAGAATAAATAATTAATAAATAGTGTAATGATTTCAAAATCTTATAGCTAGTGTCTTATACCTGGATGCATGGAATACTGATATACACAAAAGGAATAGGGGACATGAATATACAATAATCCTTTTCAAAATCGATAATGAACAATAATATACACCACTTGAATTGTGAACATATGTTTATTCATCTCCTCTAATTATCCATCTATAAGTAATCCATATAAATGACGAGTGGCTTGGTGCTTTCCATTATCAGTGATTATAAATATATAATTATCTCAAGTACCAAAGCATGCCTATATAGGGTGTGAGACTAAATCCCTATTGGTGACCACCAATGATGTAGAAATGTAATCCATTATGTGCTCATAACTAAATTTTTTGAAACAATATATAATTAATTAACAATTCTTAATGCCTAAATAATTACCTACTCAAGTTCTGAATGGATACCACAAGACCCTACATGCTTTCTCTCATGGGTAGAATAAATATCTAAATAGTAACTATATATTTATATGTGTGTGTAAGTTAGATATATATATATATATCTTTATATTATATCCACATATATGAAAAATTTACGAGAAGATATAAGTGTCAATATACCAGGAATACTATGTGTTGGAAGGACCAAGGCGTAACACCAATAACCATGATGGGAATAAACGATCCTATAAGCTCATGAAATATGGTACATGACATGAATCTCATAATAATGGGGTGATTCCATGATCATTACTCAAGATAGTGAGTGTGACATCATGTCAACACTAGAATCATAAGATGTGGAAAATCAAGATAACTATTCAACTAGTGTCAATGGGGTGAGACATCATTCTCAGCAATTGAGGTAGGGGATTTGGATACTGTCATGATCAAATGATCCCTTACCATCATATAATACCATTTATCAATGACTAAACATTTTATAATATTATAGATGAAGAAATACCTCTCATGATTTTCATTAGTCTAGTCCAATTACATTAACATATTACAATTCAAAAGGAATATTTAATCATGAATACAAAATGGTGTGGACATACCATCATTTATAAACCATTTCATTTAAAATATTCATTTCATTTAAGGAAAAGTAAACAATCATGGATAACCCATCCAATATAATCAATGAATTTTTTTATGTGAAACAAGTGAATTTTATTTTATAAGTGCCAAAGAGTCATTTAGAATGTCTCATGGTCAATAAAAAAATTACCCCATGGAATATTAAAATTATGATCATCAAAACACATATGAGGTGTCTCGAGTTCATTATACGAACATATAACAAATTAAATTACATTTTAAATCTTATTTAAATTCATATGATAAATTCATGGAAATTTAATAATTAACTATAATTGTAAAATCATGTTTGAATACCCAAGGGGTGTCTGTAACAATGGTCAAAATCCTCTAATTAATTAAAAATTGATCAATTGGTGTGTAACAAGGTGTAAGGAATAATTTTATATGAGGAAATAAATTAAATGAATAAAATTGAAAAGGATGAGATGGAGAACAATAAAAAACAAAAGAAACATCTAAACATCTGAAAAAATAATGATACCATCTATATTGTGGTGGTTGATTACTCCTAATTCGTTGGGGCCCCCAAAATTCAAGTAGGTTGGAACAAATCAATAAAATATACCAAATACATGAATATAAGGAAAATATCTATCCCGTAAATAGGGAATTGGGTAGAAATATAAAAAAGATAAGAATAAGGAGGAGTCGAGAGATGACCATATGCTATCCAATTCATCCTTCAGATCTTGATTTGGACATAATATCAGAGTATTATAAAAGAAACATGACTAAGGATTCTAGAAAACAATGATAGAATAATTCCAATTACATATTCTAGAAAAATCATAGTGGGAGGATGAAATTGTAAATATATTTCCTTAAGGGGAAAATATAATTTCACCATAAAACTAAGGTCCACAAGGTTAAGGCACCAGGTTTCCTAACCCACACACAATCCATGTTCAAGTCTCTGCTTATGGATTATATATGTATGGTTACGATGCATGGTTTTCCAAACCATGTTTTAACCACAAAAAGTACAATGATAAAAATTATATAGTATTTCATATGGTTGTTCTAATGGATGTTTATAGTTTTAGACATGCCAGGAAACTCCTAATAATCCTCTATTTTTCACCATCACTATTAGTAGAGTCCATATGGGCTAAGAGGTACGACCTTTTCCAAACATGGAGCCCAATAATTTTTTCAATTTTCTAGACATTTGGTCTTTTAAAAAGACCCAAAAGTTCATTAGAACCTTTTTAGGACATGGTAAATGATTATTAAGAAAAAACCTATAACAAAGATAAAATTATTGGCACCTTTTGTGGAAAGAATGGCCAATACATGATAGGTTGGTTTTTGGATGTTGTTATGATCCAAACTGTTGTGATTGTTTTTTTAGAGTATCATGATTATGGGTAGTTGTGATCCATATCATTATTAGTAGTTATTTTTATGTGTTATGTTTCGAAAACATAGGTTCGTATCTTTTTAGTGGGTTTCATTCATAAAAATGGTTTCTTATAAGGTGATAGGTGGAAATTGTTGAGAATGTACCTCTTGTAGTTTGATAATAGGACTTATTGGTTCCTCTTTATAATTAATAATATAGGTTATATAAAAATAAAATTCTCATTATTATGTTTTTTTATGAATATCTAGTTTCATTTTCACTATGTATTTTTTTAGATGTGGGAGTTATATGTTTAGTATCCTCCATGATTCATTGTAGTGGGTGGAAATATGGTAAATGGGGTTTTTGATTTAGTATATCCAAACCACCCTTGAAAACAAAAAACCGCTCCATATAGGATAGATAATTTGGTATCATCAATGTTATGGGTAACACGAACTAATTGGTGGTATATTCCGGTCATGGATGATAAGATGGATTGAAATGATTGAAAGTGATTCTATGATAATATCATGGAAATGTTTTACCTAATGAACCTCAGAGATGAATGTGATATGGATTTTAAGAATTTTTACAATAGGGATTTTAATAGATGAGATAAATCTGTAACATCAAGGACCTGAATATTTTTTCTGAATTTGGTTGTAGTTGAGGAACTAAGGGAAATGATTTTTTTGAATGTACATATATTTTTGATCTAGTAAATTATAAATATTATATGTTGGGGGATGTTCACTAATGTGATTAAACTTACTCTTATATCTAAGGGGAACCTCAGAGAGTCCACCAGTGGTGTGTACATAGTTTTATCTATGAAATCTGGTGGTGATTCCCTATAGAGTTGAGAATTTCATTTAACAAACTTTTTCTAATGTGTTTGATAAAAAATTTTCTATGTGGGTGAATGATCATCTTAGGGTTGTGAGAAAGTGTTCTTATATCACTGTGGAAATTGTGTTCACATTTAAGGGTCATTTCTTTGAAAACGTATTCATTACTCATATTTTAAATGGATAGAGATGATAACAAGGTTCAATGGTGGAGGACCTCGACAGATACCTAAAATCAATATAAGATCATCTAGGATTTATTGATATGTTAGTTGGAGTTATAATGGTATAATAAGAATTTAGGTAGTATGAGGACCACTAGTAAAAGATATGTTGTATCCATAGTGCTGTTATTCCAATGTGACATTAAAAAAATCATATGATTGATGGACTATCCATTTGTATGGAATTAAAACTAAACATTTTCTAGAAGCAAGGTTCGGTCGTTAACTATCAATGGTATGGACTTTTGAGACATATGCATCAATATAATTTACTTGATAATGGATATTAAAATTCATTTATATCTATTAGTTTTTGAATGATTTAGTCTTGGATTTTGAATTTATATTGGAGTTAATATAGATAGATAGGTCACTAAAGGTGTAATTGATGGGTAACCATCTTTTTAAAGAGTGTTCCACAGACATATTTTTGAACCATATCCTTGGGTACGTCATCATTCTTTATATATTGTTACTATATTTGATATAGTGTATGCACTATATGGTTTGATAGTAGTCCCACATAGATTGTTACCATAGAAGTGTAATGTTTCTATTTCTAAGTGGCGATATATCTCTTCATCACGGTGAAAGATATATCTTTGAAGGTTATGAAGGTATAGTATTTTAATTTATGGGTAATTTGAACTCAAAATTTATATGTATTATAAAATATATATGGGGATTAATGTTTTATGCCTTCCCTTCTCATGTGAATCAATTTCGTGAAAATTTTCCTGATGTGTTATTAGTGTTCCCACCCATGAGAAAAGATTATTTTACTACTCTGATAGTACATGGTGTAATGATATTTTCAATTCCCATTAATATAATTGAAGCTGAATAGCTTCCAATGATTATGAATTAGTTGAGATAATTGGAGACTAAATGGTTTACAAATCTTAGTACATCTTTTTGTGGTTCTACAGTAAATGATTCCATGAAGGATGATGTAACACTATGATTATATAGAAATTATTATAATCCAAAGGAAATAAAAATTAATAAATAATATAATATTCTATTTAGTGATGATATTTTTGAACAACTATATGGATTCTATTTTTTCAATATGACTGATTGGAGATCGGGGTATCACATGATATTTAAGGTTATGACTTATAATAAAACAAATTTTTCTTCATATAGACATGAATTCAATTTTAGGTAAACACTGGGATTTTTTATGTTTACAATTTTAGAGAAATATTTCATAAATATAATATAAAATCATATAAATTAAAATGTGGACACTTCTACTCGATATTAATTTTTCTCATAGTATAAACCATTTGAAATGAAACATGTTTTATTTTTTTCCCTACAGATAATGAATTCCACATGGATTGTAATTTTATTCTCACATATACTTAAACCCTATGAATACATTTGAAAAACAGAAGACTATTACAAAATTCTCATTATGTGATATAAAAATAAGTAGGGAAATTTTTTAGAATACTATAAAATACATGGATAAAAAATGATTTTTCCATTTACAAAATATAATATAATCTCAAATAAACAATACAAACATATCAAAAAAAGTATTCTGACTAATATTTTTCATAAAAATAAATTACGATAAATCATAATGTTAAAAATTTAAATCATGAAGGTTATATAGAAAATATGAGAAAACAGGAAAGTAATATTCTTAAAAACATTAATTTTTATGATAAGAGGGAATAATCATTCATGTAATCAAATAAAATTATCATATCATTGAATATAAAATTACTTCCATAAAATGTAATGAGTAATAATAAAAAATACTCATTGGTTCCATGGGACATCATCTTTATACATTACATAATATTTAACATAAATTTATAATAACCTTATTGTCAACATCAACCCGAATTAACCCGGGAAAAATATTATTAGCCAATGCATTGGAACACTATCACAGGGCACCCATGGGACATTCTCACATTGGTGAAATATGATAGTTCCCCATTAGGGTTAGCTGTATAACCTCATTCACACTTCCTTGTATGCAAAAGGCTACTAACTAGCATCAAGGCTCATATATATATTGTACGGGGAGACTATACCCTCTTTATAAATGAGTCAAAATAACAATATTAAAAAAATTAAACAATTTATATAACTAATACAAAAAGTAATACCATAACCAACAACATAGTAGTGTCGTATGATATACAATATAGGTGAAAGTTCTAAACTATTTTGGTAAATATTTGATGATGTAATATGTGTCGAGTGTCAAATGAAACCCAAAAAAGTGGAATTAAATCTTCAAGAGGGTCTAAAAACAATTTTATGTTCCCTTATACAAGTTCCATCCCAACTTAACCATCTATCAAAAAGATATTTCTTTTATCGTGTCAAGAAAATATTATGTTTACTCAGGTTTGAATTTTAAAACATAATAATAGTGTGAGTAAAAATACTTTTTCTCCACCATGGAAATATAAAACAATATCCATTAAATAATTGTTTCTGAACATGTATATAAAACAAATTACAAGTGAAAAATAAATATCTTACTAAATCTGTTATTCGTTATTTATGGTTATAAATACCATTGATTAGGGATAACACAAGGACCATAACTAAATAATCTTTCCCATGCCATATTTTAAACCATATTATATAAGAAATCAAAATTCCATAGAAAATGATATTTCATTATCCATTTAATGGACGTTCATAATAGTTTTACATGGATTTATAGTCCTATTCGATCAATTTAGGCCTACAATCCCATTTCTAGTTCTTTATGGGATTTTGAAGCATCATTCCATATCCAAATCTTCATTTTTATAACAAATATTCTTTTTAATAATTATTCCATGTCCCACACACATATATTAGTTATTCAAAGTTTGTATTTTGAAGAAACAATCCATGATCCCCAAATATATATCATATATATCACAATATACTATATATAAAAGTTATTCATCATTAACCTTATTATCATTAATTTTCATTAATGTGGTAATTTTAAAATTAATTAATAAATAAGTTTAATAACATTATTTCACCATGATCAAAATAATAATTCACCATTTAAACCTTGATCAACATTTAATCCAAAAAATCCTTAAAACAATAAGTATAATTCAACCAACCCTTGTTACCCATTGTCTAAAATTTAATTAACACATTAATTGACCCATTTAACTATCCTATTGATGGAGAAATTCATAATTAAAATATCTAATCAGTTCCATTAAAAAATAATTCCTTTAATTAAATGACCAATTAATTAATCAAATTCCTAATGTAATTTACAAACATAAAATTTATATTCCAAAATTCCATAAATGTAATTATAATTAGGACTATGGTATTATACATTTTGTCAACCAACATCCTGATAATTGATGAGTATTCTATAAACATAAATCTATATTTTATGTGAAATTATCAATTTCACATTATTGGAAGAGATTTAGAACCAAAAAATTGATGAAAGAACCAGTGTATCAATAAAAATAAAAACCCATACCCAAACCATATACACTAGAGGAAAACAATATCCTCTTCATGGTGATAGATATGGAGATATGTGAGGTAGAGGATACAAATTTAGAAGATAATATATTCTAGGATAGAGGTATATTCATCATATGAATCATCACTTCCTCATGAACAGAGTTTCAAAATCCTCATAATCATCTTAGGATCCTCAAAATTCAAATAAAAAAGGATTAGTGTCAAAATGGAATGTTTGTAGATATAATCCAAATGTTCAGGAATGTTTTTTTAAAATCATTCAAAAAATCTAAATCTGCATACACTGTTAACTAGGTAGGGGAACACTATTAGCCAAACCATACCCCCTAAACATGTGCCTAGGGGTCTCATAGTTACTTCTCAGAGGGGGAATAGTTTTATAAACCGATATAAAAACATTAAATCCCACTCTATAAGGGGTTTCATTACATAGAAGGAAGCTTGTATGGTTTTAGAAAACCATCCACCACCCATGCAATACCCAAAACCATTCCTAAACAAATCTAATTTCACTAAGAATCTACCCAAGGTAAAACCCTATAATGATATAATCAAGACGAGGAAATAGGGTACCTGAAAATATGGCTGATACATCCTTATAAAATATTAGGATCTTGTAATCTCATTACCTTGTAACATATCTTCTTTGAATTTTAATCCCAAGATTCACTATGATTCCTAGATAAAAATATTGGGCCCCAATGCTCGCATATCTGCTTCTATATCCCAATTTTCCAATTTGAAGAGGTCCATGTTTCCTCAAAATAGGATATATTGGCATTGTCTATCCCCTAAAAAATTTATCACCATGATCTAGACCAAATACTCAATGCTCCACCAATGATGCATTGGTATTAATGTGAACATCATCCACACGAATTACATGAGGAGGGTAGGGCTGATACCGCTGAATCTTTGACACATGGAATTCATTATTCATAGAATTAATAAGATATATATGATCTAGTCATTACAACTGCAGACTAATTCTCATAACATCCCCAAATAGTGAAATTGACTTGGGAACCAATTAGACCTACCTTTAAATCTAATTTTCACCCCGTCAATGCAAGAACCATAGAAAAACATGATAACCCATGTAAAACTCAAGGTACCCTAGATGTATATCCAAGTACATATTCTCATTTCCGTAAGAAATTTCCATATGTTTTTGAATCATTGGATCATGCAATGATATCTCTAACAAGAGTCTTAGTTATGAAATTTATAACTTACCAACCACCATCTAGTATAGAGGTCATCTATATGGTCTACCATAAAGTAGCTCATACGATTCCATCTATATATTCAACTGTAAATTTTTATATAGATGAACTCAATGAGAACTAAGTGATTCATCCAATACCCACCTATATCAAGAATACATGATAATAGCATATTTTTAATTACCCAAATAATAAATTCCAATTTCAAATATGAATGTGGGTGGAAATCAACACCCAAAATAACATTTGTACCAAGATTCTTCTACAAAACATTATAAAAGAAAAAATTAAAAAAAGATTCATATTTATAAATTATACTCTTTTGATCCATGGGCATATGTAATATGTCTTGAGCATATATGTATCCCAACTGTCCACTGATAATGTATCTTATATAGGAATAAATTGTGTAATTTCATCAACCTTCCCACAACCACCAAAATCACAAAATTCATATAAATTTTTCTCAGGAGACCAACAAAAAAGTATATCGTATTATCATCCCACGTAAATTATAGAATCTATAATGGATGTATAAAATCACTATTTCATTGTTTCTCATCATTAACCAGCTAATAGGTGTAATATCATTTCACAAACCCTGAAGCATCCTTTTCCATGCCCATCCACAAATACTTCATATGTAGGTCATGGTATTTTTTTCAACCCCAAATGTATCTATTTATTCAATTAAGGAAATTCTCATATCAAATCCTCAAGAATAAACATTGGGAAAACTATATGGACTTGGAAAATGATGAATATTTTTTCATCTATAGTCTAATATGACGGTGACTCCCCTCCTTCATGGATTCCCCTTAAGGACAAACATTTACAATCATGATACTATATTTTCTTGATCTGACTCAAAAGTAATAAATCCAATGAAACTGGTAGGAGGTTCATCTAGTAAATTCCATCCCAAAATACAACCTTCATATAATCATAAAATTTCTACATCTTCCACTCAGATTTGTACTCTTGTACTTCATAATTCTATGTTTTTCTACTCAAATATTATGTAAAATATTTTCCATGTCCAAGAAAATATTCTAATTAAATTTCAAAATATTGAATATAAAATACCCATCTATGCCACATAATATTAAAATATCCCTATAAAAGGATATAACATAACCAATTATGATCATTATACAAATGAAAATTTTTTTTAAAAAAAATTCTGCCTAAACATTGAATCATAAAACACTCTATCTAACAGGTGGCCATCCATAGGGTAATTATTTCCATGTAGCCAAAACAAACATGTCCCGTACACAAAAAATATATAAACTTGCATCAATATGACTCCAATAAAGATGTGGAATGCATAAAAAATACTATATACTCTCCCTGGGTTCGGTAGGATTATGATCTATGCAATAGTCAATCAATTTTTCAATTCTGTGTAATCATCTCCCATTAACCATACAATTCAAAATTAACACCCTTGTTTTTCAATCCCTAAAGATGTGTTTTCAAGAAGGATAATTCCATGATGAACCTATGATAATAATACAAAAACCATTTAAAACTATGGATATAAATGAAATTATTGTTCTACTACCAATACACCACTTCTTAAACAATCTTTGCGTCAACTAATACCTCTTCCTCTTAGACTATGTGACCCAGAAAATATACCATATTGATCCATAATTAGAACATATAAAACATGGATTCTAGATGATTCTGTCATAGTGTACTGTTGATGATGTCAATATGTTGGGAATAATTGTCATGCGTTTTGGAATACACCTAGATGAAATCTAGAAAATAACCAAAAACGAATATAGGTATTGACATAAGATTCAATTCATCATGTCCATAAACATAGTAGGAGCATTCATCAAATTGAAAGGCATCATGATGAACAAATAAATTCCATACCAACATCTAAATGTAGTCCAAGGTATATATGAATTTTGAATTCTCAAATAATGATTCCCAAATCTCAAGTCAATACTTTAAAATAAACCAGATCCCCCAACCAGTCAAATAGATCATTGATATGGGGAAGTGGATTAAAGTTCATCACTCTCAATAGATTTTGATTTCGTTAATCAACAAAAAATAATAATTTCATATCCTACATCTTAGAAAAAAATTCATAGAGAACCGAAAGGTGACTTAATCAGATAGAGAAACCAATTTCATAATAACTCTTCTAATTTAGACTTTTTCTATTGAATATTTGGTGGATACATTTTGAATGGTGGATTATAAACTATTTTGTCCCCTAACATGAGCTCAATGGTGAATTCATCAACTCTTTTAGGTGCCTAAATGAATAAGTATTCATAAAAAAACATCATGTTATGGGTCTACTACATGTAGAAAGTCATCCTGCATCACCCCCATAATTTATTAATAGACTTGAGACATGGGTGGGGAGATTCCTTAGTTGTTGATGAACTATCCATACATGGCCTTCATGGATATCACATTCTACACAATAATTGTAATTATCACCCTCAGTATTTTTATATTTCAATATAATATGAAAAAAATCTATCAGGGATCGATATGAAACTATAATTTCCACTCAAAACGTGTTTTCAATTCCATACAAGTCACATATATAGAGTTTCCAATTGAAACAGTACTCCACAACCTCAAGAGAACACCCTTTTCCAAATCATATGTCTCTAAACCTTTATATTAATTGAATATTGATCATCATAAATCAACCCATGAACTCCATTTTACAACTCAAACAATTCAAAATTTTTGTAATTATACATTTTTTATATTCACCAATTTCAAAAAAAGCACTAGAAATTGTGGAATAATAAAATAATAGTACTTAGAATAGTAGAAATTCCAACCTCTCTATTGAAAATTACTAGATGAGGTTCATGTAACTATTCTACCCTCATCACATAGTTGTATCATAACTTCCTTGAGTTTCAACACTCTACTTATTTGGGTTCTCTTTCCCATAAATTCTTCTTCAACTACCTAAACTAGCACATCCTGTTGAAATCCATCAACTAGAATAAAATGTTGAAGAAGAACCCCATCCATAGCATTGATTCTACTTAAATCATCTATCACTTCCCATATGATGTTGGTTCCTGCAAAACCCTACTATATATCACATATTTCTGGAATCCTATCACTCTACTAGTTGTTTGTGAAACTATTTATGTAGCTGACCAGAACAAAAAAAATGGTGATAGATCACTCAGGTAGTGTCCTGTGTAACTGACTCCACCCCATGACTGTAGTCTTGCTATCCCTTGGATGAAATTTTCAACATGATGCTTACTATTCTCAAAAATATACATCATGGAGATCTACTAAAAATGAGATGTCATTAATTAAAATGCAGATTTTGGTTCCCCTCAAACATGAGATCCTAATTTAATATTTCTGAATATTATTTTGCCTAAAGATTTTATCATGGAAATTAATATCACATTTAATCCCATCCTGACACTTCATACCAACAATATACTCACCCCCAAAATAATGATAGAAAAAATCATAGAATATTCATGATGCGAATAGGTTTTTCCATGATGGACATGCTCCCATGGGTTAACCCCATAAACTTTGTTTCCTTCTCCAGTATTAGTGTCTTTACGTAGAAAGGAACCCCAAAATTATTCTAAATGTCATTCCACTAATTATTCTCTATCTAAGCATCCCATGTCTAGATGACCAAAAAATGAATCACCTGAAAATATAACTTATAATATTCTATTGTGAATCTCTTCTAGGAAAGAGTCTCTAAGTGGTCATGGATTTTGACATCCATCCTTCTCTAAATTTCCTTGAGAGCGTGGGAGGATGCTACTTGGAATTAAGTGACATCCCCAATACACTAATGGATGGAAATAAATTCCATAGGGTTTCAATACCTGTGGTTGATGATTTACGCTATAAGAAAAAAACTACTAACTAAACAATTCATAACCAAATGACAACAACATGATCCATGGTAATATGAAGAAAACACAACAATTTCTTCTATAATAAAGAGAAACCATGTGTACCACAGTAGAAGGAAAACTAACATCATTGTAAAGAGTGGATAAAAAATAATAAAATTCTATGGAAACTATGACTCCATGATCCACAAGTTCTATGATCCAACATCACCCAACATCCCATGTATCATGAGGTAGTGCTAAAGACATGTGATATATTACCTTTTCAGATATCCCAGAAGATGACATCTACAATTTAATATTTTTCCAAATAATGGGTTAGAATAAAACTTATTAGTATTTCCCAAATGAATTTCCTACTCATCCCACTTGGATAGAATGGTTAAAAGCATTTTTTTAAAATAGTATATAGAATAATATCCAAAATAGTTTATATCCAAATATCAACAAAATATAAAAATTGTTTATAAAATAGTATAAATATTTTCCATGTTAACCATTTTTATAGAAAAAAAGATACATTCCCCAAAAAATTAAAACATAGAATTCAAACCATTTCTCAATATCCATTTTTTCATAACCATTTCATTCAACATATCCATACATCCATCCATACATGTAAACTGGACATCCCTATACTTGTGAGTGGTGAGTTATCCTTTGACTAAGATGTAACATATTAGTCAACATTGATGGGGGTAATCCACTCCCATATCCATACTATACATTTGATGGTGTACTTCACAACCTTATCCATCCTAATGAAAATGAATAGATTCCACAAAACATTTCCAATCCCAATACAATTCCATGTGTGTTCAATCATATTAATAAAATTATACCTTTATTGGAAATAATTAAACAAACCAATACAAACCTTCCAATAATTTTACCAAAATCAATATTTTTATTGGATATTTTTGTTCATATCTATTTACCACAAGTCTATAAAATACCTATTTTAAAATCCATCATTTAAAATCAAGAACAAATGAAATTTATGCACGAAGAACCAATTTCCATGTTTTCAAAAACCATCACTTAAGGGGGATTCTAACGATCATAAATCATCGGATTTACAATACATTTTACACAATTTAATCAATTTTAAATCATTCTATTCACTTCTACTAGGTGTATTTGAATGTAAATCCACATACTTTTATCGTTTTGTCGAAAATGGTAAATAGATGAAGAACACAAATATAACATTGTAAAAACTTCAAAAAACCTTCATAGATCTCTTCACCTACTACAAAAAACCATATATAATCTTAAATGGAAGACATAATAAGAGATATAAATACTACAAGTGTTTTAATATGCATCTATAAATACGAGAGGATTAGATCTTGGAAAATTTGACAAGAATGATGGAGAATGATTACATACCGCAAGAATTGTGTTTCAATGCACTGGAAAAGGAACCAGATCAATTCCAAATCACAAGGGAGAGGTTCTCCAACTATCGAGAGAAAAAAATCCTGAGTTAGGGATGCATAAGAAGAAAAAAGACCCACTTAGAGTAAAAGAGAAGTTGGGTCAACTTTTTTAGGATGTAATTTAGACCCAATTCATGGTTTGGTCGCATGGTTAGACAGACCTTATGCTAACCATTAGTTATCTATTATCTTAATACACACTCACATGTCCTCCTCACACTATATCCCAAACCATTCACGAATTTTTCTAAAGCCACCGCCTCCATATGAATTTTTTCTTAATTGTTTTTAATGGTTTTACAAAACCATGCACAAATTTCTCACATGTGGAAAGGCCCAAAAACCATAAAAACATTCTCCCAAATTCTCCCAAACATCACTCATAAACATTAAATTCATTAAAATAACAAATATATGGTTACATAGCTAAAAAAGGGGGTGCTACAATATCCCCAATATTTTTCATTCATTCCATATAAAGTATAAAAATCGTCGCTACTCTAAAAGAGTTCCATCCATTACTCATTCCTTTCTTTCAAACATTACCTCTTCTTATCCTAAATCTGACAATGTATCCCATTTACCCAAACTAGACCAATGATTTTTTCATAGATGACTTCATCTTATATATCAACAATCCATACTAGGAAATGTACCATCAATGCATCAGACTCTTGGTCAATGTGATCCATCTGATCACATGGTATAGATCAAGCTGAATGTTTTTCTACTAAAAAACATGGAACACATTATACACTAAAATTAACAGTGGGGGAATGGATAAATGATTTTCCACATGTCCAACCTGTTATAATATCTAAAAAAGACCAATGTATCAGGGATATAACTTTCAATACTTCCAAAAATTATGATGTATAAGATTTAGAGAGATACTTAAATCATATGATGACTCCCTATGAATGAAAATTGTCATCGAGGATGATCTACATATTATTAATAATGTCTCTAAGGCCTCTCCATTATCTCTCAGATCAACTGTATCTTATCCATCATTTCATGGACAAGTATAAAACCATCTAATAAAGTCTCACCTATTTCCACCCAACAAAGAGCACAACCAAAAGGAAGCACATAAAATGTTTCAAAAGTTTCCATATGTTTCAATTCCTGGTTGCTGCGATTATACAAGAACACCAACAATGACACAAGAAATATTCTTGATCCACCAAAATCTATTCCAAATGATGAAGAAATCCCTTCCAATGTCTATCTCATCCTTTTTAATTGTCCACCCACCCAAGGATGATATGTCGTACTCATTGTCAACTAATCACTAAGGGAATTTGTTCTAGATTTCTTGAAATTAGATGAGAAACTTGGATATTTGTCTAAGATTATTGAAATTGGTATTCCATGTAACATTTCCAATTTTTGAATATAGTTCTTGAATAGATACTACACTTTATGGGTTTCATGAATATGGTTGAAATGGTTCAATTTTGTGAGCTTATCCCCTATCATTCATATGGCATCATGTTTCCAGACTCTTCATGGGAGACCTATAACAAGATATATCGTTATCTGCTCCAATTTCCAAGCAAGGAAAGTGAAATATTGTAAAATACATTCAGGTCACTAATGCTCTACCATAACTAATATGAATGTTAATAATTATTAAATGAACTTTTCCACTTTCCATTTCATACCAATCCACAAAAACATTTCCTTAAATTCCTTGTACATCTTATGCATTCCGTAATGTGTAGACCATCTCAAATGGTTGTAAGCCAATTTTTTTTCTAACCCGCAAATTTTATAGCCATAAAATTTCTAAACCACATCACTAAACTACCATAAAGTATAAATCCCTTAATGTTCTACCAACCATTGAGTTTTTAACTCATAAAGATACATTCTGCATTGGATGTTTTTACCTCATTAACTGTCTTTACCCAATCTGGAATCTTGGAAACTGAAAAGAAAACTACTACATCATCTCAATCTTCACATTCCACTTGTATATCTTATTATATAGTCACAAATTACCATTCATTAAAATCATTTTTTTCCAACTCATCATATAAATGTTTTATTAATGCATTGTACAAAAAATTTCTTTTTCCCTGTGTATACGTAAAGTCAAAGCCAGACATCTGTAGACACTCCATACATATCCATTGCCTTAATATCAAATACAATTGTCATAAAATATGTATCAAGATCTTATGATCTGTGAAAACAAAATATTTATTAAAAATAGAAAATGAATTAGTGTCTTCAAATAATGGATGACCGTACTAAATCAAAATATTGAGTTCTGTAAATCTATTCAGTTTCTCTAAATTTCAAGGAAACAAAATAAAAAACATGCCCGCCCTTCATGAGAATAACATTCCCATCCCAGTTTCAGAAGCATCATTGTACACCTCATACACCAATTTGGATTCTGTAAAAATAATGATTTGTTATGATATAAGAAGAACTTTTAGCTCTTGAAAAGACTTTTATCAATCTTGAGTCCATTTGAAAAGGATTTTCTTCTTGGTTATAGTTATCATAGGTGATTCCAGTTAATGGGAAACCCTTAAAAAACATTGGTAATAACTACTAAGACCATGTAATCCTCATATCTCTAGTAATTTTTAAGGTATTTTCAAGAGATAAAAAATTTTATCTCCTCCAAATCCTCTAAAACATCATTTTCATAAATTACAAGGCTATAAAATAATCCTTTATCAAAAAACATACATTGATAATTTTTCATAAAAATAATGGAATCTTAAGATTTACAAAATTGTCACCATGTGTTTATCATGATCTTACCTTGTCCTCGAATACATAAATTTTTCATCCACAAACACCACAATAGAGGAATCCAAATATCTCTAAAATATCTGATTCATCCATTATATAAATACTGACAGTTCATTAATAAGACCTAAAGGCATTACCATGTAGTCAAAATTGATATATGTACTTCTAAATGATTTCTTCCGAATATTTTCAATACAAACTTGCAATAGGTTATATCATAATCACACGCTATTTTTTAAGAACCAATGACCCCCCCTTTATTGATCAAATAAATCATAAGTGAATATATGTGGATATATGTTATTTATCATTAATTAATTAGTCTTATAATAATTGGTACAAAGTTGAAGAGTTCCATATTCTTTTTTTATGAACAAAACCGGAACTAGCCATAGAGATGTGCCCGACCAGATGAATATTTTTCTATAAATATCCTCTAATATAACTTTCATCTCTAAAATTATGTTTGTGTCATCTTATAAGATGAAAGGGGAATAATACTTGTCCCATGATGGAGATGAATTATAAAATACACTTCCATTATCATTGGTATCCCTGAAAATTTCATGGGAATGACATCTAGAAATTGATCCAAAAATATTATAAAACTAATATCCTCAATCACTTCCATAATTTCCAAATTCAACGCCTCCAAATTAAAAGCGATTGATCCCAGTACTATTGTTAAAAATCTTGCTTGACCTATCATTATAACCCTTGGTACCCTAAAGATATAGTTTATACCATCCTAAGTTATGAAATTATCCAATATTATATAAAAATATATGTGAGCCTTTAATGTTGTCTACAAATCCATACCAATAATTATATCAAAATGAACCATCTTAAAATTTGATAAATCTTATTTAAACTCAGATCCATCAACAGTTATCGAATATTATCTACACACTAAGGATAGGAAATCTCTTTGACAAGAGGACTTGGTTGTTTTATCACATAATCCATCAATTCATGTTTTAAACATTGAAAATCGATAACATAACAACCAATTAAGGAATTCTATACACCCATATCAAACAACATCTATATAAGGTTAGAATTGAAAATAATAATAACTCTTGTCATAGATGGTCTTGCATGGTAATGAAAAATAACTTAATCAGTTTCATATAGCTACATTAACATTGAACTATGATACATGATGCCTTTAAGAGATTTAAATTTCTAAGGAGTTACATTTTTCCAAGAATTATAACACACAACTCTCCACTACAGATGATATTTCTTCTATTTTACTCACCCGATTGAAGCATATGATTCCTACAACACCTAATAAGTGTCTCGAGTGCCAGACATCATAGCATAATGACAATAGAGCTGATGATATCCCATCTTCTTGTAGTTGGGAATGTTATAGTTTGTGTTTTTCACTCTTTCCTTATGTGTTCATGTGAACCACATTGGAAACAACCTTCTTTGATCTTGGTTCATGGAGGATGGTTCACTGATCCAGCTATCTGATTTGGATTCTGGCTCCCACCATGGAAATAAGTTCCCCTCTTGATCTTTCTCCCAGAACATGAGTTTCCACCATTTAATGTTAGTATCATTATACAACCTTTTCACATAGGTTGGGATATGTCTTGTTCGGACACATTCATTCTATTCACCAACTATGTGTAATCCATAATATAGAGCACTGAAATCTTCAACCAAATATCCTTCTTTATCCCCGGTTAAAATATGTGTGACTTTAAGGCTGCACTATCAATAACCTATGGTTATAAGTGCACTAAAATCATGAATTTAGAAAAAATCAATGGGATATAAATATTTCCAAGCTTCAAGATGATTATTATTTCATTCTTTAAATCCTAAATGTGTGACGATATAATTTTTTGATGAACAACACCTCAAAATCCTCCCAACCATGGCCTTGATCTAGATTAATCTATACATACAGATACCACCACTACCAATCCAGATCCCCAAGAATATAATTTTATAATTTTAATTTAATCTCTATAGGGGTGTTGATAAAATAAAATATACCATTCATCCTATTATTCCATTCCTCGTATCTTTTTGGTTTATCATTACCCTATCATATTTGAGGATTCTATTTCTGGAATTGAATGAAATGATTCACTTGTTTGGGAACATCCATTATGTTTCTATATCCACTACCTGATATTATTTTAATATACTCTGAAACAATTGTTTTTTCACCTATGGTTCTGGTGTAACTAATTTCTTCTCATCTTCTTCTGGTTGGTTTCTTCGATGCCTACTAAGTTCCATTTTCGAAAAAAACCAAAAATAATATATTTACCACTCTCTATAAAACTATAGGCTTAGTATTTCAAATTCTATTAAATTAAAATTAAAACATTGTTTTCTATATTCATATTTTCCATGTTTAATATTTCTTGAACGATCCATTTTTTCTTTTGAAAATATTTTTTTTTCAAAATATAAAAATCATTTCTTTTTCAAAATCATTCATTCGAATTTTTTTTTCAAAAATTAACATAGTGAATCAATCATATATCATTTCAAAAAATGAAATATTAAATACTAGGTGGAATTCATTTTTCTAAATCATTTCATATCCATCTCCTTGGATAAACCCATGATTGTGAGATTCCAATATCCTATAAGTGTATCTGAAACAATTTTGTACCCAACTCCTTTGTAACATGACTTTCAGTATATAATGGTTTGCAATGTCATTTTATACTCTACATTTCATGTAATTCCGATACTACTCATTTCTATGATCACAATCCATGGAAAAAAAATAATGAATTCAACATGAAGACCTAAAAAACTAAGGAATACTAGTTCAATAGGGAAAAGAACAAACTGAAACCACTTATCTAAAACATTCTTTGGGGTTGAACAAACTTATAAAATTTGTAACATTCCTCTTTATCCCCATTATATTGAGAAGTTGGGAGGTTTTTAATTGGCCTTAAGTGACGTACCCAATATGAAAAAAGTAGAAAATAAATGCTGGATTGTTTCAATAAAAATAAGGGATGATTTACCATTTATAAATAAAACCACTACTAAATAATTCATAACCTAACAACCACAATTTCATGCATGGTAAATGAAGAACGATTATGAATTTACTTTATAAAAAATCAAAAAAAGTGTACCTTAGTGGAAGAAAAACTAACATCGTAGAAAAAAAGTGGAAAATCTATAAATAAAACTCCCAGATGACCATGACTACATGCTCTAACATCACAAAATAACTAATGTATCATGAGGTAGGTTGAACGACTTGTGATATATTACATATTACTATATCCCAGAAGATAATATCTAAAAATAACCATTGTACCAAAGAAGGGGTGCGATGAAAAATCACTAATATTTCCTCAATGAATTCCCAACTCACATGATTAAGTTAGAAATGATTGATTCATTTATATAAAATAAATTATATCAAATAATTTCCAAAGGAGTTTATATAGAAATATAAAGTACCTCGAATAAAATTTGTAACAAAATATAAAAAAATTTCAGGTAAACTAATTTTTTTGAAAAAGTATACATTCGATGAAACCAACTTAACACAACTTCAAAACCTTTTATCAATATCTATTTAGGAATAAACATTCAGTTAAACATAAACATACATCCAACAATGAAAGTAAAATATATCTACCTTTACTCATGAGTGTTGAGTTATCCTTCCACTAAGATATCACTTAATGGACCACTTTGACCGCGGTAATTAGCTTCCATATGAATCCCATTCTTTTAATGGGGTACAACAACTCTATTTCTCTTCTAATCCATATGAAAACACAGTACAAAACCATGCCAACCCCATATAAATTTCAATTATGTTCAATCATTTTAGTAAACCTATTATTTTCCTCTAAATAATTAGAAAAATCAATTCAATCCAACCAATAAATTCAATAAAATAAATCATTTTATTGAAACATTTAAATAAGATCCCTTTACCACATTTCAATAAAATCCATTTTTAACTATTTTTTATATCAAGAAGAAAAGCACTCTATACAATAACACCCAATTTGAATGTTTTCCCAAACCTCCAAATAAGAGGTTTTCTAATAAACATTTACCAGACTATTCACAATGAATGTCACACAATGTAACAAATTTAAATCATTCCAATCAGTTCTATATGGATGAGTTGAGAGTAAATACACATACTTTGAGAGTTTCAGAGAAAACCATAAAGGGATGAAGATCACAAATGAAACTGGGTAAAAACTCCATGAAACTTCCTCAGATCACTTCCAATAACATAAAAAATAGATATAATCATAGATGGAATCTATAATAATGGATATAAAAAGAAATTGTGTAGACCTATGAATTCGAGAAGAGCGGCAATGTTCATCTAAGAATGGATAACATGAACTATGGAGAATAATCACATACCTTAATAAATAAGATTCAATGGACCAAGTACATGCTTTGTATCGATTCCAAATCTCATAATAGAGGTTTTCCATCCATCCATATATAATAATAGTGATTTAGGGCTTCATAAGAGGAAAATATAGTCACTTATAAATAAAAAAATTGATTTATCCACTTTTTTATGATCTAATTGTGATCCCATTCATGGTTTATTCACAATATTAAAAAAACTATGTACTGACCATGTATTATCTAAAACCTTGAGACACCCTCACCCAACCTCCATGCATGGTCTCCCTAGCCATGAAAAAAGCGTGCTAAATCTTGTACCTCCACATGCATGGTTTCTTACATGTGATCCATGGTTTTCCTAAACCATTCTCAAATCACGCACAAGAATAAAGGACCTAAAACATTCCAAGAGTTCTCCCAAAATCTCCCAAATGTCACTTTTTATATATATATATACTTGAAATTTAAAAATAAATTGATACATACTAGAAAATATGAATGTAATGTGGATCCTCTATATAGATTCTATTAAGAACTCATCTGCCTTAGGTGCACCCTCTATAGTAAATGTTAGAGGATACATCAACTGGAACTCATGTGTCAATTAAGACTAACTCTTCAAAACCCTCAATGGGTATCTTTTTATACATTTCATAAAGTGATATAATTTCTCACCGAACTACTCTCTGAATTCATTTCCCATTACAATTGGATTCTCAATAGCCACTGATAATGGATCATTTACTTTGATAACCTTTTATCATCCTCTCAATACACATCATTAGGGAGTCATATCTCTACAATGCCAAAAACTCATATTAAGACACATAAAAAAACACTTACACATTACCTAATGGGGAATGATATAAGGTCATCATAATCCATTCCACCAAACCCCACCACAAGGTAAAAACTGATGTGCTATCCCTACCCTTAACCATCCATCTTATATGTCATTGACTACCATGGGTAAACACATTCCAATTATTCATGCTCCTCCTTATAAACCCATTTTTTATTTATGTTTTAATCATATACCATTTTAATTTTAATATTAGGCAAATTTTTCCTTTAAATTTGAAAAATATGAAAAATAATATTTATTTAAAATGTTCATTTCCATGAATGTCAAAAATGATTCATGTCACATAATAATTGTCATTTCCTAAAACAATGTACTAATAATGAAATCTTGTTCAAAATCAGGACAAGAGTCAAATAATTGATATCTTGGAAACTAAATAAATCACAAAACAAGTAAATCACTTAATGTAAAATATTATATAACTATAATAACAATCATCAAGGAAAATAACACAACCCTAGGTACTTGGATTTTCACTTATAAATTGGCTACATAATCTGATGAAAAATATATTAATTAAGGCTCACCTCATCATATTAACCTTAATAACATTCCAAATTATTATCCCTAACAATAAATAAAATATTAATCCTCTGATACCATATTGTGACATTTGGAACTAAGTTCCACATAACGATTCACTGATCTGATTAGATACATGACCCATAACATGCCTCTATATACACCAGATGATTTTATCAAATTGTGAGGGTCTAACGTATACAAAACGGAGAGACTATTCATCCTTTATCAATGTATAAGAAGAATAGAAATAAATATAAAATAACTAATTGATATAAACTATATCTAGGGTAATAGAATAACCAAAAAAAGACCACTATCAAATGATAAACCAAATAAGAAACCACATCAAAACTAAAGTAATAAATTTTCCACATTATAACGTGTTTCGTGTGTCAAATGAAAAAACTAGAAATAAAGACATTGAAAATTCCATGGAGGTCCTGAAACTATGTTTGATTCCACCATCCCTGATCCCTCCAAACATAACCATTTGTAATAGTGATCTCACCATTAACTTGTTTGCAAAACAAGAAGTTTGTCTGGGTCATGGTGAGGAGAGCCATGTTCGGTGTGAGTAAAACCCAATAATACACAACCAACAGAATTGAAAACAATATAAATTTTGTAACATTGTATAAAGTTGTGTAATGAATGAATTATATGTTTTAAATAAAAATTTTACCCATTCAATTATTCATTATTTAAACACATAACAACCCTATATTCCTAATGACCCTTATACCATTAATACATTCATTGGACCATTTCCAATACCAAACAATATCACATAGGGAATCAAAATTCATTATAACAAGGGATTTGATTATCTATAAAATTCAAGTTTATATTTTGCGTTCTTGGTACCACAGTCAAATTCCCAAAAAAGGTGTCCTAAATCTCCATGTATAGCACCCCGTAAAATTTTAATGTAGCAATCCCTATCACAAACCTCATTATTATTACATACGGGATTTTGAAGCATTATTCTTTGTTCCACACATGTATATAATTTAATAACAAATGATATTTTGAAGCATCATTCCATGTACAACACACATAAATCACATATTTCAAAATATCACATACATCAAGAAAAAGAATCATTAATATTATTATCAAACAGTTTCATTAAATATGAATTTTCATTTTAACAAACAAACTAGGTTCATCACTTTAATTCACATGGATTAATAAGAGAATTAACCATTTAATTATTTGTTAAAACATAATAACAAAATTCACAAAACCATTTTGTTTAATTCATTCATCCCATAAATCCATTTATCAATCAATTCATAAACACAATTTTTTATCCATTTCAAAATCCCATTAATTGACCAAATTCATAATTTCAGTATCTTATAATTTCCATAATCAAAAAATTCATTTAATTAGTTATACAATAAATTAATCCAATTCAAGATGTTATTTCTAAACATGTATACTTATTTTTCCTAATTACATACAAACAATAATAATCAAGACAATGAGTTTAAAAATTTATTCCTTCTACCAAATGATCATCGATAAGAATTCTCTAAAATTAAATCCATTATTTGAAGTTGAATGTTAAATTACACAATTGACACTGAGTTATAGAACAAAAATATAGATTGAATATCAATTAGAATAAAACGCATGAAAACCTAAATAAACCTGCTCTAGTAGAGAAAAATTGTATCCTCGTATTTATGAATTGAATGATGGGATTGTGATAAAACAAATAGCTAATAAGATACATACATGAAAAGGTTCATATCTACCCATAAGATATCTGATTTATCATGAATAGAATTCATAAAGACATGTAATCATCATGGGGGGATCAAAAATCAACAGAAAATGAGTTATGGAAGAGTTTGGGTATTTAGGGATATAACATGAGGTTTATAAAATTTTATAATAAATTTTCATAGAAAATACTCCTCTACACACAACTTCTTATACAAGGGTTTAATTTTCAAAACCATGTTCCCTAACCAGGAAACTGTCAAAGGGATTAAATTATTATTGCTAATATGGGGAATAATTTGAAAAAACATGTTCTAACAATGAAATCCCCCTCTATATGCGGTTTCATGTTTTTTGGGGTAGTGTACATGTTTTGGAAAAACCATGCACCGAACATGTGCTACCCAAAAAATATTATAAAAGACATCAATTTAACCCAAAATCCACTAGGTTAAATCCCAAACAAGATATACTCAAAATAAGGAAATATATTACCTAAAATTTGGGATGATGTATCTTCCGAAAAGGACCTGATCATTTGTCACATCATATAAGGTGTTCCAACATCACCCATCATCATGTTCTATAGCTGGCTCACGATTCATCATAAACAAGCATCAAATATCATATCATTTATTATAAATTATAATCTAGATTTTTTCACTATAAATCCCTTGAATAACTCTTGCGAAATCTTCGGCACATAAATTTTGGATATTCAAATTCCATTTCATTTTTAAAAATAAGTTTCTTAAAAAAATAAGCAAAACATATTGAAAAATAGATTTTACATTGAATAAAAATTATAAATTTTATATGAATTCAAATTTATAATAATTGTTATGATGGTTAGAAAATCATTTATTACTCTATGAATTATAATATAAGATTTATTTTATCATTGGTAACAAAAAAACATTCCATAAACAATATATAAAAATAATCCAATTTAAAATACAATTAATGAAATTGAGAATTGAAATATAATAAATATTAAATTTCTTTTATTTATAGATAAATAGAACCATAAAATAATTTATAAAATATTTAAATAGAGGAGAACAATTTATAAAATGAATCATTAAAACAATTTAAAAGATATTTTTATAGTAAAGTGTCCTTTACCATGAATCTAGATAATCTTATAAATTCATTAACATCATAAATAGTATTGATGAATTAGAATTTTAATTTCATAAAAAATATTAAATTGAATTATTCCTTTAACCATGATAAAATTAATCACAAAATTAAATAAGTTCACTTCAATTATTTTGATTTTATTAGAATCATTTTCCATAATGAAATCTCTAAGTCTACTCTAGTAAAATATTTCATTACTCACTATAATCATTTAATATTATAATTTCATAATTATAATATATATATATATATATATATTAATTTTATAACATACCATGGGAAATTTTTATGAAGAATGAACTATGATACAATCATGTGGATAATAATCCATACGTACCCATGAGTAACATTTTAATTTTTCAATTATTGTGATTGAAAGATGGAAAGTAATTTTTTTTAATTGTAGAATTATAATTACATTATTAATACCAATTTATTTATTTAATTAAACTTATAAATATATATCATTATTAGTATGCGGTTATGGAAAATGAATCACCATACATGGTTGTGGTGGTAGTCCCTACCTATTCATGAATGACATTGTCTGTTAAAATAGATGGAGAGATAATATAGTATTTGATAAATTATATTTTAACAATGATAAATATGTATTTAATTTATTATATAATCACTAAATTCATAATTATAAATATACATTAGATTTGATGATTGCAAAATATTGACATCAGTTCATTAGGTGGTAGTCTACCATACACACAAATGAGGGTATCATTTCTAATTTGATGGAAGAGGAGATTGATATAGGTTGTTAAATTTTAAAAAATGTATATTATTTCTATTAATTTTAAAATCTTTCATTATATCCATGTTCATTGAATAAATATTGTATCGTTGATGAGAAAAAATTTAAGATAATTATTTCAAATTTAAAAACAATAAATTGATTACATTTACAAAAATAATTAATATTTCAAAATATAATTTAAAAGAAGACATGAATTTGTTTTGTATATATGTTAAAAATATAATTATAATTATTCCAAGAGAAACACTATTTTGAAATTCCATTACATAAAAGGTTATAATGGGTAAGATTGTTTCCCTTGGATGAAAAGAGGTCATGTATTATAATTTTTGAAGATTATGGATACTATATTGTAATAAAATAAAATTTAATTCATTTTAATGGAATCTTTTAGACTTATTTAATTATTTTTAAAATTAATTAACCCATTTTCCTTTACTATTGTATCAAAACATGCTCTTATTCTTATTCATAAGATATAAAAGTATAATAGATATGTTTGAAAAATTATTATCTCCTAATTCAAAATATGTAATCAATTATTAATGATTAAAAATGCATAAGATTTATATTTTAATTTAATATTAGACTTAGAAAAAGTGATGAAAACTATTTTTATAAAAATCTGATTTCAATTAAAAATTTTCTGAATAAATACATGCATGAAATTCCTTTCAAATAAAATCGATCATTTGATTTTAATAAAAATATATTAAATTTTTTTATAACTAATAAAAAACCCATATTTTTAAATTATTAATAACTTAAAATATAATATGTTTTTCAATTAAAATGTTTATTGAAAGATAAATTTTTATTATAAAATTAATAATTTTACTATATTTTTTTTATAAATTTAAAATAAAATATATGCACAATTTTCAAAAAAGGTATATAATTTGATAAAATTAATTTTTATTATTCACTAATAAAAAAACAATTACCATTTTCGATTTTTTTTAAGAATAATGTATTTTTTGAAAACTAATTTCACACTTCCTATGAATTTATTAGTAATTATTTCTTGGTTAGGTCCATTATATATAAATTTATTAATTTTTATAATGATGTACATACATTCTAATTCAACAACCACATTTTAAAATTATGTTTTATAAAAAATATGGTGTAGTTTATTTCAGTTTAGTGTTGTGTGCCATACAAGTTATCAAGGGAATGTCCTTTATTAAAATATCATAGTGTCACATTCTCTAAATGTTAAATTAATTGCGTCCTCCCCATATAGAAATGATCAATTTTATTAATGGTTTTCCATATGAAATTATCATTGTTGAAATCTCAAATCCTCAAATGGGATAATAAATGTTTATCTTAAAAGGAGGAAAAGCAAAATATGAATAACATCAAGAATTAATTTTCTTCAAAGTATGAAATCATTATTGGGAAGTGAAAATATTTAAAAAGGTAAAAATATAATATCTTAATAATGATTTATATTTATATAAACCTTTGATCATATGAAATTGAATGATCACGAGAGTGGTACAGAACAAAAAATTCATCAAAAGGGCTATGAAAAGGTAATAAATTCATTATAACTAATGGTGATTAGATAAACTTTTTTCCATTATCATTTTCCTAGTGTTGAGGAATTCTATTAACATATAGGGTATGAGTATGAGTATATATTATTTCATGGAAATTATAATTTCATCCTTTAATCACTGTTGACTAAAATTTCTTCATTTTTTAGAATAATGTTAATTCAAGATGACTTTTTTATTCAAATAGAACTAAAAACATATTCCATATTATGATATACTTCCAAAAATCAATTAAAAGCAATTTCACATGTATGTTTACATTAAAAAAAATAGTTGGAATAAGGTAAGGTAACATAAAAAATTGATAAATTTTAATATAATAAAATAATAAATTTAACTGGAAAATTCAACAATATCACTTACTTTTTAACGTATATATTTTTATAAAAATATATGATAAAATTTTTTCAAATAATTACAAACAAGAATTTGAACACAAATATTATAATGATTAAATCACATATTATTCCTTCATAATTTTATGACTATATTCAAAAAAAATCATAAACACATAAAGTATCATTAAAATATCATATAATATAGTTTTATAATTTCATGTATATGATAAGTTGTTTCATTATTTTCTTAAATCATAATTTTTTTTAAAAACTATATTTCAAAATTTATTCTTGAAAATAAAATGCTATATTTCACAAAATATTTCCATTTAATAAAACTATTTAATGATCATATAGTTGTTAAAATTATCAAATATAATAGAAAAACATAATCAAAAAATAAATTTTTAATACCATTTTAATCTAATTGATAATACATATTTTAATTAATTTATTAAGTAGGTCATTTATATAATTTCACATGTAGTGTTGTGGTAGGAGATTTTCCATTACCAACATTTAGTAAGTGTTTCATGCCCCATTACCTTTTTGGATGTGTGAATTTGTCACCATAACAACATCATTTTCTATAAATAAAAATTTATTAATATAATTCCAATAAAATTTCTAAAAAAAATTATGAACAACATGAAAAATATCATTAATCATAAAAAATAATTTCAATATAAAAGGCTTTTGATATAGATAATTTTTTCACATCATGAAATAAACCAAATAGACTATCATTTCAGTGAGATACAGAACAGTTTATCCCAATCATTTATTAATCCCATTATCATATGTATTTAAATGACCAACTCCAATTTTTTTTTAATTATTCGCTACACCACCTTTCAAAGGTATAATTTCTATCTGAAATTTTATTACACGTTTTGAAAATATAGAATGCTATTGGATACTAATTTATTGTTTCATGATACTCATATCATTTATAATATATCATAATATCCACTATAAAAACATAATTAATTCATTTTTTATCTTAATTAATCAATAATTCATTATAATTTTATTTCTTAATTTATTATCTATGTAAAAAAACTTTTTCAAATATTTATTAATGACTCATAAATATAAATTCAACCTTGTTTCATATTAAGAAAAAAAATTAAGCCTAATATGTAGATATAAGTATCTTCTTTTTTACAATTTATATCCCCTATAACATCCTACGTGTAGTGGATATGTGAAAAAATGAAATAGTAATGTCCTTGGTTTTATTTAAATTATAGAACGCGAAGGATGGGATGATATTTTAAAATAAAATAAAATAAATACAATTTTATTTATTAATTGTTGAATCACTTAATGGTGTTAGATAGATCAAATATATTCTTTCTAGTGATTTGGATGTGAAGAAATCTTTCAGAATCATTTGACAAATATTTTTTCAAGACTATAAATATTTAAGTCAATTATAGTGGATATTAAATTAATGTTATATGAGTTTCCTTTAATAATGTTATAAGATCTATAATCTCAAAAAATTAACATTGTCAAAACATGAAATGAAGTATTTCAGGGAAAAATAACAATGGAACCTATGATGACAATGAGCATAGAAACTATATCTTATAATTATAATAAAATACTAACAAATAATTATAATAACTTTAAAAATAATAAATAAATTAACATAATAGTGTATTTAAATACATTATTCTTATATCATATAAATATAGAAAAATTATTCCAAAATAATCCTTCACGTAAATCCTTAATGTTACAAATACAATAACCCAACAAAATGATTCCAAAAATATCATATATTTCCTTAAAATCATTATATATAATCTCGAACTGTGTCTATCTAAGATAATTAAAATTTTATGAACCTTAAACTCATAACCCCATGATAGAATCTATTACAATTATAGTAATGTATCAATAAATTATAGAAATATCCAAAACAATCTAAACCCTATTGTAATAAAAACTATAGTGAACTGAGCTTTAAAAATATCTATAATAGATTATTTAGATTGGAAACTAGAATCATTAATTCCCAAATATCATTTATAATTAGTGTTTAATATAATAATTTTATATCACTTACATAGAAAACCCTTATATTACTATTTTTTAACTTATACTTAATATCAAATTTTTATTATAATTTATAAAATTTAAAATGAAGTATGTATGATTTTCTTATCCAATCATTATATATTTTAGGATTATTTCTTATTTCTTTGTACCCAAAGATAATACTAAGGTACAAAAAAGTCTAAAACATGTTATGAGGACAAATCATTTAGTATAGTATATAAAAATTCTGAGATAAACTTATTAATCTATTTTAAATAAATGATATCAAAAAGAAGGATTTCATTTAAAATAAAAATCCTTTGGCTGAAAAAATGATTTACATATACATGAATGATAATTTAATCCAAATTTTTTTATCATATATTTTATAATAAAACATAAAAGGAAAATAATAATCTATTAGGTTTTATAGAAAACATAATAACCCATGGAAAACATTTTCTTATGAATATACATCTTTATAATAAAATGGAAAAATCCTTACATTAATTACTAAATTACATTTTGAAATAAAAATATTTCCATAAAAACTCATTATAAATTATATTATTATAATAGATGTTATATTGGAAATCATATTCATATAACCATTTCTAATAACCATATAATTATAATAACCATATGGACAACATCTAATATAATTATCTAGGTAATAAAATATTTAACCAATGCATTGATAAACTATCTGGGACCACACATTGTATAATATATATCGGTATCAGTTACCATCATTATTCGTACTGATGATAACCATCATCATAAACAATTATTATGTTCCATATAATGAATAAATATTTTCATTTACACAGATTTTCATCATATACTACATTAGAAATTTTTTTAAAACTATTTGAAAAATTTAATTCGATATCAAAATACCCATTTATTTTAAAATATCATAACTATAAATAAAAAAATTACAGAACAATGAAGAGAATCATTGATATTAGGAAATTATGAAATATTATATTTGAATCTTAATATAAAATAATTTTTATAAAGGTTGGAATATAATATAACTTTTTATACTTAATAATTTATCATTGTTATTATCTTTTGTAATGTATATCAAATCATTCCATATTAAATATATTAAAAATATTCATTCTAAAAAAACATTAAATTAAATTAAAATTTTATATATAACTTACTTTATAATTTTTATATATCCATATAAATAAAGCAATAAACTAATTTTATCTATATGTACATGGAATGTAAAAATTACATACTAAATCACTAAAACATTTAAAAAGTGTTTTTTAATGTAAAGTGTCTCTTACCTCCATCAAGTAAATTATTAATCATCATAAAAATTAAAAATAAATTAATTATATAAAATATTAAAAAAATGGTAATGACTATTTTTATGATTATATAATCACATACACGATATATCATGTTCATATTAGATGTTTCGATGAAATTTGGATCATATGCCAAAAGAATTATTATGTATGTTAACTATGGTTCAAGGGGACGTTATCCCATAATATATAGATTATTAATTAATAGATACAAATAATATTTATACATCAATTATCAATTTATTCCAAACATGGAATATAGTTATGAAAAATGAATTGTGTTACATTCATATAGACGTTGAGCCCTACATATGGATGGGTAATGTTAACATTATTCAACAACAATGATGGAGATACAAAAATTGTTGTTTAAAAAAAATAGAGTAATCAATACATATTATATAATACATTAGTTACTTTAATAAAATTACATATATTTTCCAATTGATGTGGCGATTGAAAATAAATCACATTGCTTCGTGGAGGTGGTAATCCCTATATGCACATCAATGATGTTGTCGTCTTAAAAATAATGGAATGGTAATAAATAAGATAATATATTAACATCCAATAATGATACATATAAAATTTATATCATATATAAACATTAAAAACAATTTATAACTGTCCACGAGATTTGGTGATGGAAAATGAATTGCATCGATTCATGAGGTTGTAGTACTCCATACACAAGAACAATAGTTTTGACTCCCATTTTATAGAAAAGTAAATGTATAAATGATGTGAACTTGGAACTAAAAAATATAATAATATTTAATATACTGGTGTTATTATTTATTCAATATGGAATAAATGTTGATTGTGGTGGATGGATAAATAATACTAAAATATTCAATAAAAAGATAGACTTCTTCTTCCGAGAGGCTCATTATATTTCCAAATTAGGATATCTATAGTCGGTATTATATCAATAAAAATACCTATATAATTTTTAAATGTAATATAGTATTGGATATTCATATTTGATGGATAAATATAATGTTTTCATATGTTTTTAAAAAGTGGATATGTGGTTAATGTGGATGAGAGAGGGGAGGGTAATTCTAGGGATTTCTCATTTTAATAAATTAATTAAAATAAATTTTATGTTCTAAATGGATAAAAATTGAACATGATTCTACTATATGATGAGTTTTATTTGAAATAAAATAATTCATTATATATTGGACAATTTTATATGATGTTTTCACACTTCAACTCTTAAACACATGTAAATTTTTTTAAACAATGACATTTATAACAAAGTGCATACTAATTTAGGGGCCAATATAGTTACTATCATAGGATAATTGAAACAGAAATGGATGAAGTATGATATTATTAACTACATTCATATATGTTTCCAAACAATAGTTTTTCATTTGATTTTGTTTTAATTTAAAAAATTAATATTTAATATAATGTTTCATTAATGTCATTTTTATACAATTTGTTTAATTGGACATTTAAATCTATAATTAATAATTGTAATTTAATTATAAAAAATTCAAAAAAAATCTATCATTTTAATCTAAAAAACACCTAACTAAAAAATATTAAAATAAAATTTTATTTATGAGTTATAAAATCGGTTATTTTATGTTTCAATTTTTTGAATAAACATCATATGAGTATTGTGTTGGAATTTAAGATATTCATATAATCACTAATGTTTATAAACATATTTAAATGATAATAAAAATAATTTATCATGATAAATTTTATACAAAAAGATATGTAAATTATATTTATTTTATGAATTCGAATTTCATAAAAAAATCACATATCATTTTGACTATTATTTACCTAAAATATTTTAAAGGTAAAAGTAATTACCATAGGGAAGATAAAGGTAATATATTATAAAATTTAATGATTATTTATGAAATTTAGTCATCATAAAAATAATGTTCCATGTGACATGGTATCATTTTAATATATGTCATATTATTTTTACCCTTAATTAAACCATGTTACTTTTATCGGTGTAAAAATATGTAATATGATTACTTTCCAAAATGATATGAAATAGAAGGAAAATGTTTCAAAAAAATTGAAAATTGTAATTAAAAATATGGAATACATTTTTTACGATTGAAATTAGATAACTAGAATAATTTATTTTAAAATAATACCCTTGAAAATAGGAGAAAACATTTTTTTAGAAAGAAATGAAATATTGATTTCATAAATGTATTTATAGTAAACTAATTTGGAAAAATTATTAAAAGGACAAAAATTGTATTATTATTAATTAAAATATATTATTAAAATTTTAAAACAAATACAGAATATAAATTTTCTTTTTACTAAACTAAAATAAATTAAAATTTTCAAAAAATATTTTTTTTCACTATTATTTAAAAAATTATATATTTATGAAAATTAATAAATTTTCACCATAATGTAGTTTTGATACATTCATAGTTAAAACTATACAACTTTTATATATAAAATTTATTAAGGATTCATAAACTAATTAAAATATTCACACAAAAAAATAAAATAGATACCATTTTAGATAATGAAATTTCGATGAAGAATCATTCAATTGTACAAATTGAGTTAATATTTCCCAATAAATAATCAATAAATTTGTACTTATTAACACACTTATAATTACTTTATAATTAAATTAATCCAATTCATACACTCCAAAAAATGTAAATGTTATAAAAATGTTATATTTAAATAAAAACACATTATAGTTCATTTTAGTATAGTGTTGGGTGTTATAAAAATAATCAAACATACTGCATTTTTTTAATATTATTTAATTTAAAATGTCAGTTTTATACAAATTAATATACTCTATACACATTTTAGATACATATATGTCTTCTATATGTTTATTGTGATTCATTTGGGGTTGGAAACTCACCCCCCTAAGTTCATGGGCTAGATGAATCAATCCATTCACCCTTGTTTAGATTAGATTGTTTTAGTATTCACTAATGTAACGTCCCAGATCAGGAAGCCACCCAACGGGTGCCCCAAACCTGGTTGGTCACATGACCTCAAGTGCATTTCCCCAAACACCAGAGGCTACTTACTAGCAGTGATGGCCGAGGTCTTATAGTAGGGAAACAATGCACTCATTTGTTGAAGTGTAGCAAAGTAGAAAAGATAAACAACATGCAACAGTGGAAGAAGTAAGAAATATATAACTGAAAAGGAAAACTGAAGTAAAAGATAACCAGTAGTCATATATATAAAATTTCAGCATGCCACCAATTCTAAGAATGTAGTCAGAACAGGATACACTGTAATACAATACAATACAACTCAAAGTACACTATATAACCAAAACGAAACAAAGTAGAGTAAACTGAACATAGTATCAACACAAGCCTATGATCAGTCCCATGCTCTCCTACTCCTTTTCTACAATCCTGTAACTATATAAAAACACTTTCCCCGGTGGACACCTGTAGCAATATAGTCTATTTGGGCTGAAGGCATGACCCAAACAGGGTGTCAGAAATAAATCACATTAGGCACCCACCAATGGTCTGTGCCCAACTGTCCATAAAAATGTGTAACAACAGTGTGGAAAAGTAAATGTAGTAAACTAGTAAGTACTCAAAAGTAACTATCAGTGGCAGTTTCATTTCCATTTTAATTATTACTTATTACTTCCATGAATGTGCTTCGTCTTGGCATGTACAAAAAAGAAAAGCACCACAAAGAATATTTTAAATAGTATTGTCCTCAGACATACAATCCTTACCATCATGAAATGGAATAAAATACATGCAGGTAATTGCCCTCAGGCATAATGATCATTGACCTCAAGCTTATGTGAACTTTCTCTCAGGCACAGAAACTACTGCCCACAGGCAAAAAAAAGGTTACCCTCTGGCTAACCAAACACTTCCCTTAGGAAAATAGAACACTTCCCTCAGGCTAATAGATAATTTCACACAGGATAATAGAACCGAGATGAGCCCACAGCATAAAAAAAATTTATATAAAATTTCTCTAAAGAAAATGAAATGCATAAAATAATCATGTCATACCCACGGGTATCCTGGAAAAATGGCTAAACAGTGGAACGCACCCCCGTGGTGGTCCTGGATCCAAGAAGTGATCACAAAGAGTAGTTTAAACTTATCATAAGATTTTCTACACAATTCTAGATATCTTTTCATCAAAGGCATTATCTATACGACACCCCAACCATGGGCGCGTAGCACAGTGGTACAAAAATTTAACATAATAGTTGAAAGGAATGTCAGGCCTCCTGCCTTGATCGTCTCTGATCGGTATACGTGAACTACACCTCCCGAATCGTCCAAGAATGATGTAGATCTGGGATAAATGAATTCTCATTCAAACATAAATAACATCCCATTGAGGAAGAATTGGTATGGAAAAGCTCAAGGAGAGGGGATGGCTTACCCGTACGGTCCCAACGTGATCGATGGAGATGAAATATGATTCCTGGTGCATGATCGGGTGATCCTACATGGTTCAGACATTCTCCTGAGTTCCAAAATGAACTCAAAGACTCCTATATTTAATTGGGAGGCTACTGCCTATTTTAAGAAAAAATAACAAACTACACAGCATGTACTCTCAAGTACATGGTGTGTACTTTTCAATTTTTAAACTGTTCATATGAATGTTTCTTTCCACCATGGAAATGTTAATCCGTTGACATGAGTACACAAATTCTAATCCTGATTACATGGAGTGTACTGTCACTCTACTAGTGGCTACCTCTACCTCCTTACTCTTCACCAACCGACTGATTACAGGGCATGTAAATACAAGGTACATGTTGTGTAGTCAGTTTTTACACTCTTCACTGACGAAACACCTACACACCCTGTGTACTAATCCTACACGGCTAAAGTACACAACATGTGGAAAACTACACAGCGTGTACACACAAAATTTGGGATTTTCCCAAATTTTCTTTATTTTCTCAAAAACACATAAGGAAAAGTGAATATAAGAGACCCATACCTCAAAAAGAAGAACCAGTTTCTTACAAATATCCCCCTTAAAGAAATTCTTCCCCAAATTTTCCTTCCAAGGGTAGAGAAGATAAAGATCAGAATAGTTCTAGCCACTGAGCATGTACGTTGGTCTTCGGCTCTTAAGTTTCTTCCTACACTTGGCCATGATTCCATAGCACCCGAACGAGAGGAACTTACCGGTCTCGGAGAACCTTCGTGCTCCTATCAACAATACAGATCTGATGCTCCTCAAAGGATGAATCAGCCTGAACCTCAACCTCTTCAGGATGAAAAACGTGAGATAGGTCTGAATGATAGCGGTGCAGCGAAGATACATGGAAGACACCGTTCAAGGCCCTGTACCTCTGGGGTAACGACAACTGGAAGGAAACCGAACCGAATCTCTCCAGAATCTCAAACGGCCCCACTTACCTCGGTGAATGTTTACCCTATCTCATTATCTACCTATGTATCATCCTCGGCGACAAAGATAAGAAAACCTGATATTTGACCACTATCTCCAAAGGTCATCTATGGAGATCAAAGTTAGTGTTCTGACGGGACTGTGTGGTAGCCATCCACTTTTGAATCAACTTGACCTGCTCTAAAGTCTCCTGCACGATACATGGCCCCAGTAAAGCTGCCTCACCTTCCTCCAACCAGTACAAGGGTGATCGGCATGGCCTACCATATAAATCCTCATAAGGTTACATCTCAATATTTTCCTGAAAACTATTATTATAGGAAAACTTGACCAGGGGTATATGGTTCTCCCAAGAGCCCCCAAAGTCTAGGACGCATGCACGCATCATGTCCTCTAGCACCTGTATCGTACGCTGTGACTGGCCATCCGTCTGAGGGTGGTATGATGTGCTCAGAAGAACCTATGTACCCAGTGTCCTCTGAAAACTCTGCCCGAAATGAGAAGTGTTGTGGGTGTCCCTATCAAAAACGATAGAATGAGGGACCCCATGAAGAAGTACTACCTCTCGGATATAAATCTTTCTGAGATCGTCCACACTGAAGGTATCCTTGATTGGAAAAGATGAGCTACCTTTATTTGTCTACCTACCACAACCCACACAGCATCACTGACTCGAGGCTTCCTCGGCATCCCTATCACAGAATCCATCACAACATCATTCCATTTCCACTCCAGAATAGGTAACTGCTATAACAGTCTGGCTGGCCTCTAATGCCCCACCTTCACCTGCTGACAGATGGAACTTCACATAAAAAAAGCTACCTCTCTCTTCATACTCATCCACCAATACTGACGCCTCAAGTCATAGTACATTTTGGTAACTCTAGGATGCACTTCCCAGGATGAAGCATGAAACTCCCACTTTATATCTTCATGTATATCCCTTGGAATCCACACTCGTCCATGGAAGTGCATTACCTCATCAATGCCTATCATCCATCTAAGAGGAGGGTCCTCACTTTCCACCTACTCCTGTATAAGTAGGCCTTCTGAATCTGATAGTTATCTCATCCTCACACTATCCATGAGGGTATGAGTCACAACTAAAGAGGAAAGATAGGTTTTCCCCTGACTATCATGCACTTCCAAATGTATCTTAGAGAAAAAATCCATAAGATGCCACTTACCACTAGCCTCTCACACTGCCTATGTCTGAGTCTTCATACTCAGCGCATTAGCTACTGCATTACCCTTACCAAGTGTATAGACAAGATCAATGTTGAAGGACTGAAGGTATTCAACCCACCTTCATTGTCTTAGGTTCAAGTCACATTGAGTAAAGATGTATTTGAGACTTCTGTGGTCAGTGAAAACCAAAAAATGCTCTCCCATGAGGTAATGTCTCCAACATCACAGTTCATGAACAACTAAAGCCAACTCGACATCATGCGTCTAGTAATTTATTTCATGTGACCTCAACTGCTGAGACCCGTATGCAACAACTTGATCACCCTACATCAACACTGCTCCCAGCCCAATACCTGATGCATCACAGTAAACTGTATAGTTCTTCCCTTTCTCTGGAAATATCAGGACTGGGGATGATGTCAACATTCCCTTCATCTCCTGAAAGGATGTCTCACAATCTTTTGACCAAATGAACTTAACTCCCTTCTTAGTTAAAACCATCAATGATACTCCTAAGTGGGAGAAGTCCTGTATAAAATGATTGTAGTAACCATCCAGCACTAAGAAACCCTGTACCTCAAAAGCTTTCTTGTGATGCTCGGAGGAAACTACTTCTCTCACCTTCTTTAGGTCTAATGAAACTCCTGCCTCTGAGATAATATTACTCAGGAAGTGAATCTGGTCAATCCAAAAGAGGAACTTTGACAACATAACATATAGCAGATGCTCTCTCAGTATAATCACTACGATCTCTAGATGGGTGGAATGGTTGTTTCAAGTGTGAGAATACACCAAGATGTTGTCCACGAAGACTACCTTGAAAGAATATAGATATAAGTGAAGCACACGATTAATCAGATCCATGAAAACTACTTGTGCGTTCGTTAGTCCGAATGGGATGACCAAGTACTCGTATAGACCATATCTGCTCTGAAAAGATGTATGCGGTACATCAGTTCGTCTAACACATAACTGATGATATCCAGACCACAAGATAATCTTCGACAACACTTTTTCTCCTCAAAGTTGATCAAAAAGACCATCAATACTAGGTAATGGATATCGGTTCTTGATCTTCAACTGGTTCAGCTTCCGATAATCCACGCAGAGTCTGAGGGTACCGACCGCCTTCTTAGCAAATAGGACAGGCGGACTCCAAGGAGAAGTACTGGGTTGGATGAAACCCTTTGAATCTAACTCCTCCAACTGCCTCTTGAGCTCCTATAACTCAAGAGTGGCTATCCTATAAGTAAGAATAGACACCAGTGCCGCTCTTGTAACTAGCTCAAATGAGAAATCCACCTCACGCTTTGGAGGTAGACCTGAAAATAAGTCCAAGAAGACTTCCCAGAAATGATCATCCACGGGAGGGAAATCCTTCTGACAAGTTCCCAAATCATCTAGATAAAATCTCCCAATGTAGGCTGTCACACCACCTTTCCCACAATTCTCGTGTCTAGCTCGGCTCACCTAGACATCCCATTAGCCCCAGTATAGAAACTCTCCACCCCCTGGTGACGTGAAACTCACCTTAAGATGATAGAAATTTAAAAAGTTCTGAAAGGAAACCAACCGGTCCATCCTATGAATGAAATCATAAGCTGTCATCTCTAAGACATAAAGGTCCAATAAAAAGTGAAATCCACCAATCTCTAGGGGGAACTCCCTGCACATACGCACACCTTCTGTTCTAAACCCCAAAAGAGTGTTTAGCGTCCTAATATTCGAAGAAGAAGAAATACAGAGCTCATGGATCTCCACAATGAGTACATATATAAAGATATGTGTAGATCCCATATCGAAAAGTAAAGAAGACAAAAATAAAGCAAGAAGAATAGTACCTCTGACAGTAAAAGGTCCGGGATCCTGCTCTTATTGGGAATGTTGCACTGCATATGCCTGCCCAGTGTCGTGGCCCTACCAGATAGCCTGGGTACCCTTAGCTGACCCGTCATGTGGCCTCTGAGATCCTGGCATCTGGCTACCATAGCCACAAACACCATCTCCGCTTGCACACCCTGATGTACCTCAATTTATCGAATGGTAAGAAGATGCTGGTCCTGATCCAGCACACAAAGTCTGTACAGAACCACTCTCACTAGCCATAGGTAGAAGCACCCTGCAAAAATGTTGGAGATGGTCCATCTTACTGCATGCTTGGCACTCTAGTGGGTCACGTGGACACTGAGGTCACATGTGCCCCTCTCTGCCACACTGGTTTCAAATGACCTGGACACCTGAAGTATTCTTCTAGAAAGTACTACCACCATGAATGAAATCCATCTGACAATTCCTCTTACCAGTAAAAATAGTACACGAAACTAGTATTGAACCACACTGGGCAACACCACTAGCTTCCCGCAGGTTCCGCTCGGTAATCAATGAGTTTTTGACAATAACATGTATGGTAGGCAGCCTGAAAACATTCATCAGTATAACGACCCATACATTACATACATTGTTATTACTTCATTATTGAAGCACACTTATTACAACATATAACAAAACCAGGAAAGGACGGTATAGGTATAGTGTCTTTAGAAATTGGGAAACATAAACAACTGGTTCATAAAGCGTCTACAATGTCTCCCATATATTTCCTCATATCTATAGTCCCTTTTGGCATATCTTACTTAATAACCTTTTTCCTGACACGGGGAAAGAAAACATACAAAAGAGTGAGCTCAAATTCTCAGTAAGGGTAAACAAAAGAAATGTCAATCACATCATATACATAATAACATATTTTTTTGGAAAACATAACCTGCAAAAGAAATCATTATTTCATAACATGAGATAAATCATAGTAGTGAAATATAATCCCAATAATCTTAACATGAAACATGAAACTTTGTGGCATACACACATAATTATATAGAATCATTTCTTATTAGTCAAGAATCATTTCCAAGACTATCTTAGTGGACAAAGTCCATTTCTGAACCGAGTTCACTCCTCATTTCAGTCCTGTTTCACTGAACCGGTTTAACCTTCCATTCCAACCATGTCTATCTCATGACATATAAAATCTTTACCCAATGCATTGGAGGGAGATATAGGTCACACCCATATCATAATGATACCGTTATTATGTGTGACACAAAATCATAAACCATACATCATAGCATAACCCATGTAATAAAAATGTGAATCATAAACATCGTGACATCAGAAAACAATTCATATAAGGTAAAGGAATTCATAAAAATATTTCTATCACAACATAATCAAATTCATGTAATAATAGGGATAGAAACAGAACCCTTTATTATCTTAGATGGAAAATAATTTTGATAAAACACTTGAACTCCATTCTTGAGAAAAATATGCCTTCTACTTCAAAAACAATTTTCCTTTGTTAAGATGTCATACAATTATAAACTAAAAGAATTTGATTAAAAATAAACTTGAAAACTTTTAACGTAAGCTTCTTGGAAATAATGTTTTAAAATTCCATTCATTCGGTATAAGGTAAAAAAACATTCTTCTCGTACTTTTGTCGGAAAAGTAAAAAAGTACCTCGTACGAAAAACGACAAAAGATTCCTTTCATATCATTTACTAAAAATTCCCCAAAGGGTAAAATTTGATTTAAAAAATTGTAGGTGGATAGAAATAATATTACATATTGAGGAAACATGGATGTGGATGATAAAATACACCCCAGTAAATACCAAAGTATAAACAATCGCCAATAAAAATTAGATTGTGATATTTCCCTTACCTTAGGTCCGATTTGCTTCGTAAGTGTCCGAACCTCCTGTATAAAGATTTAAATAATGTTATTGACTTATTCCAGAATCATACATATTGTTATGATATCATATATAGTCATATTCTTCGCTTCTTATTAGTAATATTTCATTACTACTTGTTATTCGGGTGTTTATTACTTTTTGTTCTTATGCGTGTTTGGTCGAATAAATTCTTATTTTTATATTTAGGTTATAGATACCTCTTTTTCAAAATTTTATTAGTGTAATATATGTTATATCCATTCATTAAATTCATTTATATAATCATTATGCAATGAAGATCATGTAGAACGTGTCGCATCACATCGTGGAGACAGTATTCCGTACGTACGCACGAGCGATGATATCGTTCCCATGATCATGGAATTGTATTGGAGTGTATACTATTTCAGAATCAATATCACTTTACAATAATCATATATAGTCATTATTTACACCATTATACCCATACAAGTAAGGTGGTTTAAAATAGATTACACCACGGCGTGGAGACGGTATTCCGTACGTACGCACGCGCGGTGATTTCATTTTCCGTAGGATGGATAGATGGTGAAATAGGGTTGTTTTATACTTATAATAAAATATCAGTATATGAGTGATAATTATGTTATTACTTCATAATGAAACAACTAAAGAAGAATTAGTGGAAGAAGAAATAAATATGAAAGAATCGGTAACAGACATTACCTCTTCTTTGAAGTGCTACTATGAGACCTCCTTTTAGGGCAATAAAATTTGTCATTGAAGATGACTAAGAAATATAGGATGTCTCTAGGGAAGTGGATAGGAGAAAGTGGCAGGGGTTGGCCGAGCTTGAAGGCTCAAAGTCATGTGAGGAAGAGAGGGAGGAGGTGCCCTTTTATAAGGGAGGAGAGGGGCACCTTTGGAATAACTAAAACAATTATTTTATTATAAAGTCAAATTCGATTTTTAATATCTCAAAATTGATATATTTCGAAGGTAATGTGGGTATGGGTCGAAATACTCTCATCCAATAGAATTTAGACAAGTTTAGGTTTCTATTTTAACCTTATCATTTAGATTTAACATTAAGTTAAATAATTTTACTTTTATCATGTCTTCTTGTGTTCTTATACTATAGAGTTAATAAACTTACTATAAGCAGCCAAACAAACCCCAAGTTGTTTATTATTAATATATATAACCTTATATAAGTTATTTGGCCTATCCTTAGGTTTTTAGGAATATAATAACAATTACTAATATAATATTTATTTTAAAAACTATTTTATGTCAATTTTGACACTATTTAGTAATTGAATTTTGTGAAAATCATAACAGAATGATTAGTTAGAAAAAAGTTAATTAAATCAATAATAACATGTAATAGTAACCTATAAAATTTGTGAAATTCATAAAAAGTCTCAAATTACATTTATTTTGGTATTTATAACATCATTTATGTCAATATTTCATTAATAAGATAATTACTGCATCATCCTTGTGTCATAAATAAATTAAATTATTTAATGTCTAAAAATTACAAATAAAATACCATTATGTAGGAAATATTTTTAGATTTCTAATGAATATTTATAGTCGAATTTATCTTGTGTATAACCTTATATTAAATATTATTTACTTATTAAACTTTGATTTTAACTATTTTAACCCTTCTTTAAATAAATTAATAATAAATGTCCTAATATAATCCAAGTGGTCCTAAATGGTCATATTTTATTCCTAAGTTTTTTTTGGTCGAATTACAATTATCCAATAGAATTAGGACATGTGTTAGGGTAATAATAATATCATTTTACCCTTAATTACCCTATTTACTTTTAACCGTGATAAATAAAAGTAAACAGTTACAATTCACCAAAAATTATTTTCATCTCATTGAACCACATTTTAATTACTGACATCAACTGTGTCTTTCAGATTTTTGAAATTCCACTCACAGAAGTGGAAAATTATGTTTTATGAAAAATTCAGTTTTTTTAACTACCACTTAGTGGTTTCACTATTCATCAAAAATTGAAAGTTTTCAGAAAAATACCAAAATTTCACCCTAGGCTAATTTTGATATTCCGAATCCAAAATTGAAGTCCATTTTGAAAAATAAAATTTATAAAATTTCAAAACGTCGTTATTACTATTCATAACGGCTAGTTTTAATAATATTTTAATAGCATATCATTGTTTAGTGAAACTCGGTATTGCGTACGATGCAAGCTATCGAGGAAGGTCGCGATTTCGTGTAAAGCAAGTCAAGCAAGTGTAGTGTGTAGAAAGAGATTATTTTGATGATTTATATAACATAAAAGTCTCGGGTGTTACAACCAGTGCTTGGATGTCACTCCGAAGACCATTCATAAAGTTGTTAGCCCACAACACCTCATCACCCACCAGAACGGGTGAAAAACACTGAAGCATGGTGAAGCAAGATGAATAATCCACCACTAACATGGAACCCTACTACATATTCATGAACTATCGAGCTCCATCTACCAACAGTGTTTCCAAAATAAAGAATTCATAGAAGTCTACTAGGAAATCTTCCCATTCCATGTCTCGGTGATGCTTAGGCTGGGTGCTAACATCCTACCACCTCTTGGTGGAATCACACAACATGTATGTTGTGAGATTTACCGTTCTCCCAAGAGGCATCTCCAGATGATCGAATATCATCTTCATCGGATCCAGCAATGACTCCGCAGCCTCTGGTCCTCCATCCCCTGAAAATGTAGGTAGATGCTACTGCTAGAAGATACATGTCAGCTCTTCCATTGATGTGGCGTCCTTCGGTGCTCCCTGGAAGGTCTTCATGAACTGCATGAAGCCTTCACAGAACTGCGCCTCCATGCCTGTGTCCGGTATAGTGGCTAGTTCTGCATCTGGCACTTCTGGAGGATCCACTGGTAGACCATGGACCACCATCTCAAATGTATAATCATTTCTTCTCTCCTAGAGAACAACTAATGGCCGTCTCGATGGGATGACTCTATGAGGTCAACACAAACCTTATATCAAGATTATCAAAGACCTAAAATAAGGAGGCCCTGAAAGGAAAAATGAGAATTAAAGAATTCATGTTTTAAAAATCACGACTACATGGCGTGTATAAATAAAATACGGCGTGTTGTCACAGGTCATCCATATGGGCGTGTACTCCAGCTAAAACTGGTTGCGTAACACCCCAAATACACGATGTGTATTTCATTCTACATGACATGTACTTGAATCCTTTTTCACTGCCTGAGTCCTTCTAAATGGCTTCAGCCACATGGCTCTCCTAAAACAAGACTACATGGCATGTTCAGAGGGAGACCCAGCATGTACACTATAAGATTTCATCGGATAGTGTTGTTCGTCACATGGCCTGTGTTCCCAGGTCACACTACATGGAATGTTTCCAAAAGACACATCATGTTCAAAGAATCCCCATACCAACCCATGTTGCTCAATGCACAGTCGGCTACACGACTGATACCACTTGGCATGTTTCAGGCAGACACAACGTGTACTAGGATAGATAACACTGACCCGTGTTGTTCGTGACACAGACGGGTACCTGGGTCCGACTACACAGAGTGATTCAGGAAGACACAGTGTTTATGTATTAAGGATTCCTCTGTCCTTGTTGTTAGTTACACGGGTGAACACCGGGTCAAAACTACATTGTGTGTACAATTGTTACATGACATGTTTCTTCAATCCATTCCCTACCCCGTGTCCTCGCCCACACGACCTTGGACACTATAAGAGAATACGGCGTTTACTGAGGTACACATCATGTACTTAAAAAGTTTTCGTTTCTTCTCGAACAGAAGAACACAGGGCGTGTGTCCATAGAACTAAATGGTGTGTATGCTGGGTTTTTCAGATAGTAAGCCACTAAAACTACTCCAGAACCTAGAAAATAACACAAACCAACACCTAAGTGCCAAATTCGGATCCGTGAGGGCCCATACTCCCCATGAATTAACCTTTGGCATCATACACATGTTATAACAAGAAAAATGCGTTAATAATCCACCAAATTCTGGTCATTGAGGGCCCATACTCCTAAATAACCAAAGTTTGGCATTCATTCTATCAAAACATCTCACCAAAATACCCTAAAAATTGAAGGTATTTATCAAATCATCTATCACAACAGCATTCTCTTCTAGCACATCAACTATCACTACAACATGAAATTTTTAATGCAACTACATGGCATGAATGGAATGAATGAAATGGGATTTCTAGCATGTTCATAAATGAAGCATGAGTTGGCACACCCTCATCTAATCATGTTTCAACTAAATAGAACCCATGTATAACATATAAACAACACAGTCACAAGTGGGTCACCCAACGGTGAAAATCATATCAACTGTAAAATTGAAAAATCAATAATAATTGAAATAACGAGGTAGATTGGCTTTTCCTTGTAAATAGGTTAGCTACTCCCTGGAACAACTTATTACCAACTACCATTTCATTCCTATCCTTGACTAAGGCACCAAATAGTAAGTCAATGAAATGAAAACCCCTCTGATACTACTTTGCTACTTCCTAGATCTGGAATCCATACAACTGGTGCGGCGAACCCAGTTTGTCACATGACCTCAAGCGCATTTTCCCAAATCACAGAGGCCGTCGACAAGCAGTGAGGGCCCATGTCTGATAGTGGGGAAACTACGGCCTAATTTTTCAAAGTGTAGCGCATCGAAAAAGATAAAAAACATATAACAACAGATGTAGAATCCAATATATAACTGAAAAGGACAAATGAGGTAAAAGAGAACCATAAGTCATATATATAAAGATGTAGCATGTCACCAATTCTATGAAAGTAGTTAGAATAGGATATTCTGCAATAAAATACACTACAACTCAATGTATCAGGTACAACCAAACAAAACAAATCAGAGTAAATAGAAAAAAGTAGTATCGCAAGCCTAAGCTCGGTCCCATGCTCTTCTACGCCTCTACTACTATCATGTACCTGTATATGGACCCTTTCCCCTGTTGACACCTACTAAAATATAGTTTGTTTGGGCTGAATACATGAAAAAAATAGGGTGTGAGAAATAAATCCCAGTAGGCACCCACTAAAGTCCCATGCCCAACTGTCAGTAAAAATGTCCAACAGCAGAGTGTAAAAGAAAATGCAGTAAAATAGCAAGTACTCAAAAGTAACTATTAGTACCATTTTCATTGCCATTATAATTATTACTTATTACTTCCAAGATTATGCTTTGTCTTGGCATGTATAACATAGAAAATAACCACAAAGATTATTTTAAATAGTCGTTTCCTCAGACATACCAACCTTACCCTCAGGCAACAAAATCAAATATGCATGGAGATTTCCTTCAGGAATAATGATCGTTGCCCTCAGCTTTATGTGAAATTTCCCCCAAGAATAGAAACTACTACCCACAATCATAAACAAATGTTACCCTCAGGATAACCAAACACTACCCTCAGGTAATAGAACACTTTCCTCAGGCTCATAGATCTTGGCCGAGCCCAATTAATAAACAAAAATTTATATAAATTTTCCCTCACGAAAAATAAATTCACAAAATTATAATGGCATACCCTCGAGTATCTTGGACAAATGGGTAAATAGAGGAACCCCCCCCCCCCCTCGGGGTGGTCGTGGATCCAAGCAGTGATCCCAAACAGCAGTTTAAACATATCATTATATTCTCTATGCAATTCTAGATATCTTTTCAGCAAAATAATCATCCATAATACACCCCAACCATGGGAATGTAGCACAACAATATACAAATTCAACATAACAGTTGAAAGGAATATCAGAGCACCAACCACAATTGTCTCTGATCGGTATACGTGAACGATGCCTCCTGAATCATCCAAGAATGACGTAGATCTAGGATAATGGAATTATCATTCATATGTAAATAACATCCCTTAAGGGAATAATTGGTAAGGAAATCGCTATGATAGGGGAGGGATTACCCGTACGGTCCCAACCTGAATGATGGAGGCGAAATCGGATTCCTGGTGTGCGATCAGGTGATCCTTCTAGGTTCGGCCGTCCTCCTGAGCTCCAAACCAAAATTTAAGACTTCTCTGCCAAATGAAGAGGCTATTGTCCATTTTAAGCGACTAAAAAAACTACATTATGTGTACTCTAGAGTACATAGAGTGCACTTTTAATTTTTTAAATCTTTCCTCTGGCGGCTTCTTTCCACCACGACACTATTCATTCGTCGACATGAGTACATGGGGTGTACTATCGCTCCACTGGCGGTTGCCTCCATTGCCTTCCTGTTCACCTGTCGACTAATTACATGGCGTGTAAATACAAGGTACATGACATGTAGTCAGTTTTTACACTCTTCACTACCGACAGGCCGACATGCCTTGTGTATCATCACACACGGACAAAGTACACGGCGTGTGGAAAAGTACATGGCGTGTACCAACCAAATTTTTTATTTTTCCCCATTTCCTTATTTTCTAAAAAACAATTAAGGAAATGGGAATAGAAGAGACAAGTACGTCAAAAAGAAGAACCATGTTCTTACAATTAATGAAACCATCATTTTCTCACATTATTCATAAAATCAATTCAAATATATTTACAACCTATAGATTACATAGAGATAGAATAAAAAACATTTAATTTTATGCCGGTTTCATTTTAGATTGAAAATTTTAAATTTTAAGTCAATTTATCCCAAATGATAGTGTATTAATGAATCCTCAAAAGGTATAACATATTTTTTTAGAGTGAATCTAGAATTATTTTTACAACTATTTCCTTTTGGGTTTATAAGGTTTCCACTAATGTTTCATGATGGATGTTTATCACTTGTTAGTTCTACTTTCAATCTGGACCCAGAAGGGAATAATTTTTGAGTAGTATACGGAATACAATATTTTTTTATCAGAGTAAAAGATGAATTTTACCATATCCTAGATTTTGATCATAGAAAATATGGGTATGGATTATACAAAATATTTTTCTTATTCTGACATCTTTACTAAGTAAATATTTATTTTGGGAGATCGATTCATGGATTATGTACCATTATAGTTGATGCAATATGAATTAAACTCTCCTTGGAATGGTATCCTTTTGGTTGTGATAGTACAAGAATTTAAATTATGACGTATAATATTAAGGGTGATTTTTTTAATAATAATATTTTGATTCATTTATTTCTTTTTAGGGAGATATAAATCATCAAACATATATTTTTTTAGTTAAAAATATGATTTTATTTTGGGATAGCATATAAAATGAGATGGGGAAACAGTGTTGTTTATTATTAGAAACAAATAAAAGAGGATCATTTATTTTTTGGATCCATGTTTTGAGTTTATTGAAATAGAATTTTTCCATGAGGTTCGTATAAATGTTCAGTGGGAGCTAGAAAAAATGATTCTATTATATTTCTCTATTGTTTCCTCCCTTAAATGTTGTAGTAATAAGACATATTAAGAGATTCATGAAGGTTTGTAATCAAGGGAAAACTTTTATGGTGGGAGATACACCTAACTGGACCATTAATGTTGAAGAAATTATCAATATTCATTGCTACATTTATGTGGATACTTCTGTGTTAGAGGATATGAAGTTTGATTTTCATTCTTTCATGTTGGAAGAGTACCCTCATTAGAACAAAATGTACAATGATAATTATATAGAATTTTCATATCTTGAATGATGGAGGATTTCATATATTTTGTTGAAAGATGTTATACATGTCTTCAAGTTATTGTTTATCATCACTGTCAAGATGGTATGTTATATAATATTTCCATTCTGGAAGAAAATATGGATGATGTTACTGGGTATTTCATGGTTGGACTGCTGATTACACCAGTTAAGAGTTTCATGATATGCTTGATAGTTGAAAAAATGAAAATTTAATTCCAATTACAACAGATTTAGGCATATTTTTTAAAACATAGCTTGACTGAATTATTTGTTTGAGAGATAGTGACGTTTCACGTGGTTCTGATGATTAATGATTCATATGGATATCCACATTTTACATCAGTATTAACTAATGTAATGTGAAATAAATATTTTAATTATGTCTTTCAGAGAAAAAAATTCCCCACTCATATAGAGAGAAAATGAAAAAATATTATCATATTGTTTGAGAAGTTATATATATAATGATGCACTGATATTGAACTACTTGGTAGAAGCACAATTCACTTATTATGATCTAATATGACAATAATTATTATGATACAATTCATATGTCACCATATAATTAACTTTATAGTTGGACATTGAGATCAAATTTGTGCATGATAAAAGTAGTAGAATTAGAGTCATTGTAGTCGGGTGTAGTGAAGGAGACATCAGAGTATTTCATGAGGATCCAGATATATATACCAACATCTGAGAGTAGATATAATTAATTGGTTTTTTTTTCGAATTTTGAATCTCTTTAGTTTTTCATGGGTCATATTATATTATTTCATGTATCATGATTACCAGGATACCATAAGATTTATAATTAGGAAATATTGTTTCCCACGTATTTCGGGGACTTTACAAATCTATAGAGACTCGATCTAGTATCCTATTGATTGGATCTTCCATATTATTGTGGTTTTATGAATTATATGTTTAATACCTCATGGATTTTTGTGTATGAATCTACCCATTTTCATTTATTTTATGTTTATTATATTGATCTTAGAGATATGGTGTCCTTTAATGAGCATCCCATTTGTATTGTGGATAATAGTGAACAAACTCATTAGGTTAATATTTTACCCTTTGATTAAGTGTTGTTCCATCATGTCCACTTATAGATAAAACATTAAATAGGGAAGATGACATATAGTCCTAGTGGCCTAATAATTTTATCATGGAGGATTAATGAAGATGGATAGCGACACACAATAATGAGTTATTAAAAAACGAGGTTTTTTTAATACCATAATAATTTCCTTGGTGAATTTATTAAATAATTTTATTAAACTATATAATAAAAAAATGTTTATGGAATGATTCCAATATGAAGAGATGTTATTTGGGGAATTCATGAGGTTTGGGATATGAAATTTTTTTGGAAATTGGACTTTACAACATATGGTGAATAATTAGCTTAATATTACTTCTAATGTTGAAACATGACCATGATCACGATACACCAATTATGGGGGGTAACATTTCAATATTCATTTTAAGGAGGAATGTAAACTATATTTTTTGGTTCAAGATCCATTTTGACATCTTCCAAAATATTTCCAAAATTGCGTCGTTGCACTTGGAGACCTTGTATGTGATACATTCATTAGACAGAGATGCCACATGGCTTGCATAGGGACTAGAAAATTGGGTAGCCAAAATATTTTGTTCGTTTAAGTGAAATTATTACTATTTTCCAGACCATGAGAGTATATCCATATTAATATATTTTCTACACTATTTCAGTCCTAGAATCCTAGGGTATGTTCAAAAATACACCTCCTATTCTAATGTTGTGTCTTTTTCGATTATCGATTTTTTATGTGTTATTTCTAGAAATTAAAAGCCACAGGTATTTTTATGAGTCAATATATATTTTTTTATTAATGTTTCATGGTTTGGATATAATTATTATTTTATCTCTTATAATACCTATATCAATATAGGCATAATATTTTGTGATTTCAGCCGTTTTAGCTCAATTTAACAACCATGGATGGATGAGTGGCAGTTTATGAAACTATGGTAGCTAGTATAAATGATTTTTTTCCATATTCTTGATATTATTTCATGATTATGTTATCTATTATATAGAACAGACATGGTCAGAATTGATATTACTGATTAATTAAAATAATTTCATCCTTTAAATGATGTGTTAGACCATTTATGGATTGAATTGGGTATATTTTAGACTATGAGACTAGGACTATAGACAACCTTAGGGGGATCCAAAGTCTTCAAGATGATAATATATTATTTTAAATGGTGGAATAAATGGTTTTATGACTTTAACATATATATAATTTTCTCTTATTTATTTATCAAGGCAAAAGGGGTTATTTTGGATTAACATGAGAATTAAATGTTTTATGACATGTAAATGATGATTTTTTTAATTTTCTTAATGGAACTATAAAAATTTATAAAATGATTTTATTTTTTTAAAAATAATGTTATATATGAATAATAAATTTGATGGAAAATATTTCTAATTATGTAAAATGAGTTGAATAAAATAGGATATGGGTAATAATTATTGTTAAGAAGTTACACCCTTGTAACTATGATTGGAAAAATATTCATGTATGATGTCACATAGAATTAGTTGTTGATGGGATGGTCAAATGTGTTTGAAAGGAATCTTAACATCCATGAGTAATAATGTTGTACTAGATTATTCATATTATTGAAATATTTTTGTTAGAAATAATTCTCAACATCAATTATTTGGAATGTTAGACATTGTGATCTATATACTTGGTTTTTGTTACTTCTTTATGATCTAGATATTAATTAATTTTTATATTTGGTTGTTACATATACTAATGATTAATGGTACCTTGTTTTAAATGATAGTTGAATTTAATTTGAGTTGTCTAATTTTTGTAACCATATTGGGGTATGTTTAAGTTCACTAACATGGGATGAGGCTGGTTTGGAAGGGTTCGGTGTGTGTAGGGAACCTAATTACCAAATTAGTTAATTGATCATATTTTAATTTTATGACAAGATTCAATATATATAATTGTCTCTTATTTACAAGTGAGTCTTCCTACATAGTTTACTAGACTGTATATTTCATTAGAATTCATTGGTCGGGGCCTACATAGTTGTTCTTATAAACTACTCAGGTTGTCATTGGTACCCGATGAGATATTGTATTAGAATGTTTTGATAAGGTAAATGGCACGTGATATATGAATAGTTAGGGACACTAGATGTATCACTGATGAAGGGACCATGATATATTTTAGGACCGATTTTGGAAATTGTAAATTCCTTCTTTTATTTATTTTTCATTTTGAAAAATGAGACGAATGGTATATGGTAAAATTACTTTTTTAGGCATTATGTACTTAACATATTGGTGGGGTTTTTATATGATGTATAATATCTTGTTATTAAATACTTTTATTCTTCCATCACATTTATATTGTTACTCTCTTCTAATAAGAAGGATATAGTCTCTTAATGTTCCTTAATAATCCCTTTCTAATAGTCAATAGCCTTGGGTGTAGAGGGAGGCACATTAAGGGTACCATGATGAACTAGATCATCTAGTTTTATCATTGAGTTAGGATGGGACATTTCATATATGACATTCAAGATCAAGTAGTACTAAATGTGGCATTTATTTTGGTGATCACAGAATAAAAAATAATTAAAGGACCCTGAAGTGTAAAATACTAAATATAAGGGATGGAAATCACTCATAGTTAAACAAAAAGGTGATCTTGAATAAATTGGTTTATATAAAAAATGAATATCTAAAATTTATTGGAAAATGATTTCAAAATTTATCAATTTAAGAAAAAAGAATAATCATACGACTTAAATGATAATATTTAGAGGTATAAATCAGAAAATATGGAAAGTTATGATAATGTTATTGAATGTAAGCTTAATACTAAATAGAAGGATTGTAATAATCTTTTATTGACCAATTATTTAATATATTTTATCAAAATCAATGAATTTAAAATCAAAATATTTTAATATATATATCTCTCTCTAATTAAAGTAATATAATGTTTATAATCTCTCCAAAAGAAATAATGAATTAAAGGTCATTAGGAAATACAATATAAAACAATTACTATTTATAATACCGTAATGGTAACATATAATACATAAGTATATTAAATAAAATATTCATATTACTCAAATTAGTTATTTATAATGAAATTGTCTTTAAAAACCCTTTATGGTTAATACATACTTTAAAAATAAGTTCAGTTTATATATATATATTTCAAATATTTTATTTAAATAAAAATATATAATTTTTAGTTTTAGTATTATTTAATATTATCTTTAATTTATATCTAAAATATCAAAATTTTCATAGTTTGAAATGTTGAAAAAATTTATTGCATATCATTTTATGTTAAAAAATTGGGTTTTTATGAAATTTATATTTTTATTCCTAAATTAATAAATATGTATTATTGAATTATATGACCATAAATCCATTTATGTTATCAAATTTCAAATTTATGAATAAATTATTCCTTTTAATGTATTTTTTTATTCATTGAAAACCCTTAGCAATTATTTTTAAGATAAAAGTTGTAGGGATACATTAATGAAAAACATATTATGTATTTTATTTTATTAAATTAATATTTCATTAAAATTTGGTATGGGATTTGTTTTATTCTCACAAAACCATTCCACTTTTGTAAAAAATAAATTATTATAATGAAAACTAGTAAACATAATTAATTTAACTTATAAAATATATATTATTTAAAATCATCATTTAATTAAATAAGAATTTTCATGTGTTATGAATTTTTAATTGAAATTCATATTTTTCATAATTATTATAATAAGTAATTAAAATGGACCCAAAATTATAATCATTTATTATATATTTTAAAATAAGAGTGTACACATATTTTTAGTAATTAAAAAACTGAAATGATGAATATTTATTTAATAGTAATACATGTCTAAATGTAAAGTTGATTAAATATTATTATGTTAACATGATCTTTAAGAATTATAGAAACCTATTTTTAGGTTGGAATGTAATTCAAACATTACACACAGACTATTCTACACCTAAAACGCATAGAGATCATGAAATTTCAATATTATCTGATAATATTATTTTCCATGCAGTGTTACCTTTTATTCAAAAATAAATGGATAACACCTATATCCATTCCATTCTCAATCCACCATTCATATTTATCTAGAAACAATTCCATAATTAACTCAACAAAAAATACATTAAACATACTCAATACTTTAGTCACCATATGATGTCATATGTCTATATTTTACAACTAGACATTCAAGATAATGATAAAAGTCATAAAGAAGGTATTGCATCCTCATTTCCCTTCCATTTAAATTATAAATTTATCATACCAAATCTATATTTATTAATTACATAATATTATAATAAATCTTTAATAATAGTTTTATTATAGTTTTTTATAAAAATGAAATACCACTTTTATTCCTTCATCAGAAAACTAATTAGTTAATTAAAACAAATCCATGTGTATATGTAGACTACCACCTCCATAACCATTGTTCCCTATATTTAATCACTTCCTTTCATGGATATCTAAATATATTTTCAAATAAAAAAATAATATATTTATAAAACTATTATTATGAAAGAATGATAAATCATATTACTCTTTACCTCCCTCCAATTTTATATAAAATTAAAATGTTTCCTAAGAGTTTTTATTGATTACATACATTATGATTTGACATGTAATGTCTCACACTACAAGAAATGATGAATGAAAATAGACATCCATTTGATATAAGAAATTAGAATTTCAAAAATTACTTATTTAATTATTTTTGTGAATCTATTTTAAAAAATAACAGAACCCTAGGTAACCTGCCCTGAGATTATTATAAAATGAAGCCGAACCATCTCATGTAACTTACATGAGGGGAAAAAACCTAGTAAATGAGAAAATAACTATTATTAGTAAACGAACATAAATTATTTATAGATTAACATGTATCATATTATGGTTATTAATAAACATAATTTGATTATTTAGGTAGTTAAGTGCACCTTTAGAATGTGTTCAGACTCAGGTAAGTGTGTCATCTGAAAACATCATTCTCTAAGAAAAATGTTCTATTATGAATATAATTTATCTAAAATGGTGTATATACTACATTAATGATATCTAATATCATGTAATATAGTTATTAATTATATTAGGTCATTATCTTCATGCCCCAATTATTTCGATAGGGTTTTATTAGAATACTCTTAAGCTATAAGGGATTTTCCCCTCAAAATCCCTTCTTTGAGACACATTTAACAATATAAAATGATTTTCTATGATATATTTTATATTATATACAATTAATAGGTAATCATGAAATATATTTTATTCATGGATTTTTGTTATAATTTTAATGATATTTCCTTTTCAAGATATTTTAATAAATTTTTAATAAAGGTATAATTATTTTCTCAACTTGTGTTCTATTCCCCATTAGTCATGAAATATCACAGGATTATAATTTTTAATTATTATTTAGCAAAATTGATCCATTTTATGGTAAAATAATTTTCAAAATTGGGATATTATGTGTTATCATTAACATCATACCAATTGATTAAATGTATGAATACATAAAATCTCAATATTGAAATGAATAAATCATATATATTGTAATATTTATCTTATTAAATGTCAATGTATTACCTATAAAAAATTATTATATAATATTTTATGTTTCAATTTAAGTTATTTTCAATTATTACAACTGAATGGTTTTAACAACCCTTCGCTGATGTCATTTTTACTAATTAGTTTTAATAGACATTAATCATTTATCACTTGAATATTTTTTTTAAAAAATATTTCTAAAAAATTATTTAAAAATAATCCAAATTCCTTCTTTTAAATTTTCAATAATATGCCCTTTTTATTTGTTTTTAATTTATAAGATAAAATAAAAATTATGTCTTTAAAATGTTTAAATATAGATCTTTTTATAACATCTTAAAAAACATTTACAAGATTTTGTGTCAATTTTATTCTCAGAAAACTATTTTTTTCAAAGATATATACTCTCTACTCATTAATATACTCAAAAAGGAAATTATTATTATCATTTTATAAAATTAAATATTGAACTATATATTGTTTTGACGGAAAATAATTCTTTTAATGAATGTTTCATAATTCTTCCAAGAGTGTACATAATTAATATTATATGATTTATAAAGGTTAATATTTAAATGATAAAATCTACTTTATTTATTTAGGTGTCTTACTAAGCTCTATTTTACATATATGGGATGATATATCACTTCCTTTTTTCCTAATCTAGCACTAGTAATGGTATATTTTTTTCCATTTCAATTTAGATGTAAATTCATATTGTTTTTTTAATTTATTTACGTTTGTTCCCTAGATTTTCACTACATAAATTGAATATTTATTTTTATCTAAATAATATATTTATTTCTAATATATTGTATGTATCATAAGTGTAACAATTAATATTGAGTTGTATTTTCTAAGATTAATTATTAGTGTCATTGGAAACCCATTTACATTTATTTGATTTATCTTTATATTTTTTTCAATTGAATTATGAATTCTTACTATTGGAACCATTTAAAAAAACTGAAAAACAATTTTATTTTCGTTGGTTTTTATTAGATGTGGAGTAATACTGGGTGTTAAATGTTGTATTGATTTTCTTTATTTTACTTGTGGGTCAAAAGTTATACATCCCTCCATTTCTATGGTTATTCATTCCAAGGCGTTAGAAATAAATTTGTGTTTTCACTGTCCTTGACCATCTATAATGTGTGTGTAGTTATCCTAGAAAACAATGTTATGTGAACAAGTTGTGGATCCATCAGCTATTCTTATGATTTAATTATTCTATTTTTTCTAAATTCACATTATTTAATAATCATATGTTATTATCTTTATTTAATCAATTTTTATTAGATATCTTCTCATTATTACATGACTCCATTCCTGTGATAATATATCATGTTAAGATTTATAGTTTTATTTATCCATACAATGTGTTTGAGATCTACCTTATATGATTTCCCATTTAACATGTTATAAATGAATGTATTCTATATGATATGTTTATAAGATTATATTATGTGGTAGTTTTATGGGAGTTATTGAAGACTCATTATGTAATAATTGATTTTTTATGTTGTTTAAAATGATAGTGTCTATTATTTTGTGAAGAATTTATATTTCAATGTTTATTTATTTTAAAAAATCTCTAAAATTGTAGAATAATTGTTCTATTGTTTTTAAATGTGATAAATAAACTGTAATAATAAATATATATGAAATCTGATGTTGTATGTCAAATATTTTCATTTCCAGATCAGGGAATATGGGATTAGGGTGCTATTTTTTTATTTTATTACTCCCCATTCTTCCACGGTACATTTTCCTAGGAATAATGTAGTTGCTTGCATTGTACGCGAATTGGAGATTTAACACACCACAACTAATCAAACTAGTCATTATGAATAGTAATACCAACTTTTTGAAATTTTGTTAAATTTAATTATTCAAAATGGACTTTTGTTTTGAATTTAGAATATCGAAATTATCTTAGGGTGATTTTTTCGTATTTTTCTGAAATCATTCAGTTTTTTATGAATAAAGAAAAAAACCTCATTATTATTTAAAACAAACTTTTTATTTAAATAATTAGTTGTATTATATTAATTTATTTTATATCAATATAGATACATAATACAAATATATGTTCAATTTAATTCATTGGAGTCATTTTATAATATGTTTAGATATAATAAATTTTATTGAACTTTTTACCATCTTTTACCCAACTTCTAATGCATTTAAAAATTTTCATAAAACATAATTTTACCACTTATGTGAGTTGAATTTAAAAAAAGTGAGAGACACGGTTGAAATCAGTATGTAAAATGTGGTTCAATTAGATAAAAATAATTTTGGGAGAATAATAACGTTTGACTTTTATTTAAAATAGATAAAAGTAAATTGGGTAATTAAGGGTAAAGATGATATTATAATCGCCCTAAAACATGTCCTATTACTATTGGATAGGTGGAATTCGACCAAAAACATCCTTATGAATAAAATATGATCCTTTGGGTCCACATGGATTAGATTAAGGCATTTATTATTATTTAATTTAATGAAGTGTTAAAAGAGTTAAATTTAACGATTAATAACTAAAGGATTTTTAATATAGGGTTAAACAAAATATAAATTAGTTTATAAATATTAATTACAGAGATAAAATGATTTCATAAATAATGATATTTTATTTATTATTTTTAGACATTAAATAATATAATTTAATTATGACACAATGATGATGTAGTAATTACCCTAATAATGAAATATTTAAATAATTTGTATTTTTAAGTATTTAAATAAATTTAAATTGAGACTTCTGATGAATTAAACTAATTTTCAAGGTTTATATGACATGTTAGGGCTGAGTAGATAAATTTTATTTGAACTGATAATGTTTTTATGGCTTTTAAAAAATCAAATACTAAATTGGGTCAAAATTGACATAATTTAGTTTTTTAAAACAAATAATATATTACTAATTGATATAATATTCATAAAAATCTAGTGTTCAGAAAAAGAAATTAGATAAGGTTATATATATTAATAATGAACCACATGGGGTTCTATTGGTTAGTTATATATTGTTTAATAACCATATAATATAAAAATACAAATAGACGTGGTAAATGTCAAACTTTTTAACTAATTGTTAAATCTCAATAATATGGTTAATATGGTGACCTAAACCTATCAAAAACCTCATTGTTAAGTGTTTTTCGACCCATAACTACCATATCCTAGAAATAAATTATTTTAGAGCCATTAGAAATGGAAAATTATTTTATTATAAAATAATATTTCAAGATTTTCATAAAGTGAACATCACCTCTCTTATAAAAGGGTACATCACCTTCTATGAATTTCACACCTCCAAAGCCATTCGGATCAACCAAAACTGACCCAAATATCCCCCAAAATATCCTCCATTCATCCTAGAGGCCTTCCTATTCTCAAAAATCCAACTTAAGGAGCCCTTTAGATCAAATCAAAATGGAGAACCCGAAGCAGAGGTAAATATGTCATCACCTCTTTCATGTTGTTTTTTTGCTTCCACATCATATTTATTTGATGTTTCAATTATTAAATAATAACTCTAGAATATTATATATACAGTGATGTTTTTATAAAAATTGTACAACCATATTATTTATTTTATCTGTCATATGAATGACAAAGTCACCATACCAGCATATGTACGACTTACCGCCTCCATGTCATGGTGTAGTTGGTTATTCAAACACTTCATTATTTGGATGGGTATAATAATGTGTATAAATAATTTAAATAATAAATATAACATGTTATTGAGTATGTATATCTGATATACCATTCAATTAAATACTATTTCACCATCAATACAATGATATTGTCCCTCATGTGTACGTACGGATTACTGTCTCGATGAACACGATGAGATTTATACCCCATTGCAATCAAACAAGAATAATTTTTATTTTATGATTAAAAATAATTTTTATGAAAGTATTATCATTATTTATATGAATAAAATACATCCTATCCATAAAAAACATGATTATTTATCAAAGCATATAAATTAAAACGAATTAGTTAACACCCAAAACGATTACACTAATAAAATATTATTAACAAAGCAATATTATTAGATCATATATGATATCATATTTATGTATATGACTCTTGTATAATTTAATAACTATTTTTACATTTTATATAGGTGGATAACATACAATCAACTAAGTAAAAGTACAATGTAAGGGTTAATTTCACAATCTCTTTATTATCTGAGGCATTTTTTTTCGTAAGTATCTATCGGGACCTCTTCATCATCCACTTCCATTTATCTTAAAAATATATTTAAAAACATTTTTACTATTTAGTAGAATATGGTTTAAAGTCATTTATATCCTTTTTAAAATTTTTATCTAATTTTTTGAAGGGAATCTTTCTGTAGTTTTCCAAACAAGGTACTTTTTGACCCTGTTGACAAAATTAAGGTAATAATGTATTTTTTTTTAACTTATACAGTGGGTGTGACTATTTTCTACTGTTATATCATCATTAAAGCATCCCATTCATGCTTATATGAATATTTTCAAAATAATTATTTTTTTTTATAATAATGTGACTTTTTAATGATTTCAAAATAGAATGAGGTATTTTATTCAAATAGTTTTAATTTCATATATGTCTACATTCATTGATTGATTTTAATATTTTTTGAAGTTGACTTATTTTGATACAAATCATCCATTCTGTATTGATCATTTTTTGATATGTTTGACTGTGCATGTATTATTTTATCAACATTTATTGTTTATGGATAAATTACTGACATTTCGTATACTAGTTTTAATATGAATGTTTATGTTATGTTAAAACCTTTTCATATGCGTAATGAATTTGACATTGTAAGTGATGGGTCGAGCCCACTATATATCTTTGATGCATCGACAGGTCTAATGAGACAAACTGGTGTCTTTGACCAGGTCATTGAAAAAATCTTATTTGTAGTATTGTCACAAGGCCCTAAGTATGTGGTTAGGAAGTCTGGAATTATGAATTCCATCATTATGAAAGTGGCTATTGATATTGCATGTGATTATTCGACTTGTAGAATAAATGTAAATAAGTAATTGTAATTATTTGATTTTTTATATTCTATATTATTCTTAAGTTTAATATTAAATGGCTCTTGTTTTATAATTACACATTACCTTAAATGTTTATTCTTATTTATGAATGTTTCTGGTATGTTGATATCCTTACTGAGCATCTAAGCACACCCCTTTCTATGTTTTATTTTTCAAAGGATGTGAAGAAATATTTTAAGGTTGACCTATAGGGATAGGCTAAGGATATAAGTGTGGTAAATGGGGACAAAATTGTGTTGATATTTTTATTTCATGATTTAATGTAAAACTTATGAATGTATCTAGTACTTACAATGGAAATAAACTGATCGGTTTTTGGGGACATTATTCCTGGTATCATGCCAATTTTATGTAATTAATCACCGACTCCAGGTAACTGGGGTCGGGGCGTTATAGTTTCAATGTAGTATTTAAATAAAATTGTGGGATAGAATGATATTTCTTATGGATTATTAAAGATTTAGGATTTAAATCAAGGATTTATGAGTCAATTAAGAACATAGTTTTAGTGGTATATATAAACTATTAGGTTATAAGTGTCATTTTTTTTAATTTTTTTTTTGATTTCATTAAGAGTGATTTAATTGAAACCCATTTTATTCACATATATATATGGAAGAACATCATAATGTTGTGATAATTTAGGGATATTATTTATTTCCTATAAATTACATCCCACTTTGGACACAACAATATAGATTTGGTTTTATAATATAAGCCTCTTGGTGTAAAAAACCAAAAATGTGTTGATCTAGTATATCCCACACATCATTCTAGGGCATGAACAATTAAACCTTACTATGGAAATATGTTGACACATCTCAGTGATATTTTTAGGTCAGTTAAATATATCTTTACAAACTATTATTATTATTTATAACATATCATTTATAAGAGTTTAATATTCTGGTTATGAAAACAATAAAATTAAAATATATATAATTGAGTGATGAAAATTAATCAAAACATGGTGTTTAGACGTCATTAAAGAATTATTTCTCTAGAGATAAAGTCACGACCCATTCCCCAAGGATTGTTCCATGACATACCGCAAGCAAGATTCCTGAAAGCCAGGGGTTGTCGACTACTACTGAAGGCCTTAACCTGTAAGTGGGAGGCATTTACAGAGTACCTATATGCACAGACACAGAACCACGATACAAAGACAGAAATGTAAACATGCATGCCACTTAACAACCACTGTGTAAAAGTAAAAATTGTTCTTTAAATTGGCCAGAATAAAAACCTAACCGAAGATTAAATGAAAATAGAAAATTACTAGGAAAACATTGAAAGTCTCCCACAGAAAATCACACCTGATGGGTAAGTGTATAGTAGATGCTGTAACCCATAAAAGTATTCCATTCCTACCTAGTATCACTGGGCACCACTGTATCTTATGCCACCGGGTCCTCTGTCAAGGCGGTGGACGTTTTCAATAGACACAACTCATGAGAGAGAATCCAATACAGGGGTGAGTAACAATATACTCAATAGGGACACCAAAACATAATGAAAAGACCACAAATCCATCCAAAAAGAAAACATCGAAGCATGATCGTGAATTAAGATAACACACAAAATTTCTAATCTTGATTATGAAATTAATACTATTAGTTATATCCTAAAAAACCTCGGGATACTAGAGGACTCCTACTTAATGAGTATAGTGAGCCTTCTGAGTCCCATAGAAACCACTAAACAATGACCATGGAATAATCCGGTACTCATCCATAATGATTACCACCAGTGTGTTGGGTTTCACAGAAGTTTCTACCTACTATGGGAAACCTGATCACACAGAAGCTACTTCCACCTTGTCTATACTGAGGTACTCCTCCTATTGAGTACCATGGGTCTACATTTCCATACAGAGCAACTCCCCTCTGTGGGAATGTTTGGTCACACCGAATCTGCTTCTAACTGGGTCATCTTAGCCGATCCACATTGGGTATATTATCAAGATAATTCAGGTCTCATCCAACCTCAGGGTTTTAGTACATTTTTCTCTTTATTTCCATATAACCAGTCCTCATGCCATTTATTGAATTCTGACATCCATGAAATCCTCCATCGAATAAGAAAAAAATCTTCTTTATCATGAGGGTTCAAATTCAATAAACGGGTCCTCACATAAATTCCACACATTGATTCTGAACATTTTAATGTGTTTACCCATTAAAAGAAAATTTGTCACATTTTTTCTCGTAACCTTTGACATCATGTCGTTATTATGTTTCATTTATGAAATATCATATCTGTTAATCTTCAATTAACATGGAGTTATACTTTAATAAAATTATACATTAATGAGATTAATTTAATGGTCCTTGTTGTTGCACCGTAATGTTGTTGTCCACTTGTCAATAGTGAGGGATGAAAATAAGAAAACTTTTTACGTTATTTTATTATTTTTGGAAAATTCAGAAAACTATATTTTTTAGTCGACCCTCAATGGTCAATGTTATATTATTTCTAGGTGAATCCATGTCATTCTGAGTTCAACAGTTCCATCATATTTTGGACCTGAGCTCTAGTTTAAATTTTAGAAAAACCAGAAGTAACATTTTCTTAAACAAACATAAAAAAGATCAAAAATCAATTCCAGTCTCACCAAGACTCAGAATCACATTCCATAAATTCATCTTGTCTCCATATAATTAAATATAATTTAAACAAAAATAAATTGAAATTAAGTGAAATTACACTTCTATCCCCGTTTTGGGGTTCACATCCTCATAAGTCAAAAAAATGCTAAACAAACAAATGGGGTTACTGAGCTTGAATCTGATCCTCCTGCTACCATGTGCTCTACTATATATTCTTATGCTACCACCCATTGAAAACTAGAGGAATCAACCATCCATGAAGGACCTTCTCATTTCGATCCTCTATCTCCACTAGAAACTCTACAAACGTCACCCCATATTCAATGTCTAGCTCTCCCCAGTCAATGACATTTGAGGGATCATAAACATATCTCCTCAGCTGCAACACATTGAAAAACATCATGCACTCGGTGTATATATGGGGGATGATCTAGGTTTTATATCACCTCTCTAACCCTCCTAAGAATCTAAAAATCTCCAATGAACCTCAATGATTTATTTCTGCCCCATCCAAATCTTTGCAATCCCCATCGAGGTTAGACACCAAGGAAAACATTGTTTTACTCCTCTAAATCCAAGGGTCTCCACCTCCTTCACACCTAAGATTTATGCCTACTCTGTGTAGGCCTCATACTCTATATGATGATATGAACCGTCTTAGTGGTAACTCGTACCATCTCTATAACCATGAGTGATAAATCCCCTTGATCGTTCTAGTATAGATGTGATCTACATGGATTCTTGTACGAGTCATCAAATGTTTCCATGATAATGGTGGAGTTATAATTGTTTTTGTATTCAAACTCCACAAGTGGTAGCTAGTCCTCCCAACTATGACCAAAATTGAGGACGCCCGAATGAATCATGTATTCTAGGGTCTGTATGGTCTGATCTGTCAGACTATCTGTCCGAGGGTGAAATGATATGTTCAATCGTAGTTGAGCCCTGAATGCCTCCTACAATACATTTCTCAACTAAGATGTAAATAGTACATCATGGTCAGATAAAATCATCTAAGGAACCCTATGAAGACACACAATCTCTTAAATTTTGAGGCTTCCCAATCCTAATTCTAACCCATACTCGTGGATGGGTAGGATGTGAGTTGACATTATGAGTCGGTCAATGATCACCCTGATATAATCATGGCACCTAGATTTGTGTGGTAAGCTAGTAATGAAGTCCATAGATATAACATCCCATTTCTACTCTATTTTTATGTGGTTGGGCCAATCCTGCTGGGACTTGTTTCTCGTTCGTCACATGCTGATAAGTGAGGCATCGTGAAATTAAATCTTCTATCACTTTCTTCATCACTGGAAACCTGTACAGACATTGTAGGTCTTGGTATATCTTCACCACATACCCCCACGACATCAAAGGTACCACTGCGCAACCATTAAAATGTAGGATATGATGTCCACCTATGAAAAACCCATCATGATCTCATGATGTGGATAACTGAGCACATTGGGCCTCATAGTCAACATCCACAAGTTTTTCCTACCAAACTCATTGTATGATTGGAGGAGTAAAAATCATTGAATGAATGTAAGATGCTACATAATCATCCCTGAAAGATATCTGCATTGTAGATAACTGCTATGTCCCCACACATATCAACTGTAGTTCATATCATCTACTAAGTGCGTGTGCCACCACATTCCCCTTCCCATGAGTATAGAATATCTAAATGTTATAGTCCAAGAAGAAATCTATCTGTCACCTATGTATCATGTTCATGTACTTTGGTGATAAGTTATACATATGAAACAAGTGGTCATAGTAGAGGGTAAATGTTCACCCATCATGTAGTGTCACCACATCATCATGGAAACGTGCACTACCTCTAACTACAAGTCATGGGTCATGTAATTTTTTTCACGATTCCTAAACATTTGTGGTTTCTATGTGATAACTACTAGCTGTTGAATTAGGAAACAACCCACTCGGTTACCTAATGCATTGTAAAAGACTACATACCTAACACCCTCATATGATAGTCTCATTATGGTGGAACTAATCTGTCTCCACCTTAGATCCTGGAAACTCTTTTTCAACTTTTATGTCCACACAAAGGTTTGTATCTTCTGTGTCAAGGATGATAATGGTAATTCTACTCATGAAATGTTGGGAACAATCCTCTAGTAGTATCCACCCACCCCCAAGAATCTCTGCACCTCAGTCACACTCCTGGGTAGCTCCATATCAAGAACTACCTATATATTAATCGGATCCACTACAACTGAAGCCCCCAAGATGACGTGTCCAAGAATGTGTACCAACTAAATCTAGAATTGGATCATTGACTACTCACCATATAGCTGGTTCTCTTGAAGTATTACCAGAACTATCATTATGTGTGTAGCGTTCTCCTCCTTCAATGCAGAGTCTACAATGATGTCATCAATGATAAAAACCACAAAACAATAGAGGTATTGATGGTAGATCCTGTTCATGAGTACCAAGAACACTAATTGTAATATTTCACACCGAAGGGAATCACCATGTACTCTTAGTTCCCATACCAGATTCCAACTGCTACCTTCAGTATGTCCTCATCCTGTACCTGAAGCTGATGATGGCCTGATCTATGGCTGATCTTCGTGAACCACCTTGATCCCTTTAGTTGGCCACAAAGATCATCAATCCTCATCATTGGATAGAAATTATTAATGGTAACCAAATTATAGAAATGAAATTAAACACACCGGCTCAATCTACCATCGTCTTTCTTGGAAAACAACACTAGGGATCGCATGGTGAAATTATGGACCTCACGAATCCCTTCACCTGCAAGTCCTCCAACTATAACCTAAATTCATGATGCTTCGTGGGAGTTATCCGATATGCTAGTGAATATTTCGGTGTCCTCATGGAATATAATTCAACGCTAAAGCCTTCCTCACTATGAGGAGGTATTCCAAGAACATCCTCAGAAAATACATATCCATACTCATCCACCATTACAATAATTCTAAGGATCTTCTCAACCACTACAACAAGGGTGAGGCTCACAAAATGGTGAGTAATTGGATAAAACCTCCTCACAGAATTTCCATCCTATGATGAAAATGTTCTCTTCATGCTGGTGAAGGATAACTTGGTCCCATCCTCACGGACACTCAGCACATTGTGCCTAATATAGTTGAACTAAGAATGGACTGTTGATAACTAGTTCAGAACCAAGATGACATTATAAAGCATAAATGCTACTACAATGATATCCTAGACTAAGATCTCATATCCTATAGCAATATCACACTTTAATAAATAGTTTGAAATCATCTAATCCACTCTATAAGAATATAAAATCGTATAGTTTGATCTAAGAGCTCCACTGGAATCTAGGATCCCCAAACAAGGTCAATGACACAAAAAGAGTGACTGGATATTTTTTATACAATAACTAAATCTAAGGTGGATAGAACATAAATCATTCTCTAATAATTTCTAGGAAATCATGGTCATTGGCTTATAACCCCTGAAGCTGGCCTCTCCCCTATCCATTTTCTCCCTAAGCCCATGGTGGCCCACCAGGGTGTGGTGGTGGTAGAACCACGAACAATCATCCACCACATGCTACTCGACCTTCTCTCCTACCCCATATGTTATTCTGGCGACCTCCACGCTTGAATCTCTTCTGGTGTCTTGGTGGTCCTTTGACCGTCTATTGACCGTATGTGTGCTGTGTCAGGAAGTAACGATCCATGTGTCCCTGCTCGCCGCACGTGAAACATAGCCTGGTTCACTGCTGACTCCCTCTACACGGGGGGTATCGCACTACCGACCCTGAGTCTTGGGGTTATCCCCTAATATATCTGACCAGCTTTGGTCCCCTAGTCTTTTTCCCACATCTCACTACTAAATACTCTTCTGCCTAATGTTTGCTTCTGGCTCTGGCTGTTGGTGCCTACTATTCTAGGAAGCTCTCCTTAAGAAGGGCTCTCTCCAGCACTCCAGCCTGATTATTGATGCCTAGAGACACCATGGGTTCCCAAATCTCCCATATGATACCCTGCTCAATGATTTGGGCCCTGAACATATGGTCTCACACCATGTTTGTGGAGTAGCGAGAGAGGTCTATAAACATCACAATGTAATCATCCACTGTCATGCAACCCCACTATAGGTGCAAAAACTCTTGTATACGCATCAAGGGTAGGGTCATGGGGATGAACAACTATGAGAATATTCACTCGAAGTCATCCTAAGGGTGGTTTTCCACATCATGAGTCTGAATCGCCAGGATCCCCCATATGCCTACTAAGCATGAACAAGGATCACATCTATTATCTCCATCTGTTCTATTGGTTTCCTCACTAAGCGGAAGACGCACGTCACTTCCTCTAGCCAGTCCAAAGTGGCCTGAGGATCTATCTCTCCCCTGAACCTATAAGGTATCTATCATTGGTACTCATGGAAGTAGTTGATCCCATGTGTTTCCTCTACTAGTAATGTCGGTATTATGTGTTGATCAATGAGTGGTGGTATTGTTGCTTCACTCCTCGACAAGTGTATCTCTAGAACTGGTCCCTGAACCATCGCCTCATCGCTAGGTAGGCTGCCCTCATGGTCACACATCATAATCCTTGCTTTATATTTATATTGAGGTATCCTGACACAGATCATGATTTACCAGGGGCAATAGATTATACCATGTGAGATGACTCTTATTCAAGATGAAAATAAGGAAGCACTGTATTCCTATATAATGTATTCCACCAGAATTTTTTTTGTATAGATCTAAAAATAATAATTCAAGGTACTAGTGTATGGATATATTGGACGCCACTCCAACACTAGACTCTCGGAATATGAAATTCAAACTTGAAACATTTAACACTATTTCCCAACCCAAAAACAATAGACTTTGGGTCTTTGTGGTTGAACAAACCAACTTTGATATATCTTTGCAACAACCTATCCCCCAGGGCTCATGCTATGACATACCCCAAGACCACATACCTGAAGTCCATGGGTTGGTTACTAGCATGAAAAGCTTCAACCTACAAGTTGGAGGCATTTTCTTATATACATGTACGCACACACAACCAACCACAACCCAATGCTCGAAAAGTAAACAAGCAAGCCACTAAATAATCACTATGTAAAATTACAAATTGTAGGTCAAATGGGCCTCAATACAAACCCAACGAAAGACAAACTAAAAATTGGAAATAATAAGGAAAACATTGAAATAATTCTTCTAGAATCTCGACATGATGGTTAAGTGTTGTGTAGCTACTGGAATCCATAAAAGTATGCCCTTCTTGCCTTGTCACAATGGAAACCACCAGGTCCTGAGCCACTATGTCCTAAGTAAAGGCGATGGATGTCAATACTAGAAAAAAAACATGCGATCAAATCCCATGAAGGGTTCATTAACTATATACTCAGTAGTGACCCCAAAACATGACAAAACTACCACAATGAAATCCATAGAAAAACCAAAAAATATGATCATGAAGTACGATAGATCACACACTGTATAATCTAGAGTATGAATGTTAGACTTTTAGATATATCATCAAACACCTTGTGATACTATAGATATCCTCAATTAGTACTGTGGGCCTTCCATGTAACATAGAATCCACATCATACTAACCTTGGAATGATGTGGAAATCATCCCAGATTAGTATTATTGTTATGATTGGTCACATAGAAGCCACTACCCACTATTGGCATGCCAGGTCCTACAGAAGATGCTTCCCACCTTGTCCATATTGTTGTATTCCTCTTATTAAGTACCGTAGGTCTTCTAGGTCACACAGAGCCACTCCCCACCATCATCCTGGAAGGTCACACAGTATCTACCCTCTACTAGGCCATCTTAGCTGATCCACATAGGGTCGCTTATCAGCATTCACTTGGTCTTATCCAACTACATGGTTTTTGCATGTACTATGCTTGATTCCGGGAGAACCACCATTCAAGACATTTATTTCATTCAAACTACCAATAAATCATCTATATAGTATGATTTTTTTTCATTTTCACAATGGTTCCATAGCTTCAAAAAATTCATCTACGAAATTCCACCCTTTGATTTTTAATATTCATACACATGAACCAATTAAAATAAAACACATCACACTATTACATTTACACTGAAAACTTGCATAATTACCTAATTTAATTTATTAAACAACATATCTATTACACCTTAATTAATGCATCGTTACACTGCACAAAAATGAGCATTTAATGAGTATCATTTAATGCATGTCATCGTGGGACCACATCACCACCGTCTGCCGCTTAATTGTGTGAGATACAATTAAAAGAAAAGTTATACTTTTATTTTCATAAAATTCCGAAAACTATATTTTCAATTCATACCTCACTGGTCAAACTTATGTCTTATCCAGGTGAATCTCGGCATTCAAAGATCAATGGAGCCCTTAGATATTTAACCCAATCATTAGTCTAAAAGATAGAAATATCCTAATGCATGTTGACATAAATGAACATAAAAAATGTTCAAAATTCTATTTTGGGGTCATCAGGCTGCAGAATCATGTGCCATTAATGAATATTTTCTTGAAATAATTCAATATAATTTTTGAAAAACTTACACAGAAATTCTGAGGCATTATTGATAAATGTTTTTAATTTAAAAATTTACTAATTTAAATATTTTATTCCTTAAATTTCCATTTAATGAAATATGTAATCAAAAAATGATGAATGAAAACTATGGATACACATAACAATGTAGTGATTATACTGGAATATAATCTGAAAAGATAAGAAATGGTAATAACAGATTATTATTTCCCTAAAAAAACTATCCAAAAATATTTTTATCAAATTGGACATATTTAAATACAAAGAAGACAAAATAAGATAATAAAGGAGACTATTAAATCGTTGGGTGATGAATATGTTGAATAAAAAAGGGTTAAATTTAATTTAATTGAAATTTTTTTGATGAGACAAACTATGGAATTTTACAAAATAACTAGTGGGTTAATTATGTGTATAGATGGAAGAAATAATAAAATATTACTTCTGATTAAAAATAAGAAATAATGACAAATTTATAAAGGTATGATATTTTTCTAAATGATATAGTTAATATACTAATATAGAAATTTTATAGGAAATTTAATCTTAAAACTTTTCCATATTTTAGATACCAATAATTAATTTTTCTTTATAGAAATATGTTGATGATATTTATTTATCATTGATAATATAACATCATGAGATTAACGTTTGTATATATACATTTAAAATAAAAAAAAAATTGATATAATTTTTAACACCCACTAAAAATATGGTCATTATAAGTTTATTATTATAATAATAATCATTAAATTATCACTATGTTGATATATATTATTTTTACATATCAAATAAAAAATAAAAAATACTTATATATAAAAAATTGTAAGAATTAGTAATAGAAATTGTTAATGTATAAGAATGAATTTTAAAATAAATATATATTTTCAATATATATTTTATAGTATTTGCAAATTTCAATATTATAGTTTTATAAAAATAGTTTGAAAAAATATACACCATTTTTAATTTCAAATGTCCAAATATAAATACATGTATTTTTGAGCATTTTTTAAAAACTTTTGGTTTTAGTAAAAAATATTATTTTATTTATAATTTACATTTCTTTATTAATATATAAGATATCCCATAAGGCCATAATACCATTTAAGTAATAAAAAATATAATTGATTAATAACTATATATAATTTAAAATATTATTTAAAAATAGAAAATCCAAGGAAATCATTTATAATAACTAATTTAAAACGGTTCCTTTAATAAATAAGTATAATATATAAATTTCATTTTCATTGATTTTTTTTAAAATTTGTCAATGAATTGGTTTTAATATCACATAACATTCATTTTTTTAAATATCTCAAATCATTTGTTGATAAAAAAATAGAATTTTTATCTTATATAAATATATAATACAGAAATAACACTTTTATTTAAAAGAGATTATTTCAGGTGTTTTGTGAGTTTAATTTTTAATCTAATTTTCTAACAATTATAAAATTAAATTGCTTAAATACAGCCCAAATTCATAAACTTCATAAAATTTTCATTAATAAGGGTCTAAATATATTTTAATTAACAATATAATATACATGGTATATATATATTTAAAATCAATAGTTATTTAAATAGAATGTTCCTTGAATTTTACAATAATAAATTTAAATTTATATCTTCTCAGAGCCCTTTTTAGTAAGGAAATGCGTAACAAAAAATTTCATGAACCATACAACATTTATGTCACAAAAAAATAATTTACATCCACTGGAAACCTCTACATAACATTCTATTTCATGGAAAACCCCTTTTCATTACAAATAAAAGGATTCCAGTTCCAACCTTTCAATGATTCACCTACCGTTATAATTAATCATATTAATCTTCTCTAATTACATCACCTATAATTACTTAACACTTAAGCACAATTCATGTCACCTCAAGATATCCTTACTAATCCATATTGAATAAGGATTTCAAGACAATGTTGAAAGACTCAAGGATGTTATCTGATATTTCATAACATTTCATTCTTATTTCTTATTTATCCCCACCCTTCGAAAATATTTTATCCATAGGATTTTGATAAAATATTCCTCAATTGTGTTATTGTATTTAATAATATTAATTTATATCCCTTTTATTCATTCCCCCAACACCATTAAAAAAATTGACATGTGTATGTTACACCTACTGCATCTATGAATGAAATGTCCTATTTTTTTCATTTCAATGAATTCATGTTTGAAAATATGTTTTTAAACTAATAAATACTATATTTATAAAACAACTCATACTAAAATGATAAATAATTTTTAACTATACATCAAAATATTGTTATGGAAAATAAAATTATTGACCATGTGTACATAAGGATTACTGCCACCTCATAAAAACATATTTTATTTTAAATTATAAAAAATATTTCCTAAATTTAAAAATAAATTTTAATTAAAATTTTTATTATAAAATAGTATTTATATCATATAGTTGTTGAATATTTTTTTAAAAAATAATGTTATCCATGGTTATTATGATAAGAGATTCACATAAAAATCTTTGAACCACCTCGAGTGACCAACATGGGTGGAAACAATTTAATAAATGAGAAACATATGATGATAAATAGACATCATCGAATTAATTAAAGATGATTAAAATAATTTGAAATAATTTAAAAATATTATTTTTCATATGGTTTTGTGGAAGATAATAATGCTTTTAGACACATATAAGTGTTTAATCTCAAATCATTACTTATTGGTACAAATGTCATTATAGGGACTTCATTAATATTAAATTGTGTATATACTTAAAATTTTCAAATTAGATAACATTTTTAATCATTATTATTGTATTTGTATAGAACTATAAATCAACCATTTTACAAGGGTTCCTTAATTGATAGCTCTTAAGATATACGATATTTTTTAAACACTGTTTATTGAGACTTGTATTTCATTATCCACCAAATTATTTTGTATGGCGTATGTTCATCTAAATTGTTATGTTATCATAATATAAATTTAATTCAGGATATTTGTTTTTCATTTTAATGATCCTTTTCTCACTAGGGTTTTTATATCAGTTTTACTATCATTGCAATTTTTTTCATGACTCAAGTCTGTTATCGCATGACTTGTTAAATCTATTTTTTTTCTTTCTAGTGTCTTCTCAAACTAGTATTTTCCAAATACTGAATTTAATTTTTCTACAAGGATATTACTTCTCATAATTTATGCCCTCTCATTGGCTGAAACACTTCCTCAAAGAAAATAATGATTTTAATATAAATAACATCAACACACTATAACGTATATATTTATATAATGACTATGTTTAAACAATTGAAAGTATTTTATATAACATTTAAATTGAATTTAATACATATATTTACTTCATATTAATGAAATATTTTAGCACCATTTATATGATGTGGGTTTAAACAAATAGTATTAATTGACATTAATCATATTTAATATATTTTTTAAAAATATATTTTTTTAAATGTAATGTATTAAATTGACCAAAGTATTTTTTTAAAATATTTATCAAAAATAAAATCTTCAACAACCAAGATTTTATAAATTATTAGGTCATTGAAATATTTTAAATGTTTATATCTGGGTAATTTTCAACTATATGTAATCTTTTTACATGTTTCCATGTAGATGTATATTTCTTCTTAATATTTTATTTTATATGATAATTCCATTCAATGATTCCATGCTTTCTAAAATTAAATAAAATTTATGATGGTTTAATAGACTATCTATTTTCAAGGTTATCAAAATAAATTTTATTTTTTACAATATAATTTTTCTTTGGGATTGTTATTGTGTATTTCAAAAATATCATATTCATCATAATTTTCATTCATCCAGTTCGACCATACACCTTCATTACAAAGATGGAATATTAATATTTTTTTAATCATCATTATATTATTGCAAATGTTTATTTCAAATACTATTAAATTATTTAATATCTCTTGTTTCATGCAAGATTAAAATTAAATGAAGAATGATATTCAATTAAAACTATAAATATTTAATTTTATGAACATGAATTTAAATTAGAGGGCATGAATATGATAAACTAAAATATAAAAAATATATAATGGTAATGCTAAATAAAAATTTATTATTTAAAAATTAGTAAATAATAACCATATTTTTATATACGTAATTTTATTCTTCAAATATAAATTTTCTTAAAAAATAATTTTATTGAATCGTACGAACAAAAATTATAAATTATTTCTAAAACATTTATAAAATTTATTGGTTAAAATTAACACAAATTTTTTAACAATCATATAAAGATTATATGTTGGTGATTTTTTTTGTTTGTTTCTTAAAAATGGTTTATTTTTATGTGAATTGTGAAAATTTCTATTTTTTGTAGATCAATATATTAATTTAATTAAATCATTTAAATTAAAGACTAATGATGTTTTTTTATTTTTTTATAATATTTTATAAAAATCTAGATTATTTTTGATAATATAATAAATTCATTTTTTATCATAAATTTTATTCATTTTTGAGTAAACCATTTTTAATACGTGAAAACAATTTTTTTGAAAAATGTATTTTTATTCATCATAATTTTCCATTCATATTATTTAAAATAAACTAGAATGAAAATTTATTTATATATATCTAAAATATTATGAATATATATATATATATATTAACATAAATTTATATAATAAATATTTCTTGTTTTATTGTTACTGTAAATTCATATTTTCTTGGAAAATGTATTTAATTGAAAAAGTTGCATATCTTCACATATTGTATTATTATTTTAATTATATTTAATTCCACGTTTAATTGTTTATTTTGGTAAAAATTATAACATATTTTGAATTTGGATGATAAAATTTGGTAATTATTCCTCCTTTTGAAATTTTTTTTCTTATAATGGTAAATTTGATCACTTTGTTAAATGGAAAATCAGGTTACTCTAGGTTAATAAAAAGTAATAATGAGGAAACATTTCTACCCGAAATATTATATTATTATCTTAATTATACCCTAATTATCATGGAATTTACTTTTATTTGATTTATGGAAAATTCCACTGAATATTACCTATTTACAATTTAATGAAAATATGGTTACAAAATGTCACCCTATTATTTTTAAATATCGTGTATGTTTCCACATCACCACAAAATAATGCTATAAATAAATAAATTTGTATACTTTATTATGTATGAAATTATTTTCATGATATAAAATTATTTATAAATTTTTTTACTTTTATTATGGCCATAATCCTTTCTGCAACACTGATTACATATTTCTCAAATTAGTAAAAATAATAATAAATGACGTTAAAAACATTCAAAGAAAAACTATTTTAGTTTAATGATGTTTGAAACAAAATTTTAAGTTGAATATTACATCTTATAGTTATTTTGATGAATTAAATTTAATTTCGACATTTTATCAACGAAATTAATATCAAATTAAATGAATAGTGTCTAAATTTGAAATAATTATTGTTTATGAAAATATATTTACATTAAATTACATAAATACAATAAAAATTTGGAAATTATAAAATAATGATAATATATGGTCTAAAATTAGAACAATTTCTCTTTAATTGGAAATTTGAAACAAATTTCCATTAGAATATCCTAAATAAATTAGTCTTTTCTAAATTGTAATAGTACCCCTTTAATCAATTACAAAATGGAAACCTTCCATTCTATTATTTACACCACATTAATATATATATATATATATATAACTCATCTAATTTAAGTATCCAGGTACCTAGACACATTTTATACGTTCATTTATTTCAAAAAGTGGAACCTTACATCCTTTAATAGGATAACTATAAGAGTTATTTCCTAGAAGAGGTAATTGCATGAACCAATGCCATTATTTTTTAATTATCCATTTAGTACCATTAAAAATGATAAAGTTTTCATATACTAAAAAATTTATTAACATAAATACTTTTTAATGATATTATTATTATTATTAATCCACCTATACTCACAATATTCACATAAAATTGGAAGTGAATGAATTGCTCGTGTTTACGTACAATAAACAATCGATGCATAGTGATACAATTAATTTTCCATCACATTCTGTCAAAGGTGGATATAATGATGGGATTAATGAAAAAATATTATATTGGTGAAATAATTATATTTATTTAATTTTTATTTGATATCTATCTTCTTACATACCAAACCGTTGGTGAATGATAATATCCTTCATTCGTACGTGTGTACTGCCACTGCTACAATGTGATGTATTGTTTTTTCATTTCCATTTTTTATAGATTTTAATATGGACTCATTTAGTGAATATATATAACATATATATTATAGTAATTATTCTAAAAATATGATTTACTATTTAAAATTCTATCATTCAATCTGTTCTAAAATTAAAATAGAGTTGAGGTGAATGTTTTTATTACAATATCAATGAACAGTGTCATTCAATTTTCTCTATCTATTTCTTTTGAATATATCTAAAAATATATATAATGAAAATATATATTGTATTCGTATTATAAATTAAATTTTTTATGATTATTAAAAAATTATAAAAATAATTGGACCAATATACCAAACCAAAACATACAAAAAATAATGTAGATGTTACACGAAAAAATTAGTTGGATAAAGAATTAATAAAAATGGGTGACAAAATGATAATATTATAATATATACAGTATTATATATATTTTCATTATTATTTAATATATATATATAATAAATCTATAATTATTATACATGAGGTTCTGACATTTTAAAATTATATTGGAAATTAAAGTAATAAATTTTCGTTTCACCTTTATTTCTTTGAGGCACATGCCTTATAAAACACATATTTATTTTGTGTGGTTTATATATTTCCCATGAATGTAATTTATTATTATAATTATGAAAATATGTTATATAAAACTCTATAAATTGTTTATTCATTCATGGATATTATTATCTAAATGTTTTCAATGTGGTAAGGGTTTTATGTTACTGTCTCATTATTTAATGGGACTGTTTTGCATTATTTTTTAGATTATGAATAATTAATATCATAATATCATGAAGTTAAAGAAAATTCATATCTAGTTGTTATATATTTATAATTAATGTATTCCTTTCATTTTCCTAACTTATGTACGCAAGATAAAAAATTTATTTTATAAAAAAGTGACATCATTTCTCCATTAAAATTGAAAACCTTGTACTTCTATATTCATGTTTCTAAAAAATAAATTAAAAATGGTCTTTACAAACGTGAAAATTATTTAGTCTATTAAAAATTATTATGTATTATGATACTTTTTAAAAAAAATAAAATTTCGTGATTATGATTTCATTCCCTTACTATATTGTTATTTTGAAGTGACCATTAAAATATCCCTTGTTTACCCTTAGTGAGAAAAAATATCACCAATAGTTTATTTTTTATCTTGTTATCTATAATTTTAATATTATAGAATTTTCAATTAATGGTTCTATTCATTTTGAAATAACTGAATATGATTTACAGATTTTATGAACTAGTTGTTTATGTGTCCATGTTTCCAATGGAAGTATATCAATATGATTCTATAATGGTTTTTTATGTTATGTAGTGAATATTCATTTATTGATAGTAAAAATCTATGAATGAAGTGTATTGGTATCAATATTTGGTATCAATGATAATTTTTTTTTTAATTTTTGAAAACTATGATGCAATGTATTTTGTAGAACATTGGGGATAAGTATGTTTATATGAAAAAATCATAATGCTTTGGGAATGATGACAACATAATTAGGATAAAACTATGGTTTAATAGAAAAGTTTGTCATTATTTAGGCATCCCAAAAATTATTTTTAATGATTTTTTAGTTTTCCAATATGATTATTATTTCACAGACTATACATTTTGATTTCTATAAATGGATATAACTAAGAGGAATCATGTTAAAACTGTATGTGATAATCAATAGAATGATTTTCCTAACGAGTAACCCAAGGATGCAAGATGTAGAATTTTAAAATTTTAGTTTTTGACTAATCATCTATACAATTATATGATTAATGATCAAAAAAAGGATGAGATTCTAGGCACACCACAAAAGGTAATGCTAGAGTACCATGATAACTATAAAGAAATGAAGATTCAACTTCTTACATGTCAAGTATGTTGGATTGATAATTACATAAAATGGAATAGAGTAACGAGATGATATTTTTGGTCTTGTAATGAAGGATACAAAGTGTGTAATCTTGAAAGAAAAAATAAGTTATCTTGTTAATTTAAGAGAAGATATTTTTTTAAATAAGGTATCATTAATTGCTGAAATTTTTAAGTAAAAAATGTATGGAAATTATGAAAATATATTTCCAAGAGGGAAACCACAATAAGTAGATCATCACTATTTTATGATTAATTTTTTTGTGGATGAATTGTATATTAAAGAAATATGAATGGAAGGAAGTATTAAGGAATAAAATTATTAAGCATCTTTAATGGGTTAATAATGAAGTTAAATGATTTGAGTTTTCATGTATTAATGTTTATGAGTTATATCCAGGATTTTTTTATATAATAATCATAATAAATTGAGGAATTTTTATAGATTTGTTTTCATTATGGGTTTTAAAATGTATGATTCATGGTAACAATAACTAAGAAAAGTTACAATTTTGTTTTGGGATAATGATATGATTTATTTTCACTTAATAGTATGGTGAAAATGGAATTATGGTTAGTGATTTCCTAAAAAATTGTTTTAGATATTTTTGGTGTATTCCAACCACATATTTGGATTTATAAAATATATAATATAGCATATGAACATATTTTTTTTATAATTGTTTTTTATGTTTTTTGAATAATCTATTTTTCATGTGAGGATATCATAAATGTTATGGAAGCTTACTTTCATTTCTTATTGATCATACTTCTAATTGTATCTAAACCCATATTTAAGGTTTTGTCTGATAGTTTTCCAGTTGATTAATCATGTTTTTTAATAATGGAATTAAATTTGTATTTGATGTTTCTATAAAATGGTTTATTTTTGTATGTATTGTAATTTGTTATATTATTTTCCTCAAAAGAAAAATTTTCATTATACTATTCCATTATTCATTTCTTATTTTAATGAGTTTATCTTCTACTGATTAAAGACTATTTAACAAAATTGAAGTAATTTGATCTTTTATAATGATTTCATCTCTATTAGACAATTTAACCTTTGAATTCTTGGAAAAATCTTTTCCAAATAATCATCATGAAATTTCAACATCCAAAACACCTGTGAAAAACAATATGGTCATTAAATAAAATCATTTCATAAAAGTTTATGTGTATCATTTTGTCTCATTTATCTAATTTTAAAAAATCTAAAATTAACCAACTCATTTTAGAGGGAAATAAAACAATGGAAATGATAATTTTATTTTTCATATATGGATTTCATGATTAAAGATAAAGGGGATTTTAATAGAATAGAATATGTTCCTATGGTATAGATTAATGGATTGAATAATGTTATTTCATTCCATGTATGAATCATGAGGGATTTTATATAGACTAATGGAAAGTAACTAATTTATATCACTGATTTTTAGGAATAATATATAATTTTGTATGATAAAGATGAAACATTATTGCCTTTAGTATATCATATATAGTTTTCAGAATTAAGATACAATGATATAATATCATTATTATGTGAATCAAGAAAATAATAATTATTATTCTATATAATGTATACGTTTATATATTTGGAAACAAATTTTGGATGGAATTTTTATATTAAAAATGGTGTAGTGAAAATGTAAAAACATTTGAGATGCATCTATTGATTTTGGTAAAATCTTTAGGTACACATAACCATTAATTTCAACATGTGAAAAATGTTATTATAAGATGAATTACTGTAAGATACAAAATATCAATCACTTATTTTTAAATTAATATTTTCTTCCCACAAGAGGAGAAAAACACGTTATGAGTGAAGTTACGTGTCTATATTTATATTAATAACATTTTATTGATGATATAAATTTATATTTCTTTTTTAATAATTATATAATGACCATATATTATTATGAATCACTGATTCAATATTTTTATAATTAAATAAAATATATAATAAAATTTATATAGAAATAACTTTATTATAAATTTATATTATTGAGTTAATGTGTTCTATAAAATTTCAGATCAATATGACATGATATTATTTTTCTAATGAATTATATTCTAATTTTATTTTTGATTTTGTGAACTTTATTTTTAGTGAAAATAATAGATTCAATAATACCAACAATGTTTTTAAGGAATTTTTTTTCTTAAATTATGTGAAAAAAAATAAAAAAATAAAAAAAGGATTTTATATGTTATTAAATTTGAACCGTTTGAATTTTGAACATTTCCATAATTTTCACTGACACAGTACATAATATATTTTAATATTTTAAAAAAATTAAATGGTTACAGTACTCTCAATTATAAAATGGAAACTTTTTTTAGTTGAGACATCACAATTATCCATATATTTCCAAAATACAGAAAAAAGGTCTCTTATAAATTAACATATAAAAAATGTTATACGTTCTTGTATTCCATAAAAACAACCCTTAATAACATAATAGGTAAAATATATGAGTTTTTTCAATGATGTTGTAATCACAATAACTGCTCATTTTCTTTTCAATTAATCACTTATATAAAATAATTATTTTATTTTCATTATAAAATAATAAATTTATTAGCTATACAATACTATAATATCATTGATGTAATTAAACAACATATATTCACCATTTTTCAATAAAATGGTATGTGAATGTATCACTTGTTTTTATGTACAATTTATTGTCTCAAAGAAGATATATAATTCATTTTTTATGACAACCATTTACATATGGTTAATATAATATGATTAATATATATAAGGTAAAATATCTGAATATTTATACTTCTTTAATGAAAATATCATATATAACTTCTTACCATCTAAACCATTGGAAAACGATAATGTTTTCCATGTATATATGTTCATTACCACCTTCAAGAAGTCATATCTTTTTCTAGTTTCAGTTTTAAATGGTTTTTTATTAGGATTTATTTAATTAATATATATTTTATATATGATATAATATTGATTTTTTATAGTTATTTATTATTCACCTTTCTTTTTTTCAAGACTTTAAAAAGGGAAAATATTTTTCATGTGTTTATATGGCCTACTATCACCATGAACCATGTAATTTATTTATCTACATATATATTTAAGAATGAAATTAAATATGTATATAATAAATATATTTGATTTTTCTTTCATTACTGATTTTTATATGATGAAACCATGGTCAAAATGTGTGGAAAAAATGTCGAACAAGAATGTACATGTAAAACAGAGCATATATCACCCAAAACATTGATTTTAATAAAGTATTATTATCATTCAGATGATAAATTGTTATAATAAAATTATATATTTGATGATATATAAGATTCTAATTCTGAGATATCATTAAAATAATTATTTAATTTTTATAAATAAGGTTCAAAAGTGTATGAAGGAAGTCAGACCTCATATAATGGATTTTTATCTCCCTTTTATTACTATGGGACACATGCCTTATACACCACTGGATTCATTTGTGTGGTGTATATACATTTTATTAATGTATTTTATTTTTACTTTGATTAATAGTATAAGATATACATATTCATATATGTTTCATTTTTTATGGGGGAATATGATTCCATGGTTATCAAAGTTATAAGTTTTTTATGTAACAAAATTATTGCTTATTAAGGTCAATTATGAGTACGTTTCCAATGATTACATATTATATTATGCGTCTCAATGATATTTTAAAATTACTTATATACTCTAGCCATTTATTAATAAATCTTGTCTCGGTCACTTTCACTTCTTCTGTAAAAAATATTCTCAAAAGTTATTTTTATAGTAAATGAACATCATTTAATTATTTGGTTGAATTAAATTTTATAAGGACCCAACCATAATCATATTTTGTTATTGTGTTTTTGAACTATAACTAATATTATATGTACTTTTTAGTTTATAGTTTCAGTGAATTAGGGAAAAAATCTTATATATTAAAACTATACATTATATGGGGAAACTTATACTCAGTATCCATTTTTTTCTAAAGGAAACGCTTGTATATTGAAACATGATTTATATTAATGACATATATTCAATAGTTACATCTAGGAATATAATTTATCTTTAATAATCATAGGTAATGTGATTTTTTAAAACATTGTATGAGTACTAAATATCCGTAAGAAATAAGGAATGTAAATCATTAGTCCAATGAAAACCTGAAAACCCATTAAAAACAGTTTCATAATTTTTTTTAACAATTATAGAAATTCTGTATGTTCCATGGAACATCATTACAATATAACTATTAGAATCACCCTTAAAAATTTAATTACCAAGTGGCTGTCTTCTACCCCATCACTACCAAATTCATTAAAGAGATATAAAGGGGTGACCCATTGTAAAGGCAATATTGGGATGAATCTTCCATCATGAGTTATAATGGAGCTCGAACCTTCATATAATCCACATTGGGATCACATGTGAACTATATTGGGGATCAACACATCAAATATGCTATATCGGAATCTCACATTAAATGTCCATGTCCAAACTCATATAAGTTTTTAATTTTCCACATGTCACTCATAAAATTTCATTTTCATTCACAAGATAACCAATACATTTTCATAAAAACAATATAAACCATTCATAAAATATATTTTTTCATCAATGTTTCCTATAAGACATTGAAACCATTAAAAAATATTAAACAAGTAACATTTTAACAAAAATTCATATAAATAAATCCACAAATCATTTTTAAAACATAAACATGAATGAAAAATATTTTTAATAATAAATATTTGTGACATACAATCAAATGATTTAGGTAGAGTGTATCATAACTTATTGAAAACTGTAATTATAAGTCACATGAAATTAGATCATTTTTAAATTATAACATCAGTGTAGATAATATATGGATATATAAATTTAAAGGGACTATATATACACATTTAAAAGAATAAAAGTTCATATAATCATTAAATCGATCAATGAAAGAAGATTGAGATGAAGTCTTATACCTTATGTCTGAATCGTTACGCACAATATTTTTCAACAAAAATAATAAAAATGGGTTAGTTATTTATTTTATTATGAAGCATTATAAATTATATTATTCCATTTAGATGATTATTATCATTTCATAACAATTCCCTAATTATTTATGTTCACATTGGGATTTTTGTCAATATTTAGTACTCGAGTTGAAAATGATGAAGGTAGGATGTCAATGATACTTGAGGTCATAAGTAAATCATCACCAAAATAATATTAATGGAATAAAAATAAATTTTATGCATCTATTATACATTAAAATAAAACCATTAATTATGATGAAAATGAACAATTTTATAATCATGGAGGAGGTAGACCTTATGTACGCATGAGTATCATTTCAATTTCTCATTTATCATTATAGAAAAAGGTAATTATAATTTAATAAATATATAAATATAATAATTTAAATTTTACCAAAATAATAATTTAAATATTAATATATATATATATATATAATATAAGTGATGCGGTGAATAAAAATGTATCACATCGGTTTGTGGAGGTGATAGTTCACACGTAAAAACAAAAGAAGTTATCATATTTATGTACAAGGAAATTAAGAACATAATCGATATTGTTTACCATTTTAATGATAAATATTTCATTAAAATAATATATAAACACTAATTATATAATTATCACAATTATAGAGATACAGTAATGAAAAATGAACTATATTGGTGCGTGTGGTGGTAGTCCGCCGTACACAAGAATGAAAAGTGAATTTCCCATTTGATGCAATTATAGATGGATTTAGGTTAACATATTTAAATAATAAAATCTCAATATATTCAGAATATTTTAGTTATTATCACATCTTGGATGGTGGATATTTTAAGTATGTGTAAGAAGAAATGAAATAGAAACACATAAATAAAAACCATACCATTACTTCAAATTATCTTATTTCATAACTTGTTAAAACCTCTAAGTATGGTGTTTTACCTCAAATAATAATTAAATAATCTGTGGAGTTTTTATAGAAAGGTTTTTGGGTAGATATTTTACAATCCGAATTTTTTTGAACATTGATTTATTGGGAATAATTTTGGCCTTATTATAGGAGAGGGTAGGGGCACCCCTAGAAATATAAATAGTATTAAATTATTAAAAAATAATTTTCTATAAAAAATGGTCTAGAAAATTTTATTGAGAAAATATGATGATTTTATATTGAATAATAATCATACAATTAAAATTTCTCAAGTATTAAATATTTTTTCATACTTATCTTTGTTTAACCCGCTTTTAACACTTTTTAATTTATAATGCAATTTACACTTGGAGGAATAAAATACTTACCAAATCATTACAAAAACCAATGAATGGGTTATTAATGACAGTTTTAGAATTATCTCATACATTTGGCTGAATATTATATTTCTAAAAAGATTATATCATATAATTAAATATTTTATAATTTAAAATATTAATTATGTCACTTTTGTAGTATTCATTACAGAGATTTTTTAAAAAATAAAAAAAACAAGATTCTTCTAAACAAACTAAATTAGCTGAATATAAACATTTCATATTTATATAAAATTTGTATATTTTATCATAAAGTATATATTATTTTTATTTTAATATAATTCATATCATTTATTTGATTCATTCTGTAATATATATATATATATTACTGCATCAACTATGGACCATAATTGAATTTAATTATTTAATTCGTACAAATAATAAATAAATTACCTTGATGTCGATAGTATTTTTATATTTTTATGTAATATTAAATTTTGATTATATAACTTACATAACCCCATATTAATATTCTTTTTGTAAGAGTCAAATTTATGACATAATTTAATTTAATTAAAATTAATTATAATAATTTTCATAATCAAGACCAAGTGGCATCAAAAGGATGTTATTTTTTCCTAAGGATGTTTATGGTCTAAAATAACTCATCAAGTAATATTATGAAAATTTTTAGGGTTATTTTGTAATATTATAATTTTATTTTAACCTTTAATTACCCTATTTATGTTTAAGTATGGTAAATAAAATATTAATGTTAATACTCACCAAGAAAATTTTCTTCTTATTGGACCAAATTCTTGACATATTCATTAACTATGTTTTTATATTTTTGAAAATTTAATTCATTGATGTTTTTAGATTAGTCATAACACTAAACCCATGGATCGATTGAGAAAATGCGTTCTTTTTGTAAAACATTCAAAAGGTAACATAGATTTTCAATTTAATTTCTATTTTAAAATTAATATAATTCAATACATTGGATTAAATTATAAAAAAATAATCCAATTATAATTCAAAACCATGTAATAGTATAATCTATCAATATAAATAAATTATATGAAATTGTAGTTTTGAATTCAAATGTTGTATTTTCACTATTCATTAAGGAAAGTATTTTGTCATAAAAATTCTAATAATTCAACCATTTTAAATATTTATTTCCTTATTTCAAAGAAGAAGTTGTTTTTTCAAATATAAAATAAAATATTATTAAAACTAATTTAAAATTGGGATCTCCATCGAAAGGTGGTTAAACTATCGTTTTCTAAAAATAAATATTTTATTCTTAACATCAGAATTTATCTTATATGAAGAATATTAATAATTCAAGCTGAATTTTTTTAAAAAAAATATATATTTCAAATATATTTAATTAATATAATATAACAAGAGTGTCATTACTAAATTATGAACAAAAATATTAGAACATAAACAGTTTTTCATAAAACACATTCTTTATATTCAATTTGTTTTTATTTTAAATGATATTTTAATAATTCAAATAATAGTTTTCAGTTGCCACCATTTTATCCAATATGTTGCAATGATAACATTTAAATAATATTATTTAATTGATCAATGAAAGTTGATGTGGCGTATCATGTATAATATCTAACATAGTATTTTCTTAACATTTAGTGTTATAGTATTCGACATTTTAGAAATTTTGTCCACTCAGTTTTAAAATTGTGATTGGTAACTAAGGATTCACTATTAAAAAGTACTTTTTTGAGATCCCACATCTAAATAATAGTCAATAAAAATTCAACTTTTAAAGAATTAAAGTGAAGTACATAGGCCACCCAATATAACACATAAGAGGATTCCATGTATTAAAAAATATATATGGATGAAGAAATAACCTCCATGTTCTGATGAATAGTAATAAAAATTATTTTTAGGAAAATGTAAACAATCATAAAGATATTAATTGGAGATGGGTTAAATAGTCTTTGACTTCGTGATAGGAAATTTAAACAGTAAAAGTAATTGTTTTAATAACATTTTCATAATGATAAGGAAATAATTTATTACATTGAATAAGATCATAAGGAAATATAATTACTTGACTGATATAGTTTTATCCTTTAATCAAATTCAACCACAAACTAATTTTTTTTCTCCAATGGTTGAGTATTTAAGATGAATAATCTTCCATTGATTACATAATTCACAAAGGATTAATTATCCATTTCTTCTATCTCAAAAAATTAATAAAAACCAATTTAAATTTTATAATATAATAAATAAAACATTGAATTATGAATAAATAATTTTATTCTCCCCAACTCAACATTAATAACAAATTTTAACATTGATCATTCTACAATCAATTATCTATAAAATTCCACAGTAAATATTAACTGATATAAAATCCAAAAAATAAGAACTATTTGATCAAATAATATTCCAAGATATATATTATTATTTAAATCAAACTAACATCAACCACACGTTGTGTATCTTTCAAAAAAAACTAAATCATATATTAACCATGATAGGTTAATCATTTCTTTAAATAACCTAATTTTCCAGATATACACAAATGAATGAAAAGATTATTTCAAAATATAATTAAACCAAGTATCCTCAATTAGAATCACATATTATTCTATATTCCATAATCCTATAATGTTCCAAAAATAAAAAATGTCATCCAAAATCATATTTATTACATAATCACCAAATTATTTTCCAATAAAAAGGACATCTATTTGATAATACATAAGTTCCTAAAATTAAGTTATTATTATTTCATCAAAAATATTTACTAACAATAAAAGTGCATACAAAATAAGAATTTCACATAGGACACTAGTTAGTGTTAAATCCTTTTCACACATCCGTTGTGGATTTGATTCCCATGGCCTTGACCGATATTATAGGTTGTCACATGGTTTCCGCGTTGTCCTTTTTCCAAAACTATATAATTATTTAAATATTCCCAACATATCAATGACCGAATATTTTTTCATTTATGTTAACTTAAAGTTTTTCCACATTCCGTTCTTTTGGTATCACTAAAAACAATAACCCATAATTACCTCCGATGAATTTGTCCAAAAAAATATCGTTAGTCCCCATAAAATTTCATAACAGAAAGACCAAAAATGATTTATAAGACAATAGATTTATAATCAACGATTAAATTAAAAACCCATGCTTTTTCCTCTAACTCTTATGAAATCATCCTAATCTCAAAAGTTGTCTAAACCATCCTATGATACTAACTATAATAATCCAGACAAAAACATATATTATTATTGTTTTTTTGAACTAGAATTCACAGTAGGGGATATTTTTAGTTTAGAGATGTAGATAATTAACACAAAAATAACCATACATAGTAAACCCATATATTACTTGTGGCAGTTATAATTATTATAATGTTTTTTTCATGAAAGGAAACCCTTTTAATATAATACATGATTTATCTTACTAACACATCTTAAATAGGTTTATCAGTCCATATTATTTTTACTTACCAATAATAAAACATGTGAAAAACATTTTTTCACTTCATAAGAGAACAATAGATTAGTAATGGACATAATGAAAGTAAATTACAAGTCTAGGGAAAACATGGAAACACATTAAAAACATTTTCTTGAAAATAGTTAAAATAATGTTTTAGTTATTGAGTCCCATATCACATTAAAGATTTAAATTATTATCCACATGAATTTAGATCAATTTAATGAACATTTAAAAACATTATTATAGATGTAATTTCAATACAAAGATTCAAAGGATTATATATACACAATATAAAATAATATTGGTTCATATCATCAAGACAGGTCTCAATGAATAGAGATTGAGAAGACATTATTTACTAGAAGTAAAAAATCTGGTGTAAAATATCTTTCATTCTGAATAATAAACATTTTATTATAATTTAAGTTCTTTAAAATACTTATAAATTTTATTGTTCCTTTTATATGGCTATTATCATGTCAATATAATTACTTAATTATGTATGTTCACAACCGTCTTTTTGTTGATATTTCGTACTCGATTTGAAAATTAATATGTTAGGATATGAATAGTGTAGAGACTCGAAGCTTATCGTACATGGACATTACATTACTTTTGTGGAATACTTAGTACATAACAAAAACACACACACAAGGACCGTAATAGTTTAGTGTCTTTGGAAACTCGGAACGTAATCTTCTAATCGTGGTGAAAGGTCTTCAATATCTCCCATAAATATCTTCCCTTTTTTTTACCTAAAACCTTTCTTTATATCCTGGGGAAAAGAAAACATAAAAGGGTGAGCTCAAATGCTCAGTAAGGGTAAACAAAAGAAAATCAATCACATCATATTCATAAGAACATAACTGTTGGAAATCTTAACCTGCAAAAGAGAGAATAATTTCATAACATGGGATAAATCATAGTAGTGAAATGAAATCCCAATAAGCATAACTTAAAACATGAAACTTTGTGGCATACACACATAATCATAGAGAATCATTTCTTGTTAGTCATGACTCATTTGCAAGACTATCTTAGTGGACAATGTCCCTTTCTGAATCGAGTCACCCTTGTTTCAGTCCTGTTTCACTGAACCGGTATAACCTACCATTCCAGCCATGTCTATCTCATGAGATATAAAATATTTACCCAATGCATTGGAGGGAGATATAGGTCCCACCCATCTTATAATGAATCCTTTCTTATGCGTGCCACATAATCATAAACCATACATCACAGCGTAACCCATGTAATAAAAATGGGATTCTTAAACAACATGACATCATAAAACAATTCATATAAGATAAAGGAATTCATAAACATAATTCCATCACAACATAGTCAAATGAATGTAAAAATATGGATAGAAACATAACCCTTTATTAGCTTAGATGGAAAATAATTTTGATAAAACACTTGAAATGAATTCTTGAGGAAAATATCCTTTCTTCCTCAAAATCAATTTCTTTTCACAAAAAATCATGCAATTTTAAAAGAAAGAGATTTTATTGAAAATAGTCCTGAAATATTTTGGAGGAATCTTCTTGAAAATAAGGCTTTATAAAACCGTAAAAATCTGTTCGGGCCGTTTAAGTTAAAAAAAACATTCTTTATACTTTTGTCGGAAAAGTCAAAAAGTACCTCGTACGAAAAACGACAAAATATTACTTTCATTTCTTTTACTAAAAACTCACTGAAGGGTAAAAATGGATTTAAAAAATTGTAGGTGGATGGAAATAATATTACATATTTATGAAACATGGATGTGGATGATAAAATACACCCTAGTAAATAATTACGAATAAACAATCTCGGATAAAAATGAGATTGTGATATTTCCCTTACCTTAGGTCCGATTTGCTTCGTATGTGTCCAAACCACCTGTATAATGATTTAAATAATGTCATTGACTTTTTAAAGAATCATATTCATTGTTATGATATCATATATGGTTCACTTATGACTTTATATTACCCGTTCTTTTGTAAATTCCATGTTAAAGAAGCGTTTTGGGTAAAATAGTTTCATTTATCGTAGGTGTTTTGTCATGTTGTTCTTGACATTATTATTACTTATATCATGATTAACTTAATTCCAGAATATAAAATATGATTTATATATCATATATATTCAGTATATATATATATATATAATAGATAGATAAATGAAATGAAAAACATCGTTCATGGAGACGGTAGTCCGTATGTACGCATGAACGCTGTTTTCCTTTCCTTATTGTCTTGAATGGAATTAAGTAGATGACATACATATAAATACAAATAATTCCAGTATCATTATCAGGTCATCTATTTCATTAGTACTTATTATATATACTTTATAATCATTCATGAATGGTTAATTATTGAGAATGAATCTCATCGCGTCGTGGAGACGGTAGTCCGTACGTACGCACGAGCGATGATATCGTTCCCATGGTCGTGGAATTGTGTTGAAGTGTATGTATACTATTTCAGTATCAATATCGCTTTATAATAATAATATATAGTTACTCATTACACCTTTATACCCATCCAATTAAGGTGGTGGCGGAAAATAGATTACACCACGGCGTGGAGACGGTATTCCGTACGTACGCACGCGCGGTGATTTCCTTTTTCCGTAGGATGGATAGAAGGTTAATTATAGTTGTTTAATATTTATAATAACATATCAGTATATAAGAAATACTGATGTTATTACTTTATAATGAAACAACTAAAGAAGACGAAGTTGAAGAAGAAAGAAATTGAAAAGATCGGTAATGGATATTACCTCTTCTTTGGAACGCCTCTTTGAATCTTCCACTTAGGGAACTAAGATTGGTCTTTGAAGAATACCAGGACCTCTAGGATTATTATAGGGAAGTGGAGAGGAGAAAATGTCAAGGTTTGGCCGAGCTTGAGTGCTCAAATTGGTGTGAGGAGGAGGGGGAGGAGGTGCCCTTTTATAAGGGAGGAGAGGGGCACCTTAGGAATATCTCAAAATATTATTTTATATTAAAGTCAAAATCGGTTTATAATGGTTCCAAAGGGACTTATTTCGAAGATAAAGTGGGGATGGGTCGAAATCCTATCAAACAATAGGATTTAGAAAAGTTTAGGTTATTATTTTAACCTTATCAATTAGATTTAACTCTAAGTTAAATAATTTAACTTTTACCGTGTCTTTTTGTTTTCTTACACTATATGGTTAATACACTTACTATAACATGCCAAACGAACCCCAAATTGTTTATTATTAATATATATATCCTTATCTAAGTCATTTGGCCGAACCTTAGATTTTTAGGAATAAAATAACAATTAATAATATAATATTATATTTAAAAACTATTTTGTGTCAATTTTGACACTATTTGATATATGATTTTTGTGAAAGTCATAACAGAATTATATGTTCAAACCAAGTTGATTAAATCAACACTAATATATCATAGTAACCTAGAAAATTAGAGGAATTCATAAAAGGTCTCAAATTATACTTATTTAGGCATTTATAATATCAATTATGTCAATATTTCATTAATAAGATAATTACTGCATCATCTTTGTGTCATAAATAACATAACTTTTTTGATGTCTAAAAATTATAAATAAAATACCATTATGTAGGAAATCTTTTTAGCTTTCTAATGAATATTTAAAATAGAATTTATCTTATGTATAACCCTATATTAAAAATGTCTTAGTAAATAAACTTTGATTTTAACTCTTTTATCTCTTCTTTGAATTAAATAATAATAAATGTCCTAATCTAATCCAAGTGGGCCTAAATGATAATAGTTTACACTTAAGGTTGTTTTTGGTCGAGATAAAATTGTCCAATAGAATTAGGACATGTGTTAGGGTAATATTAATATCATTCTTACCCTTAATTACCCTATTTACTTTTAACCGTGGTAAATAAAAGTAAAAAGTTACTATTCACCAAAAATTATTTTCATCTCATTGAACCACATTTTACTTACTGACATCAACCGTGTCTCTCGGATTTTTGAAATTCCATTCACAGAAGCGGTAAAATTAAGATTTATGAAAAAATTAATTTTTTTAACTACCACTTAGTAGTTTCACTATTCATCAAAAATTGAAGTTTTTCAGAAAAATACCAAAATTTCACCCTAAGCTATAATTAATATTCCAAATTCAAAAATGATTTATATTTTACAAAATTCCCAATATATAAGTTGCATAAATTAATTTCATAATTAATTTTCGCTGTTACAACAAGTAGCGTGTTTTTAAGAGATAATAACTATCAAAAGATTAACACTTGTTTATGTCTGGTGTAAATGTGAAATTACATCCAATGACCAACATTATATTGAATTGTAAAAATATATTCTAAATATACTTTAAAACCACTCAAATTAATAATTTATCACTATTAATTATTTCGATTAAAAAAGTTTTTTTTAATTAAAATGTAGTAATTTTCACTATTCATCAGAAAATGAAAGTTATCTGAAAAGTACCAAAATTTCACCCTAAGCTAATTTCGATATTACGAATCCAAAAATGAATTCCATTTTGAAAAATAAAATTTAAAAAATTTCAAAAAGTGGTTATTACTATTCATAACGGCTAGTTTTAATAATATCTTAATAGCATATCGTTGTTTAGTGAAACTCGGTATTGCGTACTACACACGCTATCGAGGAAGGTCGTGATTGCGTGTAATGTAAGGAAAGTCAAGGATGCATGTTGTGAAAGCTCCTTTTTGTGTAGCGTACAACACAAGACATTAGTGAAATAAAAAAGAATATTTTTCATAAAATCTCGGGCTGTTACATTCTACCCCCCTTAAAACGAATTTCGCCCTCGAAATTCGTAGGGGTTATAAATGGTTTACTATTCGAAAGATTCTTTAATAGAAACCCACATCGTAAAAAGGAATACCAAAACATGGCTTTAAAAACTAAATTATGAAATGTAACGATTACCCAAATAAACTAAACACTGGGTTTCCACATAGGTGAAAATATGGATATGGAAGAGAAATCTAGCCATCATGTTCTGATGGAGAGTGGTAGAGAACATGGATATGGAAAATCCAGTAATCACAAATCCATAAATTTGTGACGATCTAAGGTACCATCTGATTCATCAGGTATAAGATCACTAGGACAACATTTTTGGTTTTCAAGATCATTTCCCTAAAGATGAAAATTTGAATTAGAATAAATACTTTCTTTATTTTGGTACAATCTCACTGTTGTTCATGCCTTGAACAATTTCCACTTCATCTCTTAAATAAATGAAGTTGAATTTGTTATTCATGAAGTGTTAGCAGATCATGTGATAGAATGACGGGTCATTCCATCTGTCTCAAACAAAAGGTTAGAAAAAATTATATACATAAGTCAATCTATAGTGAGATTAATCATATATGGTTCCTAAAATGGACTTATACTTCATATATCATACTGCTTAATATAATAAAACTAGTTTCTACTAAATAGGGACTTCCTGTAGGCCAGTGGTAGGTAAAAAGGCCAGTCGCACTTCGGTTGTGGGTTCGATTCCCACATCCTTGTCCGACACGATGGGCTGTCGCCCGTCCTGCATGTTGTCCTTTTTCTAAAACTATATTACTATAACATCCCATCAATAATATCGAGAAAACTTCTATCCTTAAACAATACTAACTTATGTCCAACATAATCCATTCCAATCTTTAGGCTTATCCATAATACTGTAGTCCACTCTCATAACATAGTGAAAACGATTACCAGATATTTAACACCATCGTCGATCCCCATATATCATAAGATATGTTTTTTTGGTCACATTCCAAACATTCAAAGTCCTTAATCATGTATTCTCTTGAATACCTTAGTGAAAACATGAATGCAGTTAAAATTTAACACTTTCCACATACCAAAATCCTCAAAATTCTATATACTCAAACCATGATATCACTTAGTCCTTATATCAATCATGAGCTCATGAATACTGTCAAATATTTCATTTTCTAATTTTCCCTTCATTATGCGCGTATCATCTTTTTTCCAAAAATACCTCAATCACTTCAAATACCACATTAGACCAATACATAAATATTCCAATACACCATAAAAGTACCTCAACAACATTATTCTTGAATACCAATACATAAACTCTTCAATCCATCCTCTTCAATTATTGTCCTGGAATAAGTCCTTCCATGATTTAGAAGTAACTTTTTAGGTCAGGGCATTGAGTTGGGTAATGCCCATGTTCTCCACAAATAATACATTGAACTCCATAACAGTCTGTCACTCTATGACCCTTATCTCCACACAAATAACATCGGTCCCTCCATTTGAGGTATTCTTCAAGGTTCTTCTTCCCTTCTTTAGAATTCTCAATCTTCCTTTCTTTATACTGCTCAACATGCTAACATGCATAATAGTCTATCTTCCTCTTCTTTGATGAATTAGGTATACCACTAAATTTCACCTTGCTAATCATATATCGCGATGACTGATTCGGTATAATCACAATATCTTTCTCTCTAGGAATTACATAATTTTGTTGCTTATAGTCACCAATTTGTCCATTGGATTCAATGTTAACCGAATTCCGTATGGTTCCCTCCATTAACTAAAACACAAAAAGAATTTTGTGAGAGGAGAAATCATGCTAGGAAAGACAACATAGTAAAGGGGGAGCACCCTCAATATCTAACATCTTATGTTAAATTCTAAGATAGTTACCGTAGTTCTAGGACTATATCCTATACGTATACTTATCCTTAGGGACATCCCTAGACATACCTTAGAAATATCTCTAGGGATCTCACTAACGTTCTCACATCCTAGTTTCCAAAGGTTGACTAAACATTTGCTCTGATACCAACTGTAGAGACCCGAAGCTTATTGTACATGGACATTACATTACTTTTGCGGAATACTTAGTACATAACAAAAACACACACACAAGGACCGTAATAGTTTAGTGACTTTGGAAACTCAGAACGTAATCTTCTAATCGTGGTGAAAGATCTTCAATATCTCCCATAAAGATCTTCCCTTTTTTCTACCTAAAACCTTTCTTTATATCCTGGGGAAAAGAAAACATAAAAGGGTGAGCTCAAATGCTCAGTAAGGGTAAACAAAAGAAAATCAATCACATCATATTCATAAGAACATAACTTTTGGAAATCTTAACCTGCAAAAGAGAGCATATTTTCATAACATGGGATAAATCATAGTAGTGAAATGAAATCCCAATAAGCATAACTTAAAACATGAAACTTTGTGGCATACACACATAATCATAGAGAATCATTTCTTGTTAGTCATGACTCATTTCCAAGACTATCTTAGTGGACAAAGTCCCTTTCTGAATCGAGTCACCCTCGTTTCAGTCCTGTTTCACTGAGCCGGTATAACCTACCATTCCAGCCATGTCTATCTCATGAGATATAAAATCTTTACCCAATGCATTGGAGGGAGATATAGGTCCCACCCATCTTATAATGAATCCTTTCTTATGTGTGCCACATAATCATAAACCATACATCACAGCGTAACCCATGTAATAAAAATGGGATTCTTAAACAACATGACATCATAAAACAATTCATATAAGATAAAGGAATTCATAAACATAATTCCATCACAACATAGTCAAATGAATGTAAAAATATGGATAGAAACATAACCCTTTATTAGCTTAGATGGAAAATAATTTTGATAAAACACTTGAAATGAATTCTTGAGGAAAATATCCTTTCTTCTTCAAAATCAATTTCATTTCACAAAACATCATTTAATTTTAAAAGAAAGAGATTTTATTGAAAATAGTCCTGAAATCTTATGGAGGAAGCTTCTTGAAAATAAGGCTTTATAAAACCGTAAAAATCTGTTCGGGCCGTTTAAGTTAAAAAAAACATTCTTCGTACTTTTGTCGGAAAAGTCAAAAAGTACCTCGTACGAAAAACGACAAAAGATTCCTTTCATTTCTTTTACTAAAAACTCACCGAAGGGTAAAAATGGATTTAAACAATTGTAGGTGGATGGAAATAATATTACATATTGATGAAACATGGATGTGGATGATAAAATACACCCCAGAAATACTTACGAATAAACAATCTCGGATAAAAATGAGATTGTGATATTTCCCTTACCTTAGGTCCGATTTGCTTTGTATGTGTCCGAACCTCCTGTATAATGATTTAAATAATGTCATTGACTTATTACAGAATCATATTCATTGTTATGATATCATATATGGTTCACTTATGACTTTATATTTCCCGTTCTTTTGTAAATTCCATGTTAAAGAAGCGTTTTGGGTAAAATCGTTTCATTTATCGTAGGTGTTTTGTCTTGTTGTTCATGACATTATTATTACTTATATCATGATTTACTTACTTCCAGAATATAAAATATTATTTATATATCATATATATTCAGTATATATATATATATAATAGATAGATAAATGAAATGAAAAACACCGTTCATGGAGACGGTAGTCCGTACGTACGCATGAACGCTGTTTTCCTTTCCTTATTGTCTTGAATGGAATTAAGTAGATGACATACATATAAATACAAATATTTCCAGTATCATTATCAGGTCATCTATTTCATTAGTACTTATTATATATACATTATAATCATTCATGAATGGTTAATTATTGAGAATGAATCTCATCGCGTCGTGGAGACGGTAGTCCATACGTACGCACGAGCGATGATATCGTTCCCATGGTCGTGGAATTGTGTTTAAGTGTATTTATACTATTTCAGTATCAATATAACTTTATTATAATAATATATAGTTACTCATTACACCTTTATACCCATCCAATTAATGTGGTGGTGGAAAATAGATTACACCACGACGTGGAGATGGTATTCCATACGTACGCACGCGCGGTGATTTCCTTTTTCCGTAGGATGGATAGAAGGTTAATTATAGTTGTTTCATATTTATAATAACATATCAGTATATAAGAAATACTGATGTTATTACTTTATAATGAAACAACTAAAGAAGAATAAGTTGAAGAAGAAAGAAATTGAGAAGATCGGTAATGGATATTACCTCTTCTTTGGAACGCCTCTTTGAATCATCCACTTAGGGAACTAAGATTGGTCTTTGAAGAAGACCAGGACCTCTAGGATTATTCTAGGGAAGTGGAGAGGAGAAAATGGCAAGGTTTGGCCGAGCTTGAGTGCTCAAATTGGTGTGAGGAGGAGGGGGAGGAGGTGCCCTTTTATAAGGGAGGAGAGGGGCACCTTAGGAATATCTCAAAATATTATTTTATATTAAAGTCAAAATCGGTTTATAATGGTTCCAAAGGGTCTTATTTCGAAGCTAAAGTGGGGATGGGTCGCAATAATATCAACCAATAGGATTTAGACAAGTTTAGGTTATTATTTTAACCTTATCAATTAGATTTAACTCTAAGTTAAATAATTTAACTTTTACCGTGTCTTTTTGTTTTCTTACACTATATGGTTAATACACTTACTATAACATGACAAACGAACCCCAAATTGTTTATTATTAATATATATATCATTATCTAAGTCATTTGGCCGAACCTTAGATTTTTAGGACTAAAATAACAATTAATAATATAATATTAGATTTAAAAACTATTTTGTGTCAATTTTGACACTATTTGATATATGATTTTGTGAAAGTCATAACAGAATTATATGTTCGAACCAAGTTGATTACAGCAACACTAATATATCATAGTAACCTAGAAAATTAGTGGAATTCATAAAAAGTCTCAAATTATACTTATTTAGGCATTTATAATATCAATTATGTCAATATTTCATTAATAAGATAATTACTGCATCATTTTTGTGTCATAAATAACTTATCTTTTTTGAAGTCTAAAAATTATAAATAAAATACCATTATGTAGGAAATCTTCTTAGATTTCGAATGAATATTTACAATCGAATTTATCTAATGTATAACCCTATATTAAAAATGTTTTAGTAAATAAACTTTGATTTTAACTCTTTTATCTCTTCTTTGAATTAAATAATAATAAATGTCCTAATCTAATCCAAGTGGGCCTAAATGATAATATTTTACACTTAACGTTGTTTTTGGTCGAGATACAATTGTCCAATAGAATTAGGACATGTGTTATGGTAATATTAATATCATTCTTACCCTTAATTACCCTATTTACTTTTAACCGTGGTAAATAAAAGTAAAAAGTTAGTATTCACCAAAAATTATATTCATCTCATTGAAACACATTCTACTTACTGACATCAACTGTGTCTCTCGGATTTTTGAAATTCCATTCACAGAAGCGGTAAAATTAAGATTTATGAAAAAATTAATTTTTTTTAACTACCACTTAGTAGTTTCACTATTCATCAAAAATTGACGTTTTTCAGAAAAATGCCAAAATTTCACCCTAAGCTATAATTAATATTCCAAATTCAAAAATGATTTATATTTTAAAAAATTCCCAACATATAAGTTGCATTAATTAATTTTATAATTAATTTTCGCTGTCACAACAAGTAGCGTGTTTTTAAGAGATAATAACTATCAAAAGATTAACACTTGTTTATGTCTGGTGTAAATGTGAAATTACATCCAATGACCAAAATTATATTGAATTGTAAAAATATATTCTAAATATTCTTTAAAACCACTCAAATTAATAATTTATCACTATTAATTATTTCGATTAAAAAAGTTTTTTTTAATTAAAATTTAGTAATTTTCACTATTCATCAGAAAATGAAAGTTATCTGAAAAGTACCAAAATTTCACCCTAAGATAATTTCGATATTACGAATCCAAAAATGAATTCAATTTTGAAGAATAAAATTTACAAAATTTCAAAAAGTGGTTATTACTATTCATAACGGCTAGTTTTAATAATATCTTAATAGCATATCGTTGTTTAGTGAAACTCGGTATTGCGTACTACACACGCTATCGAGGAAGGTCGCGATTGTGTGTAATGCAAGGCAAGTCAAGGATGCGTGTTGGGAAAGCTCCTTTTGGTGTAGCGTACAACACAAGACATTAGTGAAATAAAAAGGAATATTTTTCATAAAATCTCGGGCTGTTACAAATAGTCCATGATGTAATAATTCCATAATTTCTAAAATAATATTCATGACATAACTATCATGATTCTACAAACACTATTCTATTAAATAATATGTATTTTTTGGTAAACACAATGAAAAATGTTATAATCATGGAGACCGTATGTCATATGTATGCATGTTTAAAAATTCCATTTTTAATTGTTCATTATAGAAGTAGGGTAATTATAATTTTATATTTCTAGACTGATTATTATATTATTAAAATCACAAAAATAATTTAAATATACATATATATATCATACAAGTTATTTGGTGAAATAAAATGATTCTCATTGCTTCGTGGAGGTGACAGTTCACACGTACGAATGAATGACATTATCATTTTTATGTTAATTAAATGTAATAAAATATTAAATATAATAATATATTATAATTTTAAATAAGTAATTCAAATCATATATAAACATTAATTACATAATTTTGATGTTTCATCAGATAAGGTAACTAAAAACAAACTATATTGGTTTGAGGGATGATAGTCTGCCGTACTCACGAATGAAAAGTTAATTTCTTATTTGATAAAGTTCGATATGGATAAAAGTTATTTTATTAAAAAAATAAAATCTCAGTATAATTAGTATAATGTTGTTTATATTATTGCTCTTCTAAGATATTTAAAGGATAAAATGATGAAATTATTTAGAAACTCTTTAATAAAAACAATACGATTCCTTTTCATGATCACCATTATGAACACTTCATCACCACTCAGGAGGGTGTTATGCCACAAGTATGGAATAAATAATGTTTGGAGGTAGTATAGTAATTTAATTGAGTAGATATTGGCTTATCTAAAAGGTTTTTAAGAGTTATTAATAGAGAATAATTGGTTTGTCTTTATAGGAGAGGGGAGGGGCACCATTAGAGTTATTAAAATTTTAAAATTAAAATAAATTCATTTCATATACCATATGGTCCCAAAATGAATTTTTTATAAGATATGAATTTTTGGGGTGGAATAATAATCATCTAATTCAAATTATATATTTTTTAATAAATTTTAATGTATATATATTTGTTCTAAACCTTTGAATCTCTAACATATTTATCACGTAATGTGTAATTTCAGTCTTAAAAATAATTAATAAATCATTCCAAATGGCCAATGAAAAATCATTTATAAAATTTTAAGAATTGTTTAAATTTTGTTTTCTGAATATTCTATTTTTAAAAATTTTATATGATTTAATTAAAAATTTAATATTTTAAAATATGAATTATGTCAATTTTTCTAATATTCATTTCATTATTTTTTTAAAAAAATCACAACTACCAAATTCCATTGAACAAAATAGATTTATTAAATATTTAAATGTCATAGTAATACAACAAAATTCACTGATGGAATAATATATTTAAATTATATTTATTTAAATATTATTAATATCAATTATTTTATTCCTTCCTAAATAAATCTATTATTGCCTAATATTTGGATAATCATTAATGTTGTTCATTTAAATCCTATCAATTATAAATAAATTTCTAAGATGTTTGTAATATATTTATCATTCTATATAAAATTAAACATTGAAGATATTACTTACATAACACTATATTAAATTTGTTTCATTATGAACTGACAAGTTTATGACATATTATCCTTTACTTGAAATTGAATTTTATAAATCACACTATCACACAAAAGTGGATACCGAAGGTCCAATTTTGGTCCCAAGTATTGTAATGATCATTTATAACTCATATGATATGATTATTACATGTTTTAGGGTAATATTAAAATGTTATAATATTAATTTTTTCTTTTAATTGCCATATTTATATTTAATAGTGGTAAATAAAATATAAAAGTTTCTAATAAACAAATACAATTACGATCTAGTTGGATCATATTTTTTATATATAATAAATGAATTTTTGTATTTCTTGTAAAATTTATTTCTGAAAAGTGGTTGAATTATTTTTAACACTATTATTGTTGATGGATCGATAAGATGAGTTTTTAAGTAAAACAATCCAATATTCACACAATTTCTCTATTTAATTTCTATTTTAAATTTCATCTTATGAAATAAATTACATTAAATTATAAAAAATAATCTAATTATATATTAAAACCATTTAAAAGGATAATGTAACAATATAAATAAATTAAATGAAAAAGTAGTTTCGAATTAAAATGTTGTATTTTTTCACTATTCATTTAAGTATGAAATTTATTATAAAAATACAATGAATCCAGAAAAGTTAAATTTAGAGTACTGACATGAAAATAAGAATTTTTTTAATATTGTAAAATATAAATGTTATGCTAACTGATGTTAATATTTATTTTCCAAAAAAACTCTGTAAAACTACCTTTTTTGAAAACTACTTATTTTATTCATAAAATCGGATTTTTTTTAATATTAGGTATAGATCATACATAATATGTATATTATAAATTAGGATAAAATTATGTCATATATATTTCATCATTATAATAAATAAATAGTGATTTTATTATTTTATAAACACAATTATTCACACCTAAATAGTTTTTCAAAAAACACATCCCTTTTAATCAATTAGGTTTTATATTAATTTATAATTAATTTGATAAAATTTGAATCATTATTTATGAATTTTCAAAACATATTTTTATATATAAATTTAAACTATTAATTCATTACATTAAAACAAGTATTTCTTAATAGAGATATTTAAATGATAATATTTAATTGTTCATTTAAACAAGATGTGGTGTATCATTTACTCTATCCAATGTATTCCTTATGGTTTTTTTAAAAATATATATCAATGGTAAACATTTTATTTTCCTTTTCATGTATTATAAGATTTATTTATAGAATGATTTTTAATGATTTTTAATGATTTTCTTAATTTAATTTTTTTTGAATCACTTACAGTAAAAAATATTAACTAAATGAATATTCAAATTTTCCTTAAAAAAATTACATTTTTACATTTTTATAGAAAACTGTGAAAGGAATATATTATTTTATCTAATTTTAAAGGAACAAAAATTTATTCCATCAAGAATGATCATCAGTTTGTATATTTCATTATATGTTTCAATATTATTTTGAAATAAATGTATTTCCATAATATTTTGGATATATTTTTAATATAAAAGTGATTTTCAATAGGAAAAGGTTATTTTATTCATGAATTTATTTTGTTATCATTTAATAAAATTTTTATTTATGATAACATTCATTGATTATAATTATGATTTACAATGTATATAATCCCTTGAAACTATTATTACATTTCCCTATATAGATATTTTTTTCCTAATGATATGTTTATGAAACCCATAAATTATTTCGTTGGTAATTATTAATAAATTGATCAAATGATAAAGATACCAATTTTATTTCTATAATTTTTGATGTGATGATATGATATTTGTTTTTATGATATTGTGGAAAACATATGCATGGTTTTAATTATGTTGTTTTGGTTAAATTATTACCATGTTTGGTGGTAATGTTGTAATGAAGGATAGTGGTCATGTTATATATAAGGAATCATTAGGCCTATATCTACCTACATTAATTTTGGTATAAAATTATATCTCATGAGAGAAAAAAACTGTTGAATTGGGAGTGAACCCCATTAAAAAATGAGTTTCATCCTCAATTATTTCCTTGAGTGTGCACCATGACTATTAGAATACTTTTTGGAGTGAACCCATTAAACTATTATAATATTTGAAACGAGCCTTTACTAGTAAGTAATGATTTTATATTATTAATTTTTTTCAACTAAATTATATATTATGGAATTTTTTCCCTCATGGATTGAGTTATTTGATTATTCATTATTCCTATATTTTAGTCAACCTTAATTTAGTTGAAGACACATATTTAGTATCTTTATAATACTGTTTATGATTTTCAAATGTTATCCTCATTTTACCATGCCATTATATTTATGTTATGATGAAGTAATCATTAATATTTACATTTTTTAACATTATTAAGATACTAAGAACAACCCCATGTTACATTTACCCAGGTTATGAATAACGGTACTATGAATGAAATTAGTTAGAATGGTGATATTTATGAAGAAAATTGTGGGAGATAATATAGATCATTTATGAATTAATCATTTATGATTGTTGGATTCCCGTGTAACTAGACCTATAAAACTAATCTCTAGATTGTTGTTTTATGTAATGAATATTAATATATTAAGATACAATATATATATATATGTACTATTTGGGGAATGCTATTACATATATTGTGTAATACATCTCTTCCTTTATCATTCTAAACATCAACTTTTATTTGTATTATTTTTTAAGAATTACATTCCTATATGAATAAAATATGTTCAATTAAATTTATTTAAGAGTGTTCACCTAGACATCCAACACATCGATTGATTAGAGGCATTGATTTTTTAATTGCACATCTAAAACCATTACTATTTTAATAGCATATGTGTAATCATATATGTTGTGGGGTATTTAGAATAAATTGATCACAAATTCATTTTATAATCACTTATTCACCAATTTTGTATCATTAAATTCCTATTGATGGAATGTATAATTTTACAATTGGAATACTTTAAAAAGAATATAACCATCATTTAAATTTTTTAGACATTTATGATATTTTAATTATAACCATGAGCAATATATATATGATTATAATTATTTGAATGGTTCTTCAGAAATTATATATCCCTATACCTTTTTGGGAAATATATTCATCCCATGATATCTCATGGTGTGTGGTCAGTGTGATGTGAAAAATATGGTTCTTTTGAAGTCATCCTACCTTACTATAATATATTAAGATGGTGTATATCATTTATTTTTTGTTATAAATTATGTTGTATGGTTTCTCTACATTTTTATAATCCCATTCTCTTATTTCATGATCATTTTCAAATCCATGGACATATAATATTTTTTATTTAATCCTTATATCTATATATCTGATAATCTTCATTTTTGAATCATTATATGTTGTTCATAATTCTAGTTATAATAAATTATTCTGTTTCACAATACTATGTTTTTGTGATCACCACATCTTATGTTCTCATTTCCCAGGGTATAAAAGAAAGTACACTGCATTTTATTGATATAATAGTATCTTTTGTGGAGATGTTATTGGTTATGTTGAAGACTCATTACATAATAATTAGATTCATATATGGTGGAAAATTAAAATATTCCTTTGCTAAGAATACATGAGATATAGTAGTTTAATATTTTTCCCACCTCAATAAAACAAAATCCAAAAAAATTACTGAATGTAAATTTTATATTGGCATTGTAATCATAAATGTGAATCATATATAGTGATGTAATATAACTTCTTCTATCACAATTTTTAGGTGACCACGTTTTTTGGGGCTATATGGAAATCCTAAAAAGTGAATTTTCATCAATATGATGAATTTTTAAAGATAATGTATGAATTATAAAAAATTATATGAAATCAAGAATGTAGAGTGTAATGTCTAAATAAATTTATACAGTGTATAAAAAATATTCCCAGGAAAAAACTAAATTTTCCAAAAATTATTGAACCTAAATGGAGATGGTAAGAAATTTTTTGGGTTTGATCAATAAAAAAATATTTTGTGGTTGACATGAAACCACAATAACAGGAACAATATAAATAATGATTTGGGTTATTTATAAATTTTTCAAAATTCAACATATGAATAAATGAAGAAAATTAGTAATACACATTTAGTAATTTATTATAGTTATTTAATACTAGAGAATATATAATAAGTTTGTTCCATAAAAATGAGTTTTTGGAGCCAATGTAAATAAATATTTATCGTAAAAATTTTCAAGACTGTGTGTGTTTATAAAGTATAATATTCCCTATTTTACGTTGTTATATATATATCAAGGACTTTATGAAAGAGTTTATAAATTAGTATGCAATGAAAGAACTAAAAAAAGGATATTGTAGTAGTCAGATTCTTCAACAAGGTGAAGGAAAATTCATGCTCAACATGAATCCCTATAAAGATAAATAATATATAATTTATTTTATGGTTTATAAATTTCATTTATCATTATTTAAATAAATTTATAATGAATGTAATTCATTAGAAGTAAAATTTTAGAATTTTGTTTAATAATGTTATATTTCATTGAAGAGTGTAGATACATGATGAATATAGTATAGTTATTATTTAATAAAATATAATTATGTGAATTATCTATATCATTAATGGAGAATAAAGAAGGTTATTTTTGTTCATGAAATAACTAATTGAATTATTAAATAATAAAAATATACAAATGTTACAATATTCAAAGAATAAAATTATAAAAATTGATATATCCTATTAAATCCCAAATTATTCTCATGATCTCATTGAAATGATTTATTATAGTAAATAATATAGGATTCTTCATATGACGTGAATGATAATGGATAAAAATAAAAAAACATTTATTAGGTTCATTAATTTTTATGTTTGTGGTCTAGTAACCCATTATATTGATAAAAAAATACATTTTCTGCTGTTTATTAATGATTACTATCTAATGTCATGGACAATGGTTATATCTTTCCAATTTTAAGTGTCCATATCTATTAAATATTATTAGAGAATATGAAATATAATTCGTAGAATAGATATTTATTAATGAAATGTAATGGTATAATATTTCCAAATAATTATTATGTATAATATCTTTTGATATAAGGGATAATTCTGCCAGTTTCTATGGTGCAGATCCTCTATTAGAAATATTTGTATATAGGAGAAAATTCAATGTCCATATCATGTCCTAGATGATTCTCATTAAAAAAATATAACCAAAAAATATTTAAAGGAAGCCAAATTTTAACTTGTTTTTATCTATAGAAAACTTATATTAATTACATGTGATGATAAGTCAATTAACTAGATTTATTATTGGAATAATATATCACATATATAAATTTAAATTTTATATTTAAAACAAATAATTCTAAAATTGGGAATAAATAATTATTTGAAATTATTTGGAATGATCAAGTTCCCCTTTTCTGATTAAATATAAAAATTTATTAAAAAAATACAAATATTATATATATTTTTAATATCAATATGTTATGATTTTATAAAATGGTGAAATTTTCTATAATTAGTTATCTATATTTAAAAAAATGGGGGTAAAATCTTAGATATATGTGACAATTATGATTAATTTTTTAGAGTATTACATGTGGAATTAGAATACTATATAAAATAAATTTATGGGGATAAATTCATAAAATAATCAATATCTCCAATGATGGTATGAATTAATGTTTAAATATTTGAAAAATTTATCCTTGGATAATTCTCTCTAAGTGTGAAAACATAAAAAATAAATAACCATGGCTAAACCACACTCTCATACAAAGGAGATGTTAGGTGCTGAGAATAGACATCCCATGTAATAAATTAGGATAGATAGATTCATAGAGATTATATTAAAATTGATATAAATTATATATGGGAAATTTATTCAAGTATGAGAATGAAAAAAATTAAATATAATAATGTTAGTTATTTATAATATAAAAAATAAATAAGGAAACATACTTTATATAAATTTTTAAAGTCATGGAAGTGATATTCACAAATTAAGGGTATTGATATTTATCATAGAATTTTAACTTATAAAATAGTTTGGAAATACTAGAAAATTAATTTTTATGTTGATTCATATTGTATTAAAGATGTATTTTATGGATGCTATATAATTTTCTACTTAGGGAAGATCATTTAAAGAATTTAATATAAGAAAACAATATCTATTGTATTATAGAAGTGGATGAGAATTTTTTTCACTTCCATAAAACTGTTGTTTGTGATTATTAATGTTTTAATAGATTGATATTATGGTATTTATTAATACATAATAGATAATATATTCTGGTGAATATGTACATTTTTCATGAAGAACCTTAATAAATATAATTATCATAGTATTTTAGTGAATAATTATGTGAACAACATATATTATGGATGTATGAATGACTCATAATAAATATTTTATTAGGATACAGTAATATTGAATTTGAAATTTCTATGATTTTTGAGTTAACAATGTTAAGAAGAATAAGGGTGACTGATGAAATTCAAGAAATAATTACTTATTAAAAAAAATATTTCTATAAAGATATAAGGAGATATATAATAGTTGATTATATTCTCATATAGAACAAAATGGCTACACATAAGTAATTGTTTTTAATTGATTTTGGAATAAAGGGTTTTGTGATTAAAAATTGTAAAGTAATTGAAATCCATCAATTCTATATCATTAACTAACAAAACATTTTTTTATCACATTTGTAGGGGCATGATAGAAATCTTTTCCTAAGGAAGAAGAAGTGCTATAAAAGAAAATAAATCTTTGTTATAAAAATAACATATTTTATTTTATACTCTTTTGTTAGACAACATTAAGGTTGAAATTACTAGGATAAAATGATGTGTTTTAGAATACATCAACAAATATCAACATGTTTACATCATGTAGTGATTATCTTAATATGGATTCCATAATTTGTTGATTGAAAAAAAACAAAACTATATTTTAGATATAACTATCCATACAGATTGTATATCATAAAATCTATCATATAAACTAGTTATCTAGTGAAGAAATAATAAAAGGATTCCAAAGTTCATTTAAAATATCCTTTCATAATCATGTATGAACTATTATGTGATATAAACCATGGCTAAAATATTATTTATTTTTCATTGAAATGAAAAAATTAGATAAAAAATTATTCAATCATGGTGAATATTTAGTATGGTTCAATTGTGTGGCTGAAAGATTCATTAATGAAATATGTTCTAAAAAAATTATTAATTTATTTTTTAGGGATTATTTCTAGATTCATCAGTTATATCTTGGAGTTGAACAATATCTATCAATCAATGTTGTTGTGATAATACACCCATTCCTTAATTTGATTTTATGTTTATTGAAAGTTATTATTTCTGTATTGATTTATATTTATATATATATATAACAATATCTTTTCATCTTTTAGATATGTGTTCTTATTGTTCACTGGAATATGGGGATATGTTGGTCATTTGTTACATTAGTTATAATATCCATTAAAAGTGTATATGACATTATTCATTCCACTAATAAATTGAGAATAAATCAGATTCTCGTGTTTTTGAATGAGAGACTATATTTGAATGTCAATAATTTTATTGAAGAAAATTTCATAGATATTGATGATAAAAATGATTGAGGGTGTTTATAAATCAATAAAATTTAATTTAACTCCTTTTAATAATGATGATGATTTCTTATGTGTGAATAGAGTTCATGATTTGGTAATCTATGATGAACTAGATTAATAAAAGGTGATTTATATTGATATATTGATCATCATTGAATTTTTTGTGGAGATTTGTTTCATTTACCTATCCATGAGTTTTCAAAAAATAATTCAATGAATATTTTCTATATGATTATATTGGAAAAAATATTTGGCTTTTTTGGTCAAAAATATTAGTGTGATGATATTTTTAATGGATATGATAGTATCTTATGATGTACATTGTTATTTTAGTATAAGAACTAAAGCGTTTTTATAGTGATATCTATAAAAAAAATTCTATTATGACACTACATGTAACAATGTGTATATGATTCCCATAAAAGTGGTATTTGAATGGAATTATATATATATATATATATATATATATTTTCCATTAAGATCATAAATGATATTTTATACATTATCAAATAGAAAAGGAATGATTTTTTATGAAAATTTGGCCATATCTTGAATATAATATTTTATAGATGATGGATTTTTAGGATGGTGTTGACATTATAATAATGTCATGTGGAGAACCTAGTGTGTATTTTTATCTATGATATATTAAAGAATGATATGTTTACACAGCATGGTATTAGTTAAGATTCGTTAAAATATAAATTTTATGGCAAAAAATGGAATCAATTTATTAGAATATGAAATATTTTTTTATATGATATATAATAGTGTGTATAAGTTTCATCCTTGGTTTATTGGAAGAAGATTTTATTAGACTATGACTTATAATTTTTCACTTTGAGTTTGTTTATTGATGGAAATATGGAAATTTCCTAGTGTATATATATATATATAATTTACCTAATTAGGTTAATTGAAACTACATGAACAAGGTTTGGTTGTTTTGGAATGTTGTAATGATATGATAGTAACCATTCCAAGATGGGTAAAATCACACAATTTAGTTGGGTATCACGATTAATATTTAATATTTGAAGATAATTTTTTTTAAATATGAGAGTAATTAAAATCGAATATTTAATGATACATTTTATGATGATGAGATAAATAATATGCATGTTATATATTTTATGTTATAAATTATGAAGGGAGATGGTTATCATGTAGTTCTGGTTGTATTTATAATGTGATATTTCTTTGATAAAATACATCTAGTTTCATTTTTCATGTCATTGAGTATGGAATTCATGGAAAAAATTTAATGTTATTCACACTATATTTTAGGATGTCTATATATGATGTTGTATTTTTTATATAGGGTAATTATTAGGTCAAACCAGATGGAATTATTGTGACTCTAAAAATATAATGTAACTATCATAATTCTCTAAAAAATTATATATGGGGCAGTAAAGATGATATTTACATTGGAAAAATATTAAAAAGTAAATACTTTGAAAAATTATATGGAAAAAGAGCAATTATGGGCTTATATTAAAATTTTGGCTAAAGGATCTAACAGAATTTATTTCTCGAATGATCATATCATTTATCATATGTTGTATGTGAAGCTGAATTATTTACCATTTCCTGTTTGATAAAACTATTTCTTTGTGAATAGTAAATATATAGGACATCAAAGAGAAGTGTGTTGTTAATGTGTTTTAGAGAATTGTGTTCATGGTATTAATATGATTGTAAACTAATAGTTCCAACACAAATTATCTTATTAAATAGATAATAGGGGTGTTAAACTTTTCTGTTGTGTTTGTGAATTTCCATTTTTATGCTCCTCCTAATTCTTTTGCTTTATTGGACAATATTATTTGTTCATATCCCTCAATGGTTCATTATATTAATATCTATTTTAAAGGATATTTTCCCAATAATGATAATGAATAGTCATTGAAGATGTTCTTAGGAAAAGGATGGATACGATCATATTCATCCCCACCCCTCTTGGGACATTTACCCAACTAGGACCAATGATATGGACATGTATTTGTAATATATCTCTCACATTCATTAAACCAATAAAATTTTAAAAATTATTTTTCCTTGAGATTATTCTTTACTAATATACTTATGAAAAAATTTGTGCCACTCATAAATGTTTTTCATTATTCAATATAAATAATTATTGATATTTAAACCATTACATGTAAATCAATTTCCATTATAATATTAATAGTCTATATTAGATCAAATATAATGTATTCAATATATTTTATTAAATGATATAAGTACAAATATAAATGATATCATTTATAAAAATAAAAACAGTACAAAATTAAAATTATAAACATATAAAGAATAATAATAAATATCATTGGTTTATATTTAAAATAATTGTAACTTTAATTTTTTTTAAAAAATATATTAAAATACTTATTAAATAAGTTATTTAGCAAACCACGTTAAAATATTATCATTGAATTTAATGTTTTTAGTAACGTGTTATGGTTATACATGATTTTTCAATTCCATGGTCTCTTGATTTCCCATCTTAATGTCACTTTAATACATTTATATTTAATTATATAAAATTTGATTGGGTAAATAAATAAATTACAAAAAAAGAAATTATTTTAAAAGAAATATAAGAAGTTATCTATAAGGGTTTAGCAAGGTTACCTAATGAAAAGTCCCATGGGGAGAAGGATTGATAGAATTGATGGTAAATGTAAATAATACAATATAATTATAAATTTTTTCAAATCATTGAAAATAATAAATATAAATAGTCAGTTTAATGATTAAATTATTAACTATAATGAATATAAATGTAGGTTTGAATTCCAAATGAGCTAGTACCCAAGAGGTCCAAGCTCCTGTTTGGCATCCGAAATACCAATGATCAAATCCAGGTAGGGAAATATTTCTGGGTTCCTATACCAGCAATGTATCTAGGCACTGTAATAGTACTTTACCAGTAGAGGAACTATTGTATCGATGACACTGTAGAGGCAGAGGTATGTACCAAGAACAACGGGACAGTAGTAGGTACTATAGATGCTCGAGTACTTTAGAAGTACTATTCACCGATGGGTCCTTTAGGCCAATAAATGGGATCTCAAGCCTTGTTTTTTTTCCAAATAGATATAGGTCTTAGGTTTATGTAATTGTTCTCTCTCTACCTAGAAAAAAAGACAACTAAACATTTATAATAAAACATTTCTTCAACCCTAACCATTAAAAAAAGTAGGATTCAAATATATTATACAACATATATGGATTATTATATAAGAGGGAACAAATATTTTATTGGGAATTATTTAAATTCATTTTCTACACATCACACCATAAATCTTGGTGTGAGGTGGGTATACATATTGATCTTAAACATTTATGAAGATAAAAACCCTTCAATGTTCAAACCATTTTCCCACAACAAGATCTAACTCAAAAATTCATTGTTCAAATGGTATGAATAAATGAATCACTTTACATTTAATTTTTTTGATACTAATAGTGATGATGAATCATTTTAATATGGATATAAAAAATAGGTTACATGATTAATGAGTAATAATTTTAATATAAAGTATCTTTTTGATTTGAGGAATAACTATGGTTTTATTTAACTAATATAACTAAACCAAAAACATTCATCAATATTTAAGAACATTTATCCTTTAAGTAATATATATATATATATATATTGAATATGAAACACCATGATTTGGAAATAATATCATTCTATTCCATAGAGTATTCATCACACACCAAACCTTATAATCATCCCACAATATATAGTTAATTAAAATTATTATTTTTCACTAGATTATGGATCATGGAAACATAAGGAGAAATGAACTGTAATATAGTATACCAATATAACCTAGAAATTAAATTTTATTTTATAAAAAGAAATAAATAAATGATGAATTTTTTATGTTGATTAGAAATAAAATAAGATTCATTTAAAAGGAAAAGAAATTTCTTATGAAACCAATATTTATCTAAAAGACAATATGGTCATTCTTTTTACAACAAATTTGAAATTATTTTTTACAAATTTGATTAAATATATTTGAATAGAATAAATTTTTAATGAAGAAAATTAATATTTTCAGAGAGTAATTTTAATTAATTTTTAAAGACAAAACAATTTTCTATGAATTGTGAAAATAATAATATTATTGAAACCTGCATTATTGTTTAAATAATTAACAATATAATTTAATATTTAATTTTTTCAATATTAAATATAGTTAAAATATATTAAAATTTTATAAAATAATATTTTTAAAAAATTTAAATCAAATTTTAATATTAAAACCATTTATACTTATGATAATTTTCTCTTCGGAATCTTAGTTATATATTCACATCTACGGTATAATTCTAAATTGGTTTCTTTAAATTCAACGAATTAAAATTGGAAAAAATTATTTTGTTTTTAAAATAATAATGATTTTTATTTTATAATAAGGTCAACATAATTGTTTACCTTAATTAATATTGAAAACGATACAAATTAATTACCATTTTAAGGTAAAAACTAGATTATAAGATGTTCAGGTAAGGAGATTACCATTAAAATTATGTAAAACTTATATAAACAAATTATAATGGAAATATTGAGATATCATTAGTCTTAAAGATTGATAATTTAATATTTTATAGGATTTTGGTATTCTAAAATATTCTGTGTAATTCAATATATTAATAAAATCAATTGTGTCCTCTCCCCAACTTCTAAAAGGCCACCCCTGTCCTCTCCTAAAACAACATACAATCTATTTTTTCAACCCATAAAGACCAAATAAATTATTTATTCTTGTACCAACACCATAAGGACCTTTTCCATGAAAATTATATCATTTTAATGCATTCGGATCAATAATATAGAATGTGTCTAAAGAAGTTATAACATTCTTAATTGAGACGTTTTTTCTTCTTATAACATTTACATAATATCACATTCAATGATGATAGTATAATAACATCAGTATGTTATATATTTTATGTTGTTATTATTTTAATTTATTTTCTAAAATTCATCTCCTCTTTCATGTATAGGAAAATTAAATTTTTGATCATTTGTACGAAGGACTGCAACAACATTACATAATATAAATCATATTACATCACCACCATTAAATGAATGACATAATTATTAATTGAAAATAATAATATGATATTTATCATATTATTTTATTTCATTAATTTCGTATTTTATTTTTTATGTTTAGTTATTTTTAAAATACAATAACGTCACTCATGTGTAATGGACTACCGCACCAAGAAGCGATGTGATTTTTTTCACCTCTACATGACACAATAATGTTATGAGTATAAATTTATTAAATATATGATGTTTATAAGAAATTATTATTATTCTAAAACATTTATATGTCATATTATTCTTTATCATTTATCCCATTGTTGGACATAAAACATCACTTCATCATATGTATGACATATAATCTCCACTAATCGATGTGATCCATTATCAATGATCAAATTTACATAATGATTATAAAATATTGTTAAATGAACCCATTTTATATTTATAAAATTAATATCATTATTATGATTATAGAACTATATAATATGTTCATAAATAAGTGTATTAATGAAAAAACACTCATGAGAAAACATAGAAATTATCACCAGACACATTTAAAATATCGAAATATTGTTGATGAATGTGTTGTATAATGTTATAAGGGGATTATATTTGATATTATGTATACGAATATGGTTATGGTGTAAATTAATAATATTCATAATATGTTTATAAATGTTGAGAAAATCATATCAACATACATTAATCATGTGGCATGGGACTTCATCTCCATTTCCCTTCATTGAGGGATATTGTAATGTTATAAACACAAAAGTTGTTGTATGGTGTATATATTGAACCTTTGAAATGAAATATAATTAATCAATTATAATAAATTTTATTTTGGGTTTAAATTTTAAATAGTTAATCCAAGGAGGTGTAATATAATAGTTTCCACGTTGTATAGAATTTCAAAACTCAATTTATTTTAATTGAATTTTCATACCTATAAATTTTATTTGATATTTTAAGAATATACGTGTATTTAATTCTATGTATATTATGTTATATTTGAAAATTGTATATTTGAATTAATATTTCAATCACATAAATTATTCATTAATTAATTATCACTTAAATATTATGATCATTGTAAGGGATTATATCACATTGTCATTTTAATATAGATTTTTATGCAAAAAATTTAATAAAAGGGAATTATTTGATACTTGGATCATAAAAAACATTTGTTTTATTCTCCATTAGTTTATAATTAATTTTTCAAATTTATGTTCGATTTTACCCCTCATTGGTAATTAAATTTTATGACAAAATGATCTTAAAAATATTGACTTTATTAATCTATTCAGTCAAGAATAGTTTTTCTTTAAAATTTATGTTGTCTATTTTATTAGAAAAGTTTTTAACTATTTTCAAATTGATATATAAGTGATGTTTTAACATTGTTTTTAATTTCTAAAAATTTTTCATGGGAATATTCATGTCCTCTTATAAACAATGAAAATTTTCCTTTTATGTAAATGTTAAAGGAAATCATTTTTTCAATGTGTACAAATTGAACATAATTAAAAACATTCATGGCCATTAAATGTTTTAACTGTTATTTTATATGTTTTAAAGGTTTTAAAGAATAAAATATGATTTAATATTTTTTTAAACTTCTAGTTTTAAATTTCATTTACAAAGTGCAATGGTTATTTTCCCCCAGAGTGTTATAAATGTCATTTTTATATATTTTCAATAATCAATGGATAAAAAAATTGTTATACTAATTCACACTAAAGATATTTACTTTTATGAAATCCGCATTCATTACATTGTAGGGATGTGATCATTTTAACTAAGGTTGACATTGAAAATACCTTTATAGATTCCTTTTTTGTAATCAATTTTCCATTAAAATATTCACTTACTTATAATTTTTGAGCATAAAAGTTCACCTATGTATACATATTATTTACCATGGATATGTTTTTGGGTTAATATATATATATTTTCCATATATGGTGTTCTATATTTTTTTTTGTTTATCTAGAGAAATAAAATTTAATCATTATTCTATATTCAATATAGATGTTTCTCAATAAGACATAATGTTTATGAATTAAATTTATTATTTTATATATTAGTATTTCATTGTTCTTTTACTGAATTGTGGGGCCAATAATAATATAGCCACTTGAAGAATTATTATTCTCATGAGGATAATAAATAAGGAATAATTAAAAGGATTTATACAAAAAAATTTAAACATTTGTGTGAGAGGTCATGGTTGTAGAGGTATCATGAAGAATGAGGAAACGACATGAAATATTCAGATATTTTTCTAATTGAAAATTCAATTACTATTATTATTTTTTATATTTTCACAATGATATTATATCTTAATGAATTTCACTGTATGTTTTTTGATTACATGTCAAGTGTTTTTAGTTATTTACCTTAATATATTTATTATGAATTATCTTATTATCGATTGGGTTTTTGCAATGATATTATATTTTGAAGAATTTTATTCATTGATTATTGATTATATGAATTCTATTTCTATTTATTTAACTTTATATATTTATTTTTCCTCATCTAATCATGATATTCATTTTATTTATTAAATGGAATGTGTTTCAATTATTTACCATGACATGTATATTATTATCCTTGATATTTTCTCATTGATATTATTTATTTATCAGTTTCATTATTAGTTTATTGATTACACAGTATATTTTTTTTCATATCCATTTACATTTTTATTATGCTTATTTATTCATTGAATTTTTCCATTATATATTACCATTATATAGTATTTTATCCGACCCATATTTTTTTCCCTTTTCTAGGAATCTTGGATGTTAACTATTATTGATATTTAATGATAAAAAATAAGATGTTATGGTATTATTAAATATATTATGTTGTAATTTTTTATTCAATTGTAATATGGGAATCGTATTTCATTCATGTTTTCTGAAATTAAAAAACTATACAGTCTTTCAAGATGCAATTCTTTATATCATAATCTAATATAATAGTACAAACTTCGAATATGGGATTATGGGGTTGGATTTGTTACAGTTTGTATTAGTGGATGTTTAGTATAAATTAATGGAACTATATTAGAAAATAAATAGAGTTTTTTACATAGTCATATGATAAATAATGACTATATATACAGAATAACTTTGAAATTTTATGGTGTGTTATATAGTATTGGATTTCCCTCATAAAACATCCATATGTCGATAAAAAATGGGTTTTAATTTGTAATATATGGTCCAATGGGTATTAAAAATGAAAAACATTTTCGAGGCATAACTCATCAATTTTGTAGTACAAGAAAAAATTCTTCACTATTAAACACGTTTTAGACTCTGGATATACTATGTAAATTTTACATTTCATTTCAAAACCATTATAATTGATTTGAATTTATAGTGAAATGAATTATAAAGGTTATACATTTTGGGTCATATTTTGTAAATAAAAACGCTTACAAGACATCTATAATGTTTTATGTGTGTAAACATTGGTCATAAATAAATGATTTTCTGATGTAAAAGGAATAGTGTGATGGAAGTAATTAAATTTCATCATAAGGATCAATTTATAGATATTTTGTTTTTGAATTTGATGAAGCTCAGACTTATCCCAATAATTTACTCTTTTAATAGTTAATCCCTAAAACATTGATGAATATATATATAGAAATAATTTGATGAAATATTTATGTATTGTTATTTTTATAAATATGTTGTTGATTTTTTTACCAATGGTAGTTTGGATGTAAGAATCTTGAATCATATAAAAAGTGTGAAAAATTTCAGTAGAAAACTCATGTTCATTAAATTATGTGTTATGGATAACATCATGGGTTTTTGTATTTAGTAATTATTATATGTTAATAGTATGAAACATCTATATTTTTGTTTTTTATGGGTTTCTAGCAAGATTTCATGAATTTTTTAGACACAATTATGGAAGTAGAAACCATTTTTTTACTAAATGATTTAATAAAAATGTTATTTAAGGAGGAATGACTTTAATATTATGGGAATAAGTGAAATTTTATTTTTAACAATCATGTTTTTTGAGGTTTATTAATCATTGGAAATTATATAGGAATTATAAAAATATGGTTTTACATAATTGATAAACCACATGTGGGGTGACAAACCATGACATTTGTTAATTTCCATGAACTGAACCCGCAACCATGGAATGATAATGGTTTATCATCTAAAATTCGCATACATGAAGTTATGAATAATATGACCTTGTTTTTAATTAATTTAGTTGTTTTAAAAGTATTAATGATGAACTTCTAGTTTTATTTATGATGTTTAGAGATTAATAACTTCTACTAACAATGTTTATTTTGAAATATATTTATAGATTAACATAATAGATATTCACTCATTAATAGTTATTATGATCTGTTAAAAGTGAATTTTAGATATTTAGTAATAAAAAATTAATCTTTGGACATTAGTTTCATGTTGTTTACATTGAATTATAAATTCATTGATGTCAAAAAAATAATGGATTTTTTTTATGAAAATGAATGATTTTGAGTAAGTATAAGTACTTATATTCATTGGAAATAAAATAATTACTCACATTTAAGAAATAGACCAAGAAACGAAAATGTTATCCAATTGAAATCATTTTCAATGAATCAAATTATCTTTTAATTCCTCATTGTGTTATGATTTTTATGTTCTTAACATTCCATTGATTATTCACATTCTTGTGATAAATGACATCTATCACACTCTATAAATATTTTATATTTTCTTCCATGTACATATGTTGAAGTCACTCAAATTCTACCGTATATAGGTACAAAGTAATTTCTCTTCCAAATAACCTTCATAATTCATTTTTTATCATATTAATAGTTGTTTTTATCAAATATTTTATGTTGTGGGTTTATGAAATAAGGTACTTCAAAATATCAAACCTCTAACTATTGAGATCATGATTAAATTTCAAAGACCCAATTTTATGATTGCAGGGATAATGAAACCCATCATAAATTTAATTGGAGAGTATTCAATTAGTCATCATATGAAACACACATCACCAATGTTAAACAAAACATACAAAATATTTCATCATATTTATTATCTCTAATAGCTTATGAAACACGCAAACCCCATCCTAAATAAAAAATTATAAAGTATACCATTATAACATGTACATTAAATTGGAGGGTTTGAATAGAACTAAATAAATTTTGAAAATTATTTTTATCATTTGATTAAAAATAAAATAAAAATCATTTAAAAGATAAATAAATTATTTTTGGAAATGGAATTTTTATAAAAAAATTAATCATGCTATGCAATAATAATTTTGAAATTACATTTTACAAATTTCAGAAACATTATTTTAAGAATTAACTCTAATTTTTTAAATTGAATTTTAAAATTATCATATTGCGATTTCTTTTATTTTTTGAAATGTTTCAAAATTCTTTGAATAGATAAAAATTAGGATTTTTAGGAACATCATTTTCATTTAACTAATTATTAGGGGAAGTTATATTTAATTTTTTTAAATAAATAATTATTTTTATATTATCATTTAACAAATTTATATCATTTAATTCAATTTTACAATGAATTATTTCATTAAAACATTATATACATAAGAAAATTTTACCTACGAAAACTATCATTTTCATCATGAAGTATGTATAATTTTAAATTTTATTCTATTACTTATGTGAACTGATTTTATAAAAAAGGATTAAATATTCGAAATATTTATAATTTATAATATATATTTTAGATAAATTAAATTTTTACCATAATAAATAGTAAAAATAGTAAAAAATTTGTACCAAAGTTTAGGTATAAATTAGTTTACTAGGGGTTAAACAAAGAAAATTAGGGTTAATAAGTAAATAAATTTTTTTCAAAACATGATTATATACTTATTTTGAAATTAAACCAACTAATAATCTATAATTAACCGTTTTATTTGATATTTGAATGATAAAAACATTTATGTAACTGAATCTTTTCTAAAATTCAATGTTTTCCCCTATATAGGGCCATCCCCTCACCTACCCTCTTAAATATTCTATAACCAGTGTTATTTTACAAAGCCTTCTAAAATAAATTCCATAAAACCAAATTATAGTCATAATAATTATTAATTATTATAATTATAACGTAGGTATGTATTTTTTGAAAACATGGAGATGTTATCCGAATAAGATGTAACATTTTTAAATAGATTTTTTTTTAAAAATATTCCAACCCCTTAGTATAATTTCTAATAATTATAGTATAATTAAATTCATATCACTCATATAATAATATCTTTTTATAATTATTTCATTACTGATATCCATATCCACTTTCAACATATGCAAAATGAATATATTGATTGTGTGTGTGATTGACTACTACATCACGAACCAATTTATATATTTTTTACATCACCACCTATCATAACGGGATATAATTATTTGTTCTATAGATTTTTATTATATTAATTAAATTATGTAAATCGTTATTATTAATTTCATATACAACTTCTAATGATAAATTTTGTTTAAAATTTTATAATTTCTCTTATGTGTATGATAGACTACCTCCTCATGAAAGAATTTGATAATGCATTACATATAATGTAATGATGAATACTTGATTGAACTTATGTGATATATATATAAATATATTTGAAATTATATTGATTTAATGAAATTAATTTATCAACCACTTACTTATCCTTTCTCCCATTAAGGAATTGATAACTTCACTCTTGTGTATGTACACTATACTCTCTCCATAAAGGTATGTGATCCCTACAAGATGTTAAAATTAAAATATTGATTAAAAAATTTTATATAATTAAAAAAAAATAGATCTATACCATTAATTTAATTAATAAAATTATGTATCAATATAATTTTTTCAGGAAATGAAACATTCATGAAAAAATAGCACGAGAAATCAAAAAAATAAACCTAGGAATAATGAAAATAAATAAATATTTTAAATTAATGTGTTGTAAAATTTAGAAAAAGGATTGTATAAGAAATTATAATTATTAATGTTTAAATTTTTTAAATCAAAAAATTTTTAAACTCAACATAATGTGGGTAAAATAATTGTCATCCAATGTGAATTGTTAGGTAATGGGATTAATCAAAATTTTTATTTATTAAAGAATATTGAAATGTTAGGAATATAATTTCTCTTATATGATGTGTATAGAACCCCTTTGACATGAAATATAATTATTACATGAAAATTATGGGTAATATATGCAATAATTTTAATTTTTTAATCTTATTGTGGGTTATATATAATTTATCATGATGTAAATAAATTTAAAGCACATTTTATTTTCATTGGGTTATAATATTTATTTATTTTATTTGTTATTATTAGACTATATTTCAAATGAATTTTCAGTATATTATGTTTTATTTAAATATTTTTTTTGTTGATTTATATTATAAATACTTATTTGATTAATTTTTTAATTATCAATTCGATGTTATTATCATTTTTAGGGCCTAATTCAGAATTGTTTTAATAATGAATATTTTATTCTTTAATTTACATAGATAAAAACTATTTAATAATTTTATATTATACCAATTAATATTTCATATCCACATGTTACTCATGAATTTATAAAGGAAAAATGTTATATCCAAAACAATTGGTACAAAAAAATTTTGAGAAATTATTTTTTAAAAAAATATAACTTTATTTATATCTTTGTTGAAAAGTTATTTTTAATCAAAAGACCGGTTTTGTAAAAAAAAGTTCAAAATAGGTTTTAAAAATTTTCAAATATTATTTATTATTGAAATTTTTACACGATTTTCCTTTTTATAATTTTTATAGGAATCTTTGTTTTGTTTTTAAAATAATGCCCTTTTTCTATTTACATGAATTATGAATTTAGTATGTGTAATAACATGTAGAAATTAATGGAACTCATAGTTATTATTACCACTCATTTTCATAAATATTATATTATAAATTTAAAGGTTATTTTTAAAATAAAATTAATTTTAAATTTATTTATGACTATTTAGTTTTAATAGGTGACAATCCAATAGAAAACGATATTTTTATAAATAATGTTGTAAAGGATATTTTTAAAAAATATCAATTCTTCCATGACAAAAACCCTTATACTATTTATCCTCCACTAATGATGTTATTTTAATACCACCCTTATTTATTGTTTGGATCATTTATGATCATTTTGTCAAATATTGTATTGACATTTACATTCATGACGTATGTTCCAGTAATTAATATTCTATTGGAATATTCACATTCATCTGATAATTTTAAATTAATTTCTACAAAATATCAAATTTATTAATCATTTATATGTTTACTAAATAAAATTTATAAACATTATACAAGAGTAATTCTATATTAGAATTAATTGATTTAATTTTTTAAATTTTTGTAAATATATATTTTATACTCAATATAGATATTAGGTAATAAGGAATAATGTTAATTAATTAAATAAATTACTTTATACAAGATGAATGACTCTGAAATGAATTAATTAGTGGTTCACAGAATTATATATATTCTTGATGAATTATTACTGTCATGAGGTGAATTAGTATGATATAATTAAAATAGATCCTACCTAAGATATTAAATTTCCTATGAAAGGAGTTTATATTTGGGGAATAAATAAAATTGAGATCCTAAAATCAAATAGTAAATAATTTAATTCCTGGAGAATTTAGTTATTATTATTATCTATGTGATTTTCACAATGATATTATCTGTTGATTTAATGCATTATTAGTTGATTATTTAATTGGAATTTGTTTTTAGTTATTTAAATCACCATATTTATTATTCCATGACATATTATACATGATCTTTTCCATTTATATCATCTCAAGATTCATTTTATTCCTATTTTATTGATTATTTGGAATGTGTGGTGCAGTATTTATCTTTACATATTTATTTTTCATTAACAAATATTTGTAGACAAGCTATTGTATAAATAAAATGTGATACAATTATTTACCATTCCGTAATGATTATTAGCAGTTAGATTTTCATATTAATAATATATGTGGATGTATTTAATTCAATGATGTTTGATCACCGAACACGTGTTTTTTGTAATTTACCTTTCCATGTTGTGTTTACATATTGAGTAATTATATTTTTCATTTTAAATTATCCTTATTGATGATTTTGGATCAACATAATTTTTTTACTTTCAAAAAAATGTGAAACTTTTTGGTGAAAGATATTCATAATATTATAGATGGAATAATAACATTTCTGATAAAATATTTTATAATTTGGGAATCAAAATGTAATACCGAAATCATATAAATATCTAGAATGCAAAAAAAACTAATTTATATTGTTTCTTGGGATGTGATTCCTTTTATCATATGATAATATAATAAAACATACACATGATCTATTCTATTGGGGTCTGGGACATTATAGTGATGGTATATAATTATATTTGATATTGAAGAACATAATGGACCACCAATAAAAAAATGTGGTCAATTAATCTATGAAATTATATGGAATCCAAAAAAAAATCACATATCAATTTTTAATATTTATAATGAAATACTGTACTATTTTATAGTTCTTATTTTTCACCTATCAGTTTCTAATGTAATACTACACTGTTTTTATATCATTCAATGTTAATTTTTAATAAAATAGGTTAATAATTTAAAATAAATGTATTTTAAATTATTATAGATAATATTTGTTTGGATATGTACCTCTTCTATATGTGTATTGATCTATTGTTTTCCCTATCATATTTTTGACCCACAAAGATTTATAATTCTTCGATGAAGTTAATATAATTGATTTATAGAATGAATTCATATTGTCTCAATATACATAAAATTGATCATATAGACCTTTCATTAGATTCCCACTATATTTTATCTTTTTTTTAAAAACACCAATATCATTTCCCTTCATGCCCCATTCATGATGTAATCATTATTTAAATGATTTCAGGTTTTATAACAACTTAATTTAATATAATCAATGCTTTTATAATTATCTACATAAATAGATATGACCTATAAATTTTAGAAAAATTAATATTCACATACTACATTGTAAAACATGAACACATATTAATCATATATAAAAATTAACATTTCTATTAAACATTGCACCACTATAAAAATTCCCTAATGAAAAATAATATAATAATATACTAATACAAGAAAATTATTTTAATATGTTCACATAACGAATATGAAACAGGGATCTTCATATTATATGAAAAATTTTACACAACATTTTTTTATGAAAATTAATTTTGTATCATATGTATTAGAAGTATTATAGTAGCATATATGTAAATTTAAAACATTTAATTAACTAATTTATCATTTATTCAAGTTAGATATATATTATTTATAAAAATCACACTGATATCATCCTCAATAAATAATATTCTTATATGATACATTTATGAAATAGAAATATTAAATATTCATTTGTATTATCATCTAAATAATATGGAATATTAATAATGAAATTTATAGTGAGTTTAGAAATGATATTATTAAATTGATATAATCAATTCATAAATTTAATTTATTTTCTAAATTAATATATTTGAAATTATTTAAAATCAAAATAATATAATTTACTTTATATATTTTTTTTAATTTTCAAAAATATAAAAAACTAAAATGTATTTACGTATATAAATTTTCACCTATACAACAACAACATCAAGGAAATAATTCATGTTGAAATATTAGGAGTTTGTAAGATACATCACACAATTTTTTTAATAATATATGGAATTATAGTTAAATTGAAAATCACAGATATTTTTCCACTAAAAGGAACAAATTAAATTTATGTTATAATATGAAATTTTAATCATTGTGGCTCATCAATGAAAATTGTTGGGATTAAATAAGAATTTATACAAGGAATTCACCAATTATAAAATAAATTAATTTTAACATATAATATATGTTTACTATTGGTAAAAACAGATTTCACTCCATTTAATAAATAGTTATTATATACTATTTAATGTTTTTTTAATTTTTATTTACTTAATATCATAGGGTAGTACAGACTCTTAAAAATAATATTAACCCCCAACAATTAATGAATCACTAAAATATCCACAGTTATATAATTATTAATCTTTATAAAATGATATTGAATTATTAATAGATCAGCGATGAAACAAATTAATCATATTATCCCTCTGAATGTAAAATTGCTCACAAGTCTCTAGATATTTTATCTCAAACCACCTAGGTAATCATTACATCATTCAAAAACATTTATTGACAATAACCTTATTTTTTAATTTTTGGGATAATAGATATTGAGATACAACAAAGTAACGAAAATTTCATTAACTAGATGAGAAATATAATTCGTGAATTTCTAATATAGATTTTTAAGATAATTATGTACCATCAATGATATTCTATTGAAACTCATGAAAAACAATTCATCTATTCATAAAGAAATTTAAAATGAATAATTAATGAATAAATGATTTAATATATCATTGAAAAATCTTTTTTAACATCAAAAATATCAAACTAATATCTATACTACAAAGAATCATGGTATCCTAGATAAGACACATCTTCCACTGTATATAATGATGTGAACTCCATTTTTTAGTAATTTATTTACCCCAATCACCACATTAGAAAAATTAAGAGTTTCTAAAAAAATATATCAAAATTTTTTCCCATAATTTATTTTATGAAACACTGAAAAAACAAATTTAAATAAATAATTTGATTACAAGATTACCCATTAGAGGGGTATATTCGATATCAATTTCAAAAAAATGATAAAATATAATGATAATTTTTGTAAAAAAGTAAATAATTTATGGTAATATAAATATATATATATATATATCTTGATATTCATAAACTATATTGAATTATGACATATAATATTTTCCGATAATCATATGTGAACCCCCTTTATCATGTAATCTAAATAATTTGATGAAAAGTGGCATTTATTTTGGAAAAACATTACATACATAGAAGTTGTGACTAACCTTTTGTTTCTCATGACACAACCATTTCACTAATGATATATCAAAAAATATAAAATATATAAAAATTAATTCCAATTGCAATGATAGCATTTAAGTAATCATCATATCTCTATTAAATAATAATTTTATTTCAATGACTTCATAAAATGAAAAAAATATATTTATTAGTAAAGGATTATTATCCACTCATAAAATATTTATATATAGTTATGAAATTTTTTTAAAAGGAAAAAATTCATTTGAAGTCCAAATATTTTAACAATTATTTAGTCAATTCCATACAAGAAAAACATATATCATAAATATGTCAACCACTAGACAATATTATAAAATAAATTTCCATTAACATAGAATTTTATTTACCTAACGTTAATATTTAGTCCACCTTAAATAAAAATAATATTCTGTTAAAAATTTATGAAAACTCATTATATATACTATAATTTCATATTTTTTATTATATCATAACAAAATATTACCTGAAAATATCAAATTTATAGTTGATATTTCTTAATTATACAACCCATTATCACATCATGTGAATTTTATACACCACAAATCATCTTAAAAAACATAATATATCATAGTGGCACTAAAAAATCATAAACATGTAATTATTATTTACCCTCATTTAGGGTACTTATATCATCAATCCTTCTGAAGACCTCATCTTAATTCATTACACTACAAAACTATATATTCTATTGTAGGATGAGGATATTTAATCTCGATTTTCAATTAGATCATTGATGGGTGTTATATATATCATCTTTATCAAATTTTCCTTCCTTGATAACTACACTAGCTCAACCCATTATGACAGACTATCATTAATAAATAATTAATGTAATAACTCATTGAAATTGTAACTCTTCTATTGGTTATCCATTAATAGGTATTATATTAATCAATATATATATATGAATCACATAGATATATATCACTCTAAAGATAAATCCCTATACAAATATATAATTATTTAAAATGATAAAGGAAAACATCAGTTTAATATATCATAATATATGGATGTCCCTCAATATCCATATAATAATAAAAGTATATCATAATTCCCAATTATTGTGTATTAATATATGGATCAACTCAAATATAGTCCAAATAAATATAATTTTCCAAACTACTAATCACATATTCACCATTCATGGTAGAGAAAACTAACCATTGTTATCCACTCTATGTGGATAGTCCAAACAATTATATGTAATTTTACAACCTTAAAAATTACTAAAACGATTGTGATTGAAATGGGTGTTTTGATAAATATTTATTAACACTATGATATATATACCTTTTAGAAAAAATAAAATATGGTCACAAAGATTATATAAGAATTATATATCTTGTTTAGAAAAGGTCAAAACCATGGTTCCCCGAAAATGAATAAATAATATCAGTTATACTAATAAGATATTATGATTTTAGGATATTATTATAATTTTTCATGGTCTATAGTTTCCCATAAATTTCATATCATCCATTTATTACACTTATTAGAATACTACACTATGTAATATAGAGTAAATTTCATGTATTGGTGAAAAAATTGCACATTTTTTATAACATGTATAAAGATTCAATGATGGAATATTAAAAATAGATCATTAATAAAATTTGGATCATAGGTAGAATATATCATAGTATGTGATGTTATCTATGTTTATAGTCGTTTAGAAAATAAATATAATAAATTATCAACTGTATAAAGCTGACAGAAATTCCTAGTTATATGATATCCTTCATATATTATCAATTTTTTAGTAATAATAATCAATTATAAAAGAATAACTTTTGAAATAGTTCACAATATACTTGATATATAAATTCATAAGAAAAATTGATAATTTATTTTATCAAAATGTAAAAATACAGGGTTGAAATTTTTTCTTATTACAAACTCAACCATAGTTAAACCAGATTATTATCCTCAAAGTAAATCATTTATAAATATATCATTACCACATCATACTCAATTCTATTAGAATGTTTACTAAAAAAACCAGGATATAATGATATAGTTTGATTATCAAACTCACTCAATGTTTTTTCAATGGAAATAAATTATTTGCGTCTATCATCAGTTTAATAGCTAAGGATTATTCATTATATTGTCACGATAAATATTATAATTGAATGAAATTGGAAGTGTAAATTAAAATATATAAACTACCATGATATTATAAATATATTAAATGAATACTAAAATCACTGTCACATAATACAACATAACATGATCCTTCAATAAATTTTATATATTCTAGATTTCTATTTTTCCTATACTAAATAATATATGAATATTTACACATAAATGAACCTTGTGGAAATTATATTATATCCCTCGTATTTATCTACAACAAAAAAATTATTTAATGGGATTCTCATCTAGTTCGATATCGGTTCCCCTACTAATATCAATCACTTTGTTCAATATTTAGATAATAACTAGTTTGAGTAGATTAATGTCAACCCACTATAAATAGGTAATGGGTTAGAGACTTGTAAAAAGGGTATATCAGTACAAATTCAAGGGTAAAATTACCCAATTTAAATTATCACTAATTATTCCTAAGAACATTTTAAATTAATAAATCAACATCAATAAAATTATAATAATATTTAAATTTGAATAGTGTAAAAAAATTATAATAAATTAATGGAAATAATATTATAAATAAATAAATAAGTTATATAACATTAGAAAGGTGTAATAAAAAACATAACCTCTAGTAATATACCTCACATATCCTGAGCTAGGGATTTCAGATACATCTAACAAATGTAAAAACATAACTGAAATAATATTATATATATTCTAGAAATTCATATCATAATATATTTAGTATGTTCATCTATAAATATTGAATATGGTAATCTGAATAAGTAATGATAATGAATATATATATTAATAATACACATAATGAAATAAAATAACCATAAAATTTCCCATAATAAAATCACCACCAATATGACATTACTTTTTAATGGTATGAATATGAAATTAATTATCATTTAATAAAACTATGTCTATGAATTTTTCCACTCCTTAGGATTATAATATAAATATATAATGGTTATAAATTTTACCCCAATCACAAAAATGCTTTTATTATAAGTCCAAGTATATAGAATATCCCAACTAGAACCCACACCTTTATTAAAAAACATTTAAATATGGTCTGTAATCGAACGACAAACATAATAGGTCCTTAATTCTTGATAAATATTCATATATAGTAACTTTAAAATACCCTATCCCTATAATAAATGATTGGTTGGATTTTTTACACCAACTCGTACCCCTAATACCTCAAATGTAAGCACATTACCTCCATTTATCAAATACCACCACTAATACTAAACTCATCATCAACAATATAGAATTGTCTATTATAATTTCAATCATTTCCAATCATTTTATATCAACCACATGAGATATATCAATGTATTTACAAAAAATAATAATTACTTTAACAATTTATCATCCTTTCATATTTCCAACCTTACTAAATGACCCATACAAAGGTCTATAGAGACAAAATAATGATTTCTAGATATACTATGTTCAAACAATAGCATATTCCAAATACATATAAATGAGTAATTAACTAATTTTTTAACATTAAATGAATCAACAAAATGTTTAATTTTATTATGAATTTAATATTGTATTTTTTTAGTGTCCTTGAAATATCAAACTAATTTTGTTCAATTTATTTCATTTGGTGGCCAAAATTGATCACTCATGTATGATTTAGGTTTTAATAATTACATTTAGTAAAAATTGGTCCAAACTGAAATTAAAATATTAAAACATGTTATATTGATTAATATATCACACATTTGATTTCATAAAGGTATATTTTCTCTATTATAATATATTGAGGATATATTTATTGATGATAAATCATTACAGCTTAAATGAAAATAATATTATTTAAAAATTTATTGTTAAAATAATTGATAAAATAAATTAACATCTACACCTACTATATATTAATATATTTCTATTGGGGAATGGACTCTATATTTTATGAAAATTTTATGTTATAATTTTGTGATTAACAAAATGAAATATTTGTTACTGTTGATTGATTCATCTTTTGGAAAATGTCTTGTGCATTTTTTCAAGTGTTGTTTTTTATATAAATTTATTTCATAAAAATGAATATGAAAGCCTTTGAAAGTTATTATGAATTCATTTTATTTTATTTTATATGATTTAATAACATTATAAATAGTTTTTTTATTTTAGATTCAAGAAATTAGAAACAATTTAAGGAATTTATTTGAAGAAAAACTCTCTCCAATGTGTATATATATATATTTTAATCACAAAAATTGTGTTTAGATTGATACTAGATTTGTATGAAATAAAAAATTACATTCATTTCATTTAAATCAAATATATTATTGTTTAGATAATAGTGTGAGAAATTTTAAAGGGGGAATAAAGAATAAAGTGATTAAAAATGTTAGTAATCATTCAAAGGTTCTGAAAAGTGCATAATAATGTTATAATTAATATCAATACAACATGATTTGAACCACTAGAATAATTATTATATTTTTAAATAATTATTAATTTTATTTTTAAAATTATTTCACATACCAAATGAATTTTTATATGAAATCTATTATTAATTTAAAATAATGAATTATAAATCAATATATTGCGTCATGAATTAATCAATATTAACATACTACCAGGAACAAGAGTCAAACTGAAACACAACCCAGTGGGAGTTGAAAATAAATATTGGGTGGTGAAAATAATGTATGAATAAAAATAAAACATATGTAATTATATTAAATGGAAATTTATTAAATTAAGATAGAATGAGTGATTGTTATTTTTAGAAAACTAATTCATGTTAAAAATTGAAGATAAGAAATAATAAAATAATAGATGTGAAAAAATTAAACCCATTCCAAAAGAAAAAATGATAAAAAATATCCACAAGAAAGTTAGTAAAAAAATATACTCCCCCATTATACTAACATCAAAACCCACCATGACCCTAAAACATAATTCCCTTACATTAAGAAACTAAAAAAGATTAAAATACACACAAATGTGTATATTGGGTGTAAGATGAAGTTCCTAGTAGGATTAAAAAGTTTCATTCATATATAGAATTTATAAAATAAAAAAAATAATGATCATGTAAAAAATTACAATGAATAAGATACATTTATAAATATTTTAATAGAATACGTGAGAAACCACCCTTCTTACATTTTTTAAAATAAAAGTGGAATTCATGTTTTCAAAATAAATCATATCATTACAAACATACATTTCATTATTATAAATTAAAAAAATTGTATATTTGGAATCATTTTTTCTATGTTGTTGAGGATACTAGTAATAATAATTATATAAATGATTCCATTCCATAAAATTATCTCAATGTACATTCCTTGGAGGTAAGAGTTCACTCTAGATAGTTGGTCCCACAAACAAATTAGGCCTCTTTTTGCACACGTTAACATAATATAACATGATTGGGGAGTAATTATCAATTTAGAAGGATATAAACCTTACTAATTTTTCATCAGAGTCTTTAATACCAAAATTATATTAGTAAAATAAAATTATATTTCTAATATTGTACAAAACGTGATTTAAAAAAACTATTTTAATAATTCAAAAATAAAAAAATTAACTTTCATAAATATATATAAAACCACTATATTTTTTAAAAACATTGCACATTACATTAAAAAAATTAATTTTCAATTCCATGTATGAAGTAATAAAATAATATAGAATATATCTATATCACGAAGCTATCCACCTCAAAACACAACAATAACAACAGCCACACGAGATCTATAGGCCAAGTCGAATGAAGGGTAACCATAACTTGGAAAACCATACACTTTGAATTTAAAAATAAGAATCTATAATTCAATAATTATTGAACTATATAAGGTATAATAAAGTCATTTCCCAATGATTCTTTATGAATACATAATGGTAAAAGAAGATTCATATAATAATTTCCAATTCATATCTATATTTATAATGTACCCTATAAAATATCATCAAAACCTATATATATATAATAAAAAGTATCCCAAGGTAATATTCCATATAATTAATAATGAATGGATCTATAATAACAATGAATAATGATAATGATTGGGAATATACAATAATATTCATTGAAATTATAGACTATGATCAAATACATTTTATCTTATGAAAATTATGATTCTCAAAAATATATATGAAGAATCTAAATCCTTGGTTTACTAATTATATAAAAGCAGAATGAGAAAAAATATGTGTTATAGTTTTTGATAAAAATACAAATAAATTTATTATTGTTTGATGGTATTTATGGAAAGTTATGAAATCTGTGTTAAAACCACGATCCCATTTCTATGATACTAGAAGAGAAACATGGATTAGTTTCATGGATCAAAAAAACTATCTATAAACTATGAAAAAAATCATCTATATTTATGAAAATCATATTAGAAACATATATGATTTTTCATTAATAGTGTTCCCTCCAATTGGACTATAAGACAAGTCATAATTTTGTATGAGAAAACACACTCTATTTTCCCAAACCACCTACCATATTGTTAAATGACTATAAAACACTAAGAACATCCTAAGTCCATAAAAAACGTATTATTATGAGTCCTAGATAAATTAATGATAATATAATAGAATTTATATTCTTTAAAAAGACACTATAATGGTATTATTCACTCAACCATATGTTATTATTTAGTCAAAAATCTGGATTATGGAAGATTAATCAATAATGATATGAGTTCATTTCTCCAACATTAATGAATCTTATTTAATGATATATGAAGATCAAAAATATGACAAAAATATAAATAGAAAAATATTAGGGGAATCCCAAATAAAAATATTACCTTAGAATAAATAAATTTCAATGGTTGTTTGGTCATTGAGATATCAGGTTCTATTTCATTTTCTTCCCAATCCATAACAATAGAAAATTCAACATGATACTTCTTGAGTTGGGAAACATTGAATTTTTTTTGTAGATCAAATATAATATTGTCAATATATTTTACATGCCACTTCTCTAAGACACATGATGTATGAAAAGGACCCCAAAAATATTGGATTCATATTCATTTGTACCTAGAAGAGTTAGTGATAAAATTAGGATAAGGATCATAAAAACATATTAGAACTGACTGTCAAATATAATGGTCAGTGATGATGATGAATAAGGTAATTTTATAGGTGTTGATATGTCAAAAAACATTTAATATTCAACTACAACATCACTATTAATTCACTAACCACGATATATCCTAGCAATGAAGCTTGAACAATATCAGACAAAGTGTTGAGTTATCGAGTCATCCACATAATGAATCAAAATATTAAATCCTAATTGATAATTAGTAATTATTAATTTAAGAAAATTAATATTTCCCCAAATGTATCTCCTAGCACATTTAAAATTCCATGATGATGGAACAAAACATATCATATGGGAATTGAATTTTTAATTTGGCATGTACATCCATCTATGGATCGTTCGTAGTGTTATACCAGATTAGAGTTCCCATCACCACTAAAGGGAATTTTATTATTAAGAGGTAAATTATGTAACTTATATAGAAAATAACTATATGAAACCCCTACAACCATACACTCACATTCACATATAGCTTCACCATGATACTCACCATATTGATGTTATAGTCCATTATGAAATTTGATTACATGGTCAGTAGAACAATAATAACCAAAATTGAATTTTTTTTCTATCATCTATGATGAAATACAATATTGAAATCCATTGATACAGAATTCCATGAACATTTAAGCATGTGAATAGGATTTATAATCATAAATGTAATTTTTCATTAATACGTAATCTATTGGAATGTGTAATATCAAGATTCAAAGTTGTTTATTTTCCATTTGATACGTGGCCAAGATAATTTATTAATCAATACATTGATCATTTTTGTGGTTCCATGGTAGAATATACCCAAGTGATGATGATAATTTTCCAAAAAAGCATTATCACAATTTATGGGAAATCATATTTTCTTTTGATGAAATGAATAACTACTATAGAGAGATGACACTCAACGATAGTATCCCCATAATTTAAATATCCATTCATATTTTGGAACTTATTATCTTAATTCATCTTTTATAGAATTATCTCAAGGGTAGAGGAGAATGAATGAATATATTCAATCACATAACTACTCTCTTACTACGTGGCTAGAATGTGAATCATAGAACATGTTCCCATTAATTTCCATTGATACATGTATTAATTCAATGTTTGAGAGGGAATATTCTTAATAAGAGTGGCAGATACCACAAAACACTTTATTGAACAATAAGCATTGATGATATCAAATGAGTACATGAATTCCACCCAACATATTCAACACATATACATATAATGTTTAGAAAATATATACAAAAAACCTCTAATGTATAGTATGAATTATAAAATTAACCACATAAGTATACATTTATCAAATTTTTTGATAAAAATGAATCGATACATGTTCCATGTTAGGTGTAAGATAATTCATCTTATGATTTCAATGATATTTTAATCCATAATCTTTTAAAAACAATTATTCAATAATAATTCTTCACAAATATGTACAAAATTATTTAAATAAATCATGTATACTATTCAACAGTCTAGTAGATTAATAATTGGATCCATGTATAAACACAAATTTTGTTTACCAAAGGAATCTTAAAACATGGAATCCAACTAGAAATCCCCTACTAGTTAATATTTTTATGTTGTGGTGAATGTATTGAGGTGTCATTTATAAATTTCTGATAATATATTTATGAAACTAGGATTCGTTTAATAATAATGTTATTATAACACATCCTCTTATGAAATCATAGTCATCCACATTTTTGGGTCCATTTAAACACCATGTACAAAAATTACCTATCAGAAGAACATAACTTCATAGATATAGAATGAGAAGTTAGGTAATTATTCATTTAAATAGTGATACAATAAGATTACTAAAATATTACTCAATTATTTATTATGATCATCTTAATTTACTAATTCTGATTGAAATTTTTTGATGAAAACATAAAAAAATTATTTGAAGACACTATTATAATATAAAATTTATTTGAAACATGAATTTCATACTGGAACAAGGTAGAAGAAATACAATTATAGGGTACTGGAATTGGACATTGAATCTCTAGATGATTATCCATAGAATATATGGATCATTGATTTGTTGATAGGTTAAATGGATATAATCTATATTTTTAGAAACTCTATTTTATATTCAACTAATAGGTAATGTCTTTAATTTAGTAGGAAAGGAATTTATTCATTACTATTACCAATGTACTTCCACGATAGTACATTTATAAGGGAAATGATCTATTTTCCTTCATGGAAAAGTGGATAAGGGGATCCCACTGCGAAACACTTAGGGTTGTAAATATATTGGATATCAAATCATTCAAATGGAGTTAGAGATCTTTCAACTAACATAGTTCATTATTTTATGATGAAATGATTATTGGCTGAGATCCAAACCTTATGTCAATAAAAAACAATGATTCCCCTATATAGGAATTCTAGAGAAGTCATTTTGAAAAAAAATATCAAAATCATTGATAGATATTGCAATCTCTCCATTAAATGATTCTTCTCTCAATTTGACAAACATCAAGGAAATTTTAACACACCATGATTTTTGATGAGTATTATGTTTGATATAATACAGCAATAGACACATCCTCGTTAAAAGAACAATGAAATATATTAATGTGATTATTTTATCCTAGATATAAAATTTAATGAGTTAAAAGTATTATCAACAATATGTAATATATAATATTCTAACTCATTGTAATGCACTAATAAATTATTTTGAAATAAAAAAAATGATATTTTATAATGTTGTTTTATTCTTGAAAATATTCTTAAAAAATTGTTTCATGATTTTTATTAGTGAATATTATAAATAATTTTTGTGACTTTTATAAATATTTTTTTAAATAATATTTTTTGAAAAACATATATTAAAATTATCTAGTGGGGATTTTATTCATATTTTTCTAAAAAAATTGAAATTATACAAAATTATGAAAAAACTAAAATTTATATAATCATACTTTTCTTAATATTATAATTTTCCTAGAAGATTGGAATTTGATCCTACAGTAACATAATGACACATTATTTAAATATATTAATATAAATTAATTTATAACCATCCATTTATTTTATTTTAGTGGAAGTATTGTTTTTTGTTTTAAAACACATTTTTCAAGAATGAGGTTTTGAGTTGCATATTGCAGAATTAGTTTTAAATTAATTTCATTAATTTATTAGATTTTAATATTTAAAAAATAGATTCAATATATTTAAATAGTTGTTCAAAATTATGTTAATAAGTTTCTTTTTATTTTTGGTCATCAACAATAACAATTATATTAATGTTTTTAATATGGTAAGTGTAAATCATGTAATTTTGGTTAAAAATAATATTATAACGATTATAAAATTAGGTTAAAATTTTCCATATTATTTTTAATAAAAATAAATTTTAACCATTCAAATGTAACATTTTTTTATTTGTATCTTTATGAACAGTTAAATGATATTAGGACCCTTATAGTGTTGTATATCTGAAACATTATATCATATCAATGTTTTATATTATATAAGATTAATTTTTTAAATATGGAGTTCTTAAAATGATATATTATAATATTAAAATTATTTAGAAAAATATTATATTGTTCTTCATCATTATAATTTATTATTAATTTTTAGTGATTAAATAATAACCATAAATTCAGACACAAAGCCTATGATGTAATTATCTAATAATTTAAAAATTCAAATAACTGATATTTATAATATTGAAAGAAATTAATTTGAGATATTTATGTGTATTAATTAATTATTTAGATTACCATGAAAAGGATAGAAAATAATAAAAAATTGGTTTAAATTTTTATTTTTTCTCAAAGTTTTTTTAGCCAAAGTAATGTATTGTATCAATATTAACAATAATTATAATTGTTGGGATTAATGTATTATTACATTATTTAAAAATCATAAATAACATAAATTAGAACAAAGGGGATATATTATTTCTAAAAATTCATCGAGTATTAATTGGAAGATAATTTTAACGTATCAGCCTCCAGAATAGTCATATTTTTTTAATATAATAAGAAATTCTGAAAGTTTCGCTAATCTCATTTATAAAAGAGAACCACTTAAATTACATTTTTGAACAACTATTAGACATATATCTCTATAAAAACATATTAATTCTTCTTCTAAACAACCTTGTATTTATATTATAAAGTCTATTTTCATTCCAATAGATGAACACTAGATCCCTTATGAATAGACAAAAAATAAATTCTATTGATGAAGAGGTAATCAACCATACCAACTATTTATTGTAAATTTAATTTTAGAATTATTTTTATTATTCAATTTCCATATTAAATTAAAATACTTAGATCAAAATATATACTAATATTTTTTTGGATTATTACACAACCATATTCAACAAATTAACCATTCTATAAAATATGATAACTCCATGTGTTCATACATAAGTCTTACCAACTATACACAACAATGTAATTTTTTTCATCAACAATATACTTGGATTGATATAATAGTACAAATAATAGACATATGTGATAAAAATTAAATGATTCTTAACTCTGGAAAAATATTATATAATCCATTTCCCTTCCCACTCATCAGTAGCAGAATTTTAACGTCACTTATTTATATTTTCAATCTAACATCTCCACAAATCGATGTGACTCATTTCCTATGTAAAAATTAATTAATGGTTTGAAAAATATATCAAATAATTAAAGTGGATCATTAAAGTATTAATAACATTCCTAAAATGATTAATCTATATCTACGAAACATGAACGAAAACAAAAATTACAAAAAATGCATTATAAAATGAACCACAAAACACAAAAAACAATTATTATAATTTAATATTATTAAATAAAATGTGATAAAATTTTATACAAGGACTATATGTTAAATAATTTATATAAATATCTTTCATGTATAAATTAATAACATTCATTAAACAATTATATACATGTTTAATGAATTATTAAATATGGGATAGTGCAATTTTAGAGTTTCTCATTTGAATTTTACTTCTGAGAGAGATATTTTATATTACATATCTACATGTGTATTTATAAATAATTTTCTTTCATTCATATTTTAATAGTTTCATTGTAAAATTAAATTCCAACGTGGAAAATGTATTTTCCTGATCATTAATTCTGATGAACATTTTATAGAATATTAATTCATAAAATAACAACTGAGTATTAAACTCATTAAACACTAGTTACATGTATTAATGATACTATACATTGATTCATTGACCTACATTTTATCACTAGGTATTGAATAACTTTAAAATACCCATATTGCTTCATCATTTATATAATTATTTTATATTTTTTATACCTTTTATTGTATAATGTTGGATTTTTGGATTATATAAGATTTATGGATAATGTATTGAGAAATATGTATTCCATAGTAAATACAGACAATGTTTGATAAGGGGCATTGATTAATAAACTAAATTGATCAATTAAATATATGAGGAATGGAATGGAAATGCAGTGATGGGTGGGCCTAGAATTATATTTTCCCTCTATGTTTTGGTAAGTACCATGAGAAAAATTAGTTGGATAATTTAATTTGTATTTTACCCAAAATAATAAAACATTCTTTTGATAAGACTTGATAGTATATATACCATGATGTTTGACATCATAGAGTATAATATTAATAATTTCCTTAATAATTATGTTAATGTGGCCTATGATATTATCTCAATGATATTGTGTTTAGATGCATTTCAATCTCCTTCTATAGATTAAATTCCATGTTTTTTATATATTTACCTTTCCATATTTTATTCCTTATCCAATTATGATAGTATTATAATTTATTAAATGAAATTTATTTTCAGTAATTTACCATTGCATGTTTATTATGCTAGTAAAAATATTTAAATTGAATGTCTTTAAATATTAATAGATTTCCATGTTGATTATTACATTGGATTGATGATAGCTTCCACCGAACCCAAACACATTTTATTTAATCGAGCTCACTAATTTTTTATATTTAATTTCGCAATTATTTTAGGAAGTGTATTTCGATATAAAATTATATACTAAAGGAGATGATGAGGTAACCAAGTTAAATAATATGTTATATTTTATGTACTCAATGGTGATGTAAAATTAAGGTTTATATCTTTCCTACCATGACCTATTAAATATTCCTTCCTATAGTATATGATTTCATGTATCTTGTTCCAATGTAAAAAATTTACCCCTGATTCTATTATTCTAGATTTAGGATATATAGAGTTTGTATCATAGGCATTTTATATGAAAATATTGGAAATATGTTTTTTAAAAACATAGATTAAATAATATAATCTAATAAGAAAAATTTAAGAAGGGTGTAACTATAGTATAACATACGATAGATTTGGTAATGAAAATTGATATCCTAGTATTAACAAAAGGACATAATGAAATAAATTCCTAGGATATCAATTACTTCTTCATAAATATATTTTTCATTACTTCTTCATTTTTTCCTTACACTTTTATAAATTTCCATATAACCAAAATATCATTATACTTTTGAGTTAAATATATTTTTATTATGGTTTTTAGTAGTCTGTTTTTCCATACCGGAAATGTTCATTAAGGTTCTAAATTTTGTCTCATGGTCATACCATACCGGAGTTTCCTAAGACATTGTTTTCCCGACCTCTATTTTGACTGCCATGCCGATTTTTATCATGATTGAAATCTGGTATCATATTTTCCATATATGTATAATTATGGTATTGTGGTTTTATGACAGATTTATCATAAAACATTTATGCCATAATGAAAATTTCTATACTGAATTCCTTATACCTAGATATTCTATACTGGAAATTTTCCATTACACATTTCTAAAGATTATTCACATAACACTATTTATGTTAGATATAATGATACCGTTTCTTATGATACAGATACCTAAGAATAATATACTGGTACCAAGAATTTCCATAGGCACTGTATTCTATAGCCTGATACCGGTTATTTTTTCTAACATGTCTTAAATCATGATATCGATACCATAATTTGTAAAAACCATGTTTTCATAAAATATTTTCTTATACCTTACTTGTACCGATTTTATGAAAATACATTCTGAAATTTACAATTCTATTATTTATTATTCAAAGCTTTAATTCTGTAGAATTCAGAGTCTTATTTTTTTCATATCATTCTAATTTTATTGGATTCCAAATTCCATACACTCAAGGTGTTAGATCATTATATTTGTGTTCAGTTATATAAAATGATGTCTTTGTTTCTGTTATAACCTAACTGTTGTAAGTTTTCCACATGTCCTTGTCCCTATGAAAATTAAGGAAATATGACTGTTAGAGTAGAACCGACTGGTAGAATTTTGAATGCTACAAATATGACCTCGGATGATGATATCCAAAGAGTTTCATGAGTTCACAAGTTTACATGTTTGCATTTTGGAGTTCATCTCTCAAAAAGTGAATTGCTCTAGGGTGAGAGGCTCTTATAAACTCTTAGGATTCATGAATAATGTTTTAATTTCTTGTTCAAACTTTTCTTTATGTAGAGTTTCTTTGTGCCGAGGTGTGATTTCCTTAAAATGAGAGACTTCTGGTTGTGAAGTTATAGGTACTGATTTCCTTACAAATTGAGTGCTTGCATAGATAACAAGGTAGATACCGATCTTAGGATTGAGGGCGTTCTTGGGTTTTGGGTAAGACATACCTTCTTGTAAGTATAAAAAATAGACCATTATCCAAGGTTGTTGGATACCCGCCACTTTGGGTTAAAAGAAAATAGTAAATTTCTGCTTCTTTGTAAGATTTGGGATGTTTTCTTTTTGAAAAAACATTCTATCATGTATCTATGATTGTAAGAGATTCTACATGCCTTATTGTAGAATCTCTTTGTAAGAAATTTTTATTAATCATGATACTTATGAACATTATATTTCTATAATAATGAGATTTTTTATTAGAGGTGTAGTGAATTTTCATTATACAAATATTTCCTTAATAAATATTAAAAGTATACAATTCACCCCCCCACCCTCTGGTATATTGTTCTTTTCAGCAATATTCTGATCCTAATATTGGTAGAGTAGAATATCATAATCCATACCTTCTTAACAATTGGTATCAGAGGATTGGTTCAAATCTGAATTAATCTCACGTTTAGATTTAGAAGAGAAATATTCTTCTATATTTTTTTCAGAATCATAATTTTTGACTCATAAATTTCATATTCATATTTTTTCTTAGGGATACTATAGTTCTATTTTCCACACTTAAGATTTTTTTACAAACTGTTATTACTAACAAGTTAGTGGGAAATTATTTTCCTTTAGATGGAAGGTTTAAATGTTAGTTCTATCGACAATCTAAATCCTACCAGACCTCATACTTTTTTTGGAAATGATTATGAGTACTGGAGTGATAGGATGAAGACTTTAGTTATCAATTATAGAGTTGATAACTACCTGATGCTGACTGGAGACTATAATATTCCTGAAAAGGAATTGAGAACATTTAATAATTAGGAGAAATTAGAATATCAAGAAAATTTCAGAGTCAGAAATACATTGCTATGTTCCAGGACTAGGAACATATATGGTCGAATATCTTCATGTGAAGCAACAAATAGTATCTGGAAGAAATTTGATGTTACACATTTTTGTACTTCTATTGTTTTAGAGACAAGAAGAGCTATGTTGAGAGCTGAATACCATGGATTTAAGATTCCCTATAGAGAACCCATAACCAGAGTTCAACAAAGGTTCTTGAAAATTGTGAATATCTTACAGTCTATGGGATAAAAAGTTTTGGATGATTATGCACTTGTAGATAACATCATAGAAATTATATCAATTGAATGGGAGTCCAAGAGGACAACAATTGATGACAATATGAAAGTAACCCAAATTTCCTTAGATGAGCTATTTGGAACTCTTCTTCAACACGAGAAAAGAATGAAGAGAGATGTTGATAATTTTATAAAGAATAATGGGAATGGAAGAGTTTCTTTTACAACTACTTCAAAACATATGAAATCCTAGACTCCATTGAGAGTTACTAGATGAAATTCAAAGAAAGATTCTATTTAGTTAGAATATAGTGATATAGAAAAATCTGAGAACGATTTTGCAAATATTTCTTAGAGAATGGACAAGATAGTTTCTTAGAAGAACTATCAAAATTAGCTCAAGAAGAGAGACTACATAGAAAAGATAGATAGGGAAGTTACTTGTCATTAATTTAGAAGAACATGCCATATCAGACCTAATTTCCCACTTTTGAAAAAGAAGGATAATAATGAATGGAATTTATAGAGAATTAAGAAAAAAAAATTTCATTAGAAGCACAAGAAAAGACATAGTGAAAATAACACATGGAGTGTTAGATGTAGAGACTCTTGGGAAAGTGAATCTTCTGAATATGAATAAACAACACAATAAAATATTAGATTCATTGCTACTAGTTCTTTTCCAAACACTTTTCTTATGGAAAAGGTACGTTCTACTTTGGATTTAACAAATTTATCTCTTGAAAAGAACTACTATCCTGAATATCTATTTTTTTGATTACGATACTTCATCTTCAGATAATGAAGATGTACCTTTTTTTGATGATGTATCTAGATTTTCCAAGTTGTTAGAAGCAAGAAATTGTGAAATTTCCAAGAAACTTGACAAGACAAATAATAGAAAATAATTTCTTATAAAAGATATTTCAGACCCCTCAATAGATCGTAATGATAAGGATGAGCTTCTAGGAAAAAATTCAATAGACCATAAGGAAGTAAAATTTAAAAAATAAAAACATCCTAAAGATCTTAAGATTACTATTTCAAATATAAATGCTTTGGGGGAAAAATAAAACTCTAAGGAAATAATTTCTATGAATAATAATATATTCATAAGACTAAAATATGAAATATTTACCCATAAGAAACTTATTTCAAACTTTACTTCTGGTAAATTTTTTTTTGACAAAATGTATTCTAAAATAAAACCTCAAAGAAATACTACTGGAGTAGGTTATACTCACAGAAAACCTGTTTTCAACAAAAACTATTTCATTCCATCTAGAGACCCTTTTTGTACTAAATTTCAAAGTGTTGGTCATTGGAAGAGAAATTTTTCATTGAATAATGTTCATTCTCTTTGGTTTCATAAATATTATTTCACAAAAAAATTTGGGCTCCAAAATATTATTATCTTACCCTAGATCCAAACAAGTTTTAATTCCAAAAATCTAACTTTTGTTTTTACAGGAAAATGAAGAATGTACTAATAAAATCTGGTATATGGATAGTGGATGTTCCCATCATATGATAGGTAACAAAAGTTATTTCCATAAATGGTCAAAAAAAAGTAAAAAAGTAACCATTGGGGATAATTATCATGGAGAGGTTGTCAGTATAGGTAATATCATTATTCTTGCAAACGTTTGAATTTAAAATGTATTAATTGTTAATGGTCTTAAGAACAAACTTATAAGAATAATTAAATTATTTGATGAAGGTTAACTTGTAAATTTGAGGAATAATAAGTGTTAAGTTCACAATTATAAGGATGAATATAATCTTACTTCCCACAGGCATGATAATGACTTAACTTTGAACATAAAAGACATAAAAATTCTAGATCTTCCTTGCTTAAGTGAAATTGAAGATCAATCATGGCTTTGGCATATATGGTTAGGAATCTGCAACCTTTATAACCTTAGTATCCCCTCAAAGAAAGTATTAGTTAAGGATCTACCGGTTCTATGTTTTGATTCTTCAAAAGTTTGTGACCCATGTGTGTTTTTAAAGCAACCCAATTATATCTTCAAATCTATTAGTGAATTTTCAACAACTATTTCCCTCCAGTTAGTGCATATGGATCTAATTGGTCGTACACAAACTGGAAGTATTGGAGGCAAATATTATGTATTTGTTCTCATTGATGACTACACTTGATATACTTGGGTATATTTTCTAGAGATAAAATCTGAAGCCTTTTCCTATATTAAAACTTTTCATGCACATGTAAAAAATGAGGAAATCCTATGATTGATGACTATTCATAGTTATCATGGTGGCGAGTTTGTAAATTATGATTTTAATACTTTTTGTAGTAAGAAAGGTATTACTCAAAATTTCTCAACTCCTAAATCTCTTCAAAAAAATTGATGTAGCTATTAACTAAAAAGAGGAATAAAAATTTATACAACAAAACACACATAAGATCATAAAGCAATGAACACCCAAAAAAACAAGTAGTAATGAAATATTACTAATAAGAAGATAAGAATATGACCATATATGATATCATAACAATGAGTATGATTCTGTAATAAGTAAATGACATTTTTTAAATCATTATACATGAGGATCGGATATGTAGAAAGCATATCAAACCTAAGGTAAGTAAAAATATCACAATCTCCTTTTTATCCAAGATTATAAATACAACAGAATTTATCGGGGAATATTTATCATCCACATCCATGTTTCCTCAATATTTAATATTATTTCTATCCTCCTAAAATTGTTTAAATCCAATTTTACCTATTATTTAATATTTAGTGAACGATATGAAATTAATCTTATTGTCATTTTCTGTACGAGATACTTTTTAACTTTTTTGGCCAAAGTATGAGATAAATGTTTTTTTAACGTATATGGCCTAAATGGATTTTTTCCATGAAGCTTCCTTTACAAGTTTTCTTGATTATTTTCAATTAACTTATCTTATTTTAAAATTTTATAACATGTTGAGAATGTAAAAATGCTTATGAAGTAGAAATGGTATTTTTCTCAAGAATGGAGTTCAAGGGTTTTATCAAAATTATTTTCCATCTACGATAATATAGGGTTATATTTATATCCCTATTATTACAAGGATTTGATTATGTAATGATGGAATTATTTTTATGAAGTCCTTTTGTCTTATATGTATTATTTTATGATGGAATGTTGTTTAAGAATCCCATTTTTATTACACGAGTTATTCTATGATGTATGATTTATGAATTTGTGGCACACATAAGAATGGTTTCATTATTAGATGGGTGGGACATATATCTCCCTCCAATGCATTGGGTAAATATTTATATCTCATTAGAATGACATGGATGGAATGATATGTTAATCTGGTTTAGTGATATAGGACTAGAACGAGGTCTGAACTTGGTTCCGTAATCGACTTCGTCCTCTATGATGGTTTTGGAAATGAGTCTTTACTAATATGAAATGATTTTTTATGATTATGTGTGTATGGAACAGAGATTCATGTATTATGTTATGAATATTGGGATTTAATTTCCTTATTATGATTTATCCCATGTCATGATATTATGATATCTTTTGCAGGATAAAATTTTCAAAATGTTATGTTCTTATGAATATGATATGATTGATATTTGTTTTGTTTGCCCTTACTGATCATTTGAGCTCAACCTTTGTATGTTTCCTCTCCCCAGGTTAGGAAGAAGGTTATTAAGTAGTATATTCCAAAAAGGGAATCTAGATATGATGATATAAACAGAATACAATGAAGTTTATTTATGAACCTGTTGTTTATGCTTCCCTATTTTAAAGACACTATACCTCTACGGTCCTATCATGGTTTTGTTATATGTTGTAATAAGTATGATTCAATTCTAATGTAATAACAATGTATGTAATGTATGGGTCGTTATAGTTGGTATCAGAGGAATGGTATAGTTAACCTTTTGAAACTAGGATGTGAAAACCTTATTAAAGAACCCTAAGGATATGTCTAAGCATAGAACACAATATTAGCTTTTTTAGAAATGTCCATGAATAACCTATGATAAGACCTAATGTGTGAAATTTTATTCTTAATTATGTGGTTTTACAATTATGATTAGTGTTTCTCACACTATGTCTCTTGGTTTTAGTCAATTTCTTGAACCTAAAGGAATGTGTTATTATGTAATGTGATGGGAAATTCAATGATTGTTTCCCTGAGCAACCAAACGTTATGGGAGCTGGAATGAAAAATCATGTTGACATGCTCACACAACTTTCTCAGGCATTGGATCAGGCAGTACTTACAAACGAACAAATAAGGGAGCAACATTCTGTTGAATCCTTCATGAGGAAGCATCCACCTTCATTTAAATGTTCTTCTGATCCATTAGTGGATGAACAATGGGTCAATACCACTGAAAATAAATTTTCAGTCCTTCAATGTTTTGAACATGATAAATTCATCTTAGCAGTTAATTGTTTTGAAGGTGAAGCTGATCAACGGTGGAATCTTGTCAAGAATACAAGGAAATGGGATGAAATTGAGTCCATGGAATGAGATGTGTTCATGAACATATTTTACAATAAGTACTTCTCTCGTATTCTTCAAAAAAAGACGGAGAAGGAGTTTCTTGAATAGAAGCAAAAGGATGATGAATCTGTTGGTACCTACAAAGAAAATTTTACATTACATTCAAGTTATACTTCTTGGATTATTATCCAACCTGAGACTATTATCAATCGATTCTTTAGTGGCCTAAAACCATGTCCTTAAAGGGAATTAGGTATAAGGGACTTCAATAGCTATGAGGAAATTGTTCGATGTGATTTCAAGGTTGAGATGGAGATTGGAGTAACCCATCAGTCATATGGGTTTGATAATATGAGGAAAATGGAATTCAAAGGAAAATATAAAGACCAAACTGAAAAGATGATGAGTTTTCCCTTATGCTCAATGTGTGGAAAGACACATTTAGGGGATTGTCTTAATGGGACACGTAAATGTTTTATGTGTGTAAAATATAGTTATTAGGCAATTGAATGACACAGTTATGGGAAAAAGATGTCTAGTGATGTGACCCATGAAAAGGCTACATAGAATGCACCTCCTACACTTTAATGTTACAAGTACAAGGAAATGGGTCATTATGCTAATCAATGCCCAAATCCAAGGGTAGTTGATGATGATCGACGTCAACAAACTCTTAAGGCCAAATAAAAAGGAAAGTCACATTCAATTTCTATCGGCGATGTGGAGTAGGATAACCGAGTGGTGAAAGGTACACTTACCTTCCACTTTATAGTAGGAAATATATTATTTGATTCTGGATCCACCCACTCTTTTATTTCTAAAGAATTTTCTAAGGGTATCACAATACTACCCAAAAGATTTGTTGTTGAGTTAGCTATGACAACTCTTAATGGCACAACAGTTGTATCAAAAGTTTACAATTCTTCTCTGATTGATGTTTGTGGGAAAGTGCTTCAAGAAAATCTTTATATCCTTCTTATATTCGAATTTGATGTGGTTTATATAATGGATTGGATTTCTTTATATGGATCTCATATCAATTTTGAAAGAAGGGAAGTCACATTTCATATTCCTGATCAATCGATGATCATCTATCAATGCAAGGATGAACATAAACATCTAATGGAAGTTTCCTCCATCTTATGGGTCTATATTCCAATAAATAAAGGTTATTTATCTCAAATGGTTGGAGAGAAACTCACGATTAAAAATATGCCCATTGTATGAGAGTTTGATGATGTTTTTCCAGAATAATTTCCATGTCTTCCACAAAATCGTGAAGTTGAGTTTTCAATAGAACTCATATCGGGTGCTATGCCCATTTTAAATACACCTTATTGAATGACCCAAATTGAGTTGCTAGAATTGAAGAATAAACACCAAGAGAATATTGATAAGGGATTTATACACCCTATTGAATCACCTTGGGGAGCACCAGTTCTATTTGTTAAGAAGAAACATGGATCAATGAAACTCTACATTGATTATTGAAAACATAACCAGATCACTATCAAGAAAAAATATCCTCTCCCACACATTGATGATTTATTTTACCAATAATTCAAAGCTCAATACTTTTCAAAGATTGATCTTCATTTAGGGTATCCTCAATTAAGGGTCTAAAGGGATAATATACCAAAGATGACTTTCCGTACACGGTATGGAAAATATGAATTTATAGTGATTCCATTTGGTCTTACTAATTCCCCTGCTATATTCGTGGATCTAATGAATAGAGTCTTTAGATACTATGTCGATCAGTTTGTGGTAGTCTTTATAGAAGATATTCTTGTTTATTAAAAGAGCAAGGAATAACATTAAGATCACATAAGAATTGTATTATAGAACAATTGAAATTGTAATCTATATTACAAACTTAACAAGTGTGAATCTTGGTTTCAAAATGTTTCATTTTTTGGTCACATAATCTCCAAAGAGATGATATATGTAGATCCAGAAAAAACAGTGGTTATCAAAAGTTGGTCGAGACCCACAAAAATAACCAAGATCCAATGTTTTAATTGTTTGGATGAATATTATCTATGGTTTCTGAAATATTTTTAATGATAATCTAATCGACTTACCAGGTTGACTCGAAAAAGAGTTATGTTCGTTTGGACGGAGGAGTGTAAAGATAATTTCATGGAGTTAACAATATGGTTATCTAGTGCACCTGTGCTCACACTGACTTCTAGTGGAGAAAGGTTTTGTGATCTATAGTGATGCATCCAAGAAGAAATTGGGGTGTGTTATCATTCAAAATGACATGTTAATAGCTTATGCCTCATGACAGTTGAAAATCCATGAGCAAAATTAACCCACTCAAGATTTTGAGTTAGCTGTGGTAATCCTTGCATTACTGATTTTGAAGAATTATCTTTATGGTGAATGATGTGATATTTATAATGTTCATAAAAGTTTAAAGTATATTTTCACACAAAATAAGCTGAATATGCGCCAAAGAAGATGGTTGTAGATGATTAAGGATTACGACTGCTCAATTCATTATCACCTTGGGAAATCAAACAAGGTGGAAGACACATTAAGTCGACAAGACCATGTTGGCTTATCCATGATGAAGATCACAAAAGATTCAACATTTTTGGATATACCAAGGATGGATCTAGGAATTATAATGGAAGGGGAAAAATATTATCTTTCACATTTTAATGCTCAACCATCTATACATGTGATGATTAAAGAGGCACAGAAAGAAGATGTTGAGTTAAGAAATAAGGTGATAAATGTTCTTGAATTATACATTTATTGTGATGAAATAATATGGTTCTAGAATCGGGTTTATGTTTCTCCCATCCCAGAATTATAGAAGAAAATATTTGATGAGGCTCATAGTTTTTCATTCTCTATAATAGAGTACTTATGGTAGGATGGAATTAAAAGAGATGTTGTTGAATATGTCCCTCGATGCTGGGTTTGTCAGCAAGTTAAAGTTGAGAGACAGATGTCCAAGGGGATGTTACAACCATTACCCATACCAGAATGGAAATGGGAAATCATTACTCTGCACTTTGTCAATTGACTTAGTAAAACATCGGAAGGAAATAATGTTATCTGCATTATAGTTGATCATCTTACAAATTCATCACACTTCATTTCTATTAGAGAGGTTTTCACTGTTGATCTGATTGCCATTATATGTGTAAAGGAAGTGGCAAGATTGCATGGAGTACCATTGTCCATTATATCTGATCAGGACTTGAGGTTTACCTCGATGTTTTGGAGAAGTCATCAGCATACTCTTGATATAGAGTTGAGTTTCATCACTGCTCATCATCCTTAGACAAATAGTCAGTATAAGAGTTCAATTAAAACTCTAGAAGAAAATTTGAGATCATTCTCTACGGATTTCAAAGGTGGTTGGGAACAACACCTACCTTTGGTGGAATTTTTTTATAATAACAGCTTTCAATCCAGTATTCAGTTGGCTCCTTATGAAGCTCTCTGTGGAAAAAATGTGGAACTCCAACTTTCTGGGATGATGTTGGGGAATGAATGCTATTAGGACCTTATCTTGTTGATGAGATGGAAGAAAAGGTAAGATCTATTCAATGAAACAAAAGATTAGTTTAAAGTCGACAAAAAAGTTATTCCGAAAACCGAAGAAATGTCCAATAATTTGAAGGGGGTGATAATGTGTCCTTAAGAATATCTCCTTGGAATAGAGTAATGATATTTGGAAAGAAGGGAAAGATGAGCCCTAGGTATATTGGTCCTTTTGAAATACATGATCGTTTTAGGAAGGTATCTTACCAAATAGAACTTCTACCGAATCTCCATAATATTTATGATGTGTTCAATATATCTCTCCTGAGAATGTACATACTTGATCCATCACATGTTCTAAGTTCAGAATTTATACCGCTGGAGAAAGATCTTTCTTATAAAGAACAACCGATAGAGATTATGGATCATAACGACAATGTTCTACAAAATAAGACCACTCTATTGATTAATGTTTAATGGAGGAACCACCAATTAAAATAAGCTACATGGGAACTTTAGGATATGATAATGGAGAGGTATCCTCATATGTTTGTTACGAAGATATGAATTTCGATGGCGAAATTAATTTTAAGGGGGGTAGAATGTAACAAACTGAGATTTTATGAGAAATATTTTTTTTAATTTCATATGTTATACGCAAAACAAAAGGAATCATTCACTACACACAACACTAGATTGGATTGCGTTACATGCAAGAGCAACCTTCCTCAATAGAGTGCATTGTACGAGATACCGAGTTTCACTAAACAATGATATATTACTATAATATTATGAACTAGCCATTATGACTAGTATTAACTGAATTTTTAATTTTATATCATTATAATTCATCTTACAGATCTTCAATAATGGGATATGAAAACAAAATCAATTTTTTGGATAAAAGAAGTATTTTTAAAAAAATGCAGTTTTACCTCCTTTTGATGGCACACCAATTTTAAATATAAGTTTTCACAATTTTATAAGTTCAATTATAAAAAATAAGCTTCTTTTTTAGAATCAGTATTTAAAAATTTACATTGGATGAATTTTGGATACATTTCTGATGACTTTCATATTTTGAATAATAGTAAAAATACGCTAACTTTTTTTAAAAAAAAAATTTTTCATAAAGATAATTTATATGGTTAAATGATAAAATTTAATAGTGGTAAAGTATACATAGAATTTATTTTTACCATTTAATATAATCTATATCATTTCCACTAATTTTATATTGAATTTGTAGGTAAACAAATTTCAATCTTTGACAATGTTTTACCATTTAAAACTCATTTTCTTAACAACGTGATTAATTATAAATTAATTACTATAACTTATGTGTTTTGAATTTTGAGAAATAGATTCATTATTCGGATTTAGTGGGTCCAAATTATGATAATAGGTTACTTTTTTTGTTTTTTTGACATTATGAATAGTAACTATGGTAAAAGTTAAATCGGGTAATTAAGGGTAGAAATCATATTATAAAATTACCCTACCACCAGCCATAATTTTTTGGGATTAATAAAAGTCTACCCATATAACCTAAGGGTGTTAATAGATTCGTTTCATATACTATTGACCATGAAAATGATATAATTATAATTAAAACCAAAGAATGTGACAACATGTCACTCTCTTATAAGATATAAGTGTAATAATTTTAATTTAGTGATAAACTTTATAAAACATAGAACATGAATAGTATCAAGAAATATGATAAAATTATCTACTTAATGTGAATCTATTTATAATTTTTTGGGATTAAATCAGTATTATTAATGATGACACAATAGTGATGTTGAAGTAATTTTATTGATTGAAATATCAAATAAATGGTTTTAAAAATATTAAAATAAATATTTTATGAACTATTTAATGTGATCCATGAATTTTCTAGATTAATATTACATGTTATATATCTATTAAATATTTTGGTTCGAATATATCCTCTGTTGGGATTTTATTTAAATTCAAATAAATGAATTGTGTCAAAATTGACACTATTGTTATTTTAAAAAAATAACATATTATAAAATTGTATAAAAATCGCAAAAATATTTAAAAATTATACATTGAAATTTAAATGGTATAAAATTTCATTAATTATCCAATAATGGAAAATTAAAAACACTTAAGTAATTATTTATAACAATTTAAAATTTATAATATTATTACTGCAAAAAAATATAAATAGATTAAATAAGGATAAATCAATTTGATAAGTTTTAAAATTAATTCCCAACATGTATAAATTTTATTGGTTAACACGATTATAACCCTATAGAATATCATCTTATAATTGAGTCATTTGTGGAGGTTTTTATGTGGGTTTTGAATTTATTATAAATTAATTTTTCTTATGTTTCCAAAGGTGCCCCTCTCCTCCCGTATAAAAGGGCACATCCTCCCTCTCCTCTTCATAACATTTTGATCCTTCCTGATCGGCCAAAACCTCTCCGTTTCTCTTATAGACTTCTATAGTAACTTACTAGAGGTCTAGGTCGTCTTCAAATACCAACTTTAGTTCCCTAAGAGGAGGTTAAAAGAGGTGCATCGAAGAAGAGGTTATATCCTTTACCAACCCATTCAAATTTATTTCTTCTTCTTCTTATTCTTATTTATTTTTTTCATCATAAATTAGTAACATCAGTATCACTCATATACTGATATGATATTATAAATATGAAAAAACCCTATTTCACCTTCTATCCATCCTACAGAAAATGAAATCACCACGCTTGTGTAGGAACGTAATACCGTCTCCACTCCATGGTGTAATCTGTTTTCCACCAGCACCTTACATGGATGCGTAAAATGGTGTAAATAATAAATATATATGATTATTAAATCATGATAATAATTTTGAGATATTCTATCATCCTCTCAAACACCATTCAATAATTATGATAATGATATCGTCACTCGTGCGTACACACAACTTACCTTCTCCATGATGCGATGTGATTCGTTATACACGATATTCATTAAACCATTATTATATAAACTAATTTAATGAATAAATATTATATATATTATACTACTACAATTATTAAAATGATTTATATATAACCTAAAAAGAGGAATAAGAATTTATTCGACAAAACACGCATAATAACATAAAGCAATGAACCCCTGAATAACAAGTATCAATGAAATATTACTAATAAGAAGTAAGAAATATAACCATATATGATATCATAACAATGATTATGATTGTGGAATAATTCAATGACATTATTTAAGTCATTATACAGGAGGTTCAGAAATGTACAAAGCATATCAGACCTAAGGTAAGGGAGAATCTCACAATCTCATTTTTATCCGAGATTGTTTATACATCAGAATATAAATGGGGAATATTTATCAACCACATCATTGTTTCCACAAAATGAATTATTATATCTATCCTCATACAATTATTTAAATCCAATTTTACCTATTGGGGATTTTTTAGTAAAATATATGAAAGGAATCTTTTTTCATTTTCAGTATGAGATACTTGTTGACATTTCCAGCCAAAGTACAAGAAGAATGTTTTTATAACTTATATGGTATCAATGGATTATCTCCATGAAGCATATTTTACATGTTTTCATGTTTATTTTCAATTAACTTCATTTAGATTAAATTTGTATGACATGTTGAGAAAGGAAAAATGTTTTTTAAGTAGAAAGGATATTTTCCTCACGAATGGAGTTCAAGTGTTTCATTAAAATTATTTTCCAACTAAGATAATATATGGTTATTTTTATATCCCTATTATTAAATTAATTTGATTTTGTTATGATGGAATTATTTTTATGATGGCCTTTTATATAATATGGATTATATTATGATGTCAGGATGTGTAAGAATCTAATTTTTATTACATGGGTTTCGCTATGATGTTTGATTTATGATTTTGTGGAACACATAAGTATGGTTTCACTATGAGATGGGTGGGAAATATATCTCCCTCCAATGCAATGGGTAAATATTTATATCTCATGAGATAGGCATGGCTGGAACAACATGTTAATATTCTTCAGTGATACAGGACTGGAACGAAGAATGAACTCAGTTCAGTAATGGACTTTGTTAGCTATGATGATCTTGGAAATGAGTCTTGACTAATGTGAAATTATTTTCTATGATTATTTGTGTATTCCACAAAGTTTCATGTGTCATTTTATGAATATTGGGATTTCATTTCACTACTATGATTTATCCAATATTGTGATATTATGATATCTTTTAAAGGATATGATTTTTAAAATGTAATGTTCTTATGAATATGATATGACTGATATTTCCTTTTTTTCCGTTACTGAGAATTTTATCTCACCCTTTGTATGTTATATTTTCCCAAGGTTAGGAATAAGGGTATTAAGTAGGTTATTCAAAAAAATTGAGTCTAGATATGATGAAATAAATGGGAGGCAATGAAGTTGATTTATGAACTAGTTGTTTATGCTTCCTAGTTTCTCAAGAGACTATACCTATACAGTCCTATCATGGTTTTGTTATATGTTGTAATAAGTATGATTAAATTCTGATGTAATAACAATTTATGTGACGCATGGGTCATTATACCTTACAAAATGAACAAGTTCAGGGTCTTTTATTCGAAAAAAAGATCATAACCCTACTCATGCTGCCACAACCCATGAGGCCCGAGTAGGTGAACATCATGGACCATCCATATTAAATTTCTCTGTATATATTTGTGGGTAAGAATATCCTAGAGTTCATGGTACTCAAGGATGTACAGAAATTCAGGTTTAATTTCAGGTGTCTTATTCTATATTACTTTTTAGATTAGTTATCTTGGATAATCATTACTCATTCAGAAGAAGGAGGTGGTTGGTAGAAGGACCAGTCTAGTTGTGCTTGAATGTTCAAATGTTGGATTACTCAAAAATGTGAAGATCATGATGTTCCACCCTAATATCATAGCTATGATGAATCATAATATCTCCACCATCAAAGGATGGAACATCAATTTACACACATTATACTTCTCTTTACCACAAGAAGTAGGATAGAAAAAGAGGAGAAATCATATTCTTCCACTAATCAAGCTTTAACAATCGTGAACTTCTTCCATAAAACATTATCACCATTGGAACCTCCCCACCAAATGGAACCCTCATTATATTATGATCTATTAATTGGTTACATAATCATGATACACATAGAATAACCCATCTATATTGATGAACATGCCTGAAAATATGAGTTCCTATTACAAAAACATTGAATGAGAGACCTCTTGCACCGGAACCAGTGATGTAAGGGACATCACGGATGTGGTTTGACACAATATTCTAGTTTTCAGTCTATGATATTTTGTATATAGAAAAGGGTATTTTTCTCCAATAAGGGGTACCATTGAAGGGTATGGTAAGCATGAAAAAAGACATGTTGAGAAGATCAGAATAAAATCACATTTTTGGGAACATACATTCGATGTTGATTTTATTGTAATAAAAAAACACAGCATATAAAATGGCATACATGGAAGGCCCTCTCCCCAAATCAAATTGGTTGTTCCTTCAATGTTTCATTAATATCTGATGTATCCCATCAACGTAAAAGGTGTCATACTAAATGGAGACAACACAACTTATTGTCTTACAGAGCTATATATGCTAATGAAAATTTCTATAAAATGGATGGAATGAAACCAATGGGGTTGAATATAAAAAGGTTCAATTATCTAGTGGCCAAGGTAAAACACATGTGAATCCCAAAAAAATACTTGATAGAGACTATGAACTCCACATAAATCTAGTCGAAAATATATAATTGAACACAAAGTTCAATGTTACTTCAATCCCAATGGATAACATGAATTAAAATCATCTACAAAAAGACACTGCAATGACTACGGTAATATGAGTGCTATTTTCAATTCTCATGGCCTCTCTCACCATTATTGTTAGAGAGATTCCCCTCGATTTCCATCTTCTTCTTGATATGTATCTATATATTCGGAGACAGAATAATATGAGGATAGACACTATAACTCCCAACCAAGATTCAATGAAGGTATATAAACTTCCATTGATGATCTCAGGATGTTAACCATGGGAATAGAAGATGTCACATGACCTACTATGATTAGTTCCGCGATTCCCCTATAATATAAAGAGATGTACATCTCATTTCTAAAGAATCATTGAGATCTGTTCACATGGAAGTACATAGAAAATCTTATATTGAATCTATATGTGGCTACACACCATCTCGGACTACTTGATGAACATCGATGCTTCATGTTGGAATCTTATAGTATGCATCATTCACATGAAATAAATGATTATGAAAAAGTTCACATGTTTATCAAAATCCAACATTGTCAAAGAAGTGAAATACCCATGTTGGATTTCCAAAATCATCCCTCTGAATAAAATGAATAGTAATATTATGCTATGTATCAATTATATAGTTTTTAATACAAATTTTTCATAGTAAAAATTCCCATTTCTGATCATATAACACTTGACCGATGAAACTACTAGCTAACCAATAATTTCATTACTAGATTGGTACATGGAGTACAATTACATATAGATGGCCGATGAACATAAAGAAGCCAATTCCTATAGAGCACCCAGGGGATCTATTTCTCTCATGTCATTCCTTTTTTCTTAATGAAATATGGATACACATATAAACATGTGATGTAACATATCATTAATCTATTTCAGGAAAAAATTTTGAATTTTATGTTGGTGATCTTATGGTCAAATCCCTATAATGATATGATAACTTCACGGACCATCATACAGTCTTGGATGAGCTGTGATAACATTGTAGGAATATGAATATTTTAAATGAGCCTTTGGTACAACAACATGAAGGATCCTAGACATTGTTGTATAAAACATAGAAAAAGAGTCTGATCAAGATAAGACTAGTAATATTTTACCAACTTCACCACCCCATAAATCAGAATGAATCGAGTGGGATCTATGTGTACCTCACCTATATTTAAATATTCATTTCCAACCTATTCAACAATTCTTTTCCATTAACTAGTGTAATGTACAAGTGAATACGCAATCAATGAGACAATATCTACCAAGAATCCTTTGAATGTGTCTTGGAGTATCATTTACACCCAAAAGATCGAATTCCTATAGTGGAATGGGGACCTCCCCTCTTGTATGTGGACACCAATAAATTCTTATTTGGAACCCTCATCGAATAAAAATATAATATGGGGGAGTGGGAATAGTCTCCACTACATCAATTTGATGAATAATGATAACAAGACCAAATACAATGATGTCGAGGAAAACTACCCAACACTCATATTCACAGAGAAGAATCTGATTCATTATTCTCACTATGAAAATTTCCTTCAAAACTATCGTATTGATCCAATATAGTACATCCTTGGACATCCCATGCTGACTGGGAAACTAGAAAAATGGGATGTCATTCATCATTAATATGTCATTCAGTTTTTATAATCAAATCAATCAAAGGGAGAGCACATCTAATTTTCTTGTAGCACATCATATCATGGAAAATACACTATAAGACACTGAGAATACATATTATGAGGTATTCTACATCCACGAATGTCCCCATACTTGGGATATCTACTAGGATGGATCCTATAGTGGTCCTGTCAAAAAAGGATGGAAATCATGAAGCACAATCCAGATTTTATGGGGGATGAATTTTTCTCTCCATAAAATTATATTTTCCCTCGCCATTCTCACGCTCCGATGACTACAAAAATAATGGGTTGGAATAATAATCCCTCAATCCATGAATTTAATTATCCATATAGGTGAAAATATCCTACATGAATACCATAGGGGACTCTAAAATAACTATAATGAATATAAATGATGAATATTCCATCCAAAAGAAATAACATTACCCTATCAATGTATATTTTAGGGTTCAAATGGACGAGTTCTCTTTTTATACCATATTGCATCATGTTCCCCAATCACAGAATTCTTATGCTAAAAAATTGGGTAATGTAGACACCACCACAGATATCCCTAATTAAGGGGATGCTATATTCTATGTCACACATCGAACAATGGTCTCAAAAATTGCAATGTTTTCATATGGAAGAAATAAATCAGGTCAACACCACCCCATAGCATGATGAACTAATGACCAACCCTTGATGGATAAAGTTAGTAATCATTTTACATCAAAACATGACTCTCCAAAAAGACCAGTCTAGAAGGGAACATATCCAGTGGTGTTCATCACACTTTACCCTATAGGATGGCCCGACTATGAAGGTCCCCACTACAAAATTTTATTTTCTAGAATCAACCTCAGTTTCATAGAAAATGATTGTTTTACTCAGTCATGGAAGAAGTCCATGATGGATTTTGAGGTTCCAATAAATCATGGACAATGAACTCCAACTAAATTAAGAGGATGGGTTAATATTGGATGACCATGATAGAGGATTCTGGGTAATTCCCCTGGAAATTTATTTTTTTCCAAATCCATGAACATAACATCGATTATCCCCCATAATTTCTACATAAGAAATATATTCATGGACATTTACTATTTTGTGAATTAATGATGTGGGAAAATCTCCTCATGCAAAATCTATGTTGTAAATGAATATCCATACTTGTACTTCCTTATTTTCCAATGGGGCTAAGATTATACCCTTCAAAGATGATGGGATGAATAATATTATAAACATTGTAATTTTCTATATTATCAATAGGTGCAAGGTTTGTCACATCATATTAATATAGGATGACACAAAAATATATTTCTTGGAGTTTAAGATACTCTAACATTGGTAAAATGTCAACTATAATCACTGATCACTCTATCATGAAAATGAAAATGGATTGACAATGGCTAGTAATAACCCTCTATCAAATATAATCCAAAAAATAGTTAATAAGGATAAAACATCCCATTAAAAAACATCCCTATTCTTTTAGGGCCTACAGTACAACATCTCAAACTACCCCATAGAGAATATTATACTCATTGGAGTAATAAAATGATGATGTATTACCCAAAGAGGATCAACTTCCTTCACTTCTATTAGGCATTTGAGGACATTTCATAGATGATAAAAAATCACAAAAGCGGCAGGTTGAATTTGGGAGACTCAATGAGTATAAGTTCTGTATACTAAAATCTATAAAAACAATAATGATCAGATCAAATGATAAATTAATAATATGTTTTTCATCCTTTAATTCATCGAATGTGAATATGTATTGGATATTATAACCTTGATGTTACCAACAAAAAAACACTCCAAATATGGAACCCAAATAGGAGGGACCTTACATCATTTATAATGTTCATCACAATGGGGATTACTCATTTTCCAACCATGATAGGGAGCATGTCATCCCTACTTTTTCATGGTTCTAATGAAATTATTTTCATAAAAACATTACATAGGAATCCACATCAGTGTATGTCCCTCCATTCCTCTCAGCTACATGACATTAAATTTTTCCATCTTGTCTTGGATATATGATATTAAACTATATCAGCTTTCCTGGGTTACATAAAGTTAAACTATGAAAACTCATCCTTGTTACATGATGTTAAAGAATACCAACAGGTCTTAACCACATGTTGTTAAACATTTTTGAAACATCAATTCCACATTATAGTAATCATCATTGATGCATATAATTCCCTTCATTTCATGTTCTATGATCCATGTCCTTTCCAAAGGATGCTAAAATGAATGGATGATGTCCTTTCTATATAATTTTATACTATTATGGTTACCTAGAATAATATATGGATTTATTCTCATTCCAATGAGATATGTATGGATTTCATGATCTTATATCTTGGTCCATCAACCACATGATGCAAAATGACCCATCATTTCCCCTAAATGCCTCTGCAAAGTGTAACTCTTTCAATTCCTTATTTTGAATATCAAGAAAATATCATGTCAATATAGGAATTCTCGGAAGGGCTTCCCCACATGAAAAATACATAACATATTTTAACATGTGTGTCTTAGTACTAAATGTAGGACCTTAAATGGAATAAAACGAGTCCTCACTACAAAATACAAAATTAGACAGTTATTATCCCTTACATGACCTAAATTTTCACACTCTTATGGGCCTTCTGAAAAACGACCACTACAATTGGTTTTTCTCTTCTACCACACCTCTATCCCTAAGGACCAAGCTCAAATAAACCTAACTTTTTTGTAATCCATATTTCTATAACACATCAATCATCAGGGCACATTCATTCCCCTATGATTTCCACTCTACATCATCTCTCAGTGTACTAAGATATCAATAAAACTATGATGAATCTAATTATTACCATAATAACAGTACCTTTTATACTCTTTAAGGACCAAAATCCATATTAAAACTTCACGGGGTTAGTCCTATTACATATGTCTACAGACCCAAAAATAATGATATTTGTAATTTATAATCCCTTGTTTCTCTCACCAATTATAGTTCATGTGGCCCTATAGAGGAATAATGACAACCTTATTGACATCATGAATATCCACCATCCATGGTAATTTCTAAATGCATTCCCCATTGAGTGTCATGATATGAATCCCCTCACACAAGGGAATATACCTTGGGTTCAGTCCCAAGGGTGTGATGAAACTATGATAACTCTTATTCTTATATAACTTGGACAAATATTTCATATCCTAAATTCTCAAACTAAAATATCTATTTCCTCTATATCCACAGATATGTCCTCTCCATAAAATTTTATGCTTAATTATATTAATAAACAAAATTAGTTTTTATTCATGTAATAACTAGGATATGAAGGATGACCCATAATGGCTCAATCCTCTCATGAAAATATTAATCCATCTCTCTGGGTGGAAACATATTCTATAGGATCTGTTTATAAAGCTCATTATAAAATTTCACTACTCATTATTATGGAAACAAATGGATAACCATGGATTCATATATAAAGATTCATTAATAAGATCCCATTTACATTGTTCGTCTATGTGATCCATTTTCATTTTCATATAAATTGATATAACATATAGTTGTTTTTAGTGTAACCAGTCCTGATTTAGGATTTGATGTGATTAAATATATATTAAATTTATAAGAGCATCCCAGAGTAGGCAAAAATCCCCCCAACAATGGTGTGATGTGACTGAATTTCCACCCTCTCGACTAATGGGATTCTTTTAGTGTCAGTACGTGTGAAACCCCAGTTGAACGCCTTCATATGGAATTTAGTTTCATTCAAGTTTTGGATTAGGGAACCTTTTGTAGTTCTTATTATTAATTGCAATGACCAGATGTTAATTATTTTGTAAGAAATCAATCCCAAAAAATCATCAAAACTGACCGAACCTTCCACTGTGAGGCTTTCCCGAGTCATCTATTTCACATAGAAACAAATATATATTAATAAATACAAAAAAAATTCTATGTTTTTTTTATAATTTATATTCTATATTTGGTAATGTATGACTTTTCTAATATTGGATGGTAGAGTATGATTTATATTAATAATAAAATGTCTATGATAAGATGTTATTATCTGAGGGAAAAATATCATTAAACATTATTATTGTTCTATAAGATAAATGTTATGAGAATATTTGAGTTTTGAAAACTAATTTTTGTGGAATTAATATTTCTTTTGGTAATATTTTAACTAAATGGATGATAATATTGTATCATTTTCATGCTGATTTGTTTAAATGATTATTAAAAATATAAGGGTATGTCCATAAACACTACATAATCTAGTTAGTTAAACTATAATTGACATTCATATATTCTCAAAGATCATTTATGAATATATTTTCAGAGAATTATGTAATATCCTCATACATATAAACTTGAAAATTTCAATTTATACACTTCTACACAATATCCATTTTTCTACTTATGAATCTTATAAATAAAAACATGATTCATTTCAATTATAAGTCTTCAAAACTATAAACATCAATTTCATTCATTCTTTACCCATCTAAAAACCATGTGAAAAAATTTATCTTAGGATGATAAAAAAATATCAGTAGGGGACACCAAAAGGAATAAATAACTTTCAATTCCATGAATGAAAGAATTTTCATGAATTAATAACTATCAAACTTTAATCATACCCTCTTCCTCTTACCTTAAAAAATTAAATGTTTCTTGAAAAAAATATATAATATGAAAATGATAAAATCTAACTTGTAGAATAGTTTTCTTATTATAGTTACATAAAATATATATGTCCCATATACGTATTTTTTGACAGTTTTGGCTACACTAGACATAACTGTCAAATTATATTCCAATAATCTCTTAGAAGAAACCAAACCGGATAACTTCATCCTTTTACGTAATGCGTAAACGAAATATAATGGGCTCACATAACCATTGTTTATCCATGTAATAACCATCATCATAACTATTCCCACAAACCATAACATAATAACAACCCATTAAACTTTTATAAATCAAATATTCATCAGGTAAATATATTTCCCCTTTTAAAAACATATCATTTTAAAGATGTCTCAAACTTATAAATGAAAAAAATATATCAAAATATAAATGTAGAGATTTAATGGACATATAGAATTTTTATGGATTCATGAAAGTGTGATAATCATCTTATTACGTCTATGTGAAAAAAATCATTTCATTAATAAAGATATTTCTAATTATAAAAGATTATTTATAAAAAAAAGTTCCTTATAATATCTACAAGAGTTTTCTCCACCTCTACATAATTTTTTAAATATTAAAATTATATTAATAATTTATTTATTTAATAAATATATATATATACATATTATTTGTTATCATTATATTATATTTATTTATTTCAACTTTAATGAGTTAAAAATATCATAATCAACTTTCAATTATTGTTTTCTTCCTAACGTTGAGGTTGTTTCCATTGATTATCATTTCTAAAGTTCATGGAAAATGGAATAAAAACTAATGACGTGGAATAAAATATAATTAATATGATTCCAAAATATTGAATAATCCTATAAATAATTTTTTATGATATAGGGATTATTTATTAGATTAATCATTCTTCACAAATGTATGATTGTTTTTTTGGTAGTTTTTCATACCATCAAAAACTAGTTTATTTTTATTAAATTATTATGTATATAAATTTTTTCAATAACACTAAAATAGTTATCATAGAAACATTAAAATATGGATTAATAGTATTATTGGATTTATAACTATCATTGAAGGTTTTAATGGAAAATCAAATAACCTCATCCATGAAGTTGGTGAATCAACATGTCACAAATGATGTTTCCATTTTTTTGAATAAGAGTAAATGATAATAGTTTTGATAATATATAATACTTTTATAAAATAACATTATACTACATATACGATACTAAATCTTTCATTATAGTTTGGAAAGAGTTTATTATTATATGGTAGAATGAAATAAAGAAATAATCTAAAAGAGAATGAAGTATTATTTTACTTCTTCAATATGATCTCTTTGAGAACCTCTTTAGAGCACATGGTTTTGGAAATTTTATTAAACTAGAAGGTCTTTGATATGGGGAAGTGTGTAGGGGGGGAAATTTATATTATTTTAGTAAGTACTCTAAAATTATATGGTGCAATGAAAAGAGGTGGTGAGTTTTATTATTATTCTATTTATTGGTTTATTAATTTGGCTCAAGACTATAAATATTATTGATCATTTTTACCTAGTATTGTCTCTAGTTCTAGTGAGTTTGAAAAAAATGTTTCTTACATCATCAATGATTTAAAACTGGTATATTTATCTTATAATGTTAATTATATTAAATTCCAATATTTCATTATTTACAAAAAATTAAAATATTTACGAAATATCACAAAGAGGTAACACCATCCATTTCACGACTTGTAGATTTACAAAATAGAATTAATTTTTTTAAAGTATTTTTCTAAATAAAAGAAATTTATTATTTAATTAAAATCATCATTCCATTAAAAAATATATATTTTAATATTATAGCCAATTTTATGACACTTTTTATAATTAATTATGATCTCAAAAAACAATTTTATTATAATATGATTAAAAATATTTATTAACCGTTAGAGATGTTAGAAAATAAATTTTCTTTTACACAATTAAATTAATTATAACATTCTAAATCAAAATCTACATTTCACAAAAATACCTACACATAATATATCAATTTAATTTTTTTTAACATTCAAAAATATAAATATATAATATTTATATTATAATATACCAATTGTTTTATAAATTCAAAGGTGGGGTTATTATATCAATGTTAATATTTATATTATTAATTGCCACATTACTATTCCAATGGTTTGATTTCTTTCAATTATTATAGACTCTTTAATTTTGATTAATACAAAATTTTTTCATTAATCATTTATAATGAATTTAACTATGTAGTTCTCAACTAAGAGTAAATTATTTTCTTACCACTTAGGTTGTCACATTCTGACACCATCTGAAAATTTCATCAAAATAAATTTATTCATTTATTAAAAAATATATGATACCTTTCCCTCATCAAATTTTAAAATTCCATTGATGATTATTCAGCTAAGTGGTTCCTCCACAAATCCAAAATCTATTGAATTTCTTAATTGACCAATAATTTCCATATATGATCCTAAATATGATAATTGTTTTTCCATACAAAATTTTATCTAGTAACAACTATTTTTGTGAAATATATTTTTAAATAATCATATTTCTTTAATAGTAAACATTTCACACTACACCTAATTAATATTGTGTTACCTGTAATGCCAGATTGCATGTATTACACGCGAAACTGAGTTTCAATGAAACATATTTTTATTATGGTAATTATTAAAATATAAAATTAGAACCTATCCATTTGAATGTTCATTATGTATAGAAATAAATTAATTTATTAATTATGTTTTACACATGTATATATAATTCTTTAACCTATTAGGTATAAATGAATGTAGCCCCCTTTATAAAATAAAAGAATATGTTTTTATAAAGACATTATTTATGAATAATTATTCTTAATAATAATTAATAAAAAAAATTGACTAATTATATAAAATTAACATATATATAATATATTAAATAAAATACATAACATTCATACAATTTGTTTTATAGAATAGATATAAAAATAACTTGAATTTTAGACATAAAAGATTTATTTTTCAAAAATGGGTTTTCAACCATTTTATTGTGGACTTGTTTGAAATATAGGTCATTATATTTTTATAAAATATATTTGAAAATATAAAATTTTTTATTGGGATTATTAATAAAAAAAATTAACTTTATTTAATTTTCTTGAGATGTTTAATGTTTTAATGAATAATGAAAAATAAAAAATTTGAATTGAAAAATAAATTTCATAAATTAATTTATATTGTTAAATTTTATTGTTTTTTATAGATTAATTTAGTATTAGAATAATTTTTAATCCGTTAATTCAATTTAGGTAACTTGAATGAATTTGAAAAATAATTTGGCATGAAAAAAATTCCAAATATTTGAACATTATTACAATAATAACTAATTGTTTTATCCATACTGTAGGATTAATTTTGTTTTAAATTATAAATAATATTTGAATTCAATTTGGAAAAGATTATTTTGTATTATGAATCATAAATCCCAATATTATTAAAAATTATTCCTTTATTTTTGGACAATATGGATAATATATTTATTAATTTTTATTACCATGGTTATGGGAAAATCATATTAATTAAGTGTACAAAAAATATTATATACATTATAAAACTACCCCATCACTTGAACAAATAATATTATATAATTTTATTTAGTCCCATAATACATAAATATCAAAATTTAATAATTTAATATAAACTTTTCCATGATATTGACATAGATATTATTAAAATCAAATAGGGTAAAAAAAGTCACACAATCTTAATTTTAATAATTATTATATTTTTAATATGTGAATAATGAAAAGATATGATTGACTATATATATTATAATGAAATAAAAATGTTATTTTACATCATGTTTTTTTATTTCAAAATTTTAGTGAAGAAATAATATTTAAAAATAATTACACAATGATGATGCAATAAATTTTTAATTAATGAAATAATAAATTAAATAATTTTGGAAATATTAAGCACAAAATTAATATTTGAAAATTAATGTTTTAAAAAAATTTCATAGGTCAACAGTGTATGGTAGGGGTGTCTAAAATAATTTTTTTTTGATGTTACATTTCTTTGTTGGTTTTACTAAAATCAATGTGTTGAATAGTGTCAAAATGATTGTTAAAGTCATTTTATAAAAAAATTATTATGAAAATAGATAAATATAATAAAAAACTTATATAATGAAATAATCGATAAATAATGGTATATATTTCCTAAATTGAACAATTATGGTGCAATTTACACCTTATATGTAAAACTCTAAACCATTGAAATTAAAAAATGTTCTCAGTTCTGTTAAAATTAAAATTGCTTAAATAAGGGTTAATCATAACTATAAGTTTTAAAATTATAATTTTTATATAAAAATACGTTATATTTTTCTATATTTTCAATTTTATACATTAAATTCCAATTTTATTCCCTTTGGAGGTATTTGAAATGAGTTTTAATTTATTAAAAATTAATCTTTTGAGAAATTACTATTGTTCCTTTAACAATTATCATAAAAGGATACCTTAAAAAACATCTCATTTAACATATTTCATACTTATATCTCCAAAAAAATCATCCAAATACTCTTTGAAATATCCCTAGAAACATTTTAATTTTTTTTCTTCCCTATGAAGCATCTCTAAATTATTTTAAAGGATATATAATGAAGCTGTTTTAAAGAAGAGGTAATCACTCTAACATATCACTCTCATTTTCTACTACTTTATAAATCATATAAATGTGTGATATATATAATAAAATAACATATTAATCATACTAATTATTATAAATTGTTATTATAATAATAAATATATCAATATATGTCCCCTTTTCCCATCAAACATGTTATGAATGTATCACTCCTGCATAAATAAAAGTTACTGTTTCCACGTAGCAATAGAAGTAATTTTCAATCATAATATTTTTAAAGTGGGAAATATGATGGTTTTAATTATTATATTTTATATTTATTAAATCATTATGCATCATTAAGGATATTATAATATATACCTATTTACCAGATAAACCGTTGGGAAATAAAAACATCACCCTTGCATACGTATGGCTTACCAGCTCTAAGATGTGATGAATTATGTTTTCAACTTTACTTCACATGGTGGATAATAAGGATTATTTTTATAAATATATTTTATATAAATAACATAATATTTATTAACTAATGATAATACATCATAAAAATTGTTTCCATTTAGTATGATACTAAAATGAAAACACTATTCATCCATATGCACAACCTACTAACTCCATCAATGGTGTATTTCATTTATATATATTTTTTGATTATTACTAATAAAAACATACTAAACATATATGATATTTATATCAAGATTATAATTACATATTTTATAAAACAATTATTAAATTATGAGTACCAAATATATAATAAATCAAAACACATGTGAAAAACAAAGTGGTCAATACCCAAAACGTAACATTATCATGACATTTTTAATAAATCCATAATAGAATTCCCTATGTAAATAAAATATGGTATTGTATAAGTTCATAGGGTTTTTTAATATAGAAATAATAAACTTATATTTATTATATCATATATTTCATGTGTACAATGATAGTAAATACATACGCTAAGATTTTTTTGTTGACTTTTATTTTTGTGGGACACGTGCCTTATAGACAACATGTTTCATAAATGAGGTGTATATAATACACATGAATGTCTAATATGAGTCTCAATATGAATATTATGTCATATTAATATCCATATAATTTTATTTCTTTCATGGATAATACTATTTTATAGATTATAAATTAATAATTGTTTTTTTCACAATCTCAAAAAAATTCATGACTATTTTGTTTTAAACCACCATTAGTGAAGATGTTGTTTTTTAACATAGATGACATAAACAATATATCCACCATCATGATAGACTATTTTAATGAATATTACATTAAAATATTATATCTTCATTTTCAAATATAATGTTTTTCTTTAAAATTTTATAGATATTAAAATAAATGATTTTATAATCAAAATAATATTTTTCAAAAGGATAATTTCAAATAGTCTTTAAAAAAATAGTTTCCCATCAAGGATAACATTGTTTGATGTTAGATATTATTTTATTGTGATATCATCGAAGTATAAAATTATTATTCTTTCTATAAATTTTTTATTTTTTTTATAGAATGATATATTTTAATCCTATTTCATTTCTAGGAGTAATGTTATGATGATGAGTTTAGGAAAATCATTTCATTACATGGGATCTAACGCGATGAATTGTTTATTTACAATGGAATACATAAATATAGTTTTCATTAATTAATTTGTGGGACATAAACCTTCTTCCAATTAAATGGTTAAAAAATTATATCTCATAATATAGTTAATGGAAAAAAAGATTATATGGTAAATCTGTGATGGAAAAGAAATATATATTCTTTATCTATGAATGGAAACATGAAATGATGCCTAATCTAAGATTATTGGATGTTAACCATGAAATATGAAAATATTTTATATACATATGGTGATTTCATTCACATTTATGACTTGAAGATATGATTCAATAATGAGTTAAGTTGAAGTTTCATTCATATGGTTCATGTTACTGTTTTATTCCATTACTCATGTTAATGATCCATGAATATATTTGTATGAACATTTTAGGTTTGGTTGATGACCACAAAACCCTTTCCTTAACATATTATTTCATAAGATAATACATTGATAACATCCATGTTTACCCTTATTAAGAATCTGAGGGAAAACATTGTTATGTTTTCTTTCCACATGTTTTTTATAATGATTTTATGTAGAGAGTACAAAAGATGAAAGTTATTGTGGGGTAAAATTCAGGATTTTTTACTGGGATAGAATTTTGTTTTCCTATATTCCAATGAAAATATATTTTAATAGTCCCCAGCCATGTTCTTATGTATTGTAATGAATATATTATAATATTTAGTAATATTTATTTATGAATAGTCTATGTCATTATATTTTGATTCAAATAAAGGTTTAGTCAACCATTGGGAAGTTGGATTAAAACAATTTTGTGTGTACCCTACTTATATTTATAAGGATATGTCTTGGGATTTCCATAAAGAAATGTCTAAGTATATGTAAAAAACCTATATTTTTTAAAATTATCATGAATAAACTAGGATTAAAACAATGGTGTAATTAATTGAAATTTAATGCGTAAATTTCCATGATAATGTTTTTTCCAAATATTATAGTTGTTTCTCAAATTATACATTTGGTTTTATTCGTTGGATGGAACCAAAATAAATATTTTTAATATTGACTATTATGAAAAGATTAGTCGATAGGAGCAACCATATATGATACTGACAAGAGTGATTGATATTATGATTATTCTTAATCAGATACAATATTATATTTTTAACAACAAAAATCTCAATGAGATTAATAACACATATAATAATAGGAATATGAAATTATATAATATTTAATGTGGTTATTAACAGATAGGAAATAATATTTTGCTTCCTACATGTTATCAAGATGTAAAAATGAAACCGGGATGAATATCAAAAATTTACGGGGATAAGTTATCATTGTGGAAAAGTTGTTTAGAGAGAAAAAAATTGTCTAGGTGTTCAACTTATTATGTGTGGGAAACATATTTCATGAAAATTACTAATGTGTATGCATTAAAATATTTATGTATTTGGATTTATCTATTATATTGTATATGTGTTGTTATGATATAATAGTATAATTAAACATTTAAATATTCAACCACTGTAGTTTTTTCATAATGATTTAAGACCATATATCAAATATTACTAATAATCATGAAAATTGATTGATGTGGTATTCTGTTATTTTTGGGAAACACATGGATAAGGTAAGGAGAACACATAAAATTTAAATAATGTTGGGATAATGAAACATAGTTATGTCTTATTGGGATAAAACAAATTGGATAATATCGATACCATTGGGTATGATAATATTATATAGTGGTTCATGATATAATATATTTATTTTATTGTGTTTTGGATTCATAGAATGAGGAAATAATTATTTCTCGAAATCACACATGTTCCCACTATGGTTTTATGGTAATTAAGGTTTTTACTATAATTCAAGAGAATACATAAAAATAGTATTCACATTTTTGGTGTGTGAAAATTAAGATATATATAATGTTATTTGGTGGAAAAATGATAAGCCTTTTTTTTAATTCTAGTTAAATTTTTTTGAATGTTTTTTATTATAATCCATATTAAGATTAAAAAAGGTCAACAGTTATAGAATTTTTTTCATTGAAATCTTGATGTGGTTTTAGATATTATCTCTCCATGTGATGATTTATTAATATTATATAATAAAGTTGATCCTTTTTTTTTCTAGTTTTCACTATAGACATACAGAATTATCTATCATTTTATTTATTGAACATGTGATCAGCTAATACAACAAGAATTCAAGAATAAAATTAGAATCATTAATAATAGATGATGTTGAAATTATTCGAGGCATAATGAAAGGATATCATTATGTATATGAAATATGGTTTTCATTTCTTCACATGAAAATACATTAAATGTTTGGAAAGGATCTTGAAACAAAATTATTTTTACTAAAAAACTTGTTTGGAATTGAATCAAATTTTACAATAGTTCATATTAGATATATAGTATTGTGGTTCTTATCATTCTTTTGTCTCTGTTTTTAATAATTCTCGACCAAAACATGATTGTTATATTTCTCTTCCATGTAAATTTATTTCATATTCATCCTTTGTTCTACTCTGGAGAAATATTGTTATGAGTAAATATGTGTAACCATAATGTTTCATTATTTCCATTTTAAAAGTATGTTTTTGAATACATTTACCTGATATGTTTTTATTAATAAATAACAATAATGAAATAATCCATTGATAATATAATTTATTTTAGATAGAAAAATTCATTTAATGGGGGTAGAATGTTATATCTCGAGATTTTTATAAAATGTATTTTTATATAATTCAGTTAATTTAATATATTTTATTTCATTCTACACCATTTCAGTCATTCATTACAAAAAACACATTTTTAGTATGTGTTACATGCACCAATGAGTTTATATAAAACATATTTTTATTATAACAATGATTTAAACTAGAAAATTATAAACTAGTCATTAGAATGTTGGGTATGAACCTGATTAACTAAAATTTTAAATTATGGATTAATACTATATATATAATTTTTCATATAATATTTATAAATGAATGTAATAATATTTTTTAAATAAAAAAAATATGTTTTTCTAAAAAACGATTTAACTACGCACATGTTTATTTAATTAAAAGAAAGAAAAAATGAATATTATTTGTTTATATTGATGAAATATTCATATATCTATATATATATTCAATATAATGTTTTACATTAATCCTATTTGTTTTATAGAAATGATATCTCAAAATAAGTTTTTTAATATATATTTTTCTAAAAAGATAGTTCTCCACTTTTCATAGAAAACTTGTGTAAAATATAGTTTTTAAAACATATATAAATTATATTCTAAAACATTGTTTCTTTCATTGAAAGCGGATATTAAACACTTAAATTGGTTTATTTTTTTAGTAAATTTTCATAAAAGATTTATGTTTTTAAGAATAGTGAAAAAAGATAATTTAAATCGAAAACAAAATTTTCATCGAAATAATATATACTATTATATATAATATTCCTAATTATATTAAACTATGAATATATTAACTTTTTATAATTTAATTCAATGATGGTCATCGAGAAAATATAATATTTTACTTTGGTAAAAAAATTTACAAACTTTTGACCATTTTTTAACAACCCGTTAATTCATCCCGACTACGGGATTAATATTAAAATTAATTTATACTCAATTTATGAATCAAATTTGTACAAATGGATTCAATTTTTGGAATCATAATGTCCAAATTTCTTAAATACTAACTTTTATTTTTGAACAACATGAATATTAACATTCATAAAAATTTTTAACATTGTTCTGGGTAAATTGTGGGTAATTATAATATTAAAAAAATTGTAAAAATACCATAATAAGAACTAAAATATTAATGGATAAATATAATTAGTCCCTAAACATATAAGGCTTTAAATAGAAAATTTTAATGCACAGTTTTCCAAGGTAAGGACTTAGATATTATTAAAATCAAAGACAATTATAAAATATAACACTCTTACATTTAAAAATAATAATATTTTAAATATATAGTTAAATTGAAAATATTATTGAATATAAACATATACTATTTTTAAATATAAAATTGACTTATACATTATGTTAATTTATTTTTATATTTTAGTGAAGAACAAATATTTATAAAAATTATACAATGATGATGAATAAATTATTCAAATACTGAAAGAAAATAATATTATAAATATTAAAATAAGTATAATTCTACTTAAATAAGGGTATAGAAAATGTAATTGGTTAATATTATAGGATATGGGTGTATTAATTATTTTTTTGTTTGAAGTTATCTTGCTGGGATGATTTTCAAAAATGTAAATGAAATGAATACTGTCCTAATTGACACTATTGTTATTTTCTGAAAATCACTTTTTATTAAATTTGTTAAAAACCATTGAAATCATAAATATGGTCAATGGGGTCAAAAATATCCTCAATTTACTATTTATGTTTCAATTTAAAACATATAATTATAGCCATCCACCATACAAATTGATAGTGTTAATATAGTAAAACATAAAATATGTTAACTAATGGTTAATAAAAAAGATAAGGTTTAAAATTATAACAAAACATGTCTAAAATGTATTGGTTGAGGGTATATACACCCTATCCCAAATAGAATTTAGATTTATTGTCAAATTTATTTAATTTTATATATAATTTGTTTACTATAAATTAATCATTTCATAAATTCAAAAATTGCCGCTAACCATTATTTTAAAAGGATACCTTATCACTCTTATAATTTCATCTCTTTGAGACATTTGGATCAACCAAACTATGAAAAATTTTCACACCCAATTAATATTCCATATTCTATAGTCACTCTTATACCTAATAAAAAAATATAATGTTCATTATAGGATATCTAAAAGATCCATTAAAAAGAAGATATAATTGCTCTAACAGACCACTCATATTTTCTACTTTTCTCTACCTCCAATAAATAAGAGATATATATCCAAAAATAATTTCATTATAATCATAAATAATATGAAATTTAATTATGGTTATGAAAACACCAATATACATACACTTTTTCCATCAAACAATAAATGAATATATTGCTCATGCATATGTACTACGTAAATTTTCATATAGAAATATAATTTATTTTCCATCACTCTATTGTATAAGTGGAAATTATGATGTGTTTACTGTTTATTTATATGATATTTATTTAATATTTATAATTTTATAATGAAAATATAATATCTAACTTTTTACCACATAGTATTTCATGAAATAATTTCATTGCTTGTGTGTACGTATGGCCTACCATCTCCACGAGGTGATAAGATTCGTTTTCATCTATATTTCACATAGATGTTAATAATGATGATTTTTATTAATTTATATGATATAGATAAAATCCAATTATTCTTCAATTAAAATATATCATATAAATTGTATTCTTTTAATATCATAATAAAATTAAAACAATGTTCATGTATACGTACAAACTACCGTCTCCATGAATGGTGAATTTAATTTCTATATTTTATATATAATTATAAATATTAATATAATCAATATATATGATATTAATATAATTTTTATTAAACATTAGTTGATTAAATCATTATATAATTAATATAAAAAAACATTGACAAATCAAAACCCATATGAAAATCAAATCACTTATTACCTAAAACGATTCTTTAACATGAACATATTAATAATGGGAAATAGAAGCCCATAAGTATATAATTTGTAGATTATTATAAGTGAATAAAGTTATTCAATATATTTATAAAAAATTATATTTTAATAGGATATTATAATTTCTACGAAGAGAGTTAATACATAATGTAAGATATTTTTTTTGACTTTTATTCTTGTGGGGTCACATGCCTAATTCAAAACAAGTTTCATTTGTGTGGTATATATACTCATAATTAATTTATAATATGATTATCATTATGAATGTTTTTGTATTTATTATCTATATAATTTTATATAATTTAATTGGAATATTATTCTACTAATTATAATATTATAAGGGTATATTTTATAATCTTATTAATGTTAAGAATCATTTTTAAAAAAAATATATTGTGGAATATTAATATCCACATCCCTGATTTCTAAAAAAATTACAATTTTAATAATAATCTCCATTGAACAATTAATTTTATTTTTACCCATTAATTTTTATACTAAAAAATTCAAAATGAATTTTTTTTCTTCCAAATGAGTTACATTTGGGCTTTTATGAAAATTTATGGAAGTAATTTTTTTATCTTATATTGAATGAATGGATTTATCCCCCACAATGACACATTTATAACATAAATATTAACTTAAAATCTTATTTATTAATTTTCAATGATATATATTTCATTAAAAATTTAACAATCCATTAATAAAGGATTTCATACTCAAAATGATATTTTCCCTAATAATTCTTTCCAGTAATGTTTCGTAATTTTTTTATATCTAAGATAATATTTTTTGTTATTAATTATTATTTACTAGTGATATTAAACATGGATTTAATTCCTATTTTTTCAATTAATTCATTATTTATATGATATAATGGTACTTATAAAACATATTTTTTTCCATAAGTTATGTTATGATGAAGTGTTTATGAAATTCATTTCATTACATGTGTTATGATGTGGTGAATGATTGGCTTTACCATTGAAAACATATTCGTAGGTTTTATTATGTTATTGGGGGAACCTATATCTCCCACCAATTTTTTGGGTAATGAAGTATATCTCATGGTATAGTTAAGGGAAACAAGTCGATTTGATTGATCTGTGATGGGAAATAAGAATATGGGCTTGATAAATTTTGGGAATATAGTGATAGTCGTCATCTAAGATACATGGTTGTAAAACATGACATATGAAAATGTTTTTTGTAATTATTATGATTACACACATATTTATGAATTTACCATATGGTTCATAAATTAGTTAGGATGCAGTTTTGTTATCCTGGGACATTTTATTTTTTTTCCATAATTTCTTTGTATGATCTGTGATAGGTTGGGTGTGAACTATGAATGTTATCCTCATGAACACATAAGAATATTTATTATCTTATTCTTTCATTAGATATTAAATTGTTGTCAAGAATTTTTACACTTACTAATAATCTATGATCACTGTTATTTTTATATTTTATTACCACATGGTTTGATGAATTATTTTAATTAGTGGTAAAAATGGGGAATATATTTTTGTGGAAAAGTGAATGTCTTTCCCCGAACTATAATTTTCTATTCTAGGTTTCATATTTCACTAAACTATAATGGTCCCCAAAAATTTTTTGTGTATTGAAATTAATATTTATCTACAAATATGTAATATCCATGAATGAAAATATTGTATTGTTATATGAACAACCATAGAGATATGAAAAAGAGATGAATCTATACATACATTCTAAATATTAAAACCTGAAAACAAATGTTGTAAATGGGAGAAAATCAGCACAAAATATACATAGAAGGCAATAGATCCAAATTTCTATAGAATTTTATAGAGTAAAGGAATATTTGGACTCATATTCCCCTTTTTAGAAAAATGAATCACACATTACCTTTGAGAAAAAATGAGAAAGGCAGGATCACCAACCATGAATGAAAGATCCATTATTTAGTTATCCATAAAGCATTTCATCCTGCTAAAATATGTCCTCATGTGTCACTAAATCCTCAGATATTTATCTACCATTTCCACTACCAATTTTATACCAATCAACATTCTTGCACCCACTATATCCCAAAATATCAACATTAGACACTTTTTCCATATTATTATTCAAAAGGATCAATATGTATATTAGTATTTAAAATTTTAATATAAGAAAACTCAACTAAATAATGATTAAAATTTAAAATTCACTGATAATGTATTGAACATTCTAAAATCATATCCTTCAATTATTGAATATTTTAGACTAACTGTCCATCATATTCATGAAAAAATGTAATTTTTATATATTATTTAGGTTGAAATAATTAATGAAGGCCTTTGGAAATGTTATAAGGGATCCTTGGATCAAAATCCTGTCTAATAGACCTAGAAAAACCAAACAACTGAAATTTATCTTAAACATATAATCAATGATGTTAATTTAAATACATAGTATATCAATTATAAAAAAAATGCAAATAGTTGGTCAGTTGATCATCAATAAACAAATTCACATTTTTTTGACATGTGATTGTTTTGTTAATGTCACTATGAAATAATTGGATATATTTTCCCATTTCTATTCTAAAATTGGTAAAGGATGATATATCTCGTTGGATGATTTTTGTTCTTATTTTAACTTTTGATAAGAAAAACAAATCTTGGTAATGTTTGGAATATTGATTTTTACTCTATTAAACCTATAATTCACTTGGAAGCCTCTATACTTCTTATTAATACTAGGATAAACATAAAATAGAGAACTATGACTTTCACTTATTTACTATATCATCAAATGATAATCACAAGGAACCGATAACAACTTCACAAATCTAAAACCATAGTCACTATCAATGTTAAATTCCAGATGCATTTCTTTTTTACTAATTTTAACTTTTTCAATAAATCCTGATATTCCTTTAATTTTTTTTATTTCAATATGATATTGATGATTTCACAGGAAGCTGAAACCTAATAGTAAAATTTCCTCCATCAACAACATCCAAGACAAGATTCCACAACCCCATGACCAAGGGTTCATATTCCAAATTTATCATAGTTAATGTAGCATGATGTTTTTGACATAAGGAATACTATATATTGATTTCTTTTAATGGATTGTCAATGAATAGGGAATGATACTCATTTTTTGGTATGATTCTTCTTTTCTATATCGCATTCAATTACCTGTGAGTGATTATATAATTCATTATTTTTTATCAATTTATATTTCACACATTTCTCCATATTAATGATTTATCCTTATTTGTAATGAGAAAATAAAAAAAGTAATTTAATACCATTTGTGGGATAATATAGCTAGTGAAGACTCAGTATTTACAAATTATCAGAAATTAACTAATCCTTATGAAATAGAAAACAAAAACATCCCTTTATATAATCACTACATTAGAAAGAAAATTCTCTATTACTCAAAGGTATAAGAAAAATTGGGTTGTTCAACAATATTTGTTTTAGTTTCTAAAAAAATCACATTATTCTAAAAAAATAAATTTAAACCCTTCACGTGTTAACATAGTTAGAGGGTTAGATTACTTCAAAATGTTTCTAATGACTAGTCAATAATAGCATACTTATTCCAGAAAGCAATTATTCATAGTAACATTTATTAGCCTTGTCCATTCATCAATGACTTGTATTTGGTGAGGTCAACTATTGATCATTCCTTATTTAAAATATTCACTAGAAATAAATCTCTTGTAACTAAAAACATTATTTCCTAAATATCCTATATTATATATTTTCATTTAGTATTTGATGAATAATCCTTAGATGTTATTCATGATCATCATTTAATTTTAAATAAAACATTAATAACATCTATAAATTATATAAAAAATTCAAATATTCATAAAATATTATATTTATATGAACCATAAAAACATTAGTGGGATTTATCAAACAAATATCCATAAAGTACACATAATTCCCATATCTAATATAAAATGTTTTTTATTATTTTATCTTCATTCACAACCAACAAATTTTACATAATTATCAATAATATCATGGAAAATACGGATACCCTTAGAGATGGTAAAAAAATACATCAATGTATGGAAATTGATAATTATTATTCATAGTGATGTTATTTAATACTTTATAATGGATACAAAGACACATATAAAAGTATTACCTTTTAAAAAAAACATTATCACCCAATGTTGAAGTAAATAGATGAATTAGTCATTAATCTAGAATGTCATGCAACTAATATTTCAATTATATAATATCAATATGAGCCATTTGATATGAGTTTTTGAAAGAGGTTTAATATCAAAGACTAATTCCATATTTAAATAAACCTACTTATCTAGTTAAATACTATGAATCTCATTAGAAAAGAAAACCAAATACTCATTTACCACTGAAAAATCATTAATCTGAATAGTTCCAATGTTTTAATCAATATTTGTTGGATTATATTCATTTAAATATTTTTATAGTTTCATTGATTACTAATATGTTATTAATGGTATATGTTAATTCTTGTATATATACTAGTACTCTTTCTAAAAACAATATCACTAGCTCCACAAAAAATCATAGCATCATTTAAAAAATCCATTCCATATCTAGAAAAACTTGAAATTATACCATTTGATGGAAAAAAATATTTTGAAGTAAATTATTTCCATTGAAATCAACATGGGGATTCATATAATTTCCATTACTCTATATTATTAATCCCATGTGTTATTACCATACGTTTTTTCATCATTTCATAAGGTGAAATTTCAAATTTACACCAAATATTCTCAAATATTAAAGATTTTCAAACCTAAAATAAAAAAATGTTTTAGAATAATATTAGTAAACGATCAATTTACCCAATACCACTCTATTGGATTTCCTAAAATATATTTATGTAGATGTGGAGGGATTCCCTACACCTTTTTTCACACAATTATGTTACTACCCATCATTCAAGTCCCTCATCCTTTAAACTTTTTCATAATGACCAATATCATTAAATATTGAAAATGTATAGTAATTATATAAATCATTTTTTATTAACTCTACCATCATATTTTTAATGACAATTTTGAGATATATGACCAATCATACGACATCAGAACAACTTACCAGACTTTATAAGGAATTCCCCCAGTGGATTTTTACAGTAATTATCGCAAAATGAAAACATAATTTTCAATCCATTAATTATAAATGATTAATTATATAATTTTATATACCACCTCAATCACTTTTTAAGATGGTTTACAAAGAACACATGATCATTTTAAAACTCTCCTTCCACCTTCTCCTCACATCGAACAGGTTTTTGAAAACTTCTAAATTAATGAGATGAAAAATACCTTGGGAATTTTTTCATCAATCAGGAGTAAAAATTAATTATATTAATATAAATATGGAAAAGAATATTTTATGAGTACAATGAAAATAGATTCAATTCCTTTTAATATACATCCCTTAAATCCTCATCCTATCATAATTCCTTGAATTGTTGTCCAATCCTATGTTGTGTCTCCATAGGAAAATATTTCTTAAGGAAAATATTTTTCAATTTTTCTCACTCAATAGAAATAATATCTTCTCAATACCTGATGTTCATGAAAATTCACCAGTATTTGTTTACTTATTCTGAAAATAATATTTAGAAAGTCTAAAAATTTGATTGTCTAAACATCCAATGGAAATGAATATATTTTATAGGTATTAAATTAGTCCTTAAAACAATTATATTAGAATATCTAATAAATATTGGATGGGTTATACTCATTAAATTTTCAACCACTAATATATTCTTATGAGAATTACCTAGTTATTCTCATGCATATATTTCACAACCATTTATATCCATATTGAATTGATCCATTACAATCAGAAAATTCTCACTTCAAATTTCAACAGTTCTAGGTTGTAGATTCAAAATGATATCATAGTTTGGAAGACTTCTTAGTTTAGCTTCCCTATTTCATTTAAGAAAAACCATTATGAGCCGAAATTATTTACAACATTAAATTTGATAATATATTTGTTTTGTATCATTTCAATATAACCATAAAGTAGAAACCACTTTTGGTTATTAAATTAACATTATTTAAACCCCAAAATTTAACTAATTTTTTTTATGATGCCTAATTTAAAGACATTACAAAAAATAATACATAATCTAGTTATGTAAACTATTATTATCATCATTACATTTTCAGAGATATTTTAGTTCTAGTTTTTTATAAAATAAGGGGGTAACATCATACATATAATCACATATATCACAGAGTATACAAAAATACAAAATATAAATTTTTCACAATATAATACTTTCAAAACAAAACAATATTTCATTCCATAGTAATACATCACCACTTTAAATATAGATTACTCTCTTCTTTTACCAATCAAAAAACATTGTGATAATAATTTTTAAACCTAGTATTAAAAAAAATAACAGTATAGGAAATAAACGGAATAAATACACTATATGTCCATGAATGATATTTTTTTTCAAAAAGTTATAACATTTACACATAAATCGTGCTCTCTATATCTTTCCCAATGAATCCATAAAATTCCATTAAAGACATATCATAAATAATTAAATCTTAAAATTATCATTTTTACTTTATTTTCATATCACTCTTACAAATAATGGTGCTCTCCTATCCACATTGTAAGTAATATTCATGTTCATAGTTAGAATAACCATTGTTATATATTCCCATAATATATTATAAGAAGATAAACCTAATAATTTCATCTCCTGACCCAATTAATTTCAATGTTATATCAGTCTCACCCTACAATAATTTATCCTGGAGGAATATATCATCAGAAAAATTTCAAATATCTATAACAATATCATAACATATATATCTCCCATGAACGTGACAATCTTTATAAAAACAATTTTTCTATTTTTAAATATAATATCTTTTTTATGATGTTGTGCACTTTTAAATGAAAAAATTTTAATTGGAAATAATCTAGTAAACATATATGTTAAAAAACTAGTATAAAATGCATCATGAATGTTTGAAAATTCTCAAATGATGTATAATTGAAATTAAAATTTTATTAATAAAGAGAGTTGTATGTTGAAAATATGATTTTTGATAAGTCCCTTACAAAATGTCTGAAAGCGCCCTTCACTTGAACTTAATGACACAAATAATTAAATTATATTCATAAATAACATTATTCATATCAAATTCCACATATATTTTATTAATTAAATTTTTTAAGTTCATTTATTTAATTCCTATGAGTTAAAAATTTCAGAGTCCTCATTCATATTCCTTTCATTTAATACCATTATGGTCGATTCCCATGAATATAATTATGTGTATAGTTATCAAATGAATAAAAAAATAAAGAATGGAATGAAACTTTATTAAAGTTTTACATATTTTGGATAATCCCATATATCATTTTGTTTTCTAATATTAGTTTTATTGATCACATAAAACATTAATGATAAATAATGGATTTTTTTTGGCGGGTTTTACCCACCATCACAAACTAGTTTTTCATGATTTAATTATTAAATATATAAATTACATACATGAATTTATAAAAGTTAAAATATAATTATTATAATATACTTGTGACCTAATAATTGTTTTATAGCTCTCTATTACTGTAGTAATAGAAAATGAGAAATCATCATTCGTGATGGTGGTGAATCAGCATGTCAATTATGGTTTTTTCTCTTTTTTGAATATTTTGAAAAGTGAAGAGGTGTGGTGATAGATATTGCATTATGAAAATAAAATTATACTATTTATATGATACATCAGTTATCATACAATTTTACGTTGGGAAGGCAAGGATATGATATAAGGAAATAATGAATAATCGAATTTAAAAGGAAAAGAAGGATGATTTTAAAACATTAATACCGTCTCCATGAAAACATCCATAAAGCACATGGGTTTTCTATATTGGTGAGACCATATGGTCTAGGAAGTGTTTAATAGGACTTATAATGTACTTGGATATTTGTTAGTAATTATGAAAAGATCTTGATGGTGTGTGGGGAATATGTGGTGAGGGGTTATATTTTAAGGGATGCGAGAGTGGTGTTGTTGATTATTTTAGTCATTTAGGTATTATTTTTCCTCAAGACTATCAATACTGATGATTCATATGACATTGTATATTGAATATTTCATGTAATTTCAAAATATCGTCTTCTTATATTTGAAATTTCTCAAAAATCATATATTTAAAATATAAAGTTAAATACCATAAATTTTAAATATTTCATTATTCATAAAAAATTCAACCATTTTAGAAAAATACCCAAAATTTAACTTAACCATTTTATATTATTAGATTTCCAAAAATGGAGTCCATATTTTTAAAATAATTCTACAAATTTGATATATTTAATTATTAATTAAAATAATCATTTTTATAATAAAATACTGATCATAATATTATATCTGATTTTTTGACACATTGAAAATATAATTATGGCCTCATAAAATTTATTTACTATTATTATAAAATAAAAAATTTATTCATGAAACTATTTTATGAATGTAATTTTTTTTAAATCAATATATTATTTATAATATTACCTATAATGATTAATGTTTCATAAAATTACAAACAATTGATTAATAATTTATGAAACATTATTTAACATAATCTATGATATAAATATATAGTATTTTCATCTATGTGAAACATAAATTTTATTTATAAATTAAAAATGTGAGGATAATATTGTAATGTTAAGATTACAACTCCTTATTGAAAAATTACTATTCTGATGGTCATGTTATTATTCCATTAGTATATATTCCAAAATTTTTATAAATACCACTTATTTCATTTGGAATTTATAATGGGATAAAATGTTTAATTACAGAAGGAAGAAAATTAATCTATAAGTATCTCATCTGTAGTAGAAATGCGATATGATAAATAAAAATTTAATTAAAGCATAAAATTTATAATCTAATTATATGACTGATAAATATATTCTATGAAATGATATATTGAATAATGGTTTTGACCAAAAAAGGTATGGGGTTCTATAATTTTTAATATCGATAAATAGGGGAAAAATTTATTCTATAGTTTTGAAAACTCTATAGTGGTATACTATTAAATTTATACTAGTATATTACCATAAGAAAATTATTTATTAATATGTTTATATAAGGGAATATTGTGTATATAAATTGTATGTTTTTGTTAATTTATACGAACAAATATTTTTCAATCAATCCTTCCTTGGTGAAAGATACTTAAATTTAATTAAATTTTGAATTAAAAAATCATGTTTGAATTAGAAAATTGTATTTTTTATAGTTGGAATATATGTTTCATGCTCAATGATTGGGCCAAGAATTGTTTATTTTTCATTAAATTTTTAAAGGAATATTTTAATGTATGTATAGTTTATAATCCATTATTTATAAATTTATTCCATCAGTAATCCATTTTGGATAAAATTGGATTAGTTATGGGATTTATCAATATTTTTTATTTTCTAAAAATTTTCTATAATTTTATAATTAGTGGATACACATTTATGAAAAAACCAACAAAGGGAGATCTGTTGTGTGATAGAGATTAATGGACAGACGGGACAATGATTAACCATTTTTATGGAACAGTCCTTTGGATTGATGTCTTATTATATGTTATAATATTTTTTAGTTTATTTTAATAATTATTTTAATATTATTAATATTATTTATTATTAGTTTCAAATGACTTGTTTTTATATTATTAATATTTTTGATATTGTATTTTCATTAATTAAAAATTACAACATCACATAAATTTAAATTAAATGATTGATGTTAATTGTAAATTCATGTTTACTATTAATGAATATGTGTCGATATTAATTAGTTATAATTTTTTTCAAGGTATGTAACATATAAGAAGTCTGTTACCTTTTATCTTACTATTAGATTTTTGATGATATAAACTCAGTAGTGACTTTAATCATTATTGGTGGGTCAGTTATATTGGTCATGGGTCTTGAGAACAAGATACATTTATATATTATATTTCATATTAGGGAAAATATTTGTGAAATCATTCCATATAGATTCCTAAACATGGGCTCACTGATACATTAATCTGTGCTGTATTATTACAGAATTCGAATCAAGAAGATTGTTTTGAATAATTAGTTTATTGTTTTATAGTGATCTAGGTGAATGGATGTGATGTATGGTATACTTATAAGTTCTATAAATCTATTTAGAACTATACATGAAATTTTTTATGGGATAAGGTGTGATTGGTCGACCAGATTTCATTTAAATATTCTGATATCTGTTAAATATTTATTAAAATAATGAACAAATTAATTGGTTTATAGGAAAAAATGTGTAACAACAATGATGACACTAATGGGTTTATTTTTTATTAATGATATTATAGTAATGGATTCAGTGGAAAAAATAATATGAATTCTAGAAAGGAATGAATGTGTATTAAATTACAATATTTACCATTTATTAGTAAATTAGAGAAAAATAGTACCAAATTCTGGAAAATAAAAAATTCCAAAAATTAAAACAATCTCCCACTTTGTATGTTATTATATTGAGATTGGATGTATGTATTGACCTATTAAAATTTGTAAATTAGTATCTAAAATCAATTATTATATCTGAGAAAACATTATATATACCACAATTTATATAATACATAAATAATGTTCACAATTTCTCATATATTAGGGATACACACATTAGACCCCCACCAGTCAATGATTCTTTGTAAATATTGAGAATATGTGATGTAAATTCCCATCATCAGGATTTTTTATTTCAATATATCCCTACATTATATTTGGGATAATATTTGTTCCATCTTGAATGTTTAATCAAATAAAATGTGATAAAACATCCCTCTTCTGATGTATATGTAAAATATTTGGAAATTTAGGTTATATTGTTTCCATAAATTCTTTTCACCATAAATAGGAACTATTAGAACTATATTAAGAATTTAAATAGATTGAAACACTACAATTATTATGGTTAGGAAAAGGATTTTCCCCCATTAATTGTTAAGATTTAAACAAAAATACCCAATGAGAATTTTTTTCTATAAATGGAGTTATAACCACAAAAATTTGAAAAATCTCTTCATGATATTGAATGTTTGTTTGCTAGAATTTTTTTACTCCCATGATTTGAGATATCTCTTATATAATCATGGATTAACCAATATAGTTTTTAAAAGGTGATGTTAGTTTCACATGATAACGATGTTATGATAGTATATGTTATTACTCCTTCCATTAGATTATTTTTGTGGATAATGTAGGAATAATCTTCTATGAATCTATAATTTTTGAATGGTTATTTTTATAGAGTTTTATGGTAGTACCTCTGATTAGAAACATATAGTGGTGAGTGTTTAATTATATATAAGTATAATTACAGAAGATATATTATATATAGAGCATTGTTACTCCTCATGAAGCCCTTTTATTCATACAAACAATGACATACAACTATAATAAAAAATTAAATTTATTGGAACACTGGGTACATCCATCAGCCAAAATTTATCAGAAAAATATGATCCAACATTTAATTTTATTAAGTTTACTTAGGTTTGTTTATTACCCTCATTTTTCTTGTTTTCTGGAATTTATAGTTTCCTTATCATTCTTTATGTTAAAATTATTTTAAGAATAAGAGATAAAATATTGGTTTTTACTTCAAGTTTAATTAGATTTATCATAATTTGTATTCTAATTCTTACACCAAATCAATAATTTTAACCACATGTGTTGGGTCTATTTATAAAATACATTTTACATTAGTGTCCTTGTTAGGAATAATGTTATTATGGAAAATATGAATTTGAGATTAATTTTTTTATATTAATTTTTTTATTTATAATGGTGGTGGTTACCCTTTCATTTGGATACAAATACACAATTACATTTAATGATTATGATTTTTCAGAAGTCTCTTTAATTTCAATCAAATTTATTTTTCTTATATATATATTTATATTATTTTTTCATCTTATCGGTATGTGTATATTTTATCTAATATCTCAGGATGGCAATATATAAATATCAAATTTTAATATAAATATATACCTATGATATTTATTGTAATTTAATGAATTATTTATAAATATATATTATCAGATGGTATATGTTATGGTCTCCAATATTGTGATATTTTCTTGCTCAGTTATAGTCAACAACCCATTTCCTATTAAATGAATGATTGGTGTGGTATATTCATAATTATATCAAACTAGATTGGGATACTATATCATAGTACAATTTAGATTGGTATTAAATTATTTTGATTATTGTGGAAGATTTTGTGTTATATATCATGTATGAATTTGATTAAAATTTAATAACTATTATGTCAAGTGGTTCTAAAGACTATTTCTTAATCCATGGATTCATGGAATAATGTAATAACAAATGAATACATTCCTGAGTGAATTGGTAACCCTCTAATCATACCAAAAAGTGGTTCAATCAACCCACTATTTATGTTCTTTGGCTAAAAATATATAATTTTATTAATTTACTAGGATTCAATTTGAGATGACCCATGAAAACATAATAAAATTCTATTATAGATATAAAACTCACAATAATCTCACACTACTACAAGATATAATTTTTTAGATTTAGTATTGGAAAGGTTTATTAGAATTTTATTTTATAAAAAAAGACCTCAAGTTTCCATAATATATCTAGACCATAATACCTTATAGGAATCTCATATGATACTCTCATCATCCAAAATTGATGAAACATAATTATAAGATAGGATTTGTGATAACTGCTTAATTTAATGCCAGATTCAAGAATCATTGTTCCTTATAGATCTGCATTTTTTCATCCAAATCAGACTAAATTAAATCTTGATATTGGATAACTGCTCATCCAATATATGAGGAAGTTGGTCAATTACATATTCATTAATTTTCCACCATTTTTTAATTATTTCATAATGATGCTTGTCAGACATTGTTGAGAAACATCATATAAATTGTTCCTCAATATTAAATTGATCATTTCATCATGATATATACCCGTTGAACATAGTATAGTCTACATTAGGAGGATAATCCAATATATGTACACCCCTTTGGTGTCCCAAGTAGAATAACCCCTTTCTAATTAGGAGATAATATCTTGGAATGCCTTCTATGATACTATTTTAGGATATAAAATGATTTGTGACGTTTTTTTATTTTTTAAATGAGAATAGAACATTATAAATTCCAATTGAACCATTATACATTGAATTTACATGATTGGTAAATTTTTTAAGATATTTATATTATTAAACTAATACATTACAATGTAATAGATGCTAAAATACAAATTTAAATATTTTATGAATAATTTAATTATTTTTAAATTAATCAATTGAATGTGCTGATTTGTATTCCAAAATAGAAATTAGTTATTTGTTTATTATATCATTATTTTTTATAGTTTTGGTGATTACCTATGCTTTTGGTATTTGTTATATTTATGTAATTTTTGAGATATATTCATTATTGATTTTATGAAATGAATTTCATTGCTTATATAAATGTTAACATGGACTGACGCATCTGATTGGTGTATGAATTTTCCTGAAATATAATGTTTATTACCCATGTAGGTATTTTTTAAATGAATATGTCACCTTTTATGTGTATCTTTGGGGTTTTTTATTTAATTGCCATTTTTAATTTCAATAACATGTATTAAATGCATTTAAGGACATAATTATTGATGGATTCCATGCATGGATTGTATTAAATGGTTTAATAGAAAAGAAATTGAATTTGGTGGTACACCCATGCCTCTTATATAATTTAATAAAAAAAATTTATATGATTTCATATAATTTCCATGTTAATGATATCTATGGTCAGTTCAAAATAAAATCCTGAGAGGTATTTCATCATGGATTGTATAAAAAATATGATGATGCCTTTATATAGGATATATAAATAGGTTTAATGAGTGATTTTTTATTTGGACTTGTATTATAAATGATATGCCTTAGAAATAGGATGTGGACAATGGTAAGGGGTGTTTACCATGGTGGATAATATTACTCCCTTACATATGGTGTTGAGTATTGCATCTTGCACCCTTGATACTATTTGGCAGAAGTGTCTTATGCGCCACATTTCATTATAATAGTGCTTCCATGGAGGATAACTCTCCATCTTGATTGGTGTAGAGACACGTTTTTCACTAAAAAGGGATGTATAGAATGAAACCTTTTTTGAGATTTTAGGATTGTTTCGAAATATTATGGATATCTGCATTGTACCATGGTTTAGCCCGCAACTAGTATTCCAGGCATATGTCAACTCAGCATTGAAATCCAATGGGATTATACAGGTGGATGCAATATATAACTAAAATATATATATAATTAAGGATTTATATATATATTTACTAATAATTAATCTCATTACATCTATGATCTTTAGTAAGTAGAGCCACCATGTTTCTTTTAAGAACCTGAGTGGGATGTTATTTATTTTTTGTAGTAATATTAATTATTCATTATAATTTCACAACTATTCTTTATACATACAATAAATTAATTTTTAGGAAATGTTTGTGTGGGGGGGGGGTTACTTTCATGGATTTATCTCTCACAAACCTCTTAAGAATCAAGTGACCTAGGGCCCCTCACCTACAAATTAACATTTTTATTATAAAAAAAATTAAGGGGAAAGTGTGAACCCACACAATAAAAAGAGATCATCCACTAAATGAAACAACCTAATTAGTGAAGGATATTTTAAGCAGGTTGAAGTCATTTTCCCTATGCAATTTCCATGAAATAGAAAAAACATGTGTACCTAGATCGTCCATGAGTAAACAATTTTGTTTATAGTACCATGGTTTATTGCTTGTATTATTTATCATGTAACTTGGATTTAGTAGCACATTTCAATATGGAGCTTGATATGAAAATATAGATCACCCTTAGTGCTTTTCTATTATTTATTTTCATTAATCATGTTCCATATTGTATAAGGAATCATTTTTTATAGTGGTGTTTTCATTATTCATCATCTGGACATGCATACATCAGTTGAATATTTTCATTCTCCATTCTTTTATATTTAGTTTAATAAATAATTTTGATTATTTTCTTTCATTTATATACTAGTTATTCTATTATTTTAATCATATATTACATTATAACATAGTGTTACCCTAATATAAGGGTATAATATCCTCATTATCACTGCTTGCGACCCTCACTACTAATCAAAAACCTTTGGAATATGGGGAGGTATTCTTGAGGCCATATGGTGATCAGTCTGGCTACTAGTATAGTGTTCAGTTAGGCTGAGATGTTACAAAGCGGTATCTGATCACTTTCTATCCATTTAAATTAATTTTTTAAGATGGTAGAACAAAGACTAAAATTGTCATGGTTCTTGGTATATATTCATGATTGGGACTGATCATCCCACTCATGGGGAAATTTCCCAAAGACTAGTGTTTGAATTGTTGGTCATGTTTTATGACAATATACTTGATTATGAATTCACCTCTATTGATTAGTGTACATTTCTACACATGTTGGTTTTTTAGATTCTAGTACTATTCCCTGGTCTTAGTATAGAAATGAGGAAATTTATCATGCATCCTATTAGAAAAATATAAATTCTCATGTTAGGCATACAACACCCCATGTAGTTTCATTTATATCATTATTTCTAATTCCAATTGTGTGCATTGATTTTATTCAATTTATTTTTTTAAAAAAATATTCTAATTTATATAACATGATTTGGTATTTATTTTTCATGTTGAACAAATCCAACAATTATCTAATAATATTACATTGTTTGTTCATACATTTTTAATCTTTTTATATCTGGGTATAATGTGATAACATTCTTGGGTGACTTATTTATGATGTTCTTTCAATGCCTCATATTTCTTTTCTAGTTATTATGCCTCATAAGTACATTAATTTTGATGACGTGATTTGTTTTTCTTTGATTAAAATGGTCAAATAGGAAGAATTTACTTGTTGAGATTACATGAGAACCAGTTTTTAGTTTTATGGTTTATGGACAACATATAATTTTGAAATGGTAACCCATATACTTGAACCATCCCTTGAGTTTTGGAATAAATTTAGAATGACTAAAAAATCTCAAATATTTAATGTGGAATGGTGTCGATTAATGATATCCAAATTCCAAAATGTAAAGTGTATGGGTGATTTATGGCTTTGTAGATGGACACCCATAAAAATAAACTGATATATATGATCATGTTTAATTCTAATATAGAATAGAACTCAATTAAATTTGATGTAGGCTTCATTGTATTTTGTGTATGAACACATTATAGACTGGGGTTGTGGAAACCATGCAGTTAATCAATTTAACACAATAATGGAATAGGTTATGAAATTGATGATACTTAAGTGTTGTTCAGTATTAATATAATGTTAATTAATTAACATTATAAATTCAAAAATGGACCCATGAAGGTCAGTTCGGGTGTGTATCTTATGATCTAACTTGTTTGTCTTTTTGAAATATAAATAATACGGAAATTTTATTTGGTTTCTTTTAAAAGAACCCATTTTGGATTAGCGCTACCCTCACAAGTTTCCATGTCTACTAAAAATTAATTTTCATGATAAATTTCAAAATTATTATGAGTGTTATTAAATATGTAATTTTTAAATATTATTTATTATGAAACATTCAAGCATGACATGGTGTTTGAAAAAAAATCAATGTTTAAATATTGAATTAAATTAATGTAATGAATAGAAAATGGTACCCTAAGTGGTTTCCATCATTTAAATACTCTTGTAAGGGTATATAAGACTTTCTTATGAGTTTCAAATAAATGTAACCATAATTTTTTCCATAGGAATTCATTCAACATTTATCAATTTATGAATTAATAGGCCCTTGTGATGGAGAATTATGTTGAATTGATCTAGGGATGGGGTATACATTTTTTCAATCTTAAGGGGATTGATTATAGTGGGTATCACTTTTAAAAAGGAATTTTTTTTCTTATTCTGAGTGTTCCTTTATTTTTAGGGTTATTAGGGTGTTGTGGTTTCTATTTGGGCGCCTATAGTTACTAAATGAATCAATTTTTGGGATGGTTGGGAATTTATTTATTGGACTTTATTATGTGAATGATCATTAAGTATTTTTTATCAACATAATAAACATGACTAGGTCATGGTTAATCGATTCACAGGTCTCATGAACCAATTTCTTTTTTCCTGGGTGACTGTTGAAGTCATCGTTCTGTTTTACAGCCATATGAGATAGAAAAACAATGATCCAATTTTCAATATTTTCAATCCAATACATGAAGGCATAGAGAATATATCCTATGGAAAATATTAAGGATGTTATGAATTCTCATTGAGCCTCAAGGTTGTATGAGTTCATCTACATAGTACCCATCGAGTTGTTAAATAATATAAATAAGTAGTTGTGTTCAGTATAATCATTGTGACTTTTAATGTAATGTACATTCAAGAGACATCATATTAGTAGAGATACTTGCGTGTTAATGGAATCAATTCATCCCAATTCTCAGAATTAAATTCTATGAGAATTGGCATTTTTCACTAGATAGCTAGGTTCGTTTTGTCTTTCCTAAATAATTCCTTGACATTGTCATGTTTTTATCGTGAATCTATAGAGTGACACATGTTTGTTTAAATGTAAATTTGGCCTAACTCTCTTGTGAGAGTCTAGTATAAGACTTATAATGATGATTATAACTCTTCTATGTTTGGTATAATCTCATCAATTACGGTAAAAATGTGTAATTCCAAGTAGAAAGAACACTATAAATGAAGAACATTTTGAGATTTTTTTGTCTTTCATGAATTTCCTTGAGTCATGAATGTTTCAAATCACATTATTTGTTTCTAAAATCCATTATGTGGAATTGGATGGATTTTTAGGAGTCCTCTATAAACATATCTACCATTGAATGTGATTATGCTGTTAAATCAGAAATGATCATGACATGCCTCTGTGGATAATGGATTGTGATAAGTTGATGAAATGTCAGTGGATGAATCTGAGATACTTTCCAAGAGTTTGACTATTAGTGTTTCAAATACGCTTCTTCTATTTTTTTGGTTTCCTCATTGTACACTCATGGGAAAGAGGAAATCATTTCCAATATATTTACATTTTCTTAGATGCACTATGTGAGCCTTGTTCAGGGGATACACTAATGTTATAAATATTTTGGGATTTATATATTATCTCTATCTATATGGACATATGATTCCTGGATATTTACTAGGATAGTTTATATCTGAGTGATACATAGGTTTCCTTATAAGAATTAGTTTGGCAGACACATCAAAACAAGCTCTTCTTTATTGACGTGACCGCTAGGTGGATTTTTCTTTAGGATTCATCAATTGATGAATGTTGATGTCTTGTACTTTTTACAATGTATCGATTTTAAATATAATGTTTTACATCATTAGATTAGTTCCTTAGAATCTAATTATAATTAATTAGTTGTTATTATCGAAATTGTTTCAAGCTTAGTGGTGATCTCTTAAAAAAGGTTACTATTATTGTAGTTTGGGTCTCAGTTTACACCTTGTTTATGCTAATTCATATATGATAATTAACTAGGTTGTTCTTTTACCATGTAACATCCTGGATTTCATGTAAGGACTTTTTTGAGTGAGAGTGTTATAAACACTAGATTCTTTGGAAGTAGGATCGGTGGTTCTTTTATAAGATAATAACAATGTAATATTTGTTATTCAAGAAAATTCATCTGAAGCTGTTTGACTTTTTGATATTATTTTAATTAAAATAGTTGGTGAAATCTATTTTTTATCATATCAAAGGTTTATGGATAGTTTGTTTTTTTTGTTAGGTTGTTTCATTCACAGAAAGTCTATGTACCTATTTGGGTTTTCCCAATTGGGATCTGACTGTTTCTTTCCATTGACGTCCCTATTATAAACTCGGATTTCATAATTTACTCCCATTTAGTGAACCCACATCAATAGAATAATTAAAAATATCTAGGTGTGCATTGTAATAAATTCGTATGGTGGAGGTACATGGTCCCATATTGGATCTTTTAAATGTAGAGCATATTGCAGGGAGAACATTTTCCTAGATTTTTAATGATATGAAGATGTGAAAATTTCACTAGCTAAACTAGTATTGGATCATGTTTTTATGGATTAATTATTGTGTACTTAAATCCAATCATAGAGGGACATTGGGCATCTGAAAATGCAATAGGATCATTTAAACGAAACATCATAACCCTTGATGGTTATGTGATGTTATCATTGTTCCTGAAGACATCATGGATTTGAAAAGATATATGGTGTGGAGTTTGTAATGACATTTGTTATAGAATGAAATGAAATTATTCTGGAAATTATTCTATTTCATTTACTAGATGGGAAATGTTTTAAAATGAGATTTAGAATATAATTCTATATATTGGAATACTTCAAATAGAAGTTAAAATTCTTGGGAAAAGCCATGAGAAATTTTTCATGTGTCTCATTCAGTTTCTAATGAATTGGATCCCAGAAATCAATTTTTTGGGTTCTTTGAACAAGATACATGTTTTGTATAAAATTATTTGTCCCCTCAATACAATACCATGTGGCTAAAACAAAGGTACAGAAAGTCCCCATGTGGGGTTTGCATAGTTTCCCCCAAACTGTTTCAAATCAAGAATAGGTAGTGCCACATTGGTAGTACCTTTGAACAATTCATATCATAGTTATGTCATACATATGATAACCCTTTGTCTCAAACCATGTGAGGTGGTTTCTCATGTAGGGGTGACACACTGTGGTTGCACTATTTTTCTATGTCAAGGTGCCAAATACAATCGCATGGTTTTGGGGGTAAAATTTGCCAAATTCATTTATTAAAACCTTATTTTCATTATTTCTATTATTTTAAACTCCTCTTAAAATGTGTGACATCATCTAAGAACCTTTGGATCCTCTTGAAACACTACCAATTTATTTGTAATAACTCTTCCAGCTAAATCCATATTCGATCTCCATCAGTCCCAATTGATCCACATCAATAAGATCTACATTCCTTTTGTGTCGTTATTAACATGCATTGGAATTGGATGGGATAATATAGTGTGTTCTCATTTTAAATATAAAATGGTTTTATATGTGGTTTATATATATCTTATATACAAGACTAGATAAATTCTTGATATTAGATGATTTTTTTATCCTATGTACGAAGAAGGTGGTGTATAAATTTTCCCAAAAATAATTGATTTCTTTTTTGATTAGTCATGTTGTGTAGTGCAATAACCATGAAAAGTGTATACTTATAATTAGTTCTATAAAATTAAATTTATCCTCCAGAATTAATACATATCATTCGATCATTGTATAGTATATAAGAGGTTGTTAATCACATTTATGGACACCCCATGGGCGCACCAAGTATAGATTACCATTTTTAATTAATAGATTAAAAAAAGTGAAAACATCTAATAATAAGACTGTGGTTACAAAATGATTTTATCTAATTTTATATTTTACAAATTATAATGGAATATTAGAAAGTCCATTTAAAGCTACATATTTATAATTTCAATATCTATTAAATGGTATAAAAATTCACGTTTTAGGAATTGAGACATGCCATTGGAATGGATTACAAATACGATAAATGTATTTTTTTAATAATAATATCATGATATTACAAAAAACCCATAAATGAGGAACATTGTCTTATTAAAAATGATGTGATTGGATGTTTATATCATGATTGGTTTATGGATTTGGTTATTAACTAGGACTTTGTTATTGTTAGATATATGACATGTTTGTCACATGTAATTTATGTAAGTTATGAAATTAATTCATCTCCTTTTATAAATTTTAGGTGGGAATGATTCACCGCCGATGTTTTTGAATTAGATGAACATTTAATGGGAATTACCCATTAATTAATTTTCCTAAATGAAAATATCACCTTCTGATTGTATGTTGGATTCTTTTTATTTAATTAACATGTATTTTTTAATTAAATGGATTATATTAATTATATTGAATGCACTTATTCATGATGGATTCTATTATATGATTATATTAAATGGTTTATTTGAAATGGAATTATACTATGTGGTCTTTCCCTGCCTATTTCTATAATTAATAAGCATAACATAAATGAATTGATATAATTTTCATGGAATTGATTATAATGGGTCGATTAAATGAAAATGAGGATATGTATTTCATCGTGGATTATATTAAAAACATAAGGATGCCTTTATATAGGGTTGATAAATATTTTTCATGAGAGGTTTTATTCCATTAATTATATTATATATGATATGCCTTCTAGATAGGTTTTGGATGAAGGTAAGTGGTGTTCACCATATAAAAAAAATCATTCTCTCTTACATCACATGTTGTGTAAGGAATCTCACACCAGTAATACTACATGTATGATGGGATTTATGTGCCATGTTCAATGATTATAGTGTTTCCATGGATGTTGAATATTTATCTTGACTATTGTATCATTACATATCTCACTCAACATGGATGTAGGTTATGTTACACATTACATGATATTATATGATCTTTTCGACTTTTTATGGATGTCATGGATGAGCCCTGGTCCAACCAAAAACTAGTATTCTTGGTATATGTTTATTAGGTGTTATCATAAAATTGGTTCATATTGATGGGTGAAATATATAATTAACGGATATTTATTAATATATTATTTCTTATATATTTAGTTACAAGTGAAAAATATTATTCTGGAAATAAACCAAAACAGCTAGGGATGTCATGTGTCCATTAGTATCCTCATTGAGAAATTGTTTCTTCATTTTAGTAATATTTATTATTCATCATATGCACAATGATTTAAATTATACATGGACTTGATTCTATTATAGACTACCTTTTTGAAACCTACTTGGATTTAAATATCACACCTTACTCATGATTCCATTTCAACGGGGTACTTGAGTAGACCCTTTGGTTCATGGGATTATTATTGACTACTTATATTGTTTAGCTTGTACTTAGGAGTTCACAGAAAATGGTCGAGATAGAGCTCTATATGCTCATTTAGATCTCCTTTGATAATTTCCTTTTATCTCTATTTTTTACTATATTGTATATTATAGCATGCTATATGTTGGTTGTATTTATTAATCATCATCAGGACATTCATGCCTCAGTTGTATATTGGTAATGGCCATTATTTATATTATGTTTATATTATTCTTATACTTCTTGTATTACATTAATATATTTCTTCCACTATTGTATGTTATTTATTTTTTATTATTCCATTTTCATACCCAAACATGAGTGTATATCCTCGACACTATTACATTATTAGACCCTTGCAACTAGTCAAAAGAATTTGGTATATGACGATGAATTCTTGAGGAAATGTGGAGATTGGTATGGATATCAATCTACTATTCAGTCAGGTTGGGATGTTACATCTTATTAGAAAACACAAACCACATTTTTAATTCTCCGAAATAAGGGATATCATGCTAATCCATTTCCCATTAATAGTCAAACACCATTAATTCAAACAAATATATATTCCTGAATGTTCATCCATTTTCCTTTGCAAATTTTCTCTATGCTGTGGAGTTATAATCTACACAAAAATAAATGGGAAAACATGTAATGTACTGGGAATTACCTAGGAATTGGGTGACATTATGTTACTCACACCCCACTATAATAATTTTCTTCCTTGGGATGTCAGGTGTACTACTGATGTCCCATAACGAGGTTAGTCCACAACTCTCTCTTCAACGAATCATACTACCAAGTCTCATGATAATGTATTATATGTCTCCATAACACTATGACCATTTAAATCTTCCTCAAATGAATAATAACCTCTTTAAATTAAATGATATATACATGAAATTACCCAATAGAAACATCTAAATCTAACTCAATCTCATCCAAACTCATAACATGAGATGGTTTAGGGTGGTATTTCTTAAGCTATTATATAAAGAAAACCTCTTTAATTCTCATCAACTGAGCCTAAAATGCAAATTAAAATGTATTGAATCCCTAACCCATAGTGACATAAAATGAAAAAACATATCTCAAAACCAACGTTCAATATTTTAAATTCTGAATGTGTCCTAAAAGACGAAAGGATTTCACTGAAACTCGTTCACCTATAGAAATCTATAAAGGTCTATTATGTTGATCCGATTAATATTTCATTTGACTGGGAGTGTAAACCATGTGATGATGTGTACCCTAAATCCTATTTGATATCTCATAAGTCATACTCAATAGTAGAATAGAATCTTTTACCTCATCTGACCAACAAATAAATGACCTATACTTGTGACCATACAGATCCTCAAAAGGATCCATTCTTCTCGGTGACTGATAATTTTTTTATATGAAAACTATACTAGTCTCATATGGTTATCCCTTGATACACCAAAATACTATTAACAAACATGTGCAATATCTTTCATAATATTAATTGAATTATTTTTAATACATTCATTCTATAGGTGTTATGTTGTACTCAACTTGATATAAGTCCCTATAACCTCTTGGAGTCTATTAAAGAACCTCGAAAAAATCCGAGGATCCAGGTTTGAAACATTGGTAAAGTGAACCAAAAGTAACCTCACAATCAATTTCACATATATATTACCCAATTCATAAAGATTATCTATTTCTTTTAAGGGAATTTCATGACACATCATTGTCAACAAATCAATAATAACTTACATAGAATTCCTCCCTCGAGGTGTCTATTGTAATATATCTATAAAGTCTAGGGTTACCTAATCCCATTTCCAAACTGGAAGATTATTATGATGTAGAAAACATTATGGTATCAGTTGCACAACATTTATATCTTTGAAGGTTTTACAACAAGAAACTAAATTAACAATTTCATGGTTCATACCTGAACATTAGAATCATTATATCAGAAAATAATTCATCTTCATAGGGCTTAAAATAAATAGAACTTGAAGGGATAGAAAAACAATAAAATTTGAATCTCATTATAGTTGATGGTATCAAAAAATAATTCCCAAAACTATAAACACCATCTAAAGAGAGATACTAACATGAATTTTTCACCCCACCATATTGAGTTTCTCTAATTCCTCAAGAATCATTGTCTTACTACATATCCAATTGATTATACTCAAATAGAGATGATGATAAAATAAATTTTCTAATAAATATTCCTAAAACATACTTTGGGAAATACAAATTGAACTATAAAAAACACCCCATATGTTTCTATTCTTCCTTTGATTCTAAACAACATAAAATGGAAAATTCTTACTATGAGTGAATTCAATGAAACTCATCTTCCCAGGGTTTTAGTTGATATCAAATTCAAATTTATGAAGTATTTCTACCAACTACCTCAATATGATATTCATGTATTTATGAGAAAAATATATCCAAGACACTTATTGTCAGAATAGACTTAATTTCACTACCTAAACTGATTTACCTATTAATACTGTAGCCCAAGCATAACAATGATATTCACAAAATCATTATTTGCACAATTCTTCATATGTGGTAAAAGAAGACAAGAGAAATGAGCTACCACACAATCATCCTGAATGGTCATAGAAATCCAAATATTCCAATAATGACCCATGTTTTGATCAATATAATTTCCCCATTCTTGTAGAAATTTCATATATTATAATCATATAAAATCATATTAGGTAACTCAATGACACATCATTCTTAAATGAGATATTACGGGACCAATAAACATTATTTTTCCACTTTTGTGATATTTAATTTTAAAAATCTAATATACACGGTTTTGATCAGTAAGATTTTTATAGTCTGATATGAAAAAAAATAATTTGTTCAAAAGTAAAATTCCCGTTATTAATTATAATTTTACTCTTATAAATAATAATATGGCACTTATGAAGAGTAAATCGTACATGTGAAAATGAACCTAACAAATGTTTGTATAAAAAAACATTATATATCTTATATGTGGCACTATGATATAATTATATTATAGTTTTGATATTTTTATAAGTCAGTAATATTTAATGATTAATTTAATAATTTAAATGAAAATTTTTGTTCATAAAATTTATTCATAAAATAATCTTTTTTATATCTAATGATTATATGATAATTTTATGAGTCATTTAATGTTTTTCAATGTTATAATTTTCAAATTTTTATTTTTTACGTAAATAATTATTTTAATTTAAAATTAAATTATTCATTTTTAGAAAATAAATCTAGAATAGGGAGTTTATTTTTTATTTCTACAAAGGAAAAATGGTAATGGTGTTTTTTAATTTTTAAGAAATATTTGAATTTTTTTTAATAATAAAATACGTTAATTTTCTGTACGAATACATTATAAGATTAATCCACTATTCCACACATCATGAGTGACGTAATCACCCAAATCTAGAACACATATTTTCAAGCATCATTATTTATGTAGAGACCCAAAGCTTGAGGTACATGGAAATTACATTACTTTTGCGGAATACTTCATACATAACAAAAACAAACACACAAGGACCGTAATAGTTGAGTGTCTATGGAAACATGGAACGTAATCTTCTAATCGTGGTGAAAGATCTTAAAAATCTCCCATAAAGATATTCCACTTTTTATTTCCTGACCTAAAACCTTTCTTTTGATCCTGGGGGAAAATAAAACATAAAAAGGGTGATCTCAAATACTCAGTAAGGGTAAGAATGGATAAAATAAAACATACCATATACATTGGAACTTAAAAACATGAACATAATGTTTAAACATTAAAATCTTGAGCAACGACATAAAACATAGAAGTACATAAGGCATAGATTACAATGGAATATAAACCATGATAAAATAGCATGGGAATAAAACATGTAATTGTGGCATCTATTAAGCACATGTAATGATTTCCATAGTAGCCAAGGCATTGCTTCCAAGACCATCTTAGTGGACAAAGTCCCATTCTGAATCGAGTTCACTCCTTATTTCAGTCCTGTAACACTGAACCGGATTAACTTACCGTTCCAGCCATGTCTATCTCATGAGATATAAAATCTTTACCCAATGCATTGGAGGGAGATATAGGTCCCACCAATCTCATAATGAAATAATTCTTACTTGTTCCACAAAAAACCACAGATCATTCATAATAACCCAATAAACAAAATAGTTTTCATAAACATCATTCCATCATCACATAATCCATATAAATGAAATGGATATCATTTCATAATATGAAAATTCAAACCATTTAAATCATAGAGACATGATACTTGAAACATATACATATGAAATAATGTCATCTTATATGAAAAATGGTTCTGATAAAATACTTGAAATGAATTCTTGCCGAAAATATCCTTTCTTCTTTAAAATCAATTTCTCTTCACAAAACATCATGAAATTTTAAAAGAAAGAGATTTTGTTTAAAAAAGTAATGAAATCTTTTGGAGGAAGCTTCATGAAAATAAGGCTTTATGAAACCGTAAAAATCCTTTCATGTTTTATAAGTTAAAAAAACATTCTTCTTGTACTTTTGTCGAAAAATTTAAAAAAGTACCTCATAACGTAAACAAAATAAATATTCCTCACATAACATGTAGTAAGAGTCAAAAAGTAAAAAATGGGTAAAAATGAATTTAAACAAACATGAAAACACTTTTATAAAACATGGACATGGATGATAGAAATGACCCTAGTAAATACTTACGAATAAGCAATCTCAGATAAAAATGAGATTTGCAAAATTTATCCCTTACCTTATGTCCGATATGCTTCGTATGTATCCGAACCTTCTGTATAATGATTTATATAATGTCATTGAGTTATTACAGAATCATATTCATTGGTATGATATCATATATGGTTCACTTATGACTATATATTACACGTTCTTTTGTAAATTCCATGTTAAAGAGTGTTTTGGGTAATATCGTTTCATTTGTCATCCGTGTTTTGACTTGTAATTATTCATATGATTACTTAGATCACGATTACATAATTCCAAAATATAAGACATGATTTATATATAATATATATTCTGAATATACATATATATAATAGATCGATAAATGGAAAGAAATACACCATTCATGGAGAAGGTAGGCCGTACGTACGCAGGAACGTGGTTTTCGTTTCCTTATTGAGTTGAATGGAATTAAGTAGATGACATACATATATGCATAAATCCAGTAAATTTATAATGTCATATATTTCATTATTATTTCTTATATATACTTTATAATCATTCTTAAATGGTTAACATGGAGAATGAATCTCATCGCGTCGTGGAAACGGTAGTCCGTACGTCCGCACGAGCGATGATATCGTTTCCATATTATTGAATTGAATTGGAGTAGATGATACAATATATCAGAATAAGTATGATGTTATAATAACAATGTATATTTATTCTTTACACCATTATACTCATCCATGTAAGGTGTTGGTGGAAAAACATATTACACCACGGCGTGGAGACGGTATTCCGTACGTATGCACGCGCGGTGATTTTGTTTTCCGTAGGATGGATAGAAGTTGAAATGAGGTTATTTCATATTTATAATAACAAATAAGTATATTAGTGATACTGATGTTATTACATTATAATTAAACAACTAAAGAATAAGAAGTTGAAGAAGAAAGAAGCTTGAAAGAATCGGGAGAAGAAATTACCTCTTCTTCGATACGCCTCTTTGAAACCTCCTCTTAAGGCACTAAGATTGGTCTTTAAAGTAGACCAGAACCTCTATGATGTTTCTAGGGAAGTGGATAAGATAATTTGGTAGGGGTTGGCCGAGATTGAAGGGTCAAATTGGTGTGAGGAGGAGAGGGAGGAGGTGCCCTTTTATAAGGGAGGAGAGGGGCACCTTTGGAATTCTTAAAAATATTAATTTATAATAAATATAAACCCACTTAAAAACCTTCATTAATGACTCATATTCGAATATTAGATGCGATAGGGTTGTAATATCATCAACCAATAAAATTTAGACAAGTTTGGATCTTATTTTAAACCGTATCATTTTGATTTATCCTTATTTAATCTATTTAAGTTTATTTGTGGTAATAAAATTCTAAATTTTAACTTATAACAAATAATTACTTATATGTTGTGAATTTTTCATAATTTTTTAATTTATACATTATAGACCATATAAATTTAAATTTATAATTTTTAAATATTTTTGTGATTTTTAAACAATTTTAAAATATGTTATTTTTATAAAATAACAATAGTGTCAATTTTGACACTAATCATTTATTTGAATTTAAATAAAATATATACAGAAGATATGTTCGAACTAAAAGCATTAATAAGTTAATAAAATGTCATATGTATCTATAAAATTAGTGGATCACATTAAATAGTTCATATAATATTTATTTTATTATTTTTAATACCATTTATTTGGTTTATCTCTTAATAAAATAATTACTACAACTTTTTTGTATAATTATTTAATATACTGATTTTTGCATAAAAATTTAAAATAAAATCCTATGATGAAGGTAAATATATTACCTTTAACAATAATACTTTTACTAGAATTTATCATCTTAAAATCACAATATTGAAATTGTAATATTTATTAAATTATGAAGGTGACAACTTTGGAATCATTTAAAATAAAATAATATAAGTTTTATAATCACTTTTTTAAGGATCCAAACGGTTATATATTAGGTAATTGGATGATTAAGGTGTATATATACACTACCAATAAGTTTTGGTCAGGTTTTTGGGCCTTTTAATGGGTATTATTATTTCAATAAAAACTATATTACGTATTTTCCACTTAATAAATAATTTTTGTATCATTAATGTATCAACCTTAATGAAACTTATTTAATCCCTAAAAATTATAAATAAATTATCATGATGTAGATAATTTTATTAGGTTTCTGGAGACTATTCATGTTCGAAGTTTTATGATGTTTATCACTAAAGTTAAATTATTATACTTATAAGATTTAAGAGAGTGACATGTTGTCACTTTCTTTGGATTTAATAATAATTAAATTATTTTCATTGTCATAAGTCCATAAAATGAATCCAATCAGACCCTTAGTTGATATGGGTTTACTTTTAGCCCTCAAATAAAATTTTGGAATGTATTAGGATAATTTTATAATATAATATTTACCCTTAATTACCCCATTTACCGTTAACTATGGTAAATAAAATTTACCGTAGTTACTATTCATTATTCCCAAAAATAAAAAGTTGTCTATTAACACAATTTCGACCCACTGATTCCAAATATGGAATCCATTTTTTCAAATTAAATACACATAATTTGTAGAAATTAAATTAAAATTAATCTCGTTGTCGAATGAAAACAAGTTTTTTGTTTAAAACATTACAAAAGATTTAATTGATTTAACCTATGAATTCAATGTAAAATTAATGATAATGACATACATTATATTAAATGGTAAAAATATATTCTATTTATACTTTAAAACCATTAAATATTATAATTTAACCATATAAATTATTATGATGAAAAAAGTTGTTTTTCATTAAAATATATCGTTTTTTACTATTCATCAAAATATGAAAGTTACCAGAATAATACGAAAAATTTATCCAAAGTAAATTTGTGTTTTATTATTCCAAAGAAGAATTATATTTTTTCAAATTTAACTTATAAACATGTCAAAAACTAGATTTAAGGTGGGTGCTCCATCAAAAGGCGGCAAAACTGCATTTTTTGAAAAATACTTATTTTACCCGAAACATTTTTTTTGTTCTTATACCATGTTCTAGAAAATGTGTAAGATGAATAATAATGTTATAAAATTCAAAATTTAGTTAATAAAATTCATAACGGCTAGTTCATAATAATATTATAATAATATATCGTTGTTTAGTAAAATTCGATATTGCGTACAACACACGCTATCGAGGAAGGTTGCGATTACGTGTAATGCAAGCCATGTCAGGGTTGCATGTTGTGAAAGAATCCTTCATTGTTTCATATAACAGAATCCAACCATATTTCGTTTATACATTGAATATATATATATATACTCCATGTTGCGTAGAATAACTATTATCAAAATTGTGTGTAACGCGATCCAAGAATGGTGTTGTGTATACTGCAAGCTAATACGGTTTTGAGTATAGCGCAAGGTAATCTTGGTGTAGCATACAACACAAGAAATTAATGAAATTAAAAGAATATTTTTCATAAAATCTGGGGGTGTTACATTCTACCCCCCATAAAATGAATTTCGCCCTCGAAATTCGTCGAGGTTAATAATTTATTTACTACTCGAAAGTTTGTTTAATAGAAACCCACATCATAAAAAGAAATTCCAAAACATGGAATTAAAAACTAAAGTATGAAATGTAACGGTTACCCAAATTAACTCATCACTAGGTTTCCACGTAGGAGAACATAGGTGAAAATATGGATATAGAAGAAAAATCTAACCATCAAGTTCTGAGGGAGAGTGGTAGAGAACATGGATATGAAAAATCCAACAATCAAAAAGCTATTGATTTGTGATGATCTAAGGTACCATCTGATTCATCTGATATAAGGGAACTAGGACAACATTTTTGGTTTTCAAGATCATTTCCCTAAAGTTGATGAATTAAAAGAAATACTTGCATGATTTTGGTACAATCTCACTGTTGTTCATGAATTGAACAATTTCCACTTCACCCCTTAACGAAATGAAGTTGAATTTGTTATTCGTGATGGGTTAGCAGATCATGTGATAGAATGATGGGTCATTCCATCTCTTTCAAAAAAATGGTTAGCAAACGTTATAAGTCCATCTTATGGTTAGATTAAACATATATGGATCCAAAAATGAACTTATACTTCATATATCATACCTCTTAATAAAATAAAACTAGATTCTACTAACCAGGGACTTCCTGTAGGCTAGTGGTAGGTGATAAAGGCCAGTCGCACTTCGGTTGTGGGTTTGATTCCCACAGCCTTGTCTAAAGCGATGGGATGTCGCCCATCCTACAGGTTGTCCTTTTTTTAAAACTACATTTCTATATAATCCCATCAATAATATCGAAAAAAGGTTCTATCCTTAAACAATACTAACTTATGTCCAACATAATCCATTACAATCTTTAGGTTTATCCATAATATTGCAGTCCATATTAACGATTACCCAAGATTTCAAATAAGAAGCATGTTAATACCAACGTTGATCCCCATATTTCATAAGATATGTCTTGTTGGTCACATTATAAACGTTCGAAGGCCTTAATCATGTATTCTCTTGAAAAATGAACAGCCATTGAACCTTAGTGAAAACATGAATGCAGTTAAAAGTTAACACTTTCCACATACCAAAATCTTCAAAATTCTATATACTCAAACCATGATATCACTTAGTCCTTATATCAATCATGAGCTCATGAATACTTTCAAACATTTCATTTTCTCCTTATCCCTTCATTATACGCATATCATCTGGTTTCCAAAATATTTGAATCAATTTTCATCGTTACCGGTACCGTAAAATTACTGAAAACCACAATAGACTAATAAAAAAATATTCCAATACACAATAAAATTACCTCAACAAAATTATTCTTGAATACCAATACATAAAAAATTCAATCCATACTCTTCAATGATTGTCCTGGAATATGTCCTTCCTTGATTTAGAAGTAACTTTTTAGGTCAGGGCATTGAGTTGGGTAATGCCCATGTTCTCCACAAATAATATGTTGAACTGCATAATAGTCTGTCACTCAATGACCCTTTTCTCCACACAGATAACATCGGTCCCTCCATTTGAGGTATTCCTCAAGGTTCTTCTTCCCTTATTTAGAAATCTCAATCTTCCTTTCTTTATACTCCTCAACATGCGAACATGCATAATAGTCTATCTTCCTCTTTAGGCATACCACTAAATTTCACCTTGTTAATCATATATCGCGATGACTGATTCGGCATAATCACAATATCTTTCTCTCTAGGCATTAAACAATTTTTTTGCTCATAGTCACCAATTTGTCCATTGGATTCAATGTTAACCGAATTCCTTCTGGTTCCCTCCATTAACTAAAACACAAAAAGAATATTGTGAGAGGAAAAATAATTCTAGAGAAGACAACAAAGTAAAGGGGGAGTACCCTCAATATCTAAAATCTTAGGTTAAATTCTATGATTGTTACCGTAGTTCTAGGACTATATCCTATACGTATACTTATCCTTAGGGACATCCCTAGACATACCTTAGAAATATCTCAAGGTATCTCATTAACGTTTTCACATCCTAGTTTCCAAAGGTTGACTAAACCTTTCCTCTGATACCAACTATAGAGACCCAAAGCATGAGGTACATGGACATTACAATACTTTTGAGGAATACTTAATACATAACAAAAACAGACACACAAAGACCGTAATAGTTTAGTATCTTTGGAAACTTGGAACGTAATCTTCTAATCATGGTGAAAGATCTTCAAAATCTCCCATAAAGATCTTCTACTTTTTATTTCCTGACCCAAAACCATTCTTTTGATCCTGGGGGGAAATAAAACATAAAAAGGGTGAGCTCAAATGCTCAGTAAGGGTAAGTATGGATAAAATAAAACATACCATATACATTGGAACTTAAAAACATGAAAATAATATTTAAACATTAAAATCTTGAGCAAAGACATAAAACATGGAAGTACATAAGGAATAGATCATAATGGAACATAAACCATGATAAAATAGAATTAGAATAAAACATGTAATTGTGGCATCCATTAAGCACATGTAATGATTTCCATAGTAACCAAGGCATTTCTTCCAAGACCATCTTAGTGGAAAAAGTCCCATTCTGAATCGAGTTCACTCCTCGTTTCAGTCCTGTAACGCTGAACCGGATTAACCTACCATGCCAGCCATGTCTATCTCATGAGATATAAAATCTTTACCCAATTCATTGGAGGGAGATATAGGTCCCACCCATCTCATAATGAAATCTTTTTTACTTGTGCCATAAAAAAACATACATCATTCATAATAACCCAATAAACAAAATGGGTTTCATAAACATCATTCCATCATCACATAATCCATATAAACGAAATGGATATCATTTCATAATATGAAATGTGAAACCATTTAAATCATAGAGACATTATACTTGAAACATAAACATATGAAATAATTTCATCTTAGATGAAAAATGGTTTTGATAAAATACATGAAACGAATTCTTGATGAAAATATCCCTTCTTCTTCAAAATCAATTTCTTTTCACAAAACATCATGCAATTTTAAAAGAAAGAGATTTTGTTGAAAAAAGTAATGAATTCTATTGGAGTAATCTTCCTGAAAAGAAGGCTTTATGAAACCGTAAAAATCCTTTCATGTCATATAAGTTAAAAAAACATTCTTCTTGTACTTTTGTCAAAAAAGTTAAAAAAGTACCTCGTAACGTAAACAAAAGAAATATTCCTTACATAACATGTAGTAAAAGTCAAAAATTAAAAAATGGGTTAAAATGACATTAAACATACATGAAAACACTTTTATAAAACAAGGACATGGATGATAGAAATAACCCCAGTAAATACTTACGAATAAGCAATCTCAGATAAAAATGAGATTTGCAAAATTTATCCCTTACCTTATGTCCGATATGCTTCGTATATATATGAACCTCCTGTATAATGATTTAAATAATGTCGTTGAGTTATTACAGAATCATATTCATTGTTATGATATCATATATGGTTCACTTATGATTATATATTACACGTTCATTTGTAAATTCAATGTTAAAGAGTGTTTTGGGTAAAATCGTTTCATTTGTCGTCGGTGTTTTGACTTGTAATTATTCATATGATTACATAGATCATGATTACATAATTCCAGAATATAAAACATGATTTATATATAATATATATTCAGAATATAAATATATATAATATATTGATAAATGTAAAGAAATACACAATTCATGGAGACGGTAGGTCGTACGTACGCATGAACGCTGTTTTCGTTTCCTTATTGAGTTGAATGGAATTAATTTGATGACATAGATATATACATAAATAAATTAGCTTTATAATTTCATATATTTCATTAATATTTCTTATATATACTTTATAGTCATTCTGAAATAGGTAACATGGAGAATGAATCTCATCGCGTCGTGGAGACGGTAGTCCATACGTACGCACGAGCGATGATATCGTTTCCATAATTATTGATTTTAATTGAAGTAGATGATAAAATATATCAGAATAAGTATGATGTTATAATAACTATGTATAGTTATTATTTACACCATTATACCCATCCATGTAAGGTGTTGGTGGAAAAACATATTACACCACGGCGTGGAGACGGTATTCCGTACGTATGCACGCACGGTGATTTTGTTTTCCGTAGGATGGAAAGAGGGTGAAATGGGGTTATTTCATATTTATAATAACAAATCAGTATATTAGTTATACTGATGTTATTACTTTATAATTAAAAAAGAAAATAAGAAGAAGTTGAAGAAGAAATAAGTTTGAAAGAATCAGGAGAAGAAATTACCTCTTCTTTGATACGCCTATTTGAAACCTCCTCTTAGGGCACTAAGATTGGCATTTAAAGTAGAACATAACCTCTATAATTTTTCTATGGAAGTGGATAAGATAATTTGGTAGGGGTTGGCCGAGCTTGGAGGCTCAAATTGGTGTGAGGAGGAGAGGTAGGAGGTGCCCTTTTATAAGGGAAGAGAGGGGCACCTTTGGAATTCTTAAAAATATTAATTTATAATAAATCTAACCCCACATAAAAACCACCAAAAATGACTCATATTTGAAGATTAGATGATATATGGTTGTAATATCATCAACCAATCAAATTTAGACAAGTTTGGATCTTATTTTAAACCTTATCATTTTGATTTATGCTTATTTAATCTATTTAAGTTTATTTGTGGTAATAAAATTCTAAATTTCAACTTATAACAAATAATTAATTATTTGTTGTGAATTTTTCATAATTGTTTACTTTATACATTATAGACCATATAAATTTAAATTTATAATTTTTAAATATTTTTTTTATTTTTAAACAATTTTATAATATGTTATTTTTATAAAATAACAATAGTGTCAATTTTGACACTATTCAATTATTTGAATTTAAATAAAATATATACAGAAGATATGTTCGAAATAAAAGCTTTAATAGATTCATAAAAGGTCATATGTATAAATACAATTAGTGGATCACATTAAATAGTTTATATAATATTTATTTTATTATTTTTAAAACCATTTATTTGGTTTATCTCTTAATAAAATAATTACTACAAAATTTTTGTGTAATTATTTAATATACTAATTTTTTCATAAAAATTTAAAATAAAATCCTATGATGAAGGTAAATATATTAAATTTCACAATAATACTTTTACATGAATTTATCATCTTAAAATCACAATATTGAAATTGTTATATTTATTAAATTATGAAGGTGATAACTTTGGCATCATTTAAAATAAAATAATATAAGTGTCATAATTACTTTTATAAGGATCCAAACGGGTATATATTAGGTAATTGGATGATTAAGGTGTATATATACACTACCAATAATTTCTGGTCAGGTTTGTGGGCCTTTTAATGGGTATTATTATTTCAATAAAAACTATATTACTTATTTTCCACTTAATAAATAATTTCTATATCATTAATGTATCACTATTAATGACAATTATTTAATCCCTAAAAATTCTAAATAAATTATCATGATATAGATAATTTTTTTAGATTTCTGTAGACTATTCATGTTTGAAGTTTTATGTTGCTTATCACTAAATGAAAATTATTATACTTATAAGATTTAAGAGAGTGACATGTTGTGACTTTCTTTGGTTTTAATAATAATTAATTTATTTTCATGGTCATAAGTCCATAAAATGAATACAATCCGACCCTTAGTTGATATGGGTTTACTTTTAGCCATCCAATAGAATTTTGTAATGTGTTAGGGTAATTTTATAATATTATATTTACCCTTAATTACCCGATTTACCTTTAACTATGGTAAATAAAATTTACCGCAGTTACTATTCATAATTCCCAAAAATAAAAATTAGCATATTAACATAATTTGGACCACTGATTCCAAATATGGAATCCATTTTTTCAAATTTAATACACCGAAGTTGCAGAAATTAAATTAAAATTAATCCCGTTGTTGAATGAAAACGATTTTTTTGTTTAAAACATTGGAAAAGATTGAATTGATTTAACCTACGAATTCAATGTAAAATTAATGCTAATGACATTCATTATATTAAATGGTAAAAATATATTCTATTTATACTTTAAACCAATCAATATTATAATTTAACCATATAAATTATTACGATGAAAAAAGTTGTGTTTCATTAAAATATAGCGTGTTTTTACTATTCATCAAAATATGAATGTTACCAGAATAATACGAAAAATTTATCCAAAGTAAATTTTTAATTCATGATTCCAAAGAAGAATTCTATTTTGTCAAATTGAAATTTTAAAAATTTCAAAAACTAGATTTAAAATGGGTGCGCCATCAAAAGGCGGAAAAACTGCATTTTTTTAAAAATACTTATTTTACCCGAAAAATTTATTTTGTTCTTATACCATGTTCTAGAAAATGTGTAAGATGAATAATAATGTTATAAAATTCAAAATTTAGTTAATACTATTTATAACGGCTAGTTCATAATAATATTATAATAATATATTGTTGTTTAGTAAAACACGATATTGCGTACAACACACGCTATCGAGGAAGGTCATGATTGCGTGTAATGCAAGCCATGTCAGGGTTGCGTGTTGTGAAAGAATTCTTCGTTGTTTCGTATAACAGAATCTGACCATATTTCATTTATACATTGAATATATATATATATATATATATACTCAAAGTTGTGTAGAATAACTATTATCAAAATTGTGTGTAACACGATCCAAGAATAGTGTTGCATATACTGCAAGCTAATACGGTGTTGCGTATAGCGCAAGGTAATCTTGGTGTAGCATACAACACAAGACATTATTTAAATTAAAAGAATATTTTTCATAAATTCTCAGGGTGTTACAATTTATACATGGAATGGTCACTCTTTCTTATCTTGTGGATATGTAATAAATTAATGAATATAATTTTGAGAGAACCCCTATCCCCTCAACTATAAATACCACCCCTCACAACCTCATTAACTCGAACCTCTTGAGAATTGGTCATACATAAAATTCTTCTCAAATATCATAACAAGATCTTCCCCCACGTCCAAAATTCCATGGTCCTATAAAAAGACAAAAAAAACTTCCAATAAAGAGGCTCTCAAAAAGATATATTTCATATGTTATTTTTCTCTCTTTTCATTCTATTTCCATTCAAATTTTATTTCATTTAATCTCTTATCCTAAACATAGATTATCTAAATTTTATTATAAATCTTATATTTGTAGATATACTGGTATTATATCATGTTAATGTAAGATCATTCACTATACTCCTCCTTCACTCCCTTTGTTAAAAAATGAAACTATCACCCATGATGTAAAAATTTACATACATTAGGGGCAATGCACATCAATTTTCCATCAATTTATTCAAGGATCTCAATAAAACTATTAAATGGTTGAAAAATGTTTTAAATAAGTATATTCTAATCCCATTTTATATTCTAGAATAAACATTCATTCATAATACTGAATGATAAAAAAACATATTTGTTGTGATAAAAAAATTACATAAAATAACCTAAAATGTCCACCATTAAATTTTATCTAATGATTCACCATCATGGTATATAACAAAATTGATGATAATATCATTTAAAATAACTTATGATCATTAATAACATATAATAACAATTATTAATGTTCATACTCATTATAAAGGAACTTCCATTCATGAATATAAAGTGAACTTATCATGTAAACAATGAAAATTAATTCTCCTAAACGATAAAATTAAACTCAACAACTCATCCAAAGGCCCATAAAATAATATAATAAAACCATAATGAATCATATCAATGTCTAAATTTTTTTTCTCTTAATTAATGAATATAATGGTATTATATAGGACATTAACGTGATGGAAGCTATTAGACAAATGATAAGCGGAATTTCTAATCCCCACTTTCTTTCTTTGTGGTTTCCCTCGTTCACTCAATTTTATGTATGGTTATTCCCTAAAAAATATTTCATCATCATTTATATAATATTTCTTGCTTATACATGTTATCCACTAAATTTTATGTAAAAAAATGATTTCCAAATGAATTCTTCTTAAAAGAGTACACCTTTTACTTATCGCTCGAGGTTGATTGGTTTTGAATCAAGTATGATATTACATATTTCAATTGGGAACCCAGAGTTTATAAATGATTTTTTTATGAAATGAAACCTATTCCTTTCTATGGGTTATTTTATGTTCATGATTGATATTTGTTTTTTATGTTTCATTCCTGATTAAGTAAATGTAAGGATGTCATTGGTGCACCAGGAATTATATGCTGTTATGAAAATATTATGATATGACGAGTGTGACTGAATTTTATAGAACTCCAATTAATTATGTTATATAAATAATCTCATGATTTAAATTTAAATATGAATGAACAATATGTTATATTTATTATCACCTATTTTTGGTAGTTAAACACAATGACATAAGGTTTCCTTTTTATACATTTTCATAGATGTAGTCTTCTATAAATTATTTCTCTCATTATTATGATATAATGCCTATGTTATGTTTATATTTATTATGATCACCTCATGTTATATTATCTCTTGTTATTTTCATCATTCTAGGATTCTATCTCATCTAACTTTTTATGTATATCCATGAGTGATTACGTATACTAAGGAAAAATCACGGTCTTATAAAAATATATCAAATATGAAATTAAAAAAATGTTTCTTTTTTATGTCCTAATAGTTATGTTTGGTCCTATATTTCCCAAGACAGTAATCGTTAAGATCCTAGATATCTAATTTTTTATTTTTTTATCATTAAAATGATGTAAAGGTAATATATGAAAATCAGGGTCTCTATAGTTGGCACAAAATGCATGGTTTAATTAATTTGGGAATTATGAAATGATAATATTAATGAAAAAATAAAGATTGATTATAAGTATATGTAAGAAAAATAGAATCATGGTTAATCATTGGATCCCACAAGTTATGAATTTAGTGTTATATTCACAATCGAATAAATTATTTATTTAGGTCTTAATTGTCTTGTATTTTTTTCTAAACTTTTATATTTTTAAAAATTGTGAGAACGTGGAAAAACAAGGCCAATAACCCTTGGAAGGGACAATGGAGTGATTGGATGAATGTAAATCCCAATGACTTGGGAGGTGAAGTTCAAAACTTTATAGTGATACTTAAGCAGTTTTCTCTGGTTATAAACATTAACCTGAATAATATAGAACATCCTCCATAACCTAAGAGGGAGAAACTAGCTATCAATTTTTTTATGTGGAAACAACCACAAAAATTTAGACGATATTCTGTTCCAGTAGTTACAGATTATTAAGTTAACTCAATGAAGAAGATATTTTTTGTACTTACCTATTCTGATAATGAGAGGTGACTAAAAATTTAGCATCCCATTATAGAGGTTGATTCATGGTGTAATTTTATTATGTACAGTAAGCCGATAGATGAAATTGAAGAGATAAAATGTACAGACTTTAATAAAATTTTTCATAAAATGCATTTCCCATGAACTCTTCATAAAATGATGGAGATATAATTTATAGATCTATTGAAAACCCATGTATAATATTTCAATGCCAATGAAGATAATTTTAGAAGTCTTGCATGGTATGATTCATGATTTTTAAAGAACAATGATATCAAAATTGAGAGATTCATTAGTGTATTAAAACCACACCTTTGAATGTCTCTTTCAATTTTAGAGTTTAGAATTTATGAATAATTTATTTCATGTGATCTCAAAGAGGTGATAGTGTTTGTAGAATGGTACCATGGTTAATATTATAAGAAATAAATGATATATTTTCATGTTGGAGGATCTAATGAGAAAGGTGGAAAGGAAAATCAACCACAAACATGTCAAAAATGGGGGAAGAAGCATTATGGGAACATTCTTAAAGGGATGGGGAAATTCATTAGGTGTGGGAGTGATAGAAACCAAGCACAAGAGTGTCGAAAAGACATGAGAAGGAAGTAAAATTTGGTATAGGAAAGGAGAGAACCACCCATTGTCAAATGCTATAACTGTATGGAGAAATGGAACTATACAAGACAGTTCACTAAACCTGGAGTTCTCAAGGGTAATCAGCATCATCAATCACTAAATCCAACTGATAATTGGATGTCTTATTACTTAACTAATGTTTATGATGAAAATTAAAATTATTCCTTACCTGATACACATCTTTTTCACTCAAGAAATGAAAATGTATTATTTAATTCTAGTTTAATGTGTTCCTCTATATGTTTCGTATTTTCTAAGAGAATATAATAAAATCCCAAAAACCTTGTAGAAAGGACATATGGAAAATAACCAAGTTGGATAATAATTGAAATGTATGTGTTGTAATATTCTCTTATAAGAATATATGGGAAGATTATTATAGAAATTTTTATTCTACTTCCCTATGTGAAATTTGATGCTATAATGAGAATGGATTGTCTCTTGTTATATAGAATACATGTAAACTATTTGGAAAGGGAAATATTATTTCACATTCCCAACCATAAAATGATCCTATTAAAATTCATGTAATAACATGAATATCCTTTGAAAAATCCATAAATGGTGTGGGTATAGATTCACTGTGAAGAAACGTACCTCACTCAAATGGATGAGTCTAATGAATGTGTAAACCTACTAAAACATCCAATCATGAGGGAATACATTTATGAATTTTGTGAAGAGTTACCCAAACTACCCATGGAACATGAAGTCGAGTTTTCTATAGATGTCATACCCATATATATTTCTATCTGAATGATTTCCTATTAGAAGGATCATATCGAACAAGAGGAGTTAAAGAATCAACTTCAAGAGCATTTGGAAAAAGGTTTCATACAACGAAGTGCATCATCATGGGGTAAACCTGTTCTCATTGTCAATATGAAGGACGAAAAAAGGAAAATATATATAAATTATTTGGAACTTATCAAGATTAACATAAAATATAAATATCCTCTCTAAAAGATTGATGCCATATTTGACCAGTTGAGAGCAACTCAATACTTCTCAAAGGTGTATCTCTTTTCAGGATATCATCTACTAAAGGGGATGGAGGAATATATTTAGAATATTTCCTTCCATGAAAGGTAGGCACACTATGTGTTTTTCTTGATTCCCTATAGACTTACTAATGATCATGAAATCTACTTGTATTTGATGAATATAGTCTTTATACTCTACCTAGACAAATTTTTCGTAGTGTTAATCAAGGATATTCTCATGTACTCTAACAGAAAGGATGAACATGGTGAACATATAATACTTTTTTTGGTGACATTGGGAAAGGTAAATTTGTATTCAATGTTCATAAATTGTGTCTTTTGGACAATAAAGTCACACTCATGGAACATGTTACCACTATTGAGGGAATTTTTTTGGACCCATAAAAAACCAATGAAATATAGGAATGGTCCAGACAGTATAGTGTGACATAAATCTATAGTTTTCTTGATTAACATTATAATACCGATTTTTCTATGAGAAATTTATCCTGAATGTCAAGACAACTAACTATGTCTACAAAGAAATGATTAAAGTATGTAATAATGGAAGAATGTGAGTAAAGGCTCAATGAGATAAAGAGAAGGATTATCACTACACCTTTACCCACATTATCAAAATTTGTAGAATGTTTTGTGATATACTGTGAATATTATAATAATTTATTTGGTTGTGTAATCATGAAAAATTATAATTTGATAGCCTATGACTCATGATAGTTGATGAAACATGAGAAAAACCACCCGACTGATGACCTGTAGATAATATCTAGTATTTTCTATTTGAAAATAGTGCATCACCACCTCTATGGCTAGAAGTGTGACATATATACCGATAACAATAGTGTAAACAGTAAATTAAAACAAAATGAAATCAAAATGTGGTAAATTAAATGGTTACATCTAATCAAAGAATAATTTCTCTATCCAATATCATCTTGGAAAGGCGAACATGGTAGATGACATTCTAACCAAAAAATAATATACAACTCTATCATTGTGGAGGATTGAGAAAGATCATATCTTCATGGATATGAAATAGATGGATTTGTAAATCATAACGGTAGAGAATACATCCTAACTTTCCCAAATTATTTTCCTACAATCTATCAAGGATAAGGTTAAGGTGGCTCAATTGGATGATCCATTTTTTAAAAATAGGGTTAATTTAGTAGAGGAAGTTAAGTAGAAAGAGTTCCATATTGATGATGATGGTGTGATTCAGTTTGGATAGTGGATTTATGTGCCTTAATCTCTTGGTATAATGAAGGGTCAATTGGAAAATGTGAATATCTCAACATTATCTATCTATCCTAGTAGAACTGATAATTATTGTGACATCCAAGAACGTATCTGGTAGGATAACATAATGAAATAGATTGGTGACTACAACTCAATGTGTTTGATTTGACAGAAATTTAAACCATAGATACATAAGTCCAAAGGGATGATGCAACCCTTCCCCATACCAATGTGGAAATGGAAGAATATCACTATCGAATTTGTCATGGGTCTCCCAAAGACATAAAAAAAGTAATGTGATATAGGTTGTGGTGGATCAATTAACCAAGACTACCCACATTATCCCTATTAGGGTAGTTATCTCTCTTGAACAACATGAGAAGATATATGTGAAGGATATGGTGAGACTGCATGGGGTTCCACTATCAATTTCCTTTTGTCATGATCGAAGTATCAATACAATAATTCTGGTGGACTCCCCAACATGATTTGAGTACTAAATTAAATTTCAACATGGGAATTCACCCCCAAACTGTGGGATAATCAGAAAGAACAATTCAGATGCATGAAGATATCTAAAGAACCTTCTATAAAGAATTTAAAGGTGGATGTGATCAGCACCTATTGTTAGTTGATTTCTCATATAATAATAGCTTCCACTTATGTATTCATAGGGATATATATAAATATTTTTATGAAATTAATGGTATAAAACCAAACTATTGGGATAAAGTAGGATAAAGAATGATACTCGTACTTGATCATGCAAAACAGATGATAAAAAATGTTCATATCATCCAAAAACATTTCAAATATTCTCAGAGTCGTAAAATGAGCTATTCTAACAACTTTCGAAGGGACGTGGAGTTCAACATTTGAAATAATGTCTCCCTTAGAATATCACCTTGGACAAGAGTCATGCCATTTTGAAATAAATGGAAGATAAACCCAAGATACATTGTCCCCTTTGAGATCCTAGACCATATATGAGCCACTGTGTATCATCTTTTTCAGCATCCAAATATGTATTAGGATCATTATGTGTTTCATGTATCAGTCATGACGATGTACCATACCAGATCAACCACATGTACTGATCTTAGGGGTGTTACTGTTGGAAGATGGTCTCTCTTATGAGGATCAGCCAGTTAAAATTATGGACTAGAGAGATAAGGTTCTATGCAAGAAGAAAAACCACCTTGAAAAGGTGTTTTGGAGGTACCAAAAGTATGATGGAGAATTTTGGGAAAATGATAATTTGATGAAGGAGAATTACCCTGACCTATTTATGTAAAATGATATTTTGAGGGAAACATTTCAAAAGGGGGTAGAATTTAAGGACCCAATTATTTTTAAATGATATTTATCACTCTTTGTAGTAATTTCATATATTATAATAACATAAAATTTCATTACAAAAACGAATATGGGACCATTAAACATAATTTATCCACTTTAGTGATTAGAATATTGAAAATAAAATATACATGGTTGCGATCTCTATGTTTGTTGGAGTCAAATATGATAAATTTAATTTTATGTGAAGTGGAAAATATACTTATAAATAGTAATTTTTCCCTTTTAAATAGTTATATGACAGATATGAATAGTAAATCAGCCATGTGAATAGGAACCTTAACAATGTTAGTATAAATAAAATTTATCCATCCTATACATGGGAATATGATATAATTATATTATAGAGATGGTATTTTCTAAATTCATGAATCATTAATGATTAGTTTATTAGTTTAAAATAAAATTTATTTTCAAAAAATATATTTGTAAAGTATTATTTTCATGTCCTATTATTATATTATAAATTTTTGATACATTAATTAAATTTTAAAAGTGTAAAAAAAAGATGTTTTTCTTTTAAAATTTTTATTTTTCATCTAAATTTTGATTTTAATTAAAATTTAAATTACTCGTATTATGAAAATTATTTTTAATAAAGTGGCGTTATCTTTTTCATTCTACATGTTGATAAATACTTAGGGTGAATTTTAGGGATTTTTCTGAAATACTTGATTTTTGTGAATTGTTAATAATGGTAAATTACTGTATAAATACATTATATGTTAAATGTAGTATTCTTGAAATCACGAGTCATGTAAGAACCCTAATCTTGAACTCACCTATACATGTTATAGTATTTATTCATTGACTCGTCATTATTTCTTGTCTTATGGAGAAATAATAAATTAATTAATATAATATTGAGAAATCCTCTCTCCCCTATACTATAAATACAACCCCTTACTACGACTTCCCCATACGCTTTCTCAAAAATAGTTCCGACTATAAAATCTTTACAAATATCTTCCCAATCTCCTCCCTCAGTTCCAAAAGCCTTTAGAATATTAAAATTACCAAAACCACTCCCCTAAATATGCTTTCATGGAAGATATATTCAAGAGGTAAATTCCTCATTTCCTTCAATTTATATTCAAATTTTGTTTCATTCTTCTATTATCATCAAAATGTCTTACCATTGAGTCATAATAACATCAATATTCTTTATATACTTGTATTCTATAATTTTAATGGAATATTATTAATTAAATTAATCCCTCTCTCTGTTGAAAAATCAAAATTGTCGCTCATGATGTGTTAATTTACATTTATTGTGGGAGATGCACTTCAATTTTCCTAGAACACCTACAAGGATGTCAAAGAAACCATTAAATGGTTGAAAATTTAATTTAATAAGTTTTTAAACCCCTTTTATATTCTATAAACATATTTTATTCATAATAATGAATGATAAAACAAAACATGTTAATTGTGATCCAAAAACACCACAAATTTATCCAAAATGATCATTATTTAATATTGTATAATGAATCACCCGATGCGTATAAAAAAAATCATTATAATACTATTTAATGTCTTGTAAGATAATTTATAAACTATTATAACAATTATTTATATTCATCCTCTTTATAAAGGAAATTCTATTCATGAATACAATATGAACGATCCCGAAAACCATGAAATTGAATTTTCCCTAACAATAAAATAAATCACTACAAATCATCAAATGCCATATAAAATGATGATATAAGACCATAATTAATCATATTTATTTTTAATAGGTTCATTAGTTGTTAATTAATTTATATAATTTCATTATACCAGACATTAACATGATGGATGATTTTAGACAAAAGGTAATGGAAATTATCGAACCCAAATTTAATTCCATGAGTTTCATTTTCAAAATGGTTATTCCATAAAAATAATTTATTCAACATTATATTTCCATTTCAACGATATAAATGTTTTCCACTAATGTCACCGTCAATCACAATTCTTTACCAATGAAATCTACATTAAAAACAACCCCTTTACTTATCGCTCAAGTTTTATTGTTCATTTATAATGTTTGATAATACTTATTTTATGTTATTTCTATACAATAGTAAGGTATTATAATCGTTCGAGTACCTAGAACTGGGTCCATCTTATACCACACCTTTCTCTTTGGAGGAAGTGTACATTAATTTTATAGGAAAATTAATGGAAATACAAGAACCACAACATGATATTAAAAACTATAACAAAAATCAGTATCCACAACTACTAAATCAGAAGAAAAATTCTTAATCTCACAGTAAGGAATTCTTACACAACTAACCTAAGGATTCGACCTTCCATGAAATGCTTGTGATCTTTAATCAGATGAAATTATAAAGATATTATGTTAATTAAAATTGTCCTCCTCATAATGATTAATAAGATAATCAATCACAATGATGATTCCAAAAAATCTATATACAGATGAAAAAATAACAAACTAACTACACATTAACTAATGATAGCCTGGAAAAAGGAACACGAATCTGCTCACATTTAAACCACCCTTGTGGTGTCCCTAAATCGATAAATATTTAAATGAGATATATTGGCAGGTTAATCATATCATTAAAATATTATGTAAATGGGGGGGATATCTGGTATTAAAAAAATAAATCACTATGTAATATGGAAAAAATATGGTATGTCTCATTAAACCTAGACACGCATCAACCACTACTATAGACTCAACTACAGAGTGAATGTGATTCACTTATGAGGACACTTGTCATAGTTTTATAGTAATTTAATCATATTAACACCCAGTAGATGACACTGGAGATGATTTCACATGATCATATTGATGATTAGACATATCCTAGAAAAAATTTAGCTAATTACCATTGTGTCCACAACTGCTGCACATCTCAATATGTGAGTAATAATAAATTCATGTTTTTTTGACATTTTCACATTGATATCGGTTTATTTTCACCATAAAATATGAAAATAGAGCTACCTAAGTGGATTTATATAATTAACCATTAACACCACTCTTGTGATTGTCCCACCACATCCACTTTATCCCTTGCATACCACTGAAGCATCCACTAGGTGGAAGAGAAGAAAAAAGATTCAAACCCATCATTCCATACTCCTTTTTCATTGTTGATCGATGAAATTTTTCTATATTGGTAAATAGTTTCATTATAAAAACCTATGATATTATATTTTAGAAGAAACCCTTTAGGTACTTTTGACCTTTCAGTTAGACATTCATTACAATCATTGTTGAAAAATAAACTACAATTGGAAACTGATTAGTATAGGTTGAAGCCGAAAAATATCCCCAATGAGAAGATTCAAATATTAGATAATTCACTATAATATTCGACTTTGGAAAAAATCATTTAATTATGATAGTATTGAATTCCATCTAGTTTGATCCTACAAGCCCATCAGTATATAAAATAAAATCCCACCATAACTTTTTAGGACCCCCAATACTATATGCCGCTCATTTTAACATGATAATCATAAGTGTATACAATATTTCATATATTTTATTAATTATTTAAACCCATTCCTCCAATTTTTGAGGTCTTTTCATAACAACATAGGGATGTGTATTCTCTCTTATGAACTTCTATAATCAATATTTGTCTCCCACAACTTCTAGTTTACCTCAATGACTATGTTCTGATATTTATATGTACTATAATCTATAGAAAAAATAGCTCTCATGATATCCATGATACAGTTTTGATCTATAAGAGTATTCCCATTAAGATAATAACTTGAAACATATAATAAAAGTCTTGTAACATGTGTTTATTGAATAATACTACACATAAAAAAATTAAAAGTATTATAAAATTTATTTTCCTCATATAAAACTATAAAACCAATAATAAAAAATAAATATTAATAATAATAACTAAAAACAACATACTAACATCAAAAAATACCATGGTTACATGACTTTCATCATGGAAAGATCTAACGAGTCACCCTCCACAATATACCTCTCATGTGACAAAAATCATATATTATGTCTTCCAGATGTCCCAATTAAAGGAATATTGTGGAAACAAAAAATTTAAACATAACATTGAATAACCCATCCAAGATACTCTCTTAGACTAGTAACTGATATTATCAACCACATTTTCTAAAGGCATTCCCAATACCCGATGGCAAGTATATAGTATTCAAGAAACACAAAAAAAAGATGGAACAATATCAACCAACCAAAAGTAGAAAAATTACATATATATATATATGTGTGTGTCTGTGTTTGTTTATAAGGAAAAAATAGAATAAAACGTGAATAAATTTTTTTCATAATTGAAAGGATACAACATAATAGATAGAACATAAAAGGTAAAAAATTAATCTCTAATTGATAAGCCTAACAAAAAGGTTGAAAAAACCCAAAATGATTACTACAATAGTCTCCATTTGATATAATTGGAAAACCAAATCCATCACCCCATCTAGATAACCAAACATAGCTGACATAAAACATCACCACCTCATTGTGGAGTCTTTTTGTTCCCGACATAAAAATATATAACATGGTCTACATACTGTCAAAGGGGTGTATAGGGTTGGAGGTAACACTCCATGTGGGGAAACACCTAAGTGTTCTATATCATATATCTAAAAAATAATCTAATATTGATCAACATTAAAAAACTGTTATGCTATAGTGTTTTCTAGTTTTATAAAAATCATTGTAAAAAAATTAAATAGTACCTTTTTCAAAATTTCCAAATAAAGTAGGTATATCAATTTCCAATAAATTGAGAACCATATATAAAAATACACATTTCAAATCAAAATAGTTAATGCATCACATGTTATATCAAATCCATGGTATTAAAACTAAAACCCTACAAGACAAAAAAAATGTAACATCACACCAAGGTTCACACTAGGTCAGGATAACTATGAAAATCATAACTAAAATATATAATCATGTATTAATTAATCCCTTAAAAAATTTCTCATGTCAATAGAGTAGGATAACACTCAATTATGTGACCTTGTAAAAGGTCCCTAGAATAATAGGCCTTGAATGTAGAGGAACTCCCCATGAAAAATCCACTTGTAGTTGATGGGCATTATCATTACAAATTCCACCCACGTACACAAGGAATTTCATGTTACATATTTTCTATACCATTTAATAAAACCATTTAATCATAGCCTATATAGAAAGAAATTTTCAAATCCATTTCATGATCCATTAAAAACCAATTTCATTTTTCAAAACTAGGGTGAAAATATTTTATAAAAACCCCATTTATAAACCAAAAAACTATATTTAATTTTATTTAATATGTAAAAAAATTTATCATAATTAGGAGAAATGAATTTTACTAATAGTAGATAGAGATAGAGCCACCATCCTCAAAACTCAGGTAATACTCACCCAAATGGGAGCCATAAATAGGATGAAAAAACAGTTAATGAGTCCATAGAATTAATATAAAAATATTAATGTTGATTCAATTAAAAAATGGATGTAGGAGAATGGGGAAGACGCCTATATGAAGAACAAACACATACCTCACCACAAAAAAAACAAGGGATTGGAATGAAGAAGATAATCGTATAACTAATCTAGAAAATAATGAATACAATTTTCACCACTAACAAAAAAATATACTATTGAATAGTATTTTTGGTTCTAATATCAAATGAAATGAATAATTTTAAAGGCTAAATAAATAGGTTAATTGAACCATAATTCTAATGATGAACAATCGTAGAACAAAATGACCTAGAAGCATTGGAGGCCTCTAACATCACCATAGTAGATCTCTAGTTCATGAGAATAGAGGATGCATGTTGAATTAAACAAAATATCTATCATATTTTTCCATTAAAATAATGTAGATTAAACTTATATTACCGGTAATACATTTTCATTTCATGTAATTAATGGGGATCACATAATATGAAAAACTCATCCCTTGTTTGTTAAAAACATGATTTTAAAAATTGCATGCCAAGAAATCATTACAGAATATATATTCATTAATTATATGTACTCATATAAAAAATGATTCTATATAATATTCCACATAGTTTACTCCCATTAAATGGTGAGTAAATATTTACTAGATAAAGAAAACTGTAGAATCTTACACAAAAACCCAAACCACCTCGGTTGTTCTCTAATCTCTGGGAGAACACCACTAATCCACTAAATGTTTTTTCCCACACTACAATGATTTAGAAAAACATAAATCAATGAATACTAGGTCATTAGCATTTTATAAATTTGTTCATCATTGGGACACTCTTAATGAACACAACTAAAGTGAAAAACATGTAATGAGATGTGAATTAAGTTATATCGGGTAACAAGATGTTAAATTTCAATACTATTTTGAACATTCAAAACCATGATGTTTTTAATGTAACTTTTTTTGAAGAATCTAATAAATAATTTCTTAATTTAATTTTATGATTATTAATTAATTTCACTTCATTAAAAAATCATAAAAATCTTATAATAGAACCATTGGAATAAAAAAAATGAAAATGATATCATAAATAATATGTGAATTAATAATTTGGACTTTATATTACAGAAATTAATATTAATTGTTAAAAAATGTCAAAAAATGGTTATGGTTAAACATGGTTAATGATAGGGTCCTTAGAATCCAAATATTTTTAAAATGAATTATTATTATTGATGGGGTACAAGATAAGCCACATCAAGTTTAAATGAAAATTGAAACCTTATATAATTTTTTCCATCATAACCTAGCTATTACGTCTAAGGGTATGAATATGAATACATAATAAATTAAATAAATATAATGGTCCAAATCAATATATATTTATTATAATATTCAAATGATAATGATATTATTCTTAGTACTGTCATTTTATTCATTACAAAATATTTCTTCTTCTTCATATGTGATTTTAATTACTTTTAATGGGTGATTAATATAATTATTATTTTTGAAATTTTTGATACATTAATTAGAAATATTAATTACATTTTGAATTTTAAATTTTAAATTTTTTAAAATATGTGTTTTTGATAACCTTCGAAAAATATTTATTTTTTTGAGGAATATTGAAAATTACAATTTTTTATAGAAAAATATATTATATAAACATGAGAAAATTATCTTTTGATAATTTCAAATTTTATTGGTTAATTTCATTGAAACTATAAAAATTATGATTTTTTAAATCAATATTACTCATAAATTATTATAAAAACAATTATTATTTAATAAGTTAAATTTCCATTAAAATATTTTTTTAATTTATTTTCGGTTTAATTATAAATTTATTTATGATTCCTTTGTTTTTTGAATTTTTAAACATGGATTATATTTTTAGAATTAAGGGATACAAAATTAGTTATGAGAGCCTATTTTTTATCATTAAATATGAATATAAAATTTAGTAATTTTTATCAACTAGGTAAAGGCTAAATCAAGTAGGTTATGTTACTAATAAAATGTTAATAATCCTCCAATGAAAAAAATAACTAGTTCTTATTTAATTAATATCACTCAATAAAATTTTTCACTATGTCAATTTTATGTCCTTTTGGGGAAATATGGATAAGATTAATATTTTATAGTATATTGTTTAATAGAAATTTAATCACAAAACACTCTTGTATTTAATAACTGTATTATTTTTAATAGTATTTTATCTAGTAAATATGTTTGATTTTAAATATTGTTTTGTAAAAATTTAATTTTTTATCATGTAAATTTATTTTTAATATCTTGTATAGATATATTTTTAATGTATTCTTCCACAATGCATGTGTATTAATTATCTAATTAATTGATTTTCAATAAAATGATATTAAAAATATTATAAAAAGTTTAATATAAAATGATTAATGTAAAAATTATTTTTTACTGATATTTAATGGGTTAAGGATATAACATGACATTTGGGGCGAATTATAAGATTTATCTTGAAATTATTAATTTCAATGAAATGACTACCTATATAAATTTAAATTATTGATATCATATCATAATTAATTATCTATTAAATGATATAAAATTCTATAAAAATAGGAATTTATAATATTTAAATCGATACATTTTAAAATATAAATTATGACCCATTAATTGAAATTTTTTAATTTCATATTAACTATAATAATGAAGAATGTGTAAAAATATTTGATACCATTGTAAGAGTTGAAGGGGTTAAATCAGGATAAAATCTAAAATAAATGGATAAAAATATAGATAAAAATAACATATCACTATTGAATGAATTTTTTGGGACCCACACTCATATTATATTAAAATATAATTATTTTGTCTCCATTTGTAATTTAACATTATTTTATATTAATTTATTATGTTGAAAAGTCCGAAGAGTGCCCCTCCTTTCTATTATAAAAGTGAACTTCTTCATCTCATTTCTGCACATTTCAATCACATTTGTGTTGATTCAATATGAAACAACATAACCATCATTAATCCCTAAACACATTATAGAGGTCATAGTTCATAGTTAAAACCAAAAATTTGGGTCATATTTGTTAAGAAAAAGAAGGTTTCCAAATAAGAGGTATAGTTTTTATTTTATTATTTTAAATTTGTTTCTTCCCCCATATACCGAAAACCATATTCAACCACGATTAAAAAAATTAATATAGTATCTTTAATATATAGGGATTATTTTAGTGTAATTATCTATATAAATATTCACTTTTATCAAATGGAAGAAGAATTTATCATTATTGTATATGGAAAACTACTTCCTCACGAACTGACATAATTTTTTTTCCACCACCATATATAAACACTAGTTATAATTATAGAATTAATGTTTATATATTATATTCATGAAATATTTATCTATCTAAAATGATTATATATATTTTATGTTCATATAATTCCATGTATAGAAAAATGAGAATGTTGTTTGTGTGTACGTGTGGATTACCACCTCCACATAGTGATGTGATTCATTATTTATCATAAACTGACTATTTTTTAATATATAAGGATATTTAATTAATTAAATATGTATTTATATTATTAGATAATTATAGAATGATAAATTTAATCATACTTTCCTTTAATATTGATCATTGAAAAAATTGAAAGTTTTCCTTTGTAAATATGAAACCTACCATCTTCATGATTATAACATAGTTCATATCTCATAACAATATTTCATGGTGTAATTTAACATTATAGATTATGAATAAAATACGATAATTATTTAATTAATATTGTTATATTTATGGTGTATTTATGGTCACATTTACCATATACCACACACATAATCAAATTGGTACTTAGGGGTAGACAATTGTCTACAAATCCAATGTGAACTTGAATAATTAAAAAATTGTTATATCATGATAATAAATGATTTAAAATTAAAAATAAAATTGATTATGAAAATAAATTATTTGAAATACACAATGTTTTAAAACTTCATGATTACAAACAATGTATGTGATGAGTAAGAATCATGGTAGGAGACTTTCTTTCAAAACACATCTTTTAATGACCATTCTTCAATAGTTTTTACCAAATTTAGAAGGAATTTATTTTTTTATATATAAATCATGATTTTATTTTCATAAATTCATGGTGATTTAATTATATTATTATTCCTTTTTATTCTGATTCTTTTACTTTCAAATAGAAAGCAATATTTATGATGTGTGATTTTTTTATTTTAAATGTTATTTTTTAAATAAAATGGGTATTTTGATATCTGAATGTGTTGTTTCATAGGGTTATAAAATAGTTTTAATGTTTTTTATTGTTGATATGGACATTAATAATTATTTTTTGAGGTTTCATCCCAATTATAGCTCATATGTGGGCCTGATATGGCGTACATGAATTGTGTGGCTCATTATAGCTCTCTAATGAATTGGTTAATGTTAAGAAGTTGATTGTAATGGTTTTTCCAAGAATAATATTGCTACTTAATCAAATATTATCAATTATGGTTAATAAAATTTAATGTTTAGAAGTTATGGGTGATGGTGTAAATGAGAATCTATGATGGTTACTCTAATATTTACCATTATGCTTGATACACGTGTAATTTTTCCATTTCTTCCATTAATTACCTTGATGGTTATTCAAAATATCAATGTGAAAATAATATGATAGTGACCATGTTTTCACATGAATTTCAAATTTTTTATGAATCCATTGTTATTATATTTTACCATAAATATTTCTAAGGAAACTTTTAATGAAATTTTTTATTTATAGATATTGATCTTTTGGGTATGAATATTGTGATCATTTTGAACAAAAATTTTGTTATTTGAAATTATACTTTTTATCACAACATAAGGAATAATAGTTTAATTCCTTATTTTTATTTCCCTTTTTGATCTTATTGTTTTAAAAAAAATAACAATTTTAAAAAATAATTCCATATGAATTAATAATGTTTGGGAAATTTTATGAAGACATGTTTTAAATATTGATGCTTTTACATTAAAGTTTATCTTGTTTAATTTTTTATGTGAATTAATTTATGAGAAGATATGTTAATTATTTTTTGATCCCCATTATTTTATGACGTTACAAAGAAATAGTTTTAACTAATTTTCTAAAAATGTTATATTAAATTATTCTCATGACTATAGTAATAGAAATTCTATCGTAATGGCACCTGGATATGTAATTCTTATGGATGAGTCATTAATATTAGTGTAAGTGGATGATTTGGATTATGTTGAGAATGGGCGTTTTATTAATATTATAGATATAATCTTTGGATAATTATTTTAAGGATAGTCATAATATAAATGCCTCAAAACTCCCTTTATATTATCACTGTTTTGATATTTTATGGACACTAATGGTATTTTTGTGACTTTTACTCTTGAAGAGGTCATCAGTAATTACATTTCATGAAACAAAATGAAAGTAATAATATATTCGTTCAGGTTAATAAATTTCATTAATATTGAATATATTAATGATATTTGGATGATTCAATCACATTGGTTATTGTTTTTTAAGAATTATATTTTTTATAATAAATTTTTCCCATAGTTTGGGAGACAATATATCCCACATAGCGATGTAGTGAGAAATAAATAGAAAACCATAGGGGAAAAAGGGTGAATCACATAGAAGTGGCCCACAAGGGTTACTTATTAGTACGATGAATTTAGTTATAAAGAAAAATATGATGGTTAATGGGAAAATGCATTTGAGGAAGATATGTTTTATTAAATATTTAATTGTGATATTGGGAAATGATTTTCAATTACATGATTATTGTTATATCATAGGAAAATCACAATTGTTGGAATATAATATTACTAATATATAAATAATAAAATTTGATTTTATTTGAGGAATAACGTTTGATCTTAATTTTAAAAGTCTTTATGATTTTATTATGGTTTTATGGAATTTTAGTTTATTTATAGAAATTATTATCTTTTCATGGAGATTGATTGATTATAGGAAATAAATTATGGTATGAGACATTAGGAGAATATGATGTGATTTTGAAATACAAGTTAAAATTATCTTGCGAGAGAATGTCCTTAAATCATTCTAAATTTTGGGTTTAAATTAGAGTCAGATATATTTTAGGGAATTATATGGATAATTATCTACTAAATGAGAAATATTGAACATTGTTATTAATGTGGAGTATTGGATATTAAATTATATGAATATATATTCATTTGTTTAAAATATCTTATAATATTATAAAAATATTAGTTAGGGTTAGTCACTAAATATGGGAATACTAGATTTTATATGTTTTTTTTATTTTGTGATCGATATTATTTTATCCGAGTGTTTCACCCAAGAATTTCATTTTCTTGAATAATCATCATTTTAAGAAAAAGGTGAATTATAGTCTAAAATAATTAAATAATCCAAAATAAACTTTTAATATAAATATATTTCCTTATTTTTTTAGTGTATATGTAAATTTAATTCTTTAACTCTAGGAAATGGACACTGAAAAATATATTTTGTTACTTTTGATACCATGAAATAAATAGCCTTTTAACCCATCAAATATTTAGTGTTTTAAATGGTTAATATTTTCGTGTAAGTGTTGTATATAATTCTATATTAATCATTGGGGGTTATGTTTTCTCTCTTACATCCATATTTTTTCATATGGAAATGTTTAATGTGTTTTCTTTGCTTACATCTATAATTTTCTTTATCTTTAATCAAGTGTAATGTTTATTATTCATTTTTAAAATGTTGGGTTTCAAAAATGTTATATGTAGTGGAAAAACCATTTTTTCTGATCCCATTTTCAACATTCCATGGATAAAATTTTAAATTCGTGGTGTGGAGAACTTCATTTCATAAAATTTTAAAATTGAAAATTTTTGTTCAATAGCGTACAAGAAAAACAAGAACAAGCTTGAGTGGAAAATGAAATATTATTAAAATGTAACCATTATCGCCTAGATATTATATTTTAGGGTATAAATATGAATACATGATTTATTAAATAAATATAACGGGATAACACTATATGAATGTTTTGGTTTTATATCAAAATATAATGTCACAATTTTCAGTAAAATCATTTTACAATATAAACAATATTTTTTCATCGAAAGTGTTTTTCATTTAATAATATATGTCCCTATTCTAATTAATTTTTTAACATATTTGACATGTTATTTTAAAATATTAATTACATTTTTTAATTGCTTATTTAAAAATTATCATTATATGAATTTTTCTGAATTTTATAAATTATTTATTATTTCAAGGATTTGGGAAAATTTCTATTTTTAAAAACTATATTTTATTTCCATGGCCATATAATATTTTGATTTATTTTGAAAAAAATATTAGTTTAGTTTTTATTTAAAATAATATAATTATTTCCTTAAAATATATATTATACATCAATTTAATGAAATAAAAAATTATATTTAAAAATACATTTAAAAAAATCATTCTCTAGATTAATTAATAATTACATTATTTAATATTGGTAATTCTAATTATTAAGATTTTATTCTATACTTTGAAAAAGTGGGACAAAATTTACTAATGATATAATTTTGGTCAATATGAAAATTATCTTTATCAATATTTGTTGCAATGGTGAATGGTATGTTTGGTAATATAACTAAAAAATGATACTAACATTAAAATGACACAAAAACATACACAAATCATATTGGATGAGGTTAACATGACCATAATCTTCAATGCCTAAAATTTTTGACCTTTTTTGTCCACATCTATATTATTATGACCGGTAATGTTTTTATTTAAAGGAAACTCAAACATAACAGACACATGTTTTAAATAATTCTAATTTTTTTAAAAAGGTGTTTTACAGAGGACACTATTGAAAAAATATAGTATTTGAAAATAAAATTGGCTTATATTCATCATTGAAACTTCTTTTTTCATTTTTATTAAAAAAGTAATTCCTTAATATGATTTTAAAATATTGATGGTGTTATTATTTAAATAATGGACAATAGATCAAATGATATTAAAATATTGAAATAAATATATTTTTTAGATAATTGATAGGATAAAAAAAAATATATTCACATTAAATATTTTTTTATAAAATTAAATATTTTTTATAATTAAAACTATAACCATGAAATTATGAAATTTAATGTAATAAATTATATATGAATACAAAATTATAGATATTTTATAATAAATAATATTTCATTAAGTGATATAAATTTCATAAAAATGTAATATTCCAATTATTTATTATGATTTAATTTTCAACATAAAACATCTACCATTCATTATATTAATTCATTTTATAATTACTATATTAACCTACTATGTATTAAAATATGTGTTGTCATGGAAAATGTTAAAGGGGTTAAATATTTATTTAAAAGATAAGGGTAAAAATATAGTCAATATTGATCTTATTATTATTAGATGTGTTCATTTTGAGCCATCATCATAATATATAATCAATTATTATATTTTGATCCATTTTATATTAATTATAATTTTAAAATATCTTTTAATTTTGATTAGTTTGAAGAGTTCCCCTAAGCTCTCTTAAAAAGGGATTCTTTTCATCTCATTTTTCAAATAATCCAAATATATCTACCCAATTACAATAAATCAATCAATGAACTCATTATTGAGTATTTAATTTTCGTATAACACCAACCATTTTTGTCTTAATGTGTTCATAAAAGGTGGGTAACCAAAGAATTCAAACATTTGTTATCTTCTTGTTTCAATATTGCTTCTATATACACATTCCTAAACATTTTGAAAGGATGATAAAATAAAATAACCATTAAAATCTACAAACTCATGTTTTATTATATTAGATCAATGAAAAATAAAGATATATTATTTTGTCATATGGGAATAGATTTTATTGTTTGTGTGTACGTTTGAAAACTGCCTCATAAACTGATGTAATTTTAAATCCATTACAAGATACATAGAATGGTTATAATGTTTGAATTAATATTTATACCTTATATCCATGACATATTTTTGTCTCTAAAAAATTATCGTTAATTTAATTGAATTAATTTTCATTAATTTAAATTTTTTTTGTTGGTATGTACATGTTTATTAACACCTCCATGAAGTGATGTTATTCATTTTTCATAATGAAATCACATTCATGATATATATAAGTATATTTAAGGAATTAATATGCTATTAAATAAATTATTATTATTATTTTGAAATTATAAAAATTATATTACCTCATTTTCGATAATGATCATTGAAAAATGATAACTTCACTCTTGTGTATTTATGGCCTACCATCTCCATGATTATTACATAGTTCGTTTTTCATAAAAAACATTAATGGTTGTATTTTGAAGTATAATTGATGTAAAAAAATTATTATTTTTTAAGGAATATTACTCTAGTTATTGTGGATTAATGATACCTTTGACCATATTCCACATACCTACTTCATTTTGGACATATAAACCGAATAACATCAAAAAAATCCTACATGAAAATTTATAATTATGTAATTGTTTTAAAATTTTAAAATTTATATAAAAGTTGTTATACACATGAAATTTTTCTTAAAAAGGTTGATAATTAACCTCATTTTTTAAATTTAATGGTTAATAATGTATGTGAGGAGCTAGATTCAATGTAAGGTACTTTATTATAAAACCCCTCATTTAAAATTTCCACTTCTAAAACATTTTACCAATGGTGATAATAATGTATTTTTTCACATATATATAACGTAGTTATTTTTACACCATTATGATTTGTCAATTCATTAATTTTTACTACCTATTTTCTCAGTGTTTTTTAATTGAAAATTGTTTCCTTATATTGTGTGGGGTTTAATGATTTTGATTGTTATTTTTAAAAAATAATCGGTATTATGATATCAAAAAGTGTTTTTAACAAAGGATGAAAAGATTATTCAAGGGTTTTATTCATTTTATGGATTATGTAATTTTTTCCCAAGGGATGAGCCCCATTATATATCATGGGATACCCAATATATCTTATACTCTGTGTGAGCTACGTTATAGCTCATCAATGCATTGAGTAATGTTTGGAAGTTTATTTTGACGGTTATTACAAGATTAACTATTATGTTTTATCCATGAATAAATTTTATGTCTAATCTATGGTAATGTTCTGATGTTAAACATGATCTTCTTCCACAATTATATATGATTGTTAAACTATATTTCACAATAATGGTAAAGATATGATATATTGTATTGGATAATCCATTCATAACCATGATGTTTATTCCAATTTTTATAATTAAAAGTATGAAATTGTGAAAACATATCATGTTATTGGTTATCAAATAATCCATTATGTGTATTTTAAAGATAATTATTTTTAATAAAAAAATTTTAAAATTAAATTCACATATATATTTATTTCATGTGTTAAAAAATGGATTATTTTAAATATAATGTATATTTTAAAAAATGAATATTTTAATATATAGTTATAAAAATTGTTTTCTTAATTTATTTTTATGTCACTTACTCATATTTTTTCTTCTCTAATATTGTATAATGTTTTTCATAGGTTTTAATGAAGGAAAATAAAAATAAAGATATCATGTTAAAATTCATGAACATTTATCATAAAAATAAACCATGATTAAATTATAGTGTGTTTTGATTTATATCATAAGAGGATACAATGATAGCGTATACACTTTTAATAAATTGCTTTACTATATAATATGTTCTATGAATTTTCAAAAAAAATTAATCTGAACACTTCCCTTAATTTTAAGAAAATATAATTTATCTCAATGATGCTTGAATATGTTTTGATTGAGGTGGATCCGTACACGGTTAAATGAAAAAATGGTCTTAAATGGAACTTAAAAAAGTATTGATCTGATTGGATAATATTAATTCAACATTATCCTCATCATGTGGCTCTAAATGGATCTTTAGAGCCACATGAAATTAGTATTAAGCATATTTTTTAATTATTTGTGTGTTAAAAATATACGATCCTCCAATTTGTAAAATTCAGCATCGTCTCCTCTAATTCTCAAACCTCAAAATAATTTTTTTCATGATATACCACGTCAATAACATTCTATAAATTCCTCAACAAGTCCTCTTGGTTTCATTCATACTAAAATAGTTATGTAAATTTTTATAGTGTAAGAAAAAATTATTTTTCAAAATAATAAGTATGACTTTTATTTAGGTGTTTGTGATTATTTTTGTTCATAAAAAACCTTATTATAATTAATATCCCTAATGATATGATACAATTTCAACCATAAAAACATTAAATTTTTATTATATTTCTAAATAAATCATTTTATACCATATTTTAAATCCGATGGGAAATGAGAACATTACTCATTTATACTGGTGGACTACCATATTCACAATGTGATGTGTTTTGTTTTTAACCCCCACCTGAAAATAATATTAATTATGTCAAATTTATGTAATTTATATGATATTAATGATACTATTATAATTTTATAATGATCCAATATTAAATCCCTTTACATCCTTTATTTGTTGTTTATTAATGATGAAAATCGTTTTTATTCAGGGATCACCACCTCCATAATGTGATGTGATTCATTTTTAATGTACACAATCCATGTATGGTTATTATTATTTTTCTTAAAAGTGATATTTATAAAACTATTAATATTCATTATTTGATTCCACAATGACACATTTCTCCTTGGTCATCTAATGAATCATTCTTGTGGTTATGAACTAAATGTTCCAAAAATATATGATAAAAAGACAAGTTATTTAATACTTGGATATAGAATGGTAATAATTGAAATAAAATGGATAATAAAAATTTGATAATGTTCTAAATTTTTTGTAATGAAGTTAATAATAGATGGTTATTATTATATAATTAATTTATGAATATTGATATTCAGACTTTAGGTAATTAACCATCTTTAAGAGAAATACTTTTATTTTTTTATTCACATTTATTTTCCATTCATGGTAATATTTAATTTACTATTACAATATTTTTTTAATTATTCTTCAAGAGTTGATAACATTAATATTAAAAAATGTTTTCATTTTTTCACTATTATTTAAAAAATTTATCATCAACTTTTTTTGATTGGTTTATTTACTGATAATTTATAAAATTTAAAAATAATTTTTTAAATGTATAATTTTGGATATTTATTTTCTAATATCATAAAAATTAATAATATATTTGATTCAATAATATGTTTATAATTTTATTTTAAATTATTTTTATTTATTCCAACATTGTGATATTTTTTTATTTAAAATTTTTTTATAAATACATAAAAATTTATTCACATTTTTATGATGTAACTGAATGTGTAACATAAAATGGGAATGAATAAAAATTAAAATTTAGTTTAATGTTGAATTTAATTATATTTGTGTATTAAAAATTATATAGATCTTAAAATTTTTATAAGAATTATGTGTGAACTATAAATAGTTATGTTAGGGTGTGATCTATATTTCACTCTCTAATGTGTTGGGTAAAATACAAGTGTTTACCAGTAATAGATTCCTCAAAAGAGACTTCGTAATTATACAGTTAGTTGATTACAGTATAAGGATTTTGTTTGGAATTACTATCTTTTAGAAATATATAGGTTTTAAAACCTCTTTATTTTGAATTTAAATATATTTTTTTATGAAAATTAAATAATGATTTTAGAAATATTTATGAAATTATAATTTATAAAAGATTTTCTATCAGATCTCATGCTTTCCTTGATTAATTTTGATAAAAATATTATTCCATAATTCATTATTACAATGCTTTATTGAGAAGTAATTTTTGGATGTTTACATCATATATTTGTAAATTATATTTTAGATAAACAACCCTTATATAAAAATTCAATTATCTTTATTGGTTTTAATGAAATTTAAATTAATTATTTGGTTAGAATTATTTTTTTCCAATTCAATTTTTTTGACATTATTAGAATATTTTCAAAAGGGTTATGGTTTTTTTGAGATTTAAAATGGTCAATGGTAACAATTCTTCAATTAAGAGGATGTTTCAGGAATGAAAACATCATCTATACAAAAGAACTTGTTTCTGTCCAAAAAATGGACATGGAGTAGATATGTCAATATTTTATTCTTGGTGTTTGATTTTTGATGTTTATTAATAGTTTTCTAAATCTCATTAAAAATATAGCCCCACATTTTTTGGAATAAGAATCATTTTTCACATGTAATATATTTATGTGTTTTTTATGTTATTAGGAGTTATACTAGTTATCAAATGAAATTTTTAGATAACATATCAAGATAATTTGGTTTATATGAGGATATCTTTAGAGTATTATGTACATTAATTTTATAATAATTCCATGTTTTACAGATCTATTCACTAAATTAACATTGTTCTGATTTTTATGTGATTTGAGAGCCATGTTGACATTTATTCAGATAAATAGATGACTATGGTATATGTAACCGTTTTTTTTATCTTGTGAAAGTTTTATTTGAGGATGTATTATATTATATTTTATAGATATTATATTATAGTTTATGGAAAACATGGAAGTTATTTTTAGAATTATCATTGGGGTCATTATAGTTAATTGGGATTGATGATTTATTTGATTTATTTTGATAATATGTTTAATTATATAGACAAATATGGCTTTGAAAATATACATTTTGACTAATCAAATAATTTAAATTGAGAATAAATTCTCGGTCATTTGAATATTACATAAATAAGGTAAATGTATTTTATTTGATTTAATTTTATTTGAGAATTACTTGTGGATTAATAATTTAGAAGCATACATTATTTTTTATGGATGTATACTAATATTCATGATTTTGAGATGATATGTAAATTTTGGAAGAATAAGAAATTAAGACATAAATATTTTTTATCCAATTTTTTTGTAATTTATTTTATTTAGTATAAATTTCATGTTTATGTGGGAAGAATATTTGATCATATTATTATAATCATTTTATTCAAATTTTGGTATATAAAATTTTAAAAAGTTTAATTTTTTATTTATTTATTGAATGTAATAATTTTATCACCGGTTTTGATAATGATTCCTCAGATGTTAAGGTAATACATATTTGGTTAAATATGTATTTATATTGAATAATATCATAACTTGTGGTTATCATTTGATTTATATTATTTTCAATATCATTGTAGAATTACTATTTATCCTTTAAATGAAATTTCAATCTATTGTTAATTTATTTTAATGCTTCAATAGGGAAAAATTTCTCATGAATATTCATTGTGTGGACTAAGGGATATTGTATATTTTTAAATTTCATGAAACAAATTCATGTTTTTCTTATAGAATTAGAATATTTCATGTAAGTTTATTTTCTCTTTTTTCTGTTAGAGAAGGAATTAAATAACATTATCAATAAGATGATAAGTCTATATATATTTTTTACCAAACCATTATTGAAAATTTTTAGAAAACTATTTTAAAAGTATGATTTATATTACAATAAATATATGGTGTGAAATAGTTTTTTTGAAATGAAATATTTTGTATTTATAATATTTGAATTAATTGTATTTATTTGGATTAAAAGATAATTCATTGTACTTAGGTAAATTTTAATCTACTCATTGAAATTGACATTCAGTATGTTTAAAAAACTATCTATTAGAAAGAGGGTAGTATTAAAAGGACACAATTTCATTAAGGGTAGTTAATGTGACTCCCTGAAAATCGATAATTTACATTAACTGAATAATATAATATTTAGTAACATATGTTTTACAGAACACATATTGTAATGGAATGATGATCTATTATAGAGATATAATTATTTCAATAATTTCATTATAACATATACACTTCTTCGGTGGGTATTGATAGAAATAATCATTTTAAAAATTGTTTTTATAATGTTAATCATTAATAAAATTAACATTAAATAATAAAATTTTTATACATTGGATATATAAATGGATTAAAATTGAGGGAAAATATAAATATTTCACAAATATGTTTTTGGATAGCAATGTATTATTATCAGAATGCATTAAACTAAATACAATTGATAAATTACTATAATAAAATGTTTAGATTATATATTTAATAAAATTAATTAACATTCATTGGATTCTAGTTATTAGGTTGGTGATGTTGATACTGTGTTTCCATTAACCAATTTTTTTCCTCTAAAAATGGTTTTAATTCATTTTCTATAAGGATATTATGATTAATATCTATCACATCTATAAAAAATATTATACAAAAAGTATCTCAATTATTAATCCATCATGTAAAAATAATCATAAGATAAATTTTTAATATTTATCATAACATAATTATTTTTTAGGGAATAGAATAAAATATTGAATTATTATATATGATAACATTTATCATTTAATAAATGTAACATTAATGTATCATTTATTTTTTTCATCACACATAAGAATCATTTTGTTAAATATATTTCATTTAATTCCTTTAAAATTAATATTATACATAAATTTGATAAAAAAAATTATTTAGTTTTTTATTTTTTAAAAATATCAATTTTACATTAAATATAATAGAAATAAAATATATTTAAATTGTAAAAAATTATTAAACATAATATTATAGAAATGTTTCCATAATTTATTATGAATTTTAAATTTTTTAATAATTCTATATATAATTGAAACCATTATGAATAATAGCCATGGAAAAAAATTATCCCCAGAGTAATGGTTTATATATAGTAAATGTGATCATTCAATTTTTAGAGGATTATAATTTCTAAGAACCTCATATAGAAATTTTTTATAAGTTTATGATGTTTCTAATAGGATATAATATTTATTACTGTCAAATTTGGAAAAATGTTTAGAAAATATTACATATCTATTCATATGAATTAAACTATATTTCTAGAATTGTAATTTTTTACCACGTATTATTTTAACATGATAAAAATATTGATAAAAATAATACATGATTGAATATTGATAATAGAATAGAAGAATAGTAAAGTATATTTATTGTAAAATACCCATATTTTAATGGATGTTGTAACGATTGGAGATAGGTAATGACCCATGAGTACCACCTCAATGGGTTCCATGATTGTGACTCACTTTGATGGTACAAAAAACTTATTTATGTAATTCATTAACCACTACAATAATGTAGGATATAGAGATAAAATGAATCTTCTAAAATAAACACCATTTCATATTATAAAGTACATTCTTATAATCCCATAATGTATATATAAATAAAATTGACATATATAAAAGTCATTAAAGTAAATACAAAAAACAAATTTAGATCAGTGAAAAAAACAACTATTCAATGGTCCAAGCTAGTAATGTCTAGCGTGGTCCATGATTTTTTCTTATAAACCTAGAAAAAAAATTTATATATATCGTGAGAAATATGTATACTATATAGGAAAAATAAAATCCCTCATGCACATTTTTTAAGAGAATACTATTTTAACCATAAATAATTAGTATAACCAAACGACACATACATCAGTATACTAAACGAACCCATCCTCACTATGTCTCACTTGCTAAATAATGCATCCATGAATAATAATATAATATGAATCATAATTAACATAGGGTGCACTTTAAAAACATTCTCTGTGATGTTATTTTCTCACACCCCAATTTCGTACAACCTTTTGCTCCCACCTCATTTGAATAAAATCACATCACATCACATCACACATACATTGACGTTGAGTATCATGAACCTGAAGGGAATAAACATAAATCTCCTGTAATACAAGGCACAACTGCCAATATATTATATCTCCCCATATATCACATGATGACACATGTTCCATAAAATATTCATCATATCACTTGTAGACATGGACACTTTTGAGTTATGGTCATCAAAACCCATTGATATCACCATCTTGTGGAAGATGGAGTGGGAAACATTGGTAATATTTCTATATCTCCATCCACCATGATGTTGTGAAAAATACCCCATACATCATTTCTTATATCTACATAGATCTCGGCATGGGTGGTCCTCATATATAAATCACATATATTATAAACATTATAAATTTTTTTAATATCAACACAAAAAATCAGGGATTCTCTAGAGGGGTAGAAATAGAAACATCCCTCCATCCCGAACTATTATGACCATTGAGGTGGTCCCTCCCTTTAAGAATGAGGAGAGACCCCAACCATTCATTGATGAATCACGACCTCAAAAAATCATTACATGTTCCACTCCCATCTTCATTCATTTCCTCACTTAGATCACACTTTTTCTAAAGTCTCATATTTGTTCAATTATTTCTCAAAAATCATTCCATCTTCCGAAGAGTTCACAAATGCCTCTTTAATTCAAAATTTTGTGCTGATATCTTGCTTTAAATATTTATGACCCTCAATGGATTCTATTGACTAGTATTTCATGAGTTCATTTGGATTACAGGATCATGCAATGTTGGGCCCTCTCAACAAAAAAATATTATCTTTAACTTTCTATCATAGAATGACTTGTTTTTTCTTTGTCTAGATCCCCCTACACCTACAATGAGTTATGTTTTTTTTTTATTCTGGTGGACCTACGATTTTCATATTAATAGTGTAGCCCCATAAAAGGATTCTTCAGTAGGGGTTCAAGAATTATATTTCTATTTTCAGAAACCATCCATTTTTAAGATGCTAGAGAATCTTATTGGTAACTATTTATATTCCAATTGAAAAACTAGATCTGCGTGACACCAAATTTATATAATAATTTTTAGAGAATTAATTTTCTTAAGAAATATGACAGAGTATGTTTATATCACTTTTAGGAAAAATTCATCTATAATAAGTCTATAATAATTGAATTTTGTTGTGACATTTCTTCTTCGTGAAAATTTATCGACCAACAAATAGTTGATTATAGACTATTGAGTATGATCAATCTCATGAAGTGAGATCCAGGGATTTTTTGTAGTAGAATGTATTAAGAGTGAATTGTTGATGCTTATATAAAAAATTCTCATATTTTCCAAAGTAGTGATATGGAGGCATTGTTAATTATACCACATAAGGAATGGAGATGTTAATGGTAGATCTACCTCTTAGATTTACAGGGGATAATTTGGCTAAAATCAGAATGGTAAAGGATAATAAAATTTATAAGGGGAATTTATATTTCTTTTGGTCTTTTTTGTTTTTCAAATTGTCACCTCCTTTGATCACATAGTGTAAGGATGTGGAAAGTAAGCTATATATTTATTTTAATTTATTTATATTGAAGGGGAGGCTTGACCTATAAAATTCTCCAAGTATGTGAGCATGAAGAATATTTAATGAAGTACATAATTATCAATCAATGAAAAAAATATTGTTATCGTAAAAATGAATAAGTGTACTATGGCACCCTAAATACATCATTTACATCTGGAACTATGAGAATTGAAAATTAGTTTATGTGGAAATAATAGTAGAAAAAGTTATTAGTTTGATGAAGAGGGGTATATATAAAGTTAATGTTTAATAAATGTTCTAGATATTAAAAGATCAATGCTTCATAATGTTCAATGTAGAAATATAGGAATCAGACAAATATAAAATATAGCAATAATACTTCTCCATTAATGGTAGAAAAAGTGGTTCATGAGGACATGATACATTATTTTCAAAACATTTGATTAAAAAATAATCATACTAAATATTTTCTTCATAGAGTGAACAAGATATTCATAGATTTATGAATTTTGGGTGAACTCATGGGATGTAATCCAATAAAATGTTATATGAAACATTATATCAATAAAATATAAAAAACTATGAATTACAAAGAACCCCCCAACCTTATGAATCCTTTGGTCAACATATGAGCTATAAAATATAAGATATTGGAGCTAGATGTTATAATAGACCTAATTGAAGTTCCAAAATTTAGTCTTATAGTAGTGTGAAAAACACAATATAGTAATGAGAATTTCATACTGCTGTTTCTTCCCAATTCAATGGAATATATGTTTAAAAATGACATAAATATCAATATTTCAATTTTGATTTCTAATAGAATATTAAAAAGATAAATCTGAGGGTATATTTTTTAGGAGTATAATGAATGTACAAACGTGAATGATCAGATATAGACTTGTGGAATCAACATTGTGGAAAGTAATTTATAGGAGTATGTATACACTCTGGATAGGAAGGCCAATCATATTGAATAAAATATAAAGGAAAATATAGAGATGCATATAACTTTTCTACAATGGGTATTATATAGGCTCTGTTATTAAAAAATTATTATTTTTATATAATTATTTATTGATTTTTTTCTTTGTTTAATGCTCTTATGTCTTGGTATTTTGGTTCCCCCCTTATTCATAAAAAGGTTTCTAGTATTTTAATATTTAATTTTCAGCCCAAAATAGAACACAAGACCCATCCTAATGTTTCCAAATAGGGTATAAACATTTAAAATAATAATCCATTTATACAACCTAATCATGAAAAATAACCTGACACAAAATAAACAAAAAACCCCAAATCACCTTCCACTTTTAAAAAACCAATTTTCCATATTTCCATATTTCAAATCATCAAAAAATTATAACTTAAGAAACTGTATATTTATGAATTCTATATATTTTTTATAATTCTATTATCATGATTTTTATTGTATTACTTCTTTGGAAATATGAATAACCCTAAACCACATCATCCTTAATTCACAACTGAACAAACACTACTATCACACCCCTGATGTATATCAAATCTACTACCCCCCCACACCCATTATTTAAAATAACATACCCATGAATTAAATCATATTAGAAAAGATAAAATAAACATTTTTATCTACAAATATATCCCAAAAAACATATTTTTTTCATATTAGTTATAGGGGATTTCATTCAATTCCACTTCATTATTTGTGGGTGTAATAAAAAATCTATATGATCCAGGTGAATCAAATTTATTAACAAAATAAACAAGATTAAACGTTAATTTATATTGGTGGAACAAAAATTTATAACACATGGGAATAAGAACCTATTATAAATCCACAAAATATGGGATAGATAATTCCAATTTTTTAGTGATACAACCAAAAAATATAATGTAAATATAAAAATATAATTATATAAAATATTTCTATGAATTATGATACGCATGTACATTTCACTTAATAAATTTAACTATCTATGTTATAAAATACTCTCTATCATTCCAAAATATAATAAGAATAAACAATACCACATTATAAGAAAAAGAAGGAAAGAAGGAATTCATACATAGAGGAATATATATTTACAAAAATTAGTAGCAAAGAAACATGAGGTGTGCACATTGGAGTAACCCTCTTCAGGTGAACTGAAACCAATAGTAGTAATACGCATCTACTAATCCTTGGGATCAATGATTTATAATCTCCCATATTAAGAGAAATAATGATTTAATAATCATATAAATTATATTCTATTTGAAATGATTATATCATGTACTAATGGAATTTGATATGGGTCTAAATGGTATATCAAACACCAATATCAATAAATGAAATAGGAAAAATTATTTGAAATGAATATAGACATTTTACAAGTACATGGTATGATTAATAACCATTAATAGGGCATTAAAATTCATTAATATAATGATTAAAATAATTTGGATTAAAAAATAACATAAAAATGTGAAATAATTAAAATTTACTATACTTCGAAACAATGTTCATGTGTATTATTTTGTTAGTAAAAAATTGTTAAAAATAAGTCCCCACTACCATGTCATCATTAGGTCAGAATTATTTCTCATTTGTGATTCACAATTATTCCTAAATGACTCACTACTAGTAAGACACCATTTTTAAATAATGAGTCACATTTTGTGAGTCAACATTAAATAAAAGAATACACTATTTTTCAATCACATTTGGATCAAAATGTATCCCTATTTGTGAGCCATCATTAGTTTAAAATTTATCACAATTGGTGATGCACCATCATCATCTAAAAACGCCTGACTTCTCCAAGACACCTCATTCACCATAATTGTTTTTTCAAAAAATAGTGTGAAAAAAGGTTTCAGATGGTATATTTATGATATTAATTTATTTTAAATAATTTATTTTAGAATTTCATGTAATTCTTTCACATCATTAATGAAACAATTTTCTAAGAATTTTAAAAATCATTATCAATTGTTTTAAAATAGTAAGACTTATGTTTTTATATTAGATTTATAATTAAATTTTATTAAAAAATGGATTTATATTCAATGTTTTGAATATAAAAATTACATACCCATTTGAATTAATAGGTATTTTTATTAGAATTGTGTCAATAGCATTGAAAATTTATTTAAATTATATTTAATGATTAAAAATAATTTTCAAATTGTTATATAATCCTGAAAATAAATTCCTGACCATATTTCCATTGAAATAATGTATTCTATAATTAAATTTTCTTATATGTTCCACATTTTATTTTTAAACTAAAATTGTGACTCAAAAATAATTTAAAATGTGTTATAATGGTTTAGTGTAGATGGTTAATTGGGGGGGGGGGGGTTGATCTAATTGTTAATGTTAAAAACGAAACACAAACTAGTTTAATTTGTAATATTATTTATTTAAAACTCAGACTCTTTTATATGAATTTGTCAATCATTTATAACAAAATTAAATTATTTAGGTAGATTGCATTGTTTTAAATCAAAATTTCATTTATTAACAGGTTTTACACCCACCACTATTTTAAATTGGAACCTCATATGCTTTTTACCTGGAACACAATAATGCATTTTGATTGACCACTCTATAAAAAAATCTATTCCCAACCATCATCCCTATGTCAATGTTTTTCTACAGTCACTTAAATGACAAACTATAGGGATTAATGTTTATTCGAAATGTTTTATTTAAAAATTATTTTCAACTTCTAACACATTATTTTCATGTTTATTTCATATTCCACATCATTAGAATATTATATGACCATGATGATATCATATCATCAGTTACATTCATAAAATAAAATTTCTTTATTTTCAATTCAAAGCCCCTTTAAATTTCATTTCCATTGTATGTGAGGTGAAAATATCACCCTTGGATGTGGGTGCACTTGAACTTCTTTGATGTTATGTGTCTTCTTTTTCAAAACCACATCCCATGAATAGTTAATATAATGGATTTATGATATAAATATTTAAATAACTAAATAATTATAAATTTGGAAATATAATTTAATATATCTGGTTGTTCCACTCCATCCATTTGGAAATATTAAAGAGACTTGTGTATTTTTGTGGATTACCACCTTTACATAGTCAAATGATTCATTTTTCATGTTAGCTTTCAGTGAATTGATATTTTTTTATTTATTTAAAATTATAATAATTTCATGACTAATATTTTTGTTATTATAAAATATTGATACATTATATCTTTTCTACTCAACTAAATCTATTTTCACACTATGATCAGATATACTCAAAATTTATAATTTTAATTTAACAGATTCGATTATCATATAATAATAAAATAGACCTGAGTAATAATTATATGAAAATATATTATATATTATTTTTATATAAATAAAATTATGTACTTTCAAATATGGAATCCATTTATGGTTCATCCATTTATGAAATTTATTGTAATGATTATTTAAAAATCATTATATATAATGAAGTGATTTTTTTAAATTATTTCAAAATTTTCATTATTATTCATAAATGGTTCATAAGAGTTATTGTGAATTATAATTTAAATTATTTAAATGTAATAATAATGAATAGTTTCAATAATTTAAATATTGTATAATTTCAACTATTTGAAAAACTTAATAAGAAATCTTTCTTAAAATTCATGGATTGATCACCCTTCCCTCTATGACAAAAATTTCTAATTTAATGTTTTAATTTACATGTTTTATTCATCATATTTTAAAAAATAAATATTCTTCTGGTGATTTTTTGAATTGAAATGTTTTTCTACTAAGATTGAAAAATATTTGCATTTTTAGGGTGTAACTGAATGTGTTCCAACTTACAATCACGAACTCCAATTTAGTTGGGATTTACTATAAAGGTGATTTATATATATGTTTTAATTTTACCGTGGTTAGTAGTGATTTTAAATGAATTATTGGCTTAAATTAAATTAATATAATTGGTTTATACCCAGATATAAAATATGAATTCATTAGACAAAGTGATATAGTATAGTTTGGGTTAGGTCACTCTAATGACTTGTGGGGATTATCTGGCTTGGTTCTTCCTTTGTAATGATTAATAAACGATAATTTATCTAGACACTTAAATTTTACATTAATAAATTTAATTGGTTTAAAATGAAAAAAATTTATTGCATAAGAATCAAAAATTAACTCCAAATTTAATTAATGATAATTTTATTCGTCATATTTGGTGTTTGTTTTCTTCAGTTCTCATGTTGTTAATGAAAATTTCAGGACTATGAATTTTCCTTTATGGTGTAAAGATTGTTTTTGTATAGATATCTGTTGAGTTTTCTTCCATTTTTATGTATTTTATGTGTAACAAATGCTAATTATATATAAAAGAAAATATCATTTTTAGAGTTCAAGAATTTCAAATTTATTAATTGCTCAATTTTCATTATATACCACTTACGGTGATTTTTTGATCATCCCACATTTTTAAATGATTTAAAAAGGTATTAAGGATGTGTAAGTAAAATTGAAAGGTCAACGGTGGAACATCTTAAATTAATAAAACATTTAATAAATTAAATAGAAGTGAAACTAAAGATAATTAATAGGAAGAAATCTAATTTGATTGAAAATTTCCACTATATTATGTTAGAATTTTTTCATAATTTCAAAAAATATTTAAAATAAAATTATTCTCAGAATTTAACAAAGTGAATCACATTCATTAAATCCAAGAATTATTTTTTTTAGTTTTATTGCAAATTATAAAACTAGGTGTGGATATTCTGTTCAAATGAAGTCAAAGGGTATTATAATACATGTGACTTAAGTGTTGAAAATTTTTGTCAAGGAAACCTTACCATATATAATGGATTCTACTAAATAACATTAATCCTATGTATAAAAAAATTACTTCATAACCTTATTAATATTATTATACATTTATTTAAATCATTTATATTTATCAATCACATATATTTTAGTTATTTATTATTTATTTTCATCAACATGTTATACTTATCCTGATCTATTTGTAATTGTTTCATTATAGCGGGGTTAGTATTCATCATTACCCCAAATATAATCATTCTAATATCCTATATGGTAATTTAAATGAATATTTTCAATGATTAATAGTTAAATAATTTCAATCTATTCAAATTTTTTATTGTGGTATTTAAATATAAAATCTACAATGATCATGTTTCAATGATAATTAATGAACATCTATTGGGTTCATAATTAAATAGATAGTAAGAATAATACCACTCTAGAAAAAAAAATATTTTATTCATTTTATAATATATTTTAGTGGTTATATTCTAATAGAAATCCATAATTTTGATTTAAGTTATTATTGAAGAATGTGATTAGAACGACCCAGACAAAAACATAACATAGTTCAGTGATTTTATGATAATAGATGTTGTTTCCTTTTAGAATAACATAATTTTTATAGAATAATAATGTAAAAACTAGATTTTCTTTAGGCCCTTCCTTTTGGAATATATAGTGTTGAGGTGTTCTGGGTGCTATCAGTGTATCATTTTAATTACTGTCCAATTTTCCAGTATTTACATCAATATGTCAGTGTGTCCTTATGTCAGTGCATTAGCACGACAGTGTGTCAGTATGTCAGTGACTTATAAATTTAGCGTATCAATGAGTTAGTGGAATTAAGATCAGTGAGATAGAGGAATTGACATCATTGAGTAAGGTGTGTTTTCATTAGTGAGTCAGGGGAGTCAGCATCGTTTAGTAAGGGGTGTCGACATCAGTGAGTCAGGGGCATCGACATCGGTGAGTCAAGGGTGTCAGCATCGGTAGATCAAGGCATCGGTACATCAGTGAATTAGTATGTCAGGGCATCATTAGGTCAGTGTGTCAGTAGGTCGTTGTGTCACTAGGCCATGGCGTCTGTAGATCATCATCAGTATCTTAGTGTCAGTGACTCACCCATCTGTGACTCAATTCCATTTTTCCATGTTTTCCCTATTTCTCCCCATTACGTGTTTTTCTCCATTTAAATTTAATCTATTATTTGAGAAACATTATCTAGTATATCTCCATTATTTTTAAGGTAATTATTAAATCAAAATTATTTAAAATGTTTCAAACCACCAAGACATATGGTAAAGCCACAATTAGTATTTTATGTACTTTGAAATGGTCTCCCTGATTTTTGGATCTAGCTTTTTATTAAGTCAAGATCCTATATTTCTTCTTCCTTTTCGTTTCTCTTGGTATTCCTTGAGAATTTCTTCTAATATGTGATGTGAAAACTTGCTGGATCCCTTCTCAATCAACCATGGAGCTCTTCCTGCAAGTCTCTCTATCCCATGTTCTTGGTGTAAGAATGAACTTCAACCATGGATCATCCAAGTAGAGATTTTATTTTTATTCTCTATAATTTTCCATCTTACAAGGTGGGTATATTAACTCTTCCTTGTGTATAATGGCAATATAACATTCTTGTAAGTATAATTAAACAAGAATTTAATAAGACCAAAAAATAACCCATGTAAATAAAATAATGGGAATGGTGTCTTTTGATGTAGTCACCTATTTTATTTTGTTATCTTTAGTTCTATAATGGTTGTTGTGGCTGTATGGATTCTGAAAATCATGACTATTGGTGGCCTTTTCATATGCACTAGTGGTGTTTCGTTTTTATGTTTTGATATTAAAATATAACATAAAATCATATTGATCATATACACTTAATTAAATAAATGGATTCACAAGGATCAATCCTATTATGTTATAACCCTGGTTATTATAATATAGAAATCAATGAACCAATTTTAGTTAAATATGAATATTCTTTTATTAATGGTTGTGGTTATGTGCAGTGTTTCCTTGTTAGGGTTTTGTGGGCTCAATATGTTTGGAGGTACATGGGATGTGTTTGTGTCTCAGTTCTAGGGATTAATTGATTTTGGAATGGATAAATTTATAGTAATTGGGGGCATCCTTTTTGTGTTGTGTCTCAGACTTAATGGAAGAATGATTGTGAATTGTATGAATGTTTAGGTAGTAGAACCACTGTAATGTTGTGTAGTGGTCATGAGAAGATGCCGACCAGTGTGACTATGGTATTGTTGTGGACTTGTTGTGTAGTTGGACTGTATAGGGGTTATGTTTGGGATTCAGGGCTACATGGCTGGGTTGTGAGAGATGTAATGGGCTAGAATACATTAAATAATGATTGATCATAGTATTTGAACGAGGATGTGCAGTGGGTCTACAAGTCTAGTTTTTATTGCAGTTGTGTAGTGATACTTTAGTTTGGTTTTATTAGTTACATGGAATGGTTACAGTGTTTAGTTTCCCGATAGTTATGGAATAAATAAAATTTAATCCTCCCATAAATAAATAAATGGAAATTGAACAAGAAGGGGTTGGGTTTATTCTAAGGCATAGGTTGTTGTGTGGTTGTGTAAGTAGGGGTAGCATCAAAAGTGTTTCTGGGAGGATTTATAGTTAATTTGTGTGGAACACATAGGTTGGGGTTTAGTGTTATAATACCTATATATATATATTAGTTCATTGTGATTTCAATTTGAATGCCACTATTGTTGAGTACTATGTGATGAATGCATTCATTTCATGATAGATGGTGTATTTCCTAATATCCCAGTGGGAGGATGGAATTATGGTTACTAATTTTTTTCATCGCACCCTCTTCTAGATCATGCCACTTGGGTGATTCTGGGAAGGCTGTAATGGATTGAGGCATACCATAGTGCAAGAGACATTTGGTAAAGGTTTGTTTTAGATGAGAGGTTTAGGTGTTTGGGGCCTGGTATTATTTTACATGTATCATTAGGATGAGGCATGTGTGTCTTCGGGCATGGTGGTGGTTGTTCTTGCCAATGTTTCTTCAAGCATGGTGGTAGTTGCTATAGCCCAGGTGTCTATAAGCATGGTTGTGTGTGGTTTGAGGCCCAGGTGTGTGTAGGAATATTTCAGTAGTGGGACTTCATGTTGGAAGTGTACCAGTTTCAATACTTCCAATCATTAGGAATGAGTCGTTAACTAGTAGAGAAGTGGTGTGGGGTACCCAAATGTTGATGCTCATAAATTATTACATTATGTGACATATGTTACATGGGTGAGTGTTTCTTGGTGAGATTGGGCTTGTTTGAATTCCTTGGTAGGTGCTTCAGGTTCTACAATGTTCTCCCATGGGTTTTAGTATGTTCCCTCACTTATGAATGGGTAACATTTGTTTCCCTATTAAGTATACTTGAACGCTCACCCTATGTATGTAAAATTATTTTAATTTTTCAAATAGTACATTGGGTACCATGATAGATATTACTAGCTCAGGCTTGGGGATTGTTTCGGTAGAATCTTAGTTTCCTTTCTATTGGTACATTACCTGGGAGTTTTTCCTGAGTATGTATCAGTTAAACATTTGAACATGCATGTGGGAACAAATTTCTTGTTTCAAATTTATATTTAGTGATTGGGGATTCTAGGAATTACCATATTTTATCTTGATCATGTTCCATAGTAAAGATAAACCCTTCCATTTGTGTAATATTTTATACCATTTGTGCTAGTCACCACTCTAGGGCCTACTGAATGCGGGACACAAGGGTCATTATCTCTCCTTTATCATGAGTAAGGAAGGGAAGGAGATATTTTTTTCACTTCCATCATCTCAAATATGGCGGGTCATGGTTGAATGATATTAGTGCTTATGGTTGTGAGATATGTCAGAGTTTAGGGTTAGTCACAGTGAGGATTTCATTGGATGGTGGGGAAACAATGTTAGTCAATCCTAGTTCTTGATATATGTCATGGAAGACCAACAAGGACATGGTATTTTAGGTCCCTCTTGATCCTAAGAAATGACTCTAGACCAACTAAACGACCCTTTGGGGATATAATTGTAATAGGGTAGAGAACAAAGGAAATGTACACGAATCATAATGACATGTGTTCTTGTGAGTATTTTGTGTTTTCTGAATTGAAATAAAAATAATTAAAACAAAAATCGTAATGGAATTTCCACACAACTCAAGCATAGGAGTTTCTTTTTTTTCATTTAAATATATTGAACATAAAAATCATCCACAAGTGTTAAGAGGAGTAGAGTCCCATCATGATGATATGGTTGACCAATGTAGGGAGGATTTAGAGTAGGAGGACGACCAGTGGCAGAAGATGCTTCGTGCCATATAGTGGCTGACCCTAAGAAAGTGTGAGGAAAACGTCTCCGACATGGAGATGGAGAGTTGGCTCAAGGAGCTGGTGATCTCTTCTATATTTATCTGAGATATGATAGAGTACTGGGTTCCTCTAGAATTGTTCTAGATGCAAGGATCTCAATAACAATGGTGGATGCTTTACCTCAGGGATAAGAATTAAATTTAAGATTCGTATATGGACACCAAGATGGAGTTCCTGGCGGAATTCATTTCAACCACTATTTTGTCTCATATGTGTTAGTAGATTCTCTCCCTCTAATAAGGGAGTATGAAGTTGATTGAACTAGGGATAAAGTTCATGGATCACCTACATTTTCTTCCAGACCACATTACGAATGAGGAGTCACGGGAAAGGCACATAGAAGATGCACTTTGAAATTCTCTTCAGTATGTTGTTAATAACTTCTATATAACAATGTACAAGGAGTTTCATAAGAATGATGATGTAGTAGAGAGGATAAAAACATTGGTATGTGTGTCGCCATAGTGGATCTAGCCGATTTTTTCAAAGGTGAAGGCCTTAAGCAGCAGGTACCCATCGTCATGGCCTTCCATGTTACGGCTAGGGGGAGTAGGCCTCAACAGTTCCAGTTCTAATCTCCTGGTTCTCACCTTTTTCCACTGGTCCTAGGTATAATATTCTTTATCTAGGTTATCCATCATTATCTTTGTAATTATTTCCATGTCTAAGTATTGTATCGTGGGGTGGGCAGGTTTAGCTCCTACCTCAAATGAAACTGTTTCAAACCAGGCCCTTCTAGCAGAAGGGGCTATGAGATCCCACTCCATCAAGGGTGGATAGTGCCAGAGGATGCTAACATTTGGTTACATAGTAGGGACCTTAACCAGGGTGTGGTTGGGGTAGTGATAGATAGTTGAGGGGTAATGGGGTTGTGTGTGTGCAGTTTCAAGCTATAGTGGAAGCAGTTATTGAGTGGCCAAAAGATGTTTGAGGTATTATCAGTTAATGTAGTACATTATATTGTGCCTTGTTTGATTCAATAAATTCAAAATCCTTTATTGAACACAGTCTATCCCATGAATTTGGTGTAGACTTAGAGATATTTTGCATTCCCACGGTGTTGAGTACACTTTTTGGAGTCCAGACCAGCCTGTTTGATGTTATTTTCTAGAATGTATACTGATGTTTGGGCTACCTCAGAATAGTGGGTATCTTATTCTACTATAGATGAAGTCATATGATTTCAAACTGTGCAATGAATGGATTTTTTCTATGGGAGATGTAATCAAATGCTTCTCGAAAATGGTCTTCTTCTCAGATATGGGAGACAAACGTGCAGCTATCATTGCAGTGCAAAGTATGCAGGAGGAAAACCATCATGTGGTGCCCCTTCTTTCATTTTATGCATATTAATCAGTGGAATCAGTATAATTAGAGATGCTGGAAGATCTAGATATTTTCAGTGAGTTACTATATGTCATCCCCGATGTGTATGTGACACTACCCTCTCAACGTGATGTGGAGTTCAGGATAGACTTACAACCTGGTGCATGTCCAATTTTAATGGCTCCATATCGGATGGGGCCTTCTGTGTTATGGGAGTTAGGGATTTATGTAGCTGACATGATGACTAAGGGTGTTATTTGACCAATTTTGTCCCTATTGGGTTCTCTAGTCATTTTCACGAAGAAGGAAGATGGTTGTATCAGGCTGTACATAGAATATCAGATACTGAATCTGATGACAGTCAAAAACCCTTACACCCACCTGAGGATGGATTTATTTTTTGAATTGTTTAAGGGAGTAGGTTGGTGCTCTAAGATCGACCTGAATTCTAAATATCACTAGTTGAAGGCGATGGATGGTTAAATCCTGAAGAATTTTACATGGTGAAGGTACGGGAACTTTGAGTTCATGGTCATGCCATTTGGCATTACGATGGAATAATATGTGTTCATGAGACACATAAACTATATTTTCCATGAGTATCTAGACTGGTTGGGGACATGTTTTTCTATGAAATCCTAATCAAATCATAGTTAGAGGAGGATCACGCCGATCATATAATGACATTTTTGGAGTCCATCTGACCCCACCAACACTACATGAATTATTCCATGTCAATGTTCTGGACCTAAGAGGTTCACTTACATAGACCCGTGGTGTTCCATTAGGGAATATTAGTGGACCCATCAATGTTCAATGTTGTTATTTCTTGGGATGTTCCAAAGAATGTGGCTAAAGAGAGTAGATTACTAGGTTTAGAAGGCTATTATCAGAGGTTTATTCCCAACATATCTAGAATCGTTGATATGTGGATTTCATTGACTATGTTATAAAAAGACTTCATGTGGAGTGAAAAGTGCAATACAGCTTTCAGTTTCATAAAAGGGAAGCTGGTAAATGTCCTAGTGCTTAGGCTTCTAGAAATATGGGTAATGTTAAATGTGTTATGTGATTATTCTGGTCGTGGCTTGGGGTTTGTGCAAATACACAAGTGGGAATAATCTCTTATGGGTGTAGGTAGTTACTTCCCCACGAATATATCTATTCCACCCATGGCCATGAGCTTCCATCTTTTGAGTTCTCTCTAGTTTTGCGGAAACATTACTTCATCAGATAACAAGTTTTAGTCATTTTAGATCACAACATATTATGGTATGTCTTCTATTAGTAAGACATGAACATGAGGTAGTAGAGGTGGATGGGGTTCTTCAGGAACATGACTTTGAGATATCCTAAAACTCATGAAATTGTAAGGTGGTTACAATTTCCATGAGAATTAATTCACAAAAGGATGTATTTTGGGAGTCTGTAGATGCTTGGAAGGCAATGGAGGAGTTGGATGCATTACATCAAGTATTGAGAGCAGAGGATGATAGAGGCTATCTATTTCAGATGATAGAGCATTCATCCTTGGAATGGTAGGTTGAAGAGTCTCATTGGGGAGTCGCGGAGGCTGCAGTGATGTTTGATCACGTTATTGAGGGTGATTCTTCAGAGGGATGGTCGACAGATAGTCCGAAATAGTTGTTGTTCTGTGGGAAGTAGTTTTTCATGGTGGTGATGCATGAGGGAGTTATCTGTGAGATCCATTACATACCCTTAGAGATATATCAATGATTCAAAATTATGTACTGGGGTTTTAGAGTTCAATTGTTGGGTCCTGGAGTAAAGAAGGTAGTGGCATAGATTGAGGCACGTTTTATAGTGTGTTAGTAGGTAATGTCTAAACACAATGTTTCTGGAAGTATATTGAAGCCCTTATAAATTCTTGAGTTGTAGTGGGTTAACATTTAGATGGATTTTGTCATAGAACTATCTAGGGAAAAGGGATTTTGTGATTACATTAGGTTAGCGGTCGATCGGTTGACGAAGTTGGCTCAATTATTAGTTCTTAAAAAGATGAGCACAGTAGATTCTTTAGCACATAAGTATGTGGGTGAAGTCATACGACTGCACAGAGTTCCAAGATCCATCATTTTAGACTAGGATACATTCATTAATTCATGAAATGAATTGGATTAAAACATTCTTTTGTCACACATTAATGCCATAGAACCTTTTTCCACCCTCTAACTAATGGGAAGAAAGAGAGGACCATCTAGACGATGGAGGATAAACTACGACCATCTGTTTTGGACTATGGAGGATTATGGGTAGGACACTTTCCCAAGGTGTATTTTTCCTAAAAAAAAGATATCACTCTATAATTCTCATATCGTCATTTTCAGACTTGTAAAGAATATTGTGTGTTCACCCATGTGCTGGACATATGTTGGGTAGGAAGGTGTTCATAGCCAAAAAGTTGTGCATAGAAAGATAGAGAATGTTCAACTTGTGTGTGAAAGGATGAAGAAATATTAAGATTGAAATAATTCATACTTTGTTCATTGGAGGAGAACCATGGAGTTCAAGGTTAGGGACCCCGTGTTCTTAATGTTCTCCCATTGGCATTGAAAACAGAAGTTTGAAAGGGGGTGAAATATTTATCCCAGGTTCATTAGACCTTTCAACTTGTTGGGGTACACTTAAATGTGGAGTATTTTCTAAAATTTAAACTATTAATGGAAAGGATCCAAAATTTCTTTCATGTCTCTCAAATCCATCAGTGTCTACATGATGACTCCCATGTATTAGACTAGGTATAGTTTGATATTGAGAATGATGTTGCATTTGAGGAGTGTCTGGTGAGAATCGTTGATCATAAGGAGAAGGACATTTAGTGATGGACCATTCCTAAGGTTTCTGTGTTATGAGGCCATGGTGGCCATGAGGAGTGAATGAGGGAATCAAAGGCACATATTAATACCAAGTACCTATAGTTATTTTTAGTTTAGATCATCGGTTTTCTTTGTGCCTAGCTTGTGATGTAATGATTGACCTCACTTGTTATATGATAAGTTTATTCCCTATTGATTATTTTTTGTGAGAATTATTTACTATGGGGATGGGATTACCTTATCCATAATCAAGATTCATTTATGTGGATGTGATTTGACTCTGTGTGGAATAATCATTGCGACCCAAAGTAGATTGTATCTTGACAAGGGGGAGGAGCACCCTGATCCATGTTTCTAGATATGGTGATCATTGGAGATTGTGTGTTTTTTAGGGATGTGGATACTAAGTTTCTTTTCATTTTTCCATGAGATAAATTTCAAGGATGTGTTCTTGTATGTTGAGGTTTTCACTCTAGCTCATGAATAATTTACTGTGGTTTACTCTTGAGAAGTTTCTTGATATATTGTTATCCAGACATCATTTTCTTCTGGGTTATTTTTGAAATTATCACGGAAAGGATTAGTTTGAATGGATTTTGATGTAATAACTAATGTTTTCTCTAGGACCTTCCTTTGTGAAAATATAGTTTTGAGGTGATTTGGGAGATGTTAGTGGCTAACATCACGAGTTTTCCAAATTTCCAGTTTTTCTATTTCCATGTTAGGGTGTCAGCATGTCATTTCTCTAGCATGCCAGTGTCTCGGCATGTCAGTTCATCAGTGCATGATGAGCATCAGCATCAGTGAGTCTAAGGATTTGGGAACTGTGATTTATTCGTGTTGGAATTGGTGAGTCTTGGTCGTTGTCATCAATGAATCATTAGCGTCATCATCAGTGAGTCATGGGAATTAACATCTATGAGTCAGGGGAATCAACATCATTGAGTTGTGGGCACCAACATTTGTAGGTTATGGCATCAATATGTCTAGGAATCAGTAGGTCAGGGAGTTGGTAGGTCAGGGTGTTTCTAGGTGAGGGTATTTGTAGGTCATTACAAGTTATTCCAATTTTAGCCCTATTATGTGACTTTCACTGTTTAATGTTAATTTATCAACTCAATTCAATTCTCTATTCAATCCCCACAATTTCTAATTGGAATTATTAATTCGCAAATAATTTCAATGTGTGAAACTAATAAGCTATGTCGTGAAGTAACATTCCAAATTTTTAGTACTTCGAAATGGTCTCCTTTCTTAGGATCTAGATACTAATTAAGATGAGATCCTCTATTTCATCATCCATTTTGTTTCCCTTGTTTATCTTATAGACTTTCTACAAAGATGGTTGATTCTCCCATGCTAGATCCCTTCCCCGCTTAGCCTTGTATCTTTTCCTGGAAGTCACACCATCACCTATTCATGGTAAAAGATGGAACATTGTTCATTGATTATCCATGGAGGGATTTTCTATTTCTTCTCATTAATTTTGATTCATTCAGGTTGGATATATTAATGTCTCTTGTATAGAGAAATGTGATACTCATCTAAAACTAGAATTAAACGAGAATTTAATATGATCAAAAGATAACTTGCATATATAAAATAATGGGTTGGGTGTGGTTTGATGTAGTCGTCTGTTTGATTTTATTATATTTGGTTCTCTTATTTGTGTTGTGGATATATGGATTCTGAAAATCATCACTTTTTGTCTCCTGTTCTTATGAACTTCTGGTGTTTGGTTGTTATTTTTTGATATACACATATAACATGAAATATTATTAATCACATACAATTGGATAATTAAATGGATACCCCAAGATCAAACCTATTGTGTGATAAACATGGTTATATTCAAGTGGAAATTATAGAACCCATGAATGATAAATATGAATATGTGTATTTTGGTGGTTGTGTTTATGTGATGTTTTTCTTCATCTGTGTTATGTGGGCTCAGAATGTGGGGTGGTATAGGGGGTGTGTTAGAGTCTCATTCCAAGAGACTGATTTATTACAGAATGGATAATATAGTGGGTCGTGGGACCATCCTTTGTGTGTTCATATCTCAATATGAGAGATTTATTGATTGTATATTGGATTAACATAGAGGAAGATAAACAAACATTATGTTGTTTTTTGGTTGTGATGTGATGTTGAGTAGTGGCACTGTGGTGTGGATGTGGAATCATTATGCAGTGGGACTACATTGGGATTTTGTTCGGGTAGTGGGAATGTTGGGATGGGTTTCATGTGAAGGAATGTAGGAACCCTTGGATTGAGGTATGTTACCAATTTTTAAGCCTTTTTATTTGGAAAATGTTTTAGAGGTTAGTTTGGATGAGTTAGGGAGAGTTTGGTAAGGTTTTGGATAACATTGGAGGCTGTTTTATGGTAGCACATTTTGGAGAAATCGTGCGAGCTCAAGCATGTGGGAATTGGGGTTTGAATTGATGGATCAATGTTTTCCAAACCATGTGAGGTGGGAAATGTGTGGTTACCCTTTGAGGCAAAAGAAAATTCATGGTTTTTCTAACCTTGCGATCTATCCATGTGGCTAGTAATTTTTTTTATCTGAGATTAGTCAGGATTTCCTGACCTCCTATAAAGGGCTAAGGGTTCTCTCCCACTCATTTTGGAAGAACATATAATGGTATTAAAGTTTTTTTGAGCTGATTATTCTCATAAAAGGATCAATATAGTGGTTTTAGTTGAATGTTTTCCCAGAATGGGGTGCAGTAACATGTGGGTAGATTTCACCAGAACCCTAACGGTTGGTGGCTTCTCTCTCGACTCCACATTATTAGAACAAGATGAATTGTTCAAATTAATTTTTTCATTTAAATTAATTGTAATTTTTGTTTTGTGAAATTGATTATAAATCCCTTTGGTAATATTTTGGTGATATTTAGGGAAAATGGGTTTTTGTAGTGTAATGTTCTTATGGTTTTTTTGTAAATGTAGATTTTAAAATAAATTTATAATGAAGATTCTTGAAAGTGGATGATGAAAATGGTTTTCAATAAATAGGTAGTTTCATGAAATTTTGTGATCATAGAAAAGGATTTAAGGGTTATTCAAATAAATGTGTAAATAGTGTAATGAAGGGACACTATCAAGGATAGGTGTGCATGAAGTACCACATGATTTGGAATGTAGTAAATAGTTTTGAGTTCGAAGTTACACTGTTTTTGTTTCCTTATGGTGTGTTTCTATGAAAGATCATTTTTTCTAATGTGAAAGGGTTAAATGAATTATGACATGGTTGGATAGGTTTATGTTGTGTTACAGGCATTTGGGAGAAAATGACATGTTGAAAGTGTGATTTGATTGTTGTAATTTGTTACACTATTTAATGTTTTAAATAAAATAAATTATATGAATATTCTAGTAGTTTTATCCTAGTGGGGTGTATGGGGATGTAATTTGGGGAAATCCTAATGAGTGTTTGTACTGAACCCCTTCTTAGGATCTTTGGTGCTTTAAGAGATTTTGTATTCTGGGACACAACTATGGGAAAATAATATGATTTTGCTAGCATATTGGCATGATGCCTTGGTAGTGTGGTGTTTCATGGATCATCGAGCATGGTGTGGAGATATGGATGGAGTCCTAGTTCTTTTAATGTCTTGTTGTTTAGACATCCTCTTATTACTCTGATGGTTTTATTATGGTGGTTTGGTTGGATTTTTATTTCATCAAGGTATGGATGTGTTTGTTCATTTAGATGGATCTTGGTAATCTATCAGTTTGGTTTCTTTATGACATGACTCATATAGCCTTATTGGACATGGAATTTTTTATAGGTTAATTTTATCTTAAGGGAAACCGGTTCCAAAAGGCTTCCTAAAGACCATGGAATTTATCATCTGCCTTTAGTGCCCCGGTAATGACACATAAGTCCAAGTAGCATTACTCCACCCTCTCAATCCCGTGGGAAGGTGAAGTATGTTACAAGTGGTATATATTTCATTGTTCCATTTCTTTCATGTGAGAGCAATTGTTTTCTCATTTGGTGTTCATTTTTGGACATGGTGTTGACATTCTTTCTTGTTATATTCCTTGATATGGGATTTTAGAAAGGCATCAGAATGTCTAAAAATGGTATGTATAGCATTAAAGGAAGAAGCTAATTATTTTATACTAAACATTATGTTATCAGGGTATTGTGTACTTAAATGTTTTGAAGGCATTTATAGGCATTATAAATCTTAATTTTTTGGGTGTAGCCAATGAGATGAACATGAAATGCTTGTTGGAAATGACTTCCTACTAGGATTTATATTTTATTAGGGTATAATAATATATGGTTTGATACAATGGAATGTATTTGAAAAAATATATCTGAGTTGGGAATCCAAATGAATGTATTTGAATCATCTAAAGTCGTGGTATTTTGAAAATGGGTTGATTTTTAAAACATGGTTGATTTTTCAGAATAGTGAAGTATGGGAAATGCGAACATGTGGAATGATTGGTATTGATATTGGTTATGTAATTGAATTTTAAAATAGTATACCCATTATTATAAAGGTAGTGAGAGTTATGGATGTTTTTGTGTTAATAGAAATTGCACCGAGTACGTGAAATAGAGACTAATCGGAGGATGATGGTGAAAATGTGATTGCGCCGGAGCCCCAGGTGAACGAGTAGCTCGTGTAGAGTGTAGTGAAAGATTTACAAGTTATAGAATGTGTGAATAATGTTGATAAACCAAATTATGTTTTCATGCAGTTCAGTTTCAAATAAAAAACCCACGTATGATTTGGGGTGATTCAGAGACAAAAAAGGATGAAGCATGGTTGAGGATAATGAATAAGATAGTTAACATTTTGGGAACATCGACAAACCTAAATGTAAAATTATACAAAAATATATTGGATGATCTTTCCCTTTAGTGGTGAGAAATGGTGTTACATGATTTGACAGACAAAGGAGTGACCTGGGAGAGGTTTGAGGAACTATTTAACAAAACATTCTACCCTCATATGTTCATCACTCATCGTACAATGTATTTCATTAGTTTGATTAAATGGAACACTATGATAACTAAATATGATAACACGTAAATTAAATTACTGTGATTTTCACCTAATGTGGTGGGCAGTAAATCATTAAAGAAACTAATTTTTGAATTTGTGTTGAGGTAGGAAATTCATTTGAAGATATAATTAATGTGTATTAATGATTGCATAGAAATGGTGAACAGAGCTACAATGTCCTTATACGACCATTTGGGTGCTAATGGTGGGTGAAGCATATTGGTACCTAGGGAAAATATTGATAACTCCATCGCTCAGTTGAGGAAGAAGAGGGACACTTATTTCCACTATGGAAGTATGGCTTAGAATCTAATGGTCAGATCAATGAATCGTACATCGATGTGTCAGAGTAAGCTCAGATGTTTGCAATGTGGCTAAACGAGCCAAATCAAGTGGGATTTTATGAAACAACCTCCATCACGGAAAACTAGTAAGAAGATGGGGAATGAGTAGCATTATTGTTAGAATTCATTGAGGTCGGGTGTCTATGACACTCTTTAGGGGTCACAAGGATTTGATGACTTGATGGGAAAGGGGTAGCATCATGCCCCTCGTCAGTAGAGCATAATGGGTCATGGGGATTCCTGAGATATGCCGACGCATCAACATTGAAATAAAGAGACAAGTGTGGAATGTATGTAGTTATTTTTAACTGAGCAGGCATGAATGGAAGATCATTCATGACAATCCATGGTGGTAGGTACTATTAATTTAAATTCCAAATTAATGAAATCTTTTTCTGATACATGTGTTTCACAATATTTTCTTGCTTCCTTCAACGTTGATTAGTCGAGATTATATGTGGAAATTATTCCCTCTATTTCAATACTACAAACTCTTTAAGGTCAAAGAGAGTGTTGAGCCTTCACATTTTGAGCGTGTTGCTTAGTTTTGGATGGTATTGAATTAATGTGGTATTTCTCAGTACTTGAGAAAAATTCTTATGATATAATATTTTGAATGGATTGGTTAGTGATGTTTATGTCCCACATCAAATAATCTGTGTGAATGATTTGTTTTGTGATAGAGGACAGTGTTAGGCATCTCTTTAGAGGGGAGAAGAATGAATAGGTGGCTTCAATGGATTTGTTGGCACTAGCTATTAGAAAGATCTTGAATCAGTTTGTGTATTTTACATTGTAATGGGAGTATGGTATTGAGAAGAGTAATAATTTAGAAGTTTTGAATCAATTTATAGATGTTATTCCCAAAGAATTATCATGGTTGGCAGGGACCAGTCCAATAACACATCCAAATTACCTTATGGAACCTTATTAATTGCATGAATTAAATTAGTATTCAGAAGTGTTAGAAAAAAAGTTTTCATCTTTCCAACCTTGTCTCCATGGGTTTTTCCCATTTTATTTTTCATAAAAAGGAAGATAAAACTTTGCAGATCCGTGTTGATTATCGTAGATATAATTAGGTTATGATAATGAACCGATATCCACTTACACACATTGATGATTTATTTGACCAACTGAGGGGATATTTTTGGTTTTCTAAAATTGACATGAGGGCATGGTATCATCAATTGCTGGTTAGAAAGGACAACATCCCAAAAATAGCTTTCAGAAGTAGATTTGACTCTTATGAGTTATTGTTTATGCCAATTGATCTAATGAATTCATCATAGCTGTTTTTGTAATTTATGAATCAAATAATAAAAAGATACCTGGATTTATTTTTAGTGGTATTTTTTGATGATATATGAGGGTATTTGAGGTTAAGGATAGAACATGAGAAGCACCTGCTGATAGTGTTGGGGATCATTAGGGATCATGGGGTGTATATCATATGGTCAAAGAGTGAATTTCAAATACAAGATGGTCATTTACTTGGAAATTATATTTCATAAAAGGGTGTTTTCATTGATCCAAAAAAGATAGAGGTCGTTATCTCCAAGAATCTTCCAATGAACATTTTAGAGAAACATATCATCCTTGGTCTAACTGGATATTATCGATGTTGTGTTCGTGATTTCTCACGGTTGGCTTCATCAATGAAATATTTTAAAACAAATAATATACCTTTCCATTTGTATGAGAAATGTAATAAATTCATTGATGATCTAAATAGAATCCTCACATCAGTAACAATCAGGGGTTTTCCATGACAAGAGAAAGGGCATGTGGTGTGTTGGGACACATGAGGATTATGGTTGGGATGTGTTCTCATGAAATGGGTCATGTGGTGTAATATGGCTCATAGAAGTTGAGGATTAATGAGTATAACTACCCATCACATGATTTATATTTTTCCGTAGTGGTTCATGGTTAAAAAATGTAGCTTCATTATCCCTTTGGCGAGAAATTCATAGTGTTTACTGATCAAAAGAACATAAAACATATTTTCTCACAAACATATTTTAACATTAGAAATTTAGATGGTTTAAATATATTGAGACGTTTGATTTTGACTTAATGTAAACACATGGTAAGGGAACTTAAGAGGTGGGTTCATTATTAATAAAATCATATGCTCAGGTACTAAAACTGGCATCAGATTAGTGGCAGTTCATGTCGGTCATAACTGATAAGCTATTGGACTGTGAGGACCAGGGTGCAAGAGTTTTCTTCATTGTATTTTTGTTGGATCCAATATAGGTTGGTTTGGTAAAAGAGGCACAAGAATGTGATTCTGAATCTGTGGCGTTGAGGTCAGAACTCAATTGTGGGGATACCATTGAGAGATAGTAGAAGAATGGAAATTTAGTCTAGTGTTTTAAAAATTAGATGGGGATACTAGTGGATTGTTAGTTGGAACATCTCTAGTATTATCATCATTCCAGGTGTTATGTACATTTTGGAATTTATAAAATTTAAAAGGCATCGAATGCGCAGTTTTGGTGGGTCAGCATGGAAAGGTATGTGGCCAGGTTTGTTTTGAGATACATGACTTATCTGCAAGTCAAGGAAGAGAATTAGCGGCCAAGTGAAATTTTGTGGTCATTAACTATCCTAGCATGGAAATGGGAAAAAATTTTATTGGATTTCTTGAAGGGTCTTCTAATATTGGACATGAATCTTGATGCCATATGTGTGATTATGGATTGGCTCATAAAGTTGTCCCATTTAATCCTGATTCGTGAATCCCATATAGTGGAGGATCTATCCAAAATAAATATATGGGATCTGGTAAAGAGGAATGGTGTTACGATGTCAATTATATCAGATAGAGACCTAATGTTCACATCACATGTTTTGAAATCCATGTATCAAACCCTTGGGATATAGTTGATGATGTGCACGACATATCATCCTCAAACAGATGGCCAATACTATAGGATGATAAAAACATTAGAGGATATTCTAAGGGATTCTGTGATGGAATTTGGTGATTCATTGGAGGAGAACATACTTTTTTTAGTGTTCAACTATAATAAAAGTCATCTGGATTTAATACATATGGCTTTGTTTAAGGCATTGTATGGGTGTCTGTGTCCTTCTCCACTATTTTTCCAGGAAAGTGGTGAGACTTCGATAATTAGACCGATACAAGTCCAAGAGACTATAGAGATGATCATGTTAATCAAAAAGAATATGGAGAGAGTCTAAAGTCATAAAAAATATTATGCATACCATTGTTGATGACCGTTTCCATTTGAGGTGGGTGATCAGGTGTTTCTGATAATCTCTCCATGGTTGGGACATCAACGGTTTCGAATGTAAGGTAAATCATCTCCAAGGTATATTTGGCCATTTGATGTACCTAACAGGATTAGAGAGGAGTCATATCAGTAAGATTTTCCACCACAGTTCAATGTTGTGCACAATGTCTTTCATGTGTCGCAGTTCAAAAGAATCAATCAGATCATGACCATTGGATTCATTGGGATCATGTGTTGCTAAAACCATATTCCTCTTGGTTCATGTGCCAGTGCAAATTTAGTATAGGAAAGAGATTACATTTGATGGAAAAAGAATTTTTTTAGTTCAGGTTTTCATGTATTATGTTTAGAATCAAGAGGAGATATGGGATCAAGAGAAATTGATGGTCGAGTAATGGTTCAAGATTTTTTTGGAAATGTGGGGGAACTCTACATTTCGAGGATGGAAAGTCCAATGGTGGAAAGAATTTAGCTCCCCCCATATTGAGTAATGTAGCCCTATTTAAGTGTTTTGTGTGTTTAATTTCCTTAGGGTGATTTTGGATGTGTTTTGGATAGTTTGGGAAGGTTTTGGAATACTTTTGAGGGATTTTTATGGATTACTGGTTTTAGAACAGTTAGGAGAAACCTAGTGAGATTATCTATGAACATGAGCCTCAGCCCATTTGGTGTGGTATCCTTATGTACATCCACAAGTCCTAGTTTCAAAACCAGGTAGAGGCATATTTTTGGGATACTATAGTAGTATTGTAGTTGGTACTGTATCAGTATTGTACACTATCTGGGTACTGTAGCAAAACTATACACCGTACAGGTACTATAGTAGAAATGTACACTATGCAGGTACTATATAAGGAAATGTTGCAGTTAGTATACCTGGTACTGTTCAGTACCATAGTAGCTAGAACTATTCACCATGGGCCACCAGTTTGGGCTTGGAGTCATTAAGGATTTCAGGACACCTAGACCTTCGAGTGAGTAGGGATTTCAGGACACCTTTAAGGACTTTGGGCCACCTCAAGGCATTCGGACCACATGCATTTTCCCCAAACACACTACGATAAAAAGGAGTAGCCCCAGAAGAGGATGTAGAGCAGGTGAACTCAACAGAGCATAGCCAAATGGATTTTTCAGAATGATAGGGTATTAATATGCCATTAGGACCAGCCTGTGCTTCCACAAGAATCCTAGCCAGACATCCAAGATAAGGTGGAGAGATACTATCATGATGCAGATGCTCGGGAGGGGTAGTTCCTTGTATATAGTCTGGTTGAATTCCTTAAGAACTTTAGGTCATCTAATCTCCTAAGCCTATGAGCCATGTAATCTCTAAGCATATGGTCATTGTAAGGGTTCCACCTCATCCCTTGAAAGGGTGTTATAAAAAATAAAAAAAATAAAGGCCTTCAAGCCATTCGGGTTCGAGATGATCTATGCAGGAAGAAGGGTACGCACAGTTGGTGCACTATTTGCCTACCCATGCTGCATGGGCTATACAATTTTCCCCATCAAGGAAGCATCAGGTACACGGTTAGTGAATGGTTATTCTAACCGAGTGAGAAAATCATGTGGACCATAAAATAGGTCTTTTTAAAAATCCTACATTAATCAGGATTTCCCTCAAAACACCCAAAATCTCTCACTCATAAGCCTCACTCAGTATTTCTTGTTCTCAAGGGATAATGATGAGAATATAAAAAAAATTATTTATGATTCATTAATTTTCTGAGATAATATTACGACAATGGATTATAAGGGTGAGATATGTAATATAAACATTTGAACATCTATAGGTAAAATTTTATGTCCCTGTAACAACTATAGACTACGTGATTTACTAACTAAATATGATCCGCATTTTAAATTTTATTATATTAGTTAATTTTGATCCTCTAATGAGGGATTTCATTATAATGTATTCTTATCATGAAGAACCTCATTTTTTGTACACACTAGAGTCATCATTAAAAATTACTTTTTCTTATCTGTGATGCACAATGGATATTATATTATGTCATCATTATTCCAATAGATAACAATAGTTTTTTTAATGATGGATCAGGTTTAATGATATATCATTGAAAACATGTAATCTCATGTTTTAGTTATATACACCCTTATAAAAGAAATTCCATGGATGATCCACTGTTATAGAGAAAATCAAGTTGAACAATGAATAAAAACAGTCCCTTAATGACCTCATATATTTAGAATATATTACCCAGAGAGTGATGAGAGTTAGATCTACGATATGGAAAACACATGGAATGATTATAGTTAGGTAAAAACTTTTATGATTAATGTAAAGAATCATTACCCCTATTTGTGGAGCCTCTTTCTATCCAAACCATGTTTTGGTTACTCTATTAAACATAATTATAAACTGTGTTATTGATTTTAGTAGAGCAATTATAAAAACCAATATAGGTTTAAACATTTCATCTAATATTGATATTAAATTGTACACCACTTTTGGTTATGTGAGTCATAATCAGTTGGGAAAATGTAAATTTGTACGATTATATAATAGAGGAGTCATCATCTAGTAGTACCAACTGTATTTTTGATTGGATAACCATTTATATTTCTGAATTTTAACTTATATTTCTACAATTATTTTGACTTATATGATATGTGATGTGTGATATTCTTCTATGAGCATAATTAGGAGAACAAAATAACTATGTTATGGTCAACTATATACTAAATTTAAATTAAGAATTTTTTCAATTTTTTCAATTATGATAATTCATGAAATTTATAAAAGGAATACTATTTTAATGTATATAAAGAGGGACTTGTTAATGTTCCTCGGTGCGAGACATAATTATTAATCAAAATTAATTACATATATACAATTAAATTTTTATAAGTTGAATCTATTTTCCCATGATGATATTTTCTATCATATAAGAAATATACAACATAGTATTGTTTTATAGATGATATGAGATGAAAAAGATGTAATCTTCTATTTAATACTAGAGGTGTACATACTAGGATGTTAACAAATATTGTGTTTGTTCTTGTTTTAGATATTAGTGTATTACCTCCCAAAAATGTTTATTTGAGAGTTATATATATAGCAATAATGATTTCATAACTGACCCTAGATGAAGAAATGTCTTGATTCATATATTGTGGTAGTATTAAATATAAAATTTCATTGAAATGATACATGTTCATAGATGGAGATATTTCCAAATATCAGTAGTTATTTTTATTCATCCTGTCTATATTATATGATAGATTCCCCTAGTGATGATACATTTTTTGTGATCTTTAAAAATTATATTATCCAATATGATGGAACAATAGGGTCATAATAATGGTGGTGGATTCTTGCTATATATTTATAGATGAAAATTTATTTTCCCTTAATTTACATGTCCAATATTTTGATGGATATACAAATCAGTGAACATCATTGTAGATGATGTAACATTGTGTTTTATCTCCCATAAATACATTCTAGGATGTTTCAATTACATTGAAAACCTTATTATTAAATGGATAATTAGTATTTCTCTAAATATTGAGGTGAATTTTCCCTAATATTAGTGGGCTATTTTTATTGTATTTGATTTTGTGGGATTATCATTGGCATTAGATTTTAAGCCATCATATCAGATTTTGATGACTCATGATGATAAATTGGATGATATGTAATAATGATTATTTTTAGGGGTTTCCATTGATTATTAATTTAATTAAATATATAAATCTTGTAGAGAAAAAAGTAAACAAAATAAAATTCATCAATGGTGGGTATGAACCTATTTGACATTTTGATATTGATAGAAATTTTATAGGGTTTAATAAGTAAAATTGCAATAAGATACTTTTGATTCCCTTTTGTAATAATGAAGACAAGGATTATATGTCAATTAAAAGAGGTGATAATGAATCTATGGTAGGTTATGAGATACAGAAACTTTTCATCACTGGTTATGTATTTGTGTGATTATTGTCCACTTCCCAGTAGTATATTGTCTAAAATATTTTATTTCCTAGGAAAACATTATGGAATTCTCGTTAATGTAGATTGATATTTTATTCCATCCATGATATCCATGAATTATTATGTTTTTCACATATATTTTAATATAGTATGGTACATAGGATTCCAATATAGTTAGGTAAACTGTATTTTAAAAAACAAATCATGGTATACAGGGGTACTGTGACTCATGATGAGAGATACTATGTTTTACTCGGCTACTTTTATTAATATTCTATGACCAAATATCATAATAGAAAATGATGATATTCTATTAATTGATGGGTTTTTATAGTTATTTCATCCATATATGAAATTAATATAATAGAAATTTTTTTATCATATTATATTATCTATCATCATAATATTTTTTAGTTTTTTCCTTATTTAAAAGAAGTGGTTGATTTTTTAATTTAAAGGTATTAAAATTAGGGATAATGTTTTAACATTTTTTTTAAAGGAGACAAAGATAAATATTTTTTATATGTTCCATGGATTATATTTTTTTAAAGGTTAAAATAAAATAACATATGAACCAATCTATTTTTTTAATTATTCTATTAATTTGGAGGCCCATAATTAAACCTCAATAGGTTTTGGTCATTTTTATAATAAAATATATAGAAATATATAATTATTATTAGTTATAAAATTAACTCTTCTATCCTTATAGATTAAAATATCTCTAAAATAATTCATTTGAATAATATTTTTACACAGTAGTTATTTCTAAAATAATATTTTCTTCCTATGTGATGTGTGAGTTTCATGTGAAGGATGAGTTGTAGACTACGATTTTAGGCAAAATTGTTTATTTTATTACCTAAATTAATTATAAGATATTAAAAACCATCAATTTTTTTCATGTGAATGGAAAATGATTATTTAAATATATCTATTTATTTGTTTACAAAAATTAAATATTAATTTCTCTGATGTCTGTAATTGAACATGTTATGATGAATGATATAGCATGTCAATAATGATGATGGTTAAATTATATGACAATGATGATTGGATTTATGAATTAGTGATTCAAAATTAATTAAGGAAACTTAATTAATTTTATTGATCATTCATCATTATATTTTTTTTATTTAAAAAAAGTGTTCTTCAAATTTGGTTTGTCTTATAATTTAAGGTTTCTATAGTAAATATTATCACTGTAATTATGTTTTCATTAATGAATGTTATTAATTATTACATTTTAATTTGAATACACTAAAATTTTAACAACATTGTCTATTTAAACCTCTTATATCTACTTACTAATGTTGAGTGGAGATTAACATGATTTATTATGATCCCAAGTAAATATTAGAGGTTTATTTATTACCATTCCTCTACGTTGCATACTATCAATCAATGAAAAAAAATCATCATAAATTTCTATGAAAATTTGATTGATGATTTTTTAGGGATAATGATTATATTAAATCTAATTGATTGTTATGATATATTAATATTATTAATATTAAAATATTTATATAAGTGTAAACATTGAATTACAATGTTGTTCGAGATACCATAATGGAGGTGTGATTCTAGAAAAATACAATAATGAGTTTAAAAAAATTTGAAGTATCCATTATCATCTCATAAGTATTATAAATATATTCACAACACCACAAATGAACTAACCATATCTATGGATAGATAAGTTTTATATGACTATAAGTGGGTATTAGGGGTTATAGATTGAGTATTGGTTGTGATGAAAATCTGATGTTCCTTTTAATGTGGTATAATTATTATTACACAAAATGTAGTAAAAATGAATACATATTCGTTGTAAAAAACCCGGGCCTAGTATCCTAGAGTTAGTGTTAACAATTTTACATTTTCATGAGATACATGTAATTATATCCTAAATGAAAAATAATTTATGTATTATTGGTAACTATATATATATATATGAATCACATTTTAAAAATTAAAATATGAAGTAAAAAATGGTTTTCATCCACTATATAATTATTTCTTCTATAATAACCATTCACATCAATAATTATACTCATCAAGGAATCCTAGAGAAAGAAACCTAATAAATTTATGTGATTATTTTCTTATTGAATCCATGAGTATACAAGATTATTTGAATGAATATAGCATAATTAGTATAGAAAGTTAATTAACTAAAACACGTGACTTTTAAACAATAACAATTGAAAATTATGGATGGAATAAATAATTATCTAATAATTTCATATACATAATAAAAAGTGATGGAAACATTTCATGGATATTCATTATAATTGAATAATCACATGTACATAAATTTCTAATGTCAAAGTGTAATAACACATAATTTCAGACATGATAATCATTCTATCAATGGACGTACTCCAATACATGCAACACCAATGGAAAACACATTACACAAAAATAGAATCTAGTTTATCTCATGAGATCTACTGATTCTTATAGGGGCCATAGTAGGTCCTACATATCATTTATTATAGAATGGGGTAAATCATAATAAACATAAACATTTATATTTAAAATCAATCATATGAATATTGAACAATGTTTCCCATCAATAAACCTAATCATAGACCATCTAGAGTAATATGAATGGTGACATACTAGTAAATATCCTTCCATAATGATAAAAAACCATCCAGAAAAATATTAATAATGGTATAATTACAATATATTGTAGATGTGTCGTAGAAAATGTATTTTTTGCTGTAGATGAATAAAAATAACCTAAAAATACCATTAACAAAATTAATGGAAAACATCCATTTAACATTCAGAATAACCATATAAAACAGAAATTTCACAAAAAATTTATAAAAAATATTTATTTTAAAATATCCTTTGAAAAATTTAATATATGTATTAACAAATGTAGTGGTCATGGTGGTTGAAAATTATATCCACGTCGTACATGTTAAAAAAATATTCTTTCAAAGTTTTCGTTAAAATTATAATGGGTCTTGATTGAAACAAATTGATATTAATTTATAAAAAGATCATTGGATATAATAATATTAAAAAATACATTATTAAAGAAATTTTTTTTTATAAAATACATATATGTATGAAAATGGGTTGTTAACTAAACATAAAACTATAAATTATTTTTCATAAAGATCATAAATTTGAAATATTTTGAACATAAAGAGAGTATGATAATGGGGACAATTTTATTTTAATTAACTAAAATTTGGATAATAATCATAACATGTTTCTTTAGAGATGGATCATAATATTTCATTAACAGAATCATAAATACAAACAATCCCATTAATCAATAAGATTGCACCATAACACAAATATTATATTTTTAACAATGAATTATGAGACATATGATAGAAAAACACTAAATGAAACACTAAATTACCTGACATATTATCAATTCATGGTATTTCATGTCAATGATTATATATATACACCTCTTATTTAAATATAGGTGGATAACATGACCAATGTATCAAAGGAAAATCTAGACAAGAATCTCTTACCATATTAGAAACATTTGAATCACAATCCCCATTAAAGTATTAAATTAAATTCTCATTTAAATGTCATTAAAATCAGTATATCAATAATATAACATGTAAAATAGATTGTATATACAACTCATAAAATTAAATAGGTTCATAATAAGATATTTATCTGAATGATGGAAAATTGTCGAAAAATGTCTTATCTTATGTTTGAGTTGCATTTTATATGTCTAAAAGACTAATATAATAAATATATGTTAATTATAAATATATAAAATAATAAAACACACATTTTTAGAAATATATATCATTTTCCTATAGTATGTCATCTCCCAGTTATTAAAAATTATTTATTATAATCAATTATTCATGTGATAATATCATTGTTTTTCATGTAATTTTTTGTTTGTTCATTTCATCCATTTCAAATTGACAATATTTAAATCATTTTGTGAATATTATAATGATATAAATATCATATATATTTATTATATATATATTTTATAATCTATAAATGATATATAATAAAAATAGATACACCATTCATAATGACAACTGGCTATATAAACACATTAACATAATTTTGAATTTATCTAAAAAATTATAACAAAAGGGAAAAAAATATGATTAAAATTCTCAGAATAATTATTATTTAATATATATAATTTATATTATTCAACTAAATCCTTATTACTATTAATTTCATAATAAAATGAAAAATATTTCACATCGCTATGTGGACACGATAGTCCACATGTACCAACACATGGCACTATTGTTTCTTAACAGAGTTAAACAAAAGAAGTTAGATTTTTAATTATATTTTTATAATTATTTCTAGTACATAAATATAAAATATATTTATTACCATTATCATTTATATCTTACATGTAAATTATATTTCAAAATATAATCACATCACTTCGTGAGGTGGTAGACTCTTCTACACATGGGTAAAACAAACATACCCCCTACGAAATGGAATATAAGAAGTTATATATTATATAATAATTTAGAAAGTACAATATTTTTTTAAATAACATATAAATATGTTAAATATATAATTATAACCATCCTTGAATGTTAGCGATGTAATGTTAATTATCTCAGTTTTCAAGGTGGTAGTATGTCGTACACACGATCGACTGTTCAATTTTTCATTTTATAGAATAAGAGATGGATTAAGGATATTAATTTTATATAATTAAATCCTTTTAATTATGATAATATTTTTTATTATAAATTTAGAGTTATATATTATTTTATTTAGGTGGATGAAGTAACAAAATAAAACATCTCATTTAAGAACACCACTATTTAATAGGGAATTTTTTTAGGAATTCCCCAAAAAGACATCCCATGATAGAATTATGATCAATGGAATTCTTCTAGGATGTTGGTATATGAATAATAAATTTATTCTGGTAGGTATTTTCTCATCCATTGTATTTCAAATAGCGATCTTTAGATGATTTGAGTAGGCTTTAATAAGTGGGAGAGAGGATACATATTGAATTTTTTGAAAGATAATGTGATACTTATATTTTTATGGAAAATTCCTCATAATGGTATAATATAAACCCTTATTTTTTTTCTTGGTATACTATATAAAATACCCTAATATGGGGGGGTGGTTAATTAGGGCATGGAATGATATAAAAACTTCCCCTTTTGATCATGAATCATCTTTAAACAAAACAAACTTCCCTCTTTTACCCAAAGAAATGTATAAATAGAACATATATCATGAAAATGACACAACAATTTTTCCTGGTTCACCCTCAGGGGGCTACATCCAATGAACATAAAATGGTGTTGTGATGTTGTTCCAAATCCTCTAAGGCTCAATTCTAGTAATTATGGATCGGGTTAAATCTTTTTTATTCCTAGGCTTACTAACTTTACAATGTTTAGGGTTTACTCAATTCATTCCCAAGTGTTACAACTTATGTCTCTTTCTTTGGATCACTACTAGTAGAAGGATCACCGTATTCTAGTTACAGTTCTTGCTACTCTTGGAATGGATCCAAAAATGGTTAAAGGACATTTAGGTCCCTGTATATTCAGGAATACACACATCACCAACTGTAGGTAGATGCTCTCTGTGTTTTCCACATAAATCCAACTCATGAAATAAACCATAATACAGATGTATTGGGAATATCTAATCTTTTGTGAAACCCTTTTTGTTTTACATCACACAATATTAATTCCATTCATGTAAAATTTTTATTTCGTACAAAAAAACTCTTGGGTGTATCATTATTCTTGAAAAAAACTCCCTTCATACATGAAACTACCATTATTACTGGCCACTCCCTTTCATACTAGATTCATATCCCTGTATTCATCTAATAATTGAGCTATAAAAATTAAGGGTGTAGCCTCTTATTTATAGAAATTTCTAACCGTATGTAGTATATTCACACCCACAAACTTCCTTGTGCTCGTCATTCCCCCGAGCATGGAAAAATCATTTCAATTCCACATTGGGTACATAAGTCCCTTTTATGAATCCTCATCTTTCATGCACTTAATGCCTCAGTAATTTTTAATATTATGATCAACAAATAAGACTTTTCCTCAACATTCCAATCCACATCCAATCATTCATGAAACATTCTTTGCAAAAAATACATTCCTCCCTTCTCCAAATTTTTAGGCCCCAAAATTTGGCAACGCTTGGGAAACACCACCAATTTGTATATGATTTTTTTGTACCACTTCCGAAACATCTATAACAATGAAATTTATAATATCAAACAAAACATGTTAAAAATATCTCTATAACTCTACAACTTATCATTGAAATCCTTAATCAAAAAAATCAACCTAAAAATTTATCAATGTTACTATAAGGGTTGTTTTCCCAACATGAATTACCTGAGAACATCCTGATAGGTGGGGGGTGAATCAGGGTGTCACCTTTTTCTATTGAATATGACAAATCTTTTTACCCTATTTTTTGGAACTCATTAATCCTATATGATGGATTAAATTTGTAATAATTAATTCACATGTAAAGATACCACAAAATAATTTTACATAGTTCACAACCAAGGGATATTCCATGGAGTATACACCAATATTGTGTCAGTCATACCTATATACTCTTTAATCATTAGATATGGAATAAAATTTTTCAGACATAGTCTCCATATTTATGTCAAAATTCCTTCACATTATTTGTGGGATAACTCAATGTGTCCCTCATATCAATTTTTCCGACTCCCTCTATATCACTACATTGAGAGATGTATACCTCAATTTATCAACTAGATTGTCAAATTAATGTTCTATAAATAATGTCTTTGTCCTAGATATATCATTGTACTCTGGTTTCACCATTGACATATATTGATTCACTGTGAAATCCATTTCATCTTAATCCTAATTTATAGTACTACCTTTCAGAAATATCACACATTGAAGAAGATACCTTTCCATCTTGGAACAAACTGTCATCGTGAGGATCTCCACCTATCATGGAACAACAATATTTCATGAAGCTCACTGAGTTAAAGAAGAATAACTCAATATAATGAAGATGAATATATTAGAAATTTTTGTAATCAGTCGCGACTTTTTAGTTCTATTTGAGATGCTCTATCTGGCATAGAATGTCTATTTTGATTATCTTCCCTATCTTGTAAAATAATATTGATTCTGGTTTTCAGTAAAAGGATTGCATGAAGTGAATAGGGGTAGCCTTTTATTTACATGGTCGATCATTCGTGAAGCTCCATCTCCCAAAATTCATTTTTAGAGTATACAAAAAATATTATCATAGTGCTCCATCCAATGGGAATCAATGTTGAAATTCTTTATTCCAAAATTTTGTCATAGCCATAGAGATTTCAATCAAAAACATATTTGGAGCCCATGTTATTCGAATATCTTTCTATCACCATCCATGAAGCTCCAATTATTATAATCATGGAGAACACTAGCTTTGATCGTGAATCCCATCGCAATAATAGAGTAAACCATCTAAAATCATTAATACTTTTTAAAACTGAACCTATGTATCCCATATTTTTTAAAATCATTCCATTACCAAAATTTCCTAAATCATTCAATAAAAAACACGTTTAACATTAAAATACAATAGCCAAATTTCGGATATCAAATTTTTTTTAAAACACATGGAAATGATTCCACCTAAATTTATTTTGTCACCAAGAACTATATGATCTATTTCCTTGTAAACTCTATGATATAAAATGTGTTTATTGTAAAAATATTCAAACCGTACTTCATTTTTAGAAAAGAACATCCTCGGTTCCAACAGTCTCTCATTTTGGGATTATTGGCAATCTGTAGATAAATTCAATGAAGCACTATCCACTATCAAAACCAGATACACAGGAAATAAATCATCCAAAACTCTATGTCTATGTGATAAATTCTCCATGTAGAAAACTATAGGGGAATACTGAATTAGGTTCTCAGTTAATCAAATTATTAAATTTTTCTTCATAACCCAAATGTGTTCTCTACATTCTCATTTTCTATTTTTTTTATAATCATTTTCCCCCATTGTACCATTTTTTAATTTATCCTCCAATATACACATTTACATATTTATTTTATCCATTTAATTTATCCATTCTCCCCCATTGGAAATAAACCCAATAACCAGTATTTATACATTCTAGAAAACTGGATATACTCTAATAGGATCGTATCTCCCCCATAATATACATCACATACTCAAATTGATTAAAGAGTTAATTATACATGGGAGAGGTTATGTTAGGAACACCCTCATGACCCGAGAGGTTAATGAACACCAAGATTGTACAACTGATTCTCGAACACATGCGCTGACAATGGCTTGTTTAGTATGTTAGCCACTTGATAATTATTTCCCATGTGATCTATTTTAATAATTCATTCTTCAACAATTTCCTTCAAAAATTGGTATCTTATATAAATTTGTTTCATAAGATAATATTGAAGAAGATTCATCATATGTTCCAATTCAATTTTTTTATCAATGTTAATCACCATTGGATGTTTCACCTAATCACCAATAACAGTATGTTGTTTCCTCATCCATAGTAGTTGGGTGAAAAAAATTTATGAGAGATATACATAGATTCAGGTATACTAATATAAGTAGTTTACTATTTGAAAAATAACAATTCCAAACATTTATTTCCAATAAAAAATTCTCCACCACACGTGGACTTTTTATCGACAACTTATCCAGCCTAGTCAACATTAGAAAATGTTGAATATTAACTACCACATCCAACAAAAATATATATTCTATAAATGTGAGTAACTTGAATGTACCTCATGAATCATTTCACTAACTCCATATTTTATTCTTTCAAATTACATTGAAGGTTTGATGCTAATCATGTTGAAAATAGAATATTTGGTCATGCGGCAGTAATGTACAATAATCTTCCAATGATTCTTTCTTGTACATCTTGGGATCATCATATGGACCATCCTCATGTTTTCCCCATTTTGTTCCAACTTAACTTAGAGTTAGAAATGTTATGGAGTCATTCATGTTGATTTTACTCATAAGATCTCTTGCATGCTTTTCCTAACAGATTAATGTGTAATACCTCTTATGTATAAAATGATATCCTTATAGTATGTGTGTCCACGAATCATATAAAGTTCAAATTTTGTTTTTTTGTGATAAAAAAATTCTTCCACTGATCTCTTCTTGCTACCATAAAAAATGATATTTTCCATATACATGAGCAAAAAAAATTTCTCTTCCTATCAATTCATTACATGTTGATTATGATCAACACCACCCCTTTTGAATTTTTCTACATCACATTAGCCTCTAGTAGAGAATACCTTATATGTGATGCATTCATCATAACATGGATGGAATTTTTTGAGGTTTTAAAGAATTATCTTCAGTATTGGATAACACTTCTTAATTTTTCATTAGAATAATATTACTTAGGTTATCATAGAATGTATTACAGGTATGCCAATATTTGATTATCTGAATCTATCTCTTCACCTCTAATCATGATACCTAAAACTTTTTTAAATATGACGTGATCATCAACAAATTTCATGAATAATCATATTAGAAAACATTTTAAATATTTAATATTAAATGATATTCATCATTAATAATTTTTATCCACCCCAAGTGAAATACTTCTCATCATCTTCATAATGATGAACCTCAAAATAAATGGATTTAAAATAATTTAATATAGAGAAAACACAAGAAATGTTCATCATATATGGACATTCGACATTGGAAAACTATCACATCATCACTAAGGATAATATTCTAGAACATTTGTTCTACTAGATACCAAAAATAAGATCCATTGAATGATGGTATATAATTTATTCTAATTTTTAATAACAGAACATCATTATCATCATCATAAATGATCCTCCATCGTATCTATATTTTATTATTGAATTGGGGAATCATTGAATGTAGGTTAATTATTTAATATGGTTATCAATAATTTATAGCCCTATCTGATTCCAAGGTTCCACCCCTGAATCATTTCATCACCTTTAATACCCCACATTATAAGTAAAATTTCAATATAAAAATATTATAATAATAATGTGATTCCTTCTCCCATAGTCAATATATACTGCATTGTTGAGAAGATCTTCTCAACCAGGGTTACCGATTTTATCTATTATTCATGATTTCACATCTAAAAAAAGTTCCGACTTATGTTTTCATGGTAATGATCTCTTCACATTCCATTGTTATTTTTAAAGTGTTTAGTTGCTCATGACCTCATTCATGGGTGATTCAATCTTACTTATCTTGAGTACTTCTTCTTCACCTCATATTAAGGTTAAACATCCATTTGTTATGTGACCACAATACATAATGATCTTAAACAGAAAATCATTAACTCATGAGTTTCTTTTTATTTTCAATATTCCATTCAGTTTTTCTTTATCATAACGAGTATTTTATTTTTCGTTTTCTCTACCCAATGAAGGTTCAACTTCATGTATCCACATTCAATCAAAATCTTATTTCAAAATAACTAGCATTTTATTTGGAACTATTTCCACAATTTTTGATCTTCTACATGGGTTTGTCCGAGTGTCATCTATATTAGTAGTCTTCTAGGATGAAATACCTATTATTTTCATTGATTTAAAAATAAAAGCCTTCACAGCTTCCCTACTTGTCATCTTTTGGGGAGAATTTTTTTTCACAATATACTTATGATTTCTTCCCAATAATGTATCTTGAAACTTATCTAGAAATTTTGGCATTATTTTCATTTAAATAATGTATTGATGTTAAAATATAAATGTACCGACTTTGTGACCACTACCTTTTCATACCTCACATATGTTAGCAAGCATCCAAAATCTGTTTGTAGTTTTCATATGATTCTAGACATGTGGATGTACCTTCTTCATATCAAGATTTCTCCCCCATGTTTTAGGCTTCCTCGTAGAATTCTCATATTGAGGATTATTTAATAATTTCAGGGCTCAATTATAAAATAGGTTGCACCACGAACATTGATAAATGAACCATGATCTCTTTATATCTTCTGTATAAGGTTATTGGAAATTCTTCATGACTATTTGTTCTATTTTTGTGTAACCTGATCCTGTACTGGTTTTTATATCCACACTAGTCATAGAGGTTGTCTTATTATCTCATTTCATTATGTATACTTATCCTTTATTTTTATTACAACCTACACTCATTGTGATAATATGTTTAAAGGCATTATCTCATGTTGGTTTCAATGGTACTTGTTCTTTAATAGCTACAAGGTATAGGTCAAAGAAATATGTCACGATTTTCATATCATATGTTCGAGGTTTTTCAGATTTATAATCCTCCATTGATAATTCATTAGAATCTACAAATGATTCCTTCTTTTGTGATTTCGTATTATATGACTTCTCATGATTGTGTATCTAGGCTTCCAAATCTAAGAAATTCATATTGAGGATGACTTTCTGATCTCCAATCACAATAATCTTTTCATAACAATCCATCTTCATAGAAACTACATTTTATTCACGTATAATAAAATTTTAGTAAATCAAAGAGACCGGTTCCCTAATATTATTGAATAATCTTTCAAATTATAGACCCTTGACATGAATTTTTCATTCCATTTGAATTAAAGAAAATGGATCTTTACATCAAGGGAAATTTTTACTCTTTATTTATTGTCAGCATCATTGATATATTTTGAGGAACATATATCATGTTCCTTGTCTATTTTCACAATGGTTCCAACCTGTTTGGAGAGCTTTTAGAACTCAACATTTTTTCGTTGTAACACATCACCCAAAAAATTTTTATCGTTTCTCAACAGGGTGATATCTTCCAACATAAATTCGAATATTCTGCAAAAAAGAATGAATATTTCATTAAGAATATCATGAAAGTATTTTTTTTATATTTCCAATTTCATCTGAGGTTGTATATTGATCAACATTGAAAAAAGTTCCAGGATCATTATTTTGAGTAATACTGTAATATTTTCCAATACATACCTCCTAATCGACTAATATGTTTAAATCACATGAGGTGGAAGTATTGTCCATTAATTGATGGAAACAATATCCACATGCTCTTTACATTACATGAATGGTATGTCTTTATTTTTTGAAATGTGTGGACAACTAGATACTACCTATACTTTAGATAAGATGGATTTCTTCAACTATCTCTTCTCTTTCCTTGTCCTATTAATCATGGTCTTAGTGGAAGTATTGTTCTTTCTCAAAGATACCAAGATCTTCATCACAAATTCAATTTATTTTTGAATCTGGAAGGAAACTAAATTCTTCAATGGAGAATATATTTACAGTAGAGTGTCCAAAAAATTTCAACCTAGATCGAATACCACTTGTAGGCCCCGGGAACACCTTGACAGGGGAGGGATAAATTAGTGTGTCATATTTTTCTTTTGAATATGATATATCTTTTTCTCACATTTTTAGGAACTTGTTAAGCATTTATGATGGATTCAATCAGCAATCAAGCACTCACTTGTAGAGAGACAACAAAAAAATTTAAAATAGTTCACACTAAGGGATAGTACAAGGAGATGACACTGACAGTGTGTTAGTTGTACATAATATCAACTATTACTCACTAGTTGTGGAATTAAAAGGCTCATACAATTTCACTCAAAGCCATGCACACTACCTTTACAATATTTTTAGGTTTTCTCACTACATCCTTCAGATCACTTCTGTCAACTACCCCTATTTCTGGTATTGAGAGAAGTCTAACCCAATTTACTGATTGAAGGTCACTTCAATGTTTTTGCATTAATCCCTTTGTTCCTTGCCACGAACGGGACTCTGTTTTCACCATACACCTATGTTGATGTACTCTGAAATCTCTTTCTTCTTAAACATGGTGTTTAATAAATCATTTTGTGAAGCTACTTCAAGAAGCTCACTCCTTCTCGATTCTCCCTTTACATCTCAGAATAACCATCCAATATGAAGAACTTAATACTTCAATGAACATCTTTTATTTTTGAATCTCACTAAGTCAAAACAACAATCCCAATTATCATTGATTTCATATTATTCAAAACCATTGGAATCATTAAAGAATCATTAGCTCATTTTATGATGCCAAATCTCACATAGAATATATCTTTCATGGAGCTCCCATTTCATCATGATATCAGATCAATTCTGATTTTTCAATAAAAATTTCAAGAATTTTGAATAGGGGTAGCCTCATATTTATAGTATTGGGAATTCTCAAAGCTCTACTAACTCCATCACGTTATTTGAATCTACTAAAAAATCATCACGCTGCTCAACCCATAACAATTCTCCATAGAAATGATCAGTTTTCAAAGATTATATTAACAATGGATATTTCCATCCAAACCATTCACAATTCCCTTAGTAATCACATATCTTTCCATCACTGAAGATGAATCTCTAACTCACATTATCATTGAGATCACCAACACCAATAAAAATGCCCATCGTAATCACAGAGCAAACCATCATAAATTTTTAGTACTTTGAGTAACAGAACTCGTGTATCACAACTTCATGAAACTCATGCTTTTTCCATTATGTCCTAAGGTCCTCAAGAAAAACCACTTTTCACATTGAAAGAAAATATCAAAAATTTAGACCCCAAAAATGTGGAGAACACTACAAAAAGACAATCCCTTCAAAACTATTGTTTTTATGATCTGTTTGATAACATTCCTTGAAATATCCATGATCATCTATGTACCCATAGAAAAAATAAAAAATGAAAACTCCATTTTCATCAATGAACTGCTTTGGGCCCAATAAAAAAATCCTCCAATTTGGGTTTGTTAACAACTATTTACATTTTGATACTTCATTGCATATTATTTGAAGTTAATCTTCCATTAATATCGTTATTTTTAGGTAGAAATCAATGAATACTCAATAAAAACACTAAACCCACAAAATAAATTCTTTTATTACAAAACAATATTATCATGATGAGTTCACCAATGAATCAAATAATTCTAATACAAATAAACTACTTTCATCATGAACTCTCTCTGTTGTGATATATGAAATTTGATCGATACACTTTCACATCGTAAAATTTAATACCCCCTTATCATGCTTCTCTAACTACCTCGCTGCTCCACCTATAATCTTTTCAATCTGTATTGACTAATACATTTTATCCTTTATTAACACCCAAAATATCTCCCCCATTATCAAGGAACCCAAATGTGAATACTTTGTAGTCAGAAAAAAGTTATAGATCACATATCAGTATAAAAGGAAAAACACAACATACCTCAGAGATAAGGGGCCCACATCAACACTTTTTAAAGTGCTGGGATTTGACTAAACTCATATATCCAATCGATGCCTCACAAACACTTATTTGGGTATTGCCTCTGTCAGAATGTCTGCAACCTGTAGTTCTGCAGGCACATACTCCAACAACACATATCTTTTCTCCACCTAATCCTTGATAAAATGGCACCTTATTTCAATATGTTTCATCATTGGTGGATGGATTGAATTTTTTCTGAAATTTATATCATATTAATTATTGAAATTTATTCTAATAAGATATTTCACTTTAAATCCTATATTACCAATATGTTTCTTCTTCTACAATAATTTTATTATTGATTGATTAGCATAAATATATTCAGCTTCTAGAGTGCTCAATGATATTAAATATTGTTTCGGTATTATACAAGAAATACACAAATATACCAAGATATAATGCACAACCGAACATTTATTTTCATCAATCTGATGAACCATCTCAATCTGTATCTGTATGTCAGAATAACTCAGGTTCTGATAGTAATGACTCATAAATTTCAAGGAATTTTTTTTTCATAATTTTCATTGGAATTTTACAAGAATGCAGTTTCTGACGGCAGGTGATTCTGAGGCCCGGTGTGCCCGGAATCATTTTCCGAAGTTTGGATCAGGTACGTTCAGTGAACGAATGAGTGGGTTTTTCTAACTTTTGAACCAGTGCTCGGAATCGAATTCTGAGGGCACCGATGGAATCACATCGCCGGTACTTGCTTAGAAACACCGCTTCCGGAGTTGCATTTGCTCGGGTGTTTTTTTTTTATTTTTGGGCTTTAAGTTAAGAAATAAAATAATGTGGTACGACAAACTTTATTTTATTTCACTTAAAGCTGCTTAAAGCCACTTTAAGCTACTTAAGCTGAGTTGAAGCAGATAGGGTGGAACCCAAAATATCCTACCCTCTTGGTAGAATATTTGTGATGTGGGGCCCGCATGTAACACCCTGAGATTTTATGAAAATTATTATTTTAAATTCATTGATGTCTTCTATTATACACCACACCAAGAAAAAGCTTGTAATATACGCAACACTGTATTAGCTTGCAGTATACGCAACGCTATTCTTGGATCGTGTTACACACAATTTCAAGTTCGTTTTATAATAGTCATTCTACGCAACATTGAGTGTGATTATATATATATATATATATATATATATTAAATGTATAAATATAATATGGTTGGATTCTATTATACGAAACAACGAAAGAATCTTGCACAACACGGAACCCTGACTTGGCTTGCATTACACGCAATCGCGGCCTTCCTCGATAGCGTGTGTTGTACGCAATACCGGGTTTTACTAAACAACGATATATTATTATAATATTATTATGAACTAACCATTATGAATAGTATTAACTAAATTTTGAATTCTATGACATTAATATTCATCTAACACATTTTATAGAACATGGTATAAGAACAAAATAAATTTTTCGGGTAAAATAAGTATTTTTCAAAAAATGCAGTTTTACCGCCTTTTGATGGAGCACCCACATTAAATATAGTTTTTGACATGTTTATAAGTTCAATTTGAAAAAATAAAATTGTTCTTTGGAATCAGGTTATAAAAATTTACATTAGATAATGTTTTGATATTTTTCCGATAACTTTCATATTTTAATGAATAGTAAAAACACTGTATATTTTAATTAAAAACAACTTTTTTCAACGTAATATCTTATGTGGTCAAATTATAATATTGAATGGTTTTAAAGTATAAATAGAATATATTTTGACCATTTAATATAAATTATTTCATTATCATTGATTTTACCTTGAATTTGTAGGTTAAATCAATTCAATCTTTTGCAATGTTTTAAAGAAAAACCCATTTTCTTTCGACAACGGGATTAATTTTAATTTATTTTCTACATCTTTTGTGTATTGAATTTGGAAAAATGGATTCCATATTTGGAATCAGTAGATCCAAATTATGTTAATAAGCTACTTTTTATTTTTGGGAATTATGAATAGTAACTACGGTAAATTTTATTTACCATAGTTAAAGGTAAATCGGGTAATTAAGGGTAAATATAATATTTTAAAATTACCCTAAAAAAAGTCAAAATCCTATTGGATGACTAAAAGTAGACCCATATAACCTAAGGGTCAAATTAGATTCATTTAATTAAATTTTTTCAACGAATATAATTTAATTATTATTAAAACCAAAGAATGTGACAACATGTCACTTTCTTAAATCTTATAAGTATAATAATTTTAATCTTGTGATAAACTTCATGAAACATCAAAAATGAATAGTCTCCAAAAATCTAATACATTTATCTACATCATAGGAATTTATTTAGAATTTTTAGGGATTAAATAATTATCATTTATTATGACACAAAAATGATGCAGTAATTGTCTTATTAATGAAATATTGACATAATTGATGTTATAAATGCCCAAATAAATGTAATTTGAGACTTTATATGACTAACACTAATTTTATAGGTTAATATGACTTGCTATTGTTTATTTAAGTAACATGTATTGAACTTATCGTTCTTTTATGAATTTCATAAAATTCATGTACCAAATAGTGTCAAAATTGACATAAATTAGTTTTTAAAACAAATATTATATTATTAATAGTTATTTTATTCCTAAAAATCTAAGGTTCTCCCAAATGACTTAGATAAGATTATATATATTAATAATAAACATCTTGGGGTTCTTTTGGCTTGATATAGTAAGTTTATTAACCATATTGTGTAAGAAAACAAAAAGACACGGTAAAAGATAAATTATTTAACTTAGAGTTAAATCTAATTGATAAGGTTACAATAATAACCTAAACTTGTATAAATCCTATTGTATGAGAGGATTGCAACCCATATCCACTTTATCTTCTAAATAATACCCTTTGGAACCATTATAAACCGAATTTGACCTTAATATAAAATAATATTTTGACATTTTCCTAAGGTGCCCCTCTCCTCCCATATAAAAGGGAACCTCCTCCCTCTCTTCCTCACACAACATTGAGCCTTCATGATAGGCCAACCCCTTCCATATTCTCTTCTACACTTCCCCAGAAACATCCTAGCGGTTCTGGTCTTCTTCAAAGACCCATTTTAGTGCCCTAAAAGGAGGTCTCGAAGAAGCACTTCAAAGAAGAGGTAATGTCCGTTACCGATTTTTTCATCTTTATTACTTATTCCACTTATTCTTATTAGGTTGTTTCATTATGAAGTAATAAAATAAGTATCACTCATATAATGATATGTTATTATAAGTATGAAACAACCCTATTTCACCATCTATCAATCCTACAGAAAAAGAAATCACCGTGCGTGCGTACGTACGGAATACCGTCTCCACGCCGTGGTGTAATCTATTTTCCACCACCACCTTACATAGATGGGTATAATGGTGTAAATAATAACTATACATAGTTATTAAACATAATATTGATTCTGATATATTGTATCATCCACTCCAATTCAATTCAATAATTATGGAAACAATATCATCGCTCGTGCGTACGTACGGACTACCGTCTCCACGACGCGATTAGATTCATTCTCCATGTTAACCATTTAAGAATTATTATAAAGTATATATAAGAAATAATAACGAAATATATGAAATTATAAAACTACTGGATTTATTTATATATGTATGTCATCTACTTAAATCCATTCAACTCAATAAAGAAACGAAAACAGCGTTCATGCGTACGTACAGCCTATCGTCTCCATGAACGGTGTATTTCTTTACATTTATCGATCCATTATATATATGTATATTATGAATATATATTATATATAAATCATGTTTTATATTCTTTAATCATGTAATCATGATCTAAGTAATCATATGAATAATTACAAGTTAAAAAACGAATGACAAATGAGACGATTTTACCCAAAACGCTACTTTAACATGAATTTACAAAATAACGGGTAATATAAAGTCATAAGTGAACCATATATGATATAATAACAATGAATATGATTCTGTAATAAGTCAATGACATTATTTAAATCATTATACAGGAGGTTCGGACACTTACGAAGCAAATCAGACCTAAGGTAAGGGAAATATCACAATCTGATTTTTATCCGAGATTGTTTATACATTGGTATTTACTGGGGTGTATTTTATCATCCACATAAATGTTTCCTCAATATGTAATATTATTTCCATCCACCTAAAAATTTTTAAAACCAATTTTACCCTTCGGTAAGTTGTTAGTAAAATATATGAAAGGAATCTTTTGTAATTTTTTCGTATGAGGTACTTTTTGACTTTTCTGACAAAAGTACGAGAAGAATGTTTTCTTTAACTTATACGGCATGAATGGATTTTTAAAAAATTATTTAAAATAAGCTTCCTTTACAATATTTCAAGGTTATTTTTAATCAACTTCTTTTTGTTTAAAATTGTAAGACATGTTAAGAAAGGAAAAAAAATTTGATGTAGAAAGTATATTTTCCTCAAGAATGGAGTTCAAGAGTTTTATCAAAATTATTTCCCATCTAAGATAATATAGGGTTATGTTTCTATCCCTATTATTTCATTGATTTGATTATGTTGTGATGGAAATATTTTTATTAATTCCTTTATCTTAAATGAATTGTTTTATGATGTCATGATGTTTAAGATTCCCATTTTTATTACATGGGTTATGCAATGATGTATGATTTACGATTTTGTGGCACACATAAGAATGGTTTCATTATGAGATGGGTGGGACCTATATATCCCTCCAATGCATTGGGTAAAGATTTTATATCTCATGAGATAGACATGGCTGGAATGGTAGGTTATACCGGTTCAATGAAACAGGACTGAAACAAGGGTGACTCGGTTCAGAAATGGACTTTGTCCACTAAGATAGTCTTGGAAATGATTCATGACTAATAAGATATAACTATCTATGATTATGTGTGTATGACACAAAGTTTCATCTTTTAAGTTATGATTTTTGGGATTTCATTTAACTACTATGATTTATCCAATGTTATGAAATTATGCTCTCTTTTGTAGGTTAAGATTTCCAAAATGTTATGTTCTTATGAATATGATGTGATTGATATTTATTTTGTTTACCCTTACTGAGCATTTGAGCGCACCCTTTTATGTTTTCCTTTCCCCAGGATATAAAGAGAGGTTTTAGGTAAGAAAAAAAGGGAAGATATTTATGGGAGATGTTGAAGATCTTTCACCACGATTAGAAGATTATATTCCGAGTTTCCAAAGACACTTAACTATTAGGGTCCTTGTGTGTGTGTTTTTTTAATGTAATAAGTATTCCGCAAAAGTAATGTAATGTCCATGTACGTCAAGCTTAGGGTCTCTATAGTTGGTATCAGAGGAAATGTTTAGTCATCCTTTGGAAGCTAGGATGCGAAAACGTTAGTGAGATCCCTAGAGATATTTCTATGGTATGTCTAGGGATGTCCCTAAGGATAAGTATACGTATAGGATATAGTCCTAGAACTATGGTAACGAATGGACAATGGAATGATATTCTTCATGAGCAACCAAATGAAATGGGATTTGGAAGTCCAAACATCATTATTATGCCAAATCAGCAATCTCATAATATGATCAATAAAGTAAAATTTGGTAAGTTTCATGACTCGGCTAATAAGAGAATGATGGAGTTTCATGATGATCATAGAGGAAAGAAAGTTCAATTTCCCCTATGTAAATCATGTGGGAAGACGCATCAAGGAGAATGTTTCAAAAGAACTGGAAGATGCTTTGGGTGTGGAAAAAAAGGACACAAAGACAGTAAGTGCAAAGGAAAATGTTCAGTTAACACCAGGGATGAGGATAATGATATTTCTACGACATCAAAAATGGTTAAATGTTTTAAATGTGGAATGTACGGGCATTATGCAAACCAATCCCTAAGGTAATGTCTCATGAAGAGAATCAGTATGGTCGTATGGGTAGTATTTATGTGGATGATGATGGAGAGACTACAAATGATATGTGAGATGAACGAATTGTTGAAGCTCAGTCAATGGTTTAATAATGTAGTGGAATGATTACATGTTTATCATGTGTAATGTTGTATAAGTAATCTCATGGTACTATGGAATAAAGAGACATCTAAGTATTGTTACACTGTTGTCTTTCCTTGAGTTTTGAAAGTGTATGATTAATGTTACTAGTATCCATGAAAGGTTATTCAGATATTTTTGGAATGTAGATGATATGCGCATAATGAAGGGATAAGGAGAAAATTAAATGTTTGATAGTATTCATTAGCTCATGAATGATATAAGTAGAAGGTTATATCATGGTTTGAGTATATAGAATTTTTGGATTTTGGTATGTGGAAAGAGTTAACTTTTGACAGTAGTTATGTTTTCCCTATGGTGTAATGGGTATTCATTTTTCAAGAGAATACATAATTAAGGTATTCACATGATTGGAATGTGACCAACATGATATATGGGGATAAATGATGGTATTCACATGCTTAGTTGACGACATTTCAAGTAATCATTTTCTTTATACTATGAGCTTGGACCGAAGTATTTTAGATAAGCCTAAAGATTGGAATAGATTATGTTAACCATAAGTTAGTATTATTTAAGGATAGAACTTTTTTTGATATTGTTTATGTGATGTTATAGTAATGTAGTTTTAGAAAAAGGACAACCTGCAGGACGGGCGACAGCCCATCGCGTCAGATAAGGCTGTGGGAATCGAACCCACAACCGAAGTGCGACTGGCCTTTATCGCCTACCACTGGCCTACAGGAATTCACTGTTTAATGGAAACTAGTTTTATTATATTAAGCAGTATGATATATGAAGTATAAGTCCATTTTAGGAACCATATATGATTAATCTCACTATAGATCGACTTATGTATATTTAATAACTTTTGCTAACCTTTTGTTTGAGACAGATGGAATGACCCGTCATTATATCACATGATCTATTAACACTTCACGAATAACAAATTCAACTTCATTTATTTAAGAGATGAAGTGGAAATTGTTTAATGCACGAACAACAGTGAGATTTTACCAAAATAAAGTAAGTATTTATTCTAATTCAAATTCTTCAACTTTAGGGAAATGATCTTGAATACCAAAAATGTTGTCCTAGTGCCCTTATATCTAATGAATCAGATGGTACCCTAGATCATCACAAATCTATGGATTTGTGATTGTTGGCTTCTCCATAGCCATGTTCTCTACCACTGTCTATCAGAACATGATGGTTAGATTTCTCTTCCATATCCATATTTTCACATTTGTTCTCCTATGTGGAAACCCAGTGATTAGTTAATTTGGGTAACCATTAAGTTTCATACATAAGTTTTTAAAGTCATGTTTTTGTATTCCTTTTTAGGATGTGGGTTTATATTAAAGAAATTTTCAAGTAGCAAACCATTTATAACCCCAACGAATTTCGAGGGTGAAATTCATTTTAAGTGGGGTAGAATGTAACACCCTGAGATTTTATGAAAAATATTCTTTTAAATTCATTGATTTCTTCTATTATAAACCACACCAAGTTTATCTTGTACTATACGCAACACTGTATTAGGTTGCAGTATACGCAACGCTATTCTTGGATCGTGTTACACACAATTTCAAGTTCGTTTTATAATAGTCATTCTACGCAACATTGAGTGTGTTAATATATATATATATATATATTCAATGTATAAATATAATATGTTTGGATTCTGTTATACGAAACAACGAAGGATTCTTGCACAACACGGAACCCTGACTTGGCTTGCATCACACGCAATCGTGACCTTCCTCGATAGCGTGTGTTGTACACAATACCGGGTTTTACTAAACAACGATATATTATTATAATATTATTATGAACTAGCCGTTATGAATAGTATTAACTAAATTTTTAATTCTATGACATTAATATTCATCTAACACATTTTCTAGAACATGGTATAAGAACAAAATAATTTTTTCGGGTAAAATAAGTATTTTTCAAAAAATACAGTTTTACCGCCTTTTGATGGCGCACCAAATTCAAATATAGTTTTTGAAATGTTTATTAGTTCAATTTGACAAAATAAAATTCTTCTTTTGAATCAGTATATAAAAATTTACATTAGATAAAGTTTTGATATTTTTCCGATAACTTTCATATTTTACTGAATAGTAAAAACACGGTATATTTTAATTAAAAACAACTTTTTTCATCGTAATATCTTATGTGGTCAAATTATAATATTGAATGGTTTTAAAGTATAAATAGAATATATTTTTACCATTTAATATAATTTATGTCATTAGCATTGATTTTACCTTGAATTCATAAGTTAAATCAATTCAATCTTTTGCAATGTTTTAAAGAAAAACCCGTTTTCTTTCGACAACGAGATTAATTTTAATTTATTTTCTACAAATTTTTTATATTGAATTTGGAAAAATGGATTCCATATTTGGAATCAGTAGATCCAAATTATGTTAATAAGCAACTTTTTATTTTGGGGAATTATGAATAGTAACTACGGTAAATTTTATTTACCATAGTTAAAGGTAAATCGGGTAATTAAGGGTAAATATAATATTTATAAATTACCCTAAAAAGGTCAAAATCCAATTGGATGACTAAAATTAGACCCATATCACCTAAGGGTCGGATTAGATTCAATTAATTAAAATTTTTCAATGAATATAATTTAATTATTATTAAAACCAAAGAATGTGACAACATGTCACTTTCTTAAATCTTATAAGTATAATAATTTTAATCTGGTGATAAACTTCATGAAACATCAAAAATGAATAGTCTCCATAAATCTAATACAATTATCTACATAATAGGAATTTATTTATAATTTTTAGGGATTAAATAATTATCATTTATTATGACACAAAAATGATGCAGTAATTGTCTTATTAATGAAATATTGACATAATTGATGTTATAAATGCCCAAATAAATGTAATTTGAGACTTTTCATGACTAACAATAATTTTATAGGTTAATATGACATGCTATTGTTGATTTAAGTAACTTGTATTGAACTTATCATTCTTTTATGAATTTCATAAAAATCATGTACCAAATAGTGTTAAAATTGACATAAATTAGTTTTTAAAACAAATATTATATTATTAATTGTTATTTTATTCCTAAAAATCTAATTTTCTCCCAAATGACTTAGATAATATTATATATATTAATAATAAACAACTTGGGGTTCGTTTGGCTTGATATAGTAAGTTTATTAACCATATGGTGTAAGAAAACAAAAAGACACGGTAAAAGATAAATTATTTAACTTAGAGTTAAATCTAATTTATAAGGTTACAATAATAGCCTAAACTTGTCTAAATACTATTGGATGAGAGTATTTCGACCAATCCCCACTTTATCTTCGGAATAAGACCCTTTGGAAGCATTATAAACTGAATTTGACCTTAATATAAAATAATATTTTGAGATTTTCCTAAGGTGCCCCTCTCCTCCCTTATAAAAGGGAACCTCCTCCCTCTCTTCCTCACACAACATTGAACCTTCAAGCTCGGCCAACCCCTGCCATATTCTCTTCTCCACTTCCCTAGAAACATCCTAGCGGTTCTGGTCTTCTTCAAAGACCCATTTTAGTGCCTTAAAAGGAGGTCTCAAAGAAGACTTTAAAGAAGAGGTAATGTCCGTTACCGATTTTTTCATCTTTATTTCTTCTTCCACTTATTCTTCTTAGGTTGTTTCATTATGAAGTAATAATATCAGTATCACTAATATACTGATATGTTATTATAAGTATGAAACAACCCTATTTCACCATCTATCCACCCTACGGAAAAAGAAATCACCGCACGTGCGTACGTACGGAATACCGTCTCCACGTAGTGGTGTAATCTATTTTCCACCACCACCTTCCATGGATGGGTATAATGGTTTAAAGAATAACTATACATATTTATTATAACATGATATTGATTCTGATATATTGTATCATACAATCCAATTCAATTCAATAATTATGGAAATGATATCATCGCTCATGCGTACGTACGGACTACCGTCTCCACGATGCGATGAGATTCATTATCCATGTTAACCATTTAAGAATGATTATAAAGTATATATAAGAACAAATAATGAAATATATGAAATTATAAAGCTACTGGATTTATGTATATATGTATTTCATCTACTTAATTCCATTCAACTCAATAAGGAAACGAAAACAGCGTTCATGCGTACGTACGGCCTACCGTCTCCATGAACGGTGTATTTCTTTCTATTTATCGATCCATTATATATATGTATATTCTGAATATATATAATATATAAATCATGTTTTATATTCTGGAATTATGTAATCATGATCTAAGTAATCATATGAATAATTACAAGTTAAAACACGAACGACAAATGAGACGATTTTACCGAAAACGCTACTTTAACATGAATTTGCAAAAGAACGGGTAATATAAAGTCATAAGTGAACAATATATGATATAATAACAATGAATAAGATTATGTAATAAGTAAATGACATTATTTAAATCATTATATAGGAGGTTCGGACACTTACGAAGCAAATCAGACCTAAGGTAAGGGAAATATCACAATCTCATTTTTATCCGATATTGTTTATACTTTGGTATTTACTAGGGTGTATTTTATCCACCACATCCATGTTTCCTCAATATGTAATATTACTTCCATCCACCTACAATTTTTTAAAACCAATTTTACCCTTCTGTAAGTTTTTAGTAAATTATATGAAAAGAATCTTTTGTCGTTTTTCGTACGAGGTACTTTTTGACTTTTCTGACAAAAGTACGAGAAGAATGTTTTTTTAACTTATAGGGCATGAATGGATTTTTAAAACATTATTTCAAAGAAGCTTCCTTTTCAAGTTTTCATCTTTATTTTTAATCACCTTCTTTTACATTAAAATTGTAAGACATCTTAAGAAAGGAAAAATGTTTTTGAAGTAGAAAGGATATTTTCTTCAAGAATGGAGTTCAAGAGTTTTATCAAAATTATTTCCCATCTAAGATAATATAGGGTTCTGTTTCTATCCCTATTATTTCATGGATTTGATTATGTTGTGATGGAAATATTTTTATGAATTCCATTATCTTATATTAATTATTTTATGATGTCATGATGTTTAATATTCCCATTTTTATTACATGGGTTATGCAATGATGTATGATTTACGATTTTGTGGCACACATAAGAATGGTTTCATTATGAGATGGGTGGGACCTATATCTCCCTCTAATGCATTGGGTAAAGATTTTATATCTCATGAGATAGACATGGCTGGAATGGTAGGTTATACCAGTTCAGTGAAACATGAATGAAACGAGGGTGACTCGGTTCAGAAATGGACTTTGTCCACTAAGATAGTCTTGGAAATGAGTCTTGACTAATAAGATATGATTCTCTATGATTATGTGTGTATTCCACAAAGTTTCATGTTTTATGTTATGATTGTTGTGATTTCATTTAACTACTATGATTTATCCCATGTTATGAAATTATGCTCTCTTTTGCAGGTTAAGATTTCCAAAATTTTATGTTCTTATGAATATGATGTGATTGATATTTATTTTGTATACACTTACTGAGCATTTGGGCTCACCCTTTTAAGTTTTCTTTTTCCCAGGATATAAAGAATTGTTTTAGGTAAGAATAAAAGGGAAGATCTTTATGGGAGATGTTGAAGATCTTTCACCATGATTAGAAGATTATATTCTGAGTTTCCAAAGACACTAAACTATTACGGTCCTTGTGTGTGTGTTTTTGTAATGTACTAAGTATTCTGCAAAAGTAATGTAATGTACATGTACGTCAAGATTAGGGTCTCTACACCGCATGAGCCCCACCATTTCTTTTCCGCTATGTAACGCACCTGAGAATACCCCTATTAAATGAAAGTCAACTGACACGTTTTCTAAATTCATAACGCCCCTATTAATTGGGTGGTTAATTCGTTGAAATTAATTTTATGAATTAATTTGTTCGTTTCTTAACCTGTTTTCAAACCGTTGGCAAATTAATAAAATAAGACCAACACACCTTGCTTCTAGGGTGTGATTTATTGAGAGGATTTGGAGATTTTTTGCCTTCATCCTCCTTCGCGAAGAACGCGAAGAATGCGAAGAACTCCGGCCTCTGACGAAGGGTGACAAAGAACGCACGACCCCCGGAGATCGACGCGACGCCGATGCTTCTTCCGCGACGTTCTTTCCCGTCAACAAATCTTCGATCAACTGCTTGAGGTAGGAGATTTAAAATCATTTAAATTCCTTTGTGGTTTTTATCCTCAACCTAGATTTAATTTTTATAATTAAATCCGTGTGTTTCTTCAACCCTTGGAGATCGTCGACGCGACGCCCTTCCGCGACGATGCGACGCCCTTTCGCGATGCAACGATCACCTCCTACCGCGATGGTCAATTCCACGACGAACTCGCATCCGACGACGAAGTTGAGGTAGGGGTCATTTTGAAAATGATTTTTTACCTGTGTTTGTTTTCCTCCAAGGAAAGAACACGGATCAACCAATTAACAAGTTGGTCCGCGGGTTATTATTGCGGGTCGTAGATTATCAATTGCTGGGATTTATGGTCTTGTTTCAAACCGCTAACGCGGTGGTTGCGGACCAACGAACAAGTCCAAACCCACCGCCCGTTGTTTCTTGTTGTGTGGAATGGAAGATGATGACAAAATGTGCCACAAAGATGATTTGTTGATTCTACAGCGAAGAACGGGACCCGAGAGGAGCTACGGCGTAGACAGAAATGGAATCGGACCACCATAGCAACTCTGGTGGCCCGCGGAATCCACCGGCGGCGCGGGCCGCTGGCACGGCAGTGCCCTATCACGCCGCCGGATAGAGCCGCCGAGGCTGAATCTGGGGCAGCGGCGGCCGACCAGACCCGCGACTACACGGGTCCGGTGAGACACGGGACGCGGCTCTGCCGCGTCCGCTGATCAAGCGCGGCCCCACGCGGGGCCGCGGCTCCTCTTACCGCGGGGGCAGTACGCCCTGCAGCTTCCCTTCCTCGGCTGAGCTGAGCCGAGCCGACCCGCCGGCCGGGTCGCACCCAACTGGTTCCGACCAGACCCAGGTCGGGTCGACCCGGTTCGGGCCGGGTCGGTCCGGGCCCATACCCCCCGTTTCCGGACATTTTTGGTCTTTTGCTTATAACTTGAGCTACGGGCCTCCGAATGACGCGACTTCAACGGCGATGCAATCCTTGGATCAATATGGTCGTTTCGTAATATCACACTCAAAGTTTCGGAATACTTTGTGTTCGTCCAGGTTGGTTTGTACACGAAACCAACAGGGCCCTCGGAGCGGAAACACTCATATCTTGAGCTTCAGACATCCGATTGACGTGCCGTTGACTTTGTTGGATTTCTCTAAGAGAGACGGATCTATTGTCTTATTCCGCCCGAGGTTTGGACGCAGGTGGAGTATAGTCGGGTTGGTTTTTCTTTAAAAACCAACCGGGCCCCTGGGACGAAAAAGCCAATATCTCTCAGACCGGGGGTCCGATTGACGCGCCGTCTGTTGAGTTGAGTTCCTGTTGACGATAGGGATCTATTGGATACATCAAATGTGGACTAGGTGTCAGTTTATGTATCAGCCTCTCGGATCGTGGAGCAAATCCTCTAGAACGAGCTTGCTGTGTGCGGGAACCCTAGTGCTGGCTGCGACTGCGTCTATAACGGTGAAGACTATCGTACTGGAATCCTATGTGGGTTCGACGATGAAGACTATCATACTGGAACCCTATGTGGGTTCATCGATGAAGACTATCATACTGGAATCCTATGTGGGTTCGACGATGAAGACTATCGTACTGGAATCCTATGTGGGTTCCACGATAAAGACTATCGTACTAGAATCCTATGTGTGTTCGATGATGAAGACTATCGTACTGGAATCCTATGTGGGTTCGTCTATGAAGACTATCGTACTGGAATCCTATGTGGGTTCTATGATGAAGACTATCGTACTGGAATCCTATGTGGGTTCGAGGATGAAGACTATCGTACTGGATTCCTATATGGGTTCGACGATGAAGACTATCGTACTGGAATCGTATGTGGGTTCGACGATGAAGACAATTGTTCCAAAATCCTCTGTGGGTTCGACAGCGATGACTATAGTGCTTGAATCCTACGTGGGTCCCAGTAAGATGAATCAGTGATTTCATCTGATCATCTATCTTACTTTACAAATGATGTGTAACTGTGTGAGCTGAATCCTGTTTTGCTTTCCTTTGTGGATTGTGTTGTGCTATCCTATGTGGATTTACGTTTTGCTCTCCTGTGTGGATTTACGTTTTGCTTTCCTGTGTGGAATGGGTTGTACTTGAGCTCGGTTGTTGGAGCCGAGCGAGAATTGATGACTTAGATATATGTATGGGCATATACCTAAGCAGTGTCGGATGTTAATTCGTCATTGTATCTTTCCATTGTGGATTATCCTTTGAGGATTCTGGGAGACCTTCGGGGGTCTTGGGGTCCCTACTGAGTAGCTTATACTCACCCCTTCATGGGCTATGCCCGCACTACGTTGTGTTGGTTGCAGACGACGGACAACGCTGATCGTGGTGGAGGCTTGCGGAGCAGGACGGTACCTGGAGGTGGACCACTGGGAGGGGTGTACTCGGAGCGGACAGCTGGACTGAGGAGTTGTGGAGGCTATCTGTACTCACCCTTCAGGTGGGACATCCAGAGGACACCTCGACGCTGCAACTTTTCCTTTCAGTTGCTGTTTTTCCCCTTTCAATTGTACTTTATAGTTGGGCTTGTATTTCCGGACCCTTTTACTTTCAGCACAGCTTGTTTCAGTTTTTACTTAGTGTTTTACTTCCGCTTGTACTCTGTGGTGTATGTTTACTTTTAAAAAGGCAATGCCTTCCCTGTTACCAGGATTTATGCCTTTGGTGCTAGTAGCCAACCCCTAGCCTATGGAAGGCGGGCTTGGGGTAGTCACGACACGGGCCCCAAGGATGGTTTGTGACACTGATTTTTCATTATACATCAAACCCTAATCCATCGTGCCCTGGATATAATTAAATATTCTTTTCACTGAAATCTTTCTCCTTTCATTCTTATGTATTCTATATCTCGCATATTGGAATGTGAAGAAAACAATATCATGTATTGTAATTTTCATGTTGAATGGTCATATAATGATCTACCTATATACTGTGACAGTAACTACATTGCCTTTATCATCGTATGATACTTTCATATAGGTTTCCACAAAGACTTCAAATTCCTGGAATAATATATTCCATAAAATATCAGATCTTTCTTGGTATGTTTACATTGGAAACATAATCTTTCATTCCTTCCTGGTTTCACATGTATACCCTGGAAAAATATATACTCACATAACATTTTCATTTATAACACTCATTTCATGAATGTGTGGCATTGAGGTCAAAACCCAATTGTGGGGAGACCATTGAGAGATAATAGCATAATAGAAATTTAGTCTTGTGTTTTCCAAATCAGATAGGGATACTAGTGGATTGTTAGTTGGAACTTCTCAAGGATTATCATCACTCTAGGTGGGATATCATTTCTAGAATTTATAAAATGTTAAAGGCATCGGATGTGAAGTTTTGGTGGGTCAGTTTAGAAAGGTATGTGGCCAGTTTTGTTTTGAGATGAATGACTTTTCTGCAAGTCAGGGAAGAGAATTAGCGGCCAGCTGGAATTTTTTAGTCATTAACTATCCATGTTTGGAAATGGGAGAAAATGGAATTGGATTTCGTGAAGGGTCTCCCAATATTGGACATGAGTCATGATTCCATATGGGTGATTACAGATTGGATCACAAAATTGGTCCATTTAATCCTGATTTGTGAATCTTATACAGTGGAGGATCTATCAAGAATAAATATATGGGATGTGGAAAATAGGAATGGTGTTATAATATCAATTGTATCAGATAGTGACCTAATGTTCACATCACATGTTTGGAAATCTAGGTAGCATTCCCTCGGGATATAGTTGATGTTGTGCACGACGTATCATCCTCAAATAGATGGCCAATCCGAGAGGATGATAAAAACATTAGAGAATATTCTAAGGGATTCTGTGATGGATTTTGGTGGTTCATGGGAGGAGAACATACTGTTTTTAGTGTTCACCTATAATAACAGTCATCAGGAATTTATACATATGGCTTTGTTTGAGGCATTGTATGGGTGTCTCTGTCCTTCTCCACTATGTTGGCAAGAAAGTGTCAAGACTTCGATCATTAGACAGATCCATGTCTATGATACTATAGAGATAATCTTGTTGATCAGAAAGAAGATGTAGATAGTCTAAAGTCATTATAAATCTTATGTAGACTATTTCTGATGACTGTTTCCGTTCGAGGTGGGTGATCAGGTGTTTTTGAGAATATCTCCAAGGTTGGGACATCATCGGGTTGGAATGTAAGGTCAATCATTTCCAATGTATATTTGGCCATTTGATATACTTGATAGGATTAGAGAGGAGTCATATCGGTAAAAGATTTCACCACAGTTTAGTGTTGTGCACAGTGTATTTCATGTTTCTCAGTTGAAAAGTATTAGCCAGATCATTACCATGAAATTCGTTGGGATCATGTGTAGATAAAACCAGATTCTTCATGGTTCACGTTCCAGTGCAAATTTAGTATAATAAAGTGATTACATTTCATGGTAATAGAATTTTTTAGTTCAGTTTTTTGTCTTATTATGTTCATATTCAAGAGGAGATGTGGGATTATGAGAAATGGATGGTCGAGTAATGGCTCGAGTTTTTTTGGAAATGTGGTATTTTTCTACGTTTCGAGGAGGAAATGTCCAATGGTGGGGAGAATTTAGCACCCCCATATTGAGTTATGTATCATTATTTATGAATTTTAATGTGTTTAATTTTCTTATGGTGATTTTGGATGAGTTTTGGATTGTTTGAAAAGGTTTTGGAATTCTTTGGAGGCATTTTTATGGCTTCCTGGTTTTAGCGTATTTAGGAGAAACCTTGTGAGATGATCTATACACATGAACCTCATCCCAGTTGGTGAGGTATCCTTAAGTGCATCCACCAGACCTAGGTTCAAAACAAGATAGAGGTATGTTTTTGGGTTACTTTTGTAGTTTTGTGGCTGGTATTGTAGCATTACTGTACATTATGTGGGTACTGTAGTAGAACTATACACTGTACAGGTACTATAGAAAAAATGTACACTATGTGGGTAATATATAAGGTAATGTAGCAGTTAATATAGAAGGTAGTGTTTGGTACCATAGCAGCTAGAACTATTCACCATAGCCCATCAGTTTGTTCTTAGAGACTTTAAGAATTTCAGGCCACCTAGGCCTTTGAGTGAGTAGGGATTTCGAGCCACCTTTAATGTCTTCGGACCCCCTCAAGGCCTTCGGGCCACATGCATTTTCCCCAGACTCACTACTAAAAAAGGAGTAGCCCTAGAAGAGGATACAGAGCAGGTGAACTCACCAGAGCAGAGCCAAATTGATTTTTCAGAATGAGAGGGTATGTATATGCCATCGGTACCAGCCTATTCTTGCACGAGAAGCCTAGACATACAGCCATGAAAAGGTGGAGAGATACTATCATGATGCAGATGCTAGGTAGGGGTAGTTCCTTGTAGATAGTCTGGTTAAATTCCCTAATACCTTCAGGTCATGTAATCTACTAAGCCTATGGGCCATATAATCTCTAAATTAATTGGCATTGTAAGGTTTCCCCCTCATACCTTGAAACAGGGGTTATCAAAAATCAATAAAAATGGTGTCCTTCATGCCATTCGGGTGTGAGATGATCTATGCAGGATGAAGGGTATGCACAGTTGGTGCACTGTTTGCCTAACCATGTAGGGTGGGCTATGTAATTTTCCCCTTCATGGAAGCAGCAGGCACACGGTTTGTGAATGGTCTGTCTAACCGAGTGACAAAATCATGCAGCCCATAAAATAGGTCTTTTTAAAAATCCGAGATTAATCAGGATTTCCCTCAAAACACCCAAACTCTCTCACACGTGAGCCTCATTCAGTATTTCCTGTTCTCAAGGGATAATGATGAGAATATAATAAAATTATTTATAATTCATACATTTTCAGAGATAATATTACGACAATGGATTATAAATACGAGACAAGTAATATAAACAATTGAACATCTATTGGTAAAATTTAATGTCCCTACAACAACTATAGACCACATGATTTACTAACTAAATACGATATGCATTTTAAATTTTAGTGTAGTAGTTCATTTTGACCCTCTAATGAGGGATGTCATTATAATGTTTTCTTATCATGAAGAACCACATTTTTTGTATACAATTGAGTCGTCATTAAAAGTTACAGATTCTTATCTATGATGCACAATGGATATTAGATTATGTAATCATTATTCCGATAGATAACCATAGTTGTTCTAATGATGGATTATAATTAATGATATAACATTAAAAACATGTAATCTCTTGTTTTAGTTATATACAGCCTTATAAATGAAATTGAATGGATGATCCACTATTATAGAGAAGTTCAATATGAAAAATGAATAAAAACAGTCCCTTAATGACCATATATAGTTAGTATATATTACCCAGAGTGTGTTGACAGTTAGATATATGATATGGAAAACACATGGAATGATTATATTCAGGTAAAAAAAATTTATGATTAATGTAAAGAATCATGAACCCTATTTTTGGAGCCTCTTTCTATCTGGATCATATATGGGGTACTATATTAAACACAATATTAAACTATGTTATAGATTTTAGTGGAGCCATTATGAATACCAATATAGGATAAATCATTTCATCTAATATTGTCATTAAACTGCACACCACTTTTGGTTATGTGAGTCATCATCAGTGGAGAAAATGTATATTTTTACGATTATATAATAGATGACTCATAATCTAGTAGTACCAACTGTATTTTGAATTAGATAACCATTTAAATTTCATAATTTCAAATTATAGTACTACCATTATTGTGTATTATATGATACGTGTTGTGTGAGATTATTTTTTGAGCATTATGTAGAGAACACAATAACGATGTTATGGTCAACTATATACTAAATAGAAATAGGGAATTTATACAATTTTTTCAATTATGATAATTCACATAATTTATAAAAGGAAGAATATTTTAAGGTATGTATAGCGAGACATGTTAATGTTCCTCGGTGAGAGACATAATTATTAATCAAAATTAATTATAGATATACAATTAATTTTTTTGAAGTTGAATCTATGTTACCATGATGAGATTATCTATCATATATGAAATATACAACATAGTAATTTTTTATAGATGATACAAGAAAAAAATGATGTGATCATCCATTTAATACTAGAGGTGTACACACATGGATGTTAACACACATTGGGTTTGTTCTGGTTTCAGGCATTAGTGTATTACCTCCCAAAATTGTTTATTTAAGAGTTATATATATATATAGAAATAATGATTTCATCATTGACCCTAGATAAAGAAATGTCCTGATTCATATATTGAAGATGTATTCAATATAAAATTTCAATGAAATGATACTCGTTCATAGATAGAGAAATTTCCAAATATTAGTAGTTATTTTTTGACATCCTGTCTATATTATATGAGAGGGGACCCAAGTGATGATACATTTTTTGTGATCTTTAAAAATTAGATTATCCAATATGATGGAACAATAGGGTCGAAATAATGGTGGTGGATTCTTGCTCAATATTTATTGATGAAAAGTTATTTTCCCTTAATTTACATGTCCAATATTTTGATGGATATCCAAATTAGTGAAAATCATTGTAGATGATGTATCATTATGTTATATCGCCCATAAATACTTTCTAGGTTGTTTCAATTACATTTAAAAACTTATTATTAAAGGGATAATTATTTTATTCCTAAATATTGAGGTTAATTTCACCCCAATATTAGTGGGATTTTATTATTGTATTTGATTTTGTGGGATTATAATCATCATTAGATTTTAAGCCATAATACTTGACATTGATGAATTAAGATGAAAAATTGGACGATATGTAATAATGAGTATTTTTTAGTGGCTTCCATTGATCACTATTTTAATTAAATATATAAATATTATAGTGAAAATAATAACACAAATAAAATTCATCAATGGTGGGTATGAACCTTTTAGACATTGTGATTTGGATATAAATTTTATATGGTTTAATAAACAATATTGGGATAATACACTTTTCATTCCCTTTTTGTAATAATTAAGACAAGGATTATGTGTCAATTAAAAGAGGTGATAATTAATCTATTGTATGTAATGAGATATAGTCAATTTTTATCACTGGTTTTGTATTTCTGTGATTATTGTGCACTTCCCAGTGGTATATGGTATAATATATTTTATTTACTAGGAAAGAATTATGGAATTTTTATTAAAGGTGATAGATATTTTATTTCATCCTAGATCACCATGAATTAAAATTTTTATCACATATATTTTAATAGATTATGGTACTTAGGTGTCGAATATAGTTAGGTAAACTATATTTGACAAAACTATTTATGGTATGTAGGTGTAATGTGACTCATGATGAGAGATACTATGTTTTACTCGGCTACTTTTAAGAATATTCAATGACTGAATTTCATAATGGAAAATGATGATATTCAATTAATTGATGGGTTTTATAGTTATTTCATTCATATATGAAATTAAAATGATAGAAATGTTTTTATCGTATTATATTATCTATCATTATAATATTTTTTAGTTTTTTCCTTGTTTAAAAGAAATGGTTGATTATTTAGTTGAAATGTATTAAAAGTAGTGATAATATTTTAACATTTTTTTTCAAAAGAGACAAAGATAAATATTTTTGTAATGTTCCATGGATTCTAATTTTTTCAAGGTTAAAATAAAATCACATATGGACCAATCTATTTTTTAATTATTCTATTAATTTGGAGGCCCATAATTTATCCTCAATGGTTTTTGGTCATTTTTCTAATATAATATTATGAACTATATAATTATTATTAGTTATAAAATTAACTCTTCTAAATAATGGATTAAAATATATCTAAAATATTTCATTTGAATAATATTTGTACACAGTTGTTATTTCTAAAAGAATATTTTTTTCCTATGTGATGTGTGAGTTTCATGTGAAGGATGAGTTGTAGAATAGGATTTTAGGAAAAATTGTTTATTTTATTGCCTAAATTACTTATAAGATATTAAAAACCCATCAATTTTTTTTCATGTCAATGGAAAATGATTATTTAAATATATCTATTTTTTTAACAAAATTTAAATATTAATTTCTCTACTCTCTGTAATAGAACATGTTGTAATGAATGATATAGCATGTCAATAATGAATATGGTAAAATTATATGACAATGATGATTAGATTGTTGACGTAGTGATTCACAATTAATTAGGGAAATTTAATTAATTGTATTGATCATTCATAATTATATATTTTTTTATTCAAAAAAATTGTTCAACAAATTTGGTTTGTCTTATAATTTAAGGTTTCTATAGTAAATATTATCACTTCAATTATTTTTTCATTAATGAATGTTATTAATTATTAGATTTTCATTTCAATCCACTAAAATTTTAACTACAATTTCTAATTAATTCACATATATCTAATTACTAATGATAAGTATAGATTCACATGAATTATTAGGATCCCAAGTACATATTAGAGAGTGATTTGTTACCATTTCTCTATGTTCGATAACATCAATCAATGAAAAAAATAATCATAAATTTCTATAAAAGTTTTTTTTAATGATTTTTTAGGGATAATTATTATTTTAAATCTAATTGATTGTTATGATATATTGATATCATTAGTTGTGAAATATTTATATAAGTGTAAACATTTAATTTCAATGTTGATCGAGATACCATAATGGAGGTGTTATTCTAGAAAAATACAATAATGATTTTAAAAAAAAATTAGGGATCCATTATCTTCTCCTATGTATTATAAATATATTCACAACACCACGAATGACCCAACCATATCTGTGGATAGATATGTTTTATATGACTATAAATGGGGAATAGGGGTGATAGATTGAGTAGTGGTTGTGATGAAATCAGAAGTTCATTTTAATGTGGAATAATTATTACTACACCAAATATAGTAAAAATGAATACATATTCGTTGTAACGATCCCGAACCTTGTATCCTAGAGTTAGTGTTTACATTTTTACATATTCATGAGATACATTTAAATCTATCATGAATGAAAAACTAGTTCTATATTATTGGTAACTATATACATACATGAATCACATTTTAAAACTTAAAATATGATGTAAAAAAGGGCTTCCATCCACTACATAATTATATCTTCTATTATAACCAATCAAATCAATCATTATACTCATCAAGGAATCCTAGAGAAAGAATCCTAATAAATTTATGTGATTATTTTCTTATTGAATCCATGTGTATAGTGGATTCTACGAATGAATATAGCATAATTAGTATGGAAAGGTAATCAACTAAACACGTGACATTTAAACAATAACATTTGAAAATTATGGATGGAACAAATAATTATCTTATAGTTTTAGATACATAATCACAAGTTCTTGAAAAGTTTCCATGGATATTCATTATAATTTAATAATCACACGTACATCAATTTCTAATGTCATTGTGTAATAACTCATAATGTCAGACATGATAATCATTTTATCATGGATGTATTCCAATACATGTAACACCAATAGAAAACACATGACACAAAAATAGAATATAGTTTATCTCATGAGACCTACTGATGCCTCTAGGGGCCATAGTAGGTCCTACATATCATTTATTATGGAATGGGGTAAATCATAATAAACATAAAAATTTATTTTTAAAATTAATCATATGAATGTTGAACAATGTTTCCCATCAATAAACCTAATCATAGACCATCTAGAGTAATATGAATAGGGAAATTCTAGTAAATAGCCTTCCATTATGATAAATACCCATCTAGAAAAATATTAATGATGGCATAATTACAATATATTACAGATGAATCATAATAAAAATGTGTTATTTGGTGTTGATGAATAAAAATAACATATGAATTCCATTTAAAAAATTTAATGAAAAACATCCATCTCACTTTCAAAATAACCATATAAAATAGATATTTCACAAGAAATTTTAAAAATAAATTTATTTTAAAACAACCTATGAATAATTTAATATATTTATTAACATATTGAGTGGTCATGGTGGTCGAAAATTATATCAACGTCGTACATGTTAAAAAAATATTCTTTCAATGTTTTTATTGAAATTATAATGGGTCTTGTTTGAGAAAAATGATATTAATTTATAAAAACATCATGGGTAATAATTATATTAAAAAAATACATTATTAAAGATAGAAAATTATTTTTCATTAAATACATATATGCATGAAAATGGGTTTTTAACTGAACATAAATATATAAATGATTGTTCATATAGATAATAAATTTGAAATATTTTGAACATAAAGAGAGTAATATAATAGGGACAATTTTATTATAATTAATTAAAATTATTATTAGAATATTAATGTGTTTCTTCAGAGATGGATCATAGTATTTCATTACCAGAATCATAAATACAAACAATCCCATTAATCAATAAGATTTCACCATAACACAATTATTACATTTCTAACAATGAATTCCGAGACATATGATAGAAAAACACTAAATAGAACACAAAATTACATGATATATTATCAATTAATAGTATTTCATGTCAATTATTCTATATATACACCTATTATGTAAATATTGGTGGAGAACATGTCCAATGACTCAAAGGAAAATCAAGACAAGAATCTATTACCATATTGGAAACATTTGAATCACAATCCCCATTAAAGGATTAAATTAAATGGTCCTTTAAATATCATTGAAATTATTAGATTGAAGATATAAAATGTAAACTAGATTGTATATACAACTCAAAAAATTAAATAGGTGCATAATAAGATATCTATCTCAATGAAGAAAAAATTTCGAAAAATGTCTTATCTTATGTTTGACTTCCATTTTATATGTTTAAAAGAATAATATAATAAATATATATTAATTATAAATATATAAAATAATAAAACAAACATTTTTTTTATAATTTTTATGATTTACATATAGTATTTTATCTCCCAGTTATTAACAATTATTTATTATAATCAAATTTTCATGTGATAGTATCATTGTTTTTCATGTAATTTTTTGTTTGGTAATTTCATCCATTTCAAATTGACCATATTTAAATCATTTCCTGAATATTATACATTATATAAATATCATATATATTTATTATATATATATACATTTAATAATCTATAAATGTTATAGAAGAAAAATAGATACACCATTCACCATGACAACAGACTATATATACAGGTTAACATAAATTCACATTTAACAAAAACATTACAACAAAAGGAAAATAAATATTGATTAAAATTCCCAAAAAAATTATTATTTAATATAAATAATTTATATTATTCAACTAAATCCTTATTACTATAAATTTCATTACAAAATGAAAAATATTTCACATCGCTATGTGGACGCGATAGTCCACATGTACCAACACATGGCACTATTGTTTCTTAACAGAGTTAAACAATAGAAGTTAGATTTTATATTATATTTCTATAAGTATTTTTAGTACATAAATATAATATATATTCATTAACATTATCATTTATATCATACATGTAAATTATATTTCAAAATCGAATCACATCACTTCGTGAGGCGGTAGACTCTCATAAACATGGGTAAAACAAACATACCCCCTACGAAATGGAACCTAAGAAGTAATATGTTATATATAATTTTAAAAAGTACAATATTTTTATAAATAACATATAAATATGTTCAATCCATAATTATATCCATCCTTTAATTTTTGCAATGTAATGTGAATAACATCAGTTAGCAATGTGGTAGTATGTCGTACACACGATTGATAGTTTAATTTTTCATTTTATAAAAGTAGAGATAGATTAAGGATATTAAATTTATATAATTTGATCCTTTTAATTATGAGATTATTTTATATTATATATTTAGAGTTGTATATTATCTTAATTATGTGGATGAGGTAACAAAATAAATCATCTCATCTAAGAACATCACTATTTAGTAGGAAAACATTATTAGGCCTTCCCCAAAAAAACATCCTATGATAGAATTATGATCAATTGAATTCTTCTAGGATGTTGGTATAGGGGTAATAAATGTATTTTGGTAGGTATTTTCTCAACCATGGAATCTCAAATAGTGAACTTTAGATGATTTGAGTGTGCTTTTATATGTGTGGGAGAGGATACATATTGAATTTTTTTAAAGATAATGTGATACTTATATTTTTATGGAAACATCCTCACAACGGTATAATATAAACCCTTATTGGTTGCCAGGTATACTATGTCAAATAACCTAATATGGGGGGAGGATGTGAATTAGGGAATTCAATACTATAAAAACTACTCATTTGGATCATGAATCATCTTTATACAAAACAAACTTCCTTCATTTACCTGAAGCAATGTATGAATAGAACGTAAATCAGGAAAATGACACAACAATTTTACATGGTTCACCCTCACAAGGCTACATCCAATGAACATAAAATGGTGATGTGATGTAGTTTTAAATCCTATAAGGCTCAATTCTAGTAATGATGGACTGGGATACATCTTTTTTTTACTAGGCTCACTACCTTGACAAGGTTTAGGGTCTACTCAATGCATTCCCTAAGCCCACACCTTATGCATATTTCTTTGGATCACTACTAGTGGGAAGGATCACCATCATCCAGTTACTTTTCTCACTGCACATGGAATTTATCCAAACATAGTTTAATGATATTTAGGTCCCTATATTTTCATGAATACACACATCACCAACTATAGGTAGATGCGCACTGTATTTTCCACTTTAATCCAATTCATGAAAAATAACAATAAAATAGATGTACAGGGAAACTCTAATCTTTTGTGAAACCCTTTTTGTTTTACTTCACACAATATTAATAACATTCATGTAAAATTCATATTTCTTACAAAAAACACTTGGGTGTATCATCCTTTTTGAAAATAACTCCCTTCATACGTGAAACTACCATTATTCTTGGCCACTCGCTTTCATAACAGATTCATATCCTTGTATTCCTCTAATAATTGAGCTTTAAAAATTAAGGGTCTAGCCTCTTATTTATCGATATTTCTAACTGTATGTAGAATATTCGCATCCACCAACTTCCTTGTGCTCATCATTCCCCCGAGCGTGGAAAACTCAATTTCATCCCACATTGGGTAAATAAGTCCCTTTTGTGAATCCTCATCTTTCATGCACTTCATGCCTTAGTAATATTACGATATTGTGATCCCCAAATAGTACTTTTCCTCAACATTCCAATCCATTTTCAATCATTCATGCAACATTCTTTGCAAAAAATACATTCCTCCCTTCTCTAGATTTTTACGCCCCAAAATTTGGCAGCCCTTGGGAAACATCACCAATTTGTATATGATTTTTTTGTACCACATCTACAACATCCATAACATTGAAATTCATAATTTCAAATAATACATGTTAAAAATATCTCTATAACTCTACAACCTATCATTGAAATACTTTATCAAAAAAAATCAACCTAATATGTATCAATGTTTCTATAAGGGATGTTTTCCCAAGATGAATTATGTAAGAACATCCTGAGAGGTGAGTGGTGAATCAGGGTGTCACCATTTTCTATTGAATATGAAAAATATTTTCCCCCTATTGGTTAGAACTCATTAAACCTATATGATGTATTAAATTTGTAATAATTAATTCACATGTAAAGATACCACACAAAAATTTTACATGGTTCACTACTAAGGGATATTCCATGGAGTATACACCAATAGTGTGTCAGTCATACCAAAATACACTATTATTCATTAGATATGGAATAAAATTATTCAGAAATAGTCTCTCTATTTCAGTCACAATTCCTTCACAATATTTATGGGATAACTCACTGTGTCCCTCAGATCACTATCATCGACTCCCCCTATCTTATTGCGTTGAGATATGTATACATCAATTTATCGAAATCATGGTCAAATTAATGTTCTATAAAAAAAAGTCTGTGTCCTAGATATATCATGTTACTCTGGTTTCACTATAGACATATATTGATGCACTGTGAAATCCATTTCATCTTAATCCTAATTTATAGTACTACCTTTTAGAAATCTCACACATTGAAGAAGATCCCTTTCCTTCATGGAAAAAACTATCATCATGGAGAGATCCAGCCTTCATGGAACAACCATCTTTCATAAAGCTCACTAATTTAAAGAAAAATAACCCATTATCATGAATATGAATTTATTAGAATTCATTGGAACCGGTCCGTACTTTTAAATTCTATTTGAGATGCTCTATCTGGCATAGAATGTCTATTTCGAGTAGCTTCCCTAGTATGTAAAATAATATAGATTCTGGTTTTCTCTAAAATGATTTCATGAAGTGAAGAGGGGTAGCATTTTATTTATATGGTCAACATTTCATGAAGCTTCATCTCCCAAAATTCATTTTCTTTGTATACCAAAAATATCTTCACAGTGATCCATCCAATGGGAATCACCATTGAAATTCTTTATTCCTAAATCTTGTCATAGCCATGAAGATTTCAATCAAAAACTTTTGTGGAGCCCATCTTATTCGTAGATCTTTCTATCACCAACCATGAAGCTCCAATTATTATAATCATGGAGAACGGTATCATTGATCCTTAATCCCATAACAATAATAGAGAACACCATCTAAAATCATTAATCCTTTTTAAAACATAACTTGTGTATCCCATCTTTGTGAAACTCATTCCGTTACCATAATTTCCTAAAGAATTTAATAAAAATCACATTTAACATTTAAATCCAACATCCAAATTTTGGACATCAAAAATTTTGAAAGCACAGGGAAATAATTCCACATAATTTTTTTGTCACCATGAACTATAAGATACATTTCTTAGTAAACTCTATGATTCTAAATGTGTTTATTGTAAAAATATTCAATCCATACTAAATTTTCGGAAAAGAACATCCTCGGTTCCAACAATCTCTCATTTTGGGATTATTGGAAATATGTAGATACTTTCAATGAAACACCATTCACTATCAAAACCCGATAGACAAGAAATAACTCATCTAACACTATATGTATATGTGAGAAATTCTCCTTGTAGAAAACCATAGGGGTACAATGAATTGGTTTCACATTTAATCGAATTATTAAATTTTTCTTCACAACCTAAATGTGTTCTATACATTCTCATTATCTATTTTTTATGTAATCATATTTCCCCATTGAACCATTTTTGAATTTATCCTCTAATATCCAAATTTACTTATTAATTTTAACCATTTAATTTATCTATTCTCCCCCATTGGAAATAAACCCAATGAATAGTATTTATACATTGTAGACCACTAAATATACTCAGATTGGATCGTATCTCCCCCATAACATACATCACATACACAAATTGATTAAATTGTTAATTAAACTAGGGATAGAGGATGTTAGGAACCTCTTCATGACCTGAGAGGTGGATGAACACCAAGATTGTACTGATTCTTCTTGTACACATGTGCTTAAAATGGCTTGGTTAATATGTCGGCCACCTGATAATTAGTGCCCACATGATCTATTTTAATAATTCATTCTTCAACATTTTCCTTCAAAAATTGGTATCTTATTTCAATGTGTTTCATAAGATAATGTCGAAGAAGATTCATCATATGATCCATTAGAATTTTTTTATCATTGTTAATCACCATTGGATGTTTCACCTCATCACCAATAATAGTCTGTTGTTTCCTCATCTGTAGCATTTGTGTGAAAAATAATTGTAGGAGATATATACTTCTATTCAGGTGTAGTAATATAAGAAAATTACTATTTCATAAATAACAATCCCCAACATTTATTTCCAATAAAAAATTATCCCCCACATTTGAACGTTTTATCGACAACTTATCCAGCGTCGTCATCATCAGAATATGTTGAATATTAAATACCACTTCCTACAATAATATATATTCTATAAATGGGAGTAACTTGGATGTACCTCATGAAACTTTTCACTAACCCCATATTTTATTCTTTTAAATTATATTAATGGTTGAATTCTAATCATGTTGAAAATAGAATATTTGGTCTTGTCACAGTAATGTACAATAAGGATACAATGATTCTTCTGTACATCTTGGTATCGTCATATGGACTATCCTCATGTGTTTTCTAATTTTATTCCAATAAAAGTTAGAGTCCGCAATTGTTTGGAGTCATGCATGATGATTTTCTTTAGAAGATCTCTTGCATACTTTCCCAAATGGATTAATGTGGAATCCACATTTTATATAACCTGTTATCCCTATCATATGTGTGTCCATAAGTCATTCAAATTTCAAATTCTGATTTTTTGTGATCAGAAACTTTTTCCACATATCTTCCTGCTGCCATAAAAATTATATTTTCCATATTCATGAGAAAATAAAATTTCTCTTCCTATTAATTAATTACATTTTGGTTATGATCAACAACAACTCAATTGAATTTTTCTACTTCACATTAGCCTCTAGTAGAGAATACCATATATGTGATGCCTTCTTCATAACGTGGATAGAATTTTGTGAGGTTTCAAAGAATTATGTTCAGTATTGGATAACACTTCTAATTTTTCATTACAATCATATTATTTAGGTCATCATAGAATGTATTACAATTATTCCACTATTTATTTATCTGAATCTATCTCTTTACCTCTGATCATGAAACTTGAAACTCTTTTTAATATGACATGATCATCAAGATATTTCTTCAATAATCATATTAGAAAACATTTGAAATTATTAATATGGAATCATATTCATCATTAATAATTTTTATCCCCCTCAAGTTAAATACTTCTTAGCATCTTCATAATGATGAACCTCAGAATAAATGGATTTAAAATAAATCATTATGAGAAAACACAAGAAGGTTTCATTATCTATGGACTTTCCATACTGTAAAACTATCACATCATCACTAAGGATAATCTTCTATAACATTTGTTCTATAGGAAACCAAAAATAATATCCATCAATGATGGTATATAATTTATTCTAATTTTTATGAATGTAACATCATTATCATCATCATAAATGATCCTCTATCATATCTATATTTCATTATTGAACTGGGGAATCAATCAATGTTGGTGAATTATCTAATATAGTATCAATAATTTATAGCCCTATCTTATTCCTAGGTTCCACCGTTGAATCATTTCTTCACCTTCAATACCCAACATTATAAGTAAAAATTAAATATAAAAATATTATAAGAATAATGTGCTTCCTTCTCCCATCATCAATATATACTGCATGGTTGAGAAGATCTTCCCAACCATGGTTCCCTATTTTATCTATTACTCATGATTTCACATCAAAACATAAGTTCCGACTTATGTTGTCATGGTAATGATCTTTTCACATTCTATTGTTATTTTTCTAGAGTTTTGTTGTTCATAAAATCGTTCATGGGTGATTCAATCTTACTTCTCTTGAGGAGTTATTCTTCATCTCATATTTTGGTTAAACATCCATTTGTTATGTGACCACAATGCATAAATATATTACACAGAAAATCATTAACAAATGAGTTTCCTTTTGTTTTCAATATTCCATTCAATTTTTCATTATCTTAATGAATATTTTATTCTTCGTTTTCTCTACACATTGATGGTTCAACTTCATGTTTCCACATTAAATCAAAATATTATTTTAAAAATAACTAGCATTTTATTTGAAACTATTTCAAAAAATTTGTATCTTCTACATGGATTTTTTTGAGTGTCATCTGTATTAGTAGTCTTCTAGGATTCACTAGATATTATTTTCAATGATTTAAAAATAAAAGCCTTCACAGCTTCCTTACTTGTCATCTTCTGGGGAGAATTGGTTTTCACAATATACATATGATTTCTTCCCAAGAATGTTTCTTCCAAATTATCTAGAAATTTTGGCCTTATTTTAATTTAAACAATGTATTCATGTTAAAATATAAATTTACTATCTTTTTGACCACTAACATTTCATACCTCACATATGTTAGCAAGCATCCAAAACCTGTTTATACTTCTCATATGCTTCTAGACATGTGGATGTAGCTTCTTTATATCAGGATTTCTCCCCCATGATATAGGCTTCCTCATATCATTCTTATATTGTGGATTATTCAATAATTTTAGTGCTCAATTATTAAATAGGTTGCACCACGAACATTGACCAATGAACTATGATATCTTTATATCTTCTGTATAAGGTTTTGAATAATCTTCATGACTTTTTGTTCTCTTTTTTTGTAACCTAATCCTATACTCTTTTTTATATCCACACTAGTCATGGTGGTTGCCTTTTTATCTCGTTTCATTATCTATTTTAATCTATTATTTTTATTACTACCTACACTCATCATGATAATAGTTTTATAGGAATTATATCATGTTGGTTTCAATGGCACTTGTTCCATAACAGGTACATGGTATAGGTCATAGAAATATGTCATGATTTTCTTATCACATTTAGAGGTCTTTCATGTTTATAATACTCCATTGAGAATTAATTATAAGCAACAAATAATTCCTTCTTTTGTGATGTCCTAATATATTTCTTTTCAAGATTGAGCATCTGGGCTTCCAAATCTCAGAAATTCATATTTAGGATGACTTTCTGATATCCAATTAAAATAATATTTTCATAACAATCCATATTCATAGAAACTACATTTTATTCATGTAAAATAAAATTTTACTAAATCAAAGAGACAATTTCCTTAATCATCTTGAATAATATTTGAAATTATAGACCCTTGACATGATTTTTTTGTTCCTTTTGAATTTAAGAAAATGGATCTTTAAAGGAAGATAATTTTTTACTCTTTATTTCTTGTCATCCTCATTGATGTATTTTGAGGAACATATATCATGTTCCTTGTTTGTTTTCACAATGGTTCCAACCTGTTTGGAGAGCTTTTAGAACTCAACAATTTCTCGTTGTTACACTTCACCCATAAAAGTTTTATCGTTCCCCAACAGGGTGATCTCTTACAACATAAATTCAAATACTCTAAAAAAATAAATAAATATTTCATTATTAATATCATGAAATTATTTTTGTATATTTTAAATTTCATCTGAGGTTGTGTATTGATAAACATTGAAACATGTTCCAGGATCATTATTTTGAGTTAAACTTTCATATTTTCCAAAACATACCTCCAAATTGACTAATAAGTTTAACTCACATGAGGTAGAAGTGTTTTCTATTAATTGATGGAAATCATATCCACTTTCTCTTTACATTACAAGCCTGATATGTCTTCATTTTATAAAATGTGTGGAGAACTAGATAAAACATATTATTTAGATAATGTGGATTCCAAAAACTATCTCTTCTCTTTCTTTGTCTTATTAATCATGGTCTTGGGGGAAGTTTTGTTCTTGCTCAAAGATACCAAGATCTTAATCACAGATTCAATTCATTTTTAAATATAGATGGAAACTCAAATCATCAATAGAGAATATATTTACAATAGAGTGTCCAGAAAATGTCAACCTAGCTCGAATACCCCTTGTAAGCCCCGGGAACACCCTCACAGGGGGTGGATGAATTAGGGTGTCATATTTTTCTTTTGAAAATGATATATATTTTTCTCGCATTTGTAGGAACTTATTAAAAATGTATGATGGATTCAATCAGAAATCAAGCACTCACTTGTAGATAGACAACAAAACAATTTAAAATAGTTCACCACTAAGGGATAGTACAAGAAGAAGACCATCGCAGATTGTTAGTCGTACATAATATCAACTATTATTCACTAGATGTGGAATTAAAAGGATAATACAATTTCACCCTAAGAAAAAAACACTACCATTACAATATTTTTAGGTTTTATCACTGAATCCTTTAGATCACTTCTGTCAACTTCCCCTATCTCGTGTATTGAGATAACTCTAACTGAATTTTCTGATTGGAGGTCACTTCAATGTTTTTGCATTAATGCCATTGTTCCTGACCTAGAAAAGGACTCTATTTGCACCATACACCTAAGTTGATATACTCTAAAATCACTTTCTTCTTAAACCAGGTTTTTAATACATCTTTCTATAAAGCTACATCAAGAAGCTCACTCCATCTCAATTCTCCCTTTACATCATTGAATAAATATCCATCATGAGGCACTTAATACTTCACCGGACAACCTTTTTTTTGAATCTCACTAATTGAAAACTAAAAAACCAATCATCATTAAGTTCATATTAGTCAAAATTATTGGATTCAATCAAGACATCATAGGTCTTTTTATGATGCCAATGCTCACATAAACTATCTCTTCCATGGAGATCCCATTTCATCATGATATCAGATCAATTCTTATTTTTCTATGAAAATTTCAAGCCTTGTGAAAAGGGGTAGCCTCATATTTATAGTATTGGGAATTCTCAAATCTCTACCAACTCCATCACATTATTTGAATCTGCTAAAAAAACATCACATCACTCAACCAATCCCAATGATCCATAGAAATTTTCAGTTCTCAGAGACTTTATTAACAATGGATATTCTCATCCAAACCATTCACAGTTACCTTAGTAATCCCATATCTTTCCATAACTGACCACAAATCTCTAATTCATGTTATCATGTAGATCACCATCACCAATCACAATGCACATCGAAATCACAGATCAAACCATCAGAAATTGTTAGTACATTGAGAAACAAAACTCTTGTATCAAAACTTCATGAAACTCATTCCTCTTCCATTATTTCATAAGCTCATCAAGAAAAACCACTTTTCAAATTGAAAGACAACATCAAAATTTTAGACCCCCAAAATGTGGAGAACAATACAAAACGACACTCCCTTCAAAACTATTGTCTGTATGATCTGTTAGATTACATTTCTTGAAATATCCATGATCATCCATGTACCGATAGACAAAATAAAAAATGAAAACTTCATTATCTTCAATGAACTGCTTTGGGCCCCATAGAAAAATCCCCCCCTTTGGGTTTGTTGAAAACTATTTTCATTTTGATAATACATTGCATATTATTTCATGTTAATGTTACATTAATTTCATTCTTTTCGGATAGAAATCAATGAAATATTCAATAAACACTCTAAACCCACAAAATGAATTCTTTTATTGCAAAAAAGGATTATCATTTTGAGTTCATCAATTAATCATATCATTATAAAAACAATCTACTCCTTTCATCATGGACTCCCTCTATTGTGATATATGTCATTTTATCGATAAGCATTCACATCGTAAAATTTAATACACCCCATATCATGCTTCTCCCACTACCTCGCTTCTCCACCTATCTTCTTTTCCATGTGTCTTGACTAATATATTTTATCCTTTATTGACACCCAAAATTTCTCCCCCATTATCAAGGAACCCAAAGGTCAATAGTTTATAATCCCCAAAAAGGTAAAGATCACATATTAGTATATAAGGGAAAAACACCACACCTCAGAGATAAGGGGGCCCACATTAACACTTTTTAATGTGTTCGGATTTGTCTAAACTCATATATCCAATCGATGCCTCACAAACACTTATTTGGGTATTGCATTTGTCAGAATGTCTGCTACCTGTAGTTCTGCAGGCACATACTCCAACACCACAAATCTATTCTCCACCTACTCCTTGATAAAATGATACCTTATTTCAATGTGTTTCATCATTGATTGATTGAATTAATTTTTTATATGATTTATATCACATTAATTATTGAAATAGATTCTAATCAGATATTTCACTTCAACTACAATATTAACAAGATGTTGCTTCATCTATAATAATCACATTAATGATTTTGTATCATAAAAATATTTAGCTTCAAAAGTTCTCAATGATATTAAATATTGTTTCAATCTTATAAAATAAATACCCTAATATACCAAGATATAATGCACCACCTAATATTTATTTTCGTCCATCTGAAGAACCATCCCAATCTGTATCTGTATATCAAAATAACTCAGGTTGTGAGTTGTCATTATACATCAAACCGAAATGCTTCATGCAATGGATATAATTAAGTATTCTTTTCACGGAAATCATTTGTCATTCATTCTAATTTATTCTATATATCTATTATTGGAATGTGAAGGAAATAATATCATGTATTTTCATTTTCATATAGAATGGTATTCTAATGATCTACGTATATACTGTGATAGTAAATACACTGCCTTTATCATCCTACGATAGTTTCATACGAGTTTCCATAAAGACATCATATCCCTGGAATAATATATTCCAAACAATATCCAATATTCCATGGTATATTTGGATTGGGAACATAATCTGTCGTTCCCTCCTGGTTTCACATATAAACCATGGAAAAATATCTACTCACATACCATTGTCATTTATAACTCTCTTTTCATGAATCATGAAATGTATTCTCACTATGCTTCATTTTATCCACCATATATTATTTCATCAACATTAACTATCACATTCATTCTTTGATTACATTGATTATTTACATAGAGAATGTAGTCAACTCCATCGTGCTCAAAACTGAGCTTCTTAAAAAAACAAATATAGTCTTGAATACCATGCACATGGTGCTTTCTTCAAACCATGTAAAACCTTATTAAGATAAAAAAACTCTATTATTATCTTCTTGTATGAGAAAACAATATTCCAGTTCAATATACTTATCTTCTTCTAGAACCAAATTTAGAAATACAGTCTTGATTCCCATGTAGAAAACTATTAACTACCCTTTAAATTCTATGACCAAGTATAATAAAATTGTCTCTATCTTTGAAATATGTCAAAATTTATCATCAACATCAATTCCATAAATTTGGGAAAACAATTTGTAAACTATTTATTCATTATTTTTGAATTATCACACTATCTTCATTTATTTTATTATGAAATACCCATGTAGTAGAACTGCAATTTTTACATGTTTGCATTGAAACAATCCCCTGCGATTGATTTTTTTCAATTTGGTCAAATTATTCATTGTTATCCTAAACTAGATTCTATTTTGTAGCTACTTAATCGAATAATTTAGGCTCTACATATGATATGTATGATGGTTATTGTATATTCTTCATTATCATTATCTGGAATAGTACTATCTAATCACCAATTAAGTTATGTCAATTAATATCAGTAATTATCATTGGTTTATATAGAAATGATGATTTATCCTCATCCTTATGATTATTTTAGTCTTTTTCTGAATCACTCTCTGGAAAGGGAACATCTCTTGATATATTTATCCCTTTACCACTATCCTCTTGTGACTAATAATGTATTTGATAAGGATTCTCCTCATTCTCTGCATTATTCACATAATGTATTTCAATTTCATTTCATAGAAACATATAGAAGCATTTATGATATTTTATTTTATGTGAATAGCCATGAAATATCACTTTTTCTCCATGAGATTAAAACATCTTGTTTTTCTTCTTATATATAATCAAACACTTACATATTTTTACTAAATAATACTTCAATGTTGAACTAATTCCATATAGAATAACATATAGAGTCTTTTCCTCTTTTTTATTAAAACCGATCCATTCAATATTTAGATTGATTTCATGACTACTTATTTCGAAAACAAATATTGAAGTTATTTCCCAATGAGCATTTTTATATCCATAGTGTTTATAATATGAATCATTTTCAAAACAACTACATTCTAATATAGAGTTCTTACAACTGAATCTTGGCTCTTTAGGACTTGTTTCTCGATATAATCCTCCACATGGAAATTTGTTATCTCTATTTTATTATCTATTAGGGTCTATTATATTGTTTACCGAGAATCTTGTAAACTTATTGTTACATAATATATTATGCAATATAACACCTTAGATTTCTGGGTGATGATTGAAACCCATTACATTAGGCTAAAATAATCAACGATGAGGACATAATATCTCTCCATTAATATCACTTGGTGAAATTGGTCTACCGACATCAATTTTAACCTACTCCATAACTCTTGCTGAACTAATATCTATTTCCGTCACGAATATTGAATGATCTTCACTTGTTGAAAATCACCACATGTAAGAGTATGAACACAAGATAACATTGGGAGGTCTCAATCAGCATCATATTTCATCATATGTTCATGGATTCTTATGTCAAGTGTCAAATAATATAATTACCTTAAATTATATTAATCATTTTTGGATAATAATAACATATATTCGTTTCCATTTAGAAGTTAATTATTTCCATTTTTATGCTTTCCGTACATAATGACTACACCATATTTCCCAATAATGGTACATGACTTATTTTAAAATCATATGGCATGTCCCAAGTCACATTTTTGACTGAAACATATAATTTTGTGAATAAAACCTTCAACAACTGAAAAATATACACATCTCATGTCTTTTACACCAAACAAGAATTCTTCTAGGAAAAACAGATTTAATCCTGAATCATTATTGAAACTTATGATACCTTCTATATCATACCTGATTCTAGTAACCATATCATTATTTATTATAATATGATAAGTGCATCCAATGTCAATAATCCATATTATAAATTGATCTTATGTTTTAAAATAAATTTTAACAACTGTATCATTCTAAAATAATTCAATCTTGATTCCTGTTTTTTATTCTCTACACATTATAGATTGATAATATTTATCCTTATAAGTTTATGATGTACCCTCATCATCTTGAAACACTAAAAACCAATTTTTCATTTTCATCTCATTTAATGATTCACTGAATTGATGCATTTGATCAAATTAAATATTATTTAGCACATTCCATTTCATGGTTGATGTACAATATCAGGACATGTTTTGAAATCCACCACACAAAAAAATGTCCCTAGAAAAATATTATAGTGTTTTTTACTCTGTTTGGATACCATTGATGTTTATAGGCCCTTAAGAATCACTTGGAAATTGAACACACATTTTTTTAGGGTCCCATATTTCAACAGCAATAACACTTTATCTGTGGAGCATTCCTATGTGTCGTGTAGGATCCATTGGTTGTCACCTGAGTTCTATCGATATTATGATTTTTCATTAAACAAAATTTGTTCGCCAATTTTGAAGTAGGTTCTTGTGGTCTGACGTTAACCATGACTACTTTTTTCTATTAATCCCCATTATAGAAATATCATTTAGATTTGATTATTTCATCTGTTCTGGTAGACTTTTATGATTCATAATCCTATTTTTGGTTTCCAAAATAGTATTATTTCCCAATTTCATACCAATAGTAATAAAAATTCATGATCCTTAACATTTATCTGCAAAAATAAGATCACATCTTCATGTTCTTTGATACATTTGACTTTATATTTTTTACTATGGGTAAAACCGGCAATTTCACTTTTCTATTCTACAATTTTTATCCTGTACTGAACTACTTTATCTGAGATCTCTAGCATTTAAGTTTTCTAGTTTTACATTTCAATGTTCATCTCAGAGATCTCTTCTTCCTTTAACTACATATAGTATTTGGTCCCATGGACCACTTTCTAGGATTTCATCAATTTGGATATCAAAATTTCTATTTCCTCAATCTTTTTCTAATTCATGTTTAATTTCAATTAATCATACTATTTCCCCTTCCGCATTTTATGTCCCTTCACTTGTTTGTGAATTTTCAACAACATCAACCATAGTATTTAATTCACGATCCCTGTTTTCTTCTAACTCTTCTACCTCAAATTCTTTATAACATATACCTTATTTTGAAAGAAGGCTCTTCTTTCTGCAGAATTTTTTCATAAAATATTTCATTCATTTCACATAGCCTAAAGAATAATTTGTGGTAATTTCATATTCATACTATTAATCTTCTTGAAACATCTTAGGTCACATTCATATAAGATTTCCATCATTTTAACATCGAAACCATGCAATATGTAGTTTCACATTGAACTTTAATTTTCCAATTCCGATATTTGAGGAATGGAAAGAAATCACCTCATCCATCTCTTCATCTTCCACAACATCTTCAATAGTTAGATCCTTTGTGGCCCTGAATGCTACATCATTATACATTCCTTTATATATAGACTCATTAACTTTATTTCTCATTTCTTATGAAATAAGAGTACTATAAAATATATCAACTATCAGGTATTTCATATGATTATACTCCAAAATAATTACCTTTAGATTAAACTAATGTGGTAGTTTTCTTAGGATGTACTTGAAAAAATTTATATCTTTAATAATTTTATAAAGACCATACATGTCTTCCACTATAATATTTAATAGGTAAAAGAATGTACCAATAGATGCCTTAGGGGTTATTTTGAGATTCTCATAATATTTCCATAGTTACTACATCTTTTCTTCAATTAATTTTGATTCACCCTTAAAAATATTTAAAATCTTTTCCCACAAATATATTGTATGTATGAACTGACCATACCATTATTTAAATTTCATTGTATAAGTATCACCATAATGTATTAATTCATTTGGTGTCGAAAACCAATTCTATTCATTTCGTTTTGGTTTAATCACCACAGTCTATACTGGCCAAAATATGATGGCTCACTAATATGAAGATAACAATTCCCAATGATTAGAAGTATTGATTCATAGGAATCTTCCATAAGTAAAAATGATTCCCATTGGTGATCTGAATCCCTTTTTAATTTACAACCTCCATTTAAACACTTGAGAGATAAATATTGAAATTGAAATTTCATTGGTACCTATTTCTTTGTCCACTAGGTCAAATACCTTGATAGGGGTGGGTGTGAATCATGGTATGACAAATTAAAACTATAGCCCCACTAGATCATGTTTTTTATAAAACCAACAGATCTCTTTATCCCAATGAAATGTATGAATAAAAATTAAATCATGCACATGATACAAAAATTTCACGTTGTTCACCCTCCCTGGGCTACGTTCATGGAGCTTACCACAATAATGTTCAGATGCATAAAAATGAATTAAGGCTCACTACCAATAATGATGGTTTGAGATAGATCATGTCTATACTAAGTCTCACTACCCTTAGAAGTTTTATTATATGCTCACTGCTTTCCCAACAGTCTCTCCAAATAACATTTTCTATAGCTCACAACAAGTGGAAAGAATAACCATCACGAACTTCTATTTCTAAACACTTTTCTAAGGGATCCTAAAATTATATAATGGAATATAGGTTCTTTTATTTTCATGAATACACATATCCTCAACTATTGGTAGATGCTTGGATTAAGTTACACGCTCATTACACTAATGAAAAACACATTATTACTGATGTACAAGGAAACATCATTCTTTATGAAAACTCTTTTGGGTTTTTTTTTCACATCATTACTCTCATGCAAGAAAAAGTCAGCATTTATCACGAAACACCTCTTGCGCACAACTTCCTTCTTGTATGCGACTCTCTTCCCACATGTATATACATTTCTTTGATGAAAATACCTTTATTATTAAATTTATATCCATATATTTGAATAATTATTGATCATCTAAAATTATATGGGAAGCCTCTTATTTATAGGTATTCTTATCCTTGCACGTAAGATTCTCGACCATAGACTGCCTTCCACATAGAAATCCCTCGACCATGGAAAACTTGTTAATAAAATATCTATAATTCAGTAACCCATCAGGGAAACTCTCTATTTCAAAAAAAAACATTCAACATAAAAATGGATCAATGTTACTGTGAGGTATTGTTTCCCAATAGAAGTTATATGGTCATTTTAATGAAGAAATTTTTTTTTGGATGTGGTTTAGAAAATTTTAAACCTTATCTTCATAGAGAAACCTATAGTAACCATGTTCGTTCATACATTACTATTACATAATAAACCTATAAAAATTAAAAAAAATTATGATACAAATATTTAGTGTCATTTTAAAACAAATACCATACATTTCATTTATAACATGAGACATAAAAAATTTATTTAATTCCTTCTTCTATAACTTCTTATTGTGCATTGAATTTTCATTAGTACATGTAACCACTTGAGGATATATATCAAAAGGACATGATCTAACAACCAAATAAGAGGATAGATAAAAAAATTAATCATGGTAACATGGGGGGGATAATATTCATTATCATCATAAAATATAAATATGATCATAATCAATAGAGGAATAATTAAGAAATGACATAGAATGTGGAAATACATAAAAATTAAACTTCATGTCTTAGTGGTCAACTACCACACATAATTGTGAAATAAATATAATCATGTGAACCATATTTCACTTTATATAATTTGGTACTTCACATTACCCAATACATTAGAGTGATTTTTAATTTTGGGCACACCATTCACATCTTATCATTTACATTGCACTAAAAATTTTTGGGCACATGGGTCTTGTCATAATACTTACATTATCATGCATGTTAAATAGAACATATATCAATCATGAAAATAAAAAATCCATGGAGAGGAATGTGTTTAATTTCATAATTCATTCATTCAAAAACATTTGGTTCCCAAATTAATTATGGAATAACATTGTTGATATAATAATCATTTACATTGACTGAATAAGAAAAAATCTCAAGACGTTCATTTTTTGAAAGAATAATTCACTTCGAAAATATTATGTTTGTTATAATCCTATTTAAAAAAATTTATATCCTAGAAAAGGTATGGTAATTATGAATAAATTTTATTTAATGTGTAACCTTGTTGAAAATGGGGTGAAAGAGGAAAATCCCAATGAAAGAGAGTTGGGTTTGAGAATTACCATTACCATTTGTATGGATGTAAACTTGAACTTAATACCTTGTGTAATCATAATAAATTCATTATTAAAAAATATATAACTTTTTATTCATTAATATTATTTATTATTGTGTTATGGATTTTATTTATAAAACTTTTAATAAGTTATATATATAAATTTAATTATTCCAGAGAATTCATTTTCCTTGTCTTCACGATTTGTTCAATTGTATTCATGAATTAATGTTTGTGTAAAATGAGGATAAATATGAAGAATTTTTATTATATTTTATTAATCATATTACTTAATTTTTAATAATATTATAAGAATATGGTTATATACCCGGAGAACGAATCATTATATAAAAAATTAATGATTATCATATATGGGTAATTTCGCAAGTTTTTCAATAACAACGAGCTTGTTTTGTTTTATCATTCAGTATTATGGAAAAATATATGTAACAAAACATAAATAGGGTATTAAAATACATATTAAAATCTTAATTATCACACATAATGTTTATATTAACCATTTTCAATGTTTTTATTTCTAATGAAAGGGCATCACCCATGATGTGGGTAAAATTGGCCCATCACAGGCGATGATTTCATTTTTATAATAAATGATTTAGAGGAAGGATATTAATGATAGATAATACATTAACATGATATCATACTATTATACGAAACATAATGGAGTCATAATGAAATTTATATAAGAGAATATTTGTATAGGAGAATACATGAAATGAAATTTAAAAGTAATTTAAAGAAAATCGAGTATTTTGGAACTTTGATTTAACCTCATTGAGAACCTCCATAGAGAAGGAATTTTGGGATTTTTATGAGAAAGAATAGCTCATTTAGGTTGGGTAGGTAATAGGGAAAATAATTGGGAAGAATTTAGGAAAGGATCAATTCTTGTGATATGTGAGGAGAAGAGGGGGTTATGGTGGTATTTATATTTGAAGAGAGGGGTGTTTTCTAAAAAAATTTATCATTAGATTTTTATTTTGGCTCAATACTATGAATATATTTATCATTATCCTAAAATATATTAAAAAAAATACTATAGTTTGATATTTTGTTGCTTACATTACTGATGACTCAATTAATAGCGTATTTAGCTTATTATGTATATATAATTTAAATTACTGTACTTTACTACTCACCAAAAATAAAGGATTTTAGAAATATATATAAAATCCATCATAATAATTTTTTTGTGTAGAATTTAAAAATGAAATCCATTTTATAAAAATGTGTTTCTATATATGATTAATTTAATCAGTAATTAAATTCATCATTTACTTGGAAAATCCCGATTTTAAAATTATAATTGATTTTTTTACACATTGATAAATTACATAAGGTCTCATAAAATTATATTAAAATATGAAGACATGAAATAAATAATTCATTAAAAATTTTAATGAAAATTAATTTTCTTTTAAATTATTAGATTATCCATAAAATTGAATCTAAATATTTATGACTTATAAAAATACCAAATACCAACACATAAAATAATTTAAAAAATATTTTTTATTATAATATGTTACAAATATATCATAATTTTAGTAATTCAATTCCAAAATTTAATTTATACATTCACAGGAAAGGATACTATTCATTTGGCACATTTACTATTCATAAGGTTCATATTACAATTCCTATGTTCATGTAACTATTTCATCAGCATTGGTTTCATAAATTTTAAAAATACATATTGTTATATTAATTATTCTATTATAATGTTTTTAATAATGTATATAAATGATTTTATTAGATTTAAAAGAAAATAAATTATTATAAGAAGGGATAAATACCATTGATAAAAGTTAGGGTTGTTACATTCTTCCCCCACCCCTAGAAGTTTCTCCCAAAAAACATCATTTTACCCTCACAACTAAGGGTGATTCTCCTAAATCGTGTCCTATGCTTCCCAAAGATGCTTATACATACCTATGGTTCCACCATAACACTTTAAAAAGGTGGGTTGTCTTGTTTCAAGGAATCATGTCTCTTAGATGAAGAATAATTACTTTCTTCCTCTTATAAGTGATATAATCTTCCAGCTGTACCACCTGTGTGTTCTGTACATGTGAGGGATCTTATATTTACATCCTCAAGAGTGATAACTGGAACACAGCAAGGAATTGTGTCATATTCGTTTGAAGTGTATGCGGATAGGGAATAATTCTTATGTGTTCATGGATATCAAAGAGTCTGAAGTACCTTAGTCATAGATTCCCTTCCTTTATAGATATCACAACTATATTCCATGATGATACTCAAAGAAAGACTTCAGATCCAACATCGAAATTGAATCCCCTTTGATGGTTGCCATCATATCTATTTTTCCAACACTACGAAGCTTTGATATATTTTTGGATGGATTGAACCTTCTTTATCATCTATTGCACAATATGAAGTCCAATAATATTTTTTTCACACACTTTAGCCCAATAGGTCCATGTTCTACATCTCCTTCTATATAACACTTTATATAGACCTATTTAAATAATTGAGTGAAATAAATTGTTGTTAGAGAACTCAACCAATGGGAGATGCTGATCCCATCAACCGTTGAATTCTAAAGAGATGGTCCATAGAATATATTTATGATTTTCAATAGTCATTTCTGATTAGACATTATTTTGGGGATGATATATAGTACTAAAAACATTTAAGTACTCATTGAATATTAAAAACTCCTCCCGAATTTAGATGTGAAACTGGGATGCTGATCATAATAAATTGAGGGTGGAACTCGATATAGACTCACCACTTCCTTCACATGTATATTTTTCAATTTGTTCATGTAATAGATCTTAAAAAATATTGATAAATTTTGTAGTATTTGTGAGTCGGTCAAACACAACCCATATCACAATATTGTTTTAGATGTATTTTGGCAACGCATGAAAAATTCCATAGTTATGTTCTCCAATTTCCACATTTGTATATGAAATGGTTGAATCAACCTTATCAACTTTTGTCACTCTTATTTTACATGGTGACATATCGAGAACAATGATATATACTCAGAAATATATTTCATCATGTTTTCCAAGTGAAATTGTTCTCAAAGATCACGGTAAATCCCGGTACTCCTAGTATTGATAAAGAAAGTAGAGCTATGTGTAATTTAAAATGGAAACATATTTAAAACGGATGATGAAGGCACATAGAGCCTTATTACAATTCATATTACTCCATCATCATCGGTAAGTAAATCTTACTGTTTCCCTTCCAGTAATACATTCACCATCTTTTGTAACTATAGGTATTACTTTTGTGCCTCCTTAGTCTTCTATTTGATGGTTGATGGGAACATCATTTGGGAAAGGAAGGATGTATTCCCTTTCATTCAAATTTCTATATCCATCATTTTCATATCCATTATATATGGTCAATCTCCATCCACAACATAGATATAGTAAAATGTTCCTATCCACTTAAAGCATTTACTACCTTGTTCTCCTTAATTGGATGATAGTGAATAAAGAAATAACAATCTTTGATTAGCTCTATCCGTCACCTTTCAAGCATGTTGATCTCCATTCATGCGAATATATACATTAGGAACATGTTACTAGTATATATATCAAACATATCACTATATTTGTAGTGCCACCAGATTTTTAATGGAATATCATAGTCTCTAGCTCTAGATTATGTGTCAGGTAGTTATGCTCATGGATCATCAACATTCATGAAGAAAACGGTATCACATCATAATTCTTTATGAGTAAAAATCTAATAATTTCTTAAAAGATTTATTTTATATCACACAAAATTATCCACTTTCTTATAATGTGGGAATAGTAACAGTGATCATCCTTATCATTAGACACAAGAATTTTTTTATTACAGTCTTCCATATAAGAATACTCATACCCTTTCCTTGTTAATAAAGTTAACACTGTTGAAAATATAGATAACTTTTTCCAAAAAACATTGATAGTACCCTAATAAGACATGAAATCATTGGATTTATGTGACACAAGATGGTCTAGTTCATTACTCAATTTCCTTTGTTTTTAATGGTTCAATATAAATTACCTCACTTAGGATCATGTGTCCCAAGAATGTGACTTGATTCATCAAAATGTCACACTTTATAATATCTGTGTACTTATTATCCTCACTTACTATTTCCAACACAACCCTTAAATGTTCTTCATGTTCATCCTTACTCTTAGAGTATATGATAAAATCATCGATAAACCCTACCAAAAAAATTTCAAGGTAATGTCTAAATAATATTTCCATCAAATACATGAATATTATCGGGGTATTAGTATATCCAAAGGGAATCCCTAGAAACTCCTAGCAAAAATACCTCATATGGAAGGTATCCTTCAGAATATATTCCTTATTCTCCATTAGCTAATGATATCCAGAATCGAGATCCACTTTTGAGAATTAATGAGATATTATTAACTGATTGAACAAGTCATAAATCATTGGAAGAGGATATTAGTTATTTGTGGTGTTCGTGTTGTGTTTCTAAAAATTCGTATGCAACTGCTTTGATCCTTCCTTATTCTAGACAACGTGAACTATCACACACCAAGGTGATGCACAGGTGAATAAAAACACATTATTCAAATGTTCTTAAAACTTCTTCTTTAACTCTTCCTGTTCAATAGGAGCCATCATGTAGGGATATTTTGATATAAGAGTAACTCTGGGAATGAGTTCTATTGAGAACTCTACCTGATAATCTGGTCAGATTCTGGGTAGCACTTTATCAAATACATCATTATATTCCATTATAATGGTAATTTCCCCTTGGTTGATATCATCCTTTAGCTCAACCATTTGGATGAGGTTTTCTTCATTATAGGGAATCAACGCCATCACTGTTGAAGAATTTTTAAAAGGAGATTCATGATCTTCCTTGCATTTGAAGTGGATCATTGGATAGTTTTTAATATAAAATCTAATTTCAATTTCATGATATTTTATAGATGATATATATGACAAGATACAATCCATCACAAATATAGTTTATACTTCAACCAATTTATGAATTATGACATTTCATAGAAGAATCATCCCAAATATTTAAATAGGAGATGATTCCAATACTTAGGGTTCAATTATTTCACCAGTAGGGTTTTTTACACATATATATACTTCAATGTTTTAGGTAAAAAAATATAGTTCAAAAAAATGAATGATTTAAATGAATTTTTAGTATCATAATGAAATAAGAGATTTCCTATTATTGAGTGAATAGGATGTGTACCTTGTACACCTTATTTTTCCTTCTCAACTTCAGTAGTAGTGATAGAATATTTCTTTCCTTCATCCTTGTATTCAGGGAATACTAAAACTGATTACCCTCAAGGAATCAGTTTTAGTCCACTAGCTTTCACAGTTCCCTTGCCTCCTATAGTTGTAGTATTGTTCCATAGGTAATGATCTCCTTTCCTTGAATACATTATCCTTGTCCCCCATGCATTCTCTATATTCATGATCTTCATTTCCTTATATCCCACAATTGAAATATTTCTACATCCCTTTGAGGTAGTTTACATGATGCTTTATCCTTCATTTTAGACCTGTGGGTGGTTGATTTTTCTTGCCACTTTCTCTTTAGATCCTCTATCTTGAAACTCCATCATTAATTTCTTATCACCCTAGCCAGGGGACTATTCATCAAACCTTATATCAACATTAACATCACATTTAATAAATTCTTCAAAACTCACAATCTCTTGAATTGCAAGATAATTTCGATGGAATGAGTTTAAAACAATATATAATATAAAAACTTTTCTATAAATGTTGATAAAAAACCTAAAGTATACCTTGCATACCTTGTGAAATTTTCATCATAAGCTACGACATATTCTCTTTCTTTTTTCATCCGTTCTATGAATTCTATCTCTATAATTATATAAATACTTTTATGTAAATACTTAATATGAAACATTATATTAAAGTATTCCCCATCAATATCTTCAATTTCATCCCTTATCTTTATTTTACATCAAATCCCAACATTTATAAGAATCCCTATATAGATGATAAATAGAATGATTTTCCTACTTCATCTCAAAATAGTGAAGAAAAAAAGGTCTTATCTATGGAGTTTACACACTATTATATAACTAGTTTATTGGAAGAAAAACTAAGAATTGGTAGTCATTTCCACATAAAACACTCTATAGCTAATTGATACATTTTTAGTGAAGGCTTACATTCAACATTATTCTCGTTATTGTTCATAACCTAAGATAGCTGGGTCAATATCTATTTGAAATTATTCACTCCTCCTCCCAATTAATTTTTCAATTCATTTACTCAATCATTGCTTTATCCCTAAAATGTGTTGGTGGACTGGTTTCTTCGGATTCCCACTATTTTTTAAAATAGAAATGGATAGGAAGAAAACTATGTCAAAAGGACATGAATAATCTATTCCATTGTGAAAATGAATATAAAGGCTAATCTTGTGGGAAATTTTTTTCAACATTATCTAATATAATACATTTAGTTGATTACTTATTATTAGTCTAATACTTTGGGTTTTAACATAGGTTATATATTACTAATTCCCAAATTAACTAAACCATCATTTAATACCAACTATATCGACCATTATTTTTCTAACATTACTATTACATCATCCATGTAATAACGCAATATAAATATGATACAAATGGTTACATTATTAGGAAAAATAGGACTATTCAAAACCTTGACAACATTATACATAAAAATTTATTTAATTATTTATTATCTATATTCTTATTGGCCCTTGAATTCACCTTTGTACATGTAACCACCTGATGGTATACATCACAAAGGGGTGAGCTAACATCCAATTCAGAGGATAGATAAGAATATGTAACAACATAAAATGGGTTGAGAATAATCATCATCGTCATAACATAGGCATTAGAGAATAATAATGAGAGGAATCATTAAGAAAAGACTTGAACTGTGGAGATCCACAAAATTGATACATCAGGTCTTCGTGGTCAACTACGACACTTATTTTGGTTCAAATCCAGCAACATGTCCATGGATATTTCAATTTATATTATGAGGTTATTAATATTACCCAATTCATTATAGGTATATTAAATTCTGGTCCCATACATCATATATTATTATTTACATTACTCTATATAATTCTTGGTGCACACATCACATCATATCATTTACATTGTCATGTATTTCACAAATATCATATATCAATAATGAACGTAAATTAACCCATATAAATAAATTACTTTTATTTCATAAATAATACATTTTAAAAAATTGGGTTCTCTTATAAACGATGAAATAACATAATTGATATGAAAATCATTATCTTTGACTGAAGAAGAGACAATCTCAATAACTATGTTTTTTGATAGAATGGTTATTTTGTAAATCAGTTGGTTTGTCATAATCTTAATTAAAAATAATTTATGTTAAAAATAATTTATATCCTATAACAGGAAAGATAATGATGAATAAATTATTTTTATGAAACATCCATAAAAAAGATTTTGTGAAAGAGGGAAACCCCAATGAAATATGGTTGGGTTTGAGAATTCACCTTACCCTGTGTCAGAATGTTTCCCTAAATTTAATATCAGTTATAATTACCTCAGATTAATTAATTACCAATTAATAAATCATTAAACAAGAATATTATTCATTATGGTTTTATTAATTTTATTAATGTTCCTTTTAATTAGCTATATCGTATAATTTCATCATTTTAGAGGACTCATTTTCTATGTCTTCACGATCTGTTGACATGTATTGAAGAATCAAAGTTTGTTTACAATGAAGGTAAAAATGGATAATTTTTGTTATATTTTATTAATGATATTACAAAATTTTTAGTGTTCATATAAAAAATTTGGTTATATACCATGAGGATGAATCAGTATAAAATATATTAAAGATGACCATTTTAGGTTAATTTTTGCGGGTTTTCGATCACAATAAAATAATTTTTTATAATTTTTTTTCTTGTATAAATATATGTTATAAAACATAAATAGGGGGTTTAAAATTATATAAAAATATATATTAAACTAATAAATGTTTTTATTGTCATTCATGAATTCATTAAATAATAACGAAAGTTCATCGCCCTTGATGTCGGTAAATTGACACATCATGGGAAAAAATTTCATTTTTATAAAAAAAGTGTTAAAGGAGGTTCTTAATTTTTGACTATAAATTAACATGATATAATATTTTTTTATCAATATTATTGGATTATTCATGAAATTTTTATAATATAAGTTTGGGATAATAGAATTAAAGAGATGAAAATTAAAAGGAATTAAAAGAAAAATGAAGAGTAATTTACCACTTGGATTTATCCTCATTGGGAGCCACTTTAGGGAAAATATTTTGGTATTTTTATGAGACGAAGAGCTTGTTTACATGGGGGAGGTACTATTATGTATTATCAGGATCACTTTAGGAAATTCACAAATCTTGAATGGTGTGAGGATATGAGGGGTTGGGGGTGGAATTTATAGTGGTGGAGAGCAGGTTTTTCTCAATATTTTAATCATTAGTTTATTATTAATGGCCTAGATAATTAATAGTATGATATGTATCATCAAATATAATAAAATAATATGAGATTTCTCATATATGGTTTCTTACAACGTTGAAAACACAATAAATAGTTCATTTAGCATATAATATATATATACTTTAAATTAACAAAATTTATTATTCCAAAAAATTCATGTATTTCAGAAAAAACACAGACATTCACCCTAATTTTTTTAAAAAAATGAAGAATAAAAAAATACATTGGATGAAAATAATTTTCTAACTATGATAAATTTAAATTCAAATTTAAATAATCATTTTTGAAAATATATATTTAAAAATTATAACTGCTTTTGAAACACTTCGAAAAATTTAGTGAGGCATCATCAAATTGTTTTAAAATCAAAAATAATAATAATATAGTTTTATAAATAAAATTTATGATAAAAAATTTAATTTTAATATTATTAAATTAATCATAATATTTCAATTAAAAATTAATGAGTTATAAAAATACCAACACTTAATTAATAGTTTTCAAAAAATTTACTTACATATTCTATTATATAATTATTTCTTATTATAACATCTAAGATTCCAAAAAAAATATAGTTTCATGAGTGAGGCTACTATTCATTTGTGTAGTTTACTATTCATAATGGTCATATTACTAGTCTAATGGTCATGTTAAAATTTCCTCAGTATTGGTAAATACATAATATTTGATTAATTATACATTTATAATGTTTTAATTATGGTCACTAAGTAAATTTAAGTGATTTATACTATAATAAATCACTTTAACAAGGGATAAATACTATTCAATAATTTATGGGTTGTTATAAAACCCATAACTAAACACACTTTATCCATAAAAATGGAGAATAATCATTACTATTTTACTATTCATTATTGTAAAAACTATGTCGCCCATATATAATAATATTAATTATTATGATTGAAAATGTTGATCAATTGTTTTTAATTAAATTCATATATGTGGTAGAATCTAATTTAAAATTAATCTTCTAGATAGAACAAAAATGTGATTTATTCAAAATATATTTTTTGTGAATATATATTCTTATATAAACATTATAAAAAGAAATCATCAATATATAACGATAAAATTAAAAATTTAAATGTATAATATTTACATTTGATTTAAATAATTCATCTTTAGGGTTTATTTTTGTTAACAAAAATTGGAAGAATTATTTACATTAAAATAGTATACCGAAAAATTTGTTTTCAAAACTAATAAATATATAATAAAATATAGTATTAGGTTTTGAAAATTAATAAAGAGTAAATTTTTGAAAATAATTATTATTTAAAATTTAATATAATTAACATAAAAATATTCATCTTACATTATTATAATTATCATAATATTATGACAACGTAATAAAATATGTATTTTCACTATTATAGGAAAAATCTATATTTTTAGGAAATTAAAAAATATAAACCTAATTAAAAATAGATATTATTATTAAAGAATGATGTAATTTTTATAGAAACTGAATCATTATAGACATTGATATTACATCATTTTATAAAAATATTCAGTACATTAAAAAATCCCCAATGACGGTAATTGTTTAGTTTATTTAAAAACATGAAAACAAAACCTTTTATCCTAGTGAAATATATTCAAAATCTCCCATAAATATCTCCACATTATGTAATTATACCTAATACATTTTATTATAACATGGATAAGATAAACTTAATAGATGATTGAGCTCATATGCTATATTATGGTAAATAATGGAAAAGTGTAAGTATAACATTAAAAATTTGAATCACACATGAGAAAAATATTTGAACATTGAACCCTATATATTAATAATAATAATAAATATTTGATGACAATAATATATGATTCGTGATGAAATAAATAAAATAATACATGAAATTATACCATGGGAACAAAACATGGAATTGTGTTAAACACATATAATTAAACTATATCAAGGTGCCCTACCAAGGCCTTTATAACATGTTAAACATGTCTTAATTAGTCACGTAATTAATTCATGATTAGGATTACATCCCATGAACCATCATCATTCTAGATTATAATGTCATACTTTTTACCATCTTGGTTTAGGCTTATGATGTCATTATGTGTAACCTCCTATTTCCTGATTGGGATGTCCACCCTTATACCCTCTTTTTTTTTACTTGGATATCCCCCCATTTAACCTCACGTTTCAGGCTTTGGATGTCCTCTTGTTTACCCACTTTTTTTGTTGTTGGTATGTCCTCTATTTTCCAGTCATTTTGTAGTCATTGGATTTCCTCCCATATACCCTCTTATTTTGGTCATGGAAAATCATCATGTGTATACTTTGATCTCATAAAACATTTACCATTTACCAATGCATATAAGGGAGATATAGCGCCTACCCATATCTTAATGAAATTATTAAAAAATTATATGAAATTATAAATAATAATTCATACTACCATGAAATTTTATGTTTATCATAAACAAGTAATCCTATATCAACATTTAGAAAAGATTTTGGTTTCGTAATAATTTCTATAAAAACATAACCTATGAATGAAAGTGGATTTAATAATCATATAACCCATGAAAGAGAAATATGTGTCATTAAGACAATGACGTCAAAAATAATCTATTTAGGTTACTAATATAAATTTATCATTCATATAATTTCCACAAAAGGAATTATTTACATTAATAGATGTCATCATAGATGAATTTTGTTTTTCAAATATCATTTATATTCCATTCGTGATGAAAAATATCACTTCTTCTTTAAAAAAGACTCTTTAAAAAAAACCATTTGAAATCCATTTTCATGGGAATAAAACTTATAAATATAGCACGAAAAAATGTTAAAACACATTTTAATTGAGAAATTAAAAATGAATCAGGAATATATTTTGAAACGAATTTTCAATGAAAATTTATAAAATACCTGGAAAACATTTTGAAAACCATTTTCTTTGAAAATACATTTAAAAAAGATTTTAAATAATATTGGGAATAATTTATTTTAATGAAAATATATTTTTAAACCTGTAATAGAGTTTCAATTGAATATTGTTCATGATGGAAGATAAACCCAAACATTCCGAACATTCCTATTACGCTGTAAAAAGGTTATAATGATTCCTTGACCAGAAAAGATGTTGATTATTCATTATTAAAAAAACATTTTTCAAAAATTAAAAAATGGGCATAATTTAAATTTAATTATCATATGAGAATAAAATATTATTTCTTGTAATCCTTTTATATGTCAAGGGTTTCAATGAAAAAAAATTTCAAACTAATGATAAAGGTAAAGTTAGAATTTGATAAAAAAAATAATTCTAATCTACGAAGAGTGGAACCATAGTACCAATGCATGAATATATTTTTAATAACTAAATGATAATATTATTAATTATTATTTTTTGATATATAAATAATAACATTTCATAATATAAATAATAATCATAAAAAATCATGATATGTGATTAAATTATTTAACTAAACTCTTATAACATGGTTACATTGAACCATACTCCCAATTTAAGAAAAAGATATTAATTGATTAATAAAATAAAATTAAATGAACATGATTCAGTATATAACATTTCAAGTTCATTCAATAACACTCATATAAAAATTTAATTTTTTAACATAGCATGTGTATCGAAGATGGAAAATTGAGACAACAATTACATTACCGATTTGGTAACATCTAAAACATAAAACCCATGATTGAAATATCATAAAATGTTAATGTAAATAATAATTGATTTAATAATAAAATTAATATAATATATTAATGGGATGTATATACACCACAAAAAATAATTTAGTGGTAAATAATGCATGTATCTCAAGGAAATAAAGACTGATATGAAATTCCCTAACCTTGTGGATGGGATATCATAGTACTCATTATAACATCCTATAAAATAAATATAAATAAATTATAAATCTATCAGATAGTAATATTATGAAATATACTACAATATTTTTTTTATTATGTCTTTATATTACCCCCTTATTACCAATTCAATCATAATGATCCACTTCGGGTAATATAAATTTTTTTTTCATGTGTCATAATTTGTTATATCAATGGTCTTAAGATATATATCATGGTTTATATAATATAAAACAATATTTATTTAAAATGTGTATTTAATATTTTTGTATTATAATATTTCATATAATATTGAATTATAAAACAGAATACACCATTCAGGGAGACGGTCACCCATATGTACGCATGAACAACATTTTAGTTCAATTGTCAGGTGGAAAAAAAGTAAAAGTAATATATGTGTATATATATACATATGAATATAGATAATTATTAAAATATAAATTTTTATCATATATGTAATATATGTTTTATAAACCCAATCTTAATATATTCCATGAAGTGTGTGAGAAAATCACATCACTTTGAGGGGGTGGTAGTCCACACTTCCTCATACAAAATTATTGTGTTAAAAAATGGAAAGTATAAATATATATGTCTAAATAGAATTAATGATTCCAAAATAAATAAAAATTATATTATATAACATATATAAAAAAATTTCAATCATAATTTAAAATATCAGAGGTGGTAATGGAAAACAAAACAATCGTTATTTAGTGAGGTGATAGATTGTTGTACACGTGAACAATATAATTGTTGCTGATTAGATATAAGTGGGTGTATGTGTAGGTTGAAAAAATATCATAACAAAATAATTTTATATTAATTATAGTCTTATTTTTATACAATCATGGAATACATTTTTTTAATGTTTTTGATAATGAAAATAAAAGGATGTTGTTTGAGGGGGGCAGTTACCTCTGAATCAGTTAACTCCATTTTGTTTTCACCAATGTGTTTAATAGGAAGGCATTTATCTCAAGGGACACATAATGGAGGACATGAGGGAGTTTTTGGATATATTTTTTAAGATATTATAGGATTATAAGTTTCTTGAGAGGTGTGAAAAATTGTGAGGAAAGGATTCCATTTATAATGGAGGTGGAGCGTCAATCTTGTAATATTTTATAAAAAAGGAACCCAACACACATTTTCTTATTGAAATTGGATAAATATATTTTCGAAACCATGATAATGGATTATATTGTATATATATGTCTATAAGATGGAATTAGTGAAATATAATATGTTTTTTTGGTTCTTAAGGTTGTGGTTTTGTCCCTCATTTATAATAATTTAAACTAATTTTTTGTAATTAAATTTAATTATGATCATTAATTATTTTGGTTATAAAATAAGTTGAACTAATTAAAAAATATAAATTAACTTTATTCCAAATATGTAATAAATTTTTATAAATTCTAGTTATGTAACTGTAATTAATTAAATAAATGATAATCCTGCTTATGGGATGACATTGTAGGTTTTTAAAGTAAAAAGTATTCAAACAATTGCTATGTTTTTTATAACCAATTTCATTGAAAATTTGGTTCCAATGACCTAAATTGAATTATTTGTTAATAAAACTATCTAATTAAACATTGAAAACAAATTTAAAAATAATTTTCCCTCATAAATTAATTAGATGAAAAATTGGATTTGATTTTAAATCACATTTTTTAAACTATTCTTTAAAAAATGAAACCTTAAAGAAAAAAAGAAAACATTTATCCTAAAGTTATTGTTGTTATTCTCTTCAAAATATGAATTTTATTTTTTCACATTAAATTTATAAATGTTCCAAAAAATTTATTTAGAATTGGTTCTACATTAAAAGGTGGTAGAATTATCTAAATAAAAGTATTTAGGAATATGTGTTAAATTGGTATTATTGATATATTTTTCTTATAAAATATATTCTATGATTATGATAAATATTTACCTTGATATATAACACATTTATTAAATTTAAATTATCAATATATATTAATTAATTAAATATATTTGGATTGACTCAACATTGAGAGCATAAAATTAGTTTTCTATAAAAACATTCTCTTATGGTTCTTATATTCATTTACAACTAATATTTAACCAATAAAATAATTTTATATTTAGTGAAAACATTGTATATAAATATGTTAGTTAATAATATTCATAAAATATAATTTAATTTATTGGTTTTATATTTATATATTTTTCATTAGTAATATACTATTGTCTGATAACACTATGTTATGGATGTTACCCAAGACAATGTGGAATGTTATTCTTGAATAAAAAATATGATTACCTCTGTATTCTGTATAGAATAAGATATCAATTATTCTTCATGTATTTCATCTAAGACATATAATGTTATTTAATATAAAATAAATTATTTTAGGGTTGTATGAAATGAAAATTACCAAAAATATTGCACTAATTAAGAGAAACATTATTCAGAAAATTATGGGGTGTCACATTCTACCCCCATTAAAACAAATTCCTAAAATGAAATTAATCTACATTATCAAAGGGTTATTATTTAAATTTTCATTTATAGAATCCCACATTGTATAACAGAATATTAAAAAATCCCTTTAAGAATGGATGGTTGGAATCATAACACTTACCTAGTGTAACGTATAACCGGTTTTACACATAGGATAACAATGGTGAAAAGTGAAACCATGGACATGGAAGAGAAATATAAGTATAAATTTCTGATGGATAGTGATATAGATAATGTTCCATAAAAATTTAACAATCATATAACACTAAATACATACTGACCAAATTGTCCTTCTGATTCATCCGAAACGTAGGTATAAGAGAACATTTTTTATTTCATGTTTTTTTGTATAGTTAAAAAATTTTATTCAAATGGTATAGATTCATGATTTATGAAAGACATCTGACATTTTTGTTAGTTGATCCAATTATACAATTTCTCCTCATTGAAATGTGACCTTTTCAATGTACAAGTACTAATAGATAACAATATCCCTGATATGCCATCCCATTTTTCATCAGTTATCATCTACATAAAGTTGTTTGAACAGGATATCAAATATAGAATAAATCTTTATATAGATATATAACATTTACATATTATGTAATTACTTTTATGTTTTGCATAAACATTCTAAAAATTGGTAACATTACATTCTTTTCAAAGATAATAATTCAATGATTGGGAATGAATATCGTGAAATCAGAATAATATTGTACTCTAATTTATCACAAAGAACCATATGGTTGTTACATTTCAAACAAGTGAATAACCTTCATTATATATTCCTTCGAATCATTCTAATAACCTTAATTACAATAAATATATTTTTGAAAACATGCATTCTTCTTTATTATAATGATTATTGGATATATCCATTAAAACTAGGAAGTCATAAACTTCATCCTTGATGACACAGAACATTCTTTCAATAATCTATTATAGGGTAATCCATAACATCCAATTTACTTATTCATATCCACCATATAATTATCCAAAGATCATTATATCAATTTCATTCATTAATTAAGGGATTTATTACCTTAATCAAAATATCTCAATTCCATTAAAAAAATCTATGTATACATCACCATTCATTATGTCATTTTCAATCCATAATGAAAATTTATTTTATAAATAATTTAATATTTAATGATTCATATAACTTAATATATGAGTTACAAATCATAAGTACTTCATTCCACCCATTCCATTCATACACGGTTACATAGGCTTCATCAAATTACTCCTTAATACCTCTTTCATAGAATAAGATATTTGAATATTGTATTAATGCTCCTCAACCTTCTTATAATCATGCTTATTATGATCAATGTAATCAATAATGAAAGAACAGCACATACAATACACATATAATTTTTAGTCACATTATCTCCCTAAGTATAACCAATACATGACCCCCATCCTAATTCTATTTATGATATTTACACCTAGAAAATATATAGTCATAATTATAATAATTTAAATATCTAAATCATTAAAATTAAACCTTGTTTTTTTATTTAACTACATTGACTAAAACTAGAATTAATAGTGTGAGAATCTTTTATCATATTGGGATAATATATATTCTTGAAAAATTACATATAGCGTTCAAAAATCCTAGCACCTACTCATTTAATCTATAAACCATAGCATTATGATAGGTTATTCATATACATATTCTAATAAAATACATCATAATGGTCTATGTAGATTTTGTGAATTTCCAAAGCATGTCCCTTGGAAGCGACAAATCCTGTATGTAGGAAGTGAATTTTCAAGTACCAAATTACATCTAGTTAGACATGGAACACATTTTTTGCATTATTACCCCTCGTTATGTTTGTCCCAGGGCCACATCTGTGGGTAGTGTCCATGCAGGGTTTTATTTCTAGGAAACCACTCACTCTGGGCATTACCTAAATTTGAGGACATTTTCCTAAACATTTACTTAACCTTATACTTATCCGTAGAGACATCCCTGTAGGTATCCATAGAAATATAACTTGGGATATCACTAATTTTTTCATATCCAATTTTCCAACGTAAGACTACACCTTTCATCAGATACCAACTACAGTGACCAAGGATTAACATTCCTGGATATTACATCATTTTAGATGAATATTCAGTACATTAAAAAAATGTCTGAAGACTGTAATTGTCAGTGTCTTTGGAAGAATGGAAACCAAATCTCATTATCCAAATAATTTAACATTAGTATCTCTTATAAATATCCCAACCATTATTACTTCATCCTAAAATTATAATTCATAATCTGAGGAATGGAAAGGTAAGAAATTGGTGATCTCAGATGCCTTATATGGGTAAATAATAGAAATGTGTATGCATATCCTAGAAAATGGGTATGTAACTTGAGAATAAAATTTTAATATTATACCATGAAAATAACAGATAATAAAATATAATATAATTTCATAACACATGATTCATAGGTCAATAAATAACAGAAGTCATGAAATCATAACATAGGAATAAAATAATGAATTCTCTAAACCACATATAAAAAAAATTTGTTATGGTGTCCTACCATGGACTTTGTAACATGTTAGGATCATGTTAATAACTCATGTTCCTGATTCAGGAATGGGATTCCCCACAACATACTAACTTGTTTTGGGATTGGTATGTATTTATGTGTAACATTTTTTTGGCCTTGGGATTCCATATAATGTAACCTCTTATTTTGGGTATGTGATTTCCTATTTTGTACCCTCTTTTTTTGGGCTTCGGATTTCCTCAAGTGTACCCTCTAGTTCAGTACATATTATATCCTCATGTTCACCCTCTTATTTTAGTATTAAGATGTCATCCCATTCACCCTCTCTTTTTTATCATGAAATTTCCCCTCGTTTACCTTCTTATTTCAGTCTTGGTATGTCCCCTTGTTTACCATTTTATCATATAATACATTCATTAGTTCCCAATCCATTATAGGGATGTAAATATCCCATACATAACACAATAAAATCATACAACCAAGTTCCAATAAATAATTAAAAATAACATGATAACCCAATAATGTAAATTGGAATCATATACATGTAATCAAATCATAATGTATAGACACGATAGATGAATCATAATCATTTCATAAATAACATAACCCATAAAAGAAAAATTAATTTCATTATCATATAACATATGAAAGAGAAACATATTTCATATAGACCATGACATCTACTATAATCCATTCAAATAAATACTATTAATGGATACATTAGATAATTTCATGAATTTCATGTATAACATCAACTAATGACATCTTAGAAGAAAAATAGTTTTGAAATATCATTCAAATGTAGTTTTTCGGTAAAATATACCTTCTTCATTAAAAATTAATCTTAAAAAATGTAAAAAAAATTTAAACAATTTTCTTTGCAAAAAGAACATATAAGGAAATATTGAAAAAAAATTGACCATAAAATTTTTCAAAAATTGTAATTCATTATTAACATATTATCACAACTGTTTTCCATAAAAACATATAAAATAGACTTTGTTTTTGAAATTCATTTTCTTGGAAAAAAATTTAAATAATGAATTTTTAGAATATTAGAAAAAAATTTAATTTTTTAAAAAATAATATATCATTTTAATATTATAATAAATTATTCAAGGGAATATTAGTTATGATGGTCGATAAACCAGAATACACTTTATATTTATTTTATACCATAAAATGCTTAGAATGGTGCCATAATAGGAAAATGACATGATATTCCTAATTAAATCCCATTTTTGTTAAAAAAGGAAAATGGGTAAATTTTATTTTAATGATCATTTTATTATAATAGAACATTTTTTTGAATCCTTTTAGAATAGTTGATTTTTCATGAACACACCCTGTCAATCGAAGAGAGAAGTAAATCCTAACATTATTAAAAAAAATTAGGTAATGAGGTATTAAAAAATGATTCCAGCATGTGAATATATCTAGAATAACTATAGGAAAGTAAAATAACGGGGTTTTATTGAGATATAGACAATTATATTTCATCATGGAAATAATAATCATAAATAATCTTGAGAAGTGATGATATTTTTTTAATAAACATGAATAACATGGTAACACTGAACCATACACCCCAAGAAGGAAAATGAAATTATATGAATATTAAAATAACATTAATGGAATTATATTCATGATATATTTTGCCAATGTCAATTTATAGCCATCGTATAAAAATATAGGTGAGTTATAAGGCATGTGTCTCAATGAAGGAAATTTAGAGAAAATTACATTATTGAATTGGTAACATTTGAAACATAAACCCCATGATATAAATATCATAAAATAGTTTTGTAAATAACCATATAATTAATTATATGAGTAATATAATACATTAATTGTTATTATATACACCACAGATATTAATTGAGTGCTGAATAAGACATGTATCTCACAGAAATAAAGAGTGATAAAAAATTACCTTACGTTGTTTCTTAACTCTCGTAGTACTAATTAAAACAATGTATATAATAATTATAAATTTGTTATAAATCTATAATGTAACCATGTTAATACATATTATACCATATATGGTTTGATTATGTATTTATATTTACAAATTTTTATCAATTATATATAAAGGTTTCAATTCTAGTAATATCCACTTTGTTTTTCACATGTTTCTTACTTTATTATAAATTTAGTCCTTATTATTATACTATTATTTATAAAATTAATACAATTAATTAATTATAATTTATATATATTATATTTTTATTATAATAATCCATATTATTTTTAAGCATGAAATATAATATAACATTTTTGGAGATGGTAAACCATATATACACATAATCTATATTTCCTGTTTAATTTTCATGTTGAATGATAGAAAGTAAAAGTCATATATATATATAATTATTAATGTAGATATAATATATCATATATATCATATATATTTACTAAATTTATCTTTAATAACTTCCATGTACTATATAAATGAATCACATCGCTTTGAGGAGGCAGTTTTCTGCACTTCCCCAATAGAAATTATCACGTTTACAAAAAATTAAAAGTATAAGTATATGTGTTTAAAAATAATTACAGAATCCCAAATACATAAAAAAATATAATATATAAATTATTTAATGATAGTTTCAATAAATATTTCTAAAAATAAAGGTAGAAAATGTAAATTGAACAATCATCATTTTGGGAGGCAGTAGTTCATCGAACACGTAAATAGTTTCTTCATTACCAATTAGATAGTAGTGTGTGTGTGGGTAGGTTCAAAAAAATTTACAATAATATTATATTATATTTAGGATATATTTTTTGCCTTTAAAAAATGGAATATGATTATATAAGGTAGGGGATAATTAAAAAAGAATAATGGAGTTTGAGGGAGTGTGTTACCTCTTATTTGAGTAACTCCTTTTGGACTGCACAAACGGGATTCCTCAGAAGCTTTTGTTCACTAGTGAGGCTTATAGGGTGATGTGAAGGAGGTTGGGGATCTATTTATTCATGTTTTATAAAAATAATGTGTTGTTAGATGTTTTATGTTGTGGGAGGAAAATGATGTCTTCTATAATGGTAGAGGCATGTCACTCTTGTAGTAATTTAAAAGAAAGGAACCCCATAAAACTTTTTTTATTTAAAGTGAATCAATAATGTTCAAAATATGATCCATGGGATTATAGAGTCCAAATATTTCTATATAATAGATTTATGACATTTTTATAGGTTGTTTTGGGTCGTAAGAATTGGGTTTAGTCCCTGATTAAACATAATTTAACAATAATCATTTTAAATATATTTAATTAATTTCTATAATATCTATGGTAAAAAAAATTTGACCTTATTATAAATTTTAAATAATTATGATTACAAATATAGAATCCAATTTCAAAAAAATCCAATCATCTAAGTGGAAAAAATTAAATTAAAATCACTCCTGTTGATGGGACAACATTATGGGTTTTTGAAGTAAAAATGATCAACAGATTGCTATGTTTTTATATCTTATTTCTTGAAGAAATATTTTTCAATGAAATAAATTGGATAAATTGATTAAAATATTATCTAATTCATATTTTAAAAATATTTAACATATATTTTATCCTTATAAATTATTTAATGAAAAATCAGTTTTGAATTAAAATCGATTTTTTGTAACTAATCATTAAAATATCAATCATTATAGAAAAATATTGAAAATGTATACAAACCTAATTTTTATGTTTATTTTAAAATATGAATTTTATTTTCACATATACAAACTATAAAATTTCTAAAAATTGGATTTAAAAATTGTTCCCATTAAAAGGTTGTAAACCAACATTAATAAGAATGTATGGGTTTCTGTGTTAAATTATTTATATTCTTATCTTTAGAATATAAAATCTATTGGATGGCTAAAAAAATATTTACATTGATATATAAAATATGTAATTCATTAAAATTAATTATTAATATTTATTAATTTAATTCATAAGGATTGAATCAACTATGAGAGAATTAAAAAAGTTTTCTATAAAAATAATCTCTTTTGGTTCTTATATTCATTTCTACCTAATTTGTATCTATTTAATTCATTTTATATATTCTGAAAACCAACTATTAACAAATTATAGTAAATTATATTTGAAAAATATAATTTAATAGAAATATAATTTATTTAAAATTTTAATTTAATAACATATTCTTATTCAGTAATACGCAGTCAAGAGTGTTACGAAAGCCACCATGGAAAAGCATTTTTTCCTGTAATGTATGAATAAATCAGTGTTCTATATAGTGGAAGCTAAAATTTATAATGAATTTAGTTCACATAATCCCAAAATAATGGTTTCATATAAAATTTATTACTTTCATTTTTTCATTAACTTAAAAATAACAAATATATTATATTATTTTTTTTAAAAAAATCACAAAATCATGGGGTATGACAATTTTATTAATAACATTTTCTAAATTTGGTAAAACATAATTTATATTTAATTGGAAAAACACAACTATTCATAATTTTAGAGAAATATTGTTGATCAGAAAAAAATATTTTTTCTTTGAAATTATTTGTATTTTAAATATAATCAATAGATAATGATGGGACTTATTTTAAACAAAATCAACTCATATAATTTTCATAATTTAATTATTCTTATTTATCACCGAAAAATTAAAGGTTATCCCATTTATGTTATGCTTCAATAATAATATTTTATTATAGTATAAAGTTTCATATAAACTTTTAGTTTGTGAATCACTAGCTATAAAAGAGATTAAATTTATTTAAAATAAAATATATTAAATTATTATGAGGTGGTAAATTCTTTTCATTGCATGTTATTGATTTTCATAAATGATATTAGACCATATTTTACTATATTAAAATCATGGGGTGTCGCAATCAACCTATTTAAATTATTTATGTCTTCACAATTTAATATTAACTATAATAATAATGGGTTTAACATCATAATATTCATTTTATAAAATCCCAATGTAAAACTATTTAATTATACATCCTCTTTACAAAAGGTATAGGGAAGTAAAAATTTCATCTAAAAAAACACATAAATTGGTTTCCATATAGAATAAAATTAATCGAATGTGATTGTTTTCCCAATATGAAATGTGTAATTAATTATGGATATAGATATAGAACATTAATAAAATTAAATTAACTGATTAATGGAATGTTAAATACCATAAAATAAAAAAATGGTGGTTTAAAATAGTATTTTTTTTGTAACAACCAGATATTATAAAATAATATAATTTTTTTAAATGGTACATGAGACATGAAAAATCCAGTATACACAACTCAGAAAAAATATTTCATTAAACTTAATCTATATTATATCTTGTGAATCCCTTAACCCTCAGTCTAAATGAACATATATCATAGTTTTCAAAGTGTGTTTATAAATAGTTCTAACCAAATTCTAAAAATAATATTTTTTTAAACTAAGAAAATTCATTGGATATCTATTTATTAGGAATAAAATAATAATTTTCTCAATGAAAAATAAATATATATTTTTTTGTAAAATAAGGTTTAATCATGCATTATCGACATAATTTCAAATCACATTTTACAAGTTTTTAAAATATCTTTGAAAAAAATAATATAATGTTGTAAATAATAATATAATGTATTCCTTATGGTAATTTTTGTAATTTCTATTGAAATATATGTTTTTCTATGAATAATGAAAAATGGGATCTTAATTGAAAATTTCAATTCTGCTTGAATACTTTCCAACAATAACTAACATGTTAATTAGGGATTAATGAGAAAATAGTTCAATTAAGTAGAATTTAAACAACTTTCTATATAAAATCATGTTTCCTTGATTAGTCTTGATTTTATTTTTTTATGTTCCCTTCTGCTTTTAAAAATTATTTTATTTGATATTTATGTCTTTATAGCAGACTGCAGAATAGGTACATGCTATGTACCTTATGTACACACCATATAATTGGTGCTAGTTTCATGTCATGGACTATGAGATCAAGTTGTGATTGTGGATACCATTCCGTGAGATGGTATACATAGTGTAGGTGTAAAATCATACATCTTTTTACCCTAGGTGATGTGTTTTTTATGTAACTTGTTAAATGAGTATGACACTTCGTGCCCAAGGTGTTTATTTCAAGACCCAAACCACACATAGGTTTATGTCACACATTTTTCGTTTTCACTCGGCCTTTTCCTCACAATCCCTTTAGCTCTCAACCATAAAAAACTCCTATGATTTTTTCAGAGGCATCTCTCCTTTCAGAAAGATCAAATAGGATCAGGTTCATCATTTCTTCTATGATGCACCGCTTTGGGTATTTCTCTCTCTCTGATTATATCATATAGTGGATAATGATATCACCATAGCCTTACTTTATCAGATATTCTGATCAATGATGGATGTTTCCTGTGGTCATCATCTATATCCATTGTTTGATCTGGGCTTAAAGGCCATTCCTTTTCTAGTTTTGGTCCATTGGACATTCATTTTTGAGGTGTGTGGGATTTCATCTGTCCTAAATCCCCCTTTCTTCTATATTGAATCAGTCCTTTTATGTTTGGTATTTCTTCTAGGGATATTATTTATGGAATTTTTGGGTTTGATTTCATTTGGACTCCATTGTGGGCATGTGCAACCGAAACATTGAGCTTGGTGGTTTTGTCTTTCGCCTATGACAATGAACCTTCTTGTTTTTATTTGAAAATTTCTTGATAAATTGATTTATAAAATTGGAATGATTATTCTGTGTGTTTAAATATTTTTTTGAATGAAAAATGGTTTCCCTAGATTTTGATAAATGAATTATGACATGTGTTTTGAATGTTCTTATAAGAATTAAAAAATAATTGGGAAATTGAGCACATGTTTTACCTTGGGTACATAATAGGAAGGTTTTACATGAGGCAATCATGCATTACTATGTTATAATCAAGTTAGTTAGTCTTAGGGCCTTCTTCATTTTTTGTAACTATTTTTCTATGGGACTGATATAAACATTTCATGGGTTTTACTCAGAGGGTATTCCTTTTTTTCCTAGGCCCATTATTCTAGAGTCAGATTTTTGTACTTGATTATTTTGGTATGAGTAGTCAGATTCATGGACCTATAGTATTCCTTGGTGTTGTGAAACATTTTCATATATTTTTTATTTCTTGGATTCATGATTTATCCTTGATTTGGATGTTTATTCTCATGTAAAATGATGTGGAAAATGTTCATTGAAAGAAATATACATTCTTTTGTTTAGAATTGTGGAAAAGGGAATGTTTACCATGTTTCCCAAAACAATATTTGAATGCTTATCATTATTTTTTTTTAAATTTTAAATAATCATATATAAATTGTTATAATGAGTGTTTATATGCAACACATGGGTGATATCATACTGAGCTTCTTATATAACACCATGAACACTACTTCGATGGTGTGTATTTCTTTGTTTGTATTCCAGTGAAGGGAAATGAAAGAAATTGTATTGAGGTGATGATATTTATATCAGTAGTGATGGGTAGATAGTGGTGAGATGGTGAGATTTCTTCCATGCCATCAGTGAATTAGCCATTTGGTTTGGAGTCCTTTGCAGTCAGACATGGATTTTGGAGTTCTATCTATTGTTATGTTGTTTTGTTTCCACTGTTTTCTAATAGTTATGGAATATATATTTTTCAGTCATTTGTAGTTCTTTTCTTATTCAATATATGTATGCAATGTGGTTTTTCTGATTTGTCAAAATCATTACCTCTGGGTTTCATTCAATTCCATGTGCTTGTCACCAGCCAGTGGGGATCGAGAACACCCTTCGGGTATGTGACGGATCGAGTCGGGTGCCTGGTTTGGGAGTTACCTTGGCCAGTTCATTATTGATTGGTATCAGAGATGGTATGTCCTCAAGAATCTTTTCATGTGATGTATGTTAGACTGGAGATAGGAATTTTGAGAAATGAGAAGTATAATGTGATGGGTAATTTCCTATCATTAATCTCAAAGATACTCATGTAACCATGGGATTTCATGGTATGTTTCTCTACTGTGGGTTTTCCCTTAAAATCCATGTTTCTACTTATGGGTTTCCTACATTTATCTAATATTTCTTCGGGGTCTAATCATTATTATGTTTCAGTTTTCAACATTATGTCTCTAAGACATCATCCACTGGTTCCTCGAGAAGGTGTATCTAAATCTCCATAATGAAATTCACCATTGGATCATAATCTTATAGAGACTATAATATGGGCACTCCATGTTGTCAATTTGGATGTTCAACATGTTCAGTCTATATTGGTTGAAGTAAAACAAGGATTTGGAGAAGAAATTGAATAATGGGGAGAGTTCATGCACGAGAATCCACCATTAATTAAATAGATGAATGGACCACAAGATGCAGAGGACTGGTTGAATTTGATCGATCAAATATTCTCACTCTTGGTGATAACTGTGAAAATATGGGTGAAGTGCATAGGGTTTAGACTTGATAGTTCCAAAATGCATTGTTGAGACTCTATGTCCCAGTCAAACAAACATGTGGCATGGATTGGAAGAGTTCCAAAATCCAATTCATTCAATATTTTTTTCTAGATTATATATTACTATAAAAATATATATAGTTCGTTTCATTTAAATTGAGAGAGTGTTTGATGTATGTCTACAATAACTGGTTTTCTATGCGTGTCTATATTTTTTAGTTGTAGAAATGAATGATCAACTGAACTTGCAAATGAACATATAGGGTTTGTAATAGATATTAGATTGTATGTATTAATGTTGAAGTTTTTTGCCTATGTGAAGACTCCAGATTGATAAATGATGGTAGAGATGGATAAGGTTGGAAAAGTTGGCTTTACCATATCTTCTCTTCCAACTGTTGATAGCTTCAGCGGTTTGCATGAGGAGAAGAGGAAGTGATAGGACTGTCACAGGAGTGGTGGAGATAAGTATCAGCTTCTAGCCTTCTCTACACTATACATTACAGTATTTACTATGCATATGTCTTTATACTAGTATGATAGAGGTGACAATAGATGTTCTCTCCCTATGCTTGGGAAGACGTTCCATTGCTTTGGACGTGTTGGTTTCTTTTAGCGTTTCTGGCAGGGTATGAATACGCCTCATTATGGTTTGGGTCTGTTTTCTCCAAAGGCAAATATGGTGTAGTCATAAGCTTCATAGACAATAGGGCTCCAGACACAATCCCCAGGAGTGAATCATTTACATGCAGTATATTATTGTCTAATGGAAGTTGATGTAGGTCTGGGAATAGTGAGAGGTACACTCATTATTGCAGATTCAGTTGGTACAACATTGTTTGATATTGCTTCCTCCCACATATTTATATCTAAGCATATTTTTTGATATTATTAAACATCCATAAAAACTTATTCCCATTAAAATAGAGTAAGTGACACCACATGGAACGAATAATGAGCATGGGTTCCAGATTCCATCTTTTTTGTTCATGATAGATATCCCAGTGCTGGTCTGACTTTTTCTCATTTTGGATTTGTATTTTTTTGACACTTTACTCGATATGTATTGGCTTGTTCCTCATTGATAGGAGTTTGGTTTTTATCATCGTCAAGTTTTGTTTGTTGCTACTGATAGAATATATCATGTGTTTTATGGAGCATGGGCCCCAAGGTTATGTCTAGCAGGATAGTCCCACCTAGAGATCTAGAGTTTGTTGGTTGATGTTACCTCTGAGCTCGATGATGATTCTTATATTATGGATCCTATTATTTTTGTCCGAGATATTTTTGTTGTTTTTCCAAATAACTTATCTAGTCTTTCTCGATAGAGAGAGAGAGAGGGGTAGTTTTCATGATTGACCTAGTTCCAGGTACCTTGTTGATATCGATGCCTTCTTATCACATGGTTCTAGTGAAGTTATAATAGCTAAATATTCATATGAACAACCTTATAGATAAGGGTTTTTTATGCCCTTTCATTTCACCATTGTCATCATATATGTTTTTTTCTATGAAATATGATGGTTTACTTTAGTAATGTGTAGACTATTGGATGTTAATCCAAGTAACAATTAAGAAAAAAATATCATTTTCCTTCTCTGGTTGATTTGAATGATCTGTTCAAAGGAGAAAACATGGATTTAAAGATTGATCTTCGATTGGGAAATCATCTATTCATAGTTTGAGAGATTTTTATACCAAATATGACATTCAGGATAATGTATGGGCATTATAGATATCTTGTTATTCCTTTTTTCTGACTAATGTCCTTGCAATTTTCATGTCCTTGATGATTCTGATATTATAAAAATATCTTGACTCATTTGTGGTAGTGTTTGTTGATGATATTTTGGTTTATTCAATGTCAACATTTGAGCATGAGCACCATCTGAGTTTGGTTCTTGAGACATTGATAAATCACTATTTATATGGAATTTTTTCAAAATGTAATTTCAAGATTCACCAAGTGAAGTTCTTAGGGCATAAAATTTCTGAGCATGGCTTGTTAGTCGATCCATATAAGGTTAAAGAAATTTCTTCCATGAATGGACCATGAATTTTTTTTGAGATATGAATCTTCCTTGGTCATGCAAGATACTACGTATAGTTCATCAAGGATTTCTCAACGTTGGCATCACCATTGACTTCTCATACAATAAAAGTAGTGAAACTCATAGGGGATGCGATGTTCCAGTCCACATTCAATGAATTGAAACAAATTCTAACATCTCCACATGTTCTGATATCACCAGGGCCTGGCAAGGGGTACATAGTGTTATGTGATTCATCTGGTGCTGGTTTGGGATGCATACTTATTCAAGATGAACATGTTATATCTTATGGATCTCATCAGCTCCGACCACAAGAGATGTAATACCCCACTCATGATTTAGATTTTGTGGTAGTGAAGCATGTACTTAAGCGTTGGCTTCAAAATATTTTTGGGGAGATTTTCATGGATTTCACAGATCATAAGAGTCTGAGATATAATGTTTCTCATAACAACCTGAATCATTGATAGAGATGATGGGTAAAATAAAATCATACATTGCACAATTACATCGCCTCTACTCTGGGGAAATGTAATGTAGTTTTAGATGATTTATGCTCGCTAGAATCATCACATGCTATTCTATAATAGAAGGAGGAGTGGAATCTTGTGGTGATCATCAATTAGGTGAACTCAAAAACTTAGGAGGATGTATCTGGTATTGTTCTAACCATTGTTCTTTTGTCATCATCTCTCTTAGAGTGTCTCTTGAAATTTCATTACCTTGATGACGAGTATAATAAGAATTGGGAAAAAAATTATGGTGGGGAGACCATTTCTGGTTGGTCTATTTCATCAAATATAATACCTCACTTCGGAATGTGATTGGTCATCCCTGCCTCTATGAGAAGTTTAGTCCTGTTTGGGTGTGATGACACTTTTTGGGCCATTTACCCAGGAACATCAATGAATTATTATGGAATGAAAAGATTTTAAGATTTTATAGTTATGAATCATGACATTTCATCTTTTGTGTCCCATTGATACACATGCTAACAGATTAAGAAATAGCACTTGAAGCCCTCATGTTTTATCCAGCCTCTACCGATGCTAGTTAAGAAGCAAGATATGGTGTCCCTGGATTTTGTTGATGGGTTACCATGGACACCCCAATGGAAAATGATATTTGGGTGGTATTGTATTGGTTGATGAAGTCTCCTCATTTCATTCCTATTAAAGTCATCACCAAAGTAGAATATCAGACTATGCTATACATGTAGGAGATTATGAGGTTACATGGGAGTCCTTCTTCAATTTTTATTGGGATATATATATATTTCCTCAAGGTTCTTGATGAGTCATAAAGAGAAAATGGGTACACACGTCACGTTGAGAACAACTTACCATCCATTGAAAAATGGCCTGAGAGAGCATGTAATTTAGATCCTAGATGATATTCATAATGATAGTTCCTTGGATTTTGGTTGATCATGGGATAACAATTTTAGAATATATGAGTTTGTTTACAAAAAATGTTAACAGTCATTAAGTAGAATGACTAATTTTGAGTTATTTTATCGTCACTCATTTAGAAAACATATTTATTTGGAGTGGGTGGTGATGTAGCTTTGTTTGGACAAATTCTAGTTCAAGAGACGTGGACAAAGATTCAGGAGGTGTGATGATGTATGCTTACATCCTAGAGGTGAGAGAAATCATATGTATATCGAAGATGGTATAATTTGAAGTTTTCCATTGTTGAATTGGTTTTCATGAATGTTTCTTCTCTATTGGGTCACCGTCGACTTGAAAAATCGGGAATGTTAGCTCCGATATATGTTGGACCTCTTGAGATCACAAAATATCTTGGAAATGTTTCTTTTTCAGTTAGCATTATCGGCTCAGTTAAAAGTTAATCATATTTTTTTAAATATCTCTCCACTCAGTATGTTTCACCATATTCCCTCTCATGTTATTAATTTAGAATAAATTGGGTTATAACCATATTATCTTGTTTTGGAGAAACCAATGAAGATCATCAACTCTCAAGAGAATGTCTTGCGTGGGATGTAGATTTCATTGGTAAGAGTTCTATGGAAAAACGTATCAGATTCCAATGAGATGTGGGAATGTGAGTAGATCATGAGGGAGTAGTGGCCGTATATTTTTCTTGGGAGTAATAATTTTACTTAATATCCAATGGACGAAGTGTACTTATGGTGTGGAGTTTCTAACATCCTATTAAATTTACCGAGTATGTATTAAATTTTATATGTTCCGATATGGTTTTAAAAATTGTTTTATTTAATTTTAATTAGTTTACATCTGACTGTAGAATAGGTACACATTGTGTACCAAAAATACACATCATGTACTTAGTACTGGTTGCATGTCATAGACTGGGAGATCATGTTGGGAATGGAGAGATCCTGTCTTCAGCTTGTACAAATTAGGTACATGAGGTGCACATCGTGTAGGGTTTAAATTTTGGATTTTTATCCTAATATGATGGATTTTTTTTGTAACTTGTCCGGAGTGGACTACATGTCATGAACTAGGGGTATACAGTTTGACCCGATGCACGACTATCTTCAAGTCATGCATATTTATTTTGCTCGGATTTTTTTCTCCTAAAAAACTTAACTCTAGACCCTATGCTACACCTAGTAGTTTTTTAGAGGCATCTCACCTTTTGGATTGGTCTGATCATCTTTAGTTCATCATTTCTTCGACAGTGCATCTTCCTTGGTAAGTGTTATCTGTAATTCTCCCTTGCAATTGATCGTGATAATGCACTAGCCTTGCGTAATCAGATCTTTTTATCAAATATAGATGTTTCTTATTGTACACATATAGATATTTAGTGTGATCATATATATAAGGGAATTCCATTGCTATTTGGGATGTAATAGACATTCATTTTGAATCAATCTTTTGAGGTGTGAGTTTCATTCTAGGGCCATCATTGATAATGTTTTTGCGTTTCATTTATTTTGGATTCCATTTTGGACATATGAAACCCAAAAATTGTGGTATGTGGTTCCATATCTAGGAAATGATAATGAAACTACTTGTTTTTTTAATTTCATTATAAATTGTTTTTGGAAATGGTCATTATTAGTGTGTGTATTAAAAAGGGTTTTGGAATATAAATTGTTTTACCAAGTATTTGATAAATGGAGAGTGACATTGTTTTTGAATAGTTTTCAATGCATGGAAATTGAATTTTGAAATTGAGAACATGGTTTACCATGGGTACATGTGTGACAGGGTTAGTATTAGGCCATCATCAACTGCTTTTTGATTATCATGGAGGATTTTCTTGGGGAATTCTTCTATTTCCTAGTACTATTGATCGAGGGAACTGAGATACAAATTTTGGTGGTTTACACATGGTGTATTCCTCGTCTTACTAGTCCTATTGTTCTAGGATCAATTTTATGCACATTAATATAGTGGTATGAGTAGTATGATACATAGAGTTACAGAATTCCATGGTGCTTTGATACTTATGCTTTGGTTTTGTAATTCATGGCTTTCTATTTTATCCTTTATGTGCATGTTTATTCTTATGTGAAAATTATTTGGAAAATTTTCATTCAAACTAACAAATCTGCATTCATTTAGAACTATGGAAAAGGGAACGTTTATCATATTTTCAATAAATCTATTTCACTATTTATAAATCTATTTTTTAAAATTTAAATAATAGTATAATATTTTTTACAGAGATATTCTATGGAACACTTGTGTGGGATCATACTGATCATATTATATCTCACCATGTCCACTTTTTCATTGGTGCGTAGGCCATTGTTTTTCTTCTAATAAAGGGAAATGCATGGGGACACAATGATGTTGAGAGGTTTGTGTTATCTAGGAGGGGTAGCCAGTTGTGAGATGGTTAGAGTTCTTCCATTCCATCATTGGAGTATGTATTTGGTTTTCAGTCCCTCACTATCAGACTTGACATTTGGAGTTTTAGTTGAGGTTACAATTGATATGTTTCTACAACTTTCTTACATTTATGGAATATATATTTAGTTAGTTGTATGATTCTTATTTTATAGTCATTATATGTCTGTCATGTGGTTGATCAGGTTGGGAATAATCATTCTTTTGGTTTGTTTTTTCGATGCCCAGGTGATTGTCGCCAAAACATGGGGATGAACAATGCCCTTCATGTATTTGACAGATCTGGTCACGTGTAAGGTTTGAGGGTAACCATGGTCATTTATTTATATTATGAAATTTTAATAAAGGTAATCATGATTTTTATTATTATATACATAAATAATTATAATAATTTTTTATTAAGGAATATTTTTTTATCGTGTCAACGGGTGTAATTTTAAATTGAATTCCATAACCTCTAATGATTGTAATTTGAAAAAATGATACCAAATTATTTATCACAATAATATATATTAAATAATATTTTTATATTAATATATTAACATTTAAATATTAAAAAAGTGTAAAAATTAATTTCCATGATTACTTGAAAATGGGGTGATGCGGTTTAATAGAGAAGAGAAGGTACATAATGACTAAACAACATTTGAAATCATTAATTGATGGAAATATTGAAACATTATACAATCCAAAAATATAAACCAATTTTATTAGAAATAATTTATCATGTTAATACCATTATCATTTGGACTCTTTAGGGAATGTTCCATGTAATTTAAGAGGCTTTCCTTACCCCATTTATAAAAAGACAGTCTTTTCCTTCACTAAAACTCACATGCCAAGTCATTTGGCTGGAGAAACCCATTAAAAAATCCATACTAAACTACCACATAAAAATTTTATTGTTTTTTTTCATACTCAAATATAATCCCATTAGACTTTAATAGGATATCAATATTATGTTCCTTTTATAGATTGTATGTTTCTTAACGATGACTTTTCATTTTCATTATTACTTTTTTCCTTCATTATTTTGTTAAAACATACCATATAATAACACAAATATTTACATTTTACATAGATTTTATTATATTAAAGGAATAATATTTATCAATATAATTCTATTTCAAATTTTAAACGAAATCATCAGTCATTTGTGCGGCAGGCTACCACATTGTTAATCGATGTATCACATTTTACATAAAAACATCTATTGATTGTATATAATGATGAATTATATATATATATATGTACAAATTATGATATTATTAAAATTATTTATTTATAAAATTACATATATATTTTTATTTCACATTTTTGTTTTAATTCGATAATGTTGCTCTTGTGTGCGGAAAACTACAACCTCATAAATTGATGTGTTAACATTATAACATACACTTTACAAGAAAAAAAGCAGAATGAATTTAGTCAATATATCTGACACTTATTACATTATATTTATTTTATAGTATTAATAAATAACCCACTTAAAAACTCATTCACTCTTTAATTGAATGATATTGTCCCATGTATACATGTATGATATACCGCCTCCATGAATCGATGTGATTCATTGTCCATGTGCAACATTCAATAATGATTCTAAAAATATATGTAATGATAAAATATGATATATATAACATTATTAACTTTTATTTTATTATTCATATATAATCTATATACAGGAAACAAAAATATTATTAAGAACATTAATGAGAAAACAATAAATTATCTCTTGAAACCATTAAACTATTGAATTATTAATATAAACAAATGGTAAAATTTTACAGTAGTGTATGATATTATAAATATCAATATGTTTATTGATTTACTAAGTAACATTTTAATTACCATTATACCGAAGGAAAAGTCATGTTCAACCAAAATGAATCAAGCCTTTAGGTACATCTTCTCAATTTCCCTTTTATAAAGCATATTTTATTATTAAGCAACAAATTTATTTTAACTGTTTTTCATTCAACCCATTTGAAATGTTATATTATTATTCCAAAATGTTTAATTTTATTTTATGTTTAAATTTTAATAATTTCATCAGTGTAGATTTTCTATAGAAGTTACCAGTTGGTAAAAAACATCATTACTCAGTTTATTTACATTCAGTTATATTACATCTTTATTATAGTTCGTATCATATGAAAATAAGATTAAGGAAATTTTATCATCCTATGTTTTATTTAAATTGTTTTATGTGTATATATCTTTGATACCCATAATATATTAATTAATTAATTATAAAAACATTATCAACATTGTAATTTACTATTTCACAAACTCATTCAAGTTTATAATGTTTATTATTAAATTTTAGTTAATGATAATTAATTTACCATTATAAAATATAAAATTTTACATCACTTTTTCATTGTTAATTGATGATATTTTTATGTTAGAGTACCATTTTCCCACACCATGTTACTTTAAATAATAGAAATAACATTCTTAAAAAAATTACAATATTTCTTCCATCAATTGGAAATTTATTTTCATCAAAAACTATGTTTTATAAAAAATATTTTAGAACTTTTTTTAATGGTTTAAAAATAATTAAAAAAATATTTTTTTACCATTTTAATATTTTTTTAAAATAAAATTAACTCATCAAGATATTTTTAATAAAATACCCATTTTGACATTACCTAAAATGTGAATGGAATCATTATTTTAGAACACAATGCTTGGATTGAATTTACTATAATCCCCACCACTCAATGTTATAAAACATATGTTATATGTATAAAAATTAATTTTAAAATAAAACTAACAGTTCTAATTTTTTGTTAAATTGATGTTTTAATATTATTTTCAAGTTAAAATTTTTATTATTCCCTAGATTGTTTTAATAAAATTATAATTTTTATTCAATACATAAACTTTGAAACCCCTTTGTTATTTTTTTATCCATTAAGGGAATGTATTTTTGTTATTGTCATTACTATTTATTTGGATTGTTTATGATAATTTTGACACAATAATTTATTAAAATACAATTTATTGTTTTGTTTTTTGTAGTCGTTAACATTGATTGAAATATTTACTTTTTTGTGACAAATGTACAATTAATTTCACATAAATTATATTAGGGATGGGATTTTATACTAATCTATATTAAATTTAGTGAAAAAAGAGATTCTTTTAGCTATCCTCATTTATTGTATCACTGATATGAGAATTACATTAATTAATTTCAGTTTTTATAAGTTGTTTACACTGAATTTTTTTTAATTTATAGGAAAATATTTATAAATCAATATCACTTAATCAATACAAATAATTGATGAGAAGTCTTGTTGTCTCCAAAATTAAATAAATAATATGATATATAACTATTGATTTGTATATATAGTTAAATGTGGGGAACATTATTATATATCCCATCGATTCCTTAGTAATATCATGAGGAGATTCATAAAGATATCTTAATTGGGGTTTTACATACATTTTTAAACAATCATGTGAAATTTAATGATTTAAAAGGTACCATTATGTGTTATATCAAAAGGTCCAATAAATAATAATTTAATCCGTTAAGAATTATTTTATTATTATCTATGATATTTTAACACTGATATTTTCTCTAGATACATATCAATCCTAATTTATTAATTAAATGGAATGTGTTTTCGAATCATTACTGTGCTATATTCATTATTCCTAATCTATTCCTTATATTCATGTTATTTGGATGCATTTTGTGTCCATTTGCATACCATTTAATATTTATTATTCTATATCTAATTAGAATCATTAATTCACTTATAAAATGGAATTTGTGTTCAGATAATCTCATTTTTATATTCATCCATACAACTCTTTTCCTAATATTCATGTTATTTAAATGTAATTTTTTTTATTTAATTACATTTCCATGTTAATTATGATTTTGGATTCATGATTGAAGAATAATCATGAAACTATAATTTAGTATATGAGATCACCCTTTTTTCTTTCCCAAGAATTCAGGATGTGATAATTGAAGAATTTACATTAAAATTCATAGAGGAAAATTATATTTTATGAAAAACAAAAATTTATTTTTTTATTAAAATGAAATTGAAGACTAATTTATATAACTATTCTATCCAGACTACTAAACTATTAATTTATTCTGGATTCATTTCCTTCTATCGTATACCAATGTAATAATGATTATTCTAGTAAGGGAATATATGGGATGTTGTTTAAATTGATAGTATCAATGGTTGTTAAACACAAACCATGGTAACAAGATTAATGAGAAAAGATATTGTAGAACATCATCATAAAATAGATATTAGGAAGAAGTGTTGATGAACATCCTAATGTAACTGTAACACCCATCATTTTTAAAAACCTTTTTTAGAATAAATTAATTTTCATTAGGATTTTGGGTGAATGATACACCATGTTAAGAATTCAATATACATTACACCATGGTATTCATGTGTTGCATGAAACTCTGACTTGTCTTGCTTTACATGTAATAATTCGTTTCATTGAAAAACAATTATTATAATTATTTGCATTAGATAATTATAACTTAGCCATTAAACATATTATTATGAATAATAATATAATATTTTTTTAAAAATTATAATTGTTTCATGTAGATAAAAATATTATAGTATAAAAAATTTGTAATGTCTTTATATGATTCAAAATATGATATTATCAAATAAAATTCAATTTCTATACTTATATGAAAATAAAAAATAATTATTTTTTCACTTTTAGATATTCATTTTCATTAAAATAAATTAAAATTTTAATTGTTAATATTAAAATTATAATAGTTTGATTTTTTTTGGATTTTTTGAAATATTTCTTCATAGATTGATTAGTGAAAATTTATAATATTAATTGAAAACTAATTTTTTTAATGAATTTATATTCTTAAATAATGTTTAAATATTATGTTAAAGATAATTTAAATTAAATGAACATACATTAATCAACTTATTGAATTTTGAACAATTTTTAAAATGATATTGGATATTAAAACAAATAAAACATTTGTTATTTTCTCTATAAAAATCCATTGTTTCTCATCGTCAACGAGATTACAATTAATTTAATTTTATAAACATATCTGAATTGAATTTGGAGAAATGGATATTGTTATTTGGAATCAGTATGAAATTTATTATCTATAAAAATAAACATATTTTTTTGTTAAAAAATCATTTTAAAAATAGTTGACATAAATTACATGTCTTAGAGATATAATTATTTTACATAGACATTAAAATTTTATAATATGGTTTAAATGATGAACCCACTTTCTATAAATCAATTTATTTGCCATATCATGACATTATACCATCTATGATCAAATTTCATGATTAATGTGGACACTAATAATTTAAATTCAACAATATCTATATTTAAAAAAATTCTATTCAAAATTACCTTTATTAATTTCAACATTTATAAATGTAAAAAATATTGATAAAATAGAATTAGATTTGTTTTACACATTATTTATAATTTTAAATAAATATTTATCATTAAATATATTTATATTAAATTTTTATAATTTAGTCTTTTAAATTAACTGCATAACGTTTCCCAAATGCCCCAAATATTTGGTAAATAACTAACTAAAATAAATCTTTTTCATTAAATGATATAAAACTTACTGACCATAATATATTCTAAAAAGATATTTTTTGATAATAATAAATCTATATTTTTCCTATAAACGGACCATTATGACTTTTATAATAAACATATTGGCCATTAAATAGTAAAACCCTTATTTGCACAGTTTGTGTTATAGTAGAATTTTCACCCATTAGAAGTGCATATTTTATAATAATTATCATACTCACATATGTTTTTAAAAGAAATTTCATAATATATTGTATTTTATTTTTATATATTTTCCAAAAAATATAACTTTAATATATTCTTAATGGTTAAATAGCTTTATTATTAAATCTAGTCACCTTTATAAAAAGCACAATGATAACCATGGGAAAACACAAAATTTAAGGAAGAAAATTATAAATATGAACATCTTTTTGTGTGGTGGGAGTTTTTTTCAACCATAAATTCAATTTTATACATTATGTTTCTAGTGTTATGAAGATGAGTTAAGGGAGACCTCCCAATAGTGTTTTCCTTTTATTATTTAAATATATTTTACCCTTCATCCTCTATATAAAGAAATTCAATATTCCCTTTCATCACACCAATCAATCCACATTGGCATGACAAAACCCTAAAAAAATAAACTCTTAAATTGCAGTATATCATCCTTTAATCATCACATTGGTTATAAATTAAACCATGTTTTTCTATTGGTTAAATCCAAAAGTAATTACCAAAATAAGTGGTGGTGCCCTTCAACAAGCTCTTTTATTTTATTTTAATTCACAAACCCATCAATTATTCATATTATATGAATATATATTAATATAATTATAGTCAACATTCATTGATTTTTTTAATACAAGGTTTCTACATAAATTTATAGAATCCTCCATAAAATGGATAACAAATTTTTCATTTGTTTCTACTGTTAACAAATGCCTCCCTAAATAAAATTGATCATTTTCCCTTAAAATAATTAATGGTTGGTAATTATTATGTGAACACATTTTTTATATTATATATATCATATGTAGGATTTATTTAGGGTTATGAAATTATTATATAACAAAAAACTTAATTATTTAATTTTATAAAATACTATAACTTCTTGTTTTTGAGTGTGTGGACTACTACCTCCTCAATGCAATATGATTAATTTACACATTTCATGGAATATATTAATGTATCATACAGAATATTTAAATGACAAATATGAAAAAAATAATCCCAGAAGAATTAGTATATATACAAACATAAAATTCATTTTCATAATTTATTTATAAATAAAAATTAAATGGAAATAACGTTAATGTGTATACAAATCATAATTAACCGTGAATTTCATTTCATAATCCTATCTTTTAAAAAAATTTATCAATATGTATATACTGAATAAATATAATATTTATATCCTATTTTATGTTATCTAAATATTTATATGATTATATAAGTAATAGGATAAATAATAAAAAGTCAAAAATATATGGAAAATAATGTCTATATTTCCAAAAAACTTACATTAACAGTTGTTTGGTAATAAATTAGTAATATAATGTCATAAAAATCAGATATAGTTTTATTTAGAAGAATTTTTTTCTATGGTTGAGGTAATGTAAAATTTTATTAACAAATCACTTCTTTTTTGTAGAGTAAATACTACCCTATAAATTTAATACAATATACATACATTATTTGATGTTATTAAAATTATTAAATTATTCTATTAGATCATGGGGATTATGAATCAAAGTTAATCAATTTTTATAGATGTTTTCATCTTAATTTTTGTATCCATGAGATGCATTCCATGTCCACCAGTCATTTCTTATGTGTGTTGTATATAATATGAATAAATGTATTTTTGTACACTTATACTATAATTTATTCTTTTTTTAATATCCTTTTTGAGATCTCTTTTTGAAGAGATTATGGTTCAAAAGTTACCAAACAATTTATGTAATTTTTCATGAATTTTCCATTATTGAGAAACATACTTTTCAATAATCCTATAATCTATTACGAGGTGTATGTATTATACCATTTTCATATTATATCATAAATATTAAAATTTTCTTTTTATTATAATCCACAAGTAATATAATACTAAATGATATTATGATTTAATGTTACTAAATTGGTATGTGTATATTTTTATAATCTCAACATTTAATGGGAAATTTTATGAGTAGTTGCTGTTTGGATTAGTTGTAATAACACCATAATACTTCATGAAAAATGGGGGTTCAAAACCAATTGGGCGTAATTAATGTTACATTACTGGTGAGATATTGTAGTAGCAGCGATACTGATGATCGGTGGTTACTATTGTAAAGACCCGTACAATTCAAGGGAAATTTTTTTCTTAATTTTCTTTGGGATTTTACAAGAACGCAGTTTCTGACGGCACCTAATTCCGAGGCCCGGTGTGCCCGGAATCTTTTTCTAAAGTATAGCTTCGATACGTTCAGTGAACGAACGAGCGGGTTTTTCTAAATTTTGAACCGGTGCTCAGAATCGAATTCTGAGGCCACCGATGGAATCGCAGCCCCGGTAATTGCTTAAAAACACATTTTCCAGAGTTGTGTTTGCTCGGGTGTGGGTTTTAAATTTTTCGGGTTAAGTAAATGAATAAAATAAAATGGTGCGACCAATTATTTTATTTTTCATAACAGAAGATAAGTGGATGATGTGGGACCCACAATATCCTACCCACTTGGTAGGATAGTTGTGAGGTGGGTCCCACACGAGCCCCACCGTTTCTTTCACCTTTCTCAACCCCCCTCCTTTAATTAAGTAACGCACCTGCACCCCTTTTTAATGAAGTCAACTCTTGCGTTTATTTTGGATAAAAAACGCCTCATTAATTGGACGGTTTTAATCTCCTCAATTAATTCATTAATTGACTGTTTCTTTTCTTTTTGAATTTCAAACATTGGTTTGTGTGTATATAAAATAAGACACCACATATTTTATTTTTGTCTTGTTGTGTTGAGAGGCGAGGGAGAATTCGCCCAGGTTCTTGAAGTTCGTCCTCATCGACGAAGAATGAAAAGAACACGAAGAACGCGAAGAACGCCGACCTCTGACGATGGTCTACAAGAACGAAGGATCCTCGGAGCTCGATGACACGACACCGACGAATCCTTTCTCCCGGACGCGACGATCCCCCTTCCGCGACGCCTTTTTCCGTGACGAACCCTCGCTCGACGATGCTTGAGGTATGGGTTTTTTTTTCAATTTAATATATGTGATTATACCTTAGGCATGTGTTTAAAATTTTTCGGAAGCCTTTTTAAACCGCTAACGTGGTCGGTGCGGACCAACGAACAAGTCCGATCCCACCGACTCTTTGTTCTTGGTGTGCGGATCGACGGGTGATGATGAAGCAGGCCGCACGGTTGTTGTGAGGTCATCGCAGTGAAGAACCATTCTAGGGAGGGCCGTTGGCAAAGAGGTCAGGAAAATCCGACCACTGGAGCTCGTCCGATGGTCCGTAAAGCACTCCACCGGCACGCCTCGCCGGCACAACGGCGCCCGATGTGCCACTGGGATGGCCCGTCGCGGCTGAAGCCGCGGTGGCTGGACGCTGGTCCTGCGACCACGTGGGATCGAAGGAGGGGGGACGCGGCTCTCGGCCACGTCCGTTGACAAGGATAGGCCCCCATGGGGGCCGCAGTTTCGAGCTGGCAGGGGGGGGGGGCAGCGTGCCACCCCGCACCACCATCCGCTCAGCCGAAATGGCCGAGCTGCCTTGCCCTGGCCATCACCTGCGCGGCGGGCCGCCAGGCCGGGCCACGCCCAGTCCGTGCCGCACCATGCCAGCCAGGCCGGGCCGTGCCCAAGTGGGCCGAACGAGGACCCAGGTCGGGTCAACCCAGTTCGGGCCAACCCAGGGGGTACCAGGCCGCGTCGGACCGGGCCCGAACCCCCTAATACTGGACTTTTTTGGACTGTTTCCCATAACATGGGCTACAAAACTCCAATACACGTACCGTCAGTTGCAATGTGATCCTTGGATCAAGACGGATGTTCAAGTATATTACACTCATGCTTTCAAAGAACTTTGAGTATGGCCGGGTTGGTTCGGATACGAAACTAACCGGGCCCTCAGAGCTAAAACACTTATATCTCGAGCTCCAGACGTCCACTTGACGTGACTTCAACTTTGTTGGATTCCTCTTGATGGGACAGAACATTTGGCATGCTTTTCCTATGTTTTGGATGCAGTTGGATAATGGTCGGGTTGGATTGTACCCAAAATCCAACCGGGCCCCTGGAACGGAAAGGCTGATAACTTTCAGACCGGACGTCCGTTTGACAAACCGTCAGCGGCATTGGTGATCACGTTGAGAAAACGGTCCTTCTGAGAATAACCTATGAGAGTTCGGTGTTCAGTCGAGATACGTCTGGGTTGGTTCGCACACGAAACAAACCAAGCCCCTGGGACGAAAAGACTAGTAACTCACAGACAGGGCGTCCGACTGACGCGCCGTCTATTGCGTTGAGACCCCTATGACGAGGCGGTACGTTGAGATACTTATTCGTGGAAATTTGTGATACTTGGAATATCAACCAGTAGCTCATGGAGCGGACCCTTCCGGTGATGAGATAACATAGTGGAGAGACCTAGTGGCTGGATGAGACATGACGACTGCTGATATATCGACTCAGTGTGTTTCGGATAGCCCAGTGGGGAGAGTTTGGTTGTAGAGGCCGAACCACGGTGGAGAAGCGCTTGGTAGAAGCGGCAGACCCGCGGTACTCAACAGAAGGAGTACCTCTGGAGGCTATGAGGGGGAGCACTTAGTTGTAACAGCAGACCCACAGTGGAGGAGCACTTGGTCGTAGCGGCAGACCCGCGGTACTCAATAGAAGGAGTACCACTGGAACCTATGAGGGGGAGCGCTTGGTTGTAGCGGAAAACCGATGGTGGGAAATGCTTGGTTTTTGCAGCAGGCCCACAGTACTCGACATGTGGATTACTACATCAATAAAAGGAATTCGGCACGCTTGGTTGTAGCGGCAGGCCCTCTGAACTCGACAGAGGGGGAGTTCGGCGTGCATGGTTGTAGCGGCAGGCCCTCTGAATTCGACAGAGGAGGAGTTCGGCGCACTTGGTTGTAGTGGCCAGCCCACTGTAATCAATGGAGGAGGAGTTCTCCAGCAGCCGTGGTTTTGACGTAATGAATAAAATCCTGGTTAAGCTGAGACTATGATCTTTGGGTTTTCTTAAGATTGAGATTAGTTACTTGATAACTTAGTTATATGTATGGGCATATACCTAGGTAGAGGTTATCTGTTGACTTTATAATCCTTATGTTTCCTCATGATTGATATGGGATACTTGATAACATGGTTATATGTATGGGCGTGTACCTAAGTATAGGTTATCTTTGAGATCTTCCTTTTGGTTACCCTTGTTGGATTTAGTGAGACCTTGAGGGTCTCGGGGTCCCTACTGAGTATCGTTATACTCACCCCTTCACTAGCTATGCCCTCACCTCGTTGTGTTGGTTGCAGACGGCGAGTAGCACAGATAGAGGCCGAGTGTTCGAGGACTAGATGGTACCTGGAGGTGGACCTCATGACGAGACAGTATCCAGTGGGGGACTTCATGACGAGGTGACACTCAGAGGTGGTTGATGGGCGAGAGCGTTGTGGAGGCTATCTGTACTTACCCTTCAGGTAGGATCCATGGTGGATGATTCATGAGCTGTGCTATCGGTACCTACCCTTCATGTAGTATCTAAGGAGGATGACCTAGGAGTTGCTTCTATCTTCTTCCAGCTGCTTGTCCTTGTTGTACATTTCTTCAGTTGTAGTTGTACTTTCTATTGGGTTGGTATTCTGGCCCATTTACTTTTCTGCACTTCCTTTTTGTACTTAGTGTTTTACTTCTGCTTGTACTCTATGGTGTTTTGTTACCTTTTTTTAAATGAAATTCCTTCCCAGTTATCATTATTTACACCTTTGGTGCTAGTATCTGGCCCCTGGCTTATGTAAGGTGGGTTTGGGGTAGTCACGGCATGAGCCCTGAGGACGGGTCGTGACAAATTGGTATCAGAGGAGTTAGGTTCTGCTGCAGAACTCAGGACTCTGATCTTTTTATATGTGAAGTAATAGTGTTAAGGGTATTGAGTGTGGTTATCAGTACAGGGAGTCCAGTGTTGGTGCGGCGGCCGACGTATCTGTACACCAGGACCATGACTTCTGATTTCTGACTTAATGCACGAAATCATTGATTGCATGTGTGTTTCATGTTTTCTCTGTGATTACTTTGTGTCAGCTCACCAGGTATAAATTGTTGACCTTGTCACATTTGTTCAGGATGTCTCTACGCAGACAGTCAGTTGGAGTTTCGAGAGAGTACATGATGACGACCTACCGAGCGGCGAGGCTCTGGTGCGGGGCCCTTTTTCTATTTTGGCACCCACGGGTGGTGTACCAGCAGCACCACCACCTGTTGGGCAGCAGATGCCACCTGACATACTAGCAAACTGTGCACACAGGTTAGAGCGCGTTGCACAAGTTCCAGCAGTAGCGGCCTCCGAGGTTACGAGGCGAGGCAGATTCTCAGACAGCAGAGCACTAGATGGAGGTGATTGCTAGAGTTTTCCGCCTGGATGAGACATCAGTAGAGTGGAAGGTGGACTTGGCTACTAGTGTTTTCTAGTGAGCGACCATGAGGATGGTCCTCATAGCGATGAAGCTTTGGTACATGGACCGATGCCTGAGATAGTGACTTAGGGTAGTGTGTCAGCTATACATCACTACCTGTTGGTCTGCAGTTACAACCGGCGGCACCGGTTGCTGACACTTGTAGGATTACTGCCTTAAAAGTGTTATATCATCAGATAACCTCATTTTTCGAGGTGAGCCCGACTCATAGGCGGCTGAGGACTGGCTTTAGGAGGTGGTAGAAAGCATTCTTGAGCTTATACAGCTTCGATAGGATGACAAGTCAGTAGCTGAGTATTCATCGATGCATACCGAACATTCCGGGTACTCGATGAATATGATTTGATCGGTGCTATTGGGCTTGGACCTATGAGCGAGGTGTGTGTAAAGGATATCCAAGTAAGCACTCCATCCTCTATGCATTCCTACTTATGTTAGGGTTCTAGAAATAACCCTTCTGGTTGAGAATTCTTTTGCTGAATGGATGCAGTCAGTGAAGGATAATAGTGTGAAAGCTGGAAACTGACACCAGTCTCGGAGACTTGGGAGTGCGAATGTTTCAAAAAGAGGAAATTTTAAGGATAGATGAATCTACAGAGTAGAAGGCAAGGAGGCAGATCTAGGAGAGTAGCATGAGGTGGTGTACATATCAACATGTTACAACCACCCGCCTTTGTTGTTCATTCCAGGCTCAGGGAGCTGGAAGGAAGGGAAGGAGAGTAGCTGCATGCGGTCAAGGAGTGCGACCGAAAGGGCTCTAAGGATGATTCAAAGTATGGACTCTGTCTTCTACTAGCTGCCGTAACCACAAACATCGATACGAATCATCTCTTCCGTCAATGAATCTAGTCCCAGACATAGAGTTTTCGGTTAAGTCGTTGAATTGACCCTCACGTCTAGAGAAACCTTTGGGAGGAGACTCGATAGTCACACTTACGCCAACGGTGTGACCTGACCCTTGATTCGAGAGTCTCAGTTGGGACCTCTTGGTGGCAGTGTCAAGGCCTTATGATGTTAGTTTGGGTATGGATTGGGAAATCACTGTTCATACTCAAATTGACGGTATTAGGAAAAAGTCGGAATGTGTTTTCCTTGGTTGGCAAAAAGGAAACCCAGGTAGCATAGGATGGAATAATGCATAAGAGGGTGCATTCGATCACAAATGAGATGTCCAAACTTACCTTTGTGCAAGAATTTTATAGAGTTGTGGCACCACTCCCAGCTGAGCTTTCAGGAGCTGGGTTGACCGGTTTGCCCAACCTGTGGGCGTTGGTTACTTAGTTCACTGCGACGCATTAGGGACCAGACTCAGGTGTGTCCTGATATAGGAGTGGGTAGTGATCGCATATGGATCAGGGCAGATGAGACTGCACAGAGATGACAGGAAGCCTCTAGATTTCATGTATGAAAACCACGTCCTTATACAGGTGTCACCTCGACGAGGTTTACGGAGATGTGGCCAAGGCGGCAAGTAATCTCCAAGGATCAGTAGACCTTTCCAGGTCCTCAGCTGGATAGGATATGTGGTTTATCGCTTTACCCATCCACCTAAGTTGCACCGGGTGCACGACGACTTACAGGTATCTCAATTGAGGAGATACATGCTTCACCCAACGCATGTCATCGACCATGGGGAACTGGACTTTGGTGATGGGGTGACTTTTGCAGAGTTCCAGTGGAGGTTGAGGATTGACAGGAGCGGATCCTTGGGTCCTCTTTCCCTGGCAGTATGGGAACCTCGAGGTGAGCATATGGGATTGAAAGGATCAGATGCGTTCTCAGTACTGCTTTTGTATCCCTAGTTTGTGTTAAAGCATTACGAGGACGTAAATCCCTGAGGTGGGAGTAATGTAAAGACCCATAAAAGTCAAGGGAAATTTTTTTCGTAATTTTCTTTGGGATTTTACAGGAACTCAGTTTCTAAAGGCACCTAATTCTGAGGACTGGTGTGCCCGGAATCTTTTTCCGATGTTTAGCTCAGATACGTTCAGTGAACGAACGAGCGGGTTTTTTCTAACGTTTGAACCAATGATCAAAATCGAATTCTGAGGGCACCGATGGAATCGTAGCCCCGGTAATTTCTTAGAAATACCTTTTCTGGAGTTGCGTTTTCCCAGGTTTGGTTTTTAAATTTCTCAGTTTAAGTAATGGAATAAAATAAAATGGTGCGACCAATTATTTTATTATTTTTAACTTAAGATAAGTGGATGATGCGTGACCGAAAATATCCTACCCACTTGGTTGGATATTTTTTAGGAGGGGCCCACACGAGCCCCACCGTTTCTTTCACCTTTTTCAACCCCCCTCCTTTAATTAAGTAACGCACCCATACCCCTTTTTAATGAAGTCAACTCTTGATTTTATTCTGGATAATAAATGCCTCATTAATTGGGAGGTTTTAAACCCCTCAATTAATTCATTAATTGAATGATTCTTTTCTTTTTGAATTTCAAACATTTGTTTGTGTGTAAATAAAATAAGACACCACTTATTTTATTTTAGTCTTGTTGTGTTGAGAGGCGAGGGATAATTTAACCAGGTTCTTGAAGTTCTTCCTCCTCGACGAAGAACGTGAAGAACGCTGACCTCCGGTCAAGGTCGACAAGAACGCCAGATCCTCGGAGATCTACGACATGATGCCGACAAATCCTTTCTCTGTGACACGATGACCCCCCTTCTGCGATGCCTTTTTCCACGACGAACCCTCACTCGACGACACTTGAGGTAGGGGTTTTTGTTCAATTTAATCTATGTGATTATACACTCGGCATGTGTTTAAAATTTTTCAGATGCCTTTTGAAACCACTTACGCAGTGGGTGCGGACCAACAAACAAGTCTGAACCCACCAACTCTTCGTTCTTGGTGTGCGGATTGGCAGACGATGATGAAGCAGGCCGCACAGGCGTTTTGAGGTCCTCGCAGTGAAGAACCGGTCCCGGGAGGGCTGTTGGCAAAGACGGTAGGAAAATCCGACCACCAGAGCTCGTACGATGGTCCGCGGAGCACTCCGCTGGTAGTCGGAGGTGGCGTCCAGCACTGGCCGGCCGCCAGGAGGCGGCGGCGCCCGGCGGGCCACCGCGATGGGCCGCTGGTCCTGCAACCGTGTGGGACCGAAGAAGGCGGGACACGGCTCTCAACTGAATCCATTGACAAGGAGCATCCCCCCATGGGGCCGCTGTTTTCAGCTGGCAGGGGGGGTGGGGGCAGGGTGCCACCCCGCACCACCATCCGCTTTGTTGAAACGGCTGAGCCACCAAGCCCTGGCCAGCTCCAGCATGCAGGTCCGCCAGGCCGGGCCACGCCATTCGGGCCACACCCAAGCGTGCCGGACCCAGACCCGGGTCGAGTCGACCCGGTTCTGGCCGACCCAGGGGGTACCGGGCCGGGTCGGACCGGACCCGAACCCCCTAATACCGGAATTTTTTGGTCTATTTCACATAACATGGGCTACAGACCTACGATTGATGAACCATCAGCTACGATGATATCCTTAGATCAAGACGGATGTTCATGTATATTACACTCAAGGTTTTGGAGAACTTTGAGTACGGTCGGGTTGGTTCAGATACAAAACCAATCAGGCCCTCGGAGTAGAAACACTTATATCTCGAGCTCCACACATCTCATTGATGTGTCGTAGACTTTGTTGGATTCTTCTTGATGAGGCGGAACTTTTGGCATACTTCGCCTGAGTTTTGGATTCCATTGGATAATGGTCGTGTTGGATTGTACCTGAAATCCAACCGGGCCCCTGGAACGGAAAGGCTGATAACTTTCAGACCGGACGTCCGTTTGACGAACCGTCAATGGCGTTGGTGATCACGTTGAGAAACCATCCCTATGAGAATACCCCATGCGAGTTCGGGGTAGTGTCAAGATACGGCCGAGTTGGTTCACACACGAAACCAACCGGGCCTCTGGGACGAAAAGGCTAGTAACTCACAGACGGGGCATCCGACTGACGCACCGTTTGTTGCGTTGATACCCCTATGACAAGGCAGTACTTTGGGAAATTTATTTATGGAAATTTTTGATACTTGGAGTATCGACCAGTAGCTCATGGAGCGAACCCTCTTAGAGACGAGCTAACAGAGTACAGAGACCTAGTAGCTGGCTGAGACTTGACGACTGCTGATCTATCGACTCGGTGTGTTTCGGATAGCCCAGTGGGGAGCTCTTGGTTGTAGCGGCAGACCCACGTTGGAGGAGCACTTGGTATTAGCGGCAGACCCATAGTACTCAATAGAAGGAGTAACTCTAGAGGCTATGAGGTTGAGCGCTTGGTGGTAGTGGTAGACCCACAGTGGAGGAGCACTTGGTTGTACCAGCAGACCCATGGTGGGAAGTGTTTGGTTGTAGCAGCATCCCACAGTACTAGAGAGGTGGAGTACTACATCTGTAAAAGGAGTTCAGCATTCTTGGATGTAGTGGTAGGCCCTCTGAACTCAACAGAGGAGGAGTTCGCCGTGCTTGGTTGTAGCGGCTGGCCCACTGTACTTGACGGAGGAGGAGTTCTCCCGCAGCCGTGGTTTCAACATCATGAATAAAATCCGGGTTGAGATGAGTCTATAATCTTTTTGTTTCCACATGATTGATATGGGTTACTTGATAACTTTGGTATATGTATGTGCATATACCTGGGTAGAGGTTATCCGTTGATTTCATAATCCTTGTGTTTCCTCATCATTTAGATGGGTTACTTGATAACTTGGGTATATGTATGGGCATGTACCTAAGTAGAGGTTATCTGTTGAGATCTTCCTTAGGGTTACACTTGTTGGATTTAGTGAGACCTTGAGGGTATCGGGGTCCCTACTGAGTATCGTTATACTCACCCCTACACGGGCTATGCCCGCACCTCATTGTGTTGGTTGCAGACAGCGGGCAGTGCAGACAGAGGCCGAGTGTTCGAGGATAGGACGGTACCCTGAGGTGGACCTCACGAGGAGACATTATCTCATGGTGGAATTCACGACAAGGCGACACTCAGATGTGGTTGATGGGTGAGAGAATTGTGGCAGATATCTGTACCTACTCTTCAAGTAGGATCTGTGGTGGACGATTCAGGAGCTGCGCTATCTGTACCTACCCTTCCGGTAGGATGCTAAGAGGACGACCCAGGAGCTGCTTCTATATTCTTCCAGCTAATTGTCCTTTTTGTACTTTCTTTTAGTTGTAGCTGTACTTTTGATTGGGTTTTTATTCTAGCCCATTTACTTTTAAGAACTTCCTTTTTGTACTTAGTGTTTTACTTCCACTTGTACTCTATGGTGTTTTGTTACCTTTTATTAAAGACAATGCCTTCCCAGTTATCAGGATTTATTCCTTTGGTGCTAGTCGCCAGCCCCTGGCCTATGGAAGGCGGGCTTGGGGTAGTGACAGCACGAGCCCCGAGGATGGGTCGTGACAACTATAACGGTGACATGGCACTGTAGCGGTGACGGTATGGTGCAGGTACTGTAAAAGGTGTGTTATTATTCACATAATGGGCATTGGGCCCAAAAATTTGGTTTTACAGGATATGTAATGAACTACAAGACCACTGGGCCTTCGGGCTATGTAATGGGTCCCCCACTACCCAGCTAAAAGAGGTATATTCTTTTCTGTATTAGTAAAATAAGGCTTTATCCCCAACTGTTAATAAAAAACAATATTTTATGATTATGATTCTATAGAAAAAAAATATTACAATAAATATCATAATAACTCTAGCGTATTTTCCTCCCCTCTATTTATTTCTGTTATATCCATGTAATGGTACGATTCCTCTAAACATTATTACTTAATATAGTTTTAATTTACATTAGAAAAATCCAAAAAAATTCTCCCATCAATCATTATTTTTGTATTTCAGAGGTGTGTTTTCTAAAAAATATTTTAATTTTGATTATTATTATTTTATTATATTCAAATAATATTTTTATACGTGTTTTATCTTTTTAGAAAATAGTTTCAAAATTAATATTCATTTCATTTTCTATTCAAGTAACTTTTTTGAACATTTTCTGGTAAAAAATAAATATTTTGAATGTATGTACTTACAAACAATCATTACCATCATTTCTATGAAAATTCCTTTGTTTATTATATGTTTTTATTAAATATTTTTTATCAAATTATAATAATTATTTTTTAATTTTTATCAATGAATATTTATTAAAAAAATTATATTAAAATGTTTTTCAAATTATTCTAAAATATTCTTTTTTATGTTTTTAATAGGGAATTTTTGAATAAACTGATTGCCCTAATTTTATGTTATCTTTATAAATTAATTCAGCATAAACTGGGATCTAAAATCACTTCAAGTCATTTATATTATCTATTCCAATTATTTTTGAATGAAAAGGGTTTCTAAAATTATTCGATTCATTACTCTTATGTATTTAAACTTTCTTTAATGAAAAAGGTTATTAAAATGTTTCCAAACAATCATTATGAGTTTTAATGTTGTATTTAAAGAATAATATATCAAAAATATTTTAAATATTATATTAAAATTGTTCATTGTAATTTTGAATATAAACTTCCTAAATAATCCATTATGTTTTTTAAAAGTGTTTTTTAATGTTTAAAATATTTTTGCATCCCATTATTTTTAAAATGATATAGTAATTCTTTATTAGAAAGAAAAGTATTAATGATATTTAATTATGAAATGCATTATTATTAATAGAATATTTATCTTAAGAATTGATCTATGTGAACATTCAAAATCCTTATCCATCTATAGTAACATACATTATTATAGAATATGCTTTACTAGGGATATGATCCACGAATACAATTATTATTATTATTCATTTAATGCGTTATATTTTTATAGGATGATGATTATGAAACATGTTCCCCTTACAAAAGATATATGATTTTGGAACCTCATAATATTAAAAGGTTCTAATTTGAATAAATTATTATTAGACCTATATATTTTCCACAGGTTATGATATGATGAAATTGTTATGATACCCATTTCATTTCAGGGTTTATTATATGATTTTATGAAACCCATATTTTTTATGGGTCATGATATGATGATTTCTTATGAAGTTGGGGAACCAATATATAATATTTTATTATTTTATGGGTGGGACAAATATATTCTTCCAATTCGTTGAGTAATGATTTATATATCATTTGATAATGAAGGGAAATATATTGATGAGCTTGATCCACAATTGAAAATATGTAACCCATGATCCAAAATCGTAGAAAGGTGTATCCCAATCCATAATGGGAATATGGGGAAACTATTATGCCCCAAAACTTATTTCCCAGGTAGTAACAATAATATAGTTATATTTTGTTTAAATTTCATGTCAACCAAACAAAAACGTACTAATTAAACACAAAGTAATTTTATTAAATTAAACACTATAGTTTCTATATTACATTAAGATCAGAAGAAAGATCTTCTAAAAAAACACCAACTAAAAACCCTACCAATTCCATAGGGAGACCACCTAACACAACTGGGAAATACAAAAAAATATAGAAGATCTTTTGCTTCACTCATAACAAAGAACATCACAACTAGAACCATGAAAACCATAATGAGAATCAGTTGTATAGAAAGCACCATATTCTTCAATTTTCATGAGTTTAGGACACTCTAATGTTTGGTTTGATAAGGCATCTAACCAACCATTACCCCTTTGGTGACCCTCAGATATTCTTGTGGCAGTTCAGTTCTAACTGCTATAATTATAGTTGTTGTTCATTTAGTGGATTAATTAAAAATATCAATGTATAATTTTTTTCCCAAATAGAATTATGTTATGAATTGATGTTAAAATATAACACCTTATTACGATCTTTATAGTGAAAATGGTGTAATATTTTTAACTACACATAGGTGATTTTAAAATGATATGCAGATTTCAAACATCATAAAAATATAACAAATATCTTGTAACCATTTTTATTTTTAATTTGTAAACAATATTTTATCTTTACTATGTTATGATTTCTATATTACTACTATAAAATGATTTCATATGGATATATTAATGTTATAATTTTGTGTTTTAAAACAATTGTTTTTATAAAACTAATGGATTTTTTTGAAGAGGGAATATATTTTGAGTAAACAAAGTATTAAAAGTTTAACAAAAAATAAATCCCACAAGGGGCCATCCCTCTAGCCGGGCCAAGGGATGCCGCATGTGATAGGTGACTGAGCCTAGCACCCAGCCTCTACATAGGCCCGCCCAAGGGGGGGCATATCTTCCCTGAAGGTCACATAAGAGCGCATATGGGAACTAGAGGCACCACTGTGCGTGGAGGCACAGAGGCATGAGTGGGTGCAAGAGCACACTCGCATAACCCGATATGGGGAGGTATTGGGAGGGGATGGAGGTGATTTATGAGTAGTTTATCAGAGTCTCAGGCTTATAAAGAAGCCACACGGGCATCCCCATTTTGATGTGGGATGGAAAATTTCAACAGGGATGAGATCCTAGTTATCAGATGTCACCGCATGCGATCTAGGTCGTCTGTTTCTGTCCAGAGATTGATACTCAATGGCCAAAGTTTACTCCAACTATTTTATACACCGTCTGATCCGACATGGGTCTAACATGGCTGTTAGATACAATTTAAAATCACACGTCACCTTGATCCACTGGATCATATACGTTCTAATCTTGATCGTCCAACATATTAAATATGACATACACACCCTAACCATCAAATCATGGACATATTATATCATGGTCATCCATTTGTTTTTCTATTCTTCTATACCTACAGTGACTTCTTCTAATCCTTTTTGTTCACTTCAAATGTAACCCCATACCCAATTCTCTTCATTTTCCAACCGTGACCCCGCTGGCCCCCTCCTTTCACGCTTTATTAACAAGGAAATTCCCCCGTTCATTTTATAAACTATATATGGATTGGTTATTTTCAGTAGTAGCATTAAATTATTTATCATATTTTATACATAATATAGTTTTTAAACAACCCAATTGCTCTCTTTCCGTCAGTTGTCCCTCAATCTCCACAGACCTTAGAAAGTCTCCTTCAACGATTTCTCGAGCCACTCCTTCCCAATCCAAGGTAACATAATTATTTTTTCCTTGTTGTGTTAAAGGTCTATAAATTTATATATATATATATATATACTCATATACATAACTATACATCCTTTCGGTTTGTAGATGAACCCTTCTATACCCGACTCAGGACTTTTGGATTTCAAGTTTATGTGGTATTATTAAACCCGAAGCATAATTTATCCAATACAAAACATGTTTAAAAACCATATATATATATATATTTGGTTGTGTGTGTGTGTGAGTGTCTATATAACCATATAGTTTTACATAAATCAATATTATATCCAGTTTTAAGATTTGTAAACATTAAGTCTCAAGTTTATGTAGAGTTTTAAAACATAGGGTATTATCTATTGTACAAAACACACACACACACACACACAAATATAAATATTTTTATAAATGGTTGTATATAATTATTAAATTTTATAACTCAACTTCTGGACATGTTTTATTTCTTTTAACATTGAACATCAATGATTAATTTATGTTTTTAGTAAATTAATATCTGATAACTAACTTTGGTGTAGGACTCGGTTATACATGTATGTTACATTTGTTTACAAAAAAAGTTATGTATGATTATTTAATAAATAAACCATTTTAAAATTTATATATTGGTTTAATGTTTTAGGGACTCATGATAATTAATGTCACTAATATATTAAATTTATAAGGGTGTCAATGGATTTTTGGTTTTTACCATTTAATACATAATCTATATTCAGATATGTTTCAATATGTGTTTGTAGATAATATTGGACCCTCAATTTTACATAAAATTTTCCAAGGATACTATGAATTAATAAAATAAATTTTTTCAAAATATGATTTTTTAAAACACTAGTCTTTATATACACCATGTAGTACGAACAATTTACACATACCCAAATTGTGGATATTCAAAATATTATACTTTTGATGTGTTTAGTAATTGTGGTGAGTACATGAGCATAATATTTGGTGTTTTTCAACCATTGTATTCATATGTAAGAATTTATTGTTTTTATATTAAATGTTTTTAGTTTTGGTGAAATCTCATACTTTCCATTTCACCATTATGTATACCATTGTGATGTGTTATACTGAAGCATTTTAGTAATAAATTTATGAGGATCATTCTGTTTAATAACTCACCTGAAATATTAATATTATTTTTAATTGATTATTCATTAAGATTATATTCCAATATGTATTGGTTAATAAATCTTATAATTTTAGTGTTTTCATTCTTTGTTACAAAATAGGATTTCTTTTAGTTCATTAGTTGTCATTACACATGCCATTATCTACTCATCATACTCACTAGTCAATGACATAACAATGCAGTGGTTATTTCGGTAATTAATACTTATATGCCTAATTAACTGTATATAAGTAAATTCTAGTGAATTTTATTAGAACTATTATGATCTTTTATGGAATTATTAATTATATTATTCAAAGTGGTATGGGGCACTTTGAATAATATGAAATGAGAAAATTAAATATTCCAAGTGGTATGAGACATTTTGAATATATAAACCTTGTGGAGTATGAGTAATGTAATAGGGTCAGTATAATGGTTTAGGGATATGTCATTGAAATCCCAACAATGAATTGATAGTTTTCATGAGGTAATCAGTTCAAGGCACGTGGCCATTGACATTTTAGAGTCTTGACACGAGGTCTTGGCAGAGTCTGATATTATTTGTTCCCTTGTTATGTTTATGAAAATTAATTAACAAAGTGGATATTCAAATAGTAAAATATCCATGGTTATGAGACATTACTTATGTGTATTAGAAAAGTAAATTCTTATGGCATGATGTTTGTTTAGTACTCAGTTATTTAGTCACCATTGTATGAAATTAATTTTATTACCATTATGAAAAACTCTGATGATGTATTTCTCTAATTTATTATATTTGAAATTGTATATTCATATTTTATAAATATTTATAATTTCTTTTACTTATTACTCTAGATTAGAATACCTATAATCAGATCATTTTCCATTATAATTCAATAAGTATGCTTTAAAAATTTTCACTTTTATTATTATGATATGTTACATTTGTCACAGCTTTTCTTAAGAAAAATTATTTATGGAATGTTTTAAAGAATATTCTCAAAAGATATAATATGTATATTATGTTATTTTAAAACCCTTACTGGGCATTCATATGCTAACCTTACGTTTTTTAAATAAATTTTTTGGGTATCAGTTTCAGCAGAAGAAACCTGACCGAAGTAGCTGGATTCCTATAACCTAAACTGAATCAATCCTCTATATGGGACATGATGTGTAAAATATCTATGTATGGTTTTTTTAAAATTTACACATCATGTTTCAAGGAACTAACTCTGGGTATTATGGTTTTGGGTCCTCACAGTTGGTATCACTGGATTGAGTTAGGATAACTCTGGAAAACCATAATTGAACATAGAAAATTTAACTTAATGAATACAAAGTATGATGCTTTCATAACTTTTAGATGGAAAAAAGAAATTCCAGTCTTTTGCATCTTTTTATTGGGGCCCTATAAACCATAATTACTATATCAAACCAAAATTACTTCATAAACTATGCCCATATTCATATGACATAAAAACACCTCTACGACATGTCCAACTCTTCCCATGTAGTTTAACTCAACCGAGGAGTGGGTTTGGAGTACCTATTTACAATGCAAACACAATTTACATCTGACATACATTTGTTAAAGTACTAAGAGGTACTTTTTAAATGCTTAACTACTGAAAAAGAAATCCATTCCCTTATATATTTCCAGGAATCTGCACTAGTGGAAGACCTTCACGCATTTTCTATGTGCCAAGTCTTGTCCTATGGCCATTATGGTCATGTAATAAACTTTTAAATCCTTGAATTGGAAGCCTCACATTCTGTGTACAAACATCAAGTACTTAATGATGCCTCTCGTTTATACACCACTCATGTAACACTTGGAGACACCATGAGTTCACCCACAATATTGAACTAGACTACTGAGGTTGCATTTGGTTCAGAGAGATTGAGAGTTTTGAAATTGTTTTGGGGATTCACGCAACTTTGAACTAGGGAAACCATTAATTCTGGGTATAGTGTACCAGTTATTTTATGAAATTAAAATTTATTCTTTGTTCTACCTTTTCAATATTTTTATTTAACATAATGGAATTTTATGTAAAATTTCTATTTTTAGATGGAAGGAGAAACCCACCTTTTATCACTTCTCATTATGGTATTAGAGTCCATTAGGGTCAGATCATAGGAGGATGAATACCATCCCATCGCAAAATAGTGAAGAATGTGAAAACAACTTAACGGGATATCGAACAGTCCAGACATTCACTACTCCTCCCAAGGGAATGCCTATATCTACCACCATATAGCCAATGTTCAACTCACTAAGTATAGACAAAGGAGAAAGTACAATGAAGGTATTTACATATGCTTCACCCAATGTTGAAACAACATGGCTATGGTAAGGTTACAAGAGGCTGCTTTGGAAGGGGACCAACACACAGCTTACATGTATCAGATTCTAATAATCAATTTGTCTGACCACGTTGATTTCATTGATATTCTTAGATGAGTGATAGTCTGGAGTGTCCTTAAAGAGGTTTTACATTCGTACATGTCAGTCCTCTCTACCATTCGAGCCTCCCTCTAGAAGCTCGGGCATACCTTGGATGAGTTTAACCCGTACTGTATGATGTGTGTTTGGGAAAGGGATGTAGAAGAATTGAATACCAACATGGGTATTCATCTATCCCCCCTAAAAAATCCTCCATAGTGGTGGATGTAGTAATGAGCATTAGAGAGTTTCTTTTAGTGTGGTTGTATGAAATGAATTGTGGGAACACAATTAATTGTATAGGGGAATATTATTACACCCCAAAAATTATTTCTCATTTAATAAAAATATTTTAGTTTTAATTTTTTTTTATTTTTTTCAACCAAACAAAAACCTGCAAATTAAACAGAGAGTCATTTTATTAAATTAAACAACAAAGGGTTTACATTAAATCGAGATAAATGAATAGCTATAAAAACCAAAAACACCTACTAAATACCCTATCAAAGGCATCAAGATACCACCTAACACAATGGAGAGACCCATAATATAAAGAAGATCATTCGGGTCAACTATAACGAAGAACATCAAAACCCGAATCATGAAAAAAGTACTTCGAATCAGTGGTATAGAAAGCACAATATTATTCAATTGTCTTAAGTTTTGGACTCCCTAATGTTTGGTTTTATAGGGAATCAACCTGACCATTAGCCCTTGGGTGGCCATTGGAGATGCTTGTGATCATTGAGTTCGAAGGGCTATAATTATAGTTGTTGGCCTTTGGGTGGATTAATTAAAAATATCTAAGTATAATTTAGTTATACCCAAAATATTTATGTTATGAATTGAATTATTAATATTTCCTCTTATTATAAAATTTTAAATAAAACATGTGTAATATTTTTAATTACACTTTGAGGTGGGACAACATATTTCAACCGGAATCAGATCCCAATGGTTAGATCTCACCGCGTGCGATCTACGCAGTATATTTCGGTCTGGTTGTCCATCCTCAGTGGCTGTGGTTTATTTTTGCATTTTTTCCATCTGATCCTACGATGATCTAATTTCAGCCATCTGAGACATTTTAAAACACCGCATCACCTAGAGTTTTTCGATCCCAAACGTTCAAATCACTTCTATACGTCCTTTTAAATCTCATGGATACACCCCAACCATCGGATAAAGGCCAGATCAGAACCTGGAATTCTGTTCATTTTTCGATTTTTCTCTTCCCACAACATTTTCTTCTTCTCCTTCTCTGGGGCCGCCCTGGTAATCCCATTCCCTATTCTCTTTGTTTCCAACCTATGACCCCGCTGGCCCCCTCGATTCACACATTATTCTCTTGGACAATCCCTTGGTATTTTAATAAACAATATAGGGATCAGATCATTTTAGTAGTAGGATTAAATTATTCATCATATATTATACATAATATAGTTTATAAACAACTCGGTTGCAACCATTCTCTTGGTTGTCCCTCTTTCTCCTCAAACCTCAACAAGTATCCTTCAACGATTTCCTGAGCCACTCATCCTCAATCCAAGGTAAGGGAAATATTTTTTTCATTTTTGTGTTGAATGTATATACATTTATATATATATATATACTCATATACATAAGTATATAACCATGATGTTTGGACATGAACCCTTCTATACCCGATGCCGGACTTCGGGATTTCGGGTTTATGTGGTATCATTAGACCTAAAGAATAATTTATATCATGAAAAACATGTTTAGATTCCACAAACACACACACACACACACACACACATATATATATATATATATATTCAGTTACATATATATATATACAAACAACCCAATAGTTTTATATAAATCTTTATTATATCCAGTTTTAGGACATATAAACATTATCTCTCAAGTTTAAGTAGACTTTAAAAACATAATGTATTGTGTGTTGTACAAAACACACAAACACACACACACATATATTTGTATACATGGTAGTATATATTTATTTAGTTTTTATTACTCACCTTATGGACCTTTTTTATGTATTTTAATATTGAACATCTATGATTAATTAATGGTCCTTGTAAATAAGTTAGTGCAAACTAACATTGGTGTAGGACTCAGTTATACATGTATATTACATATGTTTACATAAACCTTATATAATATTCTTTAATAAATAAAACCTTCTAAAATTTAAAATATGATTTAATGGGATAGGGACTCATGATAATTAATGTGACCAATATACTAAAGTCATAAGGGTGTCAAAGGATTTTTGGATTTTACCCTTTAATACATAATGTGTATTCGGAAATGTGAAAATTTGTGTATTCCAATAAACATTGATTCCCAATATTATATAGAATTTCACAAGGGTTATAAGAAGGAATAAAACATATGTTTTAAAAATATGTTTTTGATTAAAACACTATTCTTTATATAGACCCTCTTGTACGATCAATTTACACAAACCCGAAAAATGGATATTCCAAATATTATACTTATGATGTGTTTGCTACGTACGGAGAGTACATGTGTATAATATTTGTAGTTTTGATATGTTTATATTCATATTTATGAATTAATTATTTTTATATTAAATGGTGTTTGTTTTAGTCAGATCTCATACACTCTATTTTAGCATTATGTATACCATTGTGATGTGTCATTCCAAAGAATTTTGATAATAAATGTTTGAGCATCTATTAGTTTAATACACCACCCGAAACAATTTCATTGTCATTTAATTGATTATTCATCCAGGTGAGATTCCAATATGTATTTGTAAATATAGTCATAGAATTTTATGTTTTTAATTCTGTGTAATAAATCATATTTTTCATTTAGTGCATTAGTTGTCATCTCACATGCCATATTCTGCTCATCATTATCACCATTAAATGACCTAGCCATGAAGTTGATAGTTTTGTAATTAATAATTATATAAATGATTCACTATATATATGTAAAAGATAATGAATGTAATTATAACTCTTATGAACTTTTACGGATTTATGAATAAATTTATTCAAATTGGTATCAGACACATTGAATTTTATAAAATGAGAAAATAAAATATTCATTTTGGTATGGGACATATTGAATATATGACCCCTATAGTATATGAGGAATGTAATAGACTCGGTATAACGGGTTGGGGACCAGTTATTGAAATCCCCTTGATGCATCAATAGTTCTCATCAAACAATCTGGTCATGGTATGAGGCAATTGGCATTTTAGAGTATTGACCATATGTCTTGATAGGGTATGATTTTATATGTTCCCTCTTTGTGTTTATGATAATTAATTAACCGAGTGGATATTCGACTATTAGAAAATCCATCAATAAGATATGATACTTATGAGTATCGAAAAAATTAAATGCTTATGGCATGATGTTTTTTTAGCACTCATTAATTTAGTAAACAGTGTCTGAAATTGAAGTTATTGCCAAAATACACAACTCAGATTATGAATTTTTCATAGTTGTTAAATATGTACATGAAAATTCATATGACATGAATATTTATAATTTATTTTACTTATTACTCTAAATGAGTATACCTATAACAGAATCATGTTCCTTTGTAATTCGTTTAGTATGCTTTAAAATTGTACATTTTATTGTTATAATATTTTATTTGTGTCACAGCTTTTCAGAAGAAAAATGATTTAAGGAATGTATTAAACAATGTTTTCAAAAGTTATAATTGGTATATTGTGTTATTTTAAAACCACATACATGGAATTTGTTTTCTTACCCTACATTTTTGAAATAAACTTTTAGGTATCAGTTTTAGCCAAAGAAACATGATAGAAGTAGTTGGTTTCTTAGTACCTGAACTGAATCGATCATCTATATGGGAAATGATGTGTAAAATATCAGTGCGTGGATTTTGTAAAAATTCACACATCATGTTTCCAGGCACTGGCTCCGTGTATTTTAGGGTTGGGTCCTCACAGATACTTGGAAGACTATGGGAATATGGGGAAATTTGATCCACTATGAGAATAAGGAGAAACATGATCCACTATAAGAAGAGGAGGAAAGAAGACAATTATGGGATGATGGGGAACCTGATCCCTTATAACGGTAGGACTATGACTGGGTATAGTGGTGTTTACTACCTAATAGGTGTACTACCCAAGTTGTTCCAAGATATGTTTTATAAATGATCCGTGTATTTTAGAATGATTGTATATTTAATTTCTTCTTCGAAAAATTCCATATATTACATCTATGTTATGATTAATTGGATTATTCTCTTGGTTACCATTAGAAAGTATTTTTTCCATGAATAATGACTATGATCATTGATATTATGTATATGAACCTCAAATGTTATGATCATGTTCTCATTACCCCATTATCATGATGTGCTTATATATCTCCCTCGATTTACCATATTGAGTATCTGATCTAATAACTTTCATAGATTTACATTCCCCAGGTTGTAATGAATGGTTTAACTAGGATTACTAATGTGAATTATATTTAAGGGAGATGTTGATGATTTTTTCCCATGTAGTAAGATTATTCTTCCATGTTTGAAAAGATACTATACTATTATAGTCCCATGTTTTTTATTTTTTTAACCTCATGAATATTCATCTAAAATGATCCAATATACATGTATGTTATGCCATGTTCAATATATTTCTTATAAAAAGGAAGGTTTAATCAATCATTATAAACTGGGATGTAAAACATTTATTGATATTCATATGGATATTTATAGAGATATGATTGGTAATTTCACTATAAAAATTACAATGGGGTCATAGAATAAATAAGGTGTCCTAATTAGGAAATACAATAATTGATTTTTCATAATTATGTTACTTTACAATGTGATAATTGTTTCTCAAACAATAATATCTAGTTTTAGTTAGTGGTAAGAATAGAAAGGAACTGTTTTATTTTTGATTGTGATGAAAACTTTTCGGATGAGAATTCAAATGGTATGATCACTAGAGTTAAGGATGTTGTGATCATTCTTAGATAGTTTAGTGGTTCTTGATTAAAATGTGCACCATTAACAACTCTAGGACTCACCAAAGAAGAAAAGTAATGATTTTTAGGAGATCAGCTATTTGAATCTATATATGAATGAAGATTCACTTTACATTGAGTCATGAATATTGAAATAACAACCCATGTGAATGGATTAAACGAATAAGATCTAGTTTGACTATGTAAATGAATGAAACAATGTATGTACATTGAAAAAACAATGTGTTTTTATAATTCAATGGTTAGGAATACTAACCACCCCAAGGAATCAATGAAAGATAAATTCTATAATTGTTGAATAAATTGATATTTGGAAAATCAATATCCCAAGTTGAATGCTCACAAATGGAATAATCATGGGGGGTTTAGTAATGGTTATATTAGAGAAAATAACATGAATACATGTGAAATGTGAATGGAAATATGAATTATATAATATGATGAGGAAGCCCTATTAATGGATTAAGGATTAATTAGAATACATAATATTTTTGTATTAGGACTCTAGAATTTTGTGGATGAATTTTACAACATTTATGGAAAATGATATGTATTACATAATAATAAAATTGGATGATACTGATTAACTTGTAACTGATTAATGACTTGGTGAAAATGTGGTATATATTATCATGGATGACTTTTAAAACATTTTTATATTTATGGAATAAATCAAATATACAATGAAATATGAATACATTAATGTTTTCAGTAATGATTTATTTTAAATTATGTTGTTTCCATGTTTTAAGAGAATACATAATGAAGGTATTGACATGATTAATAAAAAGAACAAAGATATACATTATGATGTATGACATATCGAAGATAAATTGATTTTGAGAAATTTTGCGAACATATTTATAATGTTTTTTACATTCATAAAATATAATGGTTATGAGGTTAACCATTTATGGAATTGTTTATGTTAAAAAATGAGATGAGTTTTTATAGAATAGAGTATTTTCTCACAATAAAAGGTTGTATGCATATTTGATAATTATTCCAAGGATGTAATTTTTATTAATATATATGGAATCACCCATAATTATATTTATGGATATCATGATCTTCTAATTCATTATAATTTTGATATTATCTTTTATTTCATGTAATTGAATATAAATTTAAAATTGATCAGGGCGCAACAATGGTTAAAATTGTGGTTAATTCAAATAAGTATTTCTTCTCGTGATAATTATTCGAGCATATAAAAAGGCATTTCAAATATAAATGATTCTAATTATCAGGATTTTTGATGATATAAATGACATGTTTAATGTTTCTTCAATTTATTTTTTTCCTCAAAATTTATTTCTATCACCCAATTATTTATGATCAAGTATCATTATCAATCTCTATGATTTTTTGTTATTTTCTTCCCTGTCCAGGATTTCACATGCCACCAATATTCTCCTATAAAAAATACAAGTTATGATTTTATTTGTAACTATTTAGTGTTTATCTTTTATTTTATAATGTGTGTCATAATATTCATTTTTATGAATTTGAATTATATTAGAGGAACCATCATTTATTTAACCTTTGGTAACCATGATGAATTTCATGGGATAATTTATTTGGGGGGGGGGGGTTGAATTTAATACGATGATTTTTTACGAATATTGTTTTTGTATAAATTATTATTATTATTATACATTTATTTAATTCTACACCATGTTATTCTTTCCTTATATTATATACTAAGATTATCATACATTACATGAATCATCAACTTGGATTGTGTAGTACGCAATAACTATATTCTACAAAACAAAATATTATTAAAAAGTTCTAAATGAGATAATTATATCATAGTTGTTAAACATAGTAATATGTATAGTGATAAATAATTTTTAAATATTACTTATAATTCTATCACATTGATAAAACATTTTGAAAATAAATCATTTAATTATTTTAGAAAAAAATTTGTTTTTTGAAAATATTATTGTTTACAAATGAACATGTTTTTACATACCTGAGGGAGATATAATAAATTTTACATTAAAATCATTTAGAAATTTAATATGGGAATATAAAAATATTTTTTTAATTTATATTGAAAAAATTATATTTGTTTGAATTTTGGGGTTTTCTAAAATATTTCATTTCGGGATTAATATTGAATAATATGGAATTTTATTTCAAAATAACATTTTTTGTAAAATTTATCTATATAGTTAAATCATATTTTAATTTAACATGAATGCTTTACTATATAATGTTTACGTAAATTAATAAAATTTACTTAATTTTAATGAATTTCACAATGATATTCGATATAAAAACATTTCTAACTTATGAACATTTCTCCATAAAAACTGGTTGTATTGAATTGTCTGTGGGATTAAAGTTAAATAAATCTTATCCACTTATATGAATTGAATATTGAAAAAAACGTATAATTATTTGGAATGTCATTAAAATTTATATTCAAATATTTTCAAATATATTTGTTTCCCTGAAATAATTAGTGAAAGAAATTAAATTTAATTACAAATAATATGCGACAAATTAGTTTACTCAGTAGTTAAAGATTATTATGAAGTAAAAAAATGACATGTATTCTTGTTTAAAAGCCATTTTATTTCCATATTTAAACCATATACGCTATATTTTTATATTTAATAGGTCATTGGGACATAATGTGATGAATGTTACCTACATAATATGTTTTGTAATGAAAAAATACAAAAAAAAAATTAATGTCCATTATGTTTTCCCTTTATAAAGATATAACACAAGGACTAAAAACAAAATTACATCATTTGAACACATTATTTGTAGAAAATTTTATCTTTATGTAATAATATTTATTTATTGCTTAATTTTATACATAAATTACTTAGATTAAACATTAAAGGAATGAAAAATGTGGTAATTATTTAGTTAAAAATAAAATATATTAAATCACATTTTATTAAAATATTTTAGATATACGTAAAATATTATATTCTAAAAACATATTTTTAAATATGAATAAATATAAAATATAGTTAATTAATGGAACATGAAATCTTTTATAATGAACTTATATACCATTTAATATTTTAACTAATGTTATACTTGTTCAGTATAATGTAATTTTTGGCATGTTTCCACGATCTTGATTTAAAATTATTTACAAATTAAAATAGGAATTAATTTTTAGAATTATATAACATATTTATAATTTTGTTGGTATTTATTTAAAAAATGTTCTCAATTTATATTAGTTTTAACTCTCACTTTACCTATGGTAGAAATCAAGTTCCCCTAAAAAAACTAAAAAGATGGAAGTGGGGAAACAAAGATGTTAAGGAACAATGTTTTAAAAATTCACTTATCTGTCTGTGGTGGAGGATTTAAAAGACAAAAATTTCCCATTAATAATTTATTTTTATATTTGTAATCGCATTTGGTATGGGATTCATCCCAATAGTGATTTATTTTTTATATTTAAAAGAATGCCCCCATCCTGTTAAATAAAAATGAATTCAATATTCCCATTCCTTATACCTCTGATGGCACATTGGTTCATCAAAATATATCCTAAATAATCTCCCAATATCTCTCATCCTATCCTAGAATCCTAAAATTGGTCAATAATCAATCCAATTTTGTCCTTTGGTGAATATGAAATGAAATGACCCAAAGAATAAGTAACATTCTTCAACAAGATCTTTTGTTTTATTATCATTCTACAACCAGTATATTCTTCTTATTAAATATTTCAACAAAAAAATTAATATAATTAATATAATTAAATTTATTTAATATATGGATTATACCTATAACTATAAAAACATCCACTAAATAATTAAATAACATTCTATTATTATGTACGAAAAACTATTTACTCACAAAATGATGTTGTTTGTTTTTTCCTTTATCATGTATTGTGTTTTTGAATTATGATGAAATTAATTTTACTATATAATTTATATTATATTTTAGATTTATTTATTTGAATTTATTTATTATATAACTCATACCTTGATTCTTACCACTTTCTGTAAATATGATACCTTCATTTGTGGACATGTGGACTACCGTCTCCTCTATGAAATGGGATTTATTAACACATCAAATGGAAGGTATTAATGATGGGGTTAGAAAACATATATTAGGTATATAAAAAATAATTCGGCTTGATGTAGTATATATATTCATTTATTTCATTTACACATTTTCTTTCTGAATGATAATTAAATGGAAACAACATTCATGTATATGTAAAACCAACCCTCTCCACTAATCGTTTATATATTTTTATAATTTGAATATTTATATATTATTATATAAGTAAATATATTTTAAATATATTTTATATTTATAACATTTTGTAATATAAAAGTCAGAACATACACAAATAAATAATGATGATATTATCTAAAATGTATCATTATACGAGGATGGTTAATAAATAAGAAATATATAGCCATAACAAATTATATATATTAATTCATATATTATTATTTGTATGTTTTATATTTATACTAAAACAATATTCATTATAAAATAGTATTTAATGTGTATTAAAAAAAATTTAGATGTGTGATCTCAGAAATTATAATTTATTTTTATTTTCAGGAGATATATTCTATATTCACCACTCACTACATTTTTGTAGTGTTGAAACTACCCTTAAGAATTTTTATATAAATAAATTATTTTATTTAAATTTATTAAAATCATAAATTTAATTTATTCTATCTCTAGGAGCATGACATTAATGATACTTTTGTACAATGGGTTTTCTCATCTCAATTTCTATATTTGTGAGATAAATGTCTTTTACTCTAATCATTTCATTTATTTCGTGTATATAATAACCAAGAATTTATTCTATTATAACAGTATATAAATTTATATTCATTTTCATATCCAATTACAAATATCCCATTCATGGGGTTTATGTTTCTAAAGTAACTAAATCAGTAATTTTATCTTGTCTCAAAATTCCTTCTTTGAGAGACAATATTATTTTATACACATATATTCTATTATGAAGTGTATATACTATCTCATTGAGATTTTATATCATTAATTTTCAAATTATAATGATATTATAATCATAATTTAATGTTACTCTCTCATGGAGACTATGAAGGTAAAAAGTTTTAATGGTTTACTTCTACAATCTCAAAATATACCGGGATTCATTTCAATTATGCTTCCATTAATGAAATCATATAATCCATATCATAAGTACTCTAAAAAATTTATTCTCCCTTATTTATTCATGTAATATCGATGTAATTATAATAATTTTATATCAATTGGTGCATAATATAATTAATAAAATATTTTTCTTATAATCTTAATTTATTTTTTATATTGGTCAGAAATAGATGATCTTACAAAACTGGGTTTTCTAAAATTGTTTTCAATCATATTTTAATATAAAAATTATGAATTTAAAATGGAAATTTTACCTTTTTTACCATTACAAAATGTAATTAAGAGGATCCACATTCCATATTCATTCAATAAACTATTATAAAATTTAAAATGTAGGAAATTAATGTGTGACATATAGGGAATTATCTACCATCATGACCATAATATCCTTGAAGAAACTTTATATGTTTAATAGTTACTTTTGAAGTAAATGTTTTCAATTTTTTTTCAATTTTGTGATTTTTTTATTTTTCTCAATTAAATTAATTTTTAAAATTATTATTTTTCAAATGTATGAAAAAATAATTTTCAATTAATCCTTTATATGTTCGTGTAATTTTATTTACAATGAGAAATATTTGAACGATGTTTTGTTTTCATTATAAGTAAATTATTTCAAATGGTTATTAAATAATTATAATTTTTTTTATGTTATGAATTTGTTTTCAAAGAAAATTCATTACAAAATAATTTTATGACTTATTGTGATCTTTTAAAAATATATTAATGGAATAATGTTTTCAATATGGTTTCAATATTTTTTTTATAACATTTCAATATATTTGGAAATAAAATTACTTTCGATAATATTTTCAGGATTACATTATATGTTTTCAAAGATGTTATAAAAGAAAGGTGTTTTAAAAATGTTTAAAATTTTAAAAAAAATTTACAATGAGGATATTTTTTTCTAATGAATTGTCTTGAATGAAAATGAAAATAATTATTTATTGGATAAGAGTTTTTGAAATGGTTTTTTTAATAGTATTTTTAAATAAACATTACTTTCCATATGAAACATTATAAGTGATCATTAAAACTCATTCTACATCTTAGATTACAGAACATGATATAATATATGATATATTAAATATATGATCTAATAATGGTATTAATATAATTTTATCATTGTTTTAGTTTTATAATGAACTTTTTGAATGACATATATTCCTATTCTATGGGTTATATAATTTTTAACCCCTTTATTTTAATGGGTTATGCATAAATGAAATTATTATGACACATTTATATTTTTGAATGGTTAATTAATGATTAATTTTTATGGTTCAAATTTTACGTCAGTGGTTAAGATATTATATTAATAAAACCCATCATTTTTTGGGTAATTATATAGTGATTATTTATCCAATTATGAAACATGTATGTATGATTTTATAATGTGTTTTGTGGGACCTATATATCCATCCAATTCATTGGGTAATGATTTATATCTCATGACATAATTATGGAAACATGTTGAAAGGAATAATCATCAATGGTTAACATGTGAATCCTGATCCAAAATGCGAAACAAGTGTGTCCTCATAAACTATTTGATGATTGGGAAACCCGATCCACTATTGAAATAGGGGGAAATCTGATCCACTATGGGAAGATGGAGAAACCGGATCAACTATGGTATGTTGGGAAAACTCATTCTTGTATGGGAAGATAAAAAAACTAATTCCTTATGTAGAAATAACCATTATTATGGTTATTAGTGTGTCCAACCAAATAGTTGTAATCCTTATGATGTTCCCAGATATATTTTGGTAATGGGACATTCTGTAGGGAATGTTTTTACATTTTTTACTCCTCTACCCAAAATTCCATGACCTACACCTATGTTAGGTTTTCATAGAATATGCTATTTATTTATCTATGATATTTGTATTATGAATAGAAAATAGTTATTCCATGACACATTATTATGATTTTTGATATGTTTTGAAAGATCTTATATTGTATTGATCACGTTCTCATACCCTTATGGCCATATTATTCATACAAATCTTGCTTGTTTACCCTTACTGAGCATCTAATCTCACACCTTTCTTATGTTTCATTTTAAAATGGTTATAAATATGAATTTTAATTAGGAGTACTAAAACTAATTTTATTTAATAGAAATATTGACTATTTTTCACCAAGTAATAATATTTTTCTTCCATGTTTTCAATGTCATAGAACTGTTGTGGTAATCAGGCATGTATTTTTCAAATGTGATTAATAGTCATATGAGGAGATGAAATATCTGAGAAAATTAATATTGGGTAATTATTGTTTTGTTAAGGAATATTTTTTTTTCTTCATTAATGTACATTACAATATGGATGAAAAAGATGCACACAGTTTTGGAAGAGACACACCTAGGCGTAGAACCTCTAAAAAGAGTTTATTGGGATTGAATCAATTTTCAAATTTTTTAGGATAATTGGACTTACTATACACTTGTAATGGAACGCATGGGGTATATCTATAACACCCTGATATTTTATGAGATGTATATTTTATATGTCTTATTTTAAATGAAACATCAAAGGAATCTTTCGCTACACACAAAACTATCTTGTCTTGCATTATACGTAAAATCAACCTTCCTCGATAGCGTGTGTTGTACGCAATATCGTGTTTCACTAAACTAAAATATGTTATTAAAATATTATATAAACTATCCATTATTAATATTATTGAATGCATATTGATTTTTATAACATTATTATTCGTCTTACACATTTTATAGAACATGGTATGAGAACAAAATAAATTTTTCGGGTAAAATAAGTATTTTTCAAAAAAGCAGTCTTGCCGCCTTTTAATGGAGAACCCATATTAAATCTAGTTTTTTACAGGTTTATAAGTTCAATTTGACAAAATAAAATTCTTCTTTGGAATCAGGATATAAAAATTTACTTTGGATTAATGTTTCATATTATTCTGATAACTTTTATATTTTAATGAATAGAAAAAACACGCTACATTTTAATTAAAAACACCTTCTTTCATTGCAATAATTTATATGGTTAAATTATAATATTTAATGGTTTTAAAATATAAAATATAATATATTTTTACCATTTAATATAATGTATGTCTTTACCATTAATTTTACATTGAATTCATAGATAAAAATATTTCAATCTTTGGTAATGTTTTAACTTTTAAAACATATTTTCTTAACAATGGGATTAATTTTAAATTAATTATTACAAATTCTATGTTTTGAATTTATAAAAATGGATTCCATATTTGAATTCAATGTGTTCAAATTATGTTAATAGGTTACATTTATTTTTTTGATATTTTTAATAGTAACTACAGTAATTTTTATTTAATGCAGTTAGAGATAAATCGGGTAATTAGGGGTAAAAATAAGATAATAAAATTACCCTAACACTTTAAAAAATCCTATTGGATGAATAAAAGTCTACCCATATCACCTAAGGGTCAGACTAGATTCATTTAATGGACTTTTGAACATGAAATAATATAATTATTATTATTACCAAACAAAGTGACAACTTGTCACTCTCTTAAATCATATAAGTGTAATGATTTTAATTTAGTGAAAAACTTCGTAAAACTTCCAATATAAATAGTACCCAGATATCTAATAAAATTATCTAAATCATATTAATTTATTTATAATTTTTAGGATTAAATAATTATCATTAATTATGACACAATACTGAGGTTGAAATTATTTTATTGATTGAAATATTAAATAAATGATTTTAAAAATATTAAAATAAATATAATATTAACTATTTAATGTGATAGACTAATTTTCTAGAAAAAAATGACATGTTATTAATTTATTTAATCTTTTACATATAACATATCTCTTGTGTATATTTTATTTAAATTCAAATAAATGAATACTTTCAAAATTGACACTATTGTTATTTTATAAAAATTACATATTATTAAATTGTTTAAAAATCACAAAAATATTTAAAAATTATCAATTATAATTTATATGGTCGCATATGTAGTTTAGTATACAATTATTGACAATTAACAACATATATGTAATTATTTATAATGATTTAAAATTTAGAATATTATTACCACAAATAAAATTAAATAGATTAAATAAGTATAAATCAAGATGATAATGTTTAAAATAAATTTCCAAATTGGGTAAATTTTATTTTTTTATGATATTACAACCCTATCTTATCTAAAATTTTTATTTGAGTCTTTTTGGAGGTTTTTATGTGGGGTTTGTAAACTAATATTTTTTATGTTTCCAAAGGTCCCCTTCTCCTCCCTTTTAAAAGGGAACCTCCTCCCTCTCCTATTTACACAACTTAGAGTCTTCAATCTCGGTCAACCCCTGAACATTTCCCTTATCAACTTCCCTAGAAACATACTAGAGGTCCTGGTCTTCTTCAAAGACCAATTTTTGTATCCTAAGAGGTGGTTTCAAAGAGGCATGTCGAAGAAGATGTAATATCCTTTACCGATTCTTTCAAATTCATTTCATCTTATACTTCCTCTTCTTCTGTTGTTTCATAATAAAGTAATTAAATAAGTATCACTCATATACTAATATGTTATTATAAATATGAAACAAACATATTTTACCTTTGATCCATCCTACAGAAAATTAAATCACCGCACGTGCGTACGTACGGAATACTGTCTCCACGTCGTGGTGTAATCTGTTTTTCCACCACCACCTTACTTGGTTGGGTTTAAGAATGGAAGAAATAAATATATATAATTATTTGAAATTTATATTGATTCTAAAATATTATACACCATACACTTCAATACATTTTCACAATCATGGGAAAAATATCGTCGCTCATGCGTACGTATGGCTTACCGTCTCCACAATGCGATGTGATTCGTTCTACATGATCTTCATTAAACCTTGATTATATAAATGAATTGAATGAATATATATGATATATATTATAAAAATACGATTTTATTAAATTATGTATCTATAACCTAAAAATAGGAATATGAATTTATTTAACAAAACATGCATAAAAACATAAAGCAATAAACACTCGAATAACAAGTGGAAATGAAATATTACTAATAAGAAGATAAAAATTTGACTATATATGATATCATAACAATGAATATCTTTCTTTAATAAGTCAATGACATTGTTTAAATCATTATACTGGAGGTTCAGATACATACAAATCATATCGTACTTATGGTAAGGGCAAATCTCACAATCTCAATTTTTATTTGAGATTGTTTATACTTCGGTATTTATATGGGGAATATTTATCATCTAAATCCATGTTTAGTCAATATGTAATATTATTTTTATCATCGTACAATTTATTAAATCCAATTTTACCTATTTATGAATTTTTAGTAAAAGATAAGAAATGAATCTTTTTTCTCTTTCAGTACAAGGTACTGTTGACTTTTCCGGCCAAAGTACAAGAAGAATGTTTATTTTTAAATTATATAATGTGAATTTATTGTTATAATTTCCTAGAACATTATTTACGTAAATCTTCGTTTACATGTTTTCAAGTTTATTTTCTATTAAAATTTTTTAGTTTTAAATTGTTTTAGATGTTGATAATGGAAAATAGTTTTTTATGAAGAAAGGATATTTTCCTCAGGAATGGAGTTCAAGTGTTTTATCAAAATTATTTTCCATATATGGTAAAATAGGGTTCTATTTCTATCCCTATTTTTACATTGATTTGATTATGTTATGATGGAATTTATTTGATGATGTCCTTTTATCTTATGTGGTCTATTTTATGATGGAAAGATGTTTAAGAATCCCATTTTTATTACATGGGTTATGCTATGATTTATGATTTTGTAGCACACATAAGAATGGATAAATTATGAGATGGGCAGGAACTATATGTCCCTCCAATGCATTGAGTGAAGATTTATATCTCATGAGATAGACATAGTTGGAACAACAAGTTAATTCGGTTCAGTGATACATGACTGAAACAAGGATTGAACTCGGTTCAAAAATTGACTTTATCCACTAAGATAGACTTGGTAATGAGTCTTGAATAATAAGAAATGATTTTTATGATTATGTGTGTATGCCACAATGTTTCATCTTTTATGTTATGATTATTGGAATTGCATTTCACTACTATGATTTATCCCATGATATGATATTATGATCTCTTTTTCAGGTTAATATTTTCAAAATGTTATGTTATTATGAATATGATATGATTGATATTTGTTTTTTTTTACCCTTACTGAGCATTTGAGCTCACCCTTTTGTTTGTTTTCTTTTCCCCTGTTTAGGAAGATGGTTATTATGTAGGATATTCCAAAACGGACTCTAGATATAATGAAATAAATGGGAGACAATGTAGATGCTTTGTGAACAAGTTGTTTATGTTTCCCAGGTTCTAAAGACACTATACCTATACAGTCCTACCATGGTTTTGTTATATGTTGTAACAAGTATGCTTCAATTCTAAAGTAATAACAATGTATGTAAAGTATTGGTCATTATAGTTTGTATTCGAGGAAAGGTATAGTAAACCTTTGGAAACTAAGATTTGAAAACCTTACTAAGAACCCTAAGGATATGTCTATGCATAGAACATAATCTTAGTGTTTTAGAAATGGCCATGAATAACCTATTATAAGACCTAAAATTTGAAATTTTATTACTAATTATGTGGGTTTCCTATTGTAATTAGTGTTTCTCACACTATGCTTCTTGGTATTAGTCAATGGATGGAACCCGAAGGAACCATGTTAATGTTGAATGCGAAGGACAATGCAATGGTTGTCTTCCTGAGCAACCAAAGGTTATGGGAGCTGGAATGAAAAATCTTGTAGCCATGCTCACACAACTTTCTCAAGCTATGAATCATGCAGGACTTCCAAACGAGCAATGGAAGGAGAAACATTCTGTTGAATCCTTCATGAGGTAGCCTCCACCATCATTCAACGGGTCTTCTAATCCATTAGTGGCTGAACAATGGATCAGTACCACTGAAAATATATTTTCAATCCTTCAATGTTCTTAGCATGAAAAGTCGTTTTAGCAGTATATCGTTTGGAAGGTGAAGCTGATCAATGGTGGAATCTTATGAAGAATACGAGGAAAATATGTGAAATTGAGTCCATGGAATGGGAAGAGTTCAAGAACATATTCATAATAAGTACATACCTCATATTCTTCGAACAAAGTTGGAGAAAGAGTTTCTTGAACTGAAGAAAAAGGATGATGAATATGTTAGTACATATGATGCAAATTTTACAAGACTTGAAAGGTACTCTTCTATAATTATTATCCAACCTGAGGGTAAAATCGATTGATTCTTTAGTGGCTTCAAAACAAGTCTTCGATGGGCGTTAGCCATAAGGGACTTCAATAGATACGAGGATATTCTTCGATGTGCTCTCAAGGTTGATATAGTTATTGGAGTAACCCATCAGTCATATGGGTTTGATAAGAAGAGGAAAATGGAATTCAATGGAAAATATAAATATCACACTGAAAAGAACAAGAGTTTTCCTTTATGCTGAAATTGAGGAAGGAAACATGGAGGGAATTTTAATAAAGGGACATGAAAATGTTTTAAGTGTGGAAAACAATGTCATCGGGAAATAGCATGTCGAAATAATGGGAAGAAGATGTCTAATGTTGAGAACAAAGAAAGGGATACATATAATTCACCTCCAACACTTATATGATTCAAGTGCAAGGATATAGGGCAATATGCCAATCAATGGCCAAATCCAATAGTTTTTTATGATGACCGACATCAAAAAAATCTTAAGGCCAAAGAAAAAGGAAAGACACATGAAATTACTATCGGCAATGTGGAGTACGATAACGATGTGGTGAAAGGTACACTTACCATCCACTCTAAAGTAGAAAATGATTTATTTGATTTGGGATCCACCCAATATTTTTTTTCTGAAGAATTTTCTAAGTGTATCTCAATATTACCTCAACAATTATATGTTGTGTTAGCTGTGACAACTCTTAATGGAACAAGGATTACATCAAAAGTGTACAATTCTTCTCCTATTTATGTTTGTGGGAAAGTGCTTCCTGCAAATCTTGTGATCCTTCCTATATTAAAATTTGATGTGATTCTTGGCATGGATTGGATTTTTTTTATATGGAGAACTTATTAATTTCTAATGAAGGAAAGTCACAGTTCATATTCCAGATCAATCTATGATCATCTATCGATGAAAGGATGAACATGACCTTCCAGTGGAAATTTCATCAATCTTATGGGTCTTTATTACCCTAAATAAAGGTTATTTATCTCAAATGTTTGGTGATAAACTCATGATTAAGAATACACCCATAGTACGAGAGTTTGATGATGTCTTTTTAGAGGAATTTCCAGGTCTTCCACCAAATCGAGAAGATGATATTTCAATCGAACTCATACCGGGTGCTATGCCTATTTCAAAGACACCTTATAGAATGGCCCCAATTGGGTTGTAGGAATTGAAGAGGCAAATCCAAGAGAATCTTGAAAAGGATTCATACGCCCTAGTGCATCACGTTGGGGAGCACATGTTCTGTTTTGTATGAATAAAGATGGATCAATGAGACTCTGCATTGATTATAAAGAACATAACAAGATCACCATAAAGAAAAAATATCTTCTCCCATGCATTGATGTCTTATTTTTTCAACTACGTGATGCTCAATAATTTTCCAAGATTGATCTTCATTCAGAGTATAATCAATTAAGGGTCAGAAGGGAGAATATACTGAAGATGGCTTTCCGTACAAGGTATGGACACTATGAATTTATAGTGATGCCATTTGGTCTTACAAATGCCCTAGCTATCTTCATGGATCTGATTAATAGAGTCTTTAGAGACTATCTTGATCAGTTTGTGGTAATATTTATAGATGATATTCTTTTCTATTAAAAGACAAATGAAGAACAAGAAGATCACTTGATAATTGTATAGATGACCCTGAGAATAGAGAATCTTTATACCAAATTTTCCAAGTGTGAATTTTGGATTCAAAAAGTTTAATTTTTGGGACACAGAATTCAAATGAGGGGATATCAGTGGATCCATCAAAAATAGTGGTTATCAAACGATGGTCGAGATGAACAAACGTAACTGAGATCCGATTTTTTCTTGGCTTGGCTGGATATTATCGACGTTTTGTGAAATATTTTTCCAGGATATCTAATCCACTCACCAGGTTGTCTCGAAAAGGTGTTAAGTTCGTTTGGACGGAGGAGTGTGAAGAGAATTTCAAGGAGATAAAAAAGGTTATCCAGTGCAACTGTGCTCACACTGCCTTGTAGTGGAGAAAGGTTTGTGATCTATAGTGATGCATCCAAGAAGGGATTGGGGTGTGTTCTCATGCAAAATGATAATGTGATAGCTTATACCTCACGATAGTTGAAAATCCATGAGCAAAATTAGCCAACTCATGATTTGGATTTAGCCTCCATAATCTTTGCATTAAAAATATTGAGGAATTATCTTTATGGTGAAAGGTGTGATATTTTTACTAATCATAAAAGTTTAAAGTATATTTTCACTCAAAATGAGATAAATATGTGCCAAAGAAGATGGTTGGAGTTAATTAAGGATTACGACTACTCAATTCATTATCACCCTCGAAAAGCAGACAAGGTGGCAGATGCATTAAGTTGACAAGACCATGCTAGCTTATCCATGATGAGGATCACAAAAGATCCAATATTTATTGATTTACAAAGGATGGATCATGGAATTCTAATGAAAGGGGATATATCTTATTTTTCTAAAATGAATGTTCAACCATCTATTCATGTGAGGATTAAAGAGGCCTAGAAATAAGATGTAGAGTTACAAAAGAAGGTGAGATATGTTCCTGAATTAAACCTTTATTGTGATGGGATAATAAGGTTCAGGAATCTGGTTTATATTCCTCCCATCCGAGAATTAAAGAAGGTGCTACTGGATGAGGCTCATAGTTCTTCATTCTCAAATCATCTTAGAGGCATGAAGATGTATATGGACCTGAAAGAGTACTTCTGGTGGGATGGCATGAAAAGTTATGTTGCTGAATATGTCTCTCGATGCTTGGTTTTATCAGCAAGTTAATGCTGAGAGATAGAAGTCTAAGGGGGTGTTACAACCATTACCCATACAAGATTGTAAATGGGAAAACATCTCCATGGACATTTTCACTGGAATTCCTAAAACATCCAAAGGCAATAATGCTATTTGGGTTATATTTGATCATCTTACGAAATCAACACACTTCATTGCTATTAGAGAATATTTCTCTCTGGATCATCTTTACAGAATATATGTGGAGGATGTGGTAAGATTGCTTGGAGTACCACTTTCCATTATATCTGATCGGGATACAAGGATTACCAATATGTTTTGGCAAAGTCTTCAGCATACTCTAGATACATATTTGAGTTTCAGAATTACTTATCATCCTCAGACTGATGATCAGTCTGAGAAGACAATTCAAACTCTAGAAGACATGTTGAGAGCTTTCTATATGGATTTCAAAGGTTGTTGGGATCAACACCTACCTTTGGAGGAATTTTCATATAATAATAGCTTTCCATCCAATATTCAGATAGCTCCTTATGAAGTTCTCTATGGAAAGAAATGCCAAACTACAACATGCTGCGATGAAGTTAGAGAAAGAAAGCTATTAGGACCTGATCTTGTTGATGAGATGGAAGAAAAGGTTAGATCTATTCAACAACACATAAGAGCCTCTCAGAGTCGACAAAAAATTTATGCTGACAACCGTAGAAAAGACCTAGAGTTTGATGTGCGTGATAAAGTGTTCTTAAGAATATCTCCGTGGAAGAGAGTAATGAGAGTTAGAAAGAAGGGAAATATAATCCCTAGGTATAACGGTCATTTCGAACTACTGGATCATGTTGGGAAGGTAGCTTACCGATTGGCTCTTCCACCAAATCTCTCTCAAGTTCACGATGTGTTCTATGTATCTCTCCTGAGAAAGAACATGCCCAATCCTTCACATGTACTAAGCTCAAAAGTTCTACCACAGGAGCAAGATCTTTTTATTAAGAACAGCCGATAGAGATTTTGGATCATAGTGAAAAAGTTCTACCGAAGAAGACCACTTTCTTGGTGAAAGATTTATAGGGGAACCACTAATTAGAAGAAGCGACATGGGTGTTGAGGAAATTATCTGGGAGAGGTATCCTCATCTGTTTTCTACGAAGTGACGAATTTTGAGGGCGAAATTCATTTTAAAGGGTGTAGAATGTAACACCCTGATATTTAATGAGAAGTATATTTTTTTATGTCTTATGTTATACGCAACATCAATGGAATCTTTCACAACATACAACACTAGTTTGGCATGTGTTATACACAAAAGAAACCTTCTTCAATAGTGTGTGTTGTATGCAAAATCGAGTTTTACTAAATGACAATATGTTATTAAAATATTATATAAACTAGACATTATGAATATTATTAACTAAAATTTGAATTTTATAACATTATTATTCATCTTACATATTTTATAGAACATTTTATGAGAAAAAAATAAATTTTTTGTGTAAAATAATTATTTTTCAAAAAATGCAATTTTGTCGTCTTTTGATGGCGCTCCCAATTTAGATCTAGTTTTTGATAAGTTAATAAGGTAATATTTGACAAAATAATATTATTCTTTGGAATTAGGATATAAAAATTTACTTTGGATATATTTTTCTTATTATTCTGATAACTTTTATATTTTAATGAATAGTAAAAACACGCTATATTTTAATTAAAAACATCTTTTTTTATCACAATAATTTATATGGTTAAATTAAAATATTGAATGGTTTTAACGTATAAATAGAATATATTTTTACCATATAATATAACGTATTTCATTACCATTTATTTTACATTGAATTCATTGGTAAAAACATATCAATCTTCGGCAATGTTTTAACTTTTAAAACTCGTTTTCATAACAGCGGGATTAATTTTAAATTAATTACTTCATCTTCTAGTTTTGAATTTTGAAAAATGGATTCCATTTTTGAATTCAGTGGGTCCAAATTATGTTAATATGTTACTTTAATTTTTTTGATTTAATGAATAGTAACTACGATAATTTTTGTTTACTACAGTTAATGGTAAACCAGGTAATTAAGGGTAAAAATAAGATTATAAAATTATCCTAACACTTTCCAAAATCCTATTGGATGAATAAATTTCTACCCATATCACCTAACAATTAGACTAGATTCATTTCATTGACTTTTGAAAATGAAATAATATAATTATTATTAAAACCAAAGATAGTGAAAACATGTCACTCTCTTAAATGTTATAAGTGTAACAATTTTAATTTAGGGATCTATTTAATATGGCATCTGATATAAATAGTCCCCAGAAAGATAATAAAATTATCTACATCAAATGAATTTATTTATAATTTTTAGGGAATAAATAATTATAATTAATTATGACACAATATTGATGTTGAAATTATTTTATAGATTGAAATATCAAATAAATGATTTTTAAAGTATTCAAATAAATATTATATGAACTTTTTAATTCACTCCACTAAATTTATAGATAAAATTTACATGTTATGAATCTATTAGATATTTTATTTAGAACATATCTTCTGAGTACATATTATTTAAATTTAAATATATGAATAGTGTCAAAATTGACACTATTGTTATTTTATAAAAATTACATATTATAAAATTGTATAAAAATCACCAAAATATTTAAAAATTATAAACTAAAATTTATATGGTCTAAAATTATGTAAAGTATATAATTATGTAAAATTAAAAACATATAAGTAATTATTTATAATGATTTTAAATATATAATATTATTACCACAAATAAAATTAAATAGATTAAATAAGGATAAATCAAGTTGATAATGTTTAAAATAAATTCCCAACTTGTCTAAATTTTATTTGTCGATGAGATTACAACCCTATCTCATCTAAGATTCGTATTTGACTAATTTTAGGTGGGTTTTTTGTGGGGTTTGTATTTATTATAAATTAATATTTCTTATGTTTCCAAAGGTGACCCTCTCCTCCCTTATAAAAGGGAACCTCCTCCCTCTCATCTTTACACAACATTGAGCCTTTCCCCTAACCATTTCCCGTATCAACTTCCATAGAAACATACTAGCGGTCCTGGTCTTCTTCAAAGACAAATTTTAGTATCCTAAGAGTAGGTTTCAAAGAGGCGTGTCGAATTTCAAAGTCATTTCTTTTTCTACTTACTATTATTTTTTTGTTTCATAATTAAGTAATAACATTAGTATCACTCATATACTGATATGTTATTATAAATATAAAATAACAATATTTTACCTTCGATCCATCCAATGGGAAATGAAATCACCGCGCGTGCGTACGTACGGAATACTGTATCCACGCCGTAGTGTAATCTGTTTTTCCACCACCACCTTACTTGGATGGGTATAAGAATAGAAGAAATAACTATATATTATTATTTTAAAGTGATATTCATTATAAAATATTATACACCTTACACTTCAATACAATTCCTCAATCATTGGAATAATATCGTCGCTCGTGCATACATACGACATAACGTCTCCACGGTGTGATGTGATTCATTCTACATGATCTTCATTAAACCATGATGATATAAATGATTTGAATAAATAAATATGATATATATTATACAAATACAATTATTTAAATTATGTATCTATAACTTAAAAATAGGAAGAAGAATTCATTGGACAATACCCGCATAAGAACATAAAGCAATAAACACCCGAATAACAAGTAATAATGAAATATTACTAATAAGAAGATAAGAATACGACCATATATGATATCATAACAATGAATATGATTATTGAATAAGTAAATGATAGTGTTTAAATCCTTATACAGGTGGTTCAGTTATGTACAAAGCATATCAGACCTAAGATAACAGAAAATCACACAATCTCAATTTTTATCTGAGATTGTTTATACTTCTGTATTTAATGGGGCATGTTTATCTTCCCCATCCATGTTTTTTCAATATGTAATACTATTAAAATATTACTACAATCGATTAAATCCAATTTTACCTATTGGTGAATTTTTAGTAAAAGATAAGAAATGAATCTTTTGTCGTTTCCAGTATGATGTACTTTTGACTTTTCCAACAAAAGTACGAGAAGAATGTTTATTTTTAACTTATACGGTGTGAATGGATTTTTATGATTTCATAGAACATTATTTACATGAAGAATACATTATATTTTTTCAAGTTTATTTTCAATTAACTTCTATTAGTTTAAAAATTTATGACATGTTGGTAAAGGAAAAATGTTTTTGAATAATAAAGGATATTTTTCTCAGGATTGGAGTTCAAGTGTTTTATCAAAATTATTTTCTATCTAAGAGAAAATAGGGTTATGTTTCTATCACTTTTTTGACATTGATTTGATTATTTTATGATGTAATTAATTATATGAAGTCCTTTTATCTTATATGGTCTATGAAATTATGGCATAATGATTAAGAATCATATTTTTATTACATGGGTTATGATATGATTTAAGATTTTGTGGCCACATAAGAATGGTTTCATTATGAGATGAGTGGGACCTATATCTCCCTCCAATGCATTGGGTAAATATTTATATCTCAGGAGATAGATATGGTTGGAATGAAAAGTTAATCATGTTCTGCGATACAGGACTGAAATGAGGAGTGAACTCGGTTCAGAAATGGACTTTGTCCACTTAGATAGTCTTGGCAATGAGTCTTTATTAATAAGAAATGATTTTCTATGATTATGTCTGCATTCCAAAAAGATTCATGTTTTATGTTATGATTATCGGGATTACATTTCACTATTATGATTTATCCCATGATATGATATTATGATCTATTTTTCAGGTTATGGTTTTCAAAATGTTCAGTTCTTATGAATATGATATGATTGATATTTCTTTTGTTTACCCTTTCTGAGCATTTTAGCTCACCTTTTTGTATGTTTTCATTTCCACAGGTCAAGAAGAAGAGTATTAAGTAGGATATGACCAAAGGGACTCTAGATATGATGAAATAAACAAGATACAATATAGATGCTTTTTGAATCAGTTGTTTATGTCTCCCAATTTCTAAAGACACTATACCTATACGGTCCTACCATGGTATTGTTATACGTTTTAATAAGTATTCTTCAATTCTAAAGTAATAAAAATATATGTAATGTATGGTTTGTTATAATATCAATCGATAATTCAGATTTTTTTATATCGATTTATAGTGTATTTTTATAAATTATTACAATGAATAAACTCGGTTAATCATATGTTGTTTTATATTTAAAATAATGTGTCAAGATTTAGATATCTAAAAAATTATAAATTATTTTCCCTTGATGATTATTGTTTCCTGTACTAATTTTTTACGTAGTGTGTGGAATCCAAATGAACCATTTTAATATTGAATATTAATGACAACATTGTGACTATTGCAAACTATATGGGATAATGAAATGATTGAAATATATTATGATTATTCCAAATCATATATCAATATATAAAATAAACTCTATATATCTCAACAACTTACCAAACTCACCAAAGATAATAAGGTCTACATATAGAATGATCTTGGGAGGTGGATAATATATAAGTGAGAAGGATAAATTTAATTCATGTAATAAAAATGGGGAGATACATGCAGTTACATGTCTATAAATAATGGGAAAAAGTTTTAATTATTGAAATCATGATAATACAACAATTAATTGCTGAGAAAATTTATGTGTTTTATTGAAGGAAATGTATTTAAAAAATGATCCAATTATATTTTTTCATAAATGTGTGGAACCTAATAGTTATCCAAGTCAATGTCTTATTCGAATAGAAATCCCCAAATCCATGTAAGGAACAATATTAAAGCAAAATGGATGTAGTATTTTTGTTTTGGGAATTTAGAAATGAATTTTAGGGAATTTTTAGTCAATTGTATTTTGGGTACTCGAATAATGAAACATTTAAGTATTTTGTTATATTTTAAGATTATATTTTCTTATTAGCATAATATTTGAGGATACCATCACAGACTATGAGTTTAATATTGAACAAAAATTAAAATTCATAGACACCGATTTTGAAAATATGTGTGGTTGGAATGTATAATAAATAAATTTAGTTTCTGAAAACTATTTTGTGAGTAAAACTATAGTTTTAGTATATGAAAATGTTTTTTGAGAAATAAATATATAATTTTTTTTTGACTTATAATTAATGGAATTTGTAACCATAAATGGAATTGGTAACCATATATGCTTATATCACCTTAAATTCTGTAGAAATTATAGTTCATCACATCATAAAAAAATTAGATGAATTATATTAATATGGTTTTATAAAAATGACATCATTTATATTGGGTGACAACCCATTTTTTTCCATAGGAGTCTATGGGGCATGAAACCACAAATTATGGAAGATAGTGGTTTAATTACTACTTATTGACTATGTGATGTTTTGGTTAATATATCAAGGTTTTCTCATAAATTATTTTGGAAATAATTAGTAATGATGAAAAAGTGGTATCATTTTTTCGGTATAGAGATAAATGTATTAAATTGGATAACATCTTCTTAATATTTTTGTATTAAAATAAAATATAGTGATAAATAAAAATAATCATTAGTTTTTATAGATCATATGGTCTATTGATACATAAATTTAGTTCTACATGATTTAAATATTAGTATTTGAATACTCTTTCAAGGAGTATGGGATGAATTTGAAATTGACAGAAGTGAATCCAAAGAATGTAATTTTTATTATGAACTATAAATGTATCAAATATGTATATTTCATGATATTATTATATAGTAAATTTTTTTCTAAAAATTTTGAAAAGGATATTGAAATATAAATTGTATCCATATAACAATGTATTTGTATAAACCAAAGTGATTTTAAATCATAACATATTTATCACATTTATGTCCTTAACAATCTATTCAGAATTCAATTTTTTTGATCAATTACTTCTATTAGTCTATATAATAACTTACACTTTTCATCCTTGTCTATATATTCATTAACAATGATTTTTGTACAATATAGAAAATAATTATTTTTCATTCTATATTACAATAATATTTCCCTTACAAAATTGTTTTGTTTGTCTATCATTATAGTTTTTATAATGTGGTTTTTATAATAACATTTGATTCTAATATTAAACCCTTGATTTCTACGAGGATTATAAAATTAAGGGGATGAAATTAATTTAATATTTGGAGAATATAACATCAAAAAATTACAAAAAAATGATCAATTTACTCTATTGATTACGATACATTTAACAATAAGATTAAACAACATACAAAATTTATTTCCATATATTAAATCTCATTTATTTCTAGTGTAATAGGAAACCCCAAGTCGAAATGAACAACAATTTAGTGTACCATTATAACCAAGATAATAAATTGGAGAGTATGAATATTAATTAGTAAATAATGAAAAATTATATTGTATATAAATATAATGAAAAATATTTTGTAATCTATTTTTTATGTACAATATAAGAATCATTTAAAATAAAAATAAATGATTTCTTTAAAACTATTTATAATGGCATTTTAGTCACAGTTTTCCAAAAAAAAATCAAATGTTTACAATTTATTAAACTTTTATACATAAAATGATGTCAACTATTGAAATAATCTTTGAAAAATAAAAATTTGTGAATTTCTGTTATTATTTTTCTTAAATGATTCTTTTTTGACAAATAGTGAAAAATACTGATTTTTATTTAAAATTTATTTTCATTTAAATAATTAAAAATGTTGAATTAAAATTATAGTTCATAATGTTAGATTGAATATATTTTAATAAATTTTTTATAATTTATATAATTTTAATAAATTTAATAGTGAATATTTTTAATAAAACAAACTATACTTTTGAAAAAGTTCACTTTGGAAATCCAGTTTTTCATCATATCTATGGGTATAACTACAAATTGACTTATAAAATATATAATAATTGAATTTTTAAAAATAAAATCAATATTTTCAAAAAAAATAATTTATATTATTTATTATTTTAAATGTAATATTGGACCACAATAAAAAATAAAATTATTGTAAAATTTACATGTCACAGTTTGGGTAAACATGCAATTATTGAGGGATAAACAATAAAGATAAACGTTTAAGATGATAAATGATATTTAGAAATTTATATTTTATTCACATGCATACATCTAATATTATATAGAAATATAATATGTGAATATTTTGAATAATTTATGAATATTAATGCCTTTTTTATTTTGAATTATTTTGGGGAATGTCTATGTACTTTTTGAGAGGGTTTCCTTTCTCATATTCTAAAAGGGCAGTCACTCACGTCAGTTTCCCACCACTATAAAAAAAATTTATATATAAAACAATCCAAACTCTCTCACAAACATCCATATAAATAATTTAGATCTTTTAGGAATAAAAAAAGGCCAACCATAGGGTTTTTAAGTAGATATCCTATATAGGGCTCTCTTAGAGAATATAATTTTATTAACAATGATCTATGTTTTGTTTCATTATTTTAAACATTCAATTAGTTTTAACAATTCTTTTATAATAACTAATTTATATCCATTATTTAATACATTACTATTACATCATTTTAAGGGTAAACAACATAATAGTGTTACGAAGAAAACATCAAAAGGTTTGGTGTCTAGGGAAATTTAGAAACATAATAGAACACTTAATAATGAAAACTAATAATTTAATTAAAAACATTATTCATTATACCATTAAGTATCAAATTCTACATAGTAGATGTTGTCTCATGAGCATATAAATCAATTAATGCTGGTGAGGTAAAATCCTATTATGAGGATTATGAAAAATAATGATTCAATATAACAAGGATGGTAATAATCATCATCATTATTTGATTAAAAGGAATTATCATCAATAATAGAAGGGAAAAAATTTGATAAATTCAATGAAGGTTTCATTGACTAAAAATTAATAATCATGTCCTATTTAAAAAATAAAACACAAATTTGTGAACAAAGAATGCATCACATCCAAACATAACTTATATGCATAATCATAACATCATTTTATCAACAAAGATAGAATAATGATCACTAATAATACACACCATATAATTATATACATCACGTTATCAAATGCATTAGAGTGATTGAATATTCTTGTCCTACACATCATATCGTAACATATAAATAATCAAGCATACCACATAGAACATAAAAAAACATATTCATGAAATAAAACCAACTAAAAGAATAAGAATAATAAGGATTTCATGAAGAATAAATTAATGAAAAATTTATGGGGTTCCAATATGAAGAAGGGAAAATCATACTTCGTATAACAGTCATCATTTGTGATTGAAGTGGAAACAACTCAAGGGAGGCAATAAATGTTTTGAAATAAGAGTTATTATTGGAAATCATTGTATACATCAAAAAATATGATTTCATAAATTTATATCCTTAAAAAGAGAAATTACGAAATATGAAATTATACTTGAGGGATATTAAAAGAATATCCGTATTGAAATTTGGAATGAAAGAGGGATGGCCCAATGAAAATGGGTTGGGTTTGAGAATCTTTTTACCTTATCTGTGAAAGTGTTTTGTACTTGCAATTATTATATATAATAAAAAATTTGATTCATTAATTATATAAACAAAACCTTTTATACATGAATGTGATTTAGTATAAATTTTTTTCGTTCAATTATGGAAATTTTGATGAGTTATAGAGTATTATGTCATCATTTGGGTGCATTTGTTTTCATGGTTTTAGGAAAGGTTTAGTTATGTATAATTACTAATGATCATAATAAATTGGAATAATTAGACAGAAGAAAATTTTTATGTTATTAATTAACATCCAAATTTATAAAGGGTCTCTTATATCATTTTGTTGTTATATTAGGAAGATTAATTATCCTACACAATGATGAAAAATGTTTTATTGATTTTTGATATTTTTAAAAACATCGTGAACCAGTTTCATTTTATTAAATATTATAGAAATAAATTTTTTAATAACATTATAATAGTTATATTATAATTATTAAAATCAATTTTGATAATAATAATTTCTTTGAAAAAACATAACGGTCATACTGGAAAATGAAAACTCATCATCCATGAATGTGGTGAATCAGCTTGTAATAGATGATATAATAATATTTAGAATGAAAGGAGGGGATAAGATATTTGATGATGAATATTACATTAAAAAAATAAAATTACATTAAATATATGATAATTTTGTTATTATTAAAATTCAGACATGGGTTAAGGAGGTGTTAATAAATAAATAAAATTTGGGGGATTGAGGATTTTACATCTCGAATGTTTTCTCAATGAAAACCTCTTTAATGAACATGAGTTTTGTATTATTTTAATACTATATGATCTTAGACATGTGAGAGGTATAGAAATGGGATGGGGAATATGTTATACAATATACATGTATTTGAATTTGTGTGGCGAAAGAGTGGTGAGGGGAGGTATGTTTAGAGGACAAGATCATTGTTTTTTTTCTGATTATTTTATTCATTTGAATAATATTTTTTGTTCAATACTAACAATTTTATTGTTTCATGTGTATATTTTAAAGAAAACTCACATGTGAGTTCAATCTAATGGGTGCATACCTCATCTATAAACAATTCAAAAATCCAAATTTCAGGTATTTATCTTTTATCAAAAATTTATATATTATTCAATTCACAAAAAATTTATTTATTAAGAAAAAATGAATAAAATACCCCCTAAAAATTTATAAATGTGTAGATTTCAAATATGGAAGAAATATATTGAAAATAATGTTTGAAATATGATTATATTAATTTTTATATTAAATAATCCTTTATTCGAAAAATACTGAGATTAATATTATGACCAATTTTATGAAATTTTGAAAAGTTAATAAATGTATATTAAAATTAAATTATATATAAAAAAATTGATTTATTAATATTTTTATGAAAATAAATTTTCATTTAAAACATTATATTAATTATATAAAAGTTATTATACAATTTTTTTTACAAAAATATCAACATAGAATTTATCATTTCTAAAAAATGTATTTTCTTATTCTTTGATATAATTTTATCATATTTTCATTTATTAGATGCCCAAATTTTATTTTCACTTTAATATATGTGTTTAATACTCTACTGGCCTTATTAATTGTAAACACCCAAAAATTTCGTGGAATTGTTTTTAAATACATTAGAATTTTAAGAGTCCATAGTTTTTTACGGCATATGATTCTGATGCCCGGTGTGCCCGGAATCAATTTCTGATGTTCTGTTCGGGTACGTTCAGTAAACGTATGAGTGGGATTTTATATGGTTTGAACTGGTGCTCAAAATTGAAATATAAGGGCACCATTGAACTCGCAGCGTCAGTGATTTCTTACTGATACTTTCGCCGCAGTTGCCTTCTAACGAAAATCGAAGTTAGTTTATGGTGTTTATAATTAATTTAAATAAAAATACAAGTGTTACTTTATTTATATTTGTGGCAGTTTAATCCTCCTAGGGGAGGTTGGAGGCTGGGACCACCCATGAATAACCTCTCTTGGGAGGATATTATTTAGTGCGGCCCACCCGAGCTTCTTACCCCCATTAACTCCCTATTATTTATTTGGAAACCTCTCTTCATTTAATGGAACTCCTCACCACCCTTATTCTTTTTTAATTTGAACCATTCAAACCTTTAATTAGATGAGTTGTTTAATTTTCTTAAAATAGAAGATTTCAAATGGTTGTGCCAACAAATAATGGACAATTCAACAATTAATTTTGGGTTAGGCACATTCTTTTGGTAGATATTTGGAGAATTCTTGGAGAACGACATCCTCTAATGACAAACCATCGAACAACGATGAACTAATCCTTTGATCTTCGACTGAGTAAAAAAAAGGAACCGACCGCGAAGAACACCAATGACACTTCTTCCTCGGTGTAACGTCCCAAGTCCGATGCCCCTCCATTGGTGCCCGTACCTGGTTCGCCACATGATCTCAAGCACGTTTCCCCGAATGCCAGAGGCTGCCGACTAGCAGCGAGGGCCTTGGTGAGTCGGTGGGGAAACTATGCCCTCATTCGGTAAGGTATACAAGGTAAGAAAACAACACAAACAACGGAAGAAGTATAAATGTATAACTATGATGACAATGATGCAAAAGGTACAAGTATCTAAGGAAAACAAAAAACACAACAGCATGCTGAAATACAACTAAAACCAAGTTTAAAAGAAAACAAAGTAAGCTCCTCAGCATCGCAAGCCACGGCTCGGTCCCATGCTCCCCAGCTCCTGGTGTAGTCAAGATCCTGAAGTAGAAGGGCGCATTCCCTTATCTATACCTGCAACAACATAGTCTGCTTGGGCCCAAAATCATGGCCCAAACAGGGTGTGAGATACAATCCCAGCAGTCAATCACCCTATGATCTGTGCCTAACAGTCAATAAATACATGGCAGTACTAAATCAAGAAGCAGTAAACGGAAAAGCACAAGCAGCTACAATCCACAGTTCTAATAAGAGAAATGCACAAGAAACCAACCAGTAAGAAAGGAAAGAGGTAACCCTCAGGGTAGCTCTGATATCCTAACCCCTATGGTTCAACCTATAAGTACTAGCAATCCTCTAGGTGGAACATACAGTCTCACCCCTCTGGTTCAGTTACATAACTAAGAAGACTCTCTAGGGAAGCACTCACCGTCAATTCCCCATGTAGTCTCGTATCGTGCTAAAGGATCTCTGAGGAAGCACTCAACGTCAATTCCCCCTATGGCCTGCATCATGCTAATGGCTCTCTAGGAAATCACTCAACGTCAATTTCTCCTATATCCCGCATATTGTAATTAAAAGACACTCAGGAGAAGCCCTTCCGTCAATTCTCCCTTTGGTATACTACTCTAGGTTCTCACAGTCCTAAGTATAAATAAACATGCTCAGTGAGTGTATATCGTTCAAATAAACCTCAAGATCTACATGGCTATCAACTAAGGCTCAACAGCAATAATAAAACCACAGTCCACAGTCCTAAAACTAGGCATGGAAACTGGAAAAACTCCAAACATGTAGAATAAGCATGGTAAATTAATCTGATCACTAACAAAATACTCTAATCCCAAGCAATAACCTCTACTAAAAAAATCATCCAAAGCAGGATAGCAACAATGCCAAAACAGACAATACGCAAAACCCCGTTCATGGTTATTGGTGGAATTTTCAAATAATATTCATTAACTTTCAACGGAAAGGCACAACCCACCTACCTCGACCCTAGGAGATCAATATACGTGAACCTCGGTGATAGATTCCCCTTAGAATGACGTAGATCTGAAAAAACTCACAAAACACTCAACCTACAATAACATGGAAACAATGAGTAATCAAGGAACAAGGCTAAAGCAGAAGGAATAACTCACTGCTGCGCTTCCAACACAACTGACCGTGATCGAATTAGAGAACGGACGGCGAGGCGGTTGTCTGTCGAAGATACGGTCGTACGGGTCACTTCAGACGGCCGCAAACTGGAGAAGAAGGTGAATATGAGGGTTAGACACGACCTCGGTCTGTTTCATAAAAAAACGTACATGGTGTGTACTTTTGGAGTACACGATGTGTAAATCAAATTTTCCATACCATGAAATAACCGGCCTCCACCTAAGCCTTATACACCATGTGTGTGGGCCAGACATGGCCAGCACACGGCCTCGAGCCGGAACTGAGTACACGGCGTGTACTCAGAATGTACATGGTGTGTACTTCTGAAATTTCCAGAAAATTCAATTTTCTCAAAAAAAAATTACAGAAAAAGGAAAAACGTACCTGAAAAGAGATCTGGGTTCTTACAAACTTCCCCCCATAAAGAAATTCATCCCCGGATTTCCCTAACGAGGCGGAGAAGGATAAACCCCAAACAGCTCCGACCACTACGATCGTACATTGGTCTCCCTCTCCTAGGTCTCATCATATACTCGTCCGTGCTTCCATAGCACTCGAACCAGATGTAACACCCCAACCTTCCACAGTACACATCTCTTTGAATAATACAGTAGCGTGTGTTGTATGCAGCTTCGAGTTCTAACACATGCCACAACCAATCAAAGTAGCCATTATGAATAGTAATACCTAATTTTTGAAATTTAAAAATTTTATCTTGCCAAATTGACTTCGTTTTTGGATTCGGAATATCGAAATTAGCCTATGTTGAATTTTTGGTATTTTTCTGAGAACTTCTAATTTTCCTTGAATAGTGAAAATTACTTAAAAACAACTTTTTTAATCAAAATAATTAATAGTGAAAAATTATACTATTGAGTGGTTTTAATGTATAATTAGAATATATTTTTACCATTTTATCTAATGGTGGTCATTATAATTAATTTCACTTTGAAATTGGATATAAACAATTGTCAATCTTTTGATATATATTGTTTCTTAAAAACACGCTATTTGTTGTGACTACGGGAATTAATTATGAAATTAACTAATGCAACTTATATGTTTGGAATTTCATAAAATAGACATCATTTTTGAATTCTGAATATCAATTATAGCTTAGGTTGAAATTTTGGCATTGTTCTGAAAAACTTCAATTTTTGTTGAATAGTGAAACCACTAAGTGGTAGTTAAAAACTGATTTTTTTTGTTTAAATGAAACATTACCACATCTGTTATTTTATTTTCCAAAATCTGACATACATGGTTGTCATTAGGAAGTAAATTTTGGTTCAATGGGATTAAAATAATTTTTGGTGAATAGTAACTTTTAAGTTTAATTAATCACGATTAAAGGTAATTAGTGATATTTAAGGTAAAAATGATATTATAAAAATATGAAAATACCTTTACACTTGTCCTACCCCAATTGTATGAGTCATGGACGACCAAGAAAATCCATGGGTCATCTTGGGGACCCCATGGAGCCACTTTGGTAGGAAAATGTCTTAAATAACTTTTTATTTAATGTTAAAATAAAACTGTCACAAACAAGAGTTGTTTTACTAAAACAATTTTTAATTGGGATTATACAAGTCATATTTTTTACTATAAATATTAATTATAAATATAAAAAGATTTCATACATCATGATATATTTTTTTATAATTTTTAGACATTAAATAAATTAAATTATTTATGACACCATGATGATGCAGCGATTACATCATTCATTAACGATTTAAATAAAATGAAAAGATAATGTAAAATCTAAGACTTAGACTTGTCAAAAACCTATTAGATGAGTATATTTCAAACTCTTATCACCTTATCCTCGAAATATATATGTTTGGGACTTTTATATTACGAAAAGGAATTTCATAAAAATGTAACATTTCAATCGTTCCAAGAGTGCCCCTTCTCTCCTCTTATAAAAGGCCCCCACCACTACCACCTTACTCACACCTTCAAAGACATTTGGCTCGGAAAACCTCTACCAAAATACTCTCTCAAACTTCCCTCCCTTACTCTTAGAAGCCTCACTTTGGGCAGAAGTCTTCCCGAGGAATCCTTTGGCTCAAATCAAAAGAGTTACCCGATTTTAAGGTAATGTCTTCTCTAATGTTGTTTTGTTTTGTTTTTCTTCTCCAACCCATTAAACTCTTTTTATTAATTTATTTTATAGCAACACTAGTATACTAAATATAATAGGATGTTGTAATAAGATGTATTCAAGCTACCCTTACACACACCTACATCTAATGGTTAAAGAACATAATCTTTCTATGGATGGCGAATTTCTACCTCACAAAACGATGATTGTTCAACACACATATAACATCTTCAAAGGTGGCCATTAAGATGTAACTATATTAATATATGATATATATTATGTTTATGTTTTTATTATGCTTTTGTATTTCTCATTTATGTCATACCTTTATGATTTCCATTATGGGTAAACACGATATTTTCATTTTAGGAAGTGTGGACTACCGCCCCCTCAAAGTGATTTGAATCGTTAATTCCATATGTGGGATGTATAAAGGATGGAGTATATGGTATTATACATTATATTATACTGGAATTATAATATAACTTTATATAATTATGATTTAATTCCATTAAATATGAAATAGAAATGAAAGTAGCATTCATGTGTACGAACGGCTTACCGTCTCCATGAACGGTGCATTTCATTTCATACCACTAAATGTTATGTAATATTATAAATTAATGTATATACTGGATATATATGATGTATATGATATATAAATCATTAATATAATTATGGATATAATGGTTATATTACCACATGAACAATGTGTAATTATAAGAAGTTTATTTTTGACTCAAGTACCTAAGATTGACAAAACGACCGTTATAAACTTAAATAATTACATAATGTTCATGACATGGTAATTAGTGATATAAGAGGAATAATGAACTTGAAAAAGGTTCCTAAGAAGGTAGAGATTATCTCTAGTTTATTAATCAGGAGGTTAAAGAATGAACGAGTCAAGTCGGACACGAGGTAAGGTAACTTCTTAACCTGATTTCCATTCATTGGGTTAATCTCCTACTTTCAAATTATGTCATGATATTATTATTTCCTATCTTGTATTTATACTTTCTTTATGTGTACATATAGTGAATACACATAATAGATATATTTTATTTACAAATTATCTTTTTAAGGGACTTCGTCTCAATCTCCATTCATTGAGGCATATTTTGTTTTATACACAAATTTCTTTTATACGGTGTATAAACCCCATTGACTTTTACGTTTATTCAAAAGGAACCTTCTTATACAAAGCATTTTACTAAAGTACAAAAGGAATGACTTTCTTGTCGTACGTATGTTGTGACAATGACTTCTCTGTTGCCGTGACCATTATTTGAGTTTCGGCTTCCCCTACAAGCCATAACTTTTTTTTAAATGAAAAATAAAAACCAAGTTTTAACTTTAATTTATTTTGGTATTGAAAATGGTTTTGATAAGGTTTTTATTATATCAATGTGTTGTATTGATATCTTGTGATTGAAATGTCGAAATTTTATTTTTCCTTTATGCATGTTTGATGTGATACGATTATGTTATAGTTTATGATATGTTTAAACATGTTCATATGAGGAATGCATTGGACTTAATAAGTGATGGGTGGAGCCCTCTACAAATCCTCGATGCATCGGTAGGTCTCATGAGACAAACTAGTGTCTTGGCATGACGCCTTGAAGAAATCTTATTTGTGGTCTTGGCACGAAGCCTTTTCTTCATGGTTATGATAGTCTGGCATTATGGTTTCCATCATTATGAAAGTGGTTATTGATATTGAATGTGATTATTCCACTAGTATAATATCCATGCGAGTAAATAAATGGAATTATTTAATTTATTTTTGCCATATTATGCTGAAGTTAAAGTTTAAAAAGGCTTTTGTTTTAGTTATACATTGCCTTAAATGTTAATGTTTATTTACGAATGCTTCCTCAATATTGTTATCCTTACTGAGCATCTGAGCTCACCCCTTTCAATGTTTTAATATTTTCCAGGATGCGAAGAAGTATTTTATGAGTGACCTGTAGGGATAGTCCGAAGAGGATAGAAGTGTTGACTATGGAGACTTTGTTATTGTATTTTTTCACTTTATGATGTAATGTAACATTTATGAATGTATCTAGTGTTTCCAAGGCTACTAAACTAATCTGTCTTATGAGACTTGATATTTTGTGACCATGCCAATGTTATGAAATAATGCAGCGTCTCTGGGTAACTGGGGTCGGGGCGTTACAGTTGGTATCAGAGGCAGTTTAGTACTAACATTGGAAGCTAGATTTAGATAAACTCGGATTAGAGCACATAGCCCGAAGATTGACTTTGAGGATTAGTATAGAAGAACATCCTATAATTTTGGTATTATAGAGATTTTGTGAGATTTCCGAGCAATACATCCCTGTCTGGATACGAGCAGGTAGAGGAGGATCTAGCACAAATGTACCTAGGGGTAAAACCCAAATACACCGCTTTGAGCTAGACTCGAACGGGAACTGGTGCACGACAACGGGCCTTGATGCACTCTTGGTTACGACACTCCCGGGGGATATGCATAAGATAATTATCATTTTCTTTACAAAACACTAAGAAGGGTTATGAGTATATACTTCCTCAAAGAAATTTTTTTTTGATCATGGATTATATCCATAAATAGTTCATTTTATGTTAACTATTTTATAAGTATGAAATTATGTATTTTGATTCATAAACTAATCTATTTTATTCCATTGTTTAGAAATGGTGCCTAGTGGAAGGAATGGAAACTGTATCAATGCACGCACTCTGTGTAGGGATTTCCATCCTACTGAAGATAATTATTATGGAGCTGGAGATACAACTGGTGCTGATCAACTTATTACCATACTAGGAAAACTTACTCAGGTTATGAATAATAACCTTACTCGTATGGAGCACCCTGATCCGCAACGTGGAGGATCAATGTTAGACCGCTTCATGAGGCAACAACCTCCAACATTTAAGGGGGGTACACATCTATTAGAAGCTGAGCAATGGATAAACTCCTTAGAGAAAATATTCCATGCCTTGGGGAGTAGTGAAAGGGATAAGGTTGTCATGGCAGTGTACCGCCTCACTGGAGATGCCGATCAATGGTGGTCGATGATTCAAAACACAAAAGAAGATGATGAAATATCAAATATGGAATGGAGAGAGTTCAAAGATATTTTCTTAGAAAAATACTTTCCACATGACCATCGAGCAGATATGGAAATTCAATTTCTGAGTTTGAGGCAGAAGGGGGATGAGAATGTCGCAATGTATGAGGCTAACTTTACAAGGTTAGCGAAGCATGATGCAGATTATATACGTAACCCAATAAGTAAGATTGATCATTCATTTTATGGGTTAAAACTATTTCCCCATCGAGCATTAGTCTCACAAACCTTCTCGTCATACAAAGATATTGTCTCGTGTGCTATCAAGACGGAAAAGGAATTCTCTAACTCTTATGACTTTAAAGCAAAGCAAGAAAAGAAGAGATCTTCTGATCAATCTGGAAGTGGAAATAAGGGTAAGAAGGGAAGAGTTGAATATCAGTCCTATAGTAAATGTGGAAAGAAACACCATGGTACTTGCTTGAAGGGAATGGGAGTCTGTTACAAGTGTGGTGAAAAAGGCCACCAAGCTCATGATTGCAAGGGAGAGAAAGTTGCTATCAATGTGGAATGATATAATTGTAGATAGATGGGGAATTATGCAAATAAATTTCCTAAGCCTCAGGGGAACTTAACTCAGAAGAGGCCAAGGGATCTAGGCCAAGCTTATGCTATCACTACTGCTGAGGTTGAAGCTTCGAAAGACGTGGTGGTATGTAATTTAATGGTTTCCTCAAGTTTAGAAAATGTATTATTTGATTTTGGATCATCGCATTGTTTCATATCTTCTCAGTTTTCTAAGAAAATTAGATATTTCCAGTTTGATTTAACAAGAGAATTGTCAATCAAAATTCCTAAGGGAAGTATTATTGCAACAAAGTTTTGTGAATCAGTCCCCATTAGAGAACATAACTGTTGTTTATCCGCTGATCTCATTGTCATACCTATGATTGAGTTTGATATAATCCTCTGTATAGATTGGCTTTTGGACTATGATATAAATATTTATTGTAAGAATAAGGAGGTTACGATTTTTGATGATGATGATAAGGAACACCTTATTTTTAGAGTAGAATCGTCACCACCTAATTCTTATTTAGACCCACCCCTAGTAGCTCAACTAAATTCAATTATTGGGGAGGAAGAGAGTGAAATGACTAAGGGCGAGGAAAGTAATGTTCAAATAGGGAATTCACCTATTGTGAAAGAATATGAAGATGTGTTTCTGGAAGATTTACCTTGACATCCTCCAGAACGAGAAGTTGAGTTTTCCATTGATTTAATTCCTGGGTCAAGGCCTATATCGAAGACCCCTTATAGGATGGCCACTATGAAATTAGTTGAACTAAAGAAACAACTAGAGGAATTGAGTAATAAGGGATTCATTCTCCCTAGTGTTTCTCCATGGGGAGGCCATGTCCTTTTTGTTAAGAAGAAAGATGGATCTGTGAGGTTGTGCGTTGACTACAGGGAGATCAATTCTATAACAATAAAGAACAAGTATCCCCTACCTCTAATTGATGATTTATTTGACCAATTGCATGGTGCTAAATACTTTTCAAAGATTGACATCCGATCTGGATACCATCAGTTGTGTGTGAAGAAGGAAGACATTCCGAAGACAGCATTTTGAACAAGGTACGGGGATTACAAGTTTACAGTAATGCCTTTTGGATTGACTAATGCACCTTCTTTATTTATGGATCTAATGAATAGATTTTTCAAGGAATATCTAGATGATTTTGTGGTGGTATTTATTGATGACATCTTGGTGTACTCCAAATGTTATGAAGATCATGAAAATCACTTGCGCATTATCTTGAAGACTATTAGAAGGCATGAATTATAAGCGAAGTTTAGCAAGTGTGAATTCTGGCTTCAAGAGATTTCCTTTCTTGGCCACATTGTCTCTAAGGATGGAATTTCGGTTGATCCTTCTATGACCAAGGCAATCCAAGAATGGCCAGCACCGACGAGTATAACTAAGGTAGGCAGCTTTATTGGTTTGGCAGGTTATTATCGACGTTTTGTCCAGAATTTTGCCCGATTGGATAACCCATTAACGAAGCTCACACGTAAAGGGGTTAAATTTTTCTGGACAAAAGACTGTGAAGAATGTTTTGAAGAACTGAAGAGAAGATTATTCAACGCTCTTATATTGACTCTACCATCAGGGAATGATGGGTTTCTTATTTATAGTGATGCATCAATGAAAGGACATAGTTGTGTCCTTATGCAGAATGATAAGGTTATTGCCTATGCATCACGACAGCTAAAAATTCATGAGCAAAACTATACTACTCATGATCTTGAGTTAGCTGTTGTAATTGTTGCCTTGAAGATATAGAGACATTATCTCTATGGTAAAAAATGTGAGATATATACCGATCACAAGAGTTTAAAATATATTTTCTCACAAAAAGAACTCAGCATGAGGCAAAGGAGATGGCTTTAACTAGTCATGGATTATGATTGCACGATACACTACCACCTAGGGAAGGAAATTAAGGTTGTATATGCTTTGAGTAGAAAATATGATGGAGTTTTGACCATGATGAGAGTGGAAAGGGATCCTATTTTCATGGATCTAGTAAATATGGATATGGGAATCACCATGGGGAGTGAAACATCAAAACCTTTTCAAATGGTTTCCAAACCATCTTTAATAGAAAGGATAAAGAGTTCTCAGTCTGATGATGAAGTGTCGAAAAAGATGATTAAAGCTGTGAATGATGGGCGGTTGAGGGACTTTGTGTATGAAGATGGAATTTTGAAATTTGGGAGGAGACTCTGTGTTCTCGATATACCTGATTTAAAGAGCGAATTGTTGGATGATTCTCATAGTTCCAATTTCTCTATACACCCTGGGAGCACCAAAATGTATAGAGATTTAAAGGGACATTGTTGGTGGGATAGCATAAAGAGGGAGACTTCTGATTTTGTGTCAAGATGTATGGTTTTTCAACAAGTGAAAGCTGGAAGGCAACTACTTGGTGGCGTTTGGCAACCTCTTCCCATACCTGAGTGGGAATGGGATAATATTACGATGGATTTTGTCATGGGACAACCAAAGACTCCTAGAAGAAATGATGCAATATGGGTCATTCTTGATCGTCTCACGAAGTCAGCACATTTTCTTGCTATAAGGGAAGATCTACCACTTCAACATCTAGAAAGACTGTATATTAATGAAGTAGTGAGACTTCATGGAGTACCCCTGTCGATTTTCTCGGATCGTGATCCTCGTTTTACATCAAGATTCGAGAAAAGTCTTCAGAAGGCCTTGGATTCTGAACATCGTTTGAGCACTGCTTACCACCCTCAAACAGATGGACAATCAGAATGAACTATTAAAACCTTAGAGGATATGTTGAGATCATGCTCACTTGACTTTCAAGGAATGTGGGATCAATATTTACCTTTGGTAGAATTTTCCTATAACAATAGCTTCCATTCTAATATTCAGATGGAACCATATGAAGTGTTATACAGAAAGAGATGTCACACACCAACCTGTTGGGATGACGTTGGTGAAAGAAAACTTTTAGGCCTTGAACTGGTGGAGGAAACGATGGAAAAGGTGAAGGTAATCCGAAACCACATCAAAGCAGCTCAAAGTAGGCAGAAGAGCTATGCTGACAATTGAAGGAAGGATTTAGAGTTTCAGGCAGGAGATCATGTTTTCTTGAAGGTATCACCATTGAAGGGAGTCATACGTTTCAGTAATAAGGGTAAATTGAGTCCCAGGTACATCGGAACCTTCAAAATTCTAGAAGGAATTGGGGCTGTAGCTTACCGTTTGGCAATGCCGCCAAGTCTCTCCAAAGTTCATGATGTGTTCCACGTATCACTGTTGAGAAAATACTTGCCGGACCCAACGGATGTACTCACCTATGAGGAATTAGAACTGGAACCCGATATGTCTTATTGTGAAGATCCCGTCAGGATTCTTGATACAATAGAACAAGTGTGGAGAAACCGGACGACTCGTTTGGTAAAAGTTCTATGGAGAAACCATAAGAATGAGGAGGAAACGGGGGAACCCGAGGATCTTATGATGAAGAATCACCCGAGTCTTTTTATACAGTGATATTATATGAAATTTTGAGGACGAAATTATTTAAAGGAGGGGATAATGTAACACCCCATGTTTCCACGGTACACATCTCTTTGAATAATATAGTAGCGTGTGTTGTATGCAGCTTCGAGTTCTAACACACGCCACAACCAATCAAAGTAGCCGTTATGAATAGTAATACCTAATTTTTGAAAATTATAAATTTTATCTTTCCAAATGGACTTTGTTTTTGGATTCAGAATATCGAAATTATTTTATGTTGCATTTTTGGTATTTTTCTGAGAACTTCCAATTTGCCTTGAATAGTGAAAATTACATAAAAACAACTTTTTTAATCAAAATAATTAATAGTGAAAAATTATACTATTGAGTGGTTTAAAATTATAATTAGAATATATTTTTACCATTTTATCCAATCGTGGTAATTAGAAATAATTTCACATTGAAATTGGACATAAACAATTGTCAATCTATTGAAATATATTGTTTATTAAAAACACTCTATTTGTAGTGACAACGGGAATTAATTATGAAATTAATTAATGCAACTTATATGTTTGTAATTTCATAAAATAGACAACATTTTTGAATTTGGAATATCAATTATAGCTTAGGGTGAAATTTGGGCATTTTTCTGAAAAACTTCAATTTTTTATGAATAGTGAAACCACTAAGTGGTAGTTAAAAAATAATTTTTTTTGTTTAAATGAAACATTACCACTTCTGTGATTTTAATTTAAAAAATCCGACATACATGGTTGTCATTAGGAAGTAAAATGTGGTTCAATGAGATTAAATTTTTTTGGTGAATAGTAACTTTTATGTTTAATTAATCACGATTAAAGGTAATTAGTGAAATTTAAGGTAAAAATGATATTATAAAAATATGAAAATACCTTTACACTTGTCCTACACCTATTGGATGAGTCATGGCCAACCAAGAAAATCCATAAGTCAACTTGGGGACCCCATGGAGCCACATTGGTAGGAAAATGACATTAAAAACTTTTTATTTAATATTAAAATAAAAATGTGACAAACAAGAGTTGTTTTACTAAAACAATTTTTAAATGGGGTAATACAAGTCATATTATTTATTATAAATATTAATTAGAAAGCTAAAACGATTTTATAAATCATGGTATTTGTTTTATAATTTATAGACATTAAATAAATGAAATTATTTATGACACCATGATGATGCCACGATTACCTCATTAATTAATGATTTAAATAAAATGAAGAGATAATGTAAAATTTAAGACTTAAACTTGTCAAAAACCTATTGGATGAGTATATTTCGAACCCTTATCAGCTTATCCTCGAAATATATAAGTGTGGGACCTTTAGAATCTAAAAAAGAATTTCATAATAATGTAACATTTCAATCTTTCCAAGAGTGCCCCTTCTCTCCTCTTATAAAAGGCCCCCATCACTACCACCTTACTCACACCTTCAAAGCCTTTTTACTCGGCCAAACTCTGGAAAACTACTCTACAAAATTCCCTCCCTTACTCATAGAAGCCTCACTTTGGGCATAATTCTTCCCAAGGAATCCTTTGGCTCAAATCAAAAGAGTTACCTGATTTTTAGGTAATGTCTTCTCTAATGTTGTTTTGTTTTATTTTGCTTCTCCAAACCCTTAAACTATTTTTATTCATTTCTTTTGTAGAAAAATAAGTATCCTAAATATACTAGGTTGTTGTTATAAAAAGGATTCGTGATACACTTACACACACCTACATCTAATGGTTAAAGAACATACTGTTTCTGTGGATGGCGAATTTCTGCCTCACGAAACGATGATTGTTGAACACTCATATAACTCCTTCAAAGGTGGCCATTAAGATGTAAATATATTTATATATGATATATATTCTGTTTATGTTTTTCTTATGCTTATTTATTTCTCATTTATGTCATAACTTTATGATTTCCATTATGGGTAAACGTGATATTTTCATTTTAGGAAGTGCGGACTACCGCCCCCTCAAAGTGATTTGAATCGTTAATGCCATATGTGGGATGTATAAAGGATGGAGTAAATGGTATTAAACATTATATTATACTGGAATTATAATATATCTTTATATAATTATGATTTCATTACATTAAATATGAAATAGAAATGAAAGTAGCGTTCGTGCGTACGTACGGCTTACCGTCTCCATGAACTATGCATTTCATTTCATACCTCTAAATGTTATGTAATATTATAAATGAATGTATATACTGGATATATATGATGTATATGATATATACATCATGAATATAATTATGGATATAATGGATATATTACCACATGAACAATGTGTAATTATAAGATGTTTATTTTTGACTCAAGTACCTAAGATCGACAAAACGACCATTATATAATTAAGTAATTACATAATGTTCATGACATAATAATAAGTGATATAAAAGGAATAATTAACTTGAAAAAGGTTCTTAAGAAGGTAGATATTAACTCTAGTTTATTATTTAGGAGGTTAAAGAATGAACGAGTCAAGTCGGACACGAGGTAAGGGAACTTCTTAACCCAATTTCCATTCTTTGGGTTAATCTCCAACATTCAAATTATGTCATGATATGATTATGTCCAATCTTGTATTTATACTTTATTTATGTGTACATATAGTCAATACACATAATAGATATATTTTATTTATAAATTATCTTTTTAATGGACTTCGTCTCAATCTCCATTCATTGAGTCATATTTTGTTTTATACACAAATTTCTTTTATACGATGTATAAACCCCTTTGACTTTTACGGTTATTCAAAAAGAATCTTTTTATACTAAGAATTTTACTAAAGGATAAAAGGAATGTTTTTCTTTTCGTACGTATTCAGCAACAATGACTTCTCCGCTACCGTGACCATTATTTGAGTATCAGCTTCCCCTACAAGCCATAACATTTTTTTAAATGAAAAATAAAAACCAAGTTTTAACTTTCATTTATTTTGGTATTGAAAATGGTTTTGATAAGGTTTTTTATTATATCAATGTGTTGTATCGATATATAGTGATTGAAATGTGGAAATTTTATGTTTTCTTTATTCATGTTTGATGTGATACGATTATTTTATGGTTTATGATATGTTTAAACCTGTTCATATGTGGAATTCATTGGACTTAATAAGTGACGGGTGGAGCCCGCTACAGCTCCTCTATGCATCGGTAGGTCTCATGAGACAAACTACTGTCTTGGAATGAGGCCTTGACAAAATCTTATTTGTGGTCTTGGCATGAGGCCTTGGCTACATGGTTATGATAGTCTGGCATTATGCATTCCATCATTATGAAAGTGGTTATTGATCTTGCATGTTATTATTCCACTAGTATAATATCCATGCGAGTAAGTAAATGGCATTATTTAATTTATTTTTTCCATATTATACTGATGTTAAAGTTTAAAAATGATTTTGTTTTAGTAATACATTGCCTTAAATGTTAATGTTTATTTACAAATGCTTCCACAATATTGTTATCCTTACTGAGCATCTGAACTCACCCCTTTCAATGTTTTAATATTTTCCAGGATGTGAAGAAGAATTTTATGAATGACCTGTAGGGATAGTCCGAAGAGGATAGAAGTGTGGACTATGGAGACATTGTTATTGTAGTTTTTTACTTTATGATGTAATGTAACATTTATAAATGTATCTAGAGTTTCCAAGGCTACTAAACTAATCGGTCTTTTGAGACTTGAGCTTTTGTGATCATTCCAATGTTATGCAATAATGAACCGACTCTGGGCAACTGGGGTCGGGGCGTTACACCAGAGGAACAGACCACCCGTGGAGAACCTTCGTACTACGATCAACAATCCGGATAGGATGCTCCGCAAATGACACATTCACTTCAAGATCGACTTACTCGGGCTGAAAGATGTGAGATGGATCTGGAATGTAGCGTCGGAGTTGAGAGATGTAGAAGACGTCGTGCATGGCCCGATACCTCAGAGGTAGCTGCAACCGATAGGCAACTGGCCCCACTCTCTCTAAGCCTCAAACGGTCCGACGTACCATGGGGAAATCTTACCCTGTCTCTGAATCCTCTTGTGTCCCAACCTCGGTGCGACACGGAGGAAGACCTGATCACCAACCTCAAACTCCGGAGGTAGTCTCCACTGATCAGCATAAGAATTCTATCAAGACTTCGCTGTAGCCATCCTCTTCCGAATCAGCTCTATCTGCTCTGAAGTCTCATGAACAAGATGAGGTCCCAGCAAAGCTGCCTCTCCTGTCTCTAGCCAGCATAAGGGTGATCGGCATGGCCTACCGTAAAAATCCTCGTATGGTACCATCTGAATGGTCGCCTGGAAACTGTTATTATAGGCAAACTCCACCATAGGAATATCCTTCTCCCAAGAACCACCAAAATCAAGGATGCAAGCTCAGAGCATATCCTCATGTACCTGGATCGTGCGCTCGGACTGGCCATCAGTTTGGGGATGGTATGCTGTACTCAAAAGTTCATGTGTACCCAAGGTCTTCTGAAGTCCCTGCCAGAACCGAGAGGTAAAGTGCACATCTCTGTCTGAAACAATAGAGCGCGGGACTCCATGCAGACGAACAATCTCTCTGATGTATAGTCATCCCAGATCATCGACACTGAAGGTATCCTTGATCGGCAAGAAGTGAGCAACCTTCGTATGTCTATCGATGACAACCCAAATAGAATCGTTCCCTTGAGGTGATCTTGGTAACCCGGTCACGATGTCCATCGCAACATCGTTCCGCTTCCACTCCGGAATGGTTAACTGCTGTAAAAGTCCTGCGGGTCATTGATGCTCTTCTTTCACCTGTTGACAAGTAGAACATCTCAAGACAAAACCAGCAACATCCTTCTTCATACCAGGCCACCAGTATTGGCGATGAAGGTCCCGATACATCTTGGTGATGCCAGGATGAACTTCTCAAACAGAGGAATGGAAATCCCGCATCAGCTCCTCGCGTATGTCTGCTGGCACCCATACGTGTCCCTATAAGCGCAAGATCTCATCCTCACCCACTTTCCATCCAGGAAGAGCGACCCCTCCTAACACACTCTCCCGCAGGACTAAGCCTTCCGAGTTTGATAGCCGCCTCATCCGTACCCGATCAAGTAGCATGGAGGTAACAGCTACAGAAGATAGAAAAGTCTGTCCCCGTCTTCCATGAACCTCTAGATGCATCTCAGAGAACAGAGCCATCAGCTGCCACTCACTAATGGCCTCATGAACAGCCTGAATTCGAGTTCTCCTGATCAACGCATCAGCCACGACATTTCCCTTTCCCAGCGTATAGGCGAGCTCGAAGTCAAAATACGAATGGTACTCGACCCACCTGCACTGCCTCAGATTCAAATCACACTGAGTGAAGATATAATTAAGACACTTATGGTCATTGAAGACCACAATGTGCTATCCTAGAAGATAGTGTCTCCAATAGCGCACAGAATGAACAACAGCTGCCAACTCCAGATCATGCGTAGTGTAGTTCCTCTCATTTTTCCTCAACTGCAGAAACCCGTACCCAACGACTCCATCTCCCTGCATAAGCACAGCTCCCAGCCCGATACCTGAATCATCACAATAAACAGTGTATCTCTTGATGGGCTCTAGCAAGACTAGTATCGGTACTGACGTCAACCACCCTTTCAGCTCTTGAAAGGCTAACTCACATGAATCTGACCATAAGGACTTCGCCCCCTTCTTGGTCAGACCTGTCAAAGGTGCTTCTAGATGAGAAAAGTTCTGAATGAAGTGTCTATAGTATCCAACCAGCCCTAGGAAGCTCTATACCTCAAATAAGTTCTTCGGCTACTCCTAGGAAACTACTGCTCTCACATTCTCTGGGTCCACTGATACTCCTACCTCAGAGATGACGTGACCAAAGAAGTGAATCTGATCCATCCAGAAGTGGCACTTCGAGAGTTTAGCATAAAGCCGATGCTCTCTCAGTTTACTCAGAAAGATCTCAATATGTGTGGAATGGTTGTGTCAAGTGTGAGAGGACACCAAGATATCGTCCATGAAGACCACGAAGAAGGAATCCAAGTAAGGATGGAACACTCGGTTCATCAGTTCCATGAAAACTACTGGCGCGTTCGTGAGACCGAACGACATGACTGTATACTCGTATAGACCATACCTGCTCATGAAGGATATCAGCGGTATATCTGATGGTCTAACGTGCAACTGATAATAACCGGACCTCAAGTCGATCTTCGAGAACACCTGGGCCCCTCGAAGCTGATCGAAAAGGTCATCGATCTACGGTAACGGATATCGGTTCTTGACCATCAACTGGTTCAGCTTCCGATAATCCACACAAAGCGGAAGGGTACCTTCTGCCTTCTTTGCAAACAGAATAGGAAAACCCCCAGGAGAAGTACTGGTTCGAATGAAAACCTTAGCCTGTAGCTCCTCCAACTACTTCATGAGCTCCTGCAACTCAGGTGTGGCCATCCTATAGGGAGGAATGGACACCGGTGCCACTCCTGGCATGAGCTCAATAGAGAAGTATACCTCACGCTCTAGAGGCAAACCCAAAAATTCTTCTGGAAAGATATCCCTGAAGTGATCCACCACTGGAGAAAAGTCCAACTATGGAGTCCCCTGATCATCCAGATAAAGACTAGAAATATGGGTTGTTACCCCTCCTAGCCCAAGATGCTCGAGTCCCGCCCAACTCACCCGAATGTCCCATTCACCTCTATGAAGAAAAGATTCACCCTCTGGTGAAACGAAACTCAATCTACGGCGATAAAAATTGACGACTTCCTGAAAGGGAATCAACCAATCCATGTCGAGGATGACATCATAGCCTGTCATCTCCAGGACATAGAGATCCCATGAGAAGCGATACCCTGCAACCTCGAGAGGTAACTCTCTAAACTAGCATACACTAGATGTCCTTGTCCCCAAGGGTGTGTCTAGTGTCAACGAGTCAGCAGAAGAAAAGATGCAGAGTCCAAGTCTCTCCATAATATCAATAGAGATAAAACAATGCATAACACTTGTATCGAAAAGGGCTGAAGATAAAACTGAGGGTACTAAAATCGTACCTCGAACAGTAGAAGGGACGAGATCCAGCTCATGATAAGTCTTATCCACGATGAAAGACTGGCCTGCACCGTGGCCCTATGCCCCTGACTGGCCACTCTGAGCTGAACCTCCCTACTGGTGCTGAGGGACTGGTGGCTGACCTCAATGGCCTCAACCTCCACCTCGGCCCAAACGGTCGGAATAAATATAGTTCCCTAACTGGTGAGAGACTGGTGGGGCTGCTCCTGAATGAGGAGTCATGGAATAACCTTGGTCACCTACTGCTTGTCGGAAAACCTGGCAGAAATGCTGAAGGTGACCCAACTTTCTACAAGATCGGCACTCCATGGGGTCTCTCTGGCACTGTGTCCTCGTGTGCCCTACCCGGCCACACTGGTAGCATGTCACCTGGATGCCTGATGATCCATCCCACTTCCTCGAATCACCGCGCGTAGGTTCCCTATGGCGCTTCTTGCTGTCATCTGAAGGAAAGATAGCTCTGGAAGTAGAACCTCCCTGGCTCGCCGCTCCCGATTCTCTCAGATTATGCTCCGTAATTAGTGCCTGGTTGACGATGGAAGTAATGGAACTCAGCTGGAAGATGTTCACCTGTGAGCGGATCTGCCGCCTGAGTCCATCCTCAAACATCCTCGCCAAGAACACCCCAATCCCATCCCGAAGGGGTGTAAAACGCTGCAGCTTAGTGAAACGAGAGGAATACTCCATGATAGATAGAGTTCCCTTCTCTAAGCTCATGAAAACCCAGGCTCGATCGGCCAACCAGATCTCCGGGTAGAAGTAGTCATAGAACACGTGCTGGAACTCCTCCCAAGCCATAGCCTGCTGCTAACCCGCCTGTGAGATCATGTCCCACCACCTCTTGGTGGAGTCTCGGAGCATGTAGGTGGCGAGCTTGACCCACCTCTCTGGAGGCATCTCCAGATGCTCGAAGATAGTCATCATGGCTTCCAGCCATGACTCTGTAGCCTGTGGTACTCTCTCCCCCAAGAACGTGGAAGGATTCTACTGCTGGAAAACCCACGTCATGTCTACCATAGACGAGGCAGGTGGTGGTGCTCCCTGGAAGGCCTGCATCATCCTCATGAAACATTCTCTGAACTGCGCATCAGCGCCTGGAACTGGGACGACAATCGGTGCCAAAGCTGGCTCGGCTGGGGGATCGACAGGAAGTCTTTGATCAACCATATCCAACGTATGATCACTGCTCAATGACAGACGTATGACCGTAGGACGTCTCGGAGGCATAGCTCTGAAATATCAAAAGCACACCTTAGATCAGTAAAACAAGGAAAGAGAAAACAAGAACACAAACGGGAATAGGGGAGAAAAACACACAGGATTGGAAAACACAACTACACGGCATGTATAAAAATACATGGTGTGTCTACCTAAGCCACTGACATGGGCGTGTACTCCTACCATACAAGTTGCATACAACTCAAACTACACGGCGTGTTAACAACCACACACGGCGTGTACATGAAAACTATTCCCCTGTCTGAGTCTCCTTACACGGCTAACCCACACGATCCGACTCAACCTGAGACTACACGGCGTGTTCGAAACAAACACGGAGTGCACTAGACAAGGCTTCGACGGTCCGTGTTGTTGAGTACATGTCCGTATACACGGCTGGTCCTTACACGGTGTGCTCAGAACAAGCACGGCATGCATAGGCGAAGGCAACACCGCCCCGTGTTGTTTTTGAGACAACCGGGTATCTGGGCAAGACTACACGGCGTGTTCCGAACAAACACGGCATGTGGAAAGGGAGGTAATGCCGGACCGTGTTGTTCGTGACACGGCTGGGTACCTTGAAAGAATTACATGGTGTGTTCGCTATGGACACAACGTGTTTTACAGGAGCTTCCCCGGCCCGTGTTATTAGTGACACGGCCAGGTATACGTCTCTGAACTCACACGGTGTGTACCAACGGTACATGGCTTGTTTTCGAAGTTACTCCCACGACATCGTGTCCAGATCACACGGTAAGTGACACGACCTGAAAACTACACGACATGTATCCAAAAAGTACACGGCATGTATTCTGGGTTTTTCTGGGCAGTAGCTCAGAAACTGCTCAGAATTCCAAAAACACTAAAAACGAGGGAAAATATGCCAATTTCCGATCCGTGAGGCCCATAACACCTCAAAAACCAAAATTTGCAATTCATTTTAATAAAGGAACAAAATAACAGTTTTCTAAAACAACATCAGAGAATCTATCAAGAATCTATCACAATATCATGCATAATCTACATAGAGCCTATCACAACAGCATGCAATCACTAATGCACCCTAGATGGCATGGTAAGAATTCATGACATGTGATTTCTACAAGTGTCTATATGATGCATGAGATGGCATACCCTCATCTCATCGGGTTGTGACAAAAATAGAACCACAATATCAAAACAATAACCGCACAATTCATGTGAATCACTCTAAGTGAAAGCATATCAGCCATAAAACTCAAAACAAGAAAACTGCAATTAACGAGGTAGTATGGCCTTTCCCTGTACACAGGTTAGCAACTCCCAAGCACATCTTAATACCAAGTACCAAATCCATCCTATCCTAAGCTAAAGTCTCAAAATAGTAAATAAAGAGAAAAGAACTCCTCTGATACCACTTTGTAACGTCCCAAGTCCAGAGCCCATCCATTGGTGCCCTGAACCCGGTTCGCCACATGACCTCAAGTGTGTTTTCCCGAACGCTAGAGGCTGCCAACTAGCAGCGAGGGCCTTGGTGAGTCGGTGGGGAAACTATTCCTTCATTCGGTAAGCTATACAAGGTAAGAAAACAACCCTAACAGTGGAAGAAGTATAGATATATAACTATGATGACAATGATGCAGCAGGTACAAGTATCTAAGGAAAACAACAAACACAACAGCGTGATGAAATACAACTGAACCCAAGTGCAAACTAAAACAAAGTAAGCTCCTCAGCATCGTGATCCATGACTCGTTCCCATTCTCCCCAGCTCATGGTGCAGTCAAAATCCTAAAGTAGAAGGGCGCTTGCCATTATATATACTTGCAGCAACATAGTCTACTGGGGCCCAAAAGCATGGCCCAAACAAGGTGTGAGATACAATCCTAGTAGGAAATCACCCCAAGATCTGTGCCTAACAGTAAATGAATACTTGGTAGTACTAAAACAAGATGCAGTAAACAGAAAAGCACAAGCAGCTATAATCCACAGTTCTAACAAGAGAAGTGCACAAGCAACCAACCAGTAACAAAGGAAAGAGGTAACCCTCTTGGTAGCTCTCACAGCCTAACCCCTATGGTTCAACCTTTAAGTACTAGCAACCCTCTAGGTAGCACACATTGTATCACCCCTCTGGTTCAGTTACGTAATTAAGTAGACTCTCTTGGGAAGCACTCACTGTCAATTCCCCATGTAGTCTCATATCGTGCTAAAGGCTCTCTGGGGAAGCACTCAACATCAATTCCCCCTATGGCCCACGTCATGCTAATGGCTCTCTGGGAAAGCACTCAATGTCAATTTCCCCTATAGCCCACATATCGTAATTAAAAGACACTCTGGAGAAGCCCTTCCGTCAATTCTCCCATGGGTCTACTACTCTAGGTTCTCACAGTCCTGAGTATAACTAAACATGCTCATCATGTTTATATCATCCAAGTAAACCTCAAGAACTACTTGTATATCAACTAAGGCTCAACAGCAATAATAAAACCACAGTCCACAGTCCTACAACTAGGCATGGCAACTAGAAAAATGCCATACAGGAAGAATAAGCATGGAAAAGAAATCTGAGCACACAAAAAATACTCTAATCACAAGCAATAACCTCTACTAATGCAATCAAGCAATGAAGGAAAGCAACAAGGGAAAAACAGACAATACGCAAAAACCCGTTCACGATTATTGGTGGAATTTTCACATAATATTCATTAACTTTCAACAGAAAGGCACAAACCACCTACCTCGACCCTAGGAGATCGATATACGTGAACCTCGGCGACCGATTCCCATAAGAATGAAATTGATCTGATAAAATGCACAAAAATCTCAACCTACGATAACTTGGAAACGAGGTGGAATCAAGGAACAAGGCTAAAGCAGAAGTAAGAACTCACCGTTGTGCTTCCAAAACAACTGACCGTTCTTGAATCAGAGAACGGACGGTGAGGCGGTTGTCCGTCGATGATCTGGGTGTATGGGTCGCTTCGGATGGCCGAAAACTAGAGAAGAAGGTGAATATGAGGGTTAGAAGCAACCCTGGTCCGTTTCATAAAAAAAGTAAACGACGTGTACTTTTGGAGTACACGGTGTGTACTTCAAATTTTCCATAGTCCGAAATAACCGGCCTCCACCTCAGCCTTACACACCATGTGTGTCGGCCGGACATGGCCATCACATGGCCTCCAGTCGGAACAGAGTACACGGCGTGTACTCAGAAAGTACACGGCTTGTACTTCTGAAATTTCCTGAAAATTCATTTTTCTCAAAAAAAAATTCCAGAAAATGAAAAACGTACCTGAAAAGAGATCCGGGTTCTTACACTCGGTCTCCTACCATAGATGCTTCTCAACGTTAATGTAATGTAGTCCGCCTTACCGCAAATCTGTCAATGATAACCGAACTCGGGTTAAGGGTTTGAGTGGAATTCTTGTTCTTGTTCTTCGTCCTTCCATCCTCAGATTATTTATGTTGATTATTAACAACTTAACAAGGAGGGACCGAACCGCACGAACACGTTCTGACCCTCCCCCCCTTGTTGTTGATCACATTGTGTTGACGATAGAGGCAGATCAATGGTAGTCGTCATCGAGCCGATCGGGATGAAAACCGGTGGCGCAAGGGCACTGGGTTTCCAATTTGGTGCGACACCATCATGCCGCATGGAAGGGGAGCCGTAGCCACGATGGGCCGCGTTGGAGGCGTGCGGCGCCATCGCGCCGGGCAGAGGAAGTAGGGGGCCGCGCCTATGACGGGCCGCAGTGAAGGTGGTGCAATGCCATCAGGCCGTGCGGAGGAGCTGGAGGCCGCGGCCAGGCTGCGCCACAATGGAGGAGGCACGGCATTATCACGGCGTGTAGAGGGAAGCACGACCGTGTCATCGTCACGTCGTGGCGGAGAAGCTGGGCGACCGGCTGGGCCGACCGCTGGAGGAACCAGAGGAGTCGGACCCTTATGGTCCTGAATGACCAAGACATGTGCCACCTTGCACTGGTTGGGGTATCCACTGAAACAGTTATGTCATTCATGTGCCAGGGGGCGTGCACCGCCACCTTGGGCACGGCGAGGCCGGCCCACCCATGGGCCTGGCCGCATTTGGCTGGGCCCCATCGGGTCGGGACATCCCTTTGGGTCGGGCTACCCCTCGGGACAGGTCGTTTCCTCGAACGGGTGGGACCCGCGGACCGGGTCGGATAGGGTCGGGTCGGACCAGTCCAGCTAGGTCGGACCGGACCCGAACCGCATTTGACCCATTTCACCTTTTTGCACATATCTTGACCTATGGGTATCCAATCAATGAATCCTATATGGTGATGGGAGGCTTAGAGAAAGAATATTCTTATGGAATACCCCACTTGAGGTTTGGATGTTGTTTGGGGGTACAGTTGGATTGGTTTGAATCTAAAAAACAACCGGCCCCCTAAAACAAAAATTCCATTAACTCACAGACCGGGAATCTAAATGATGCGTCGTCTATTGCGTTGAGTTCCTGATGATGAGACAGATCTACAGGATACATAAACTCAAGACATCATGGCTGTTTATTAATCGACACTTGGATCAATAAGAAGTCCCTCCTGGAATCAAGCGTGTTGTGTGTGGGAACCTAATGGCTGACTGCGACCGAGATGAAAGGATCATCCGTTGGTTCGACAGTGACGATACTGTACAAGGATACTCCATGGGTTCAACATAGATGACATCTATATCGAGATCCTTCGTGGGTTCGACAATGATGAATTCTGTTCAGGAATCCTATGTTGGTTCGAACATGACGATATTGTTCTAGGATTCTATGCGGGTTCAACAGAGGATATGATTCAGTGGCTACAACTAATCATCTCTACCCCTCTACATGAGTAGTATTCCTATGTGAGTTGAGTCTTGTCTTTCAGTCGTTATCATCATGGTGACTGAATTTCCTTCCATTGTGGATTGGGTTGTGCTTGAGATCATGAGTTGGAGCCGGACAATGATTGGTAACATAGGTATATTTATAGTAATATACCTATGTAGGATAGGTTGATACATTTTGATTTTAATTTTCAATTGTGTTTTATACTTAGTAGATTCTAGGATACCTTCGGGGGTCTCAGGATCCCTTACTGAGTATTGTTATACACACCCCTACACGGGCATTGCCTGAACCTTATTGTGTTCTGTGTAGATGACGGCCATGAGTGATCGATGTTGAGGGAGACAGACGAGAGGCTGTTCAGAGCTCGACTAGATAGGACGTAACTTAGGGACGAGTTGTTCGAGATCTATACCTACCCTTCAAGTAAGATTTCCCTGGTGGAAGACCCATGATCCATTTTCCCTTTTTTACTTGTACTTTTACTTGTTGTTCAGTTGGGCTGGTATACTAGCCCACTTACTTTCAGTACTCATTTATTTTTCTATATTAACACTTATTTCTTCTACTTCTTGTGTTCAGACTGTGTGTGTTAGAGGTTTAAGAGAAATTCATTCCCTTTTATCGAGGATTTTCCTTTGGTGCTAGTCGCCAGAACTTGGCCTATGGAAGGCGGGGTTGGGGTAGTCATGGCATGGGCCCCAAGGACGGGTCGTGACTAATAGGTATCAGAGGAGTTGGTTCTACCACATAACATGGACTCTGAATTTTTTAACAGCAACAATGTTAGGTGTTTTGGGTATGGTTATCAGATTAGGGAAATCCGTGTTGGTGCAGCAGCCGAGGTATCCATACACTATGACTCTGGCTTCGGATTTTCTAACTCCGTGCACGAACTCACTGATTGCGTGCGTGTTTCTTTTGGAAAGTTTTCTACGTGATTACATTGTGTCAGTTCACCAGGTATATTGTTTTGACCGTGGTGCACCTACTTATTTTTAGGATGGCCCCACGTAGGCAGATTTCTAGGGTTCCGAGTATCAAACGAGATGGTAGGCCACCGAGATACGAGGCCTCAGAGAAGGTCCCAATCATAGCAGAGGTACAAGCGGTACCAATACCTTCTGGGCCACCGATACCCCCAGCCCCAGTAGCAGAGAGTTCATGTCGTCTTCGTGCGTTGCACGAGTTCCAGCACTAGAGGCCACCCATGTTCATGGGAGAGACAGGCCTACAAGCATCTGAGGGTTTTCTGGAGGTCATGGATAGAGTTTTCAGATTCGTAGGGACATCAGCTGACCTCATGGTGATCCTTGTCGTGAGTCTCCAGCATGCAGCAGAAGGAAGATGTTGGAGCATGATGCTCCAGGTGCATGACGAGGCATCACTACTTTGGGAAGACTTTAATAGTCTTTTCTAGTTAGATTTTGTTCCAGCCACCATTCGTGTGGTGTAGATATAGGAGTTACTGCATCTACAGCTGGGTAGCATGACAGTAGCACAGTACTCAGTGAGGTTCACCGACCTCACGCGCTACTCCACAGATATGGTATGGGACCCATTCATTTGGGCTCGGACTGTTGATCAGGGGCTGAGGCATGAGATCAGGGTTTCGATGATCTTTCTCTGCATCCTGACGCATGCGGGGGTGCTAGAGCGATCCCTTCTACTAGAGATTCTTCTTGCTGAGTAGTCACCAACAGCAAGACCCACCACAGGGTGACATGTAGCGGAGTCTTCTGCATCGACCAATAGACAAATGTCACAAAGGACAAAGTGGACTATGCCATCAGGTTGGAAACCCCAGTAGAATGGTTTGGTTGTGCGGGGTACATGAGACAGGGCCATCCATATGAGGAGAAGGCATGAAATGCATGTGGCGGGCATGGTCACATGGCTCGAGACTATTCGACCCGCCATGCAGATGAGCAGTAGACAGTTGAGGTACCTCCCAAGAAGAGGCATAGGTTTGATCGTGGTGGTCCAATGGGAATAAGTGGACCTCATAGAGGATCTGGCTGAGCAGCAGGTGGTGGACGACGTTTCAAGCCCCTACCACCACCACCAAGAGGTCCACCCCGACAATAGGGAGATGGCAGACAGGGGTGGGCTTAGATTCAGGCAGTCAAGGCCTACGACCACAGCGCACCTGAGATGATTTGAGGTAATATCTTTTTCTACTCCACGCTTTCTACATTAATTATAGACATAGGTGTGAGTAATTAATTTATTACCACTTCCCTCATTCAGTGCTCGAAGATTCCGATGGAGCCTTTGGCTCTATCCTTACGTCTAGAGACTCTTACGATAGAAGACACGATGATTACGCAGTGTGATCTTTCTCTAGGAGGCGAGTGCTTCGTCTGGGATCTCCCCATACTGGCGTCGAGGACTTACGACGCCATCTTGGGTATGTACTGGTTATCCACATTTCATGCTCATATTGACTGTATAATGCCAAAAGTGCAGTGTGTCCATGAGGATGAGATGAGTTTTACCTTCACTGGCGAGAAGGGATCCTTGGCAGCACATGATGGACATACACAGAGGAGTGGGCCATTGATCACTCATAAGTTGGCTAGTCTCATCCTCATAGTGGTTGATGTGCGTAGTCTGAGTTTTCCTGTTGTGGTGGATCAGTATGCTGATCTTTTCCTTGACGATGTTCTAGTACTACCTCCTTATAGAGAGGTGGACTTATACATTGACATGTACCCAGGGATGACTCTGATATCTACTCCCGCATATTTGATGGCTCCCACTGAGCTTCGTCAGCTTCAGGTACAACTGGAGGACTTATAGGGGAAGGGGTTTATCCAACCCAATATTTCACCCTGGGCATCCCCAAATTTGTTCACAAAGTAGGCCGATGGGTTCTTGTGATTGTGTGTCGACTGTCGTCACCTTAACCAGGAGATGGTGAAGAGAAAGTATCCAATCCCATGGATTGACGACCTCTTTGATTAGAGAAAGGGAGGACGTTGGTTCTCGAAGATATATCTTCGATCAGGATATCACAAGCTTAGAGTACGGGATGAGGATGTGAGTAAGACAACCTTAAGATGCCGTTATGGCCTCTACAAGTTCTTTGTTATGACATTCGGCATAAAAAACACACCAGCAGTGTTCCTGGGACTCATGAATAGTATATTTCATCCATACCTTGATCGATTTGTGGTAGTCTTCATTGATGAAATTTTTATTTACTCAGCTACTAAGGAGGAGCATGCCTACCATTTGCGGGGTGTACTGGACACATTCTAAGAGAACCATCTTTATGGTATACGCTTGAAGTTACAGTTCTATATCCGAGAGGTACACATTCTAAGACATGTCATTCAGAGGCTGGATTTGCAGTGCATCTAGTATAGATCAAGGAAGTACTTGCTTTTGAGCCATCTTGGAGTGTGACGGAGGTACGAAGATTCCTAAGAATGGATGGGTACTATAGAAGATTCGTTCCAGAATTCTACAGAGTTGCAGCACCACTTTCATCCTTTAGGAAGAAGGGGAAACCCTTCTTGTGTTCATAGAGATGCAAACAAAACTTTCAAGAGCTGAGGCAGAGGATGAAAAGTGCCGTCGTATTGATGCTTCAAGAGGAGGGCGTTGGTTACGTAGTTTTTTGCGACGCATCTGGGACCGGACTTGGGTGTGTCCCAATGCAGGAGTGAGATATGATCGCTTATGGTTCTCAGTAGTTGAGACAACATGAGTAGAACAAACCTACCCATGAACAAGAGTTAGAAGTAGTGGTCTTTTCCCTGAAGATTTTGCGGTACTATCTAATGGCCAAGTGTTTTACAGTCTACTCTGACCACTAGAGTCTCAGGTATATCTTCTCGCAGAAGGAATTGAACCTGAGATAGTGGTGTTGGATTGATTTCTTCCAGGACTACGACTTAGAGATATTCTATACTCTTGTGAAGGGAAACGTTGTATCAAATGCTCTCAGTAGAAGATCAAGAATGCAGCTGCTAGGAGAGGCGACATAGTAGTTGGTCACGTTGCAGATATCCTTTGTGGACAGGGATGGAGATTCCTTTCTAAAGTATCTCACATTCACTCCAACACCTCTATAGCGATATAGGGAGGCACCCCATGAGGACAATGACTATGAGACGCGACATGCTCAGATATCCACAAGGCAGGAACCTGATGGATATTCTGTAGTTGGGGACCACATCATTCACTTCAGAGGATGTATCATGGTACAAGTTTCACATCAGGTGGAATTGTTGATGGAGTTTCACACATCTAATTTAGTGGTACATCTAGGAGAGGTTAAGATGTATCAGGACCTCCGATGACATCACTAGTGTCCAGGTATGAAGAAGGCAGTAGAAGAGTTTGTCTCTTGATGCCTAACTTGTCAGCAAGTGAAGGCAGAGCACCAGGTTCCAGCAGGATTGGTTCAGCCCTTAGAGGTCCCATTGTGGAAGTGGGACAAGATATCCAAGGATTTCATGATGGGACTTCCATGAACATCTAGAGGACAAGACTCTATCTGGGTGATTGTCGACCGACTCACCAAGTCGGCCAACTTCCCACTGATCAAAGAGAAGGGTTCAACAGAGAGATTGGGATTCCACTATGTACAAGGGATTGTACGGATTAATGGTGTTCCATCGACGATCATCTCTGATCAAGATGCTTGTTTCACATCTCGTCTTTGGAAGGGGTTGCAGGAGTCTTTTGGGACGCAGATTTACTTGAGCACCACCTTCCATCCTCAGAAAGATGGTCAGACATAGAGGACCATTAAAACTATCATGGACATGCTCTATGCATGCGTCCTTGACTTTGGTTGCATTTGGTATGATTATTTACCCTTGGTAGAGTTTTCGTACAACAACATCTTCCACTCCACCATTGGGATGACACCTTTTGGGGCACTTTATGGCCCACCTTGAATATAGTATCTATGTTGGACTTACCTAGGGGAGTCTGCACTCAAGGGACCAGATATGGTGCAAGCTATGATGGAGAAGGTGCAGATCATCCGGGAGTGGATGAAGACTTCACAGAGTAAGAAGAAATCATATGCTGATAGGCGACAGTGACCACTTGAGTTCGAGGATGGATACCACATTTTCTACGAGTCTCATCTCGACGATGTATACACAGATTTGGCTGAGGCGGGAAGATATCTCCATGATTCATTGGACCTTTCCAGGTCCTCAGCAGATTATGCTACGTGGCTTACCACCTGGCTCTTCCACCTTCATTGCACTCGGTGTACGACGTCTTCCACATATCTCTGGTGAGGATAAACATGCACAACCCGTCCCACATCATCGACCACGGGGAGTTGAATATCAATGACGGGGTGAAATTCATGGAGGTTCTAGTGGAGATTGAGGATCAACATGAGCGGGTCCTGTGTGGACGGGCGATACCTCTATTGTTCATTCATTGGAAGCATGAGAACCTCTAGGATAGCACATTGGAGTGGGAGGATCGCTTTTTGGATCAGTGCCCCCATTTGTTTCCTTAGTGTGAGTTGTAGATTATGGGGACGTAAAACCCTGAGGCAGAGAGAATGTAAAGACCTAGAAAATCAGTGTAATTTTTATTAAAATACATTGGAATTTTACGAGTCCGTAGTTTTTTACAGCGCATGATTCTGAGGCCCAGTGTTCCCAGAATCAATTTTTGATGTTTTGTATTGGTACGTTCAGTAAATGTACGACCAAGATTTTATGTCTTATAAACCGCTCCATGGAATTGAAATCAGAGGGCGCCATTGAACTCACAGTGTCGGTTATTGCATAGTGAGACCTTCACCGCAGTTGCATTCTAACGAGAATGGAAGTTAGTATATGGGGTTTTTAATTAATTTAAATAAAAATAAATGTGTTAAATTATTTTTATTTGTGGGGGTTTAATCCTCCGAGGGGAGGTTGGAGGTGGGCCCGACCTGCAAATAACCTCCATTGTGAGGATATTATTTAGTGGGAACCACCTGAGCTTCTTACCTCCATTAATTCCCCATTATTTATTTGGACACCTCTCTTCATTTAATAGAGCTCCTCACCTCCACTATTCTTTTTGAATTTCAACCATTCCACCAATTAATTTGATTTTTTGTTTCTTTTAATTAAAATAGAATAATTTGAATAGTTATGCCAACAAATAATAGACAATTCATCTATAATTTTTGGGTTTAGCACTTTCTTTTTGGAGAGATTTGGAGAATTCATAGAGAACGACATCTTCAAACGAGGAACCACCAAAGAATGATGAATATCTCCTTTGATCTTCGACCGAGTCAAAATAAAAGGAGCCGACCATGAAGAATGCCAATGAATATTATTCTTAGTCTCCTTCCCCGGATGCTTCTCGACGTCAACAAGAATGACGTCCGCCTTACCGCAACACCGTCAACGATCACCGAACTCGAGGTAGGGGTTTGAGTGGAATTCTTATTCTTGTTCTTCGTCATTCAAACCATGGATTATTTATTCCAACTATTAACAACTTAACAAGGATGGAATAGACCATAAGAACATAGTCCAACCCTCCCCCCTTGTTGTTGTTCTCGTTGTGTTGATGGTGGAGATGGATCAATGGAGGCCAGACTTGGGGTTACCGTGATGAAAACCAGCGGCGCAAGGCCGCCGAGTCACCAAGAGGGCGTCGCACCATCATGCTGCTCGGAAGGGGAGTCGTGTCCATTATGGGTTGTAGCAGAGGTGCATGGCGTTGTCACGCTGCACAGAGGATCTGGAGGCCGTGGCCCTATCGGGCCACGGTGGAGGAGGTGCGGCCTAGTCGCGTCGCGCGGAGGGCAGCAGAACCGCAGCGCCGTTGTGTCGCGATGGAGAAGCCGGGAGGCCGGCTGGGCCGGCCACTGATAAAACCGGAGGAGAAGGACCCTTAGGGTCCCGCGTGACCTTGATCGTAACCACCTAGCACTGGTTTGGGTTGCCACCTGAACGGCTAAGTCGTTCTAGTTCTAGGAGGCGTGTGCCTCCCCCCTGGGCGTGGATAGGCCTGGCCGCCCTCGACCGGGCTGCCATAGGCGAGGCTACCTTCAACCGGGCCACCCTCAGCCATACCGCCATGTTCCGGTCCACCCTCTACTGGCTTGCCCTCGGCTGGGCCACCACGGGCTGGGCAGTCCTCTGCCGAGCCTCCCACAGGCCAGACCGCTTTCGGCCGGGCCACCCTCGGGAAAGGCCGCCCCTTTGGGCAGGGGTTCCCCCTCGTGCCAGGCAGTTTCCATGGACTGGGTCTTACCCGCGGTCTTGGTCGGACCCTGGTATGGTCCAGGCCGAGTCGGGTGGGTCTGGCTTGGCCGGACTAGATTCGGACCCAGTTTGACCCATTTCACCTTTTAACCCATATCATGGGCTATGGGTGTCCAATCGATGAATCGTCAATAGAGATGGAAGGAATATATAAAGATTGTTATTTTGGCATTCCCAACTTCTGATTTGGACATAGTTGGGGTATGATCGGGTTGGATTGAACCTAGAAACCAACCGGGCCCCTGGAACGGAAATGTCAATAACTTACAGACCGGGCATCCCATTGATGCGCCATTTGTCGCATTGATTTCCTTATGATGATATGGAACTAAGAGATACATCAACTCGAGACATCATTGTAGTTGATGTATCGATAATTTCCTTGAGGAGCGAACCCTCCTGGAATCGAGCATGTTGTGTGCGGGAACCCTATGGCTGGCTGTGACCGAGATGACAGGATCCTCTGTGGGTTTGACAGCGATGATACTATACCAGGATCCTCCATGGGTTCGATAGAAATGACTTACATACAAGGATCCTCCATTGGTTCGATAGCGACGACTTCTGTATGGGGATTCTCCGTGGGTTCAACGATGCTGATACTATTCCCGGATCTTATGTGGGTTCGACATAGAAGATGATTCAGTGGCTACAACTAATCATCTCTTCCCTTATACATGAGTAGTATACCTGTGTGAGCTGAGTCTTGTTTTTTCGTCATTATCATCAAGGTGATTGAATTTACTTATTTGAGGATTGGGTTGTGCTGGAGCTCAAGAGTTGGAGCCGGACTGTGATTGGTAATTTAGGTATATGTATGGGCATATACCTAAGTAGGATCGGTTGATACTTCGTGATTTTATCTTTCAATTGTGGATTGTCCTTAGTGGATACTGAGAGACCTTCAGGGGTCTCGGGGTACCCTATTGAGTATTGTTATACTCAGCCCTTCACGCACTTCGCCCACACCTTGTTGTGTTCTATGCAGATGACGGTCAAAAGTGATCGAGGCTGAGGGTGACAGAAAAGAGGCTATTCGGAGCTGGAATAGACGAGACGTACCTCATGTATGATTTTTTCGAGATCTGTACCTACCGTTAAGGTAGGATTTCCCTGGTGGACGATCCAGGAGATGTTATTCCCTTTTTACTTGTAGTTGTACTTATTGTACAGTTGGAATTGTATACTTACCCACTTACTTTCAGTAAACCTTTCATTTCTATATTAGAACTTGATGCTTCTACTTCTTGTGTTCATAATGTGTTTATTACTAGTTTAAAGTAAATTCTTTCCCTTTTATCAGGGATTCTCCTTTGGTGCTAGTCACCAACCCCTCACCTACGGAAGGCGGGCTTGGGGTAGTCACGGCACGGGACCCGAGGACGGGTCATGACATTAATATTCCCAATTTTCATGTTACAATTACAACTTCCAAGATACAATTCAACTTGAAAATCATTCTTAATATTTACAGATAACATATATTTCATTACCCATTTATAAGAACAATTTTTTTAATTGGTAATGTTTTTGATTTATTTTTTTTATGAAATAACTATACTAAGGTAAATTTCCATTGAAAATATTTTGGACCACTATAATCTTCACCGCTTTGAAATTTCACCTTCGTGTTTTTTTAATACTCAAGTAATGAAAGGTGAGGTTATTTGTTTTTCGTTCCTTCCACATGTTCTCATGTTCCTTTTACAAATGTTTTGTTCCCCCAAAAAACATTGACAAGGTCATCCATCTTGTAGCATAAGAATTTATTTCTGTGGTCTGAGACTTTCAAAGCCTAATCTGTAAATGATAGTTCATTCTCTAGCTCATCTAACATTATTTTATGTAGATGTAAGGGGTATGTTATATTATTCCTCACGAGATATATATGAAAGACATCATGTAATTGAGACATATTTGGTTAAAGTGGAAGTTGATATCTCATTTCTCTTATGCCAGCAAATTTCCATAGTAGTTAATGTACCTTAGGATAAGATTCCATTCCATTAAAAACATCATGACAATCATCTTCATTAATTTTCAAAGGAAAACATTATCATGAAAATCAAAATCCAAACACATTTGATGGTTGTCAGTATAAGTATTTTCCAAATACAATATTCATTTATGTATTGTTGGATTTCTTGAAATTATCGGTTATATCATGCATAATATTGAGTATATGTATCATCCATTTTCCAAGTTTATCCTGATATGTTGAATTTCAACAACATTTCTCAAAAATGGATTCATATAGATCATTCTGAGTACTCATGTTAAGAATGTGTTAGTATGGGAACTCAATCAATGGTAAATTTTGAACCCAAAATCATCTGAATTCTATTAAGATTGATCTTAGAATTTCCTACATCATCTGATTAGTATTGTAATATTGGAAATCTTTTTGGGTAAGATAGGTTGTTCGAATGTTCAATTAATTACTCAAAACATGTTAACTACATCTCTATAATATTTATGTAAAGCTTATTTAATGATCAGATATGATCAAAATATTTACCCCATAAATCACAAAAAAATATTATACATAACAAATTGGATGTTTTTCATTCATGAAATCTTCTCAAATAACAATATAGGTGAAATTTTGGGAGATTCGATCCAATAGAACCCATATTGAATTGTTTCATTTGGATGTGTTTGGAAGACCAGTTACAATGTCCATGCAGATATTCACACAATTTCTTCTAGGTATGGAAAATGTTTTCTTCACCCATTTTTAAATCTATTAATCAACTCTAACATTTTGAAACAATAAACATATTTAGATATACAATGCACTCTGCATTATCATGTTATAAAACAAAATGCTCTCTCAAAGATCATGGTACATCCTAGTACATATGAGATGAATGAAGATATATGGTATATGTGAATTATCTTATATCACATTCCTTATAAAAAGTAATTACAGAACACAATGACCAGTCCCCAACTAAATCACACCATTATCATCAATGTGGAACTCATATATCTTGCATTTTTAAAAAATATTTAACCTTATTATGTTGATCCATATCATCCCTCTATACCTCATTAATGTTTTCATATATAGATGTTTGGTATCTCATTTGAGAAATATATATTATATTCAATGTTGTTATGATTTGAAGATCCATCCTTTACATATACATGAAGATATGGTTATTCTAAGTACATAAAAAGGACAGTGTAACAATTACTTTTCTTCTAAGAGCATCTACATCATTGTTTTCCATCATTGGATGATAGTGAATAGAGGATAAGAATATGTTATTTTCTCAAACCATATAATTTTCTAAATGCTGATATCCTGTTTTAGTAATATATACTTTAGGAACAAATGATTAGTATATATGTCACACTACAAACCATAAAGGTACTACCTCTATATTTTCAGGATTAAAACCATAGCTTCTTGCTCCAGATCATGCATCAAGTAGTTCAACTAATGGATCATCAATGGTTATTAGGTTTATGATATAACCATATCATTATTCATGATTACACGACCAATTATTTAATTTTAATCATAAAATAATAACACAAATCATTTAACACTTATTGGTATTTTGAGTAAAAGTGTAGTGATTATCCTCTTATTGAGATCCATGGATTTTTATTCACATGCTTCCATCTAGACAAAATTCAAATATTTAAATGATAACATGGATAGTGGGATAGAAACTTGGGAAATATTACCCAAAAAAGGTGGATAGGACCATTCTATGCCAAAAAACTATCTATTTCCAGGACATTAGTTGGTCTGGTCCATTCCTCAATAAACATTGATATTTAGAGTACACAAAAAATCAATAATTTTTTATCACCCACCCCATGAATGATACTTTCTACATCCAAATGTCACACCTTATGAAATGTTAATTAAATATTTCATTCCATAATTATTCCATCACAATCCAGGAATGATCTCCACATTACACATTACTCTTGTAGTTGATGATAACAAATCGATAAACAATACTAATTTTTTTCATGGTACTCTCTAAAGAAAATATTAATCAAAAAAATAAATCATTTACAAGAATTATTTATGGAAAAAGTTTTCACATTGCACTCTTAGTGCCCATTCATTTTTTAGAATGAAGTCATATGAATATTATCCTTATTTATTATCAGGGGACAATAACAAAAATGAGGACCCACCATTGGGAGTTACTGAGATCCTCGTAGTTGAAAAATAATTCAGCAGTCATTTGAAAATGATAATTAACAATCATAGTGATCAAAATAGGTTGCTGCTAATTTAAAAAAGATAAAATTATCAAATAAAATAAAATTATGAAGATCACTAGAGAAACCCAAGTTCATGAATTATGGTGAATGAACCAATTATCCATATTCACATACAGACGCTTCTTTAACCCCGCCTATTTGATAGGACACATAATATGGGTAAATATTAATATATGTTTAACATTGGGAATATGGCCTATTAGGTACTCTACCTCACAACATGGAGTATGTTGATGTTACTCTATGTGAAATATGTCATATAATTACCTCACAATGAGGTTTTCCTCTAGGATGATACATTCCTTAGAAACAATCATTTGAGAAACTTATATGCATTCATAGGGAATGATCATTTAAATAATGGGTTAAAATTTAATGGATATTCATGTTCACCATTGAAATTTTATATAATCATGGGATGGTTCAGAATATGATAAGATATTACTTTTTCCATTCGTTTGAGGTGTGATCTATATAATGAGATACAATGATTCCTAGTATATAATTGAATTCACCAAGGGATGTATAATGATATTATATCAATGAATCATCACCCATATGACATACAGATAAGATTCTAACACAGGGGATTAAATGATAGTACCATTGGGTGTTTTTACAGATATCTCTAACTCAATGAATATGGTCTATGATTTAATCATTATAGAAAATATCAATGATATAAAGTAATGAAAAATACAGAAATAAAATAATACATTTTCCATTCTAGATTTTATAGGTAGTGTTCCTTGAATTAGTTCATTTTTTGGATCCTAATCATCATATGCGATTGAGTATACATTCCCTTGTTCTATTTTATTTGGTGTCTACAAACATGGATTACCCTCATTGAGTCTAGGGTTAATGGAATTGCATTCATAGTTCCCTTTCTCCTTATAGTTTATGAATTGAACCTTGGGAGGTGTGCTCAATTACTCTATCATGTTGGTTGGTTTCTTTATGTTTATAAGAAATTCATGAGCCTAGTGGCCTTCTCTACTACACATGAAACTTTTCCCTATCCCCTTGAAGAAATTCCAATTATATTTCTTCATAAATTTTAGACACATGTGAGTTGGGATTCATTTTGCACCATTAGCATTTGACCTACTAGAAAGAATATTCATTGTTTTCTTATTATCACCAAAATCATGAGAACATTCTATAAACTCTATCAAAACATTGATATTGAATCAAACAAATTATTCACAACTCCAAAATTCTTCCATATAAAACATCCATTCGATGGTGTGGTTGTAATATGCTTTTGAATCTATCCATTTTTATATCATTTGGAGAAAAATTATGATACGTAACATGAAATACTTGTGTCATTTTATCCATAATACATGTTTTATTCAACTTCCTTTTGCTTCATGTCGAAGAATTATCTCCTCATATTTCTCCATAGAGAACGAGTTAATTAATTATTGGTAATTATTATGTTAAATTCCTCTATCTCCATATCTTTCATGTCATACTTCATATTGGTCTTCATTATAGATTCCCTCCTTGAGGATCTTTTCCATCTAAATAACAAAAAACCAGAGTCATGTTATCCTTCTCAGAATAGCAGGGGACATTAATTATCGTATATATTGAATTTTCCTTTTGTAGGGCATTATGTGGATCAGAATATCCACTATAAATCATAGCTCATTCTCTTATAAATGATTCAAGGTATTGTTTCCCCTTCTTGGGATAAGGATTAAAATCTATGTGGTTCATGTTATTGGATATTTCCTAAGAAATATACATAATAATCACTATAACTTTTTAGACACCACTTCAAGTGAAATTGGGCATATCGTTTAGACAATAATCGCATTTTCCCTCACACTAGTATTTGGCCAAATTTCTCATGGTTCCCCACCATTATATAAAATAAAGAACTATTGAACAAGAATTTAAATCAATTTTTAATGAATAATTTATTATTTGACAAAATTAACACTAATGGTATATATTGAGGGATTCATATTTGAATACTTCTTCAAAAACATCATCTTATATTTATTCATATCCAGTATTATTTCACTAAAACTCTATAATACTAATTTCAAAATTATGTATACTTATCTCTACTACCAACTATTGCTTTCATACATTTTATTACATGACTTTTACATCATTTTAAAGATATAAAAAATATCTGTGAAATTAAAAAAAATTAAAAGGTATCGTGTCTTTTGAAACTTAAGAACATACATAAAATGCACAATAATTATAAATATAAAATTATTTATTAAAATATTATTTATCTCATTAGGTATCACATTATCCTTAAGTCACATAGTAAACTAAAGATATACATCATAGGAAAGGGATGAGCTAAAAATATATTTTGATCGTCAATAAGGGATATGAAACAATATAACAAGTGTAAAAATAATCGTCATTATCATTTTTGAATCCAGGTATAATACTCAATAAAATGGGGTAAATCATGTGAAATTCTGTTGGAATGAGTAAATTAATAAAAATAAAACGTCATGACATAGTGGTTAAATACCACACATAATTTATCAAAGTGATGGCATTGAGTCCATGAATAAAATTAGTTCATAATAATTACAAAAAACATGTGAATAAAGCTTGAATCAAATTCACACAAAATAAGAATTATCTCTTGGGAGAAATCTCATTTCCCAATGTGTTATATGACTAAATAATTTTTTAACTAGTGGATATATGATAACATTTACATAACCATGCATTCCATAGAGAATGTATAAAAATCACAGTCATGAAATAAACAGAAGGAAGAGAATGGTTTTCATATAGAGTTTATTATGAATAATATCATAATAATCTCTAGTATTGCAAAAAAACAATGAATAATATATTTTTTATATTAATAATCATTATTGAGCGAAGAAGAAACAACTAATGTTGAGTCAATATGTGTTTTAATAAAAGAGTTCTTTAAAAAATAATTGTATTTGTAATAAAATATTATTGGAAAATGTTTTATACCAAAAAATTGGGAAAACAAAATTGTATTTTATGGATATTAAAATAGATTACAAGTTGTATTTCAAAATGAAACAGTGATATAAAAAAAGGATTTTGGTTCAAGAACCCCCATACATTATTTCAAGATTAATTATGTACGTTAAAATAATATCCTATAAATTCATAATTTATTAAATATTAAAACAATTAAGAACCATTTCTATGTTTATTTGATTTATCATAAATTAATTATGTTCATTAATGGATATTTGGATGTGTTATAGTGTTTATTCCTATAATTTCATAAGGGTTTGTTCCCATAGTTTCATGCCCGATTTGGTAATGTATAATTATGATTGTTCATATAAAATTGGAATAATTCTATAGAATAAAAATATTATTTTATTAATTACTTTCTGAGAGATTAAATTGTATAATATATCATTTTTATGGTATGATGATGATTCTCTTGATAATATATTAATGAATTTGTTTTGGTATATTTTGGTATATTTTAAGACCTTCATGAATGAATAACATTTATAAAATATTATGTATATAATTTAGTAAAAAATAAAAAAAAATCATAATATACACATAATAATATTTTTTAACCATAATAATTGTTTTATGGCTAGACATGAAGGAGTTGATGTAAAAAAAACATTTTCCATGATGATATTGAATCAATGCATCTTTGAAGATGTTTTCATTTTTAGAATAAATAGAGGGGAGAAGAGATTTGATTATAGAAATTCCATTAACACAATAAAAATTATATACATATATTTTGTTCTGAAGTAATCCGGAATCATTTTATTAGTTTAATTATCATTTCATAAAAAATGAAAATAAAATACTGTGATTGTGTATTTCACCTCTTGAAATTCATCTCATTGAGAACCTCCATGGGGAACATAAGTCTGTAATTTTCTTTATAATATACAATGTAGGATTCCTGATACCGATTGTAGTATCAGAATATGATGTAGTTTCTCAATATACAAAAGGGGGTGAATTGTATCATTTAATAATTACATTGCATCATTTAATATTGATATAAACCTTTCTGTTGATTATCAAAATTAAACAATTTAAATTCACAAAACCTATTGGTTTTACAAACTTTATAGATTTCAGAAATATTGTTCTGGAAATGAAATTTAACAAAATATTACATGGAAAAAGATTCTACCATAAAGAGTATAGAATCATACGTAATCAAGGTACAAGTATAAGAAAATACAAGATAGTTATACATTATTTATCAATAAAAATACAGTTGAAATCAATATTGAAGAAACAAAAGTAACAAGTATGAAATATTTTAACACAAAGAGTATGGTATCCAACAACCTTGTATAAAGGTCCTGTGATTTATAATTTCATGAATTGTTATCTTACCCACACCAGGATAATCCATCGATAAGAATATCAGATTCTGTCTTGTTATCCCCTCAAGACCTTGAACTTCAAGGTAGTTGACACCTCAGTCATCATTATAAAGGAAATCCTTGAACTTTAATGTAGTCAGCACCTCTTTCTTTATATCCCTGGAAGCACTCTAATGTACTCAACAACATTCACAGTCACATGAATAATGTTGAACAAGATGTTCAATATGCACAAATCATGAGAGTATCTCTCTCTAGAAATTAATTCAATAACTTGTAATATTTAGAGTTGTAGATCAGTCACATATTATTGTTAAAAGTTGTGAGCTTGTTTAAATGATCAAATATTTATACGAACATCTCTAAGGGTCATCTTCCTCCCCAAACAGTTATATTCTTTCTTGAATATTAGTGGGACCTATATACATGTCACTCCAAAAACGCTTAGTTTGAAACAGAATACATGACATAATTTCATAACTATAACAAAGGTAAGAAAAATATGGTTGCACGACCTAATCTAATTTTCTAGAGTCTTTGGAAAATAACATTAGAGTTTAAGAACATTCAGATTCTATAATGTAAGAATATTCAGATTCTGTTTTTCAAGGAATTTAGAATCAGAATTCTATAGATTTTGGAGTCTGAATTCTAAGGAATTCAGAACATGAATTCTAAGGAATTCAGAAACTGAATTCTATGGAATTTGGAAATTGAATTCTAAGGAATTTAGAGTCTGAATTATAAGGAATTAGAAACATAAATTCTATTGAATTATGTACCTGATTTCTATGGAATTCATAACAAGAATTATAAGGAATTGAGAACCTGAATTCTAATGAATTCGGGGTCTGAATTTTACAAAATTTGGAACCTGAAATCTAAGGAATTTGAAGTATGAATTTTATAGAATTTGGAACCAGAATTCAACGGAATTCGAAAATTGATTTACAGAAAATTCAGAATCTGAATTTTAGAGTATTAAGAATATGAATTTCACTGAATTCAGACTCTGAATTTTAGAGAATTTGGAGTATGAATTTTTGAAAATTTATGGTCTGAATTTCAGATAATTCAGAGTCTGAATTTAAGATAATTTGGATTCTAAATTTCCTAGAATTCAATGTCTGAATTTCAATGAATTCAGATCCATAATTTAGATCCTGAAAACAGAATACTCTATATTGAAGTATTTATATAATTTTGATGATTTTAAATGAGAAAATAAATTTTACACTTAGGAAAATAAACTAGGTTTAGAGAAACTAAAACATGAACAATGAAAACATGGTAAGGATAAATTATCCTTGGGGATGGAAATTTTTCCTTATTAAGGAAAATAATATTTTCCTTAACACAGAGTGTCTGGGATTTTCAAAACATAAAATAATGGAACATTCAATAAGGAAACCTTATTGATTAATCAATCTCACCGTTTTTTTAAATCACAAACATCCTTATTAAAAAGAATATAAAGACATTGAAATATTATTAACAAAGGAATAAAAACATATATAACATTACTTATGGATAAAAGTGAATACGACTAACTCCCCATTATATTTTGAAAACCATAAGGATCGTATTTTGAATTTTCTGAATGATATTTTTTATTTTCTTGCATATTAAAATCATCATGATAAAAACTCCCCATAGATGAACTACCCGTTACTTAAGGATATTTCTTCTTTACTAAGTGTTCTTTTTTTTTCGTTCATTTCTCCCCCTTTGTGATTTTCAAAAAGGAATAATGGGAATGGGAAGAAAAATATGGTACATGATATAATAGTACTAAATAACCATAAATATTAAGTGCAACAAGAATTTCATTAATATTTTCAGAATTTTTACAATCTAGGAAACACAAAAAAAGATAATATTTTGAAAATACTATTATTCTTTTTCCATTATCATCAGCTTATTTTAAATAGTTTTTTGCTTCTTGAGTTCTTTGTGATATTATTCTATATGTTTGATAAGCTGATCCTGGTAATCAATTTTTCTCTAGAAGGATTTTATCTTTTCTTCCTGAGCTTTAAGATTCTCTGCCCGGGGATTCAAGACTTCTTCCCTCTTAAAAAGCTTCTCTTCTATCTCAATTATGTGATCCCTTTATATCTTCCAATTCATGGACATATAATTTAGCTTCCCATTCATATCCTTAATTTCATTCTTCTAAATATTTTGGTAATGAAATAACTTTTCCTCATAACTATTATTGAGATCCATTATCATTACATCTTAGGTGTCAAAAGCATCCTTGAAAATATCTTGAAAATAATCAATGATTTTCATCTCTTCTATTGTCTTCCATGAACAACTTGTCTTATTCTTGCAAGCTCTTTTTTGTGCCTCATAGCTAATTAGAGAAGTTTTAAAATCTATCTCGAGACTATTACATTTATACATCACCAAGGAAACAGAATCCAATTTTTTATTTAATGAATGCTGAAGCATATAGCATCAAGTGTCTATAGTAAGAAATTAGGGAATAGTTCCAAAAATAATTTTCAGACACTGAACAACAACGTCATGTCAAAATGATGATGATTCTGAATCAATGACTTTGGTTGGTAAGGATTCTTTTTCAATTTAAATTGCATTTCTCTTCGATTAATCAACATCTTATTTCTTATTTAACACAATTTTTCTAGGTGTTTCCACGACCACTCGTTTTCCATTATAATTATTATGAATGATTTCTTCGTGATTAGTAGATTCATGATCGCTATCAGATAGGTGAAAAAAAATTTCTTCATTAATGTCTTTCTTCTCAACTACTTCTTCAATATCCTTATGGTGAATGAAATCATGATTACTACTTTCATTTTAAGAAAACTTATTCACAATTTCCTCACCCTTGTCATCTTTTCTTGGTGTATAATGTTTTGAAGATTGTGATTTAAGTGTTTGGATTGATAATATTTCAAAAGGACTTTATGTATCAGGTAAATCCTCTACATTAATTATCATGTCCTTTGTATAACCACTACATTTTTCTTCTTCTTCTTCCACTTTTTTATATTGCACTATTTTTTCATCTTGATGTAGTTCCAGAATCACTAACTTCTTTCCTGGAGTCTCTGTTAATGGTTCTACAAAAATGATTCTAGTACCGGAATTTGTTCCGAGTTTTTTCAGTAGCCTTGATAAGATATTAAATGAATATGGCTCCTGAAAATTTCATCCTTCGCTTCTTTTCTTTTTCTTCTATTTCAAGCTATTCAGTAGACATTATCTTCAAGGATATTTCCTTATAAGGATCCAATCCAAAACTAGGCTCCCCTTCATTTATGTTCTTTTAGTCCTCTCCCCATTTAGCCACAATTTCATCAGGATGCGTCTTTTGATTTTTAGTTTTTGGGGGTATGGATTACGTTTCCTTCTCTACTGGTGTTTTTTCCTTTTTCCTTCTGATTCATTCACCTTCCACTTCCTTCAACCCTTTTTATAGTATTCATCCCCCACCTCTTTATTTGAATGAGCTTTAACTTATGCTTCCCAAAAATCATGAAATTATTCGGATTGACTATTAAATCCAATATTCATCCTCCTTAGAGTATCATTACTCAAAAGCATCACCTTACAATTTCTCGTCTTAGAACTACATGGAATATTGAATGACTGAAGACACAGAAAAATGATATTTGAAGGAATGGATGGATACATGATAATATGAGGCAACCGATTTCAATTATTTATATTCTTAATCTTAACCAAGATATTATTAACCAAGTTTATCTTTCTTAGGTTCACCCAGAAATCCAGAATATAAAAATCACTTTTCTTTAGGGTATCCTTGTCCCCTTTTCTCGGAATGAGAAAAACATTAACACATAGTTGAAGAATCCAGTGAATTGTAGAGAGATGAATAATTTTCAGAGTCTTCACATCCTTCATGCCAAGAGAGTCTATAGCCTTTTCCTTGTCAAAATATACTATTACATTAGGAATCTTTTTGGAGAAAAACACAGCTTCTCCCTCACAAGGAATTCCAATCAGATTAGCTGCCATGTTATAAGAAAGAGAGTATGATTTTCCATAATCTTCAAAGAATATTTATCTCTCCCTCCTTCATTAAAAAATATAACATTATCATATAATTCAACCCATGATTCTGGATACACTTGATCTTTTGATCATGGTTTTGATATACATACACTCTCCAAACTATTCATCTTGATATTCCTAGGGACAATGAAATCATACATGTCATAAAACATCAGATAGAATAACCTTTCTCAGTATATCTACCACTCTGAAATTTCCATAATTGTTGACATTTCATTATAAGAAGAGGCTTGAGAAGACATTAAGAAGTGTGGATACTTTAATGATCTGGAATGGCTTTAAAAAACATAAGAAAATCTTCACCACACGAAGGCTTGGAGGTCTATGTGGGATAAGCATTGGGTGTCCATTATATAGGCAATTTAAGTGATGGTTCAACATTCTAGATTTATTTAATTCTTGAAAACTACTTGAGAAGATCTAACAGTTGAGATGATAGAATAAGAGTAATTTTAATAGGTTCTAATCATTTGAGGTTTTTAAAAAAACATTCAGATTGAATGAAAAGTGAATCTGAAGAGTTTTTAAAAAATGTAAATACAAATAAAGAAAAAGATTATTACTAAGTCTTATGAAGATAAATATACATTTCAGATTTCCAGGATGATTATTTGAAATGAGGAAAATTTTTATTGAAGAACATTAGATTCTGAATATTTTGATTATGAATTATTTTTGGTTACGATAATTTTGTCTATGAAAATTTTAGCTATGAAAATTTTGACTATGAAAATTTTAACTACCAATAATTTTAGTATGATAATTTTGACTACTATATTTTTCGATTACAAAATATATTAGATTAAAATAATTTAATTATGGAAAAATAATTTTGACTACTGAAACATTTAACTACTAGAAAAATTTAACTAACAAGAAAATGTCCCCCCCCCCAATGAAAAGGAGTTTGTTACAGTAAAGATATAGGTTTCAACAAGAAGTTAAAAATGAAGATTTCCTTATGGTCATAATTTCAAACATATGTTTTATGTATTCAAATCTATAGAATGGTAATGATTTTGAAAAAATATCATCAAGACGATCTTATTCTCTGATAAATTGAAAAATGATATCTTCTATTTTTGTGAGATTCCTAAGAAAGTGATGCCTAATATCTATGTGTTTTGCACGAGAGTGAGGTGTAGAGTTTTTATATAAATAAATTTGACTAGTATTATGACACAAATTCTGGTTATTGGTAAAACTCATACCATAGTCTGTGAGTGTGTGTTGCATCAACAATACATGAGCACCACAACATCTAGCTGCTACATATTCAACGTCAGTAGTGGAAAGTGCAACTGGGTGTTTCTTTTTACATGACCAAGAAACTAATGAATCTCTTATCTAATGACATGTTCTGGATGTACGTTTCCTATCCATTCTATAACCTCTAAAGTTAGTAGCTGATACACTTTTTAAAACAAAAACATTTCTTGATATATAAAAGAATCCAAAATCCATGATTCCCTTTAAGTAGGGAAAAATCCATTTCACTACCTTTAAATGATATTCTTTATGATTGGATTGATATACTGCACATAAGAAAACTAAAAACAATAAGTCTGTGTGACTAGTTGTCAATTAAAGTAGACTTCCTATCATACTTCTAAAGGATGTTTGTTATACTGTATTCCCATCTTCATCAAGATCTTGTGAATTTGGGCAACTAATGGGAGTACATATACGCTTAGTGTTGTCATATCCATACTTTTTAAGTAGATATTTAATATACTTATGTTGAGATAAATATATTCCTTCTGGTTTTGGTGATCTTTGAATTCCAAAGAAAAATGTTAACTCACCCATCATACTCATTTCAAACTCAAATTTTGGTAGATCCACAAAGATGTCAGTTAAATATTTCCGAGTACAACCAAATATAATGTCATCAACATAAATTTGAACAATCAAATCATTTTTCATATTTTTCTTCATAAAATTGTTTGGATCATCATTTCCCTAAACCTAATTGTTTTTAAGCCAAAACCCTCGAAGTCAATCATACCTGGCTCTAGGAGATTGTTTAAGTGCATACAATGCATTGGTAAGTCTGAAAACATGTTCAGGATGTTTTTGATGTTAAAAAAAATAGAGGTTGTTCAAAAAAACTTCCTCTTGAAAAAAACCATTAAGTAAAGCACATTTAACAAACATTTAAAAAAATTTGAAGTTAAATAATTTTGCAAAGTCAATTAGAATACGAATTTATTCATGTATGGTTATTGGAGCATAGGTTTCTTCATGGTCTATTCCTTCTAGTTGATTATATGCTTTATCTACTAATATAGCATTATTTTCTAATATGATTCCATTTTCGTCACACTTGTTTCTAAAGACCCATTTTACTCCAATAAAAGAATTTTCCTTAGTTCTTTCAACAAAGGTCCAAACATTATTCCTTTCGAATTCATTTACCTCATCCTTCATAGATTTTATCCAATCATCATCACCTAAAGCTTCATCAGTTCTCTTTGGTTATAATTGGGAATGAAATGCTAGATGTTCTATTTCATTTCATAAGGAACATGTAGTCTTTATAGGTTGATTTACATCATCAATGATAATATCACTTGGATTATTCTTAAGAAACAATGGATTTGGGTTTTGTAAAACCTGTTTATCAACTTATGGTAGGAAATATTCTGGGGTAAATGCTTTATAAACATTTTATTGAACATTTTCCTTGTCAGAAGGTTCTTCAATCAACGATTGATTATCAGTTTTTAAAAACACATCCGAAGATAAGGGTTGAGGATGTTTAAACACAAAGGGATTGGTTTCATAAGGTTTATCACGTACTATTTCTTCAACCGTACATGTATTTTTATTAAAAACTCTATCATCCTTAGAGGTTGTAGAGTAGCCTAAGAAATTTCTTCATCAGATTTTGGGGTGAATTTTGGTAAATTATCTTTGGTATTCAGAATGAATACATTACAACCAAAAACCTTGAAGTAGGAAAGTCTTGGTTTTCTACCATTCCATAACTCATAATAGTTTTTATTAATAAAAGGTCTAATCAAAACTCGATTTATTGTATAACAAGTAGTATTTATAGATTCAGCCAAAAAATGTTTGGATAATGAATATTCACTCAACATGGTTCTGGTTATCTCTTGATGTATTTAGTTTCATCTTTCAACAACCCCATTTTTTGAGGAGTTCTTTGTGCTGGGATGTTATGAGTAATTCATTTTCAACAAAAAAAAGCTTCAAAATTAAAATTTTTAAATTCTATTCCATGATCACTTTGAATAGTTTTCAATGGATTGTTTTTCTCATTTTGAAGTTAGGCTCTAAGAAATTAAAAATAATAAAATCCTTCAAATTTCATTGATTGAAAATACACCCATGTGAATCTAGTATTATCACCTACTAGAAGAAATACATCATATCTGCCTCCAATTCTTCCAGTTTGTGTTGGAAAAAAAGATACATATGAACAAACTATATTTCATCAGTAGTTAAGACTTCACTAATTGATTTAATAATCGATTTATGTTTCATACCATATTGACAAGGATCAAAAACTTTTGAAGAATCAAATTTATAATTCGGTAGATCCTTAACTAGTATTTTTTATAGATTTTTCCTAGGTTCCTAAGATTACAATGTCCTAAACCATTATGCCATGACCATGAATTAACTTCCATTACACTAAGGCAAGGTAGATATAGGCTCTTAAGGTCTTTTATGTATAGTGTGTAAACATTCTCATGACAATTGGAAAAAATAATAAACTCTTTCATGGAATTGTGAATTAAACACTTATCATTCCTAAAATTCACAAGGTAAACTTCCTCACATAATTAACCAATGCTAATGGGATTATGCTGAAGACCCTTGAAATATAATACATTTGAAATCAAATTTTTCCAGGAAGAAAAACCTTACCTATACCAATAATTTCTCCCAGGGAATTTTCTCTGAATCTTACTTTTCCTCACTTAGTATTATAATGTTTTCAAAGAATATTTTGTTACCAATCATATACCGAGAACATCTATTATCCATGTAACATGTATTTCTATTTGTACTATCCTTACATTCCTAAAAATTAAAGATTTAGACTTTGGGAACCCAATCATTCTTGGATATAGAAACATCAAAAAGAAAAATTTTAGGAATCTACATTTTCTTTGAAAAATAATCTTTTTGAAAATATAAAGAGTGAGTTTTGTTAAGGGAACAACTTTTCTGACCAATTCCCACCACCCTAAAACTTGTTGTAGAATGGAGCACTTTGAGGGAAAAAATAATTGTTACTGAAAACTAGTTTTGAACTAGAATATCCAAATCCCATAATATTCTTTAGAGGTCAAATTTGGGAATACATCTTATCAAAATTTTCTTTCCCAGGGTAAAATTTTACAAACACTTCCTCAAGGAAAATATTTCCGACTTTAGTCTAATAACTATGTTCTTATTCACAAAACATTAGTTTTAGCACTAGAGTTAGGCTATAAAACATTTTTCGTAGAAATTACTTTTTCTATATCCTTATAAAGTTTATCCTTCTCAGAATTAACTTCCTAAAAAAATTTTGAAACATTTTCAAAATCATAATTTTTCATATTGAGACCTTTAATATAATCTGATATTTTATTAGTAAGAATAGTAATTCTAGAATTTTCCTTATCCTAATTTTTCTTAACTATAGAATTTTCATTCTCATAGAGCATATCAAACCTTTAAAATTATTCATAAGTATGTAATGTATTATCTTCATCAGAAGAAGATTCTTTATCCGAATATTCATAGTATTAACTATCACTATAATTAGCATTCAAGGATACATTGTTTATAGATTCAGTATTGTCTACCATGGCCATTAAACATTGATTTTCTATTTATAACATAGAAAGTAAACCATGATTCTTGTAATCAGAAGATTCATACACTGAGGATTCATTAGAAGTGTCACCACAACAGGCACTCCAGGTGTCATTGGCTTTCAAAACATTATTATCCTTAGCCTAGTAGTATTTCATTATATTCTTCTCATAATGATTTTTGTTTATATTTTTCTCTTATTCATAGGACAATCTGGACTTATATGCCTTGATCTTTTTCATTTATAACAAGTGACATCAGAGTATTTCTTATATGTTATTTCATTCTTTTTGTATCGAGATTGAAAGTTCTTCTATCCAAAAATCTTGTTCATCCTATGAGAAAGGTTGTCTAACTCTTTTTTAATGATTCTCTTCCACTATATGGGGATTGAATAAAAACATTCTTTGATTTGTATATTGTAACATTCTCAGGAGTCTTGGCTTTCTTATAATTTGATGTTGTTGTAAAAGAAACATTTCTATTTCCATTCATATTCTTATTTTTTTAGCATCTCTTGTCATTCTAGATTCATGTTGAAGAAGATTTCCAAAAAGATCATCAGGAGTAATCTGTGAGACTTTCCTATTCCCTTTTATAGATTTTCTCTTAGATTCCCACTCATTAGGCATGATATCAATAATTTAGTCTATAAGAGATTCATTATCCAAACCATTCTCACCCATATATTGTAAACTATTAACAATAGTCATGAATTTTTTTGTACCTTACATATGGGTTCTCCATAAGGAATGTTGAAACTATGATATTTAACTTTTATCATAGCTCTTCTGGTTTCAATAACTTTTGAAGTATCAATGTGAGTTACATCAAGAATCTTCCAAATACTATTTGTAGCATCATAACATAAAATCTGGCTATATATATTTCTAGTCATGGAACAAGGAAATGTATTCCATACTTTAATGTTCAGCTGGTATTCCACCTTTTCTGTATTAATAAATGTTCTATGTTCTTTATCATGAATCTTATATTCACTAGTACACATATTGTAGTTTTCAACACCTTTTTTTATCATAAAGGTCTTAATTGGATCTCTCCAATACTCATAATCATTCAAATAAAATATTGGTGGTCTTGTAGGATTAAGATTTTTCTATTGAACCAACATTCATTCCTGCCTTCTAAAAGAAAATATCTTTCCACAAAAATATGTGATTAATAAAAATTTGTAAACAAGGATTAAAATCCTAAGCATGGAAAATATAGAACAATGAAGACATGAGAATGAAAACAAATATGTGAATATCATAATTTCATATACCTCCTCTGATACCATTTTTTGGATCACTGATACAGATTTTAGTATCGAAATTTGATATAGATTCTCAATATAAAACATGGTGGTGAATTGTATCATTAAAAAATTCCGTTGAATCATTTAATATTAATATAAACTATTCTATTGATTAAAAAAGTTAAACAAGATAAATTCACAAACATCATGGTTCTACCAACATTCTAGATTTCAGAAATATTATTATGGAAATATAATATAACAATTGTTTACAAGGAAAAAGATTCTACCTTAAAGCGTATAAAATATTACTTAATCAGGGTAAAAGTATAAGAAAGTACAAGATAGTTATACTTTAATTATTTATCAAAATACAGTGGAAAAAAAACATGAAACAACCTCAGTAACATGTATGAAATATTTTAACACAAAGAGTAGGGTATCCAACAACCTTGGATAAAGGACCCTTGATTTATACACTAATGAGATTTTATATTACACACACCAGGGTAAGCAATAGAGAAGAATATTGGAGTCTGTCTTGATATCCCCACAAGACCTCAAATATCAAGTTAGTTGACATCTCAGTCTTCATTTTTAAGGAAGTACTTGAACATTAATGTTGTCTGCACCATTGTATTCCTATCCCTGGAAGCCCGCTAATGTACTCAGCAACATTCGGTGTCACACAAAGAAAACGGATGAAGATGTTCTATTTTCACAAAGCATGAGATTCTCTCTCTCTAGAAATCAATTCCATAGCATGAAATATTAAGAGTTGTAGATTAGTCACCTGTCATTGTTAAAGGTTGTGAGCTCGTTCGAATGATCACATATTTATTGGCACATCTCCAATGGTCATCTTCCTCATCAAATGGTCATATTTTACCTTGAATGTCGGAGGTACCTATATACGTATTACTCCAACAATTGTTAGTTTGAAATAGAATACATGACATAGTTTCATAACTATAACAAAGGTATGAAAAATATGGTTGCTCAACCAAATCTAATTTTTTGGATTCTATGGAAAATATCGTTTAGACCCTAAGAACATTCAAATTCTATAATGTAGGAATATATACAATCTTTTTTTCAAGGAATTCAGAATCAGAATTATATAGAATTTGGAGTTTAAATTCTAAGGAATTCAGACCCTGAATTCTATGTATTTTAGAAACTGATTTCTAATGAATTTGGAACCTGAATTCTATGTAACTCAGAGTCTTAATTATAAGGAATTTGAAACCTGAATTCTATGGAATTCGGTACCTAATTTATGTCAAATTCAGAACCTGAATTCTAAGAAATTCGGAACATGAATTCTAAGGAATTAAGAGTATGAATTCTATATAATTTGGAAGCATGATTCAATGGAATTTGAATACTGAATTCCAGAAAATTCAGAAACCAAATTTTATAGAATTAAAAATCATAATTTAACTGAATTCAGAATCTAAATTTTATAGAATTTAGAGTCTGAATTTTAGAAAATTTATAGACTAAATTTCAGAGAATTCGGAGTCATAATTTAATAGAATTCTTAGATTGATTTTCATAGAATTAAAAGTATGAATTTCAAAGAATTCGGATCCTTAATTCAGATCCTGAAAACATAATACTCTATAACTATGTATTTAAAGAATTTTTAGGATTTTAAATGTGAATGTAAACTTTACACATAGGAATAAAAAAACTATGTTTAGAGAAACTAAGACATGAAAAATAAAAACATGGTAAGGATTAATTATCCATTAGGATGGAAATTTTTCCTTATTTTGAAAAATAATATTTTCCTTAAAATAGATTGTTTGGGATTTTCAAAACATAATGGAATGAAAAATTCATAAGGAAACCTTATTGATTCAACAATATCCTCCTTTTTGTAAAGCACAAAAATCCTTATTAAAAAGAATATAAAGACTTTAAAACACTATGAACATTGAAATGAAAACATATATCCATTTACTTATAGATCAAAGTGAATACAACAAACTCCCCCTTATAATTTGAAAACCATAAGAATCGTATTTTGAACTTAATTAATGATATTTTTTATTTTCGTACATATGAAAATCCTCATGATGACAACTCCCCTTAGATGAACTTCCCCTTACTTACTGAAATTTCTTTATTACTAAGTGTTATTTTTTGTCATTCCTTTCTCCCCTGTTGTGATTTCAAAAATGAATAAAGGGAATGGGAAAGAAAATATGGGACCTGATATATTAGTACTAAACAACCAAAAATATTAAGTTCAACAAGAATTTCATTAATATTGAGAGAATTTTTACAATCAAGGAACCATAACAAAAGATCATATTTTGAAAATAATATTCTTCCTTCTCCTTCAGCATCAGCTTCTTTACAATGGTTTTAGCATCTTGAGTTCTTATGGATCTTCTTCAATATGATTCAAAAGCTGATCCTAATCTTCAATTTCCCTCTCTAAGTCTTTTATCATTTCTTCCTATGCCTTAAGATTCTCTACCCAGGCTTTGATGACATCTTCCTACTTAATAATATTCTCTTCTATCTCAATTTTGTGATCCCTTTCTCTCATCCAATTCATGTCCATATAATTTAGCTACCCTTTTAGATCCTTAATTTCATTCTTCCAGAAATTCTAGTCAAGACATAACTTTTCCTCAAAACTATTAGTGATATCAATTATCATTAAATCTTAGGTGTCAAAATCATCCATGAAAATATCTTGAAAATCATCAATGATTCTCATCTCTTCTACTGTATTCCTTGAAAAACGTTTCATATTCATGCATGATCATTTATGTGCCTCATAGCTAATGAGAAAATATTTAAAATTTTCCTCGATACTATCCCATTTATACATCACCAAGGAAAAAGAATCCAATTTTGAATGTGACGAATGCTGAAGAATCTGGAATCTAGAGTCTATAGTAATAAATTAGGGGATAGTTCCAACAAGATTTTTCAAAGACTGAAAAACAAGGTCATTTTTGAGTGATAATGATTTTGAATCAAAGAATTTGGTTTGTGTGGATTCTTTTTCTATTTAAACTTCCTTCCCCTTCAATTAATCACCAATTTCAATCTTCTTTAACATAGTTTTGGTAGGTGTATCCACAACCACTTGTTTTCCTTTATCATTCTTATGAAGGATTTCTTCTTGATTAGTAGATTCATGTTCTCTATTAGATAGATGAACAATTTTATCTTGATTTTCTTATTTCTTCTCAACTCCTTCCTCAACATCCTCAAGTTGAATGAAATCATGATTCCTACTTTCATTTTTAGAAAACATATTCACTACTTCCTCACCCTTCTCATCTTTTCTTGGTGTATAATGTTTTGAAGACTCTGCTTTAGATGTTCGGATTGATAATTTTTAAAAGGACTTTCTGTATCATGGAAATCCTCTACAATCCTTATCAAGTCCTCTGTATCACCACTACCTTTTTCTTCTTCTTCTTCCACTTCTTCCTCTTGCAGTATTTTTTCATCTTGATGTTGTTCCAGAATCACTAAATTCTTTCTCGTAGTCTCTGTTAATGGTTCTACTAAAAAATATTCTAGTATGAAAATTTTTTTAGAGGTTTTTTCATTAGACTTGATAAGATATTAAATGACTACTGCTTTTGAAAATTTGTCCCTTTTTTCCTTTTATTTTTCTTCTATTTCAAGCACTTTAGAAGACTTTATATTCAAGTTTTTTTCCTTAGTAGGATCCAAACCAAACTAGGCTCCCCTTTCATATTTTTCTTATTTTCCTCTCTCCACTTATCTATAACTTCACCAGGATACGTCTTTTGATTCTTAGGTTTTGGGGGTGCGGATTGAGTTTCCTTCTCCACAGGTGTTTTTTCTTTTTTCTTTCTGATTCATTCACCTTCCTCTTCCTTCCACCCATTTTATAGGTTTCATCCACCACCTCTTTCTTTAAAAGAGCTTCAACTTATTCTTCTGAGAAATCATGAAATTATTTGGATTGACTATTAAATCCAATCTTCATCATCCTTAGAGTATCATCACTCAAAAGCATCACCTTACAATTTCTCTGCTTAGAACTGCAAGGAATCTTGAATGACGGAAGACATGAAAAAATGATCTTTAAAAGAATGGATGTATACATGATAATATGAGACTTCATATTTCCATTATTAATATTCTCAATCGTAACCAAGACATGCTTAGCCATTTTTATCTTTCATAGGTTCACCCATAAATCCAGAATATAAATATCACTTTTGTTTAGGGTATCCTTGTCCCCTTTTCTCGGAATGAGAAAACCTTAAACCCATAGCTAAAGAATCCCAAGAATTATAGAGAGATTAAAAAGTTTCAGAGTCTTCATTTCCTTCAAGCCAAGACAGTCTATATCCTTTTCCTTGTCCAAATATACTATTACATTAGGAATATTTGGGGAGAAAATCTAAGCTTCTCCCTTATAATGACTTCTTGTTAGATTTTCTGCCAGGTCATAAGAAAGAGAGTATGTTTTTCCATTGCTCATCATAGAAAATTTATCTCTTCCACATTCATTGAAAAAATAACACTCTCATAGAATTCAACCGGTGATTCCAGATACACTGGATCTTGTAATCATGGTTTTTATATACATACACTCTCCACACAATTTTTATTGATATTATTAGAGGCAATGGAATCATACCTGACATAATTATTAGGATCGACTAACCTTTCTCAGTAGATATTCTACACCAAAAATTTTTTAAGGGTTAAAATTTCATTATAAAAAGAGGCTTCAACAGACATTTAGAAGTATAGAAACATTAATGATCTGGAATGGGTTTAAAAATATGTGGAAATCATCGACACATGAACACTTGGAGGTCTATGTGAGATAAGTCTTGGGTGTCCATTATATAGGCAATTGAAGTGATGGTTCAACATCTTGGACTGATCGAACGGTTGAAAACTTCTTGGGAAGATCAAACAATTGAGATGATACAAGAAGAAGAATTTTAATAGGTTCTGATTATTTGAGGTTTTAAGAAAACATTCAAATTGAAGGAAAAGTGAATCTGAAGAGTTTAAAAACAAATATAAATACCAAAAAAGAAAAAATGATTACTAATTCATACGAGGAGATATAAACCTTTTGGATTGCCAGGAAGATTATTTGAAATGAGGAAAATTTTTCTTAAATAACATTAGATTCTAAACATTTTGATTACGAAGTCATTTAGGGTACGATAATATTGACAATGAAAATTTTAACTACAAAAATTTTGATTGCAAATATTATTACAATGATAATTTTGACTACTAAATTTTTAGATTACGAAATATATTAAATTACAAAAATTTGATTATGAAAATTTGATTTCAGAAAAATAATTTTGAATACTTAAAAATTAATCTACTAAAAAATTTTAACTAACAAGAAAATGTTCTACCTCTATGAAAAGGAGTTTTTTTCAACAAAGAGATAGTTTTAGACAAGGAGTTTAAAATGAAGATTTCCTTACGGTCATAATTTCAAACTTCTGTTTTATGTATTCAAATCTATCGTATGAAAATGATTTTTTAAAAATATCAGCAAGCTGATCTTGTGTTCTGATAAATTGAAAAATGATATCTTCTTTTTGTGTGTGATCCCTAAGAAAGTGATTCCTAATATCTATGTGTTTTTCAAGAGAGTGATTTGTAGGGTTTTTATGTAACAAAATTTCACTAGTATTATCACACAAAATTTGTGTATTGGTAAAACTCATACCATAGTCTGTGAGTGTGTGTAGCATCAACAATACTTGAGCACAACAACTTCCAGCTGCTACATATTAACTTCATGGGTAGAAAGTGCAACGGAGTGTATCTTTTTTCATGACCAAGAAACTAATTAATCACCTATCAAATGAAATTTTATAGATGTACTTTTCCTATCCATTCTACACCCACTAAATTCAACATCTAAAACGCTTTTTAAGACAAAATCATTTACAGATATATAAAAGAGTCTTAAATCCATGGTTCCCTTTAAGTAGAGAAAAATCCATTTCACTATCTTTAAATAGGATTCTGTAGAATTGTGTTGATATATTTAAATTAAGAATAATGAAAACATTAATTCTTGGAGACTAACTATCAAGAAGTGTAAACTTCCTATCATACCTCTAAAGGATGTTTTATCTACTGGTTTCTCATCTTCATCAGGATCAAGTGAATTTGGGGTACTAATGGGAGTACTTATACTCTTAGTGCGGTCAGATCCATACCTTTTAAGTAGATATTTAATATACTTATGTTGAGAAACATATATTACTTCTGGTTTTGAAAAAATTTGAATTCCAAATAAAAATGTTAACTCACCCATCATACTCCTTTAAAACTCAAATTTTATTAGATCCACAAATAAATCAGTTAATGATTGCCTGTTTGAACCAAATATAATTTCATCAACATAAATCTGAACAAATAAAAACATTTTCCATATCATTCCTTATAAAAATGGTTGTATTATCATTTCAATTAACAAAAATGTTTTTAAGAAAATACCAAGTAAGTCAATCATACCTGGCTCTAGGAGCTTGTTTAAGTCTATACAATGCAATGTTACGTTTGAAAACATGTTCAGGATGTTTTTTATCTTCAAAAATAATAAGTTGTTCAACAAACACTTCCTCTTGAAAAAAAATTATGGAAAGAACATTTAACATCCATTTAAATAATATTGAAGTTAAATAATTTTTCAAAGGCAAGTAGAATACAAATAGATTCATGTCTGGCTACTGGGGTAGAGGTTTTTTCATTGTATATTCCTTCTTGTTGATTATAGGCTTTCACTAATAATATAGAATTATTTTCTAATATGATTCCATTTTCATCACACATGTTTCTAAAGACCCATTTTACTACAATAACAGTTGTTTCCTTAGGTATTTAATCAAAGGTCTAAACATTATTCCTTTGGAATTCATTTATCCCATCTTGCATAGATTTTATCCAATCAGCATCACCTAACACTTCATTAGTGCTTTTTGGTTCTAACTGGGAATGAAATACTACATGTTCTATTTGATTTCGTAAGGAAATTCTAGTCCTTATAGGTTGTTTTACATCACCAATGATAATATCACTGGGATGATTCATAATAAACAACTGATTTGGGTTTTGTAAAACATGTTAATCAACATATGGTAGGAAATATTCTGGCGTAAATGCTTTAGAAACATTTTCTTCAACACTTTCCTTGTCAGAAGGATCTTCTATCATGGTTTACTAATAATTTTTTGAAGAAACATCTAAAGATATAGGTTTAGGTAGTTTAAAACCATAGGTATTGGTTTCATAAAATTTATCATGTACTCTTTCTTCAACAGTACATGAATTTTTATTAAAAAATCTATAAGCCTTAGAGGTTGTTGATTATCCTAAGAAAATTCCATCATCAGATTTTGGGGTGAATTTGTGTATATAAGATTTGGAATTCATAATGAATACTTGAGAACCAAAAACCTTGAAGTAGGAAAGTCTAGGTTTTCTACCATTCCATAACTCATAAGGAGTTTTATTAAGAAAAGGTCAAATCAAAACACAAATTATACTATATCAAGTAGTACTTATAGATTCAGCCCAAAAATGTTTGGATAAATAATATTCACTAAACATAGTTCTTGTTATATCTTGAGGAATTCAGTTTCTTATTTCAATAACTCCATTTTTTTGAGGAGTTATTGGTTCTGAGAAGTTATGAGTAATTCCTTTTCAACTAAAAAAAGTTTCAAAATTAAAAATTTTAAATTCTCCTCCATGATCACTATGAATAGTTTTTAATGGAAGGTTTTTCTCATTTTTATCATAGGCTCTAAAACATTAGAAATAAGAAAAATCTTCAAATTTATTTGATAGAAAATAGGCCCATGTGAAGCTAGTGTAATCATCAACTAGAAAAAATACACAATATTTGCCTCCAATGCGTCCAGTTTGTGTTGGACCAAAAGAATACATTTTCACTAACTATATTTCATTAGTAGTTAAGACATCATCGATTGATTTAATTATTGATTTATGTTTTTTACCATATTGACAAGGATCGCAATCTTTTGAAAAATAAAGTCTAAGCTAGGGTATATACTTAACTAGTCTTTTTTAGAGAGTTTTTTGAGGTTCCTAAGATTACAATTCCATAAACTTTAATGCCATGATCATGAATTATCTTCCATTACACTAATGCAAGGTAGATCGTGTCTCCTAATGCATTCTAAGTTTAGTATGTAAACATTCTCATGCCTGTTAGAAAAAGGAATTAACTCTTTCTTGAAATTATGTATTAAACACTTGTCATTTCTAAAATTCACAAGGTAATCTTAATCACATAATTGACCTATTCTAATGATATTGTACTTAAGACACTTTAAAAACAAGACATTTGAAATCAAATTTTTCCATAAAGAAAAATTTTACCTATAACCATAATTTCTCCTGGAGCATTTTCTCTGAAAGTTACTATTCATCCCTTATTATTATAATGTTTTCGAAGAATTTTTTGTTACCATTCATATGCCGATAACATCCATTATACATGTACCATGTATTGTTGTTTGTACTAAAATTAATTTCCTAAGAATTAAAGAGTTAGACTTTTGGAAACCAAATATTCATGGATTCAGAAACTTCAGAATAAAAATTTTTAGAAATCCACATTTTCTTTGAAAAATAAGCTTTTTGAAAACCTAAATACTGAGTTTTGTTTAGGGAAATTATTTTCCCCAATTCCCACCACCATGAAATTTGTTGTAGAATAGATCATTTTGAGGGAAAAAATAATTGTTACTAAAAACTACTTTTGAACTAGAATATCCAAATCCAGAAATATTCTTTAGAGGTCGAATTTGGGAATACATCTTATCAAATATTTATTTCCCCAGGTAAAATATGACGAACACTTCCTCAAGGAATATATTTCTTACTTTAGTCTAATAACTATGTATTTATTCTCAAAAAAATTAGTTTTAGAACTAGAGTTAGTGTATAAAATATTTTTCATTGAAATTAGATTTTCTAGATCCTTAGAAAGTTTATCCTTCTCAAAATTTACTTCTTCAAGGATTTTTCAAACATTTTCAAAATCATAATTTTTCTTATTGAGACCGTTAGAATGATATGATATTTCATTAGTAAGAACAGTAATTCTAGAATTCTATTTATCATGCTTTTTCTTGACTATAGAATTTTCATTCTCATGGAGCATATCAAACCTATAAACATCTCCATTAGTATGTAAAGAATTATCTTCATCAATAAAAGATTCTTCGTTTGATGATTCATAGTATTAATTATCACTATAATTATAAATCAAGGATATATTGGTTATAGATTAGTCTTTGTATACCATGGCCATTAAACAGTGATTTTCTATTGGTAACTAAGAAATTAAACCAAGATTCTTCTAATTAGAAGACTCATACTCTAAGGATTCATCAGAAGAGTCACCACCACAGGCACTCCATGTGTCATTGTCTTTCAAAAAATGATTTGCCTTAGCCTAGTAGTATTTTATTCTATTCCTCTCATAATGATTTTTCATTCTATCTTTTCTCTTAATCATTGGAAAATCTGGACTTATATGCCCTGATGATTTGCATTCATAACAAGTGATTTTAGAGTATTTCTTTTATGTTATTTCATTCTTTTTGTATCGAGATTCAAAGTTCTTTTGTCCAACAATCTTGTTCATCCTACGAGAAAGATAGGCTAACTCGTTTTCTAATGATTCTCTTCCACTATATGGGGATTGATTAAAACCCTTCATTGATTTGTATCTTGTAACATTTTCAGGAGTCTTGACTTTCAAATAATTTGACGTTGTTGTAAAAGCAAAAATTCCATTTCCATTCTTCTTCTTATTTTATTATAATCTCTCTTAATTCTCGATTCAGGTTGAAGAAGATTTCCAAAAAAGATCATCAAGAGTAATCTGTGAGACTTTTCTATTCTCTTTTATTGATGTTCTCTTAGATTCACACTCATTTGGCATGATATCAATAATTTAGTCTATAATAGCTTCATTATCAAAATCATTCTTACACATAGATTGTAAAATATTAATAATAGTCATGAATTTTCATTGTACCTTACATATCTCTTCTCCGTAAGGAATGTAGAAACCATGATACTCAGCTCTGATCATAGATTTTCTGGTTTCAATAACTTTGGAAGTTAAAATGTTAGTTACTTCAAGAATCTTTGAAATACTATTTGCATAATCACAAGATAAAATTTTCCTATATATATTTTTAGTCATGGAACAAGGCAATGTATTTCTTAATTTAATGTTCAGCTGGTATTCCACCTTTTCTGTATTAATAAAGGTTCTATGTTCTTTATCAGGAATCTTATAATCTCTAGTTTACATATTTTAGTTGTAGACACCTGTTTTTATCACAATGATCTTCATTAGATATCTCCAATACTCATAATCATTCCCATAAAATATTGGTGGTCTTGTAGGATTAATATTTTCAATCGAACAAACATTCATTACTTCCATCTAAAAGAAACTATAATTCCACAAAAACATGTGAGTAATAAAAATTTGTAAACAAGGATAAAAATCCTAAGCATGAAAAATATAGAACAATGAAAACATGAGCACGAAAACAAATATGTGAATATCATAATTTTAGATACCTCCTCTGATACCAATTTTTGGATCACTGATACCGATTGTAGTATCAGAATATGATGTAGATTCTCAATATACAAGATGTTGGTGAATTTTATCATTTAAAAATTCATTTTCATCATTTCATGTTGATATAAACCTTCTTGTTGACTAACAATGTTAGACAAGGTAAGTTCACAAAACCCTTTGGTTCTACAAACTTTCTAGACTTCAAAAATATGGTTCTGGAAATGAAACATAACAAATTTTTACAAGGAAAAAAGATTCCACCTTAAAGCTTAAAGAATCGTACTTAATTAGGGTACAATTATGTGAATGTACAATATAGTTATACTTTATTTAATAATCAAAAGATAATGGAAAACAAACTTTAAACAACACCAGTAACAAGTATGAAATCTTTTAACATAAATAGTAGGGTTTCCAACAACCTGGGATAAAGGCCCATTGATTTATACTTTCATGAAATTTTATCTTACACACACTAGGGTAAGCCATCGATAAGAATATCAGAGTCTGCCTTGTTATCCTCGCAAGAACTCGAACTTCAAGGTAATCGACACATCAGTCTTCATTATTAAGTAAGTCCTTGAACATTAAAGTAGTTAGCACCTCTGTCTTCCTATCCCCGAAAGCCCTCTAATGTACTCAGCAACATTCAATGTCACACAATGCAAGCTGAACAATATGTTCAGTATGAAAAAAGCATGGGATTCTCTCTCTCAAGAAATCAATTCAATAGCATGTAATCTTTAGAGTTTTAGATCAGTCACCTGGCGTTGTTAAAAGTTGTGAGCTCGTTCAAATGATCACATATTTATAGGAACATCTCCAACGGTCAGCTTCCTCCTCAAACTATCATATTTTTCCTTGAATCTCGGAGGGACTTCTATACATGTCACTCTAACAACGGTTAATTTGAAACATAATACATGACATCCTTTCATAACTATAACAAAGGTAAGAAAAATATGGTTGGTCAACCAAATCTAATTTTCCATAATCATTGGAAAATATTTTTTAGAGTCTATGAAAATTTAGATTCTATAATGATGGAATATTTAGATTCTATTTTCAAGGAATTCAGAATCAAGATTCTATAGATTTTGGAGTCTAAATTCTATGGAATTCTGAACCTAAATTCTAATGAATTCAGAAACTGAATTCTATGGAATATGGAACCTAAATTCTACAGAATTGGGAGTCTGAATTAAAAGGAATTTGAAACCTGAATTCTATTGAATTCGGTACCTGATTTCTGTGGAATTCTGAACCCGTATTCTAAGGAATTCAGAACTAGAATTCTAATGAATTCGGGGTATGAATTCTATAAAATTCAGAAATAGATTTCAAAGGAATTCTGAGTCTGAATTATATAGAATCTGGAATCATAATTCAAAGGAATATGAAATCTGATTTTCAAAAAATTCAGAATAAGAATTTTATACAATTAAGAATCAGAATTACACTTAATTCAGAATCTGAATTTTAGAGAATTCAGAGTCTGATTTTTTGATAAATTAATGTCTGAATTTCAGAGAATTTGAAGTCCTAATTTAAGAGAATTCGGAGTCTAAATTTCATTGAATTCAAATTCTGAATTTCAAGGAATTCATATCCTTAATTCAGATCCTGAAAACAGAATACTCTATATATAAGTATTTATAGAATTTTGAGGATTTTAAATGTGAAACTAAATTTTAGACTTAGGAATAAAAATAACTAGGTTTAAAGAAACTAAATCATGAACAATGAAAACATGGTAAGGATAAATTATCCTTGGGGATGGAAATTATTTATTATTTAGGAAAATAAAATTGTCCATAAGATAGAGTGTTTGGGATTTTCAAAACTTAGTGGAATGGAAAATTCATAAGGAAACCATATTGATTCAACAATATCGCCCTTTTTGTAAAGCACAAACATCCTTATTAAAAAGAATATAATGACTTTAAAATATTATGAACAAAGAAATAAAAACATATATACCTTTACATATGGATCAAATTGAATACGAATAACTCCCCCGTATATTTTGAAAAACATAAGAATAATTTTTTTAATTTTCTGAATGATATTTTTTATTTTCTTCCATATGAAAATCTTCATGATGAAAACTCCCCCTTAGATGAAATACTCCTTACTTAAGGGATTTTCTTCTTTACTAAGTGTTCTTTTTTGTCATTCCTTTCTCCCCATTTGTGATTTTCAAAAATTAATAAAGGGAATGGGAATGAAAATATTGTACTTGATATATTAGTAATAAGAAGAAAAAATATTAAGTGCAACAAGAATTTCATTAATATTGAGAGAATTTTTACAATAAAGGAAACACAAAATAAGATCATATTTTGATAATAATATTCTTCCTTATCCTTCATCATTAGCTTATTTACAATGTTTTTTTCTTCTTGAGTTCTTTATGATCTTCTTCCATATATTTGAGAAGCTGATCATGATCTTCAATTTTCCTCTCTAAGGATTTTATCTTTTCTTCCTAAGCCTTTAGATTCTCGACGTGGGCTTTCAAGACTTCTTCCTGCTTAACAAGCTTCTCTTCTATCTAAATTCTGTGATCCCTTTGTCTCTTCCATTTCATGGCTATATAATTTAGCCTCCCATTCAGATCCTTAATTTCATGCTTCTGAAAATTCTGGTCAAGACATAACTTTTCCTCAAAACAATTAGTGTGACCCATTATCATAATATCTTATGTGTGAAAAACATCCTTGAAACTATCTTTAAAACCATCAAATATTGTCATCTCTTCTATTGTATTCATTGAAAAAAAATTCATATTCATTCAAGCTATTTTATGTGCCTCATAGCTAATGAGAAAAGATTTAAAATATGCTGTGATACTAGCACATTTACACATCACTGAGGAAATAGAATCGGATTTTTGATTTAACGAATGCTGAAGCATCTGGAATCTAGTGTCTACAGTAAGAAATTAGGGAATAGTTCTGAAATGATTTTTCAAAGACATAACAACAATTTTATGTCTAAGTGAGGATGATTCTGAATCAAAGGCTTTGGTTGGTGACGATTTTTTTTCTATTTAAAATGATTTCTACTTCAATTAAGCACCAAATTCTTCTGACATTAACACAATTTTTTTAGGTGTATCTACAACCACTTATTTTTCTTTGTCATTCTTATGAAGGATTTATTCTTGATTAGAAGATTCATGTTTGCTATCAGATAGGTGAAGAATTTTATCTTCATTAAATTCTTTCTTCTCAACTCCTTCCTCAACATCCTCAGGGTGAATGAAATCATGATTGTTACATTCATTTTTAGAAAACTTATTCACTACTTCCTCACACTTCCCATATATTCTTGGTGTATAATTTTTGGAATACTCTGCATTAGATGTTTGGATTGAAAATTTTTCAAAAGGACTTTTCATATCATGGAAATCCTCTAATTTCTTTATCAACCCTCCATATCCCCACTACCCTTTTCTTCTTCTACTTCCACTTTTTCTTCATGGAATATTTTTTCATGTTTATTTAGTTCCAAAATCACTAACTTCTTTTCCAAAGTCTCTGTTAATGGTATCACTAAAAAAGACTCTAGTACCAGAATTTGTTCAAAGGTCTTTTCAGTACCCTTGATAAGATATTAAATGACTACAGCTTCTGAAAATATATTCTATTGGTTCATTAATTTTTCTTCCATTTTAAGCTCTTTAGAAGACTTTATCTTCTAGTATTTTTCCTCAGTATGATCCAAACCTAAACTAGGATCCCCTTATTTATTGTTCTTCTTTTCCTCTCTCTATTTAGCCATAACATCAAACAGATGCATCTTTTGGTTCATAGGCTTTGGGGTACAGATTGAGTTTCCTTCTCCATATGTGTTTTTTTCCCTTCTTATCCTTCACCTTCCTCTTCCTTCCACCCTTTTTGGGGTACAGATTGGGTTTCCTTCTCCATATGGGGTGAAAGAGTAAGCCCTGATGGTTGATACATACATGGAAGGGGATAATATGGATGTGAACAACATTATAGGTCACAATGTAGAGGCATATATTAGAGATATAATATGAGATGTTCTAGGATTATTCCATAGGAGGCATAGCCATACCTAGACACATACACTTGGGGTTGCGGCATTGGAGTAAAAACAATGAGAAAACTAGCCACGTGAGGGGAGGTGTTATGCTTTCAATGGATGAGGGAATCTCACAAGGGGTTGTTCAACCCGTCAGGAAACTGAGAGGGAGTCTGAAAATGAGCCTCCTTGGTAGATATAACACTTAGGGAAAAGAGTTATGAAAGATAGAAGGAATAATAGTGGAGCTGGATGAGCAGTAGGAGGTGGAAGGCAGTTTACAGCTTTTCCACCACCAACCCCTTGTTGTCCACTCCAAGCATGGAGAGATGGAGGATATTGACAAGGATTTCTGCATGAGATCAGAGATTATGAACAAGACTCTTCATTGTAAATTAGAGTTACAATATATATCTTTTCTTTGGGATCCTTTTTTAAATAAAAAAGGTTATAGTCATCCTCTTTTATTCCACAAGTTCTATTTGAGAGTTTGAGATTCAATATGGACTGTGGATGTGACCCTCACACATAGAGACGCCTACTGGTGGAGAACCGTTAATCACACACTACCATTGATAGTGTGACATAACTCTTGGAGTTGAGAATTGTGGTTGGGTTATATATTTTTGTGGTTTTAAGGCCTTAAGAAAACATTATGGTTATGTACTACTACCATTCATACCGTGATTGATGATATTAGGAAAAGGATGTAGTGTGTCTATGATTGTGAACATAGGTTAACATTCCACTGAAAGGGAAACTCATGCATCACAGGGTGAAATCATAAGAAGAGTAATGCTTTTATACATTCCATGGTGTGGGAGTTAGACCCCATGATGTTTCCACAATATGATATTTTTTACCATCTATACTCAGAAAGAATACCACTATTTAGTATTGAAGTGTTCATGTTTTTTCATGTTCTATGGCCTCTTGATGTTGAAAGTAGAGGGCCTAGTATGACCAACATTCCCTTGGGGGCATCCCTATTTCTTTCGTAAATAATATTGTGAATTTAATGTCAACCATGAACACATAATGATTGTAGAGGATTTACCACTGTTAATCTTGGGAATTATTGGATCTTTGTGTTTTTGTTTTTATCTACTTCAGGTTAGCATGGAGGTGATCTTCTAAAACCCATGAATACAAATGGATCATAGTGATTAATGTTTTTCCAACTTTTCACTACTCATGAGACATGTTTTCATTGTTTAATTTGGATTACGTAGCAGAAGATAGACATGAATATGGTCAATCACAATGGATCCTCGAGTTGCATTCTGGTATACAACGTACATACCCTAGATGAACATAGTTTTCTTCCCTTGAGGATAGGGTTTTGCTTTTCGGGGAAAAAATTCTAACTTTGGGGAAAATGTAATGGCTCACAATTCAATGTAATTTAAAAAAAAGGATATTTGTGAATCTAATCCTTGAGATGAAACATAATTCTAAGACATAAAGTGGCCAGAATCAATTTTCAAACATCATTAAATTTTTATTAATTAAATGTGCGAGCACATTTTTCTATCATTAGAATTGGAGCTCAGATTTAAAATTTATGGGAACCGTTGGACATAGAATGTGAGAATTCACAATGAAGGGGCCTAACGTGGGCCAGTGTGAGGGAACAATGAAAGTTAATTTTCTGCTAAAAATAAAATAATTATTTTAGATTTATTTTATTTTCAAATCCTTATAACTCTTTAACGATATCTCGGTTTGGAAATCGGGTAGTACCATTGAACTTGTGAGGGAATATTTCCCTTAGGTAGAACTTATCCTCGATCGTCATAGGTCAAGGGTGAAATCTAGTTATTGAGTTTTTATTATGTAAATTTAGATGGCATGAGTATTTGATTTTAGAAACATCAAAAAGGGTTCCCAAATATAAAATATGATGGCATCATTGTTTCTGGAATGGGGACACTACCTAGGAATGGACATTACATCCATTATAGTGTGTCGACAAGATAAGTTTATTTATTAACATTATAAGAAAAATTTTAAAAAAATAAAGTGGATGTTTTGTTTTAATTTTTAACATTTCAATCAATTGCAGTGAAAAAAAATGTAACACAATGAAATAGAATACATTGGTTCATTATATGAAACAACATAAAATCATTGTAGAATAAATGTAATGAAAATGCTGATTCACATTTTTTCCTTTAATGGACATGAAGATGATGCATGATTATTGGAACAATCCTAGTTCTTCTTCGATTATCTAGGTGGTGTCAATGATGAACTTGTACCCCCTAGAACGGATCATCACCAATGGAGATCGAACAAAAAACATAAATAGTGGATCACATAATGATGAAATCAGCCACACCATAGATTACCAATGAATTACCCAACCTTGGTACATGTGGTTATTAAAATTTAGTTCTTTTCCCTATTCATGGTTTTAAATGATGAACGTAGATCAACCCATGAACTGGTTGACCCGTAGTGCAATCATTCCCAAAAGGCAAATTTTCTTATCAGGATTAAATTCGAAGAGTATATCATTTGATAAATTAATTGAATTTTGTTTTCCCCATTGATTCTTCTAATTGGAGCATATCAATTCCATGATTAACGACATTGGATGTTCGTTCCTAACTTTTTTGTTTGGTTTTCCACCCCCTTGATAAAAGTTGTTCATGTTCTTTACCAGAGGAAAAGTTGTCGGACATTACACAAACATTATTGGTGTTATAATGAAGAAGGTGTGATGAAGATGACGGTAGGAAGATTGAGGTTTTCCTCAAGATTCCTCAAATCAATAATTTCATAGCAAAAGTGACCATAGAAAAGACTTGAACCCCTGGAGTTGAGGAAAACAACATAATGACCGCATGACTTCTTCCAGTTTGAAGAATGGACTAGTAGAGCACAAAAAGTGGTCTACAGAGCATTAAACCACCATGAAAGTAGTGGAAGTTATGGTGGGGATGGTAGCCACATTGCACATCTGATCATGTGGAGCTACCATAGATCCAGCCGAAAATGTAACCTGGACCTACGATAAGACGTAGGAAGTTCCAGAAAACCGAATACATGTTAGAGGACTAGTAAATTAAAGTGGTAGTAGCAACTAGAACCACCTAGGGAGAGAATGAATGCAGCTATTTCATATCAGAGAAAGATAATAAAGCCCACTAATGTGGGTCTAGAGTCATCTAGTAGGCTGAAAATATATAGTTGGCCATGCCAGAACTTCAAACAAGTGGGTCGAGCACAGCTTGTCCAAGATTGACCCGTGGCCTAGCAGGTTGATCATATTGGTTGTTTTGGGTCATTCTGATTAAGTCAGACTAGACTTGAACCAAACTAACACCCATTTCCCAAAAATTCCCATAACTTTCAAACAAACCATCCATTTGATTAGTCATACATGACATGAGGCCCATGAGACGAGATAGATCATTTGAGATACTTTAATTGAGTATTTGAGAAAGGTAGAGTTTATACTCATTGGATTGATGAGTAGGATCTACTATTATATGATAAATAGGGGTATAATCATGGTGATTCTTATGATTATATGTTTAGAAGATTACTCAATAGATGACTCAAGGCATGGGTAATCCTTATCCCTCAAATTCGGTAGAGGCAGTACTCCCCCTATTTTAGGGAATAGGTTCTCAGAGAAGTACATAATGGAAGAGTCGGTTCTCCCCTACCGTGCGAGAGAGTGGGTCCACAATCCTTGGAGTTGGTAATCCCCTATTGGTCTAGGGTGCGATTCTTCCATATCTAATGAATATAGAGTAGTAACTCTTATAACAGGTTTGTTGAAGGTCCACTACTATTGGAGTAAGTACTCCCCTTCCATTCCACGACGTCGGTCCTCCTCACATAGTTCTACGGTAGAGTCGGTACTCCACAGCCATATCAGGGAGTGGGTCATCTATCCATGGGTTTGTACTCCCCTAACCTACTAGGGTTCGGGTCACCCATAGCAAAGAGATAGACAGATTTGGTACTCCCCAATATTACTACGGTGTGTGTCCTCTAGTCGTTGAGTGGTACTCACCTACTGGGTAAGGTGAGAGACCTTGATATACAATGTTTTAATCAACTACTGATATAAGGTGAATGTCAATAATGAGTAGTACCCCCAAGTCACACTAGGCCTGGGTCCTCTAGTCATTGAGTATTAATCCCCAACCAGGTGGGGTCTGGGTCCTCGATTTGATTTGGATCTCCCTCGGTTATTAGACAAATTAGTGATGAGTGGGCTCATCCACTTGATGGAAACAATCCAAAGATAAGAGTTAGTGTCCACTAGAAGGACTGAGGTGCAACACACATCTTAAAAGAATGACTAAGGTATCATTGGTTATTCTAGAGCAGTTCTCACTCAACTAAGTGCAGTGATGTGGAGTTGGCCTCTTCACATGGGTTTCCTTACTCATGAATGGGGTGCATGACTATGATAACTAAACCATTAGTGTCGATCACTAGAGTCGGACCTAGTAGAATGTTCTCGATAGAACACATTATCTTGGAAGAATCATTTATAATTGTAAGATGGTACCTGATTTAGTGAATATCTCACACGAGTGCCATCAGGGATGGAAAAGCTCATGAAGTTTGATCTCTTGGTTTGTGTGTTGTGACTTGAGCATTCAATGAGAATCCTGAAACTGGATGGGTGGTTGGAACCACATATTTTCTTTGTGGATGAGATGAGTATATCTGGATGTTCATGGTATATGTATAGACATATACACAAGTAGAGCTGACTATGGATTCCTTTTCTAGTTTTATCTTTTTCATTAATTTTGTGACTTCAGGGTCCCCTACTAAGTATTTTTTAACTCACCCCTGAAGAGGATCTTCCCACATGTGATATGTTGTGTGCTGATGTCCAATGCTTTGATGGATTCTTGGGATGACCATGTCCTGGTGGTGTCTAGTGAGATCAGGCAGATGAGGTGTGCTTCTACGACATCAGGTAACAAACCTTCACCAACCCTTTGAGTAGGCTTCTCAGTGAGTGATCTTCAGAGACTTGGAGTTTTACATTTTTATATTTTCCTTTTGGTGGAATTGTATACTACCCTGGGTTTCCACCCTCTACATTACATTAAAATTTACTAATGTTTTGTTTTAATTAGTGGATTTCATACATGGTTTCCATGAATTTTTCTCTCTAGTTCCATTGGATGTGAGTTCTGTACGTGTGCACATGTACATAGGAAAATGACTCCCACTTGTGGAATAATTCCGTCGACACTACTCTTCATCCCGTGTACTTTGGGATGCAGGCTTGGGGTAGTCATGAAATGATCCTTGAGGCATAGTTCATGAGAAAAATAAAGATTGATCATCATATAACACCATATCAAAAAGAAAAGATATCCAATATTGATCTCTGTTTATTGTTTTTAATTAAAATTTACTCATAAAATTATATCCATTACCCCTAATGTCATATTTTTCTATATCATTATCTCTTTATACATGATAAAAACATCCGACCACAAATAGAATTTTTGAAATAGGATTCGTGGATTATGATAAAAGTAATAATGATTTTTTAGGGAAAAAATACTCTATGAAAAAATCATATTATATTATAACAAATCAGTGTAAAACAATTAATATTTATATTAAATAATTTAACTTTAGTACAATGTTTTTTGACCCATTAAGATGATAAATTGGGTTTTTAGATAATTTATATATTGTTTAGTGATCTTATATTAAATATCCCTTAATAATATATTCATATTGATGATTTATAAGACATAAATCATATCATAAGATCAATCATAACAAGTTCAATCCAATATCTATGGAATCATTCAATCCAGTGATATATTTTAAATGAAATTTAAATGAATAATGTTAATTTATTTAAAAATCTAAATATATTTTTTAGTGTCTATATTCTAACATCATTAATTAAGATATTGAATAAGGATGTTTAGATTTTATAACCCCTAAAAAGGATGGTAAATGAATATAGACTACAATAATGAATCATCCTCCCATAGATATTTGACCATGTGGTGTGATAGTAGTTTTATTGAGTACTCTGAGTTAGGGGATGACAACCAAGGTATATAAAAAAATAACACAATATTAATAAGGGTTCTAAATCATCCCATGAAGGTATCATGAAATTTCAATTACTAAACAATAAATAGTGTTTTGATATCCTCGATAAAAAAACATATTTGGACACATACCTATATGGATCTATGATATTATAATAACCTATGGCATATAATAAATTGGATTAATCAATTATTCCTTCGAGAGAGAATTTGTTGAGAAGGATCAGTGACCTAAAGCATCAAATTATTACTAGTGAAAAAAAATATTTTTATTGCCTCAGATATCATTATCATTACAGATGACTGATCTAGATGTATTCCTTCAATGATTTATTAATACATATGACATGTGTGTTATATGATTTTTTTGTTTATTCTGGATCAAAACTCCATGTTTTTCACAAGTAACATGTACCTACGTTACATATAGAAGCCATTGGTTATGTAAGAATGAAAAGGTATATTGGGGAATTTGTGAAAAAAAATTTAAAAATTGAAAACATTGTTGGACTCCAAAAAATATCTCGGAGCCAATATATTAATATTTATAATAATGAGAATAAAATTATTGATAATTTAAGACTCTATTGATTAAAATAATGAGTAAAGTGGATTAAATTTTAAAAAATTAAAAAAAATTATAATGAAATAATTCAGTATTCAAATTATATATTTTCATTATTAGGTACAATTATATGAAAAATATAAACTCAATAGAAAAAGATTTATAGATAGTTTTCCAAAAATTATTGGATTTGAACCTGATAAATATTATTATCATATTACTATGAAAATATTTATAGATATATTTTTATATATAAATGCGAAACAAAATTTAATAATTTTATGAGATTAAAAATAATGAAAAATTATAGATATCCTGTGTTACTTTGCTAGTTTTTTTGATAATATTATTATATCCAAGTAATTAATACCATTAAACATTTTAAAAATTCATCATTGGTAATGTTGAAAATTTTTATGGTATTTTATATAGTCATCTCTTCCAAAATAATTTTTAATTTTTTTCATATATGAATTAAAAATATAAATAAATCATTTATTTCAAAATAATTCCAGTAAATGATTAATGATGTGGTGGAGTATTTTCATTATTTTAAATAAATTATCATTGATGTATGAAAACTATATTAAAAAAACATATGTTTAAGAAAAATTTAATTTCATGATGTTTGGGGTAAGAAATGTTATTTAGAATAAGAAACATGAAGATATGAATTTATTTGTTTGTCATTAGTCAGGAAATTTAATATAAATAATAATACTAGATATGATATTGAATTTTTAAGTACCATTATAATAATGATGGTAGAATATCATAATGATAAAATGAAGTGTTATCTATTTGAATAGTTATTTGTTCACATAACATTTAAACACTTTGTTAATATGTTATGATTTCTTAAATTGTATTATATAACAAATGAGAGGATAATGATAAATTATATAATGGAATTTAATATTATATTTAGGTGTAAGAATTTCAATGTGCCAATAATTACGTTATCATCAATAGTGGGAAATATTGAATGTTCCTAAAACATTAATACATATAAAAAATTAGTTTTAATTAATTATAATTTGAAGATGTCTCTTAAAATGAATTATAATGATTTAAAAAAGAAATGATATATAATAAATTACCATTATACAGTAGTAGTTAAGTTGGATGTTTAAATAGGTATAAAATAGTTTAGATAAATTATGTTTAAAGTAGTGATATAATGAAATTGTATTTTTATTTCATTATAAATTTTAAATCAATATCATGTAAATTGATTTTATAGAAGAAAATAGGGTTTCATAAAAAATTTATTATTTTTTTATTTTGTTCATAGATGTAGTGGTTAATTTCGTTAATTTGTTAAAATAAGATTTATAGAAAATATTAATCATTTCAAAATAGAAATTTGATTATTATAATAAGGTTATTTATATTTGATTTTACAAAAATGTAATATTTTATAGTGAATAGATAGAAATGATAATTTTTTACCATATACCCATTTATTTTAATCATGTACTGTAATATATTATACACATTACATTATTTATTTCATAAAAAATAATAATAATTATCACTTAAATTTAAATAATATAATTAATTATATTTGAATCAAAATTATTTTAACATCCTAAAAATTTCTGGTCCATTACATTGTGATAAATATGGTTTTTGAGGAGTTCTGGGAGGTCATAGTGACTTATTTGAACACTTTTAAAAAACTCCCATTTTTTCCATGCATTCCAACAGTGACACATGCCAACAGTTTTGTCATGGTAGTGTCAACATAGAAGAGTCACCCTAGCATTGTTACCAACATGGTGTCACCCTAGTTATCGCTTGTTGGTGATCACTCACCTAGTGGTGAATCCCTAGCAGTTACTCACTAATAGTCTCTCACCCTGGCGGTCATGCTTTTGTGGTTCCTTGATTGTGGAGACTCGTCGAAGGGTGATATGCGAAACACTGTCTCACCTAAAAGCAGCTAATGAATGGTGACTCATTAGTAGTGCCTCATCCAATGATTGCTTTCCAAATAGTGACTCCCCAAATTGTGTCTCGCGTAATGGTAGCTCACTAATAGTGTCTCATGTGTGGTGTCTCCCCAACGAGGCCTCACATAGTGGTGAATCTTGATTAATGTTTCCAAATTACTCTATTTTTTTTACTTTTCATGTTTTCGTTCATGTTAAATGATTTTATATCCTCGTTTGAAAGGATATGCAGTCGATTAAAATCCCATATATACTATATTAATTTTTTTAAGTGCTCAGGGATTTTACTTGTTCAAAATGTGTTATCAAGACCAGAACCACCTTAATGAAAAATCAAAAGCATTTTAAAATGGTTCCCCATATTGATTTTCTAAAGGAAGGTATATCTTTCCCCCTGGTTCTTCATTATTATTTTTCTTCCAGTATGAGGTGTCTAATATAATTTCTCCCATAGGAGTTATGTATCCAAATTAGTGCGGTTGGTTCATTTATACCTTGAGTGTTTTCTCATGAATGAACTCCCTATATTAGTGCAGCATGTTTGTGAAAATGGATATGTTGATCTTCCGTCATCAAAGTTTATTTTCAATCATTTCTTGTTATTTGTGTGTTGTGGGTAGGTTTTATATTTGTTAACTCTTGTGATCATTGTTTAATCCAAATTAATAAATATAATGAATCTATTTAATTTTAATTTAACGGTTAGGGGAATGATATTTATGATATTAAAACTTTTATTTGATTTGATATGTCCTTATACAATGTCTTTAGTTTTATTGGTAAATTAACCATTGAAAATCATGGTATGGGGTCTCTTTTTGTTCTTATGAGGATGAGAACTGTTAAATGCATGTTGTGTGGCTATTCATATCAGTTTTTAAAAAATATGATAACCTTGTAAATTCAGTTACTAAAAATGATGCCCCAGGATCATGTGGATTGTGTTATAACTCCATTATTTGATAAATTCAAATTAAAAAAAGTTTACCTACTAAATATGAAACTATATAATTCTTTGTTGTGTCTTATATTGTGTTTATGGACATAATTGTGTACTGTGGGTCGGCTCTAGTGGTATGTTGAATAGAAGGTGACTATATTGTGATATGTAGTGGCAGTGGATGAGATGTATTATGCAGTGTAAATGTAATGAGGTTTAAGGTGTGGATGTTTAGTAAGGATTTAAAAAAGTATATATGGAAGTGAATTGGCGAGGATGTGGGATTATTTTCAAGAGAGTAATTGGTTGGCACATTGTGCTACATTCTATTTTTGGTTATTTTGTTTTGTAAATCAATTCTAGTTTCCTTGGAAGATTTGAATTTAAGTGTAATATCTGTTCATTGGACGAATTTGGAAAATTTGTTAATTTGGAAAGGAATGTGGATTGTGAAAATCTAATGAATGAAATAAAACATTCTAGAATTTAATGATCCAATGTTTTTGTTAACGTGGGATTATTCTATATTGTTGAAATATGGTATTCTCCCAAATGTGGATTGGACATATAATGTGACCTGTGTCTTGACTTTTGATTATATGGGGTTATTCTTATTCTATGTGTGTTTAAATATCATTTCAACACAAGTATTAAAGAAATTATTATTGTATGTTAACACTATCAAATGGGAATTTTTAATGAGGAAATCGATGAAGGGCTGGGTTGATTAGTTTTGGAATGTTTATACATAATCAAATTCTTTGAAAAAATGAAATAAGATATCATTCTAAATGATATGGGTTTTAAAAAAATTTGGATGAAATGGATCATTGTGGATGATTATTAGGGAATTATTGATAATAAAGAGACATTATAATGAGTCTTATTGGTGGAAAATGAATTTTTGATTGATTTTTATTTGTGTGTTTTTATTCATTTACAGCTGGAATTGATTGTGTGGATTCTATGAGATGTTATGTTCTTATAATAAACCCATAATATATTCTTGTTTTTTGTAACTATATATATATATACAATTTAAATTCTCTTGATTTCTATATAAACCCCACCATTGTATGAGAACTATGTGTCAAACATACCTATTACATTGTGGGAGGGTGTCTTTCTAAAATATCCAGGTGGGAGGATGGATTTTTGGCCACCCTCTCTTCCTAGCTCCCCCATCTGGGTAGTGATAACCCAAGATTCATTAGAATGTTTTTGGTTTGTGAGGTCCATGTGTGAGTGGGGGAGTTATGCTTTTCTTCGATTCTTCGTGATGAGAAGTGTTGTGCATTCCTAAGAGTTTGTGGGATGAGATTTGTAGTACATTCCTTGGTGCATTTGGTATGTTATTTTTTTTGTGGACTAAGTATTTGGGGTGGGATGTGAAATGGATTAAGGCACATGTGTGTGTGTGGGATCTATAGTAGGGCCCAAGTGTCTGTGGGAAAGTTGTGACATAGTGTATTTAGAAGAGATTAGATCAACATGATGGTTTCTGTTAGTTTGTCAGAGCATCTAATCAGTGGGAAATTGGTGTGGGATAACATATTATCATTTTGGTTATCTTATTTTACATTAATTTACTTGTGTTATTTGGTGAACGTTCAATGGTATGGTTGGGATTGTTAGTATACATTTTTATGTGTTGTTTATTTTTTCTGTTTTCACATTGGTGCATAATAATATATATTCAAATATTCACGATATGAATCAATATTTCCACTGATTATAAATGTAATATCACCCTAAATATATAAAATATATTTCTGTTTTCCAAGAATAATTTGTGAAACATTGATGAAATTTTTAGTTCGGAACTTAAAAGAATTTGTTGTAACGCCCCGACCCTAATTACCTAGAGTCGATGCATTATTACATAACATTGGCATGATCACGAGAAAGATCAAGTCTCGAAAGACCGATTAGTTTAGTAGCCTTGGAATAACTAGATACATCCATAAATTTTTACATTACATCATAAAAAAACATCTTGTCTTCATATCCCCTCATACTATCCTTGCAGGTCATTCATAAATTACTTCTTCATAATCCTGGGAAAAAAATAAAACATTGAAAGGGGTGAGCTCAGATGCTCAGTAATGATAACATTATAGCAGAAGCTTTCATAAATAAGCATAAACACTTAAGGAAATTTATAACTAAAACAAAAGCCTTTTAAACATGAACTTCAGCATAAAATGTCAAAGGTAAAATGAAATAATGTCATTTACTTACTCACATGGATATTCTACTAGTCGAATGATCACATGAAATATCAATATCCACTTTCATAATGATGAAATTCATAATGCCAGACTATTATAACCACATATCCAAGGCCTCGTGCCAAGACTACAAATAAGATTTTTCCAAGGCCTTGTGCCAAGACACTAGTTTGTCTCATGAGACCTACCGATGCATCGAGGAGCTATAGCGGGCTCCACCCGTCACTTATTAAGTCCAATGCATTCCTCATATGAATAGGTTTAAGCATAAAATAAACATTCATATTAAAACTAGCATACGAAATGTCAATACTTTAACCACAAACCATGAATGGTATAAAAATAGAACATCCACAGTCAAACATAACTCATTTGATACAATATGGAAGATTGTATTGTATCACATTAGCCTCAATCATGAATAATGAAGGATGTTGACATAGATGAAAATAATCATCAAAACTATTTGAGGGAAATATCCCCCTTTTCTTGAAATCATTTAAAAGTCACACTATTTGTCAAGAAGCCATTTAAAAATTAGATTTTTGAATCAAAGTGTCCCATACAACTTTGAAACTTTTAAAAGGAGTTTTAATTTTAAAACTTTAATGTCCATATAAATAAATCCTTAAAACCATTTTTTAAAACATGGACATTAATGAGCAAGATTTAGAAGAATAAGTCTTTAAAACATTTTAAAATGGTATTTCGGTTAGAGATTCTAACCAAAAGAGAGACACTTGAGTACAAATAATTGAGGTAATAAAAACTTTGTAATATCATGAGAATAAAGGGATTCATGATATACTATGTCAAAGTACATTATATACACCACATAAAAGTGATTTGGTGTATATCAACAAAGAAGTCCCAATTGAATGTAAATTGAGATGAAATCTCTCATAAAGGCCGTATCCTTAGTTTTAGGATAAATCAATGACATAATTATGTGTGAAAATATAAATACACTATATATGATTGAATATTCATTGTAAAACAATCAAAGGATATTCACACATATTCTTGTAGAAACAACACCAACAAATTGGATGTTTAACTCAACAAATGGTGAAAGAGTTAAAATTACTCTTATCAAATTCGTATTAATGACTTGAGAATTGTCAATAGAGTGATTATGTGTATCAAAAGTATATCCACAGGAAGGGGAGTGGAAATTATGACATAATCAAATGAATAGTTATTCCACACATAATCTTGGAGTAATATAATCAATGAAATATGCATAAAGCCGAATGAGTGGAAATTGAAATGTCAAATTCCCTTATCGATTTGGTAACTTACGAAACATAGAACTATGAAAGAAGGATCATACCATGACTATGTAAGTACCCATAAATTAATGTATATTACACAATGAATACAATCATGGGAAGTACACATACACCACATGTAATAATTATGTGGTGAACAATGGAATTCTCACGAAATTAAGAGTGAGATAAGAAACTCCTTACCACGTTAATCAACTGTGTCGTATGGCCAAAAGTTAATAACCACCAAAATTATTTACAGAATAACATGAATATAAAGAGAATCATGATAATATATATCAAATGGCCGTACACAATACACCACTTTCAATAATTTAGTGGCGAACAATGGAAATCTCACGGAGTTGAAAGTGAGATAAGAAAATCCCTTACCTTGAACTTTCCCTTAGTCGATGGTATGTTAACCTCCTGTATAATAATTAAAACATTTATTAAATTATAAAATAATCATATACATCAATATGATATCATATATGATCTTTTAACATTGCTTTATTAATAATATCTTAGTATTATCGTCGTTTCGGGTGATAATCGATTCGTTCTTCTTAAATGTTTGGTTACGTAAGACATGTTTGTAATGGATATATTATATCTTATTCATAATCAGAATGATATTAAAATTATTTTTATCACTAAAATGAGAATAAGACTTGAATAGATACGATGGAGGATGGATCTCATCGTGTTCGTGGAGACGGTAGTCCGTACGTACGCACGAACGCTACTTCCATTTAATTTTTCATTTTAAAAGAATTGAATCCAAATGATAAATAGGTATATTATTATTCCAGTATAATATAATATTTTATATATGTTACTTATGTTCATTAACACCATTCTTTATACGTTCCATGTGTGGTATGAACGAGTCATATCATTTTAAGGGGGCGGTAGTCCGCACTTCCTCAAATGAAATTATCGTACGTATATACAACATGAAATGAATAATGGTATGAAATAAAATGGAATTACAGAAGGTTATATATAAAATATGTATCTTTAATATCACACTTAATTACAGTGCCATCATAATGGCCACCATGAGAGGCGGTAAGATGTATTTGAACAATCATCGTTTCGTGAGGCGTTAGTTTTCCATTCACAGAAACATTATGTTCATCATCCATTAGATGGAGGTGTGTGTATGTTTAGTTCGAATACTTCTTATAAAAACATCCTAGTATATTGAGGATACTTTTTTTTGTTACAAAATAAAGGAAGTAAAAAGAGTTTGGGGGTTGGAGAAGCAAAATAAATGAAAATAGTTTAAGAGAAATCGTTACCTTTAATTTAGGTAACTCACTTTGGTTGGAACCAAAGGACTTGTTGAAATGCTTTCTGCCTAATGGTAAGCTTCAATGAGGAGGAGAGGGATGTGGGGAGCTTATTTGGGCAGAGTTTGGATGATCCGAGTGTCTTGAGAGGTGTGAGGAATGAGTAGAAGTGGTCTCCTTTTATAAGGGAGAGGAGGGGCTCTTTAGGAAAGAGTGAAAGTATAACTTTATAATATAATTAAAATCTGTTTATAATGGTCCAAAAATAATTTAGGTCGAAGATAGGATGACTAATATTCTAAATAACATCAACCAATAAGAATTGGACAGGTTTTAGATAATATTTTAATCATTATAATCTTATTTATTTAAATGATTTATTAATGAGGTAAACATTGCATCATTATTGTGTCATTAATAATTTAAATTATTTGATGTCTAAAAATTATAAATAAAATATCATTATGTAGGAAATCTTTCTATCTTTCTAATGAATATTTATAATCGAAAATCCAACATCTATAACCCTATGTAAAAATTGTTCATCTAAAAGATGTAATCTTATACCATTTTTATTTTTATTTTAACTTTATTAATATAATGTGTCCCTACCACATACAAGTGGCTCCAAGGGGTCCCCAAATCAACCAAATGATGACCATGGTCGGGTATATGTCCACCAATAAGGTTAGGACACGTTTTAGGGTAATTTCGTATTATTATAATATTATTTTTTAACCCTTATTTACCGGATTTACCCTTAACCATGGTAAATAAAATATTTACCACAGTAATTATTCAAAATGTCTAAAAATAAAAGTTACCTATTTACACAATTTGGACATCCTGATTCCAAATATTGAATCCATTTTTCTAAATTCAAAACACAGAAGTGGCAGAAATTAATTTAAAATTAATTCCCGCTGTCAAAACAAAAACCGTGTTTTTAAGAGGTAATAACTATCAAAAGATTGACACTTGTTTATGTTCGGTTTAATTGTAAAATTATGTCAAATGACCAAAATTATATTAAATGGTAAAAATATATTCTAAATATACTTTAAAACCACTCAAATTAACAATTTATCACTATTAATTATTTTGATTAAAAAAAGTTGTCTTTAATTAAAATTTAGTAATTTTCACTATTCATCAAAATATGAAAGTTATCCGAAAAGTACCAAAATTTCACCTTAGGCTAAATTAGATATTCCGAATCCAAAAATGAAGTCAATTTTAAAATATAAAATATATATAATTTCAAAATTTAGGTATTACTATTCATAACGGCTAGTTTGATTGGTTGTGGCGTGTGTTAAAACTCAAGGTTGCGTACAACACACGCTACTATTTTATTCAAAGGAAAGCGTACCGTGGAAGCTTGGGATGTTTCATTTTAAATTTTTTGATGTCCCAATTTATTCGGATAGTTTAAAATATTTTCTTTAAAAAGGTTTCACTATTAAAAGTTGATAAAAGTGCAATACTGAAAATGAATCTGTTCTTGCATTTTGACTAAGAAACTCATAATAGGGATTCTAAAATTATAAGTATTATATAAAGTTCAAAATGTAGTTAATACTATTCATGACCTCTTTTAATGGATTTTTTTGTACGTCATGGTGTGATTGAACTCGGTGTTGCGTGTAGTGCAAGTTATTGAATTATTTTTAAGAAATAACACACTATGAAATCCTGGTGTGTTACATTCTCCCCTACTTCAATAAATTGCGTCCTCGCAATTTGAAATTGTTCTTCGAAAATAAAAGGTTTAAAGTAGAAAATATATTTGTGGGAAAACCCACATCGGAAATTGGGTTACTAAAATTTAGTCTTAATATAAGGAAAAGAGAAATGAAAGGGTCACCACCAAATTATGATCTCGATTAGGAGAACATTGGTGGAAATTAGAGACAAATAATTGGAGGAAAAACGTAAATATTTATAGGTAGTGATTGAGGTCATCAATCACAAACAAGTATAAAAATGTGGTCCTTAAACTCATCAATCTATTATTATTTGAAATACCATCGGTCCAAGAAAACATAGGGTATTGGGATAACACATTTTTGACGTTTCAAAATATCTTAGTTGAAATCCCACATCGAAAAATGAATTAATGAGGCCTATATTTAAAATAAAGAGTGGAAAGTATGAAGATTACCGAAAATAACACATACTAGGGTTCCATGTAGGAAAATATGGTTATTGAAGAGAAATCTAACAATCAATTATCTGATGGAGAGTGGTAGAGAACATGGCTATGAAAAGGCCAATAATCCCAAAGCCATAAATTAGTGATGATTTAATGTACCATCTAGGACAACATTTTTGTTAAAGTTACATTACATAAGGAAGAGGAATTAATTTATGATATTGACTAAGAACATTATGAGATATACTTAAATTTTAACTAGATTTTCATTCTTTAATAAATTTCCACCACTAACTCAATTTTTTTTAAATGATGAGTATTCAAGAAGACTTGGTCACACTGGAAGAACTAGAATAAACTTCTATAGAATCACATGATCCATGTAGGATAAACCATATATTTACATTGCCTTTGAAGATTAATCAAAACCAAAATGGTTAGTGAATGATCTAATGATCCCCCAAAAGGATATTCCTTGAGATAAATATGCACTAATCATTATTTCTAAAATTAAACCAACAATACCCCAAAGTTAAATAGATACCATTCAATAACGAATTGTCCTTACAATCCTTTAATATAATCCAAACTAATATTGAAACCTAAAACATAGAAGAATTTTATTATGTAGTCTCCCATGTTACATTGTATCTCCCAATGACATCAAATACTCTTAAAGTCACATACTTAAAAGTAATTAACATCATCACATATTCTCTGTTATAGGTTAATCATTTCCATAAATAACCCAAATCACTATAAATCAACAATAAAAAAGTAGATAAAAATCCACCATTACTCTACAAATGAAACCTCATTGTATTCTATTTTCCTTGGGCATGTAGTGTTCCTAACAAAACGAACATCTTCCAAAATAACATTTATCACTTAATCACCAAATCATTTTCCTATACCAAGGGTATTCATTTGATAAGAAATAAGATCCCAAATCATCTTATTATTGATCAATAAAATCATTTAACAAAAAAAATAGTCACACTAACCAGGGACTTCACGTAGTCCAGTGGTAGGCGATAAAGCCCAATCGCACTTTGGTTGTGGGTTCGATTCCCACAGCTTTGTCCGACGCGATGGGTTGTCACACGGTCTACGTGTTGTCCTTTTTCAAAAACTATATTTTATAATATTACCAAAATGAGATAAATTCATCAAAATAACATAATTTAACCACAAATGTTATATCATACTTTTCATTTTCATCCCAAATTATAATAACTTATCATTTTCTCAAACCCCAATGATCATATAAAACCAAATGGTTATTTATACCTATATCCACAAGAGAAGAGAAAATTCTTCCTCAAATATCATTCTCACATGGAAAACTGCAGGGTTACAAATAGAAGAGAAAATTATTCCAAAGTAAACCCATCAACAAGGAGTGCTAATACTTTTTAAATTTTCCTCCAACCATTTATTTCCACATAGATTCTTCTTTGACCAAGAAAATATCCTATAGAATAGGACATTCACTTGAGTAATGGCCAGATCCCCTACATTTATTGAAAATGACTGTAAATGGACTCTTGGGACCATTTTTATCTTCTTCCATAGTACTCTTCATTTTTCTTCGGCAATTCTTCACTTTATGTCCTCCCTTCCCGCACGTAAAACATTTCTTTGTCCCATTGAGACACTTTCCTGGGTGTCTCTTTCAACATTTCCTGCATGATGAAAATTGAGGTTTCTTTTCTCCATGGTCTCCATTGCTGGAGATCTTATCATTTATCACCTTTCTCTTCCTTGTTGAGTCTGGGAGTTGGTTAATATATATGTTGTTGATCATATTTTTGGAAAACTGATTTGGCATAAAGACGATATCTTTTACGCCTATCAACATTCCATTTTGTTTCTCATCACCACCAACGTTCCCACCTTGTACATCATTCTCAAAGTCACTATGACTTCCTTGGAATCCAGGCATTGACTAAAACCAGAAAGCATTGTGTGAGTAATAGTAGTCGTTAAATCATTTAGAGATTAAAATGTCACCATATTCTCAATTTGAAACATATTAGGATTAACCAAGGTCATTTACTCTCATATTATGTATATATTACTTAAATCGGTTTGTAAAGAAAATGTAAATTATCCTAAGCATATCCACCGGGAGTGTCGTAACCAAGAGTGCAGCAAGGCCCGTTGTCGTGCACCAGTTACCGTTCGAGTCTAGCTCAAAGCGGTGTTTTCGGGTTTTACCCCTAGGTACATTTGTGCCAGAGCCGCCTCTACCTGCTCGTATCCAGACAGGGATGTATTGCTCGGAAAACTCACAAAATCTCTACAATACCAAAATTCTAGGATGTTCTTTTATACTAATCCTCAAAGTTCATCTTAGGTCTACGTGCTCTAATCAGAGTTTATCTAAATCTAGTTACCAAGGTTTGTACTAAACTTCCTCTGATACCAACTGTAACGCCCCGACCCTAATTACCTAGAGTCGGTGCATTATTACATAACATTGGCATGATCACGAGAAAGATCAAGTCTCGAAAGACCGAATATTTTAGTAGCCTTGGAATTACTAGATACATCCATAAATTTTTACATTACATCATAAAAAACATCTTGTCTTCATATCCCCTCATACTATCCCTGCAGGTCATTCATAAATTACTTCTTCATAATCCTGGGAAAAAAATAAAACATTGAAAGGGGTGAGCTCAGATGCTCAGTAAGGATAACATTATAGCAGAAGCTTTCATAAATAAGCATAAACACTTAAGGAAATTTATAACTAAAACAAAAGCCTTTTAAATTTGAACTTCAGCATAAAATGGCAAAGGTAAAATGAAATAATTCCATTTACTTACTCACATGGATATTCTACTAGTCGAATGATCACATGCAATATCAATATCCACTTTCATAATGATGAAATGCATAATGCCAGACTATTATAACCACATAGCCAAGGCCTCGTGCCAAGACTACAAATAAGATTTTGCCAAGGCCTTGTGCCAAGACACTAGTTTGTCTCATGAGACCTACCGATGCAACGAGGAGCTATAGCGGGCTCCACCCGTCACTTATTAAGTCCAATGCATTCCTCATATGAATAGGTTTAAGCATAAAATAAACATTCATATTAAAACTAGCATATGAAATGTCAATACTTTAACCACAAACCATGAATGGTATAAAAATAGAACATCCACAGTCAAACATAACTCATTTGATACAATATGGAAGATTGTATTGTATCACATTAGCCTCAATCATGAATAATGAAGGATGTTGACATAGATGAAAATAATCATCAAAACTATTTGAGGGAAATATCCCCCTTTTCTTGAAATCATTTAAAAGTCACACTATTTTTCAAGAAGCCATTTAAAAATTAGATTTTTGAATCAAAGTGTCCCATACCACTTTGAAACATTTAAAAGAAGTTTTAATTTTAAAACTTTAATGTCCATATAAATAAATCCTTAAATCCATTTTTTAAAACATGGACATTAATGAGCAAGATTTAGAAGAATAAGTCCTTAAAACATTTTAAAATGGTATTTTGGTTAGAGATTCTAACCAAAAGAGAGACACTTGAGTACAAATAATTGAGGTAATCAAAACATTGTAATATCATGAGAATAAAGGGATTCATGATATACTATGTCAAAGTACATTATATACACCACATAAAAGTGATTTGGTGTATATCAACAAAGAAGTCCCAATTAAATGTAAATTGAGATGAAATCTCTCATAAAGGTCGTATCCTTAGGTTAAGGATAAATCAATGACATAATTATGTGTGAAAATATAAATACACTATATATGATTGAATATTCAGTGTAAAATAATCAAAGGATATTCACACATATTATTGTAGAAACAACACCAACGAATTGGATGTTTAACTCAACAAATGGTGAAAGGGTTAAAATTACTCTTATCAAATTCTTATTAATGACTTGATAATTATCAATAGAGTGATTATGTGTATCAAAAGTATATCCACAGGAAGGGGAGTGGAAATTATGAAATAATCAAATGAATAGTGATTCCACACATAATCTTGGAGTAATATAATCAATGAAATATGCGTAAAGCCGAATGAGTGGAAATTGAAATGTCAAATTCCCTTATCGATTTGGTAACTTACGAAACATACGACTATGAAAGAAGGATCATACCATGACTATTTAAGTACCCATAAATTAATGTATATTACACAATGAATACAATCATGGGCAGTACACATACACCACATGTAATAATTAAGTGGTGAACAATGGAATTCTCACGAAATTAAGAGTGAGATAAGAAACTCCTTACCACGTTAATCAACTGAGTCGTATGGCCAAAATTTAATAACCACCAAAATTATTTACAGAATAACATGAATATAAATAGAATCATGATAATATATATCAAATGGACGTACACAATACACCACTTTCAATAATTTAGTGGCGAACAATGGAAATCTCACGGAGTTGAAAGTGAGATAAGAAAATCCCTTACCTTGAACATTCCCTTAGTCGATGGTATGTTAACCTCCTGTATAATAATAAAAACATTTATTAAATTATACAATAATCATATACATCAATATGATATCATATATGATCTTTTAACATTGCTTTATTAATAATATCTTAGTATTATCGTCGTTTCGGGTGATAATCGATTCGTTCTTCTTAAATGTTTGGTTACGTAAGACATGTTTGTAATGGATATATTATATCTTATTAATAATCAGAATGATATTAACATTATTTTTATCCCTAAAATGAGAATAAGACTTGAATGGATACGATGGAGGATGGATCTCATCGTGTTCATGGAGACGGTAGTCCGTACGTATGCACGAACGCTACTTCCATTTAATTTTTCATTTTAAAAGAATTGAATCCAAATGATACATAGGTATATTATTATTCCAGTATAATATAATATTATATATATGTTACTTATGTTCATTAACACCATTCTTTATACGTTCCATGTGTGGTATGAACGAGTCATATCATTTTAAGGGGGCGGTTGTCCGCACTTCCTCAAATGAAATTATCGTACGTATATACAACATGAAATGAATAATGGTATGAAATAAAATGGAATTACAGAAGGTTATATATAAAATATGTATCATTAATATCACACTTAATTACAGTTCCATCATAATGGCCACCATGAGAGGCGGTAAGATGTATTTGAACAATCATCGTTTCGTGAGGCGTTAGTTTGCCATTCACAGAAACATTATGTTCATCATCCATTAGATGGAGGTGTGTGTATGTGTAGTTCGAATCCTTCTTATAAAAACATCCTAGTATATTGAGGATACATTTTTTTTGTTACAAAATAAAGGAAGTAAAAAGAGTTTGGGGGTTGGAGAAGCAAAATAAATGAAAATAGTTTAAGAGAAATCGTTACCTTTAATTTAGGTAACTCACTTTGGTTGGAACCAAAGGACTTCTTGAAATTCTTTCTGCCTAAGGGGAAGCTTCAAGGAGGAGGAGAGGGATGTGGGGAGATTATTCGGGCAGAGTTTGGACGATCCGAGTGGCTTTAGAGGTGTGAGGAATGAGTAGAAGTGGTCTCCTTTTATAAGGGAGAGGAGGGGCTCTTTAGGAAAGAGTGAAAGTATTACATTATAATATAATTAAATTCGGTTTATAATGGTCCAAAAATAATTGAGGTCGAAGATAAGATTACTAATATTCTAAATAACATCAAACAATAATAATTGGACAGGTTTTAGATAATATTTTAATCATTATAATCTTATTTATTTAAATGATTTATTAATGAGGTAAACATTGCATCATTATTGTGTCATTAATAGTTTAAATTATATGATGTCTAAAAATTACAAATAAAATATCATTATGTAGGAAATCTTTTTAGCTTTCTAATTAATATTTATAATCGAAAATCCAACATGTATAACCCTATGTAAAAATTGTTCTTCTAAAAGATGTAAGCTTATGCCATTTTTTTTATTTTAACTTTATTAATATAATGTGTCCCTACCACATACAAGTGGCTCCAAGGGGTCCCCAAATCGACCCAAGGATGCACATGGTCGGGTATGTGTCCACCAATAAGGTTAGGACACGTTTTAGGGTAATATTGTATTATTATAATATTATTTTGTAACCCTTATTTACCGGATTTACCCTTAACCATGGTAAATAAAATATTTACCACAGTAATTATTCAAAATGTCTAAAAATAAAAGTTACCTATTTACACAATTTGGACATCCTGATTCAAAATATGGAATCCATTTTTCTAAATTCAAAACACAGAAGTGGCAGAAATTAATTTAAAATTAATTCCCGCTGTCAAAACAAAAAGCGTGTTTTTAAGAAGTAATAACTATCAAAAGATTAACACGTGTTTATGTTCGGTTTAATTGTAAAATTATGTCCAATGACCAACATTATATTAAATGGTTAAAATATATTATAAATATAATTTAAAACCACTCAAATTCACAATTTATCACTATTAATTATTTTGATTAAAAAAAGTTGTTTTTAATTAAAATTTAGTAATTTTCACTATTCATCAAAATATGAAAGTTATCCGAAAAGTACCAAAATTTCACCTTAGGCTAAATTCGATATTCCGAATCCAAAAATGAAGTCCATTTTAAAATATAAAATATATATAATTTCAAAATTTAGGTATTATTATTCATAACGGCTAGTTTGATTGGTTGTGGCGTGTGTTAAAACACAAGGTTGCGTACAACACATGCTACTATTTTATTCAAAGGAAAGCGTACCGTGGAAGCTTGGGATGTTTCATTTTAAATTTTTTGATGTCCCAATTTATTCAGATAGTTTAAAATATTTTATTTAAAAAGGTTTCACTATTAAAAGTTGATAAAAGTGCAATACTGAAAATGAATCTGTTCTTGCATTATGACTAAGAAACTCATAATAGAGATTCTAAAATTATAAGGATTATATAAAGTTCAAAATGTAGTTAATACTATTCACGACCTCTTTTAATGGCTTTTTTTTGTACGTCATGGTGTGATTGAACTCGGTGTTGCGTGTAGTGTAAGTTATTGAATTATTTTTAAGAAATAACACACTCTGAAATCCTGGGGTGTTACATTTGTTGTGTCACTTCCTTATCATTTTTTCTCTTTGGCTTTCATTTGGATAATTTTATATGTATCATTTTTTGATTTATACATACATTATAGGATTATTTGAATTTATTTTATAATAACCAATGGAGTTTATTTAGGATGATATATCATATATCCTGATATATATTCATTATAATGGTTAATGTCTCCCTTATTATGATATTTGTATGCCCTTGTTATTGTCTCCTACCTAGGCCTATTGGGGGATTCAGGGGTCGTTATCTCCCATTAATAGTTTCTATACTATGAGGGGTTTGTTTGGAAGGGGAGTTCATGATATAATGGTATCAGGGGTGATTATTGAGAGATAGGGTTGAGTTCAGATTTAGGAATTGTGAGTAACACATGGGTTTGTATGAAAATAGTTTCATTTGACATTTCTCTGTGACATATGCTAGGGAGGCCAGTGAGGACATTGGATTTTAGGCCCCCTATGATCAAGTGTATGAACTCATATCACACCTAATGACCAAGTGATGTGGCACTTCATGCAATGAAGAGACCATGGTGAGGTACATGCATCATAAATGACTTATGGTTTTTTTAAATTAGATGATATTTTGGGGTTGAAACCACTTAAAAAAGGATGAAATTTTATTTTTGTTTCATTGAAGATTACAAATAGTTTATTTCTAATTAATTCTTATTGTTTTCCTCGTTACTCATAATACCTAAATATAAATTGTAATATTATACATTACTTGAATGTGTTATCTTTTTGAAACATTCATGATTTTTGAATGTTTGTTTTCATTCCTGTTATAGAATGATTCATAATTAATTGAGACTTTATTCCACAATTATAAAATTATCAAATGCCCTCGGGTTTTATTAATTAGTTGAAATTTATAGAAATTCATTATTAGTTGTATTATAGTTTCTAGGTGAGTTAAAATGTCTTTGGTTTCATTCCATATATAATTTATCATACTCACATGTTGATGAATTGTTGTAAAATGTTACATAGACATTTAATTTATAAAATTTCTAAAAATGGCCTTCTTAATAATTTACAATTATTTTGAATTTTTAATCATTTCCTTGGGTAACTTGTTTCATAATATTCTTCCATTTATATTTATAATGTATTAAGACAACAATCTATTATAAGCATGTGTTATTGTTGAAATCCATGTGACATTTATTTCTAAATTTTTGAAATATATAAGAATTCATTGAGGTTAATTTTTGAGAAATAAAAATGTATAAGTTAATAGACATATTATTTTATGACTAAAAACATAAATTTATCTATTAAAATTATCATTTCTCAATTGTTAAGCCATGAGTAGTTTCCTATGGAAGAAAGCCTAACATTGAAATCATTGGTGTGGATACTAGTGATATTATGGATTGAAATAAATGTTTATGTAACATGTATTATATGTTATATTTAAATATGTGACTAGAATCATTTTGTCCTCCTTTCAGAATATAATAATATTTTCTTTATAAATTATGTTATTAATAAATATTTACTACGAGCATAATAAAACATGAAACATATTAATATGACTTGTGTAGTAAATTTTTTGTTTTCAGAATGCATGTTTTAAATTGATTATTATGGAATAATGTTGTTTATATAATATAGTATTTGAATTTAACAGGACAACGAGGCCTTTATAATTATTGAAATGTGAAAGGAAGAGTATTTTCATGGTAATTAAATAAACCCAAATTGTCATGTTTAACCATATCAAACATTGTGTGTGATATAACAAGTGTGACATTTTCCCTTTTAAATAGATGGTTGTTAGAACTATTTAAAATTAGTGGAATAATATTTTAAAAATATTTTAATGTTGAGTATTATTGAATTTTTATCACTGTGTTGATGTGTTGATAGGCCTCGATGAAAATAATAGTTATTTCAATCCTTTTTGTGTTGTGTTTATTATAGATAATGAGACCCTTGAAATTATTTGTCGTTTAAACTCCACATGTATTAAATGTATAATAACCAATTTATAGATAATGAAGTGATTCCCCATGAATAATTCAAAATTGTGTGAAATTTATCAATTCTATATAATGATATAATGTAATATAAACCCCTCAATAATTATGGAATTTGTAAGGTTTTTCTATGACGTGTAATTGTTATTGGTATGATTCTTTATGTGATATATGATTTATAAACCATAATGTCTTAAAAGGGGTGGAAACTGAATCCCTAAGTGACATGTGTTATATATTGACTGGATTAAAATTGTGAGTGTGGTTCTGTGTCACCCAAAGAAGATAATATTTCGATATGGGGGGTGTAATTCCTCGATTAGTGTGCTTACTAATTTTTGTGTGATGATTGGATTATTTAGTTGGGGCTATGTGGAGGAATAGATAGATAATATGGTTATGTGATATGGTTATTTACATTTGGGAGGTAAATTGTTGTGATGATGTTCCTATGAAAAATGTCTAATTGAAATTTTTATGGGTTGGGAAGATCAACCAGTGGTTGTGCTAGGTAGTGGTGGTGATGTGTTTTCATAGAGATGTGTGTATGTGTGATGATATGACAAGATTTATTTGTTTTTTTTTTTGTATGTTTATATTGTTGGAATCCATAACCTCTTAAAAAAGTATTAATAACTTAATTTCCATAATAAATAAGTCCATTTGACTATAAGATCAAGAAATCAATAAATATGGGATTACATCCCATGCCTAAATATTTTTTAATATAAACGGTGTGTTTAGTATGTTAGAATACAAACAGGTTTTTTGGGTTTGTTGTGTGTTATCTCTTATTGATATCATGCGTTACAACCACAAACATATAAAGAGTGGTAAAGTCTTTCCCTGTTATATAACGTGTTACATTACGACAAATTTTAATGATGTGCGGGTGAGTCAGTACATCCCAATGCGAAAAATATCATTGTGTGGTGGATGGGTTCCTTTTATTCATATAATTTTGGTAGATCGGTCTATATTAATATAATTTTTTTGGTAGTGTTATTCCATATCATACATTTGTAATTAATGGCATGAAACTATGAATAATATAATTTTGAAATGATTAACCCCTTACTATGTCTGTATAACTATACTCCAAATATTAAATGATATTTTAAAAACCATTAAATAATGTTAATATTTTTTTGTTGGTATTTTTTAAAATCATTTCATATTTTTCCTTTTTTCCTTTTTTTAATTGATGTTTTACTAAATTTAATTTTATATAATATAAATAATTACATGGTATAGAGAATAATAAAATTTATTAAGAGAACATATTAAATTTTGAGAATTCATGAACCATGAATATTTATTTAAGATTTATTTGGAAATAAGTTGAAGAAAAAATAGTTCTAAAAAATTCGTTTTAAGTGTCAACTCATAGAGTATTTTGATAAATTTTGTGCTGTAAAACGGAGTCAAAAAGGGTTTAAATCAATGTGGTTTACTAAGATTACTGAATTTTTAAATAATTTTCATGAAAATGATTTAATAATAATTTTTTATAACATAATTTGAATAAAAATATTATTTTGGGAAACATGTTTATGAGGTAATAGACAATTTCAATAATCATTCTTAACTTTTAAAACCAATCACCCAAATAAATTAACAGACTTTCATAAATAGTCTATGTACATTTGTACTTAATTTCATGAATAATGAGATTAGATTCATTAATAATTTAATTAATAGTGTATTCAAATTGTATTAGATTTTTTATAATTTTATTATGTTAATTTATGGCTCTTTTGATGTCTTATGATGATTCATTAGATAAAATGTTAATGATATCCATTTGGATTGTTTTGGCATTTTTCGATCATCACGCATATATATTGTTTAATTAATTAATTTTAGGTATATATAATTATTATATAACATTAAATAAACATTATAATATGGTTTTACCATAAAATTGGTTTCAAAAATTTCCTTGATGATTCAATCTAAAAATAAAAACACACCATCCACACACCTGGTAAATCAGTAACTCCTGGACGATGTTTTAATTTTTGGAAAAAATATGTCACGGGATACTAATTGATGAAGGATATCCCATTATAAAAATAATATTATAGTATATATAATATATTTTAGTTATCCTCCATGTTTTTACTAAAGTGTTACGTAATTGATATTAAAATAAATGTAATTGAAAAAAAAATACTAGAAAACAAGAGGATTTTAACTCTTGAATTTCATCTCATTCAAAACATCTATAAGGGAATATGATTTTTTATTTTTTGGAGATTAAAGGATCCTGAATTTTGGGAAGAGACATGGGAAGAATATTACGTAACAATTATAAATTATTCAAGGCTTATTAGGTCTAAGGAGAAGTGGTGGTGAGGGGTGGAATTTATAGTGGAGGAGATGAGTGTTTCTAGTTTATTTGATTCATTATTTTATTATATTTTCCAAATACAAATAATTTTTTGATAATTATCACTAAATATATCATAAATTTATGGCTATTTCAATATTATGGCCTTGCATAATCTATACATCATTTACAAATCATTATTTTATATATTTAGCTTATAAGATAATTTAACGTATTTCAATATTCATAAAAAATCAACTATTTAAGGAAAAGCCAAAAAAAATCACCTTAATAGTTTTATCATTTGTAGACATAAAAAATGAAATTCATTTAATGAAAATTATTTTCTAAACCTGAGAAATTTATTTTTTAAATAAAAAAATCATTTACTTAAAAAATTTTGATTTTATTATTCTAACTTTTTTATGACACTTTGAAATATCAATTATGGAAACATAATATTATCATACAATAATAAAACAAATAATTAATAATTTATGAATCCATTTTATCAAATTGATTATCCTTTTATGTCAATATTTTATTTTAAAAATTCTATTTAATAATTTATGTTTTGACAAAATATCAACACAAAATTTTCCATTTTTAAAACATTTATTTACTTATTCCAGGATATTAATATACCATATTTAAATTTATAAGAGGCATAAATTTTATTAATAATTTAATAAGTGTTTTAATTATTCAAATATACACATTATTATTCATAATAGATATATTATTATTTCAATAGTCTAATTACTATTCATCTAAAATGAAACTTTTCTGAAATAATTAAAAAACTAACCAAATAAAATTTAGAAAATTAATATTTAAAAAATAGTTTTTTATTTCGTAAAATAAAATTTATCAATCTGTAAAAATTATGATTTAAATCATTATCATAATTAAAAAGTGTTATAAATGATTTTTTAAAAAATATTACCTATTTATGTGTAAAACTGGATTTATTATTATCTAATGCATTTAAAATTATTATATTTGGATGTTTTAATTTTATATTGAATATATAATATATAAATTTCATTAATACCTTTTTATACTAATGGTTAAAATTATTAATTCATTAAAAAATCAATACGGTTATAAAATTAGTTTTTATAAAAACATCCTTTAAATTCAATTCTTTTTAATTTAATATTTTTGGATCACTAATAAATTAATTATTTAAATATATATATATTGTAGATTTACATAAATTAATTAATATCTTTCATTCATACCATAACCAATATCTAAGAGATAACTATAACAATTAAATATAAATATGTAATCATTTGTTTAGAGTCTCTGTTCTATGTAATGTAAAATATCAAAGGAGTGAAATACTTAAAAATGACATAACATAAAATCATTAAGTGCTGCATTCTACCCTCCTTGAAAAAATTTCATCTGTGAAATTTGAAATTTCACTTCAAAATATTAATGTAAGATACATGAAAATTAAATTTTAGAATCCCCACATCGTAAAAAGTGTTTATAAGACATCCTCTTAAAATAGTAGAAGAGAAATGCGAGGGTCAAAAAAAACTAAACATCCAAAATATGGAAAAATTCATCAAAATACTAACAAGGAATAAAATATTGCTATAAAATTATGATGTATATTGATAAAGAACATGGTCCTTAAATATTTAACCATCAAAAAGTGGTAAATATGCGATTGGTTAAATAACCCTTAATTTTTCCAAAAATAAATATATGTCTATGATGTTTTTATTACAAAATCAACTTCCTAGATCCAAGGGATTCATTTATTATCTTGAGAAGATCATATTAAAATAAAAATACTTGATTCCATTCCTGTCATACTATCATCCATTTGTAGTTCTTCGATAAATCTCCTTTTAATTTCATAAAAAAATGATAGATATTGAATATGATTTTTTTTCAGGAAGAACATTTATCCATAATTAATTCATTCGACCTTTAAATAATTATTGGAAAAAAAAAATTTGAAATTTTTATTGAATATAATTAAAAATCCATTAATCATATTCAATAATATTCTTTACACATTCTATATTTAGATAACCACATAACCCATCCAAAATATTCCTATCTAAATTCAAATAGAAATTATTTATAAGAAAAGTTTCAAAACATCCGATCCCACAAATAATATATGAAGTATCTCTTATTTTCTCATACCAAATATTTGATTTCTTTGAAAACATTCATTATTGCTGAAATATAATCTTTATTTTTTGAATGTATTACTTAAATCCAAACATCTAATAATTTCATAATAACATAATCTAGTAGACCTCTAACCACTATCATGGGCACCAATACAATCCCATTGAAATGAGTTAATTATTATATCAATATCAATCACATATTTAAGGTTATATTTCCACTATCATGTGTTCTTAATATGATAATGATTCCACAAAATCAATTCTCTTCATTAACTATGTTACTCATCACATACATCCAATTTCATAATGAAGAAGCACTATAGTACAATAATTATACATCTCATGATTCATATAACTGAGAAATTATTGATAAAATACTAAAAAACAAAATTCATGATTCCCAACATTGGAATATTAATCATTCGTATTCATCTATGTTAGTATCATGAACTTAACCATGATTTATTTTCCTCTTTAGGGATATAATTTTTTAATGCTTGAGACATTGATTTTCATAGTTCCAAATATCCATATAGTTAAATCAATGCACAATGTAAAATTATTTCATTACCATGAAATAATTAAAATCCTGTCACTTTTTCCACAATTTCATTTACGTACATTTCATTTTATTCATATTCCCAGGTGCTTCCTTCAAATATTATCACATGTTGGAAAATCCTTCTTTTTCTACTCCCCCTTTTTAATATTTTTATATATTGTAATATTTTTCTCATTCTTCCTTCTAAAGGAATAATAATTAAAAAACATGTTATCCATTTTTTAGAACATTATACTATCTCCTCGTATGGTTAGAATATTTGAGAGACTAGTTCTCTTCGATAGTATTTTTGAACATATTGATGAAATGATCATTCTTAGTCATTTGATTATGTACAGTGATGCAGTTCCCATTCATTCTACATGGGTCAATTTTAATGAAATAACCTTTTCAATCATAGATACTAATATTATAAAATATTATCTATATTTCAAAATATACTAAAATATTTAACATAAATTAAAAAAATATATTCGTTTCTAATCACATAATCGTAAACATGTTTTCATTGGGGACATAATTAATTTTAAATCTACAATAATTATTTTTAAAGAAAATGTGAATTATCATAAATATATCTCTTGGATGTTTCGAACCATGTGATCAGTAATGCTCGTTATCACGTACTAGGTTATGCCGAGTCAGGCCTATCACACCTTTCCAATGTTGTTTCCCCTATGTACATATGTTCTAGAACAATATCAAAATACAGTATTAACACATGGATGTATTCCTAGGAAGACCAACATAATCTCTAACAAACCAAATTTTGAGAATTTTATTTTATTCTTATCCTCAATGGCTATATTAGGGTTATGTTCCTGAATATTGGGTTTTTCAAAATCTAGTTTCCAATGTTTTAAATAGACTTCCTATAATACAAACTATACAGACCCCAACCCCAGTAGACTATAGCTAGTTCCTTCCTACAATACTTTGGTATAATAGCCACGGAATTTTTATCCCTAAGAACATAATATTTTGGTAGCTTCTGAAAACAAGATGAAAAAAAATATTTAACATTATGATGTTAATGTAAAAACTAACATAACAACTCATTTGGAAAGACCCATAACTTGCTAGATTAATCCTAGAAATCATTCATAATACACATCATTTCATAATGGGGGAAAACATAATAAATAATTGATATCATATTATTAGAAAGGGTATTAAATATATAATAACACAACATAAACAATATTTAATGCTAAATAACTACTAAAATTACATTAAAACATAATATTGATCATAATATGGTATGAATAATAGATATATAAATTATTATGTATAAATAATCACATAAAACATTAAAATGGACAATATAGTTGTTGAATAATCAAATTTATTATGAATAAATAATATCACAATCTAGGAATGCATAATTCTTGACAAGAAAAACTTTCCATCAAAGAATCATCTATTAATTCTACATAAATGGGAAAGGCCTCGACCAAAACACAGTCTAGTCTAAGTTTTGAGACCTACCGTTGCATCTAAGGGATATAGATGGCCCCTACCAACACATAATAAGTTCAATGAATTACTCATATGTTGAATAAAAATATATCTTTAAATTAATTTCTCCCATACCTATTTTAAATACATTAATCATACTTCTCAATAAAATTTATCTAATAAAATCTTTGAGAAATTATTGAGAGAAATACCCTTTTTCTTTGAAAAGAATAGTTCATTTAGAAAATAATTTGTATTTGTCATAAACATTCTAATGAGAACATATATAATCTAGAAATTAAAAGTTAATGAAGATGAAAATTTATTTTTGTCATAAATTTTATCCAAAATTGGTGAAAATAAGTAAAATATGTTTTTAAGAAACATTAGTAATGTTCCACTTTTGTGCAGTTTAAGAAGAATTATAAGAGTTCTTAAAGGGGAAAAATGAATAATTGTTTACTTAAAAAATAAAATGAACTTACATAATTTTTCATGTTTATAAGATTAATTTTATAAAATTTTTTATTGCTTATAATAGATAATGGAGTTTACTTGAATGTGGGCAGGAAATTGGGATGTTCAATTAAATCGAGCTTTCTTATCAGGATGAATTGAGAAGGGAACCTTATAAAAATGTATATACACATCAAATAATGACTAAATAATCTATATAAAAGTTGTTATAATATATAAATATAATGTATAAGTATTTTATACGTTTATATAATAATTATATTTTGGTAAAGAGAGAGAAAATGCAACCTGAATGAAAAATAGAGGTTTGGGTAGAATCCATTACCCATATTAAAATTGTCGAACCATATGCCCCATAAACATAATGATAAGAAAATTTGAAATTGAATACCTTGATAATAATTAAATTCCTTATATGATACATAAATTGAATGTATAAATACACCACACACACGAACTAGTGGTGAATAAGGCATATCTCATGGAAATTAATGTGAGCTGAGAAAACTCATACCTTATTTATAAAAGCATTCAAAACATAAAATTAAAGTATTGTATAATGAAATTAAGTTAATTAATAATATAAATCAGACTATATTCAACTTGTTTTTTATTTATTGTAATTTTAATTAGTTCATTTATGTGTTTTTTTATGATTTATGGGATTCAATTTTGGTCATTCTGGTGTGTTCCGTTCCTTGGTTTACATGATTGGTTAACTTGTATACTTGTGTGAATGATTATTTGAAATGGGAATAGTTATCTAGAATTAAATTATATGTTATTAATGAATATCTTAGTGATTTGATGTTCTAATATATTTATTTTATTTAGTCAGGATAACGATTCATTAGAAAAAATGTTAATAATTACGATTGGAATTATTTAGGTGTTTTTTATCATTAGGAACTATTATTGTTTTAATAATTAATTTTATGTATATATAATGGCTAAATAACATTAAATAATCATTAATATACATATTATATTCTATATTATGGATAAAAAATAGTTTTCTGACTATCCTTGAATGGTGGAATTGAAAAATGAAAATTTGTCTTCCCCAAAGGCGGTAAATCAACACCCCAAGAATTTTGTTTTCATTTTTGTGGTAAAAATGGGAAGAAAAAATACTTAGTGGGGTATATCCCACAATCATAATAAAATTACATTATATATAATATAATGTATTTATCTTTAATGTTTAGATAGAGATTATAAAGAAATGATAAGAAAATAAAAGAAATCGAAATGAAAGGAATGGAAACCGAATGTGGATTTCACATCTTGAACTTCTTATCCTGGAGAACCTCCTTAAAGGGATTGGCATTGGACATTTGGTAAGACCATAGGATCATGGATGTGGGAATTATACTTGAGAATAGTATTATTCTATAATTGAACAATTTTAATGGAATTGTTTGTGTGAGGATAAGAGGTGGTGAGTGGTGGTATTTATAGTGGAGGAGATGGGCGTTTTCTCATTATTTTATTTATTAGTTTATTATTTTGATTCCAGACAATGAATAGTTATAGAATAATTAGTAAATATTTTATATTAATTAGGTAATATTCAATATTATGGGCTTACAACATCCATACATCATATATGACTAAATAATTCATGTTTTTTTCTTTTACTGTAAATTATAATATTTCACTCTTCACTAAAAATCAACTATTTTTTAATTCCCAAAATTAAACATTATAAATTTCAAATATGAAAAATTTCTAAAATGATCTCTATTTTATGGAAATAATTTTCTGAATCATTATTTTAATTTTTTTCAAAAATAATAATTTTCTCTAAAAATATTTCTTTTTATATTATAACCGGTTTTATGACACATTGGTAAAATAATTAAGGCCACATTAAATTTTCTTATCATCATAAAACAACAAAATATAAATTTATGAATTTGTTTTATGAAATTAAATAATCCATTAGGTCATAATTTTAATCATAAAATTATATTTAAATAATTATGTTTCACAAAATATCAACACATCATTTATCATTTTTAATACATTTATTTATGTTTTTCAAGATAAAAACATACAATATTTATTTTTATAAGTTGTCATTATTTTAGTTATACTTTAATATTTGAATTTATTATTCTAATGGAAACATTACTATACCTAATATTCATATTATTATTCGAACAACAAATTACTATTCACTGGAACTAAAACATATCAGAAAAATATAAACAAATTATACATAGTAAATTTTGATATTAAAATCTAACAAAATTTATATTTTGAAAAATAAAATTTATATAAGTGTCAAAATTTATATTTAAATCATTTTCTTCATTAAAAGGCAGTAAAAATTCATTTAGAAAAACGTGTCCTTTTATATATAAAATTGGATATATTTGTATCTTATACCTCTAAAATTTTCGATAAATATAATATAATTTGGAAAAATATATAAGATAAAAATTTAATTAATATCATTCAACTATAGATTACATTTTAGTTTATTAAATTAACATACCAATGTGGGTATAAAAATAGTTTTTATAAAAATTATTTATTTAAATCAAATAGGTTTCTATTTCTAATTAATTGGTATCTAATGATTTAATTTTACAAACTTTTTCCCTATATATTTTCTTAATTTACTTAATCTCATTAATTCCAATCATTCCAAACATTATGGATAAAACTATAATAATTAAATAATAATATTTAATTATTTTTTTAATCCCAAATTTTTTTCAATGTAAACAATTGAAAGATTCAAATTTTAAAAAGATATATATTGTAAAATATTGTGGTGTTACATTCTATCATCCCTAAAAAAAATTCATCCATAAAAATTGAAATGGGAGTTCAAAATATTCAATTTTTACTCTTGAAAATTATTTTGTGGAATCCCCACATCAAAAAAATTGGTTATAAAAATTCCTCTTAGAAGAGGTAAAAAGAAATGTTAAGGCCACTACAAAACTATGATTTTGAAATGGGATAACACTCTTGAAAATATGGACATGTTTTAAAATATAATGATAAATTTATGATGGATAGTGATATAGAATATGTTCATTTTAAATTAAACCCTCACAAAGTCATAAATCCATGATCAGATAAAATTTTATTTAATTTTCAAAAATAAAAATAAATGGGTGATGTTTTTGTTCCAAAATACTCTTCCTAGAGTTGAGGGAATAATTTATTATCCCGATAGGCACTTATGAAAAAAACATATTAGAGTCATTTCCATTTTATAATATCATCCTTTATTGTTCTTTGATCAATCTCTAATTCATTTAATAAACCTAAAAAGGGATATTCAAGATGAATTTTAATATCTGAAGCACTTTTGTATAAATCTCATTCATTCGTCCATTAAATGATTACTAAATTCATATAAATGAGAATAGGTTATCCCATATGATAAATCATTCATTAATAATAATAAATATTATCTTTAATATATTCCATGTGAAAAAACATTAAGACCCATCCAAAATATGTATATACAAATTCCAGGACATATCATATAGAAGAAAGGTTACTTAACATCAAAATTTCCCCCAAAATAACACGATGCATTAATTATTTTCACATATTATATGTATTAATATGTTGAAAACAAGGATGATTCCAAAAATAAAACATCAATTTATCAAATATATTCCTAAAATCATGATATCTAATAATTCTGTCATAACATAAATCATTAGATCCTTATCCAAATTTATGCTTACAAATAATATACAATAAAAATGAATTTATTATTATCAAAATGTCATGGACATATTTAGGGTTATCGTTCCCATTTCATGTGTTATTAATATGTTTAAAATACAATAGAATAACTTCTTATTGATTACTTGTGATACTCGTTAGATGATTCTAATTCCATAATGAAAAATAGAGGTAGTACAATACTTATACATCTCATTAATGTTATATTCATATAATTATTGAAAAAATAATCCAAAATCATAATTTTTTATTCCAAATCCATACATTTAATCATTCATTTTATTCTAAGGTGGTATCATAATCTTGATAGTTATTTATTATAATATATTGTTATATACACCTTTGATGATTGAAAAAATTATTGGTGTTGTGCCCCTTCTACTTAATATTGAAGGATTATACATTGAAAAATGATTTCATTGTCTTTCAATAATGAGTGTTGTGTCTTTTATCACCACACTTGAATAAAACTCTTCATCATCTAAGGCATATAGAATGGTTTTTCCTTCCCAAATTAACACATGTATGAAAATCCTTCTCTTTTTTCTTCCCTTTATACTTATTTTACCATGTTTTCCTATTACTAGCTTGCTTCCTTATAAATCAATAAAAAATAGAAAACACATTCTCATTTTTTTGAACATTATACATCCTCCAAATAAAATGAGAATGTTTGGTATGTTATTTTACTTCAAAATACTAGCTTAAACCCATCGATGAAATGGTCATTCTTACAGTTTGAATTATTTGGATTGATTTATTTACCATTCCTTCCCCTATAAACCATTTCTAAAAATGGTATACTCAATATTAGATCACTACATTATGAAATCTAATGTATAATAACAAAACTAGTTAAATAATTAACATAAATTGAAAAATATGTGGGTATAAAATCTCATTATCATAAACATGGTTTCATTGGGGGCATACTTACATTTAAATCCTTCATGATAGTTTATATTGAAAATATTAAATATCTTAAGAATAGACCATATGATTTTAAAACTATTTGTGTAGTAAGGACCATTATCACATATTATGAAACACTGAGTTATGCATGATTCATATTCTCAAATTTTTTACCTCCCGGTATATCTCTGGAATAACCACATCTAAGTGTAGTATATAGATAATGATGTATTGCTAGGAAACCAATATAATATCTACCTTTAAAAATTCTAGGATGAAATTATATTCTTATCCTAAATGTCTATCATCGTTTTAGGTTACCTAATATAGGTTTTATAAATCCATTTCCCAAGGATTCTAATAATGTTCCTCTGATACCATCTGTAAAGACCCCTACACCGGTAGCAAGGAGCCGATGCCTTAATTTATTATATTAGAATAACAAAAAATGATGTCAAATCCCAAAGGAATGAATAATTTCGTAAATTTGGAAAACTATATGAAAATATATATTTTACATTACAACATTAATGGAAAAACCCACATAGAAACTCAATTGGAAAAACCGATAAACTGTTAGATTATTCCTACAGGTAATTCATAATACACATCTTTTCATCCTGGGAAAAAATAAAACATAAAAAATGGATGATCTCATTTACTAATTCTGACTATTAAATATCGTGGATGATAATAAAAATTATAAGGCAAATTTAATATATAAAAACACATGCCACTAAAATATAATATTTATTATTATATGACTAGAATAAATCCTGAATAAATAATGTCTTATAACTAATCACATGAAACATAACGATTGATATTTTAAAAGTAGAATAATCACATGAATTATCAATTGATTATTTCATAATGAGGGAATTAATAATAATGGAAATCATAAACATACCCTCAAGGTCCTGTCAAACATTTCTATTAAATGGGTAAGGCTTCATCCAAAACTCGGTCATATTTGCCTCCTGCGACATACCGCTGCATCGAGGGGTTATAGTAGGCCTTTCTCTTCACATAATATGTCCAATACATTCCTTATTTGTTTAATAAATATATATAGTTAAACAAAAGTTTCCAATACCATATTTAAATATTTGAATTATAAGTATTCATGAGTGTACTATAATAAAACCATTTAGAAATTCTTGAGGGAAATACCCTTTTTTATCAAAAAATAAGTGCACATTTGTAAAACAATTGCATTGTAAAAAAAATAAGATCGAAACCAGGTATATCTTGAAAAGGAAAATTTAGGGACAATGCAATTATGTTTGAGGGATTAATAAATTCCAAAATAGGTAAGATCATGTACAAATATTTTTTAAGAAGCTGTATAAATGGGCCCCTTCTGTGTAGTTGAAGAGAATATATAAGAGTCTTTAAAGAGTAAATTATATCAATTGTTTACATAAATCCACAAAATAAACTAATATAGTTTTTCAGGATAAATGGAAAAATTTTATAAAAAACATTGAAGGATTGAAAAATACTGTGGAGTTTACATGAAAATTTGTATGAAATTGACAAGTTCCCATAAATTGGGCTTTCTTATCAAGAAGAATTGACCAGGGAAAGTTATAAAACATTTATATTCTAATAAAAGAACGAATACCTAATCTATATACTTTATTTTGGAACATATAAATATATTTTATAAGGAATATATACAAATAAAGAATAATTACATTGTGGTAATTAGATATAAAATGTTACCCAAAAGAAAAATAGTGGTTCTAGGAGAATCCCAAATAACATTAAAAATAGTCAAACTATATCCCCCACAATGTTAATAATCAAAAAATAAGACATTTAATACCATGAAAATAAATAGATTCATGATTCTATACATCAATTGGAAGTATACATACATGACAGACAATAAATATTGGTGAATAAAGAATATCTCATGGAAATAAAAGTGAGATGTGAAAACCCTTACCTTATGTACGAAAGTGCTTTACACTTGTAATTTACATCCTAGATAATGAATTTAGTTTCATAAATAATTTAATTTTAAACATATTAAACATATTTTAAATTTTATACTATTTTATTATGTTCATTTATTGATTCTTGGATGAATTATGAGATTCAATATTTTCATTCTAGAGTGTTAATTTCCTTGGTTTTCATGAATAGTTAACTTATATAGATCTACGAAAGATGAAGTGAAATGAGAGTAGTTATATAGATTTGAAATTATATGTTATAAATGAAATTCAAATTGAAATAATGTTCTTATATATAATTTTATTCATTCATGATGACGATTCATTATATAAAATGTTTTATGATAACAGTATGGATTATTATGTCATTTTTTCAATCACGACGTAAGATTTTAGTTTTATTAATTAATATCATAGATAAATAATATTTAAAAACAATAAATAAGTTTTAATATTAATTTTTATTATATTTTTTTAGCCATAAATATTTATTCAGGACCATCCTTGAAGGGGGAATTTAAAAATGAAAACTCGTCATGCACAAAGGCGATAAATCGACACGTCACAGGCGAATTTCTCTTTTTTGGAATAAAAATTGGATGACAAAATAATTGATGGTGGATATTTGATTTTAATAATAAAAATCTTCAAAATATAAGATTATTGTAGTTATAATTCAGGTTTGGATAGGTGTTAAGGAAAGGATATGAAATGATATGTAACTGAAAAGAAAATAATAGAAAATAAAAGATGATTTAACCACTTAATTTCATATCCATAAGAACTGCCTTAATGGGAATGGGTTAGTTTTTATGGAAAGAAAAAAGTCTCTTGGATGTGGGTGAAGTTTCTTGTGAAGGTGATTGTTTATGAATTGGGTAAACATCTGGTAATAAGAGGTGTGAGAAGAAGAGATGGTGAGTGATGGTATTTATAGTGGAGGAGAAGGATGTTTTCTCATTATTTCCTTCATTAGTTTATTATTTTCCCCCAAGACTATGGATAGTTTGATACACCTACTATACTAAAATAATGAAGGATATTTCTATATTATATACTTACATCTGCAATGCATCATCTATGACTAAATAATTCATCTATGTAGCTTATTCCATAAATTATTGTATTTCACTATTCCCCAAAAATTCAACTGTATTGGAAAAAAAATTAACAATTAATTTTTTTGGCGTGTATAATTTAAAAACAAAATATTTTTTAGTAATATGATTTAAAAACAGATAAAATATAATTTTTTTAAATAAAATTATAATTTAATCTAAACCTACCGATTTTAATACTAATATATTTTTTATTCCATGATATAAATATACCATATTTTAATTTAAAAGATGCTTAAATTTTATCTATACATTAATTAGTGAGGATATTATTTTAATACCCAAATTATTATTCGTAATAGTAAAATAATTATTAAAACCGTCACAGTACTATTCATAAAGAATGAATCTTATCATGAAAATAGAAACAAAATTAAAAAATAATATTTGATATTAATATTTCAAAAATATAAATTATTTTGTCCAATATAATTTGTAACATTGTCAAAATTTATAATTAAAACATTTTCTACATTAAAAAGAGGTAAAACTACGTTTAGAAAAATATAAAATTGTTATGTGTAAAATTAGATTAATTCTTATCTTATGCCCATAAATATATTCTATATCAATGTAAAAATATTAGATTTAATATATAATGTATATGGTTCATTAATATATTTAAATAATAGTGGTTAATTAAATTTATTAATATAAAATATCACTGTAAGAATTCAAATAGTTTTTATAACAATACTTTATTTATATTCAATTTGTTTCATTTCTAATAAATTTATAACAAATGAATTATTTTTATAAAAATTTGTCATGTATATTTTTATAATTTACATATTATCCTTCATTACCTCCATTCCCAATATCTATTATATTACTATATTAAATAAATAATAATATTTTATCATTTTTTATGAAGATTCTTCTATGTAATGTAAACTACCTAAGGAGTTATATTTTTAAAAGTGATGTATTGTAAAATATTGGGGTGTTTCTTTAATAATATAGGATATGGAATTTAATATGACATATTTTTACTCATTAGGATATATCATGCCACTTATATTCTCATAATATATTGATAATTTATATAATCTTATAACCATTTATAAACCCTGATTATATATTTTTCTTAACATATATTTCACAAAACCATTATAATATCCCCATCATATAAATGAAATAATATTATATATTCCATCAAAAATATACTTTATGTTTAACCCAAAAATGTATTTATCACTATATCATATATTTCCAAACTAGTCAATTTATATCATATTTTAGAAAATGGGATAAAATTCACTCAGAACATTCATATAAATATTTATTATTAAATTAATAATCAATTAAAAGGCTATCAATTCAATAAAAATCACTTTCTTTGAAAAAATAAAAACATTATTACATGCATATCACATATATATTATACCTAACAGTTATCCATATAACTATTATGTTTTCTATAATAATTATCCCAAAATTATAACATTATAAAAAATCAAATTTCAAGGTTTCTTATACTATTTAATATAATTTTATAAATAATTAATATAAAAAACTCAAGAATATTTGTAAAATGTGTCACATAATCCTCATAAATTTTATAATATATAATAATATGATTGATGAATATCAATCACGAATAAAAATAACTAATAAAATCATTATTTAAGTTCTATTATAATAAAAAAGTCACTATCTTCTATAAGACTAAAAAACATACCATTGAGAAAATAATAGTAGCATACTATTAATTTAAACAATTTTTGAATTCTCCCTTGTTTGATTTTAATAAATAGTTGTTTTCTAGATACATAATCATCTATGTTTAATTTTTATAATTCTATTTCAATAAAATACTAAATAAATTGTTCTGAAAAATATAAAATATTAATTTACAAAAATAAATATGAATATTTATTCCCATATTGAAAATTAGTTTCTAACATATTATAATTTTAGTCTACATAATTAAAATATATGTTCTATACTTAGTTATCCATGTAGACTTTACTATAAGGTTCTCCAACATAATTTGTTAACATTATTCCCAAATCCTACATAATGGTTAATTAAAGAGAATATAAATTAACCACATCATATCAATTGAGAGACTAAATCCATAGTTAGGATTATCTTACAAATGTTGATTGAGTAATTATAAAACATTTCATTTTCAGGGTTATTACCCCTAGGTACGTCGGTGTCAGATCTTGCATCATCTAATATTATAAAGATAGGGATGTTGTTTCTATGAGAACCATATCATATTTTCATTAAAAATCATCACGATGTTATCCTATATATAGAAATATTTTTTAGACTCATTCCTAGGATTTTCACTAATTTTCTCTTATTATAATTGATAAAAATTTAGACAAACCTTATTTGTTATCAATAAATTTCATATTTTGATCTAGATTTCCTTATCAAACATAAAATTGTCCTCAGAAAACATACTAAATGTCATATGTTATATAAACATTTCATTTAATAACATGTATTTCTACCTATATTTTTAATCCTTGAATATAATGAGTGTAAACATATTCATTATATACCAACTTTGAAATGAAATGGTTTTGACAGATTTTAAGCATCAATAATTAATATATTTCTATCAAATATTGTGTTAAATATACTCGATGTAACATATGGGTCTATAATATAATATAATTCAGGAAAAATTGATTAATAAATATCATTAATTTATATATTAAATAATTTTTTCCCACTATATTATAAAATACATAATCCATAACAAGTCTTTAACATCTCCCACAAATTCTCCACACAAGAAACTATATTGTAAATATCATTTGTAATACATTTCTTATGGACCATAAGAAATGGAAAAATATTAATGGGTTACCTCAAATGGTTATGAAGGGTAAAAAAATCGAAAATGATCCAATATATAAATAGAGAAAAAGATGATTATAAATAATATTGTACGAATAGGTAAAAAAAATATTAAAAATTATATCATTGAATTTAAAAAATATCAAAAGATAAAATCAGAATTAAATATATCACATGGATATCATTTTATGAAATCATTTTCCTATAATGAATAATATTTCAAATATTGATAATACTATTATGGCATCAAAAAAGTCATCATTCTTTTTTTCATGTTCACAGCATAGATAACATTATTTTCATCATGATAAAAATTAATACATCTTGATGAATTGGGTAGGCATACAATAAATACAAAAATATGTTTGTCTTCTGAGTCTCATTGATGCATCAAGGGGAAATATAACACCGAGTGCCATCCATAACATGTCTATGTATAATTCATTAATAATTTGAGATAATTAGTAAAAAATATATAATCAAAATTGGAAATAATCATTAGTATTGGAATAGAAACATTCCAAATTTTAATAATATTCCTCATATTAATAAAATATATAACATTATTATAAAAAATCCCTAGAAATAATGTGTATAATTAAACAAAACATAATCAAATTTACTATATAATATATAAATATATATATTAGAATAAAAAATTTATGTATTTTTCATAGTCATCTAATAAATTAATGGAATATCAGTATAAGTAATATTCCTTTAATTTATTACCACACATTGAGCTATATGGTTATGGTAATAAGTTTTATAACCAATAGATTTATCAAATCAATGACATATTGATATGTTCCATGAAATTGAAGTCACGGTCAAGCACATTGAGATTGTTTTTATCATACTTCGAGCACATCAAAATTAATCCATGTAGTCTAAGTGACAATTTTGGATCCAATATGTGTGTTTTATTAGGAACATGGTTTATCAAGAATGAACATCAATTTTTATATATAAGGTAGAAGTATTTATGTCTTGGGAATGATCATAGAACATGTTCGGGATTCAATGTTTTTTAGATTGGTGTGGTACTACAAAAGATTAATTAATGAATTTTCTTGCCTGATAGTGCCTGTAATTGTTCTTATATAGGTGGGATTCGTGTTTCAATGGATTGACCAGTGCAAAGAGTATTTAATATAGATGAATAACTAATTAATATTGGTTCCAATTCAGATTATTTCAGAGCATACTGTTTTCTATGTAGTGTATTGTGATGAATCTGTTGTATTGGGAGCTATTTTGATATCAAGTGTTAAGGTAGATGATTATGAGTATTATTAGAAGAAATAACCTAATACGAAATAATATACATTGTAATTAGAGTCTGAATATGTATTTCATGTATTAAAATTTTGTTGATAGTACCTCTTAAGTGATGTATTTTTCATATACATAGGCCATTCGAGAATGTAGTATATTTTATCCCAGTGCGACCTAAATATTTATAAGGGAAAGGGGGTAGAATATTTGAATATGTTTCATTTTTATATGGTTGATACTTATAGATAATGGAATTTAGATGTTTATTCTCTAATCCAAATGATGAAAGAAATTGGGGGTTGGATGTTAAAAGTGGAATAGAATCTAACGACTTTGCTGATATACTGATAGGTGAGTAAAAAAAGGATCATGGGGAAGTTACCTATGTAGAATTATTGATATGTCCCTCATTGGTGAAATGGGAAATTTATAGTCAAAATATTATTCAAGAATTTATCGTGATATGCGAGTAGTTTCTTGCAGAATGTTTCAATCTAGGGTGGACCTTAGACAGACATTATATACATTGTGTTCATTGTAGTGGATTTGTTACTTCATACATTAGGTAACATATATTGAAAAATTATCAATCATCATAACGGGTTGTGCACCCAAGATCAACCAAAATGTATAATGATGTTAGTTGAAAATTATAGTGGCACAACATAAAAACGGTCATTGTAGTTTTCTTATTTGTTAGACTATAATTGTTGAGAATCCAAAACCTATTGGGTTACTCAAACCACTTCATGTGTCTATGTAGATGGGGGATGGGGTGAAAATGAGCATCATTACTAGTTTTCATATGGCTCTCATCCATTGATATATAATGCCTGTTATAGAAGATTGGTGGAATATGGTAGACAATTTCCATCCAATCTGTGAGACCGACTTAGTAGAGAAGGAAATCAAGATCAATGTTCAGAATATTATGTTTCTACATGGAGTTATATTGAGTGTGGTGATTGAAAGAGATTATTATTTCACTTCAAAGTATTGAAAAGTCTTGTATATGTCAATGGGTAATCTGTTCATGTTGACTATGAGCTATCATATTCAGACTACCAAGAAATTATTGAGATTGATCCATACCTTAGTAGATAATCTTGAGGAAAGTGTTCTAGATTTCCAATGATATTGGGATGATCACTTGGATATGATAAAGTTAACATAAGAAAATACTTTCCAATATTCAATCAAGATGTCCAAATTTGATTCTCACTAATGAATACTAGGTCATTCACAAATGTGATATAATGTTATAGGTTATTCTTTATTTTTTAGGCCTATTCTAGCGTAGGAGGCCCCATAGTTTTTGTAATTTGATTCTGATGTAGAAGGTTATATATTAGTGCATTCAACAATATTATTTCCACTACAGGATATCAACCTTGATGTTTTCTATCAGTAAAAAGGTTTTCTTTAGGTTTTACATTTGGTTGGGGTATAAGCCTTTAAGAAAACAAGGGGAAATGATTCAATGTTAGGTTGGTCTATTCGAGATCATAGAACACATCAAGATGGTAGCCCATCCTTTTTATTTTCTCCCACGATATCATGGAATAACTAGTTTGTCCCATGTTCCACATATTTACTAGTTTTTTCTAGATCTAGTGCACATGATTTACTGTGACGATTTTGTTCTAGAACCAAATGAACCTTTTTTTGGAGTGGCATATTTTAATTGTTGATCGATGTTACAAGGTTCTTAGAGGGAGGATTGTTCCTCATTATTAGGTTCAATGGAATCATAGAATCATTCATGAATATGTATAAGAGTTGGAAATAGAATTTTTTTTGTATTATCAAATGTTATTTGAATATAATATAGTTAATCTTCTCATGGATGAGATGTCATTTGAGGGGATTAATTTTGACACACTTTTTAAAGGTACATATAATTTTATCTTGTAAATATATCTTTGTAAATGATTAAAAGTATTTGTTTTTGTGTTGGGATAATGGTGTTTTGAATGATGGGATTGAAAAATTACAATTCCAAAGGATTATTTTGTATCTTAAAATTTTATTATACCTCCATCATCCTACAGGTGGGTCTACACCATCATGTCGATGGAGTCTATGGGATCTATGAAAAAACTAAAAATCCAACTATCATGGTGGTGGATATACATATTCCAAAATTATTGATTATTTGAAATTTTTGTTTCTATAAATAATACAATATGTTTTAGGTGTTTTCTATTAGATCTATAGTGGCACAATTCATGGCCTAATAGTCTCATTCAATTTTATCAGATTTTTTTAAAAACCCATTCCTAGCTAATTTTATCACATTTCACAGGACTCTCAAAACCCCAAGTACACTAGGATACACATTTTTTTATTCTAGTATCTCTCCCTTTCTAGGACTCCTCCCTTCGATGCATGAACATCAGTTTTAACAAACATTCCAAATCCAATGAGTTCTATCTTGAAATAGATTGATTATATCCTCTTTCTAATGGATAATCCAATTCCGTTCCTGATGTCTTGAAAAAATATAAGGTTATTTAACTAGTCCAATAAGTAAATTTTTCATTTTTGATAGAATAATAACAATAATTCATAGAATTAGCATACACACATCATTTAGATCTAGACGGTTGTATTCAATGGATCTTCTCGGGTATGTGTGATCTTGTTCGACTTTTTGAGTCTGTATTCTCTTCGAAGATGATCCTATAAATTTAATGGCAGAGTATTGAGAATATTTCTAGGTTTTAGAGTGGGAGAATAAGAATCATACATCATCCCATTTATTTATTACACCATTGCACATAAGGAACGTTTTCCATATCATTATCATAAGTTTATATCGGTTCATTTCATGATTGTTGGCATGAAAGTGTAGCCTGTGAGATTAATTAATGATGTTTGATCACATGTGGTGTACTAGGAATCATGTGGGTCCTTTTCATGATGTTATTTGAAAAAAAAAATTATGGTCATGACTATTACTTGACAGGACATGATATTGATCTTTTATTGTATATTAGTGTAATGTATGAATTTTTCCTCAATTTTCATTATTTGAATGCATAGGTTGAGCCATATAGGCTATTACCCCAAAGGGGATGTTTCAAATGTCTGTTTGAAATGTAAATGATCTATTCATTTATAATGGATTTATTAAACTTGTTTTTGTTTTATATTATTTAAGGGGGAATGTAACCTACATGGTTAGTGGACATTCCTTCTGGGATGGGGGTGAATTAGAAAGATATGGTCTATAAATTCCTAGTGTATATTTGATTGTTGGACGATTTACCTATTTGATATTGTTATTTTTTATTTTTAAAGTATTTAATAGTATATATTTTTTACGTATGTTAAAGATCAATGGTTGTATCCAAATCGGTTTTATACTCACATCTTACTCGGGCATCTTGGTGCACATATAGATGTCATAACTAGGCATCCTATGAATGGAATGTTCCCTATGATGGGAAGATGAGTAGGGATAGAAAGTGGATGTGTAGAATTGAATGATGGAAATTGGGATTGGATGTTTAATATTGTTTTTCATATATATATTTACCTTATATATTTATCCACCGTATATGGGGATCAATTTCTTCATTTTAGGTTCTGTGACTTATATACCATACTGCTTTTATAGGGAGTGATATTTTTTTATATGCTTCTTCCCATATGTTTTAGTATTTATTCATTATTATTGATTTCTATTGTTATTGATTCCATTGTGTAGTCTGATTTAATGATACAAAGGGCATAGTTTCCCTTGATGTCTCTCTTGATAGTCATCGCTAGTTAGGAACCATTGTAATTGGGGAGGTTCACAAGAGGTTTTTTGTAATCCCTACCTATACCTGGTGATTTGGGTCAGAGTGTTACTTCACTTATCCTCATGATCACAGATTGGTTTTCAGTTACACTGGCTACGGTGTAACTATTAGGTGTCGAGATGAGTGGTATTTGGATAATCAATAAGATGAATTAGGGAATGTTGTTATCTAATAAACTAAAAAATAATCATATATAGTATAATTAATATTATTTTCTACCAAAATAATTAAATGATAAGAGAAATACAAACATTGAATCAAATTTTAATGGAATATAAATATTGGATAACTAATAAATATAATTTAAATAATGTATCATTGTTTTTGTGGGAGTTTATTTAATAAAATCACTTATTGAATAGATATTTACAAAATATTCATCTAATAAATGATTTTTTATATATTAAATTTTAATGGTCATATACTAAAACATGTATTTTATATTTATATAATAGAAATAAATTAAGAAATATATATATTTCATAGAAAATTATTATAATTTAAGAATCAAACTCAAATAGAAGGAAATTTTTTATATCTTAGTGACACCAATTTCCTAGAAACTTGTTAATGAATTTAGTCATATTGAACCTTAAATTTATTGAAAGTTTAATAATTACTGTTTTAAAATTCATATAGTATTTATTGTCCATATAATTATAATTTAGAGAAAATTATTATAATATCAATGCTTTTTTTGGTATAGAAAACCTAAAAATGATATATCATGAATATGATGGAAATAGGAGAAATGAAGTTTCTAAAAAACAATTTTGGTGAAATATTATTGAGGGTACATTTTTTTCTACTCATGTGATAAAATATAGTAATATTTGTAAAATGTAATTATTTTGTCTCCTAGCGTGTAACTGTTTTTTATGAGTTTATATTCTTTATATATTGTTTTATTTTTTTGGTTAATATATTACTTTTTCATATAAAGGCTATAATTTTAGGGGATATTATTACATTTTATTATTCATACAAAACAAGTGACACCATAACATACCGAAAATATGTAAAAAAGTACCTAGTAATCAAAACAAAGGGGGGAAATTGGCTTTGGATGAACCCCTAAGTATTTTATAGATATCACTATGTGTTTTGTGGATGTCTATTACAATCTCCATGAGCTGAATACCCCCCAGAACACACATGATTCATCATTTAAGCCCCTCATCACACCTCATAGACTCCATAGGTTAGGGTAAAATCTGTGTGTAAAGTACAACATATATATGACGTGGTCTATCCACTTTATGATATAATATAGGCTATAAAGGGTTCATACTAGAAGGATACATAACCTATCAACGCTTTAAATATTCAAATTATCTAACTTGTTTTAAAAAATAATGTATAAGGATAAGAAAATGTTACATGATAAAACCAGACATTCATTAGAAAATCTATTCATAAAAGTTAAAAAACTACAAAATGATATATTAATTATGTTAGACAAGTCATGAATGATATATACATGAAGTGGTGTATGCTAAACATGTATTATGTTCCAAAATGGGAACTATTTCATATGTTTTCTCTCTAAAATGTTATAGATATAGGCCTGGTTTCCTCACTTGGAAATCCCTAATTTATATTGAAATGGATTTCCCTAGTCTACATGATCCCCCTGAAATTAGATTCTATATAAAATCACATTCCCTTGAATAGGATCATGAATAAAATTGACTGAACACATCCAAAATGGGTATCATTCATATCACTAGTATAAAAACACAATATGAAGTCACCAGCCTACCCACTACAACCCATTGAAATATACAGTGTATTATAGATAAAATACTAAGATGAATGAATTATAATGAAACCAGAATAATGACATGAAAATTAAATTTTCAATTGTTATTGGTAATTAAATTATTATTCCCTAAAATTGGAGGATCCTTACTAGTATACTTGCTTCAATATTCATCATCAAATCTGTTATAATGGGTTTTTTCAATCCTTAAATTGGAAGAATTGATTAAACCTTTGAATTCATCACACATGTATATATATTCACCCAAAAACATATCGATATGCATGTAATAAATTTGGGACACATGTGGTCCATCTCATTGGGGTGGAAGGGAATCGAGTATACCAAGTTAGTATAATATTTTATTCTGTCACATAGGGATTAGGGGAATGGGTATAAAAAGCCAGGGGTTTTCAAGTACATCCCAAGCCACCAATATATACATTTACATTTGTGGCCCTACTAAACCTCATATACCGAAATATACAAACATTCTAAAATTTAAATAATCCCTATCATGTTAACTGATAGGTTTATAATGATAATGAATAGTATAATATGAATTACATTCCAGAAACAAACATAACCAATTATGAAAAAATGAACACAAAAAATTATATTTCTACATTTCGATTAGCTATACATAAGTAATAATTAGGGATGAAAATCTTTTTAACTAAAAATAAATAGCATCTAATTTAGATATTATATTATGTAAAAAAATGTTTTGAATATTTAATGTTAACATAGAAATACCATATTTCCCCTTAAAAGTTTATGAAAACAATTAACATGTTTAATATCATAATTTTAGATGTGTTGAAATATCCTAATAACATTATTGGGTTACCTCTCTATGGGTATGAGTGGATAAAGGGATAAACCTACCAATATATTTCCATGTGATTTTATGAAATCTAAAGAGATAATATATGGAACCACTTACACTAATGTACCACCATAACATAATATATTTATTGATTTTTGTTGATGTAATTTACGAAACGCATATCCCAAAAATAAAAACTACGGTGCTATGTTTATTTCTCTTATGATAAACCCTTATAGCTTGTATCCTGAAAGGAACATTTGGATTTGATGTAATTCTCATGTTCTAGATTATTTATACCTTGGATTACATATTATTTTTGGAAAAAAAACCCAAAATAAAAGACTGATTAGTGGAAGAAAATGATCCCACATGCTAAAAAAAATCTTTCTTGGATTAATACAACCCATTTAATCGATCCTAGTGGAGGAAATCACAATATATGTATGGGAGGAATAATGATGAATAATTAATGACGCTAAATGACTTTTTATGGATAAAATATTGATCCCCAATATGTAATACAATATTTTTCATGTAATAAGATGAAATTTACCATTATTGAAGGTATTTTTCCAATGCGTTTATTGGGTAACCAATACTACGACACTAGGTTCCCAAAATATTAAATAGAACCACCTAAGAACCTAGAGACCCATTGGTTACTTAAAACTACTGCATTGGGTACCCCATACATGCTATAACTCACATAATTCCTTATTTCCCCAAAATCCACCCCAAAAACCTCTAATTTTACCTCTTCCTCAAAATACGCCGCACCAGAACTAAAATTGAAGGAAATTAAATAGAATTACAAACCCATAAATGTTAGGGTATTTACAACCTATCCACCATTAATATTTGCATCCTTAAGAAAATTAACCAACTACTAAGGAGAAAAAATATGTCTAGAGTATCTTTGTTATAACTTATCACTCTAAGGATACATCATAGATCTACACATGGATTAAATTTACCTAAATTGACCGATCATATAAACCTATAAAACCTTTCGATATCTATACAAAATAAATAAAGGTTGGTACATATAGGTTTCATCAACCATAATCCCAAATTTGACATACAAATTCATATATATAAAGGCTTGTGAACATACATAATTTTCTAGGAAATAAAATAATTGTTATTTATGCAGAAAGAAATCAATTTTAATCCATGCTGATATGAATCTTAACTAATTCTAACAAGTATATTGAAGGGAATAAAAGACATCATAGTTAGCTCCCCCTAATAACTCATTCATTAGTAACACAAACTTGGAGAGACTCAATGAAATTCATGGTCACCAACATAGAATTATGAATTTCTCCACAAATAATTAAATTATAAATTTTTGTTAAATTGAATAATTACAATCCAATTTTAGTTCATATTCACTTTATGTGATATATATTTCACAAATAAAATATTAATCATATATGATTTTCCTATCTCAATCTTGAATAAGGGAGAACAACATTTTTTCTCTCGCATATATTAAAATTGTTCCATTTGAATGGATAAATAATATCTAGTATTGAAATCCAATTCAAATGAAGAAATATGATAATCCCATTATCCAATAAAATCAATAGTGGACCCATAAATAATTTATTCTAAAATATGAATGGTTTTCTTAGACCAACCATATATCTTAAACAAAAAATTATTTTTTTACTTTTACATTAAACACAATTATAGAACCTTATACTCACATTCCTATATCTCATGTCAGTAACAGATAAATTAATAACTCTATTTAATACCAAATGTAGACTAAAAGATATAATAATCCCATAATTACATGACATGAATCAAATAATTCATTGCGTACACACTCAATATCTTTTTATAATATCGATGTATAAAATTAGAAAAATTCAAAAACTAACAAAACCAATATCTTTCTTATATAATGGATTTTTTCAACTATATAAGATACTAAAAAATCTATAACTATTCATCAATATCTTCCAAAAGGCGTCATGTTATACATATCGTGTGGAATTCATTCCTTTATAACCTAGGTAAATGGAAACATAATAAGGGGTGTAATCAAATTATCAGTAAAGAAAAATATACCAAAGATTAAATAATGATAGAAAAAAATAATATATAATATTATGGGTGCAGTAACTAATCATCATAATTCCATAATGTACTGAAAATGGGAACATAATATATCTATTGATAATAATTAAAATAGAAAGATCACATGGATAATAAAAATATATATATATGGTGAATGAATGAATAATTTCAGACATCTTGATCATACCATTATGACCTCACTCAAGACAAAAAAAATTCCATAAAGGCTATAGCAAAGACATTTTTCTTGTCAGAAAGACTACCGTGATACATATTGTTGAATTGGTCTGGAATACATGAAATAATCAATCATTTTTGTCTCATGAGACCTAACAATTCATCAAACTGATATAAATTGTTTTTCCCACATATAACTTATTTATTTCCAATGCATTCATGATATTACATAGTCAAAAAACAATTTTTTGATTTTATAAGAATCCACTTATTTCGAAGAGGGAACTAACCAAAAGTGTGACTGTTCATACACAGTTCTCACATTACTCACATCCACAAGGGAAACCTTGTTCAAATTTCAAGATTTCAATATTCAAAATTGAAAACCAAAATTCCAAAATACCACCAAAATAATATTCAACCCAAAAGCTACTGACATCAATCCACAAAAATGGGGAACTGAAATCCCACTATCATGTAACATACTGGTTTCAGAAGCCACCCAGAGGCACCACATACACGATAGGTCACACAGAATCAAGAACATTTCCACTAACGCCAGTGGCTTCCTCCCAGATGTGAGGGAATTTGGTATGATAATGGGGAAACTATTCCTTCATTGGCATAGTAACACAGTGGAAGAGAAAATGATATACAATAGCAGAAGTAGTAATAATGAAATACAATTGAAAACAACGGAAGACTGAAAGTAATAAGTAATTGGTGAACACATATATAAATGATGCATTCTACATATGTATAGTAAAGTATCCAAACAAAACACAATAATTAAATATAGCACTAAAAAAAGTACACAAGAAAATAGATAGACTACTCAGCATCGCAAGCCACAGCCTGGTCCCATGCTCTCCAGCTCCTCAACAATCATGCACCTGAACTGTAAGGGCGCTTGCTCTTATCAATACATCCAACAATATAATACATTTGGGACCAAAATCAAAACCCAAATAGGGTTTGAGACTAATACTAGTAGGAAACCACAAAAATATATGTTCCTAATAGTCAGTGAATATATATGGAAGGAAATAAGTAAAAAAGAAGCAGTAAACAAGGAAGTACGCATCAGTAAAAATGTCCTCATTTTTTAAGAATTAAGTTCCACATATCAAGAAAACTGCTAATCATACACCGGTAACCCTCTGGGATGTACTCATGGCCTATCCCCTAAATTTAAACATATCAAACACAATCAACCCTTTTGGAAGTACTAATAGTTTAACCCCTTTGGTTCAGCTTTAATATATACTCTCAGGGAAGCACTCCCTGTCAATAATCCCTATAGTCTCATATTGGGTACTAAAAAGAAAACTAGGGAAGTACATACGTCACATTACCCCCTGTGGCCCATGTCATGGAACTAAAAACACTCTGAAGAAGCAGTTACATCAATTCCCCTTGTGGTCTCGCATCGTAAATGTAAAAAACTGACACTCTCGAGAAGCCCTTACATCTAATCTCCCTATGTTCTACTGTAGTAAGTTCTCACGAACCGGCGTAAGTTAATCAAGCATTGAAATGTATATTGGCCAATGTAAACATCATGAACTACTTGGATAATAGTCTACCAAATAACATCATTTGAGATAAATATCACTCCATCCTACAATACTATTCATGGGAAACAAACAAGGCAGCCTAACAGGCTAAGCGAGACCAAATGGTCACAACCAAAACATGAATGGGAAAACACTTCCAAATAATGGTAATTTACCATATTCTAATTCCATTATCATTTTCTTTAGCTTTCAAGCATGTCAGGAAATTAAAAGGTCTAAAACCATAAAGGTGCCATACCCCGTTCAATGGTATTGGGAAACATTTCTCATATAACTCAAATACAATCAATGAAAAGGCACAGACCACCTACCTCAATGTTGTATGATCAATATAAGTGAACCTCAATCCTTGAATTTCCAAATAACACCATAGATCGAGGCGATTCCAACAGAATTGATGGCTGTCAATTCGGATAACAGACGTTCGATCGGGAGCTCGGAGAAGAATCGTGATCATACTCTCGCTCTTGAATGAACAATACCTAGAATGAGACAGTTTTGTCCATCATACGTGACCCCAATGCATTTAATGAAAATAATGAAAGGACATGGTATGTAATTTCTAAGTACATGGTGTGTGCTTTCCTTCACCGTTCCCGGCATTAGGCGGTTCTAGGTCACCACACTGTGTTGTGTGCTTCGCCGCTACACAGCCAGCACACTGAAATGAGCAGAAATAGAGTACATAACATGTACTTATAATGTTAATGGAGTGCACTTCAAAAATATCCAAAAACATATATTTTCAAAAAAATACCAGAAAAAGGAAAACATACCTGAAAATAAGATATTGGTTATTAGGGAATTCCCCCTTACCGAAACTTGTCCCTGAATTTCCCTAGATAGGTGGCATAGGAGAATAATACTCTAGAATCTCCAGCCACTGTGATTCTACATCGGTATCTCTATCCAAGGACTCATCCTGTACTCACCCATGCTCCCATAGAACTTGTACAAGAAGAATAGACCGGCCACGAAGAACCTTCGCACTACAATCCACAATCTGGATATGATGCACCTCGAACTAGGCATCCAACTTTTACTCAACCTCCTTGGTTTGAAAATCATGAGACGGGTCTGAGAAGTAACATCAGAGCTATAAAACATGGAAGACATTGTACATAGCCTACTACCTCTGAGGTAACTGCGAGCGACATGAAACTGTCCTATCTCTCTTTGAATCCTCAAACAACCTGACGTACCTTGGTTAATGCTTACCCTATCTCCTAATCCACTTATGTTCCAACCTCGGTGTGACATGTTGGAAAACCTGATCCACGACCTCATACTCTAGAGGTCGTCTGCACATATCTGCATTGGAATTTTGTCGAGACTATGCAGTAGCCATCCTTTACCGAATCAACTCTATCTACTCTGTGGTTTCCCAGACAAGACGAGGTCCTAGAATAACTACCTCTCCTGCCTCCAGCAATCATAATGGTGATCAGCATGTCCTACTATATAAAGCCTCATAATCTGCAATGTGAATAGTATCTTGAAATATATTGTTTTAGGAAAACACCATAAGAGATATGTGCATCTCCCAAGAACTTCTTAAATGTTTGATGCATGCATTAAGCATGTCCTCATGCACCTGAACCGTACACTCGGACTGGCCATCTATCTAGGGGTGGTAAGCTATACTCAAAAGTACCTATGCACCCAAGGCCATCTTCAATCCCTTCCAGACCTGAGAAGTAAAATGGGCATACCTGTCTGAAACAACGGAGTGTGGAACTCCATGTTGACCTAATATATTTTAGTTGTATAACCGTCCCAGCTCATCAACACTGAATGTATCCTTAATCTTCATGAAGTGAGAATCCTTTGTGATTCTGTCAATGAAAATCCAAACAACATCATTCCATTAAGATGACCTCATACAACCTATCACAAATTCCATCGTGACATCATTCCATTTCCACTCAATAATGGGTAACTTCTGTAAAAGCCTGACTAGTTGCTGATGCTCCGCCTTCAACTGCTGACAAGTGTAACACCTCTTCACAAAACCTGTACTATATCTCTTCATACCTGGACACCAATAATGACAGTGTAGATCATGAAACATCATAGGGAAACAAGGATAAACTGCACAAAAAGAGGAATGAAAGTCCCACATTAGCTCCTCGCCTATTTCTGATGACACCCATACATGCCCACAAAAATGTTAGATCTCATCCTCTCCTATTGCCCACCCAGGAATAAGGTCCTCTCATGACACTGTTTCCCATAGGACTAGGCCTTTATAATCATATTTCATCTTTATTTTCACTCAATCAAGAAGAGTAGATGTAACAACTATAGAAGAAAGAAACGTCTGCCCTTGTCTATTGTGAACCTCCAAATGCATATCAGAGAATAGTTCCATAAGATTCCACACACTGCTAGCCTCCTAAACATGTTGTATCAAATTCCTCCTGCACAGTGTAGAAGCCACTGCATTGCCTTTCCCATGTGTATAGGCATGCTCAAAGTCAAAATACTAAAGGTACTCAACCCACCTTCATTTTATCAAATTCATGTCACACGGAGTGAAAATATACTTGAGACTATTTTGTTCTATGAAAACCATAAAATCCCCTCCCAACAGATAATGTCTCCAATAGCGTATGTCATTAAAAACGGTAGGCAACCTGAGGTCATGCGTCATGTAATTCCTATCGTGTGGCATCAACTTTCGAGACCCATACACAACGAGTTTTTCTACCTACAAAAGAACTGCTCCATTCCTGATTCCTAATTCATCACAGAACACTATATATCCCATGAATGGATCTGAAAAAACTAGTATCGATGCTAAATTTAATGTCCCTTTCTTCTCTAGAAAGGATGACTCACAAGAATCTGAACACAAGAACATTGCACCCTTCTTATTCAGGCCCATCATTGGTGATGTTAAGCATGAAATGTCTTTTATGAAACATCTCTAGTATACATCCAGCCCCAGAAAACACCATATCTAAAAGAAGTTCTTCGAATTCTCCTAGGAAACTACACCGCTCACATTCTCTGGGTGTACTGATACTACTGTAAATGAGATAACATGACCCAATAAGTTAATCTGATCCATCCAAAAGTTGAATTTTGAGAGCATAGCATACAACTTATACTCTTTCAGTGTACTCCAAATGATCTCAAGAAGGATATCATGGTCATCTTGAGTGCAAGAGGACCCCAAGATATCTTCCATTAAAACCACCATTAAAGAATCCAATTATGGATGGAACACTCGGTTCATAAGTAACATGAAGACTACAGGCACTTTCGTGAGACCTAGTGGAAAAACCACATAATCGTATAGACCATAACTGCTTCAAAAATATCGAAGAGGTATATCAGATGATCTAACATGAAACTTATGATAACCAGACCTCAAGTAAATCATTACAAACACCAATGATCCTCGAAGCTAATCAAACTGATCAACAACCATTTTAAAGGGATATCGATTCTTGACAGTCAAGTAGTTTGTTTTATGATAATCCACACAATGTCTGAGGGTACCGTTCTCCTTATTCAAAAACTGGATAGGCGAACCCCAAGTAGAAGTACTGGGTCAGATAAATACCTTTTCCTATAACTTCTCCAACTGCTTCTTGAGCTCCTGTAACTCTAGTGTAGTTATCCTATAAGGAGGAATGGACACAGGTGCTGCTCCTGGAATAAGGTAAATAGAAAAGTCTACCTCTTCTTCTAGAGGATAACATAGATAGTCCTCTACAAATATATCATTAAATTGATCCAACACTAGTAGAAAGTCCATCTGTGAAGCCCCCCAGTCAAACAGATATATACTAGTAATCTGGGTGGTAGCTCCTCCCAACCCATAATTCTTGGGTCCCACTCTGCTCGAATGGACATCTCGTTCCCCCTTATGAAGAAACTATCTTCCCTATAGTTATGTCAAACTCACCCTATGGTGATAGAAATCGAAAAATGCCTAGATGGGAACTAACCAGTTCATTCTGAGAATGAAATCATATTCTGTGGTATCTAAGGAATAAAGGTCCCATATGAAGTGACACCCACCAAAATTAAGAGGGCACTCCTTTCACTAATGTACAATAGCCATTCATATCCCCAATAGTTTTTCCAACATCAAGACATTAGCAGATGAAAATATACATAGTGTAAAGCTCTCTACAACAGCAAAAAATATAATGCTTTGGGAAGCCCTTGTATGAAAAAGAGCAGAATCTAAAACTAAGGAAACTAGAATCGTACCTCAAACTGTAGAGGGTCCAGGAACCTGCTTCTACTAGGTCTGCCCCACCGCAAAAGTCTAACCTGCACCACAGCCATGTGACCCTGCTAGACCACCCTGAGCTGATCCACCATGTTGTCGCTAAAGGCCTGGTGACTGACTACCATGATCATAACCACCACCTCAGCCTGAACAGCCCGAAGTACTCACATTCCTAGACTAATGAGAAACTGGAGGCACTTCTTCTGAATGTGGATTCGTAAAAGAACCCCTGTCACTAGCTGATGGTGAGATGATCTGACAGAAATGCTATAGATGACCAATGTTGCCTCATGATTGGCACTCCAATAGTTCCTTGAGGCAATGTTTCCTCATATGTATGCTCTTTCAACATTGGTATCACACCACCTAGATTCCATAAGAAGTTTCTCGCCTTTTTGGATCATCGCACGAAGACCACTTGCGGTGCTTCCTATTGTAAGTTAGAGGGACACTAAATCCAGAAGTCGAACCTCTCTAGCTCAAAACTCCAGAATCCATCAAATTTCACTCTGTGATTAATGCCTAGATGACGATAGAAGTTATGGATCTCAACCAAAATATGTTCAAATGAGATTGGATGTCGGGCCTTAGACTATCCTCAAACATCCATTCCATGAATAACTCATCACCTCCGGGAATGGGTGTGATGCACTATAGCTCAGTGAAAAGAGAAGAGTACTGGATGATTGAATGAGTACCCTTCTCTAGACTCATGAACACTCAGGCTCAATCGTCCCTCAATGTATCCAGATAGAAGTAGTTCTAAAAATCACACTGGATGACATTCCAAGACATGACAAGCTGGTATCCCACCTATGATATAAAATCCCACCATATTTTGGTAGAATCATGAAGCATCTACATAGAGATCATGACCATCCTCTCTAGAGGCATCTCTAGATTCTCAAAAATAGAAATCATTTCTTCTAAACATGACTCTGTTACCTAAGGTCCTCCTTCCATGGTGAATGTGGGAGGATGCTACTGCTAGAAAACCCATGTCATCTATACCATTGACGGGGCCAGATATAGTACTCCACAGAAGGTCTGCATGAACCTCTTGAGGCCCTCTTGGAACTATGAATCAACACCTATGTCTGAAATGGTGGCTGCTTCTAAGACTGGAAGAACTGGAGGATCTTCTAGAAGTCCTTGATCAGTCCTGTCTAGTTTCTGATTGTTTCCCTGTAACTGGTGTACAACTGGAGTATGTCTCGGTGGCATGACTATTTGAGGTTAAGATAACACCTTCAATAAAGATTATTATGGAGAGAAAACATAGAGTGTAAGGATTGAATAAGAGAAATAAAGCATTCATGTTTTTTAAAACATGGATACACGGTGTGTATAATGCATTAATGGAGTGTTCCATTATGCCTTTTACAGGGGCATGTACTTCTTCCAAACCTGGTCATGCAACACCCATACACTATGTATTGTCCCTACACTGGATGTGTACTTGAATCCTCTTCCCCTGAAAGAGTTCCATTACACAGCTAGCCCACACTGTTCTCCCAGAATGAGACAACACGGCGTGTTCGTGACAGACATGGAATGTACTAGACGAGATTCACTAACCCATGTTGTTAGTGACACATTGGGATACCCGTCTCACACTATATGACATGTTCCAAATGAACACAAATTATAATATGAAGATTTTTCCAACTCGTGTTGTTCATTACATGGCCAGATACGCTAGCTCAAACTACACGGCGTGTTCTATATTGAAACGGCATGTATTAGAAAAAGACACAACCAACCCATGTTGTTGGTGACATGGCCAGATTCTAGGAATTATACTACACAGCGTGTTCCAGAAGAACATAGCGTGTATTAGAAAAGACTCAACTAACCCAGACTCTACAGACCTGTCGTGTTAGTGATACGGTCAGATATACAGTTGTACAACACGCCAAGTACAACCGTTACACGATGTTTCCTTCTAAATATTTCCATATCCCGTGTTTGTACCCACATAGTCTAAGACATGGTAAGAAAATACACATCGTGTACATATGGTACACATCGTGCACTTAAGAAAAATAGTTTCTTCCCAAATAGAAGAACATAAGGCATGTATTCAACATTACACGTTGTGTATTCTGGGTTTTTCCAGACAGTAAGCCTCGGATACTACTCCAGAACCCAAAAAATGATTGAAATGAACAATAAAGTGCCAAATTCTGATCCGAGGGGGCCCATAATCCCCATGACTCAAAGCTTGGTAAATTATACAAGTCATAAACAATAATATTAGATCAATGATACACCAAATTACGGTTCATGAAGTCCCATAACACCTCAAGAATAAGAGTTTGGAGTTTGCTAAAACAAAACCATAGACAATGAATACCCTATCTAACAACATGTATTTTTATCAAGGGATCAATCACCACATCATGCATATCTATCAAAACATCTATCAAAACAGTATGAAATCACTAATGCCCCTTATATGGCATGACAAAAATGCATGACATGTGATCCCTATAAAGTTTATATATGATGCATGAGTATGCATACCCTCATCTTATCGGGTTGCAACAGAAATAGAACCTCAATAACATCTAAAATAATATCACACAAACATATGAATCACTCGTGGTGAAATCAAATCAACTGTAATAATTACAAAACTAGAAAAATTTCAATAACTGAGGTAGATTGATATTTCCCTATACAAGGGTTAGCTACTCTCGGGCAAATCTTATTACCAAGTTCCAATTCCATCTTATCCCTGTTTATAGTCTCCAAATAGTAAGTTGTGTGAAAATAATTCTCTTGATTCCACATTGTAATGTCCTAGTTCCAGAATCCGTCCAGAGGCGCCCCGTAGCTGGTTGTTCACGTGGCCTCAAGTGCATTTCCACTAACGACAGAGGATGCCAATTATATGCAAGGGACATGGGTGTGATAGTTGGAAAATAATGCCCTCTTTGGGAGAGTAACATAGAAGAATAGAAATAGATATACAATACTAGAAGTAGTAAAAACAGCATACAATTGTAAATAGCGGAAGACTAAAAGTTATAAGAAACTGGGGCATAGATATATAAATGATCCATTTTGCATATGTCTAAGAATGTAATCAAAAAATACATTGATGTAATAAAATACTAAACCAATGTACATAAATAAATAGATAAAATCCTCTACATCGTAATCCTCAGCTCGGTCCCATGCTATACAGCTGCTCACTAATCATGTACCTGATGTAGAGGGGTGCTTCCCGTATCTATACCTGCAACAATATAATCTATTTGGGCCAAAAATAATGTCCTAAACAGGGTGTGAGATTAATCCCATTATGCAACCACAAAAATTTCTATTGTTAAAAGTCAGTGAATATATATGGCAGGAAATAATTTAAAAGAAGCAGTAAACAAGGAAGTACTCAATAGTAAACATTTCCATAGTTTCAAAGAATTCAATTCCATATATTAAGAAAGTAGCTAATAAAAAACAGGTAATCCTCTGGGATATACTCACAGACTATCCCATCTAGTCCTACCTATAAAACCCAAGAAACCATCTGGGAAGCACTCACAGTCTAACCACTCTGGTCCAGCTTTAGTATAGACTCTCTGGGGATGCATTCACCATAAATTACCCCAATAGTTTTGTATCTGTAACTAAAAGGTGCTCCAGGGAATCACTTATGTCACATTCCCATTGTGGCCCACAACAAGGAACTACAGACACATTTAGGAATCACTTACGTCAATTCCCCCTATGGTCTCGCATTATAACAGTAAAAACAGACACTCTGGATAAGCCGTTATGTCCATTCTACCTATGGTCCACTACACGAGGTTCTCACGACCTTGTGTACGTCAAGAAAGAATGGAAATGTGTATCAGTCAAACTAAACCTCATGAAGTATGTGGATAATAGTCTACAACATAACAACATGTCAGATAACCACCACTCCATCCTACAATACAAGGCATGGGAATCAAACGAGGAAGCCTAACAGACTAAGCAATATAGAACAGTCACAACCAAAACATTCATGGGAAAACACATACAAAGCATAGAAATTAACACTATTCTCACTCAATTAACCAATACTGTAGCATGCAAGCTAGGAATGAAATTAACGGGCTATCACAGAAAATTCGCAATACCTCGTTCAACGGTATTTGGAAATTTTTCACAAATAACACAATGAAGTTCAATGGAAGGCACAAACAACCTACCTCGGTGTAGTAGGATCTATACAAGAGTACCTAAAGGCTTGAATTGATCATGAAATCCAAATATAGAAGTGATCACAATGAAATCAACTGCGGTCAATTCGGATAACATATGCTTGATCAGGAGCTCAATGAAGAATTGTTGACGTACTCTCGCTATCGGACGAAGTAGACCTAGAAGGAGACAATTTTGTCTGCCAGACGCAACCCCGGCGTGTTTAATGAAAAAGTACATGGAATGTACTTTATAAGTACACGTTGTGTACCTTCCTTTATCAGACCCTCCATTATGAGGTCTCTATATCACCAAAAACGGTTGTGTGCTCGGCCTTTACATGGCCAGCACATGACTACGAGTGACAACATAGTACACAGCGTGTACTTATAAATTACACGACATGTACATATAATGTACACAGCCTGTACTTCAAAATTTTTCATAGACTAATCTTCTTTTTCAAAAACATTAGAAAAAGGAAAGAACGCTTGAGAAGAAGATTTGGGTTTTTACACAGCCTACCATCATCATATTCATTACATCAACTCAAATTTCAAAAAAAAATTCCTAGACATTAGAACCAAGGAAATATTGATCTGCACATTAAGGAATTCCAAAATCTAGCTTCATGATTCAAACCACTAACTATTACAACCTACCACCATTAGATATGACTACCAAAGAATGTTTTCTATTAAATAGAACTACTACAAAGTATCCACCCAACTTTGTTAAGAATGAATTTATTCCCTTTGTTGTTGACACACCATGAACATCACCAAATATGATCACCACTATACCATAAAACCACATTCACATATATCTACAAAAAATTAAAATAAACCGCAGATTCCATCGATTATGTCTTTCCTTCACATCACAACTTCATCACACAAACCTTTAGCAATCACAGTGCAATTTTGAATATTGAAAGCCGCATGAAAAACAATTCCCAAAGCAACCACGATTACCACAACACTAGACCACCGACCATTAGGGAGAACGTTAATGAAGTTGATGAAAAATAAATCCAATGTATGTTAATAGGAAGACAAATCCAAAGATGAAGAATTTACAAGACCATCAATATCCCCCTACAGCATCGTCCCAAGATAATTTGACAGGTGCATCGAACTCAACCAGAAAATGGTTTTGAACATGATGGGTTCACCAAAAAGGTTTGATGAGATGGAGAACACTATATTCCACCACCAGCACATAACCAAACCATATTGAACATCAACAAATTAAACAAACAATGAGTTCTAATGTTCAGGGTTAGGCTAAGAGAGGGGAATTTTGAGTTAGAGGGTATCCAGACTAGTGAACAACCCCAGCCAATAGAATGGGAGTAGAAAAGAATAATGAGAGTAGAAATCACGAATATAAGAGGTGAGGATTTCCATAACTACTGATGGAATTCTCAAAACCCTCTAAATAAGGGGGAAGGAAGAATATGAGCATCAGGGAAGCACTAGGAAAATGTAGAGACATCATATTCTTATTATATAGTGAATATACAAAACATAATCAAATTTTCTAACAACAACCTATATAGTAATAAAAATATGTGGAATTAAAAAACATTTCTCCATGATAATAAAAGTGATTAAACGATCTTAACCTATATGATGAAAGAAGGATAGTGGTTAAAAAATTTATTTTCAACTTTCTTGAGTAATTAATAAACATCCATATCAGAATAAAAAATATATGTATTTTCAATAGTTCATCAATAAATATATGGAATAGATATCTATGTAAGAATTCATAATGATAATACCATATGTAATAATGGAATATAGTTATGTCAATAATTTATCCACTAATTTACCAAATAAAATCTAGGTGAACATCCTTTAGTCAAAAGAAAGCATAATAATGTATTTTAATGAAAATGCATTCGAAGAAAATTTATTCCCATTCATAGTGGATATTTAAGTAATACAATTACAGTTATTGAAAATTATACTCATATAAATGAATATTTTATATTCCATCCAACGTAATAAGGTGGATGTGTTTATAAGAAAATATCCAGGTGTAACAAAGGAAACTCATAATGATGTTGTCATAGAGGAAAAAATATTGTAAAAGAATGGTTTAAATAATATAGCGTAAGAATGGATCAATAATAAAATAGTTTGTTAATATGAGTTCAATCCACAAAATTATAAATACATATATTTATTAGTGAATAAACCATGTAAAATATATCAGATGAGTGTAAATACATTGGATATTGAATAGAATACTGAGATTTAAAATTTCAAATATCTTTTATTTTAAAAAAATAATAATTGTGTAAAATAGAAACATTCATGTCAAATTAACAAGTAAATTTTGAAATGATGAATTTGATAATTTTGAGAAAACATAATTTTTAGAGATATATATAATAATGGATGTTTAAAAAATTTAATAAGTGTTCTATAAAAAATTTAGATCCAAATATAAAACAATTGATTATCGATTGGTCTTTTTGAGTACATAGAAATTACCTTGTTTGCAAACAAACATAGGATTATGAGTAATAAAACATTATTTGTATTAAAAAATAATTTTATAATACAGTAATAAAATTACAATATAAAAATTATTATGCTATGATTAGACATGTAATGAAGAAAAATGTCAAATATAAATCATTATAACTCAATAGAAATAGATTTAGGCTATAAATACCCCTTACAAGAACAATACTCCATAAGTTAAGAAATAATAAAATAGGATTTATGTGTTAAGAATATAAATATTTGGAATATAATTATGGAATAACATATAATACAATTGGGGGTAGAATTTACCAAAATCATATTAAAGGAGTTTAAGATCATATTTAGAACTCAATGAACGAACAATTAGTTACAAAAAAATCATACCAACGGTATAACACATGTGTGAAAAGACATTTAAAGATAAATTATTGATTTATCCTTTTATATACCAAAAATTATAAATAAATAAATTATATAATTTTAATTTTATATTCAATCAATATAAAACCAAATTAAGGAAACGTTGTTGATAATGTTTAACATGTCTCAAATAATAAGAATTGTGAAAAAACAATTATGACATTAGAAGCATTTGAATCTAATTATTTTGAAGGATATAATTACAAATGAAACACTAAAAATTAACAATAATTATAAAATAATTATACTAAATATTAAAGGTTTAGTAAATAAACCATTGAAAATAAATAATTTCATATAATAAGAAACATGGTTCAAGGTGTGAAAAATAAGACCTGAAAGACTTGAGTAACATTTTAATGATAATCCATTGAAAAAGGGGGTTGTAATTTAACTAAATATTTCATAATTAAAATATAATTCATGATATGATATGTCAAATTGGAATTATATTAATAATATAAATTAGATTAGTTCAATAATAGAAAACCTATCTCAAATGAAGGAATTTGAGACACAAACCCCATTATGTTGTTCCATATTCATTCTACACATGTAATTGAAATCCTGAATAATCTAATTAAATTTTTTATATATATTATTATGTGACTTATTATTTTATATTAAAATTAATATAATTCATTTATAGATATATTATATTTATTTTTTTATAGTTTTTCCTTATTTATTCATGAATTTTTAATCATTGTGAGATTATTTTAGTAATTTGAGCGATTGAAGAATATATTTTTATAATAATACAAATAATTAATATAAACCATCAAGAAAAAATCAGTTAATTAATTAATTATTAACTTATAATCATATTAGTATCAAATTTTCAGTAGTCATTAATGATATTGTTTTATAGATTTGTTCATATAGGTGGTTAAACGAACCCCAAACAAGAACACACTATATCCAAATGTGTCTGTATGGTTATGAAAGTGTATAATATAACTATAAAATAATTATGATGATATTATTTATATGTTTTTTATTTTGTGAGTTATATTTTTTATTCATTTGGATATTGAAATTAAATCAATAGGAAAAATAGACAATTTTACTTCATTGAGGTGGTGTCCATGTGACACATCCTTAATGTTCTATTGTTTTTATTACTGGATTCCAAAAAATAATGGTTTTTATATTAATATAATAACAATATATTATGTTAATTATACTTATTTTGTCAAATTAATATAGTAAGAATGGACTTATATATAAATATTAAAATGAAAATGTTAAGGGTTAACTTAAACTCACTTGGGATATTTATACATTCTCTTGAATATATCTTTGTAAATGAATTTATTATGATCTATAATTGAGAAAACAGGATTTTTTAAATAATATATACATCTATTAGTGTCAAAATAGTATATTTTGGGAAATATTTCAATGGAATGGGTGTTTCATGAAGGGGTGTCGGTGCCCTCTTTGATAATTGATGAAAATGGAACTTTTTTGAATACCATTTTACTTTTCCATTGTATCATTATCCTAATAAATTTTAAAATATAAAAAAATTTATAAATAATTGTTCTTGAGTTGATATTTGGTTGATAAATCAGGAACCATGTATTTCAACACATGTTTTTAACCGATTTGAAATCATTTGTTCATGGGTTTTTCCTCAATCATTTTTTTGTCGTATGATTTATAACTAGTTTTAAAAATTAAAATTTAGGATTTAATAAAAAAATAACCCATATTAAATAGATATAGTGTTCTGAAACTAAATTTAATATCGATATAATTTAATTCAATTTCTGTATAATATAAAATAAACTATTAAAATAAAACATTTTAAATATAGAAAAATTGTTTTTTATTTTAATTTCTGCTGTTAACCATTATGTGTTCTTAATATTATTTTGTGTCGGTTATGTATTAAATTTTTGAAATATAATAATATAAATATTGAAAATAACATTTTATTCATATTTAAATAAATATTATTTTAATTTATTTGATAAAAATTACCCAATATTAATAAAAGAATTTCATGAAAATAGTAATTATATTAGTATCATTATCATTAAAATAAATCCTTGTGACTTCCCAGACCCGACTGCCCCTGATCCCGAGCCCCGAGCCCGGTAGGCCACATGACCCCAGGCTCGTCTCCCCATAGGCCATGGGGTGCCGACTAGCAGCGGGGGTGTAATGGTAGGTCAGTGGGGAGGCTGTACCCCCAAGTTAGAGTTCACAGTAGAATAGAAGCAATGTAATACAAATAGTAGAAGCCCAACCAATGAAAAAATAGGAGAAAAGGGGAAACATACAACCAAACAACAGAAGTAAGGAAACCGCTGATAAATATAAATTAGCCACATAGGTAGTGTATAATACAAAAGGATGAAAGTAATGCTGATAAAATGTAAATAGAAGACAAGCATTCTATACAAAAATACAAAACGAGTACAAAAGTAGTCCACAAGAATCTCTTTCCAAGCTCGGTACTATGCTCTAGGACTCCAGCTATAACATACATGTATAAACTACCTGAAGCTGGGAAATTGCCCCTACTAGTACCTACGGTAGTACATTCTATATGGGTGCCAAGGAGGCCGCCCAGGTATGGTGTGAGACAAGTATCAGTAGGCCACCACCAACGATGTCTACGTGTAATCCAAATAGGTGTTCGCAATAAAATTTAGTAATAGACTGCATGTAAGTGAAGCAATGTATATAAACATCCATCCATCTCAGGTTTCAGAAGGACACCTAGCAGGTCTACCTGCTTTAGCTCATGACTGGTAAACTATACAATCACCAGTGGTATAATCACATAGTTATAAGTTATCACTGGCATGAGGTAAACATGCCTCTTGTCGACAAGCACTACAGCTGGCATGGGGTAGAAATTCCTCCCACCGGTAAAGGTTATATGGGCACGAGTAATAAATTCCTATCATCCGGAATCACTGTAGCTTGTGGGGGTAGTAATTCATCGAACCAATAAAGGTTATATGGGCAGGAGGTATGAATACTTCCCGTTCCATTCCACAAAGATTACCTGGAACAGGGTAATGATGCGTCCCACCCACACACAAAGATTCATATGGAACGGGGTGAGAATGCCTATCACCCACACATGGGTTATCACAGGCATGTCAACACAGTAAATAATAACGATTCACATCACATTATATAAGGCAAACTATCTTATATAATCACATAAGCAAAGAATGGCATATCCATTTTATAGTATCATATAATCAAGGCATGGCATACATACATTTTATGTTCGTTAAACGGTTCAAGCTATCTCATCCTAGACAACCTCTAACCAAGTCATCTCTTTTTCCTACCATGGAAAAATCCCTTTCAAGACATATCATTGAAGTTCATAGGTGAAAAAGGGCCAAAAATCAAGGCATACCACCTATGGTTGACCACTCCCAGTCCATACCAAATATGAACACCCTAATAATGTTTTATTCATCACTCATATACCACACGGGTCATTTATATTTGAAGCAGTCATTATAAATATGGGTTTTGGAGAACGAAAAACCATAACACGATAATAATAACTCAAAAAGGAGAAAACCCAAAATGGAAACCACGTGACCACCTACCTTAGAGCTGTAGGCATAGGCTCGATTAATATCGACCACAGATTCATAGTAGGGTGGATGAGATCTGAGTTTCATTCCAATGACCTGGAAATAGGGCATACGATCCTACATCAAAATAACGAAACGAAAGGCAAGTTTCACCTAGGAGAGAAGCTTAGGTGTGGTAAGCCTTACCGTAGCCTTTCCAATGCTTCCGTCAGATCACGAAACAGACACCAGGGGAATAAACAACAAGGAAAAGAGAGAGGTGAGGGTTCTGAGCTCCAAAGAGGGATCTCTTCTAGTTCTGTCCACAGTATGAATGAAAGAAGAGGTTAAATCCTTAAATAGAAAGTATGGTCAAAATGGTAAATTTACCCAGAACTGGGTCGCACAGTTTTTGCGAACAGTTTACCAAATCGTGCGCAAACCGTGCACATATCGCTGCATCCTAGGAAAGGGTTGCACGTGTTAAGTCCACGGTTTACCCAAATTGTGCCCAAAACATGTGCACCTCCCTGCTTCTAGACCAAAGGATACATGGTTTGTCAAACCATGTGCAAGCTCTGCGTAGGTCGTGCAACCCTGTCTGCAAGTCCATTTCTCAAACTCCTGGGCTCTGAACAAACCATGTACACTCCCCAGAACTTCTTTATAACTTCACACACATTAAACAAGCTTAAAGGAATGGTTTGAAATAAAAACTAACGATCAGTACCTTTTCCAATGATTCAGGTCGTTACAACCTCCCCTCCTTAAAGAAACTCATCCCTAAGTTGGCCTTTTGAGGGTATTGAGGTGTCATCAATGAAAAGATCCAGCCATTGACAACATATATTAGCCTCCCACTCCCAAGTCTCATCATGTACCCTTAATGCTGCCATAGCACCCGTACAAGAGGAACAAACCTACCGCGGAGTGTCTTCACACCCCGATCAGATATTCCTCGAAGGAAGAATCCATGTCCAATTCAACCTCTTCTGGCTGAAAAACATTAGTCGGATATGAAATGTACCGGCATAGCAGAGATACATGAAAAATATCGTGCATGGCCTGATATCTTTGAAGAAGTGCAAGTTGGTAAGATACTGGTCTGATACTCTTCATCACCTCAAGTGGTCCTATGAACATTGGTGAAAGCTTACCCTACATCCGTATACGTCTCTGCCCCAACCTGGGTGAGACTATTTAGAAAACCAGGTTCCCAACCTCTAACTCAAGAGGTCTTCAGTGTATGTTACTATAGGACTGCTATCTAGACTGAGATGTCTTCATATGCTTCCTAATATGTTGTATCTGCTCTGTATTCTCCTACAAAAGTCATAGTCCAAGAAAAGCTGTCTCCTCTACTTCAAGACAACACAAAGGCGAGTGACAAGGCCTACCATATAAGGCTTCATAGGGAGACATCTCAGTGGTATCCTGGAATCTATTGTTATAACTGATCTCGACAAGAGGAATGTGTCTCTCCCATGAAACTCCAAAATTGAGAACGCATGCATGTAATATATCCTCTAGTACCTGTATAGTCCGCTCAGTATGTCCGTCAGTCTATGGGTGATAGGTCATGCTCTAAAGTACTTGTGTACCCAAGGCCTTCTGTAAACCCTGCTAGAACTGAGATGTAAAACGAGGATCTCTATCCGAGAGAATGGAACGAGGTGCTCCATGAAGGATCACTATTTCCTTGACATACAGTCTGCCCAAGTCATCAACCATGATGGTCTCCTGCACTGGTAAGTAATGTGTGACCATTGTTAGACGGTCGACAATAACCCATACTACATCATTGCCACAAGGTGACCTGGGTAAATTGGTTACAAAGTCCATAGAAACATTGTCCCATTTCCACTCCAGAATGAAAACCGGCTTCAAAAACCCTGCAAAACGCTGATGTTATACCTTCACCTACTGAATGGTGGAACAACTCATGATAAAACTGGCTATCTCCCACTTCATGTTAGGCCACCGGTATTGTCGTCGAAAATCACAATACATTTTGGTGATGCATGGGTGAACTGCCCATGCTGAGGCATGGAAATCCATCATCATCTCCTCTCGGATGTCTACTGGGACCCATACATGCCCACAGAACAACAATGTATCACCCTCATCCACGATCCAATTTGTAGAGGCATCATCAGTGACACTATCTCGTAGAACATGGCCTTCCGGATCTGATAAATGCAATGCCCTTACCCATTCCAAAATATTATATGTCACCACTATGGCTGAGAGAATAGTCCGACCCTGACCCTCCTGATCCTCAATGTGCATCTTCGAAAATAGGTCCATCAGCTTCAAATCCTCATTAGATTCCCAAACCACTTGGAACTGCATTTTCTGACTCAGCGCATTGGCTACTGAATTTCCTTTCCCTGGAGTGTAGGCTAGTTCAAAATCAAAGGATTGCATGTACTCGACCCACCTGCATTACCTGAGATTTATATCTTGCTATGTAAAGATATATTTGAGGCTTTTTTGGTCATTGTATACCAAAAAATGCACCCCCAACAAATAGTGTCTCCAATAGCGAAAGGCATGAACAACCGCTTCGAGCTCGAGGTCGTGTGTCAGATAATTCTGTTTAGGAGGCTTTAACTGACGGGAACCATATGAAATCACTCGCTCATCCTCATCAAGACTGATCCAAGACCGATACCTGAAATGACACAAAAGACCGTATAAGCTCTACCTCGCTCTGGAAAGACCAGTATCGGTGCTAAAGTTATCCTGCCCTTGAGTTCATAAAAAGCTACTTCACGAGGTTATAACCAATTGAATATCACCTTCTTTTTGGTTAAATCTATAAGCGGTGCTGATAGGAATGAAAATTCTAGAATGAACAGCCTATAATATCCAAAAAGTCCCAAGAAACTCCTGATATCAAAGACGTTCTGGGGCTTCTCCCATGAAACTACAGCACTCAACATCTCAAGGTCAACTGAAACTCCAGACTCCGAAATAATGTGGCCTAATAAGTAAACCTTATTTATAAAAAAGTGGAATTTACTAAGCTTATCATAAATCTAATGCTCCCTTAGTATATTCATCACGATCTCAAGATGGTTTGCATGTTCATGTCTCGAGCCTGAATATACTAAGATATCTTCCACAAATACAACCACTAAAGAATCAAGGTAAGGGTGAAAATTTTGATTCATAAGAGCCATAAACATTTCAGGTGCATTCGTAAGCCCAAACGACATTACTAGGTACTCAGAGAGACCATACCTGCCCCTGAAGGCCATGTGAGGTATGTTTGAAGTCCTAACACACACCTGGTGATAGACCGACCTCAAATATGTATTTGAAAACACCTTCTCTCCTCAGATATGATCGAAGATGTCGTCAATTCTCGATAATGGATACCTATTCTTAATATTAATCTGATTTAACTTATGATAATCTATGCAAATAAGAAAGGAAACATCAACCTTCTTGGAAAAAAGAACTGGTGATCCCCTAGGAGAAGTACTGGGACATAAAATGCCGTGTGCTTCCAGGTCCTCCAGCTGACTCTTGAGCTCCATGAGTTCCTTATGTGACATCCTATAAGGAGGAATGGTCACTGGTGTTGCTCCTGGTATAAGATCAATAGTAAACTCCACCTCTCACACTAGAGGTAGACTAGGGAAATCATCAGGAAAGACATCACTGAAGTGCTCCACTACAATAGGATAAACAGAGTGTTATAACCCTTGGCCATCGAGATAAAGACTGGGAACATGTGTTGTGACACCACCTAAACTCTGGTGTCTGGTTCTACTCATGTCGCACTAAGATCACATTCTCTCTTATGCATATGTGTGTCGCCCTCTGGTGACTTAATCACCACGCTCCAACGATAGCAGTCAATCCGAGTTCTATAGGGAACTAACCAGTCCATCCCGATTATTACATCAAAACCTGTCATATCCAGAACATATATGTTCCACACGAATAGGTAACCACCTAGCTTGAGGGGAAAATTCTGACAACAATGAATTCCCTATGAATGGATACCTAATGGGGTATCTAACGTGATCATACCATTATTTGACTCAACGTCGAGGCCCAAACTTTTAATAATCGCCTCTGATATAATTGAGTGAGAAGCGCTTGTATCTAGAAAAGTAGATACTAATGTAGAGGAAACTTGAATCATACCTCGTACAGTAGATAGTATGGCATACTTCTCCTGTGGCGTAGGCTCTACTTCATACAACTGGCTGGTACCATGACCCTATGTCACAGCCTGGATACCTTGAGCAGACCCACCCTGCTGGCACTGATAGTCATTCACCTGATTACTTCTTCCTCGACTACCACCACGGCGTGATCAGCTGGTGGTATTCCAACCTCCTGACAGACGTGATCCTACCGATCTAGCACTAGATCATGGAGTAGGTACATATCCATACTCACTAGGCCTTGGGGGAAATGTCTTTCAGAAATGGTGGAGATGACCCAACCTGCCACAACCTCTGCACTCCACTGGATTTCACGTACACTGCCTCTTCATATGTCCTGGCACCCCACATTGGTGATAGATAGGAGTACCACCTAGGAAAAGAGTCTGACCACCACTAACACCACAATATTATTCAAAACACCGCTTCTTCCCAGAATCAGATCCACTAGACCCTAAGGTGACGAATTGCCCTGGTTCACACTATTTGATTCTCTCAACTTCCTATCTATGATCAATGCCTGATTGACGATCTCTGAAATGGTCCCCAACCTGAACTCGTTAACCTGCGACCAGTTGGTGTAACACTACCCATCCTCAAAATTCCTAGCGGCCATGAGATCACCAGAAGTTAATGTAGGAGAAAAATGTTGTAATTTAGTGAAACGGGATGAATATTCCATGACATTCATGGTCGCTTTCAGCAGATTCATAAACTCCTTAGCTCTATCAGCCGTCAAAGTATAGGGAAAGAAACAATCATAGAAGATGGTCTGGAAATCAATCCCGATCATATCACTCTACTGTCCCGACTGAGTGATGACATCCCACCACCTCCTAGCTGAACCACAGAGCATATTAGTTGCGAGCCTGACCCTCCATTCTGGAGGCATCTCAAGGTGCTCAAAGATGGTCAGAATAGCTTCCAACCAGGACTCCGTATCAAGTAGTCTACCATCTCATGTAAATGTAGGATGATTCTACGACTGAAACTCACGGGTCAACACTGCCATACTCGGGGAGGTCTCACTCCACCTTGCACACTCTCTATCATATTCAGGATGCTCTCACAGAACTGGGCATCAACACCCATCTCAGGAATGGTAAGAGCAGCCATATGTGGCTCAACAGGAAGTTCACGTGGTGGCTCAAGGCCCGCCACTTCAGGAACATGATCGTCACTACCTTCAGCACGCGTGACTCGAGGATGTCTCAGAGGAATAGTGCCACAATGCTAAAAGAACATCTCAAAAGAAGAAACCAACAATATTAAAGGCTGAACTCTAGAAGGTATTATAGGTACTAAGCCATCCTACCTCTATGATCACCTATCCACACTCATAGGAAAATCCCTGTAAAACCTGCAACTACTCACATTTATCTTAATCCAGTGATATGGAATTTCCCATCCCATAAGGGCCCATACACGTCTTGAACTGAAAGGTGACACACACATGGATGTCATTTCTCATTTACTTATACAAAAAAAGTATTTGAATTTCTTTAAAATCAAATGATTGGTTTAGTTGGAATGACATTTTCCGATCCATAAGGGCCCATACACCTTATGAACCAAAGACTGAAACCCACTAAAACCACCCCATTCCTCAATTCACAACCTCCAAGAAGGGTTAAAATAGTTTCACACATATTAAAATGTCATGAAAATAACCAACAAGGAATGCTTGCTGAAAATTTAGATGTGTCATGGAAATATACATGGACTAATAAGATTGTGCTTATCATGATGCATGTTCTAATGCATAACCCTCATTTCATCGGGTCAAACCCTAAAATCCAAATTCCATCATTGAAAATATCAATAACATCAAAAAACATGTGAAGAAACCAACGGTGAAATGGAATCAACAGTAAGTAGAAAAATCAATAACAACATGAAATAGGAAACTTTCCCCATACCCCATACATGGGTTCGTGATGCCCAAGCCTGGCTCATGGCTAAGTCCCTACGCCTTCTAGTTCTCCAAATTTTTCATCACTAAATAGTAATTAAAGAATGAAAGAAAAGCCTCTGATACCAATCTCTGACCTCCCGGACTCGGCTTCCCCTCAACCCGAACCCCATGCCCGGTTAGCCACATGACCGCTGGCTTGTCTCACCATAGGCCAGGGACTACCGATTAGCAGTAGGGGTGTAATGGTAATTTAGTGGGGAGATTGTACCTCCATGTCAGAGTACACAACCGAATAGAAGAAAAGAAATACAAATAGTGGAAGCACAACTAATGAAAAAAATATGAGAAATGGGGAAACATACAACCAATAAATAGAAGTAAGGAAAACCCTGATAAATATACAAAATCCACATAGGCAGTGTCTGATACAAAACGGATGCATGGCATGTAGATATAATGGAAATAGAAGTCATTCATGCTATAAAATAATACATAAAGATACCAAAAATAGTCCACGATCATCTCTATCCAAGCTCGGTCCTCTACTCTGGGACCCCTGCTAGAACATACATGTATCAACCACATGAAGCTGGGCCTTTTCCCCTACTTGTACCTGCAGCAGTAATGTCAACAAAGGTGCCCTAGAGGATGACCGGGTAGGGTGTGAGACAAGTCTCAGTAGGCCACCACCAAAGATGTCTACATGTAATCCAAAAAGGTGTTCTTATGAAAAGTGAGTAAAAGACTGCAAGTAAGTAATGCAATGTAAATAAACAACCCTCCCGCTCTTGTTCTGAAAAGACACCTAGCAGGTCTACCTGCTTCAGCTCATGGATGGTAAACTAAAAAATCACTAGTGGTATAATTACATAGATATAGGTTATCACTAGCATGAGGTAAACATGCATCTCGTCCACAAGCACTACAGCTGGCGTGGGGTAGAAATGCCTCCCACCCGTAAAGGTTATATGGGCACAAGGTAAAAATGCCTCTCTTCATCAATCACTGTAGCTGGTGTGGGGTAGAAATGCCTCCCACCTGTAAAGGTTATATGGGCACGAGGTACGAATGATTCCTGTCTCATTCCATAAAGATTCAACTAGCATGGGTTAATAATACTTCCCACCCACACATGAATATTCATAATTCACAGGGTGAGAATGCCTCATGTCCACACACGTGTTATCACAAGCATGTCAACACAGGAAATGATAACCATTCACATCACATTATATAAGGAAAACTATCTTATATCATCACATATTCAATGCATGGCATATCCATTTTATAGTATCATATAAGAAAAGCATGGCATACATACATTTTATGGTAATTAAAGGGTTCAGGCTATCTCATGCTAGCCAACCTCTAACCAAGTCATCTCTTTTTCTTACCATGGAAAAATCCCTTTCATGAAATATCGTTAAGGTTCAAAGGTGAAAAAGGGCCAAAACTCAAGGAATACCACCTATGGTTGACCACTCCCGGTCCATACCAAATATAAACACCCTAACAAGGTTTTATTCATCACTCTTATACCACACATGTCATTTATATATGAAGCAGTCATTATAAATACGAGTTTTGGTGAATGAAAAACCATGAAACGACAATAATAACTTAGAAAGGTGAAAACCCAAAATTGAAACCACGTGACCACCTACCTTAGAGTAGTAGGCGTAGGATCGCTTGATATCGACCTCAGATTTTCAATAGGATGTAAGAGATCTGAATTCCTGTCCAACGCCCTAGAAATAAGGCATATGATCCTACATCAATATAATGAAACGAAATTCAATAATCACCGAGGAGAGAATCGTAGGTGTGGTAATCCTTACCTTGGCATTTCCAATGCTACCGTCGGATCAAGAAACATACACCGGGGGAAGAAACGACAAATAAAATAGGAGAGGTTTTGGAGCTCAAAAGAGGGCACTCCTATGGTTCTGTCCATAGGAAGGAAGAAAGAAGAGGTTAAAGCCTTAAACAAAAAGTAAGTGGAATATGGTAATTTTATCCAGAACTGGGTCACATGGTTTAGGCACACGGTTTTCCAAACCGTCTGCAAATCGTGTGCATCTCACTACCTCCTAGGGAAGGGTCCCATGGATTAGGCACATGGTTTTCCATAACCATGCGCAAACCATGCACACCTCCCTGCTTCCATACCAAAGGCCGCACGATTTGTCAAACCATGCGCAAGCCATGCACAGGCCATGTGCCCATGTCTGCAAGTCCATTTGTCAAACTCTCGAGCTCCGAACAAACCCCGGACACTCCCCAGACATTCCTTAGAACATCACACACTTTAAAAAATCTTAACGTAAAGGTTCTAATTAAAAACTAATGATCCGTACCTTTTCCAAAGAGTCTAGTCGTTACAATCCAAGATGTTATAATTTTATTTTTAAAATATAAATTGAACATAGTAAATAATATGAAAAATTTTATATAACATCTGATATCCATATTTATAGATTTTTATTTATACAAGTGAATAAATTTAAATTTTAATATATGTGAATAAAATGAGTTTTTTAGAATAACATATAACTTATACTTCCATGATGATATATATGGTTTTTATAAAAACAAAATTGTAATTTTAAAAGATTTTGTTACTTATAAAAATATATTATATTAAAAAATTTCACATATATTTGTGTAATTATGCTATTATGATAATTTTTTAAAAGTGATTGTTTTTAGTGAAATTAGTATCTTTCACTATTCACAAAAAACATATTTTTGAAATATATAAAAATTCTATCCAAAAATAATATTATTTTTTAAAATCAAAAATGATCTTAATTTTGTAAAATTATAATTCTAGCACTTATTAATTCTTTTTTAGAATTATATCATAAAATATAATGTAAAAAAATAATTTGAAAATGATTTTTTCAAATACTAGTTATTATATTTATTATTTCTTATCAATTACTTACTAAATTGGTATTCAAAAAAAATTATTATTATTATAAAATTTATTAAAATTAATGATAAATTTCCTGAAATAGAAATGTATATTTGATAACAGTCCATTTTATTTAAAATAAACATCTAATAAATAAATGATCTCATTAGTCATTTTCTGAAAACTAATCGATTTTCATTCAAATTAAAAGTAAATTAATATTATTTATAAATATTTAAAATAAAGTGTAATATACTATTAATTCATTCTAATTAAACTACTAGTGCTTAACTGTTATTATATGATGTTGTATTTTTTTAGGTATGTCCGTATTCGAGTTTTTGTTGATCCTATTTTAGTTGGGTTTTAATTATTCATTAAACATTGTTGATTATGTCCATTTTGGGGATATAGATATTATTTTGGTGAAAATATCCTAAGGTTTATAGATTCATGTTTGTATGAATTAAATTCATTTTATGTAAATGTTTCGTGGGATTGTGAGGGTTTCCCATGGTTAGGTACACATAATATGTGGTATAGGATTTTACGACAGAAGCTGATATGAATTCTATCTGATGGACACTTTTACACCATCAAAATGTTACATGATGTGAAACTATAACTGGGAAGAAGATATGAATTGGTTCATAGAGAGAAAAACTATACATCATGTATCTAGCTCACATTATGATTTTTAATCAGGGTTTTTTTAACATGAGGACATATTTATTTCAATGTATCTCATATATTAATAAATTCACATTATGAAATTGTGTCACATCATGAATCTCTCAGGATCATTGGTTATAAAACATGTTGTGTATATTACTTTATATAATCTATTACGAAGATATCTTTCTATAACTATAGTTTGGATCTTGCTACTTTTGGAGGGATTATTACCCTTTCAGACATCTCAATCAGGCATTTAATACCACGTGATTTGGTTCACTTTTTTCTTCCCATATATTTTACTTATTCTCTATTATTGCATTATAATCTCTTGTGCGCTATTGAATAGAGATTTGATTTAAATATTTTGTGATCGAGGTTTTTCCTTAGGATCACCTGCACCTTCATTTCTTATTGGAATTTCATCAGTGTTTACTTAATCACCAGATAAAAGGAATGTGGTATAGAAAAGAATCCCTATGTTTTGTTTCTATTTGTTCAAGTATGTGACGTTTTAAGTTATTGTTCCAACAAAAAATGTGCTCTAAAAAAGTAATAGCTGGTGATGATAATCATGTGTTTCGAATAATAATTGGATCTCTATAGAACATATTGTAAATAGACCTAGATTGATGCTCTCAGTTGGGTGAGCGTACCCTGGAATAATAATGAACTTCTTATTGACGTGAAATATGATATAACATGACATTATAAATTATGTGATTTCTTTTCACAGATTCACCTTGCAAAATGGATTACAGGACTATTGATATGGCTCTGGATAATTTGAAATAAAATGGGTGTTTAAACTCACATGTAAATGACTAATTTAATAAATTAATGGGTAATTAAAAGTAAAATAGAAATTCGATGAATTGACCATTGTGGCATAAGAAGTTATGTTGGGTTATTCTATACATTATAGAAATATTTAGTGACATATATTGAAATTACTAAATAAAGCGATTTACCTGGTTATGATAAATGTCTATATAATTAACTTCTTTCATGTATACTGAAATGATTATATAAATATATTTTCTTGCTTATTTTAAAATATTTATATATAGGGATATTTCAGTTTCGCTGAAATGCTTATATAACAGTTTTTACTAATTTATGCTAAAATAATTATATATTAGTATTTTCCTAGTTATGATAAATTCTTTATATAGAGGGATTATCATTGTTTTGTTGAAATTCTTATATAAATAGATTTTCCTGGTAATATTGTAATACTTATAGTGTTTGACCTAATTATATGATTATGCCATACACATGAGGTTATGGTTGGTGTGGTTATACTATGTGCTCAGATATATTCCGTAATAGTGCTGAAACATGTTGATTGACGTATCATATTAATTTATTAATTAATATCCATTATTATTGCTTTATTTTATATAATTATTATTAGTATCGTTTTGTTTATACATGGTGGTTTCAACATAATGAGTTTTAGTCACACACAATTCAGGATGAAATTGTTAATCTATAGGGTTTCTTGGATGCATATTTGGATAAGGTAAAAAGACATTTTTGTTGACTATTTCTTGCTAGATTTTTTGTAGCTCATAGGTGGGTCGTACAAGAGGTTTAGAACAAGGTCTTTTGAATTAATTTGTGACAGCATGTTCTTTAATCTGTATTCCATTAAATTTGAAATATATTTATATTCTAGGAATTCAGAAAATTATAATTTTATAATTATTTGATTATTCAATTTAAATCTATTGTTTTTTTCTGTGATGAAGTATGGTTCCTTCTATTATACATTATGGTGATATTTCATTATTTCCAAAAAATTATAACAGTATACTAAGAGGTATAGTATCCTCACTATGTTCTATACTACTCAATTTTTATTCAGAACCCTATGTAATATGTGGATCCCCACATTATGTTTTGTAACCACCTCAGATTGTCCACATGAGAGAGTGCCAGATCAGGTGACATTATATTGTGGTTTCATTGAATCACGATGTTCTCTTCAATTGCTTTACTATTTGAGAAATTTTGAAATGATAATAGTATACGTCAAGTCATTGTGATTAGCTTGTGAATGGAGTATGTATCCAAGGTATTGGAGAAAATATGAGTACCCAAGGATGGGATTATTGTTCATTATGTTCATTTTTAATGATTGATATTATTTCACCGTGGGTTATTCACATGTTGTGTGATGTTATTGGTTCATGATATTCATACTAATGGGTTTATATTGTATGATATGATTATTAATTCATCATGATAGGCACATAGGGATGTATCTTCAAATGTATTGTTCATGATAGGGACATATTTTCTGTCATTTGATAAATTTTACTATATGAACTATAAAATGAGATACATGTTATATATAATAAATGATATTAAAGAACTGTTATGATATTCTAAAGAATTGTTAATCCGTGTTTATAGATACTCTGATCGAGTTTTTCTCTATTTTTTCACTTTATGAGTTTGAACTATTTGTTATCCATTGTTCAATGTGTTGTATTTTTCATGTAGCGAAAACGACTCCTCATAATGATTGAATTGAGAGTCTTGAGAGTAGTAATAAATATGATCCCAATATTTTTTTACTAGTGATTCCTTTATCGATTAAGGATCATATGAATGTATAATTATGAAAACATCCTTATGGTCATGTGATCCATGGAAATATAGATTATTTAACCCATGCCTTTGATGTCTGAGATGAAGAATGATTTTCAACATTAGAATCCACCTTTGTTCACTGGGGAGGTATCCCCCCAGTTATCCATAGTCTAGATTGTGTCATTATAAATGATATTAAAGAAAATTTGGACACCCATATATAGAACGGTTAATATTATTCCATACATACTTCATGGACTATCCAATCGTAGGCAGGACACAACAATGAAATATGGGTGGGAAGAAAAGATTCCCTAGAAGGAATTTGTGGTGTTGTTTCTGGAATCATATATATATATATATATATATATATATATATATATTGGTGTGGGAGGACTCTTGAGTTCATACACCAGCCATATAATATCATCTCAGTTACAGACTATGCCAAACACTTCAAATAATTTCATGAATTTGTGTTATCTTATGTAGAAGATGAAATTTCTAGTGTGAGGTGCTTCTAGGAATGGATTCCCTTGGGGATTTATTAACATGTGAATTTTTAAATCTGATTAGTGTATCAAATGCAATGAATCAATCCATCATTATAAAGGATAATATGAGAGAGTACCCAAGTAGAGTCCATTATATTCCAACAGCGTGAATTTGGATCACTTCTTCTTGGGGAAATTACATGTATGATAGGTTTTTCTAAAAAAACAGATCATCCATAGTATTGAGTGGCCATATTTGGACCATGCTTTGTTGTAGTGTAGTTAGCGGACAAAAAATATTCATGGGTGACCTTCACGCCTATACCCTACCATTCATTATTGTTCTTATGGTAAGCCAGTCCACCTAATCTTATTTTGTAGGGTAATTCTATAGTAGAGTAATGGTGGGGGTAAATATTGGTATCGTAGCCTGGTAAGGCCAAAAAACCCCCTTAGAAGACTTGTAGATTGAGTTCAATTGTACATTATGATCAAGGTAGGGGATGTGGTACACTAGAATTGGAGCACATGTACTAGAGATGTGGAACCTCTTTTAGGATTCATTCTAGACCCTAGTGAACTAGAAAACGTCAGTTGCACATAATGCAGCTAGATCTTAATAGTTTTGATGTGTAATGTTCTATATTTAGATACAAGATCCAGGTATCATCTACCCTTCCATTCATTTTTTATATAGAATAAAAACATTCCTTTATATCTTTTTTTTTTCCAATGGGTTGATCATGGTTTTGAAAGAATGGATGGTGTCTTGACCATGAGTACACAATTGGGACTGTGTTCAGAGAGTATCAATTATTTTAAGGCATGGTATCTAGAAATTTGTGGTTACCATTTTTTTCATTAAATTTTGATTGTAATGAAGGATTTTTATTCAATTATTCTTATATGTAATCCAGTTCTACACCAATCTCAAATTGACTTTTATAATACGATATATAACATTTTATCTCTATAAAGAGACAACTATTTTCACCACGGTTAGTGGGATCATTTGGAAGGTTTTACATGACTAATTCAGTATAGATTAAATTGTATCATTATTTATATAGAATTATTTTCTCTAGATTATGGTGCAAAAAGGTACGATAAATTTTCTTTATTCATTTACCATTTTTATAAAGTATTTCTTAATAACTGTTATGGCTTGCCAACTGAGTGGGAGATCATGTTCATCATAAAGTTGGTGAAAGAAGAAGAGATATCTTCTATCCTTACCTATAGAATGGAACCATATGAGATTCATGATTTGAAATTTTTGTTAAAATATCTAGTGCCTATAGCTTTTTAATTTCCTAGTACAATACTATGTGGTTGTACAGTGATTTTCTCTAAGAAGGATAATAGGTCATTCCCCATGGGATTATACTATCATAGATTGTAACAGATGATGATATAGAATTGATATCCCATTCCAAAAATCAAAGATCACTTTGACTATTTGAGTGGTTTTACGATATTCTACAAGATTTATTTTTGATCATTATACTACCAGCTGAGAATGAGAATATCCAACATACCATAGTATTATTTTAAGATCCAATATGACTTGTTTGAGTTCAAGGTGTTCCTATTTGTTTTGAAAAATGAAGTGAAAATTTTCACAGACATAATGAAGCAGATCATTCATCCATTTTTAAATTAGTTTTTTGTGGTTTTCATCAATGATATCTTTGTTTACTCTATGTAAATAGTTTATTATTCCCAAAATGATGACATCTTCTTAAGTACATTTCTAAAGAGTGAGCTTTATTCCATGATAACCAAATTTAGATTACAGATTCATAATGTGAACATCTTATTTCATGTTATCTAGGTGACTATTACGTCAATTGACTAAGAGAAGGTTTTATCCATGTTATATTGGGATCAGAACAATAATTATTTCGAGATTTAGAGTTTTTTTGATTTAGTATAAAATTATTAGAATTTGACTAACGAGTTCTCCCATTTGGATGCACCGATGTATACTATCACTAATAAAATAGTGATATTTGTTTGGTCAGATCCGTGAAAGAATAATTTTTTGGAGAAAAAGGCGAGGTTGTACTCCACACTCTTTCTGAAATTACCTATTATGGTATGGAATATACCATGTACTGTGGCCCATCTGATGTTAGACTCAGAATATTTTTGTGGTAGGAATGACAACTAGTTTATTATGGCTTCATCCAGTGTAGACAACATGTAGGAATTTTCATAATGAATATTTATCGTTAAATTAGGTGGTAAATCTTATGATATGTTGGTGACATTATCTTTGGGGATAGAGGTTTTTGGAGTACGTGGAATTCAAAATCCTGAGATACATCTTTTCACAGTGGGATGTGGAACATTGGTTTTAGTGGTGGTTCAATTATCTACACTATTTAATGTAAATTTTGATTATACTCATTGAAAATGAAATGTTATTGATGATTCCTTTAGCTATAATTCATAGAAAGAGGCAGTGAGAGAGACTTTTGAATAGTTTTGGATGATTGAACTTTTTGGAGACAAGCATCTTGATGTTCATAAATCCCAAGGATGAATAGATCGTACTTTTATGACTGTTATACCAATGCTTCTTAACAAAATCAATACAGTGAAGTCATAAAATCTAGAGGTATTAGTTATGAGGGAAAACAAATTTGGTGGGGAGACTCTATCAAGATGGTCTCCAGGAAAAGAAAATGTTCATAATTTTCATGGTTGAGTATGTGTTCGTTCGTACTTGTGTGGGTAGTTGCTGAGAGATTTTTTTGTTTCTACATGGGATGTAAATCCATGTCTAAAAAATATGTAAAATTATCTTCATAGATATTATTTTTGGATTGAAATGAAGAATGAGGTGGAGGTATTTCCGACAGTATATTTCACCTATTAGTATGTGAATGTAGAGCATCAAATGCCTTCTCGGCTATTATAGCCGCTTCCCATTCCAAAAATGGAAATGGGATGATTTCACTATTGATTTTGAGATTCAATTACCTAGTAACCCTCATATGAACGATGTAATATGTGTGATTTCATAACATATTCAAATGGTATCCCAAGGTTTTCTTATCAAGGATACCTTCACTGCGGATGATCTGGGTAGTCATTAGATGAAATTCATAGTCTGATTATAGGGTGTTCCAAGAAAATACGATTTCTAATAGAGATCATTATTTCACTTAAATATGATGAAATAGTATTTATAATTTTATTTTATTATAGTTTTTTCTATGTAAAACTTATCATCCTTATATCGATGACTAATTTGAAAGGAAAAATCAGATTTTGGTGGAAATGTTGTGAGCCTATGTTTTAGATTTATATGGTTTAAGAGAGAGTAATATAGTTAAAATGGAGATATATTGTAATAAATGATTATAGGAATCAATAAAAATGGAACATTTTGAGGGTTTTTATGCAAGGACGTGACATTTTCATATATTCTTTTGGTGGTAGGTGACTAAATGATTGTTGGAACTTTTCTCAGACAAGAGATGTATGAGTGTGTTATGTTAATCTGGAGGCTGTTAGTGGCCACATAGATTTTAAAAAAGTCCTAAATTTACTAATGGTGGTGACCCCTAGAGTTTGAGGTGGGTTATCTTATTTTCATTCCGGTGCTTCCTAGGCTGTGGAAACGTCCTATAATAAAATAATGAAATCTATCACATAGGTTTGTCTGGCCATTTGTGATAGTGGAAAGGGTAATTATAGTATATTTTCTATTTACTCTTAAATATTGATATAGTGACCTATATGATGTGTTTCAAATCTGTAAACATTGATATATCACAGAAACCATTCTCACAAGACAAAGGTTGATGACATCAATCATTGTGTAGATGCATACTTTAAGGAGAATATGTTATAGATTTTTCACTGTATTGAGAATTTTATCTTGGAAAAATTCATACATCTAGTTCAATAATAGTGAAAATTGGGATTCTTAAAGAGGATACCTAGGAGAGGGAATATGATATGTTAGAATAGTGGGTAAACTTGTTCGTAGAGACACTATAGGGATTCTTAATGAATCTCAGGGATGAGGTATTATATGGTGGAGAGTTTGTAAGATCCTAATATTTTTTATATTTATACCCCACTTTGAGTTTAGGTAGATCTAATTTTTGTTGGAGATTTGTTATTTTTTAAACCTTATTGGTCATGTCTCTTTTGGATATGGTTATATGTTTTTTTCGGAAAGAACCTAATGTTCTAGGATGTATATTTTTTGAATTTAATGGATTCTAGGTAAACGTGTAAAGGGAATACGAGGGTTTTACATGGTTTGGATGGAATTAAATGTGCTTTGGGATTGTACTATAAAATATGGTATGAATGTCTTTCATGGACACTTTCACATCATGAACCTATCATAAGAAATGAAATTGTTGTCTTGAAGAATCCATGAACTGGTTTAGAGAAGGAATATTAAAATCACTGTGAAAATAGATTACAACCTGAAATGGATGAACAAGGTTATTTTAAATTGAGTTAACTCATTTTTATTATATCTCATACATTTAGATATTAAAATCATGAAATAGATTCATGTCATGAATCTCTTAAGACAATTTATTTTAATCCACACTATATATATAATTTAATTTCATTCAATGGGTATCTCTATCTTGAACCCTATATTGAATCCATATGATTTGTGACTGATTCATTACCTTCAATGTGTCTCAATCATGTCTTTAATCCCATTTGAGTTTCTCTTATTTGGTGTTTCACTCTCTTCTACCTTTTATCCATTATCATTATGTAATCTCTTTACCTCTATTGGTAAGGTTTTTATTTTGATGTTGTGTTGTGTATGTATTTTGTTTTGATCAACATCATCTTAATCATTTAGTGATGGTTTTCCAAAATTGGGGTAATAGTGTGTTATTGGATAGTATTTTCGATAAATTGATTTTAAATTGATTAGTTTTAAATAATTGTTAGTTTTTATAAAATTAAATATGTTTCTCAATTAAAATTATGATGCACTATTGAAATGGTTTGAACAAAAAAAATTTGTCATGACAATGGAATGGTTGGGTGGCATGTGTTTTTATGCACTAGGAATAATAATGGAATAACTTACCCCACATAATAAGGCATGGATGGTTAAGGGTGTAATGTAACCACAAAAAATAGGTTCTATATGTGAAACCATAGTTATATGATGAATCACGACTAATTCATATATTGAGTTCCTTGGAATGCATGAATGGTTGTATGTATGGTTGTGTGGACAGAAAGAGGTTATGCTGAAGTTGAATGTGATGTGATCTAAATAATTGTTTATTTTATTTCAATGGAAAATAGTTTATAATGGATTTATTTTTATATTTTGATATAAATTGTTTTATAAATTCTTTTATTTAATTTTTTTTTGAATTATTATTTATCAAATGTTCTATCCTGGTGTCGTGATAAGGGAAGTCATTAGGGGAAAACCTAATGTGTTTTATTAATCACTCATTATTTGGATCATTGGGTATTTTAAATATGTCATCTACCAGGACGTGAGAATAGGTATAGTATTAAATTTCTTTAGAACGACTTCATGATACTTGGGCTGTTTGGTGATGTTGGAGAATGGATCTTTCAGAGCATCGAGTATTGTGGCTATCATGGTGTATTTTTACACTGTCTCATGTTGTTTACATTGATATTATAGTCTTCCATTATAGAACTAGATTTTTTTTATGATTTGATAAATATAATATTGAGTTTTATTTCTTCTTTATAACGCATTATAACATGGTTGATTTGTTATTGGTTGTTTGTTTAGTTGTTTTATTCCTAAATAGAAAATCATACCCCACATGTATTTAATGCCTTCGACATTTATTTACTGCCTTTGGGTGTCTTTTAAATGTTTCTTAACACCATGTAACTCCCTTAATCATTATCAAGATAATGATAAGTAGAAGAAAATTATATGTGGTATCCGTTTTTTTCTCCTAAAGTCAATTGAGACAAGTGGTACCAGTTTTTTTCAACTGATAATTATTTTGGGAGATGTGTTCATCCATAAGGTTAGACTTGGAGTTGAATTCATTAATTTCCATTCATTATTTGAGGTTTGTAGAAAGGAGTAGGAACGTTTGATATTAAAATTTATAGAACAAAAATATGACTTTATATTTTTTATGTTGAAATTAATGTTACTAGAGTGTCACATAAATAAGTGTTTTGGAGACACTTATAGGATGTTGAAATTTTATATTCATGGGTCTATCCAATGAGGTGAGAAGTCCGTGCATTAGAGTAATGGCATTCCACTAGGATTGCATACATCATTTTGAGTAATGTTTTCTATTTTTTTAAAAAAGTTCTAATTTTTTGGAAAATTATGATTGGGAATTAAAAGGAATGAATATGAAAAAGAAAATTATGGAGTTATTTGGAAAATAGTTTGATTTTCATAAATAAAGATCATACTTTAAAAAATGGTTTAACATGAAAATGTAAGATTTTGGAAATGAATATTGTGATTTATAATGTGGTATAATTTTAAACTGTTTTTTCAACACTTAATAAAGAGTGAGACTTATATAGTTTAGTGTAGATTAAAAAATGTAACCCAGTTGGAATTGTGGAACCCAACCGGAAGAAGATGCGGCGAATTTGGATGCACATGATCTATAAGTGAACCAAGAGCCAGTCAAGAGTATCATTCCTGAATTTGAAGGTATTGAAATATGAATTAGAGGGATAAACCAATAGACATGGGTCTTTCACTCCAGTTCTAGAAGTAGAATGCCTATATCTTCTAGCGTGATTATGGACCATAAAATTAAGAGGTGGTGTTGAACCGGATGAAACATATATTCAATTTCACCATTACACAAGAAGAGATAAATTTAAAAAATGTAAATTTTTATGATCTAGGGTCTTGAAAACTAGTGGTCAGATCTAAAAAATTAGGATAATGCAGTTGAAGGCCTTAGTTGGGAGGATTTTGAGGAAATTTAGAAAAATTATTCTATCCTCTTATGTTAAAGATTCAAAGAACAATAGAACATTTTAGCTCAAACCAAGAAACTCACTCTATCACTGAGTATGTGGATAAATGAATGAATTTAGTAATATTTTCACCCATGGTTGTAGCTAGTATGTCCTTAGAGGCCAATATCATTGAATTGGTGATAAGGTAGGTGTGTCATTGAAAGATAGTTGTGCTATATATTAAAAACTATACCGAGAAGTTGAATAGAGCGACGATGGATAAAAAGAGACATATCAGGAGTTTGAGAGAAGGAAATATGTAGATACCCTTGAGAAATTGTAGGAACACTAATACTAAGAGAAATGGGAAGAGGAATTCCTACTTCTAAAGCTGGAGTGTCAATTATAATCAAATAGAGAGATTAGTAAAATTTCCTCAATAACACAAGAGTAAAGAAGGATATTTCCAAAGTGGGTTTCTTGACCTCATAAAGCAAATGTGTACAACAAAACCTAGATAATGACACAACTGAAACTGGGACTATTCAAATATATTATCATTGGGCTCTAAGTTTATGTTCTTAAGACACTTGTCATGTGACGTATACATCGTATTCTTTGATGAGAAGAGGAAAAAAAACCAATATCACCAGCAGAGTAGATCTAGCCATGGGATTCTACGAATATCATTAATCCTTATGTAGGGTAATCTAAATAGGGAAGAAAATTGCAATGTTTAGTAAAAAAAAATTATATTGAGCCGAGCAGGTGATTGTTGATGATAAGGTCAGACCATCTATAGTGAGAGGTTTAGTTCTTTTGAATTATACCATCATACAAGTGTTTTTTTATATTGGGGATAAAATAACACTATTTATTATTTATTGGATGATTTTAGGAGTTGAAAACATGATATGATTCCCTCTGTGATAAAAAAATTAACACTTATTGGGAAAAATATTGTAGGGATTTCCTATATAGATCATGTTTTATAACTATTGATGTGGTAGAGCTAAAATGGAACTTCTTAGTGCTGGGAAATAATAGCAGATAATAATGGATTTTGTTACGAGTATCATCATAATGGTTCTGAAGAACAATTTTATATCGTTGGTAGTGATTCTGCATACAAATTTGGCCCATATAATCCATATTAATTAAACTCAAATGGTGTAAGATATATCCAAAATATATATCCATGAAGTTTTATAGAGGTATTTAATACTAGTTTTGATCATGTCTGACATAGATATGATGTAAACCACCCATTTTTGGAAATAATTATAGAAATCCCTTGGGACTCAGCTTAATATATGTATGGTGTGTCATCCTCAAATATATAGGTAATATGAAAGGGTGATAAAAAATTTATAGGACATGTTATGGGATTCTGTAATTAATTTTGGTGGCTCTTGGGAAGAGAATGATTGGTGTAGATCTTTTAAATCAAAATATTCCATGAATCAATATATATGGAACCGTTTGAGTAATTTTATGGGCTTCCTTATCATTCTCCATATTTTTGGGTTGAAACAGGTGCGACATCACTATTTGGGCTAAGATTTTACCATGAAACAACAGAGAAGATTCAGTTAATCAGGAAAGAGATGGATATGTCTTAAAGTAATCAAAAATCATATGTAGATCATCATCGAAGGCTGTTGTAATTTGTAGATACTGATCATGTATTCTTGTGGTTTTCTCAAATACATGGACATAGTAATTTTGGAATGTAAGGAATTATTCTCCTAGATACATATTACATTTTGATATAATAGAATGGGTGGGAGTGGTGGATGAATGGTTGGCATTAACACCATGGTTCAGTGTGGTGCATAAGGTGTTCCACATATCTCATTTGAAAATGTATCAACAAAATTCTATCAACATGATATGATGAGATCACATTGACCTGGATGTAAATTATTCATTTTTAAATATCTAATTTCAAATTTATGATTGGAAGGGGAAATACTTGTGTGGAAAAAGCAGAATTATGGTGTTGGTTTGGTGAAAAGTTGCTAAAATTCGGGAAGAGATGTGGGAATGTTAGAAGGAAATGAAAGTGAAATTCCTAATAATCATTTAGGTTATTTGTGGTTTTCAGCATTTTTTGTATTGATAGACTAATGTTGGGGAAAATACATCACCCCTATTTTGGGTATCTAACTCATTTCTTAAGCTTTACAATTAGATAAAGTGTTTTTGTGAGATTTTATAGTGTTTTCATAACATTTAAAGTTTTTTGGGGATTTTTTATAGGTTCCCATGTGGTGTTCGGTTTTTTAAATCCATTTAACACATTTTAAAAATTGTACATAGTGTTATAGGGAAAAAGGGATAGATCTTGGGTTGCACACAAAATGCATAAATCGTGTGTCCTGTAAGCGGAAACCATTCATACGTAAAAATGTATTTGGTCATTATGAGGAAGTGACTTTTTCAATGTTGGATCATTGTTTGGAGACTGTACATGATGGGGGTGTGAGGTCCACCCTTAATTCAGTGTCTAATGCACAGGTAGTGGGCTGTTTATCTAACCCTATGACTAAACTGTGTGTGGGTCAATGTTAAATCCTTAAATTGTGGGTCTAATTTTCTTTTTCTGTAAGTGCCTTTTTTTCGAACACTGCCCTAACTAATGATTTTGGTATCTCAATGGTTTGGGAACCTGTCCCATGAAAATTAGACTTGATATAGTGCCTTTCCAAGGTGAATTGAAGTAGGATTCTCATGATAAATCATTGTTCTTGTTCGTTTTTTATGTTTTTCATAGAACTAATTCACCGTCATTCTCAGTTTCCTAGATCTACCCTCATAGTGGGTAGATCAAAAGTTATGGATTCCAAATATATTTTGGAATGGTCTTGTTGATGATTGGAAAAGTGATATGTGGTGGGTTCGTAAAGATTCAACTTCATTTTGTGACCTTTTTCATGCCATTTATAGTATTCACCAAAACTCTCAAGGTAGGTTTCTTCAATCTCGACTCCTCTATTTTATAACATGAATGATTAAAGTAAAATATGTTTACATAACATAAATTGATCTTTTATCACTATGAATTTATTATTAAAACCCTCTTCATTGAGGGTTTGAGGAAATAGTGAAAATTAGTGTGTTATTGTATTGTGTTTTTGATAACGTGATTTTGGAATTATAATTTAAAAATTTTATGGTTTTATTAAATGAAAAAAATGGATTTCAATTAAATGAATGAATAATTGTTAAAATGGTTCGAACACACTTGGTTTTGGAATGAGTTTATCATGGTTGTGTTGTGTGTGTTCATATGTATTGGGATGGATAATGGTGTGAACTACCCCCCATCAAAACGATGTTATATATAAGGGTGTGAAGTACCATAGTCAAATTGGTCCACTAAGTGACATCATGGAGGATTTATGAATCAACACATGCATGTATATGGAGTTCCATGGATTTCTTCCATGGTTGTATATATGGTTTAGTGGAAAGGAAGTTGTTATGAAAATGTGAAATATGAGGTGATTTAACAAATTGTTTATGGGATTTCTAGGGAAAACTATTTACAATTGCATTCGTTTATATTTTGATATAAACTGTTTTAGAAATTATATTATTTAATAAATTTATATAAGGTTTTTATCTATTTATATCCTAATTGTGTGTGTATAGAATTTATTGGAGGAAACCTTCATCGTTAGAGTACTCAACCTTTCTTCGGTGCATTAGTGATTTGGTAGATGTCCTAAATGAGGACATGGGAAAATGTAACATATCACATGTCTCTAGCAATAATTTGTGATATTTAGGCTGTTTAGTAATGTTGGATCATGTATCTTGTGGATCAAGATATCTAGTGGATATCATATAGTGTTATTAATTTTTCTTGTGTTATTTACTTTGTTATTTTAGTCTTCTATTATGGAAGATGATCTTAGAATGATTTTTATAAATGAATTTTTGTGTTGTATCTCATTGTATTTAGGAATTATATAATGAATTTTTTTAGTTATGGCTTGTTTGGATAGTGGTTTTCTTATTAAATGAAAACTTTTCCACCAATTGTATTTAATCCCTTCGAAATTTATAACCAGGCATTGACATCTTGGGGATGTCACTTACGGCCAAGTGACTCCCTTACACACTCTTTGCCAATGATAAGTATAGGGATGTTAAAATAATTCTATGCTAAAGATATATTATAACTCCAATGTCAGTTTAGGTTCAAAATTATGAAAAAGGGAGTTGTAGAGTTTGTCTCTCAATTCATCACTTTTTAGTAAGTGAAGGAAGAGCACCAGTTTCTAGTAGTTTTATCCCAACACCTTGTGTTTATAAATTGAATGTGGGATGAGATTTCTGTGGACATCGTTATAGGATTACCATTCAAATCCAGGGGAAATGATTCCATCTCGATGATTGTAGTCCAACTCACAAATTTCACCCACTTCCTAGCCATCAGAAAGTAGTGTTCAGTTAAGATCTTCGAACACCAATATGATCAAGAGATAGTCTGACTATGTTGATTTCCCTCAATGAACATTTCATATTGTGATTCTAGATTCAATTATATATTATGGAGATGATTATGGGAATCCCTTGGGAAACAATTATGCTTCAATAAGATGTCTCACCCCAAGATTGATTACAAGACATAGTAGACCATTCTGGTCATGGGGGACATGTTGTGAGCATTCATGTTGGAATATCGAAATATAAGGGAGTATCCCCTTCCCTTGGTGGATTAAAAAACAAATATCATTCCACCATTATTATAGAACAATTCTAGGATTCTAATGAGAAGGATAGAAGTTCACAACATTGTTGGACTGATCTAGGAGAGTCTACACTCATGGGCCAGGAGATGGGGTGATCTCTAGTAGAGAAGGTTCAAATAATCCAGGAGTGGATGGGGAATACATATAAAAGTCATAAGTCTTATGTATACCGATGATGAAGATCTATGGAGTTTGAAGAGGGTTATTTGTTCTATATGGACTCAACACAATGTGGATTTAGAAGATTATTCCATGGAAACAAGTTATCTATGAGATTCATTGGTGTCATCTAGATACTACATTGAGATGTCTAGGAGGTGTAACACTTATCTATACTCTAAGAATTTTACTAGGTACACAGCAACATCCATGCATCATTGTTTGGGTGGTATATACACGAACCATCATACATTATCTATTAGGGAGATTTGGACATTAAGGAAGGGTATACTATTATTGAGTACCCAAGGGATAATGAGGATCAAAAAGAGAGAATCCTTTTTAGATGATTGATTCCCCTTGCTTAGGTCTAGTGGAAATACAAGAATACTCAGGAGAACACCTCGTAGTGGGATTCCCAAATTCTATCCTAGTGCCCTGATCATATTGAGTTAATTTTTCTCTTTTTGGGAGGGTAAACCCAAATTTGTGAAGAATTTAATGCCTCAAATTATCCAAGTATTAATTTTTTAAATTTTATGGATTATTGTTTAGACCATTTTCTAAGAGGGAATTCAATTCCAAGGCCTAGTGTGCATAGGATAAATTTTTTATCATTTTAAAATATAGTAAATAGAACGCTTACATAGTGTTTCAAAAAAAGAGGAATAACACCCAAGTTTCATAGTAGATCATGAATCATACTGAAAAATTACATTTAAAACATAGTTATTATCCGAGGAGAAGAATAACATTTTTTGTGTGAGCCGTTTGAGAAAAAGTCGATATGGGTATAATGTAATAAAATTTAAATAAAATTATTTTTTGATTATTTTTCACAGAGTGACTGAAATCTACTTTATGTAAATGTTTATAAGATTTTCACAGGGTTGACTACTTAAGGAATAAATATATAGACAACTATCTGAGATGTATTCTTTGATAAGATTGATAGATTGAGGTTAACGCATTTATTATCATGTCGACAGAGTTAGAGGATCTATCTAATGATGGAAACACATCCACTATTTTTCAATGATACATATAAACTCTATATAGGATATTTTATTCTGAGATTTCCATAACTTCTACTTATTATATATGAAAGTAGACTAATTCATCAAATAAAATTGATACATTCATCACCAATATATTTAATTTGAGGGAATTATTTATTTGTTCATTGATTTATCAATATTCATTTATATTTTATCTAATAATTAATCAAGGAAAAACATTCAACCATTGTGGTTCATTATTACCTTTTTTTTATTATTGATTTATTTCTCTGTTTATCGCAAATTCATCATGGATGTTCTATTTTGGCCTATAGTTTGATGAATAAATAGAATTCGATTATTTCATGACTGTTCTTTAGTGCAAAAAAAAACAATACTATGGGTGCGGATTGTTTTCAATGGTGTGTTCAAGGTGCAACAATGACAGTGGATGCCCAGAAGCAGAAAAAATGTATTTGGGGTTATTATTCTTTAATATTTTGAAATATAGAAAATATTTTTCTCAAAAGAACATTTTCCGAGTGGATTCGGATCCTGTTCTCTAATGATATATAAAATAAAATACTAGCTGAACCACAATCTATAAGTTTCTACAAAGGTGGTGGCTCCGATGGCAGACAAGATATTGTAAGAGTAGATCTAGAAATCAAAATAAACATGATGTGTAATCTGGAATTAAGGGCTATGTGGGACCCTTGCCTATATTGTTAGGGTTTTGTCTATAGTTATGTACCACACATAATGTGACTTGGTTACATGCCAGGTGACCCCTTCTTTGGGGCTAGAAATGCACTTCAGAGTGTAGAAAATGACAGGATAATGTACATTTCCAGATGGTGTGTTGTGTATTTGGACAAGAACACATCTTGTCACGCACACGCTGGTATACTGACATGGCCACCAAACACAAATAAGACCCAACAACATTGAATGAAACTGTGTGTATCTACACACTGTGTACCCCCTTCGAGGTTGTTTATTGCTCTTCAGTTTCATAGCTTAGACTGGTATAGATTGATCGGCATCCCTATGACCTTTTATATATGGGTGTAGGGCGGCATTACATCTATATCATATGATTATGATCCCTTCTATAGGACAAATCATAGATAAAGTTGTAGTGTCCCTCGATGAGATAGGACTACGATACTCTATCACTTTTGTTCCCATGGTGGGTTTAGATGAATTTTTGTGATCTCCCTTAGCAGGGTATTGATCCATCATATATTAGGGCATAACAATATGGTTTGTACTATCATTTAAATGAGATCCTCTAGATACTAGGTTGATATAGATTGTGTTTAGGGTGTCTCCTAATGGTTCTAATTGTGACCTATATATGTGTATCAAAGTCTTATAAGATCATGGATCTTTCTTGTACATTTCCCAATGAGCTGGACCTCTTCATTGAGTGTCTCTGATGATGACATGACCCATGGAGTGGATTATCTTGGATTGAGAATTTCTTCGATAAGAATCATGTGGATGACATTTGGTTATGACCGCCAAGTGCCATGGTGTCTTTCCCATGTATATATGGTTCATTCTATTATAAAATTATTGTTATATCTTGATTTGAGTTGATTGTACTTATTGAATATTGTTTCGTTTTTTCGGCCTGATATAATGAGTAATATTATTCTCATCTATGCATGGTATTTTCCAACACATAATATGTTTTATGCAGATGAAGACCCATTTGACAGTGTTTGGGGAGGAAAGGGAATGGGTTGAGCAATGTTGGATCTTGATAGACTGAGGATTTTACTAGGAGATTACATTTTACATATTCTTTACCCTGTATATTGGCTGGAATTATTATAGTTCTTGTTTAGGCATGTATTTGGAACATTTTTTTGATTTCAGTACATTATTTTTGTACTTTATTGTGGGGTCTTATATGTATGCATGAAATGTTTCATTTTTTTATATTTCATTATTGTGGGAGTTTGAATATATTTTTTGTTTGTAAACATAATTTTGAATAATGCCTCCCATTTGTCAGATATGCCTATTTAGTGATGGTTTCCTTCACCAAGAATATTAGAGGTAGAAATGGGGATGTTTCTGCTCAAACCTTAGATGGCCATGTACTGAAAGAATTAAACATTGTGGCTTATGATATAATGTTTTTTTATTCTATCAATTATTACTTGTGTTTTTATTTATGATTAAATTATTATATAAATGTATTTTTCCATTATGAAGAAATGATTATATAATGGCCTTTTCCTAGTTATGCTAAAAAATATATATAAAGGTGTTATTCTGAGTTATTCAGAACATATTATATAATTTGATAACACAGTTATGCTGCAATGATTATATAAATGTATTTTAATCTAGATTTTTAAATGCTAATATAAAAGGCTCTTCTAGGATATGCTAAATTGATTATATATAAGGCTTTCCCTAATTATGCTAAAATTATTATAGGAATTTATTTTTATGATTAAGCTGAAATGGTTATATAGAGTTATTTTCATGGTCATGTTGTAATAATTATTGTTGATGAACCAATTATGTGTCAATGTCATGAACATCGGCTTATTGTTTTCATGGTTGTGCTATATGATAAAATATATTATATCATGGGTCTGAATTAGGTAGATTGATGTTACATATTAATTGAATAACTAATACTCCTTGTTAAATTATTATTGTATGAACTTATTATTCGAATGGTTTAGTTTGGACAAGGTCGTGTCAACCTCTTTAGTTATACTAACACCTTATTTGAGTCACCATTTGGTACCTCAGAAGATTGCACAAATGCAGTTTTGTATAAGGAAAAAGTACCTAATTGATGATTTTTATTGTTGGATGGGTTGGAGAAACTAAATGGGGGGCAATTGGGTTCAATACCATGGTATTTTGATTTTATTTTTTTTATCATGGACTCTTATCTTTATAACTTTTATTTTTAAACTTATATAAATTCCCTCTGGTCATTGCACTATCATTTTAATATTATTGGATTATTCAATTGATATATGTTGTTTGGTTTATCCATTAACACTAATTTTTTTGATATATTAAAACATTGTAACATATGTAATATTCTCTCCAATATGTTTTCTACACCCACACTGCTATTCAGTGGCATCTAGCATATGGGTAGGCATGTTTTTTATCTAGTAACCAACCCGATTTCTCATTGTGAGAGCATTTGTTATCATGGTAAGTTACAATCATAATTAATATGTACATTTTTACCCAAATATATCATGGTTTAATTTTAGTTTTTTGTTTATTGTAGAGAATGTTATCAAACACATTGAATTATATAAAATTAATGATATATTAGAATATCTGGGTGTAACATTCTACCCATTAAATAATTTACATCCTCAAAATTTTAATTATTTCTCAATGATAAATAATGGTGAGAGTAATCATAATATATCAAATATCACGGATATAACTTATTATATGACATCTAGTTTAATCTATTATCGTACACCATGTTACGTATCATTCTAAAAACAACATTAATAATTCATAGAATCATGTTATCCAATCATTATATACCCTAATAATATATTCATCATTTCACACCATTCATAAAATAATTTGAATCTATTTTACATTAATGTATAGATAAATCAATAATTCCTCCAAAAATTAGCTCTTATCTTCATCCCCTATTTCATTATGTAACACACTAGCCTATATATATCATGATCTAAAAAATGAGATAAACATCAACAAAAATATCATGGATTGTCTTTAAATTGATTCAATAAAAAATTACTAGGATATCAATAATATCTAACTCATTTTTCTCAAAACTATTCATCCCTTTATTACCTCAAAATAATGAATATATTAATCCCAAGAGTTAATGACACCTCAATTACATGTTCTCCAATGAATATCCCTAAAAATTACCATTTCATATATCACTATTAAAGGTCGTTGATATCATTTAATATGTTTTTACAAACATTAAAAAAAACAATAAAAGAAAAATCCATAGATGTTTCACATAATCCTCATAAATTTTATAATATTCTATAATATAATCTATTTATATATATCAATAAATAAATAACGTATATTATATTATGAAGATATAATTTCTAATATTATATCAAACTAACTAACAAAGATAAGATAAATAAAATCTGTTTTCCCATCTTAATAGGAATATTCAAAAATTCTCATCCATTTTAGTATGTTAACTTATTTAGATATAATACATTGTTTTTTCTAGATAAATAACTTTATCATATTAATTTTATTGATCCTACTTTGAAAAATCACTAAAACAAAAATAATTATGAAAATATCCAATTAAATTAAAATAAACGATCAAATGTATTTTTAATCTCAATCCCATGATTTATTCTCGAATGAAACATTTATTTCTACGTTTGATACTTTCATTTAAATTATATAACAGATGGTTCAACATATTCATCTCTTAGTTCAACCAAGGTTTATTTAAGTTATGTTATATCATAATTATCAACATTATACTTAATGTAATTTCGAAATAAATATTTCATAATGGTGTATAAATAGAATGTGATTGGCCAAATACAATCCCTCTGGATTTCTTATCTCAACTAGTATTATTTGACCCACTCAACATGAATCTAAGAAAAGATCATGTCAAAGGCATATCAGAATTTGTTTGGGTTGTTAACATAAGGTGTACCAGTGTCAGAACCATGTTAACTTTCTAGTATTTACTAATGGATGTATTTTCATGGTGACCTATGCAATATCAACTGTAACAAAAACATGATGATATCACCATATACATATACTTATCTCTTATACTCATCACTATATTTTTCATGAAATTAATATTATCTTAAAAATATAATATTATACATTACGTCAATTATCTAAAGGGTTATTTTTAGCTTTTAAAACATGATCATCCATAACTGATCAAACATTGATAAAATTTATATCTACTGAATTATCCTTATATATTAATATACTAATCTATAATGTTATCTAAAACCTACTCTGATATTAAATGTATCATCCCAAACCCTAACTCCATGAGAAAATGAAAATAAAACAACTATAAATATTTAATTCAATATCAAATGTATATACTGAGACATAAATATCACATTATTATATGACATTAATCAAATATCACATTTCATACGTTCCTAAGAATTTGTACGTTTATATATTTAGATAAATAGGGGAAAATATAATCTATAAAAATTATAATTAACTAATTGAAATTTTTCCCACTATATAATAAAACACTTAATCTATAAAAATATATAAACTTTTCTGAGAATCCATCTTAATAGAAATATCATGTGTAATTATTTTCATCCTAAAATGGTGAAATTGAAAAATAAGAACGAGTTAGATCAAATTCTCAGTAAAGTAAATAATATAACTGAGGAATTCATTGAACATTCATGGCTTAATTATTTTAGTAGGTTTATGTAATTATCATAATTCCATAATGAATTTAAATTGAGATAATAATATTTCTCCAAATGACAATTATAATTAATAGATCGCATGGATAAAAATAACTGAATTCATTGAGAGGGAGTGAATAATATAGGATATCATGATCTTGTCATCAATTCCTTCGTTAGGAAATCATTCATTACATAATGTCCATTACTTAGATATCATTCTAATGATCATTAATTTATTCAATATATCATTCTAAATTGCGTAGTGTTAGACAAAATACCCAAACATGTATGTCTCATGAGACTGACTAATTCCTTGAAGGGTTAAATAATGTTAAGTACCAGTCATCACTTATTAATGGTTAAAGAATTCAGAATATGAAATAATATGTTTATAAAAGATTATTAAATTTTCTATTAATAATATATACTAGAAGAATGAAAAGAAACCCCTATTACATTTTACTATATCAATACAATTTATAACATCATCATAACCCATATAGAAAATGTTGGTGGGTGGTTAAAAAACACATTTTTAAATTTCCTATGTAATTAATAAATATTCATAATGGAATTAAAAATATTTGGATTTTTATTAGTTTCCCCATAAATAAACACAATTTACTAATATATAATCACCCCTATATCCAAAATCATATTAATTAATGAAATATAATTAAATAAATAATATCTCCAATCAATCAATATATTATAACTAAGTTACAACCATCAATCAATGGAATATGAAAAAAGGTATTCATAAAGAAAATACATTTTGAATAAAACATATTGTCATATATAATGAATTCTTATGTTGGAAAATGTATGTGATGCTTCATTCTTCTAATATAAATAGAAATATTACAATTAATACAGAGATATAATATGGATATTTTGAAAAGAACATATACTGAGTGAAATAATGGAAGATTAAAAGGATGTCAACATAGATGAAAAAAACACCTTTCAAAAGAATGTTTCAGGTGATATCACATAAGAAGATATTCAGAATTGAATAGTATGATATTAGGAGTTATATATTCCTAATTATAAACATATCTAATTATTATTGTATAAATCGTGTAATATAAATCCCATGAGTGAAAATATTATTGAATATGAATAGTAATATATAGTTAGTAACATAAAAATAAAATTTAGAAAACATTGTTAACATTGTTGAAAATAAGAAATACTTATGTAACATTCAACAATATATTTTTAAAGGGTGATGTAAATGATTTTGAAAACATTTAATTTAAAAAATATTATCTAATAGTGGTTCATTGGAAATGAAATAATGTTTTCTAAAATATGTTTTGATCCATGTATAAAATATTTAATTATTAACGAAATATTTTAAAAACATTGAAATTACATTTGATGAAAACTCATATTCTATAATTTGTAATAAAAAATTATTTTTATTAAATCGTAATTATCTTAAAAATGATTATAAAATATATTATACTATTATATTTGGGTGATAGAACCCAATCATGATTGAACCAATATCCAAATCAAACATTATAACTCAAATAATGGATATTGGAACTATTAATATATTTTACATTAACATAATATAAAAAGCAATAAATATTTTATAATTAATAACGTGGTAGGAATGAAAATCCATATAAAAAATTAAAATTATACAACATAATATAATCAAGGGTATAATGTTCTCAATTTATATGAAATATGTTCAACTGAATGATCATAACTCATTGAATAAAAATAGATTTACTAAAAACTCATTTAACTAGGGCTACTTTTGTTTAAAAAATGAATTCTATGAAAAATTCTGGATTTGTATTAGTATGTCCCATGAGTCACAATTTAATAAATTAGATAACAATAGAATGTTTTGAATAAAACCCCCTGTATGGATGGAATTTAAAATAAAACATTAAATATCATGAATAATGAGAAAGTAATGGTACAAAATTTTAATAGGATAGTATATACACTATTCCATAGAAAACAGGGTTTATAATATGGAATATGTCTTATGACTTGAAAATTATGACATGGAACCCTTATTACGTGAATAACATTTTAATCAAACACCCTTTTAATAGTGTTATTTTAATTTAGCATAAAAAATATTAATTAAAAAATAATTCATGATATGATATATATTATAGGTAGTACGTGTAGATTAGAAATTAAATTAGATGAATAATACATAATTTGTATCAATGGAAGGAATTTGTGTTGAAAAATCATTAACTTGTTCTAGATTCATTATATTGATGCACTTAAAATCATGAATAATAAAATTAGGTTTATTATATAACTAAAAATAAAACATATTATTATATATATGATTCCATATGGACTATTTATTATCATGTTTTATTTATTTAGTATATCTTATTTGTTTATGTTTTCATTAAAATTTAATCATTGTTAGTTAATTAGGTAATTTTGGAAATCAAATATGATATTTTAATAAATGGTTAAATAATTAGTACAAATATTACAGAAAAAAATATCTGTAATTTATTATTATTTCATAATAATATTTGTAATTTTATTCTTATAGTCATCCATGATAGGTTTTATGGAATTGTTCAAGTTGGTAGTTAAACAAACCCCAAACCTGAATATGATCTATCCCAATGAGTGAATATGGATATAGAAGTTTATAATTTCATTATAATGTAATAATAATTATAATAATTATATATTTATATGTTTTTGAATTATATTTTATGTGATATGGATAAATAAATAAAATACAGATGGAATGTGAAAAATGTTATTTTGTGGAGGTGGTAGTCCACCCAACACATTGTTGATGTTCTTTTATTTTTCTATATGGATGTAAATAAAAAAATAATGTTTGTCGCATTAATATTTTTAACACATTCGTATAATAATGAAACTGATTTTATAATATTTCTATGATAATTATAGTTTTTTAATTGAAATATTAAGAAGAAAATGGTTATTATTAATAAGTACTCACTTTGGAACTTTAAACATTATCTCTAAAAAAATCCTTTGAAATGAATGGCTTCTTCTGAAAAATTGAGTAGAGAGTATAATAAACATGAGAAAAGATTTTAGTATTATATAAATGGAATTTTTTTATTATTTAATTTGACCAAATTTTTGTGTCAAGAAGGGGTGGAAGGGTCCCCTTTAAAAGGTGAATAAAAGGGAACATTAGAAAATGCCGCTTTATTTTCAAAAATATAATTACACTATTCAAGGGGTCAAAGGAAACAAAAGTTATAAATAATAGATATTTTGGTTATATTTACAAGATAAATCCATAATAAATATCTTCCAATTGAATTTAAATATTTTTTAAGTAATTTTTTATTAGGTTTTTCTATTTACCTTTTTTTGTTTTAGCCATGGTAACTGGGTTTTAACTAAGTAATTTACATTTTATAAAACTAAAACTCTTATCCCAAGCCTCCAACAGCAATCCCGGTGGGTTGTGGGAGAAGGCAATATTTCTTTCTGGACACAGAACTAGGTGGGATCAGTACTTGGATTCCCGGGGTGTCCGGCCCCATTGATTACCTCTAAGGAAGCGTGCGCTCATCCTTGCTTCATCAAGGCGGTGCTCGACAAGGATCAGCTGGACGTTTTTGATTCTATCCTCATTAACTCGGAGATGGACCGATGTGTATTCACCCCCTCTCCGTCTGGTAAGTTCAATATCAAGGATTACCGAAGGATCTCAACCCCCCAGGCTCAACAGAATTGCTGGAACGACCTGGTCTGGTATAATAAGCTTCCGAGAAAGTACAACTTTCTGGTTTGGCGCATAAGGAATCACGGGATTTCATCGGATGAAGGAATCAAGAAAATCGGAGTCAATCTAGCGTCGTGTTGCCAATGCTGTAATAACAAGAGGGAAGAAACCACGAGCCATATTTTTTTTGAAGGGGAGTGGGCGCGAGGTGTCTGGGATTCCTTCGGATATTTCACAGCGATTCATTCGCCTCATCATCGGGACCTGCCGTTCCTGGAGAGGTGGTTTCAGGGGACTACTGATAAAGGTCCCGAGAGAGCAGCGAGGTCAATTATCCTCAGTGCTGGATGCTGGTGCCTCTGGAAAGCTCGGAACAAGGCCAGATATGAGGGGTCTTCCTCCACAAGACGGTCCGTTATCATAAGAACCAAGAGCTTACTGATTGATATGGTCTCTCTTGTTGATAATTGGCGAGAAGCTCCCTCCCTCCATAGCCTGCAGTCTCGTTCCCCTCCGGCCAACCCTCCTATGGTCAGAGCACGTGGTCGCTAGATTAAATGGCTTCCGCCGACAACTGGATTTAAACTAAACACTGATGGATCATGCATTGAGGGAGCCATGAGAGGTGGCGGAGTGGTTCGCAATCCAGAAGGGAGTGTTTTCCTTGCTTTCACGGCGCACTATGGCGATGGTAGTGCTCTTCAAGCAGAGGCAAATGCAGTTCTCACGGGACTGATTCTTTGCAAACAGAAGAATATTGCTCCTTCTGAGGTGGAAACAGACTCAAGGATTATTCATGATTCCCTACTGGGAAGAGGTGCCACCCCCTGGTCAGTCTTATACAGCGTTAGGAAATGCAAACAGCTTCTCAACAACCAGGCTCGAGTCACCCATACCTGGAAAGAGGGGAACAAGGTTGCGGACTTCCTCGACTCTCTTGCAGCCCCAGGATCATCTGTCACTGTCCTTTCCAATGCAGCCTCCCTTAAGCCGGAGGGGGTTAACCTTATCCGAGGGGATGCCCTCGGTCTTCATTATTTCAGACCCCCCTAATTCGGGGTCCTCTGTTGTTCCTTCCCCCTGTTTTTGTACTCTTTTCCCTTTATTAAATATTTAATGTTTTGTGTGTGTGTATAAAACTAAAAAATGATGCATATTAAATTATTTTGTGTGATGTACCTATTTTAAATATTCATTTTATATAATTTAAATTTTAAATCTTTTGGAAAAAAATATTAAAATAATTCTTTTATATAGAAAAAATTAATTTAAAATGTATTTTAACTATTATGTATTTTTAATCTTATTTAAAATTTGTTAAAAATTAATTTTTTTTATATAATAATATAATTTTTCTTGAACGTCTCAATATTTTAATAATTTAAAATATATTTTTTTAATTTGAAAGACAAATATACAACAATATTAATAAAATAATTCTTTGAATTTATATTTTTATTATTATGATGGTCACTAACATAAATAACATTAATCATAATTTTATAACTAAACTTTAAATTGAACATATTGCATAATATGATCACATTAGGCCAAAAAAGGAAATAAATTTTTATAGATTTAATTTTTACAAGTAATGAAATGTAATTTTTACTATAAATGAATAAAAAAGATTCCTTAGAATAAAATATTTCTTATGAACCTGAAATGATATACATGGTTTTTATAAAAGAAACATAGTAATTTTAAATGATTAATTTATCTTCTTTATATATATATTTTTATGGATAAATTTTCAAAAAAAAATTATTCATTCTAGTATTTTGACAATTTCAAAAAAGTAATGTTTTTTACAAAACTAGTGTCTTCAATATTCACCTAAAACCAGTTATTTTAGAAAAATACATGAAACTACTCTAATTATTAAATTGTTTTTATAAATACAAATATGATGTTAATTTTTTCAAATTTAAATAAAAAAATATGACATTAGATTTTGAATGAAATTATAAAATATCATGAATAATCACATTTATTGGAAAGTGACATTTTCAAATATAAAATTTTATTATCATTGTTTCAAAACATTTTACTACTATATTGTAATGAAATAGATAAATTAAAATATAATTTACTGACATTAATCTTTTTTTCAAAAATATAAATTATAATTGTTTGAAAAAATGAATTTTTGAAAAATAACTTTCTACATAATAAATGATCTTGTTAGTAATTTTATGTAACCCAGTTGAATTTTATTCATATTAGATGAAACATTTATTTTATTTATAAATATATTTTATAAATACGTTACTCTTATTCTATCCTTCTAATTTAATGCCTTTATTTTAATGTTTGTAATTAGTATTTATTTTTTTATCATCATATATAACAGTTTTGTCCTTTTTTGGTGTTTCATGTGGAGAAAGTGAAACAAACAAACCCCGCTAACAATAAATATACCCCACCATAACATGGAAATCAGGTCACGTCCCATTGGGAACCAAGAATTTCTCCAATGACGTATTTTACCTTAACTAACACCCACACATATGTTTGAATCTATCTTTAAGCTATTGATTATCCCCGCATGCCAACACAAGTTCTTTTAGTGTTATTTTCCTCACATAAAAACACTCTGGGTTCCTTTCCTCGTGTTCAACCATCATGACCCCTACTTATAGAAATGCAAACTTATCTATGGACTTTAACTCTGTTAGTCTCTCAATAATAAAGTTGATCCTTGTTTTCATGAGTCATATTATAGATTCATTTATCTTATTATCAATGTGGGATCATATAGAATGTAATTAACACATTATATTATATAAAGATAATCTTATATTAAAATCCCGTGTTATTACAAACATTTTTATTAGAATCCTTAGTAGAATCAAAAAATAAATTTGTCGCCCCTCTTAGATACACCACTAGAAAGTACACCATGATGTTTCACAGTCTCCATGAAATATATCATTCCACCCTCATTATCAGAAGAAAATTTTTCAATCTGTAAGAACATAATAATCCTACATAGAAGACCCACTATCACCCAAACTATGTCATTAAAACATGGTGTTTTTGAAGGTTATTCCTGAAAACCATCTTAAAATATTTCCCATTTAAACTATTAAAGGATGTGGTGAATGATTTCACATTGGACTTTTGTTCTCTTACATTTCCCATTTAAAAGGAGGAAACTATTTATCAATCATGTTATAAAACGTTTCATTCCAAGACACCAAAATTAGAAATTAATATGAACTTATATTTATATAATTCGATGATGAAAATTGCATTTTAAAAATGAAATTTTCTCATAACACTATCCCTCATATTTATTGGGAAAAATATCCTCAAATGATTTATAAGAAAGCAAATTAATGTTGTAACAATCCATTGTGTTTCTCTAAAAAATGACACAATCTAGTTCTGAAATTTATTTGTCCTTGAATTTATTCATATGAGAATATGTTAGGTCTATTTGGTATTAATTTTTTATATTATTATTATTGATCACATATAGGTGAAATTCCACAATTTGAGAAGTCAAATTCTAGTCATCCATTAATTCCATAATCATTTTATAGTGAAACATTGGGTTTATTGAATCTACCACTATGGTTCTCTTACCAAACAAATTATGGAATGACTGTCAAAAAATGGATTTATTCCACTCAACTATATTTTCATTGATTCAAATAATTATTATAAAATATACATTTCACTATTTTGTAGGCTATGAAAACCATGAAATTATTATTGTATTGGCCTCATCACTTCAAGGAATATTTAATAGTACCAAATTCTTTGGGATTGGTAGAGTAGTTATCCTCATGTGTACCAAACTATCATGAACCATATAACACTACTCAGTGACTCTATGAAATGAAAAATAGAAGGATTATTAATAAATCAGTAAAATACATCTCAACACCCTCACTTGGAAGAGGTAAATTAAGAACTACAATGGTTGTCAGAAGATCCTTAACTTTTTATAAGATAAATCAAATGGGTCAAACCAAAAAAATTTAGATACCTTCATTGTAAAAAACCTCATAAGGGTATAAATCATAGTGCATTACTAAATAAAGTGGATATAATAACCTGAAATTCTAGGAAAATTATTAACCCTAAAGACATGATTTCAATCCATTTAGGACATCACAGATTTTATATAATAATTTTCTATATATATGTCTACCATAGATATATCAGGATTTTTTAATTTGATTTCTTGAACTGAAAATGAGAAATTAGGTATTATAGAATAGATATGATGTTCAAAAAAATTTTCCATAATGTTAAATAGATGATAACCTTTCATATATTAATACAATGAAGAAATAAGTTTATAATATATGGAAACTACCACAAAGGTGAATAAAAATAGATGAAAACCCATATTAAATATGGCCATATACACAAAACTAATTCAGTAGTCCTAAAATCATTAATAAATATTCATATTAAATGTAATTTATTTATAAATAAAATTTAAGAATATCATGTGTCCTATATCAAATATTAGAATAACTAGAGTGAAGGAAAATAATTGAGTACCACCATTTAATCCATTAAATGATCAAATAGATCAAGAATTGATGGAAAAGTGTAATAGTTCTTGATTGTTATGGAGTTGAACTTATGATAGTCTATATATACAAATGGACCCCCATAGATGTTCTTAGTAAAGATAACTACAGTACCCTGAAGTGAAATAATCAGTTAGATAAATACATAATCATTGAACTCCGCAAACTAAATCATTAATTTCCATAATTATGTAATAGTCAATTAGAATGGGGTAATAGAAATCAATTCTAATTCAAGAAAAAATAATGTGGTAAGTTTTACTTCCTACATAGTTTAAATTATGGAGAAATATTCAAGAAAAACATCAATATATATTTCCACCATAAGAGGTAAAATATTCCAATCATTTGTATTAACTTGTTGAGGGAAATAAGTGATATATATAATATAATCACTCAAAAATATCTCTAATCAGGACCTGATTGAATATCCTATAATTCTCACTCTCTATGGAGGGTGTATTGAATAATACACAAAGATGATATTGATATTATTATTAGATAATTTAAAATACATGCTCAAAAATGAGTCAATTGTCTATTCCAAGAATGAAGTAAATGGTTTTTTATTTTACGAATAATGAGATTTCCAATATTATTGAATGATTCCACTATTAATACAGAAGATGGGAATTTCATGGTGTATTTTATCCACTTCCCAAATGATTTATCAGGGCTCATTAAGGAAGGATCAAATTCAATTATAATATCTAGAAGAAAGATGGATTTCATAGAAATGAAATATTTTTAAGCACCTATAAAAAATATTGGACATCATATAGTATAATATATAACTTTGGTACCTAAAATAATTATAAATATAAACTACATATTGAGTAATAGGTTTCCTCATAGCATATATACATCTTTACTCATCATAATAACACAAATATATATTTTGATACAAGAATAGAAAACTGTGGAAAAGTTTCATTGGAATCCTTAATGGAATCCTTCAACATATAAAATAAATAGTGGAAAACTTCTGATAGTAGACTATATAGTATATTGTGACTAGGTTTCGTAGGATCGTTCGGGATTTTGGTAGGTAATATCAAAGGTAAAATATCAGTAGAACCAATGAGGATGGAAGGAATGTAATCAATTTATAAAAAAAGAGTAGTTAGGAATTATGTGGTCTGAATTCCCATATTTATGACACCAAAAAAGGAAATAATGATATTGGTGAAAATAGAACACTATTAACATTGATTCCCTAGTGAGATCTACCTTTTTCATCTCTTTAAATTATATGGTTTGTTTTATCAAACTGTTGTCACCTATGATTTGACCCGATAGTGTACCACCCATTTTTAAACAACTTTTGGAAAATTTTACAATGAAAATTATTTTATTGAACTCTTCCTAGAATTTATTCATATTTAAAAGCATTGTTTTTTTGAAAACATTCCTAAGAAATTATCTAGAAGTCATTTTCTATTAATTCCTTATATCTTCATTGATATTGATCAATGTGGAAAAGCTCCATTAATGTGGTACAATGTTCCATAAAAAATTTAGATCCCTTTCGATGTAATATAAACTCTATATATATCACTTTATATAGAGTATTTGGGTAATATTTCTAAAATAAGACCTATAGAAATTTCACCTATGTGAATACCTTGTACATCATTGCCCAAAGAATCGTATCTTTCCAATAGTGAGACTACATTTTTTACTTAAATGAGTTTTATAGAACCATTTTTTTTGGGAGATTAAATAATTTTTAATATATGATATGGGTGATTAAACCATTCCTCAACCTGTAGAGGTGACAAATCCCACACAATAGTAAAGGGACAACAAAATTGAAATCTTCTCAAAATACTAGAGGTCATGGGAACCCATCCTAGAAGTAATTAATAAACAATATGAAGTAATTGAGAACACGAATCCAATTGTTATGGGTAATGTGGAGGCCAAACTAAGGGTGCATTCTCCTACACCCCATCCTACTCAGAGGGTGATTTTATTCTATGTTAAAATTTCCATTATGTTAAATAAATACACTGTGATGAGGGTGAATTAATGTAGCCTATGTTTTTAAAATTTATTCCTCCAAAGTATAAAATCGTCGGTAATTAACAGAAAATGCTACGATGTGGAAATATTATAATCAATTTATTATAATTATTGATAAATAATTATAATGAATGTATATTTTATAGGCTCAACATTAATGTGAGATCATACTCCTTGATAAATCTGATTTATATCTCAAGATATAAAGTGTCAGCTAATATAATTTTTTTTTCAATTCAACTATTTCTTATTTATTTTTCTATTCCCAAGCTTACAAGACATACACTACCACCCACAGGTTTAACTGTCTCCAAATAGTTATAATTAAATACAATACCCCTAAAAGATTGTATTTTTCTTTGTGTGTAGGTTACATTACCCATATATGTGAAATCATATCCATGAATCAAATAATATTATATCCCAGTAGTATAGATAAATAAATAAAAATTGTCCACTTTTGAACATTCTTGATGAATAAACAATTAAGTTCTCAGTTTTCTCAACTCATTTTATGTAGTTGATTTTATTGATCTAATGCTTCTTCTTTTCTCATTATATTAATTTGATTTCTGTAAAACCCATTTATTTAGAATAAAAGTACATCATTTAAATGAACTCCCCTATCAACATCCACAGCTCACTTCCAAAATATTCATCATATAGGTTTCTCACAACTCATATAGCTTCAAATTTAGGTTCTTCTTCTTATTCATTTGTTCATGCTGACACAAAAACTATACACATGTTTTCAAAAATAATAAATAGTATTTCCTATAACCCTCTATCTCAAATTTTTATTATTCTTGACAACAATTACCTATCTCATCCAAATAATTTATTTTCATTTTCATTTTCATGATCCAAAAATGATTACTGATAATTCTTTTAAGGTACTATTCAAATAAATCAATTATAAAAAAAATTTGGGTCACCGAAACATTTCATTGATTGATCACCTACTACACAAGTGGGGTCTTCTTATTATATAAAATATTAACAAACTACTAATATTTTTCCAAATAAATGTATCAAATAACTTCTGAAACCAATTCAAACTTCAAAACACAAAACAAAATTTAAATTTTATTTTGAAAAGTATAAATTTTCAGCATCACATTCATCGAACATCATCTTTTAAAAAATTACATCAATATTAATCGAACTATAAAAAAGAACTCAAAATGAATATCTAATATATTTTCGAATTATTGTGTCCATGAAGATCAACAATGAATCACCACACATATTTATCTAAAATATTCTTGACAATAGAATAAATTTATTTTCAATCCATTGAGATCTCCCTCATCTATATTACTAATTGATAATTTTGTTATTCATGATATAGATATCATATATTCTTTTGGATTGTTGAATCTCATATTAAATTTTTTATTTTGATCATTGAATATTTTTTCATTCATTACATAGTTTGGTTCTTTCTCTAAATATAATTTAGGAAACACACGTTTTCATCTATAGATATCTCAAATTTCAAAATTTGTTGAATTTTTATGTTTTTTGAAAATAAATCCTTAAACATTTGAATTTTTATAAATGATAAAATGAAATATTTCTCTATAATCTCTTCGTATTATGATTTTCATGCCTTTATTAATTTTTTAGGAGATTGTAATTTTATATGACTTATGACATTTAAAAAAACATTAATTTCATACATATAGGATATAAAATTACTATAAATTTCTTAAAATTAATACATAATATAATTAATTCATAAAAATTACATACATTTACCTAAAAAACATCTGATTTCATAAAAATTCCACAAGTAATATGTTGGAGATCCAAATTTATATGAAATTGAATTATGAATTTGTTTTCTTGAACTGATTTTTTATTTTCATAACAACCTAAATACTCATACATAAATTCTAAAAAAATTAAATAACTTTAGAAAAACTTCAATAACTTTGTTTAAAATAATTACAATAATGAACCCTTAATAATTATAACAATACAAAGGCTACTTCATATTTGATATTCTCTACAATTATGTAGAGATGAATTTCAATACTCAATTTCTAAAAAGTTACAAACCCATGACTCTAGAAGCACTATATATGTTAGGTGTAACCACGCCCCTCTTGCCGGAGATGGTGGTCTAGAACCAACTAATATGTACTTTATTCATTAATAAAAGCCTTATCACATCTCGATTGTTCTTCTTGTTCATAATTCATGTGATAATGTCATAGGGATAGCTGTTGCATTAAAGGGTCATAGCGGATCCCTACTATGATGAGAACCAGGAAGTGCTGTAACACTATTCTGGAAAGTATGTTCTATAGCCAGATGATATTATTTGAGTGTCACAAATAATATAGGTCATTAGTTGTGAGGACTCATAAAACATTGAGGCACCTTCTCATGGTGTGTGGCCTTGGTAATATCCTGGAGGATATTATGAGAATGAGACCCACCAGTAGAAAATCCACATTTCATAGTGTCATTGGATGTTCTTATCTACGGACGTGTGTATTGGTCCATAGATTTTAATATTATTATTAATGGGTATTATAACTTGCGCACTTATATGTATTGACGAAAACTGTGACGACACACTGTTCGCAATGAGGTAGGACACGTTGGGTCCGTCACGAGTAATACTTCATTAATAGATAATGCGAGAAAGGAGTTGTCCCTTTTTTCCATAATGGAAGTAGATATCTCAGTCCCTTTGATGGAATTGATATAGCCTACATAAATCCATGGCCATGGTAAGGTATGGGCATGTTCAATTCCGGGAAGTCAAAGAAAGAATAATTGAGCACATGGGTTGATGGCACTAGCATACAACCCACTTGATTAGAGATATCGAGAAAAATGGATTATATTACACTGTAAGCGTTTGTAGGAGGTGACACATCATTGCGGCGTTAACTTCTCTCTATATGGGTGCCTTGGCGTGTTGCTAGATGCTAACCTTGGACTTTAGGTAGGCTCCGCCTAATGCCACTGAGAAAGAGGCCTAGCGGGTTAAACACTAAGTGTGTCCATGTATATCAGTTAAATATTAATTTAAAAGTTGAATAAAGATTATTCCCGATTGTGGTTTAATAATTATTCAACGATGTCTGATCGCATTTATTTCGACACTAGTTGTTTGAGAGAATATATTATGGGAAAAATTATATATATATATTTATTATTGAGTAATGCAGTTAAATTTATTTAAGAAATAAATAGTCAATACTCAAGATATAATAAATGTGGTGGGGGAAATAAGTAAAACTAAAAAATAAAAGTACACGCTCTGTATATTTATATATAAACGCCATGTAGTTTGTTTTTCAAGATTAATGAGAAAATATTTTTTATTTTGTTAAATGATATTAAATGTAATACATTGGACGCATGTCAAGTAATAATGATGGTCAACTATCATTATTAAGACATGGGGTATTTCTAAGAATTAAATGAAATGATTAAATGCTTATGAGAAATTAATTGAATTTATTATTCTAGGTATTATAAATCCCAATTACATTATTCTCAAAGGGGTTAGCCATTTTGGTTGTGCACAACGGATTGGAAATACTCTCAAGACAAGATATAATTCTCTTTCCACCCAGAACGCTTTCATGTTATGAAAGCAAGATCCTCCACCGGATCAAGGCGATCGAAGACGGACATCGCAAGCGATGGATATTCCGCCCTAGCACCTGGAGTTCCCTTCGGTGAAGTCCGGAGATACGTGGAGCACATAAGGATCACCGCTAGAGGAATCTGGCACTTGGATTATACGACGCAATGGCGGATCATAGGATCATGACCGAAGGCATCAACGAAGAAAGAATTCCACCAAGTTAATTCTTGTGAATTAATAAAATTAATTATAACCAATATATGATGATCCTATCTCAATGGTTCTAGGAATATTCTTTTCTTTTTCATTCTTCGTTCCATTCTGAAGATCTGGCATTTTATATCATGATGGATCTCGAATTGAATGTTTTTTAACGCTAAAATTAATGTTGGGAAATCCGACCAACGTTCTTCCACTGCGCCCGGAACCTACAAGTTGTATCTGAGCGGTCATATTGTTGATTATAATTATTTAGTTTTCTGTTGGTGATTTATGCATTTAATAATTTAGTTGTTTCCATTCATGTTTAATCTTTCTGGAAATCTGAATATCGAGATCCGTTCCTCCTGCCTTGTTTCTCGTTCACCTCACAGAAACGAATTTTTCTTTTTAATTTTGATTAAAATAAAATAGAGGAACTCATCCGGAGGAGCCAAATGTCTCTGGCGGTACAACACCAGAATACACGGCGTGTATTCGGATGTACATTCCGTGTAGTCTAGGTTCAATGCATTGATCGATCCGCCAAATCAGACCGTGTATTGAGGTCATTTATGACACCGTGTGTTGACCAGAAACAGGTGGCACACAGTTTTTGGATTACACGTTGTGTGGTCTAACTGAACACGTCATGTAGTCCCTTAGGGTTCATGTTGGGCAATGTACCCCGTATACATCTTGCTTGGATGGAAACCGTGTAACGCAGAAACTACACGGCGTGTGTCCACTAAAGACGCCGTGTACTCTGAAAAATTTCCGAAGTACATTAACACGCCATGTCCCCGGGCGTGTACTTCGGATAGACGGTGAACAAAATTACACGTCGTGTAGTAGGAACTAAGCGCCGTGTACTCACCAAAATTACCGGGATTTATTAAAATTTAATTATTATATTATACAAACCCTTGAGAAGTGTACCATAGTACATGAGTAATGATGAGGCAAAACACCGGATAGGTGTTTTATATATATGTGTTTAATTTAACATCTTTGTAATGAAAGGGAATTCACCGGGTTGCCTCCAAGCTACAAGTTACGTACAAGGATAATTTTAAATGAATTTATTGGTTTAAAATTATGATGGATGAGAATCTCAAGGAAATTCAAAAAGGGTTTAAGATAATAGGATTGATTAATTAAAGATAATTAATAGATTCGAGCGTGATTTATCTTAAACAATAACGATTAACGAATTGAATACTAGTTTTATTTATGCATAAATATCATTGCATGTATGAATGATCATGAGCTAGACCAAGACCGTTGAATGTGAATGGTTTCTTTTTATTTTATTTATTTAATTTAATTTTGTTGGCATGTGAGCTATCTCCTCATTAATATGTTGGTCTTGTTCACCCATGGATTCTTTTATGTAAAAACCCCTTTTACCGCTCACCTGCATTTGAGATAAATGCATATGTAATGGATGGAGCTCCCAAGCTAGTAGAGGCGGCTCAAGTCAAGAGCCAAGGTGAAACCAATCCAAGGAGATACAAAGGTGGAAAGGTTGAAAGCTGTAAACACGAACCAGAAAGGTTCAAGGTGTTTCTCCCCTAGGTATTGGGTATGTTTATAAACCGATAGATAAACTAACCAATATAAAAATATCATGATCATACCATTTATTTTATTTCTGTCAAAAATCATGGTTTATTTATTGTGGGTGTGTTGTCACGATCACACAATTAATGAATATAACAAACATGAGAGATAGAACTAAAATAAGACCGGTTTATAAGTAAATATTATCCTAGACATGGTTAATCACATATGTATATCCCACTTAACATTAACATGCATGAAATCAAAAATAATAAAATGGCAATTTACGTATAAGGATAAAATCCCTCAAACGAAATATTATGTCGGTATAGCATTCCATAATCATGGTTAGAATCTCACCATAGTTCAATGTGCTTGACCAACCCTAGTTGGGGTGATTTCAATTATCAGGGAATTCAAATTGATGTTTTTGGGTTGACTTGACTTGGTTCGAATCAAGGGTTAACTGCCACATCTGGACTTGGTGTGACCAAGAGGCAAAGGTTGAGGAAATCCAAAATAAAAGGATTTCAGGATTGAGGAGTCCACTCAGCAGATCGAGGAGCTGTGAGTTAATGTAGTGTGCATTTGGAATGCCTACCTAAAACCCTTCAAGTTGCTTGAACAACCCTAGTTGGGGTAATGTGAAGGGAAATATGGATCCTTGTCAATAGAATATTTAGGCAAAAGAATATTCTGAAATCAATTGTGAGGGCTATTGGATTTTGATAAAATATTGGGAGACTAATAAGTATTAATTTATTGTATCAATTTTTTTATTAAAGTACTATACCTTTTCACATCTTATTTTGTAGAAACAACATGAAAATGGATTAAAACATATCATTGTTCACCATACTCAAGAAGGAAAACCTTCTCATCGGCATCAATTTCCAAGAGTGGAAGAGGTGTTTACGCGTCGTCCTTTTCCACGAAAGGAAATTGTATGTACTAGAAGAGCCTATTCCAGTTGTGCCTAGGAATGAGGCTAGTGATGAAAAATTATCTCTCTACATGAAACACATGGATGATACCACATATGTCTAGTTTTTCATGCTATCATCCATGTCAAATGATCTCTTGAACCAACATTAAAACATGGATGTATATAACATTATGTCTCACCTTAAAGGTATCTACTAAGAGAAGGCGAGACAAGAGAGGTATGCTATATCCAATGCTTTGTTTACCACAAATCTTGGAGTGTCAGCACCAGCTAGGCCTCATGTAGTCAAGTTTATTGGCTACATTGAATGCCTGAACATCTTAGGGATTAAATTCCCGAATGGGTTGTGTAATGATCTCATCCTATCATCACTGTCCAAGACCTTCTCTAGCTTCAATGTCAAATATAACATGAGCGGCAATGAGAGGAGTCTATTAGAGATTCTGACCTTGATTCTCCAGGTTGACAATGACATGGGGCGTGACAAACCCACAGTCCTTATGGTGAACAAGAAAAGAAAGTACAAGGAAATGGGTCCAAAGACTTATAAACTGTCTGAAGCCGCCGATCATCATCCCTCCAAGAAGGGGAAGATCCAGAGGCAGGGCAAGGAATGGGAGGTGGTGTGGTTTACATGTGGCAAGCAGGGCCACTGGAAGAGGAACTGCACCCAGAAGCATGGGGAAGCTAAAGGTGCATTCGTTATCGAGTGCAATATTTCTATTTCTACACATTGGGTATTAGATAAAGCTTGTGGGGCTCACATCTATATTCAAATGCATGAACCAAGTAGATTTAGAAAGATCTCCGAAGGAGAGGTGTATCTTCAAGCTGCAAATGGTGCAAGGCTGGCTGCGTTGGCTATTGGCGACTACCATCTCTCATTGCATATTGGCATGATTTTGTTTTTACAAAACATTAATTTTGTGCCTAGTGTTACCAAGAACATAATTTCTATATCTTGTTTGGATATGGATGGATTTTTTTTCATGTTTTCAAATAATGGTTGTATATTTTATTTGAAAAATGTATGTTATAGTATGGAACATTTGAATAATTGTTTGTATGTATTAAATTATGAAAACCAAGTGTTAGCAATCGATAACGAAACAAACTCACATGACTCATACATCACCCAGTTGTGGCATCACCACCTTGGTCATGTAAATGAGAAGCGCTTCACAAAAAACTATCAAGATGGATATTTAGACTATACTGAGCTAAAACCACTTGATAGATTTCATGGTTGTTTACAAGGTAAAATGACCAAGCCGCCTTTTGGTGGATAGGGTGAAAGGGCCATAGAGCTTCTAGGATTGGTACACATGGATGTATGTGGACCATTTCCAGTAGAAGTTAGATGTGGATATTCTTAATTCATTACTTTTAATGATGATTTGAGTAGAAGTGGATTTTTCTACTTAATGGGGTATATGTCAGAAGCCATAGAGAAATTTAAGGAACTCAAGAATGAAGTAGAGAATCATCTTGGTGAGAAGATAAAGAAGATTCGATCGGATCGAGGTGGGGAATATCTGAACCAAGAGTACATCGATCTTCTACGGGAGTCTGGTATTCTATCTCAGATCACTCCTCCTTATACACCATAGTGGAATGGTGTTAGTGAAAGGAGGAACCACACGTTGTTGGACATGGTAAGGTTGATGATGAGTCATGCAGATCTTACATTATCTATTTGGGGATATGCATTACAAACTGCAGCATACAAATTAGCCCGAGTAACAACTTAGGCGGAAAATGGAATTCCCTCCGAGTTATGGAATGGAAGGAAACCCATTTTGTCGCATACACGTGTATGGGGATGCGAGGCATTTGTTATGTCCTTCTCAGGCATCAAACTAGCACCCTGGGGCACGAAGTGTATCTTTATATGATATCCTAAGGAAACGAAATGATATTTCCTATATAACCCTCATGACAAGAAAGTGGTTGTTTCCAGACAAGCCATATTTCTTGAGAGGGAGCATATCCTCAAGAAGGATAATGGGAGCAAGATTGACTTCGACGAAGTTGACGCTCAAGAGACACAAGAGTTGGTACAGGAATAAGTTCCACAGGTCCCCATGGAAGAGGTTCCAGAAATAGAAGTACTGCGTTGGAGTTCAAGAGAAGTAAGGGAACCAGAGAGACTTGGATTCCTAGTCACCAAGGATGGTGAATCATTATTATTGGAAAATGATGAACCTCTCTCCTACAAGGAAGAAGTAGAAAGATCAGAAGCTGAAAGATGGCTAGAAGCTATGAATTCTGAGATGGATTCCATGTATCAGAACCAAGTTTGGGTTCTTGTCGATGAGCCAGTTGATGTAAAGACCGTTGGATACAAATGGGTAATCAAGAGAAAACTGGGCATGGAAGGTCAAGTTAGAACCTATAAAGCAAGGATAGTAGCTAAAATATTCAGACAACATCAAGGAATTGACTATGATGAAACCTTTTCACTAGTTTCCATGTTTAAATCCATAAAAATCATACTTGCCATAGAATCTTACCATGACTACGAGATTTAACAGATGGATGTAAAAATGAATTTCCTTAACGGGAACCGTCCGGAAGATGTCTATATGAAACAACTAGAAGGGTTTGTGACACCAGGTGAAGACAAACGGGTTTGAAAGTTGTAGAAATCCATTTATGAATTGAAACAAGAATCTAGGTCATGGATCATTCGATTTGATGAAGCCAGAAAGGAATTTGGTTTCATTATGAATGAATGTGAGCAATGTGATTATAAGAGGTTTAAGGGGAATGTAGTCATTATACTGGTAGTATATGTTGATGACATTTTGCTTGTTGGAAATGACGTACTAGCCTTACAGTCAGTTAAGGACTGGATGAACAAATGCTTCTCCATGAATGATTTAGGTGAATCAGCCTACATTCTAGGGAACAATATCATTCGTGATAGATCCAAGAGGCTTCTTGGACTATGATAGGGTACATACATTGATCAAATACTAAAGAGATTTAGTATGGAACAATCCAAGAGAGGATTGGTTCCAGTGTCACATGGCTTACATATTTCTATGAAAATGTGTCCTCAGACACAACAAGAGAATGATAGGATGCGAAAGATACCATACGCCTCGACTATAGGATCCATCATGTATTCCATGTTATGTACCAAGCTTGATGTTTCCTATGAACTGAGAATGGTAGGCAGATATCAAGCAGATCTAGGGAAACAACATTGGACTGCTTTTAAGACTATCCATAAGTTTCTGAGAACATCTAAGGATATATTCCTAGTGTATGGAGGAGATGAAGAGCTTGTCATCCGAGGGTATGCTGATGCTAGTTTTCATACAAATCAGAATGATCTGACGTCGCAATCTGGATATGTTTTCTGTCTCAATGGAGGATTTGTGAGCTGGAAGAGTTCAAAGCAGCCAGTTGTCGCCGATTCTACAGCGGAGTCTGAATATATAACTGCTTCTGATGCAGCCAGGGAAGCCGTCTGGATTTGGAACTTTGTCCAGATTCTTGATGTGGTGCCTAGCAGTAAAGATCCCATTACATTGTATTGTGATAATACTTCATCATTGGCTCTTGAAAAAGAACCAAGGTCACATCAACAGACAAAGCACATATATTGGAAGTAACACCTCTTGAGGGATTTCTATCAGAGGGGTGACGTTGCAGTGAGCATAGTGTCCACCGAAGAGAAAGTGACAGACCCCATGACCAAAGTCCTATCTCAGCAAAAGCCTGAATATCATGTGAGAGAGAGTGGGTTAAAGGTTTTAGTAGTTTGCTCTAGTCCAAGTGGGAGTCTGTTGGAGTTGGTGGTCTAGAACCAACTACTTTGTAAATTATTCATTAATAAAAGCCTTATCACATTTGATAGTTATTCTGCATGAAAATGCATGTGATAATGTCCTAAGGATAGCTATTGCATTAAAGGTTCATAGCGGATCCCTTCTATGATGAGAACCTCGAAGTGCTATAACACTATTCTTGAAAGTATGTGCTATGGACGAATGATATTATTTCAGGGGCACAAATAATACAGGTCATTAGGGGTGAGGACTCATAAAACATTGAGGCACCTTTTCGTGGTGTGAACCTTTGATAAAATCCAGGAGGATATTATGAGAACGAGACCTGCCAGTTGGAAATCCACATTTGATTGTGTCATTGGATGTTCCTATCTACAGACGTGTGTATTGGTCCTTAGACATTAAGATTATTATTAATGGGTATTTCAACTCATGCACATAGATGTATTGATGAAAACTGTGACGACACACTATTCGCAGGGAGGTACGATACGTTGGGTGCGTCACGATTAATACTGCATTAATAGATAATGCGAGAAAGGATTTGTCCCTTCTGTTCCATAACAGATATAGATATCTCATGCCCTTTGATGGAATTGATATAGCCTACATAAATCCATGGCCATGGTAAGGTATGGGAAAGTTCAATTTCGATAAGTCAAAGAAAGAATAAGTGAGCACATGGGTTGATGGCACAAGCATTCAACCTACTTGATTAGAGATATCTAGACAAAGAGATTATATTACACGGTAAGCGTTTGTAGGAGGTTACACATCATTGCGGCAATAACTTCTTTCTCTATGGGTGACTTGGCATGTTACTAGATGATAACCTTGGAAATTAGGCAGGCTCCGCCTAATGCCACTGAGAATTCCTCCTAGAGGGTCACACACTAAGTGGGTCCATGTATCTCAGTTAAATATTAATTTAACAAGTTGAATAAAGATTCTTCCCGATTGTGGTTTAATAATTATTCAAGGATGTTTGATCTCATTTATTTCAACACTAGTTGTTTGATAGAATATATTGCGGGCGAAATAATATATATATATTTATTAGCGAGTAATGTAGTTACATTTATTAATGAAATAAATATTCATTACTCAAGGTCTAATAAATGTGGTGCAGGAAATAAATAAAACTTAAAAATAAAAGTACACGCAGTGTATATTTATATATACATTCTGTGTAGTTTGTATTTAGAGATTCATGAGAAAATATTGTTTATTTTATTAAATTTTATTAAATTTAATGTGTTGGATGCATGTCAAGTAATAATGATGGTCAACTATAATTATTAATACATGGGGTATTACTAAGAATTAAATGAAATGATTAAATGCTTATGAGCAATTAATTTATTTTATTATTCTAGGTATTATAAATCCCAATTGCATTATTCGCATAGGGGTTATCCATTTTGGTTGTGCACAACGGATTGGAAGTACTCTCAAGAAAAGAGAGAATTCTCTTTCCACCAAGAACGATTTCAAGTTATGAAAGAAAGATCCTCCATCGGATCAAGGCGATCAAAGACGAACATCGCAAGCGAAGGATCATCCGCGCTAGCACCCGGAGTTCCCTTCGGTGACGTCTGGAGATACGTGGAGCACGTGTGGATCACCGCTAGATTAATCCTACACTTGGATTCTACGACGCGACGACAGATCATAGGATCCTAACCGGAGGAATCAACAAAGAAATAATTCCACCAAGGTAATTCTTGTGAATTAATTTAATTAATTATAACCACCATATGATACTCTTATCTGAATGGTTTCGGGACTCTTCTTTTCTTTTCTTTTCTTCATTCCATTCTGAAGATCTGGTGTTTTATATCATAACGGATCTCGAATTCAACATTTTTTAATGCTAAAATTAATGTTGGGAAATCCCACCAACACGCTTCTGCTGCATCCAGAACCTACACCTCTCTCCCTAATTTATATTTACAAAAAAACTACTATTAATTCTGAATACCTTTTTCAAAACCATTGAAAAAAATCCCATGTCATAAAGATGTTTTCAAAATGTGTATTGGAATGCTCATAATATAACATAAAATAAACTAGATTCTATTAATTTGCATAAACCATTCAATAAGGGGAATCAATTTCTAGATCATGTTATACTAATTACAAAACAACCTCCAAAAATATAAATAGGCATTAAACCAATAGAACAGGGTCATAAACATGAATTAAATGTCGACAAATAGTTTATTCAATGTCATATTTTCATTAAAACCATATATAATAAAATATTAATGAATTATTTGTTATAGGGTCCTTTTAGGTTCACATCTACCTAATTTAATTAGTGTATTTTACATTAACATTACTTTATTAAATAGCGAATCCCTAGGTATTATTCTACTATATTAACCTAGTTGATAAACATAAATATATTGGAAAACAATTTATTTATATATAATGTTTTCATTAATATGGATTTTCATCCAGTTCCATGATTTTTATAGTACAATATATTCAAGCACTTGACATTCCAGGATGTCTTACCTGTACATATCTATTTAAACATTTAATGATGCATGAGACTAGATAATGAAGGACCAAATCAAGTATAAATGAAAAATATATTCTAGAACACCCTAGGTAAATTAATGATTTCTACCATAATTATTCAATATGTTAATAATTTTACATTACATATTTTGTATAGACAAACATTTAACATAGAAACACTAATGTCCTATACCCTAAATCTATTAAAACTTCTTTTATACCATTTTGTATCATCAATAAACCAAATACACTAACACCATTATTATATTATCACAACACCATAGGTAAAACTGAATGATTCAAAATGCTAGTTTAAATTACAGGGGTAATGAATAATGAATTTTTAAGGTATCTTTAACCCATTCTGATGTAATGGAGACAATGTAATTTTTATACCTAAATGTATCATGACTTATACATTATTTGGACATAAAAATTATGTCACATGTTATCAAAATATGAGGGTATAAAAATGAGACAGTGATACATGAAATAAAATGATATGCATATGAAGTTCCAAAAATAACAACTCTATAAGAATCCAAAATCTATAATATGATTTTAATATAAGGTAAAAAGTATATTTACAAAAATTGATATATCCAAACAAGGCCTATGAGATAAAATATGTACTTCTATATATGTATATGCACAAGAAAAATACAAAGATAGACCATATTTCAAACCATGGCCTAAACATAATTATCTAAAAAGTTTGATCCCTAATCATTATTCTACTCATATAACCAGCTCCCATATTTTAGAACAGTCCCATTACATAGATCGTAAATAATAGTCACTTAATGTCTCTTTTAGTGGTCTTGTGTTGTGTGTGAGTATAATAACTAAATATAAAGTCTCCACACCACCCATTGCATGCTCTCATAAGATAAGTTTTATTAGAGTAAGGATACAACCTTATAATAATGAAAAGGTGAAAAGAAATACGACATGAAATTTTAATTAGACATGATTATTGGAAATAAAAATGATAATCTCTAAGAGGAAAGTATCCTTACATTTATACAGTCATTTAACATAATCTTAGGATATTAAATGATATATCAATGCCATTAATATTTATATAAAAACCAAAAAAATGTGTGTGTGTGTGTTAGGGAAATAATGTTAGGATCCTAATAGCTAAACACATTGGTTTTAAAGGGAATCATGTATACCAAGTAAGGTAAATCTTGTGAACTATCCGTTTTAGATTAGGGTAATGGGTATAATATGATAGTAAGTTGTAAGACCATCCCAAACCGATCACCAAAATGAAAAATATTGGGTACCTAATGAAGCTCATACACCCAAATATAAATGTGTCCCAATAAAATAATAATCCCAAACATTCCAATAGGTTGGTTAACAATGCTAATGATATTTTATATATGAATTAAAATATCAAGAAAAACATAACCAATGATTAAAAAACAATATAACTGAATTATATCTCTATATTATTCTTACAAAAATATATGGAAGCATTAGGCATGAAAATAAATTAAACATGAAATAAATGACATGTAGTTTAGTCAACATAATATGTAAATCGAGACATGTATAACAAAGGTAAGTATGAAACAAACACATTACCAATAAAAATTAATTGGAAAATTTTTTTAGGTGTAATAATATAATTTTATTTTTGTTAACTCAACCCTTACTATTATTTGGTTAACTCATCATGGGTATTAAATAATGATGGGGTACACTAACCAATTTATTAAAAAATATTGCTTGAAATAGAAATAATGATGGTATGCCACCACATACAAAATAAATCCACCTTAATTAATGAGAGTAATATATTTAAGACATTATGATTTAATAAAAACATAAATGAAAATAAAAAAATAGATTTATCATTAATTCTCTTGGGACAAGAACATGACACTACTAGATAGGAAGTAAATAAATGATTTTTATGTATGTCTCAAGACCTTTATTTGAGATACCTTTGACTATATCAATGTATACTATGAAATATGAATAAAATTAATATTAGTGGTTTACCATGATCATTCCTCATCTAAACCGAGATTGCCAGGCCATGAAAATCTCCATGAATTAATCATATAAGTGGGAATAACCTGTGGTATTGTGAGAATGAAAATATTTTCTTGAGGAAATAAAAATAGCTTGAAAGTAATTTTTTGAGCCCCTAATATTTATTGATCAATTTAAGGAATAATATGGGGAATATTCAGGTAATTTTTTGTAATAGTATACCAATTACCTGGTTTAAATCCATTTTATACCAAATGGTTCAAATGAAATCTCCTAGATAATTAGAAAATCACTAATTACATTATAATAAGACACAATTTACATGGTTCATTCTACACCTAACCCCTTCCATATTTTCCCAAAATCTGACCTTGAAACCCTTTGATTCCCAACTCATCTTTGAATACAACAGATAATAACTAAAATGCACATATATAAAATTATGGGGCCATTCAGCAATGTTTTGGATTTTTTCATATATTGTGTACTTGACTATTTCACCAAGCCACATTTTAATATGGATAATATAAGTAATTTTCCTATAATTCAATTTGGGACGTTATTTTATTTCCACTATTATGATGAATATTGGATGATCCATCTTTCTTTAGTTCTATCCAAATATTCCCTGATCGTTTTCTAGTAATAATTTATTTATTTCATATAGTGTTGATTATTTAACATGTACTTTGAAAACAAATTTTAAGAGAAGCATTAACCATAAATTTATAGTTTTAGTAGGATTCGAGAAATTTTATGCTTGTGAAGGAGTTAGAAATCTATTTTTATGTGTAAATATTCAATATATAATTTGATAGGTCATAATAACATTCTCTATAATTCAAATACAAATATTAATAAAAATTTCTTATATTGACATTTGAATTTAATTTTATGAAATCCATTTGGAATTGAATTGGATATTAATTCACAAAATAATTGAAAAAATAAATTTACAAACTTCAATTTAGTGATTTTCAAATGATTTATACAAAAATTACCTGGTTATTAACAGTTTCATTGGATTTATTATGTGAATAATATCGATTATTATAGAATTATTATTTAATAATAAGAAAAAATACTAACAAACTAAGTAATGTGATGATCATTATATTTTATTCGTAAATTTTAATTTTAATATGCGATATTTTTCATATTAACAACCATTAGTTTTTTATGAATAATATATTATTTTTGGGGATTATTAAATCACTTATGATTTATAATGGTATTTTTAAAAACATGTTTCTTTTATAATCATGAAAAATGTGTTTAAAATTAATATGATTATATTTTAAGGGCTAAAAATATAATTATAAATAATTGGTTGATTAATGATAAGAAAATAATGATTTTTAATATTTATATATTTTTTCTAGAATTTATTAGAATTAAAATATATTATATTTTCCTTGTTATATATTTTTTTATTTTCCTCAAATAATAATTTTCATCCAATTTTTTTGAGTAATTAATATTCTGACTTATTTAAAAATCTCACTATATATTTTTATGATTTAATGGATATAGTGAGGATTTTCATTAAATTATTTGAATTATTTATAAAATTATTTAAATTTAATTACTGAGTATTGAGTTGTTATTAATTCAATTAAAGAATAATTAAAGGGTAATTTAATGGTTGTGGTCATTCATTGGGTAAATAAAATAGGGATTCCTAAGTATTATATATACTATAAAAACTTAAAATATTATGATGCAAAATAAGAAATCCTGATAAATAAATGTTGTAACAAAATGTTTGAAAATATTTGGGTAAATAAAATAGGTTTATTGTGTGATGTATATTCTTTAAATTTATGTGTTTAAAAAGAAAATTTTTCATGGGTTAACTAAATAAATCACAATGATATTAAAAAGTTTATATGAATTATTTAAAAAAATGAATGGGTATTCCTTTTGTGATTTTTTTGAATTTATATTAAAGAGAAATTTAAAATTGGAATCAAATGAATTACTGAAAATTCATAAATTTTTTTATGTAAAATATGAAATTAGATGTTTAATAGAAGTTATACTATAGTATTATTCTAGAAAAAAACACCATGTTATTTTCATAATGATAGAATTATTCTGATTTAACAATTTCATAAGAATTTACAATATGAAGTGAATATTTTTTGAATAATGAAAAGGTTTTATATTGTGATATTATATGTTCCAAATTAATTATTCATATTATAAAATTTATATGCACATAAAATCAATAATAGTTATTTTTTGAAGGGTGGGGGAAAAAAAATGGCTATAATGGACTGAATGAGCACTATATGGTCTGATATAACTTATTTTTTAATTATCATTTATTGACACAACATAATTAATGTCTTATTGATTTTGTTTGATTTGATATAATTAATTAATAATTAAGAATCAATTCAGGTGATTTTTGAAAATGGTGAAATATGAAATGAATTATTTGTTTTATGTGATGTTATAATTTATGATATTTGGATATATCTATAAATTAAACTGTAATTTATATTTATTCAGCTATTATATATTGTGAGATAGTTTATAGGATGTGATGTGATATAATATATTAGAAGGTTTTCAATGCGATTTATGATGCCTTTGTCTTCTTTTTTTATTGGGTAATGATTTTAGAAGAAATACTATAGGGTTGAAAATGTGAAATTTTATGACTTGTTCCATGTCATTAATGGTGTTGTGGGTTTAATATGAGATTATATTGGGTTTGACCTTATACTATTGCATACCTTGGTTCGGTCCATATGGAGAGGTATCAGTTTGAAATATAGGCATCAATGTGTTCAACATGAAATTAAAAGAAGAAAGTGGATTAAGAATAAATGATAATGAAAATTTAAAAGAAAATTATTAGATTTGATGTTGGTTTTGGGGTATAGTCAAACATTTGATTAGGTATTATTGATATATAGAATCATGAAATTGATATACACCTAGACAGAAGATTCCTTTTATGTTCTAATAACTTTTCATGAGTGGATAATCCTTTATTATTCTTCTTTGTTATCTGATGTCACATAATATTGGACTTATTATTAAATAGAATAAAATTTAGTATGAAGGCAGTATTAAAATATATAAAATTATATATATATATATATATCCTATTATGAAAAATAATAAACATTTAGTTCAATCATAAATAAATATTCTTCTTTTATCCTATCCAACATCCCCCAATTTATTGATGATGTACTCGTGATAATATTCATTCAAACATGAACCCATTATCCAAAGAATTAACTAATGAAAATTTGGGTTTCTGTATTTTATTTTTTTCTCCATGTTTTTAAATGAATAAAAATTCATAGAATAGTTGCATGAAACACTACATGTATTTATAGGGATAACTAATAATATGAATTTTAGAGTTAAAATAATATTATTTATATAAAAAATGATTTATTTTCCATAATTACATGATTAAATATCATTGAAACTGAAATGCGATGTCCTTTAAAACATGATTTGATCTTTATATTTATCTCCAAAAGAGAAAACCATTACAATATTGCCTTTAAAATATAATGTGAAAAAGAAAACCAAGGCATGGATTCGTCAGTTGGAAAATAGTACCTATAGTAAACATCTCTAGAAAATTTTATCTAATAATGTTTTCCAAGGTGGGTTGTTTTTATATGACAATGTAGTTGTCTCATTAAAAACACAGTGTTTATCCTCATGGCCACCAGTGAGTAAAGATCATCATCCATTGGAACCATTTTTGCTACCATAAGCATTTTTTAGTTTTATTCACAAACCATCCGTATCAATCATAAAAAGTAACATTTTATAATCCATATCATTACATGGTTTTCACAGGAGATATATTCAATCATTACAATAGTTAAAACCATGAAATAAATTTTGTCATGCAACGCTACTGTTTTCCCACTCATAATTTTTTTTAATTCCATTGAATCTTATTCAAATTCATTCCAATTAAAACATATCTTTGATCATTTTAATAGTAATTATAAAAATAAAATAAATTCAAACCTAAAGAATAAATTATATAAGAAAGTAGTCATTATATTTATAATTTCATGGGTTTTCGAGTGAGTAGTTTGAAATTTTATGTTTATATTATTTTAGAATCATACGGTGTTATTATCTATTTTTTGGCAATTTTAGTATAATTTATCTATAAAATAGTATTAATATGTTTATTATTTAAATAATTATAATGGAAAATTTTTTTAATGAACATTTGTTGGGTTTGAAAATTAATATGGGCTAAAATATATTTATGAGTGTACGAATGTGAAAATATATGTATGAGGTTTTATATTTCTAATATTTAATGAGGATAAAAATGATGATTATAATAGTGGTGATATTATTATTATTAATTATATTGATTATTTAAATACATATGTGTGTGTGTTTTAGGTACTTAATGTTTAGTTGGGGATGATAATAATAGTATAAAAATAATGCATATATTGAATGAAATTATAATAAATTATTATTATTATTTATTTAACTGAAATTTTTTTTAGAACTATTTGGAGATGAATAATAATGATTACTCATCTAAACATAATCACTTCATCAAAAGGAATATGATTAATCTTGTTGTAATTACTAATCATATAGTTATAATTGAAAAATATATCATTATTTATCAGAGTTATATTATTCATAATTTTATTCATTATGTGTATGAGAGATCATTCTAATATTATTTAGATACATTAGGAATCTAAAATGATAACCACTATATTCATAGTGTGGTAGTGACATATTATTATTCCTATAGACCTTGTGAATTAGAAAATATGGATTCCTTTTTTAATTATTATATAAATTAGACTTTAAAGAAGGATCATTGGAATGAGATCTACCTGGTATCATTAAAAAAATATGAACTGGATCCTTCTTAGTGACATTAACTATATAATTCACAACTTTGAAAAATTAATAACCAATCATATAAAGTCCATCTATATAGATTTTTATAGGTTTTTGGATTTTCTATTTCTTTAATAAATCATATGTAAAGGCCTCTATTTCCCCTAGTAAATATATAATTTTAATTGAAGAAAGGATTGAATGATAAATTTATCCTTTATATACATTCATCAGGATTTCCTACCTATCATGATATCCTACTCTTCTCTTTCTATGGTGTACTCTAATCACACTCCAAATATGGTTACCCTTAATCAGAATAGTGCAAGATCATCTCCATCACCATTTCAATTAAACATTATATAGATTTATTTAGATGGTTGAAAAAGGATGGATCTCCAAGACTGGTCCAATATATTTAATGGAAATTCTATTCATATGGTTATTAGGAAACTATGAATGGTTAAATATTTCTTAAAAATTAGGATAAGGAATATTTTATTAGTTTCAATGATATAATTGGATATTCAGAACAAATATTTTCTCTAGTATCACAAAAAAACCCAATGAGGCCCAAAATATGTGAACCAAGTAGGATTTAATTTAAAATAAATAAAAAAATGATAAATAGTTTCTTAATATATTGTTGATAAAATAAATAGAAACAAATTCTAATTTATTTCATGTTATTAATAGAATAGGTAAAACTCTAAAACCAATTTAATCTGTTATTATAAATATATATACCTTTAATAATGATAATGGAATATTTAAATATATGGTTTGTTACTTCTTTAATATCTTCAATTAATGTGATAATTGTAACACCCCATGCATCCACGATACGTTACCCTTTGAATAATGCAGTATCTTGTGATGTATGCACCATGGAGTTTTAACACACCACACCCAATCAAACTAATTATTATGAATAGTAATACCCAATTTTTGATATTATTTAAAATTTATTTTTCCAAATGGACTTCATTTTTGAATTTGGAATATCGAAATTAGCTGAGGTTTATTTGTTTTTATTTTTCAGAAAACATTCAATTTTTGATGAATAGTTAAAAACACCACATTATTATTTTTAACTAACATTTGATTTAATTAATTAGTTATATAATTTAAATTTATATTAGGTATAAATAGATAGATAATACCTATATATGTTCAATGTAATTCATTGAAGTCATTTTATAGTAAGTTTAGATATATAAAATTTTAGGGAACTTTTTATCATCGTTTACCCACCTTCTAGGAAAAATTTTAAATTTGCATAAAACATAATTTTACTGGGTCTGTGAGTTGAATTTAAAAAATCAAAGAGATATGCTTGACATCAATATGTAGAATGTGGTTCAATAAGATGAAAATAACTATTGATGAATAGTTACTTTTTTACTTTTATTTACCACGGTTAAAAGTAAATAGTGTAATTAATGGTAAAAATGATATTATAATTATCCAAAAAGATGTCCAAATTCTTTTGGATAAGTGTAATTATACAAAAAACAACCTTAGGAATAAAATATTTTCCTCTTTGGTTTACTTAGATTAGATTAGTACATTTTTTATTTTATTATTCATAGAAGTGTTAAAAGAGTTAAATTCAATGTTTAATAACTAAACCATTTTTAATATAGGGATACACTCAATTTAAATTCGACTATAAATATTAATTATAAATATAAAACAATTTCATATAGAATTTTATTGTATTTATAATTTTTATACGTTATATAAATTAATTAATTTATTGCACAATGATGATGCAGTAATTACCATATTACTGAATGATTAAAATAATTGATATTATAAATATGCAAATAAATTTAATTTGAATATTTTTATGAATTAAAATAATTTTAATGGTTAATAGGATATTTTTTGGATTATGAAATAATTTTTGTTTGATGTAATCATGCTGTTATGATTTTTACAAAAATCTAAATACTAAATAGTGCCAAAATTGACATAAATGTGTTTTTTAAAAAAATATTATATTATTGGTTGATATAATATTCCTATTAATATATGGTTTTTCAAAAAAGACATAGATAAGGTTATATATATTAATTATGAACCACTTGGGATTCTCTTGAAATTTTATAGTATGTTTATTAACCATATAATTTAAAAATAGAAAGAGAAATCGTAAATGTCAAACTATTTAACTAAGAGTTAAATTTGAAAGATAAGGTTAATATGGTGGCCTAAACCTGACTAAAACATATTGGTTGAGATTTTTTAGACCCATACCAACCTTATAATTTGAGTGAATTATTTTTGAGCCATTTGAAACCTAAAATGATTTTATTATAAAATAATATTTCAAAAATTTCCTAAAGGGACCCTTACCACTCGTATAAAGGGGTACATCCCATTCTCTTAATTTCACAACTCCAAAGAAATTTATATGAGCCAAACCATGACAAAATATATTACAAACTATCATCCCTTAATACAAGAGGCCTAACGTTGATCATAAATACAACCTAAGAAGCCCTTTTGATCAACTAAAAAGGAAACAGCTAAAAAAGAGGTAATAATTTCACCACCCTATTTGAAGTACTTTTCTTCTTCGCCATCCACATTCATTGTTGTTTCCATACCAAAATTTTATATCCAGTACGTTATACATACTATGATGTAAATATAAATAAATTATAACCATATTCATTATTCAATCCATCCTATAAATGAAAATTTCACCATATGTGCATACGTACGGCTTACCGTCTCCACATCGTGTTGTAGTTTGTTATTCAAACACTTCATTATTTGTATGGGTATAATACTAAGTATAACTAATTTAAATAATAAATATAAAATGTTAATGATTCTTTATATATTATTAACAAACCAATTATGTTCAATTTCTCCCTCAATATAATGATATTGTAACTCGTGCGTATGTACGGATTACCGTCTCCATGAACGTGATGTGATTCATTCTCCATCGTAATCATTAAAATATAATGTTCATTTTATTATCACAAAAGGTTTTTATGAACATTATATCATTCTGAATATGATTCAAATACATCATATCCATAACAATCATGGATAACTTAAACAAGCATATAATGGAAAACGAATCAGTTTACAACCGAAATATTAGAAGATCGTATATGATATCATATTTATGTATATGATTATTTTATAATTTAATATGAATTATTTAATTATTATAAATTCATTTTTCATACCATCGACTATGGAAAAGTACATGGTAAGGGTTAATTCTACAATCTCTTTACTTATCTAAGGTTGTTAATAAGTAAGTATCTACTGGGACCTCTTTATCATCCACGTCTGTATTTTCTTAAAAATGTAATTCAAATCATTTTTAATATTTACTATACGGTGGGTTTAAGTCTTATATACCTATATTTGACCACATATGTTATGAAAGTAATATTTCCTTTATTTTCCAAACAAGTTACTTTACGAACTTCTCCAAAAAATTACAGTAGAATGTATTTTTCTAACTTATATAGCACGTGTGGTTATTTTCTTCCATTATAACATTGTTGAAGCTTCCCATACAATATTATAAGAATAATTTCAAAAAAAATGTTTTATTTTAAAATTATATGACTTTTAAATGATTTCAAACTAGAAAAAGTTATTTCTCTTCAAAAAGTATTTATTTCATCTATATTAACATTCTTTAATATATTTTAATCAAGTTTAATGTTGATTATTATGATACAAATCTTCCATATTGTATTGAATTTTTTGTGATATGTCTTACTGTGGATTGTTATTTTTACACCATTCATGGTTTATAGATAATGTTTTTACATTGTATATGCTAGTTTTAATATGAATGTTTATGTTATGATTAAACCTTTTCATATGAGGAATGTGTTATACTTATTAAGTGACAGGTGGAGACTACTATAGATTCTTGATGTGTCGGTAGGTCTCATGAGACAAATTAGTTACTTAGATCAAGGCCTTGACAAAATATTATTTGTTGTCTTAGCACAAGGCCTCGTCTATGTGCTTATGAAATCTGGAATTATTCATTCTAACATTATGAAATTGGCTATTGATGTTACATGTGGTTATTCGACTGGTAGAATATACATATGAATAAGTACATTGAATTATTGGATTTATCATTGCCAGCTTATGAAAAAGTATTTGTTTTAAAAGTCTTTGGTTTTAATCTTATTCATTGCCTTAAATGTTTATGCGCATTCTTGAATGTTTCCGCTATATTGATATTCATACTGAGAATCTAAGATCACCCCTTTCTATGTATTACTTATCCCAAGATGAGAAGAAGTATATAATGACTATCCTATTGTGATAGTCTAAGGTAATAATGTGGTAAACAGATACAACACTATTGTTGTTTTCATTTTATAATGTAATGTAAAACTTATGAATGTATCTAGTACTTCCAAGGTTACTAAACATAACAATATTTCGGGATTTTGGTCCCTTGTGATCATACCAATGCTATGTAATTATGAACGACTCTTGAGAAACAGGGTTAGGTAGTTACATTTGATATCATTGGAAGTTTAATACAGTCTTTGGAAACTAGATTTAGATAATGTCTGATTAGTGAACTTTACTGTAAAGTATAATTTGAGGATTGGTATATATGAACTTCTTAGAATTTTGGTAATGTAGATATTTTTTATATTTTCCATGAAATTCATCCCTGTCTAGATATGAGTAGGTTGAGGTGGCTCCAGAACATATATACATAATAGTGAAAACACTGGCAAGGTGTTTCGGGCTTTACTGAGGTATCCTAGTACACAACAACGAGCCATATTGCACTCTTGGTTATTACACTCTCAGGAGAAATGCTTATGATAATTCATATATTAGTTACATACCATTACGAAGGATTTATGAGTTTACAACGCCTCAATTAAAACACTTTTATATGATTATTGTTTGTATGCATATACTTTTCAATTTATGTTAAGTGTTTTACATGTTTGGAATTACGTATTGTGATTCATAAACTAATATAGAGTATTCAATGGTTTAGAAATGGCACCTAGTGGATGGAATGGAATCCGTATCACCACACATAATCCATATAGGGATTACCCTTCTACTAAATATATTTCTAGTGGAGCTAGTGATACAACTGGTGCAGACCAGCTTATCACCATACTGGGACACCTCACTCAGGTTATGAATAATAACCATACCGGTATAGAGCACCTTGATCCACAATGCAGAGGATCTATGTTAGACCACTTCATAAGGATCACCCACAAAAATTCAATGGGAGTAAAAATCCATTAGTAGCTGAGCAATGGATAAGTTTCATAGCGAAAATATTTCATGCTTTGCGGGGTAGAGAAAGGGAAAAAGTTTTTATGGAAATTTATCACCTCTCGAGAGATGCTGATCAATATTGGTTATTAATCCAAAACACAAATGAAGATGTAGAAGTATAGAACATGTAATGGAGGGAGTTTAAATATATTTTCATATAAAAATTAATTTCTCGCGACAATCGAGCAGATATGGAAAGGCAGTTATTGAGTCTGAGGGAAAAGTAGGATGAGAATGTAAGAAAGTATTAGGCTAACTTTACAAGGTTAGCAAGTCATGTAGCAGATTATATATGTAACCCAACGAGTATGATTGATCGATTATTTTATGGGTTAAAACCATTTATCCATTGATCATTAGTCTCAAAATCCTTCTCATTTAATGAATATATTGTATTATGTGCAATGAAGATAGAAAATGAATTCATTGAGTCTTATGACCTCCATGAAATGAAAAAGAAGAAGAGATCAGCTGATCACTCTGGAAATAGAAATAAGGGGAAGAAGGAAAATTTTTAATACCCTTCATATGGTAAAAAATGTAAGAATCACCTAGGTACTTTCCTGAAGGTAATGGGAGTCTGATATAGGTGTGGTGAAGAAGGAAACCGAGCTCATGATTTCGAGAGAATGAAAGAGGTTTTCAATGTTGAATGCTAAAATTGTATAGGAATGGGACATTATGAAAATGAATGTCTTACGTGCGAATGGAACATACATTAGAAAAGTCCATGGGAGCAAGTCCAACCTTATGCGATCACTACTGCTGAGGATGAAGCTCCGAAAGATGTGGTGGCAGGTAATTTAATGGGTTCCTCATGTTTATTCAATGATTTATTAGATTTTTAATCATCACATTGTTTCATATCTTCCAAGTTTTCTATGAAAATTAGATGTTTTCAATTTGACATAACAAGGGAGATGTCATTAAATACTCGTATCGCAAGTATCATCGCAACAATGTTTTGTGAATCCGTTCCCATTTGGGTATATAAATGTTTTTTATTTGATGATCTCATCTCAATACCTCTGATTGAATTAGATATAATCCTCTGATAGGATTGGATTTCGGAGCATGATGGAAAAATTTATTATTAAAAGTTGGAGGATATAATTTTCAATGATGATAAAGAGTACCATATCATTGGAGTAAAAACATCACCACCTAATTCTTATCAAGATCCACCACCCATAGGTCTACCAGATTCAATTATTGGGGAGGAAGAGAATGAAATAATTTTTGGTGAGGAAAATAATGTTCGAAAAGAGGACGTACATTTTTTACAAGAATATGTTGATGTGTTTCCTAAAGATTTACCAGGACATCATCCAGAACGGGAAATTTAATTTTCCATTGATTTAATTCCTGGTTCAAGCCCAATATCAAAGAACCCTGAAATAAAGGCCACTATGGAATTGGTGGAACTAATGAAACAACTAGTGGAATTGAGTAGTAAAGGGATTTATTTTCCCTAGTGTTTGTCCATGGGGATCCCCTACCATTTTTTAAGATTAAATAAGGATCTATGAGGTTGTGCATTAACTAAAGGGAGAACAATGATATAACAATAAAGAACAAGTATCACGTACCTTGAAATGATGTTTTATTCATCCAACATCATAGAGATCAATATGTTTCAATAATTGAACATCGATCAGGATATCATATGTTGCGTGTGAAGAAGGAAGACATTCCGAAAACATCATTTTGAACTAGGTATGGGCATTGCGAGTTTACAGAAATGCCTTTTGGATTAACTAATACACCCTCTGTCATTATGGATTTAATGAATAGTGTTTTCAAAGAATATATCGATGAAATTGTATTGGTATTTATTGATGATATCTTGGTAAACTCAAAAATCTACATAGATCAAGAAAATAACATGCGCACTATTCTGATGACCCTCAGAAGAAATGAAATATATGGGACGTTTTTCAAGTGTTCATTTTGGCTCCAAGAGATTTATTTTGTTGCCAATATTTTATATAAGGATGGAATCAATGTTTATCCTTCAATGAACAAGGCTATCCATTAATTTCCAACACCGAAGAGTATAACTGGGGTTTGTAATTTTATTGGATTAGCAGGTTATTATCGACCTTTCGTCCAAGATTTTTCTCTATAGGCTAACCCATTAACCAAGCTCAAACGTAAAGGGGTTAATATGGTATGGCAAAAATATTACAAATAATTTTTTGATAAACTGAAGATAAGATTAGTCAATGCTCTTATTTTGACTCTACCATCAGTTAACAATGGGTTGGTTATTTATAGTGATGCTTCAATGAAAGGACGTGTTTGTGTCCTTATACCGAATGATATATTTATTGCCTATTCATCACGACAACTAAAAATTCATGAAAAAAACTATCCCACTCATGATCATGAGTTAGAAGCTGTAATCATTGCTCTTAATAAATAAAGACACTATATCTATGGTGAAAAATGTGAGATTTAATCTGATCACATGAGTTTGAAGTATATTTTCTCAAGAAAGAACTCAACATGAGAAAAATTAGAAGTCTTGAACTACTCATGAATAATGATTTCACTATACAAACCCACTAGGGGAAGGAAAACAATGTGGAAGATGCTATGACCAGAAAGGATAATAGAGTATTGAAAAGATTATAGTTGAAAGAGAGCCTATTTTCATTGATCTTGTAATGATGTATATGGGAATAACCATGGAAGGTGAAACATCAATACATTTTCAAAAGGTTTCCAAACCATATTTACTTGAACAGATAAAAATTTCTCAAACTAATGATGAGGAGTTTCAAATGATGATTTAAGTAGTAAATGATGGGAGATTGAGTGACTTCGTATATGAAGATGGAATTTTAAATTTTTTTAAGAGACTTTGTGTTCCAAATATACGTGATCTAAAAGCGAATTATTGGATGATTAACATAGCTATAATTTATCGATACACCCTGGGAGCACCAAGATGTATTGAGATTTGGAGAAACATTTTTTGATGGAAAACATGAAGTGGGAGATTGCTGATTCTGTGTCAAGATTAATTTCTTGTTAACAAGTGAAGGCTGGATGGAAACATCCTGGAGGAGTCATGAAACCACTTTCTATACATTGGTGTAAATGGGATAATATTATGATGGACTTTTTCAAGGGGCTACCAAAGACTCCTAGAACGAATGATGAAATATGTGTCATTGTTGATCATCTTACCAATTCACCACATTTTCGTGCTATAAGAGAAGATTTACCACTTCAACATCTATTAAATCTATATATTAATGATGTTTTAAGAATCAATTGTATACCACTATCTATTGTATCTGATCTGAATCCCCATTTTTCATAAAGATTTTAGGAAATTATTCAGAAGGCCTTGGAAACAAAATATTGTTTGATCACTACCTACCACACTCAAACCGATGAACAGTCAGAACGGACTATTAAAACTATAGAATAAATTTTTAGATCCTTGTCACATTACTTTCTAGGTATGTGGGATAAATAATTACCTTTTTTATAATTTTTCAATAATAATAGCTTCCATTCAAGTATTCACATGGTTCCACATGAAGTGTTTTATAGAAAGTGATGTCTCACACCAAATTTTTGTGATAATGTTAGTGAAATAAAACTCATATTCCAAAAACATGATGAGGAAACAATGAAAAAGGTGAAGATTATCTGAACCCACGTCAAAGAAGCATAATGTACGCAAAATATCTATGTCGATAATCGAAGGATGGATTCGGAATTTCAAGTAGGAGATCATGGTGTTTTGAAGGTATCCCCATGGAATGGTGTTATACGATTTAGTAAGAAGGGTAAATTAAGTCCCAGGTACATAAAACCTTTCGATGTTCTGGAATGAATTAGTGTTGTAGATTATCGTTATGAAATGACTCCATGTATCTCTAATGTTCATGATGTGTTCCATGTATCACTATTGAGAAAATATATGCCGTACCCAATGCTTGTACTCACCTATGAGGAAATTGAACAGGAACCAGAACCTTCTTATTGTGAAGAGACTTTCAAGATTTTTAATATCAGAAAACATGTGCTAAGAAACCAGACGACTCATCTGTTAAATGTTCTATGGAGAAACCATAATATGGAAGAGGAAACATGTGAACCCGAGGAAGTTATGATGAAGAACTACCCAAATCATTTTATGTATTAATATTTTATTAATTTCGAGGATGAAATTATTTTATGGAGGGGAGAATGTAACCCTTCAAGTTTCCACGGTACATTTCCCTTTGAATAGTGATGTTGCTTCTGTTGTACGCAACATAGAGTTTTAACACACCACGACCAATCAAACTAGCCGTTATGAATAGTAATACATGTTTCTTGAAATTTTATAAATTTTATTTATCAATATATACAATTTTTTAATTTGGAATATCAAAATTATCTTTGGGTGTATTTTAGTATTTTCCTAAAAACTTACAATTTCAGATTAATAGTGAAAAACAATGTGTTATGGTTTAAAACTGAAATTTTATTTAAGTAATTAGTTATATTATTTTAATTCATTTTAGGTCATAATAGGTAAATAATAACTATATGTGTTCAACATAATTCATTGGAATCATTTTATGATAAGTTTAGATATATAAATTTTATTGAAATTTTTAACGTCTTTTACCAAACTTCTACGACCATTTTCAAATTTGCATAAAACATAATTTTACCGCTTTTGTGAGTTGAATTTCAAAAATTAGAGAGAAACAGTTGACATCAGTAAGTATAACTCGGTTCAATAAAATGAAAATAATTTTTGGTAAATAATAACTTTTGATTTTATTTATCATGATTAAAAGTAAATAGGGTAGTTAAGGATAAAATGACATTGTAATTACCCAAACACATGTCCTCATTCTATTGGATAAGTGTAATTTGACCAAAAGAACTTAATAATAAAATATTATTATCTTTTATCCACTTGGATTAAATTAAGACATTTATTATTATTTTATATAGAGAATAGTTAAAAGTGCTCAATTCAATGTTTAATAACTAAACCATTTTTAATATAGGATTACACAAAATATAAATCAAACTAAATTTATTTATTAGAAATTTAAAAATATTTCCTATGAAAATGTTTTCTATTTTTAATTTTGAGATATTAAATAATTTAATTTATTTCTGACAAAATGATGATGCAGTAATTACCTTATTAATGAAATATTAAAATAATTATATTATAAATATCAAAATAAATATAATTTGAGACTTTTTATGAATTACACTAATTTTTTAGGTTAATATGACATGTTATGGTTTATTTAATAATTCTTGTTCGATGTAATCATGTTGTAAGGATTTTCACAAAAACTAAATACTAAATAGTGTCAAAATGGACATTAATGGGTTTTTAAAACAAATACTATATTATTGGTTGATATAATATTTTTAAAAACCTAAGGTTTAGACAAAGAACATAGATAAGTCTATATATATTAATTATGAACTTCTTGGATTCCCTTAGTAGTTTATATATGTTTATTAACAATTTAATATAAAAATACAAAGAGACATGGTAAATATCAAACTATTAATTCAGAGTTAAATCTAAAACATAAGGTTAATATAGTGACCTAATAATTTATAAAACCTATTGGTTGAATGGTTTTTGAACCATACCCACCTTATCATAGAAATAAATCATTTGGAGACATTATAAATTAAAAATGATGTTATTATAATATAATATTTCAATGTTTTCCTAAAGTGAACCTCACCTCTCTAATAAAAGGGTACTTCCCCTTCACTTAATTTCACACCCACATTGCCATTTGTATGGGTAAACCCCTTCCCAAATATCCTCTCAACTATCCTACCGTTATCCTAGAGGACTTACATTGATCATATAACCAACCTATGAATCCATTATGAAGCTCTCAAACGGAAACCCCCAAAGAAGAAGTAATAATTTCACCACCTTCTTTCAACTTCATTTCTTCTTCCATAGCCTCTTTCTAGGTTGTTTCCATACCAAAAATATTAACTCCAGTACCTTCGACATACTGTGATGTTATTATAAATATGTTACAACCATATTTGTTATTCTACCCATCCTATTTATAACAAATTAACCATACCTGTGTACGTAGGACATACTATCTCCACGTCCTGGCATAGTTTGTTATTCAAACACTTCATTAATTGGATGGGTATAATAATGAGTACAATTACTAAAAATAATAAATATAACATTTTAATGATTCTTTATATATGATATATCATCCAATTACATGTGATTTCACCATCAATATAATGGTATTGATGATTTTGCGAATGTACAGATTACTTTCTCGACGAACGTGATGAGATACATTCCCCATCATAATCATTCAATAATAACTTTCATTATATGATTAAAAATAGTGTTTATGATCATAATATAATTCAGTATATGAATCAAATATATCATATCCATAACAAACATGCCTTACATAACCAGTCAAATAAAATAAAACGAATCAGTTGACACCTAAAATGATGATCCTACTAAAATATTATCAACAAAGCAATATTATAAGTTCATATATGATAAAATATTTATGGATATGATTATTCTATTATTTAAAAAAAATATTTAACTTCGATATATGAGGTAATATTACCCTCTATTATGGAAAATTACATGTTAAGTGTTAATTCTTCAATTACATTACTTATCAAAGGTTATTAATAAGTTTCTACTGGGACCTCATTATCATTCAAATCCGTGTTTTCTTAAAATTGTTATTAAAAACATTTTTAATATTTACTAGACTATTGGTTAAAGTCATTTAAACCCTTATTTTTCAACATATCTTTTAAAGGGAATATTTTTTTTCATTTTGCAAACAAGGCACTTTATGTCCTTCTCAGCAAAAGTAAGGTAAGAATGTATTTTTTTAACTTATACGGTGGGTGCAGCTATTTTCCACCATTATAACCTCGCCAAAATGTCCCATACAATCTTATGTGAATAATTGCAAAATAAAAGTTTACTTTTATAACTATATGACTTTTAAATGATTTAAAAATAGAAAAAATATATTTCTCAACAAAAAGATTTGGTTACATGTATGTCTACTCCTTAGATGGATTTTAAGCTAGTTTGAAGTAGATTATTATTATACCAATATTCCATATTGTAATGAAGTTTTGGGGATATTTTTTACTGTGGATGTGTTATTTTTACACCAATCATGTTTTATGCATAAAATATAGACATTTTCATGCTTCTTTTAATACGAATTTTTATGTTATGTTTAATCATTTTAATATGAGGAATGCATAGGACATAGTAAGGGATGGGTGAAGCCCGCTATAGCTCCTCGATGCATTGGTAGGTCTAATGAGACCAACTTGTGTCTTTGCACAAGGCCATGAAAAAATATTACTGGTAGTCTTGGCACAAGGCCTTGAATATGTGGTTATGAAGTATGGCATTATTCATTCTAACATTATGAAATTGGATATTGATATTACATTTGATTATTTGACTTGTAGAATATCCATGTGAATAAGTAAATAGAATTATTTTATTTTTCATTGCCATATTATTATAAGTAATACGTTTTAAAATGATTTTGTTTTATTCTTATATATTTCCATAAATTTTTATGCTTATTCTTGAATGTTTCAGCTATATTGTTAACTTTATTGAACATCCGAGCTCACCCCTTTCTATATTTTTTTTTTCCCAGGATGTGAAGAAGAATATTATGACTGGACTACAGGGATAGTCTAAGGGATGAATTTGGTCAATGGATATAATTTGGATGTTTTTTCATTTTATAATGTAATTTAAAACTTATTAATGCATCTAGTACTTTTAAGGCTACTAAACTGATTAGTCTTTCTGAATTTTGATCCTTTGTGATCATGCCAATGTAACATAACATTGCACCAACACTGGTGAACTAGGGTCATGGAATTATAAAAATGATACTAGTGAAATGATACTTTATAATTTTATATCCCAATTTACCATATATAAGAACAATATGTACATCACTATAATTCCTCTTATATATAAAATATAAATATGTATTTTCTTACTCAGCAGTGAACATTTTTTAGGACCTCTTTGATTTTACAATAATTTATGAATATACTCTTAGGATTTTATCTACAATAAAATTTTTATGGATGTTATTCGTTTTTTCAAAATTTTATTCATTTCTATTATAGAAAATTCTAAATTCATTAAACTCAATCCCATGGTTGATCATTCCCTTAGTATTAGATATATTATATGAATTGTATTGGGAAATAAATTACAAACAATTATTTATAGGATTACTTATCTTAGAATTGGTGGGGTTAGTAATTTCATAATCACCCAATAATACTATCTTTATCTCATTGAGGTAGATCCAATACTAATTTCATTATACCTCTGAGTATTTTAACACCATCCAAAGTAAACCTAGTAATGAAATCCAATAAAGTCAATATCACCATTTCCATTTACAAACATAGATGTAATTTAATTTTTAATATCCTTAACATGTTTCTTATTTTAAAATATGTCCATAAAAATTAAGGTTTGTATTCAATGACCAGTGGATATTTTTCCTACATAAGAGGTGTGAGGTTGGGTGATCCTATATCTTCCTTAGTATTTGTAGTTTTTTATATTACCATACAACACAAGTTCGAAGGTAATCTGAACATGAACATTTTGATCCCATTAAATGTTTCCAAGGATAGTGTGAACCCAAAAATATCTTCTATGATGATGATACTAAAAACTCATTATAAGGTGTAGATAGATACATAGGTATATTCAAGATTATATTTCACAATTAGAAATTGGTCATTGGAGAATCCATCAGTTTGTATCAATCCACTATCCTATTTATAGAATTAATTCAATTATTTGAGTAAAGACCATATAGATAATATAACAGGATTTGGTCAAGTGTTCCTACCTTTCAAATAATTTGGTAATATTATATTTATTGGAAGTGGGATGACCTATTATCTTCAATAAATTTGCTAAAAAATTCTTCTTTAACTTTTTAGTATGGACATCAATATCCTCTCGCTATTTGGATCATTATTCTGTATTAATTTTGTGATATCCTTTATGATTTTATATTAATTAAATTTATAAAAAATTATTATGGTTTTTGGGAAGAGAAATAAGAAGGATATCATAAATTTGATTTAGACTTTAATTCTATATGAAAATAATCTGATAACTGTGGAATGGGGTAAATGTAATAATCCCACTAACCATAGATGGTTGGGTATCAATAAAATTGGTTTTTTAAAAAATATGTAGTACCCCCAGTTTCTGGTATGTAACCCTTGTTTTATTCTTTTTAAGTACATGAAGCATATGAGAAATGGTTAGGAATGTCTGGAGACTTTTAATGTTTTAATGGAAAAAAGTGGTGAAGCACGGTCTTTACACGGGTTTCCCAAAAATGCAGAAGCCATGCAGGTGGTGGTCACTTTGGACAGAGGAGACCGCACGATGTGCACACCATTTGGGAAAACCGTGCGAGGAGGCCGTGCAGAGTTCCCCTTCCAGGTAGTGACTGCCGCATGGTTAATACACGATTTGTCTAACCGTACAGACTAACCATGCACGAAGTCAACATAAGTCCTATTTTTAAATATCTAATCCATTTTAACTTTAAACCCACTCATTTTCTTTCTCCTAGACAACCATAACTCAGGATTTCCTTATGGTGAAGGAGGGAGAACACTTACCTGGCATTTTGGAAGCGATCTGAAGGTTTTCCTTGGCATTTAGATGCTGGTTGATAGAGGTATGTCTCATTTCCTTTACTTTTTTTAGATCTCCTTATTCCCTCTTGAAGGATCCATATATTTACACCCAAGGTGGGTATATCTTAATTAGTGGATGACTTTTATGTCGGTTTTTGGTTTTTTTGTACTAGGGAAAGGAATCTAAAGAGGTTTCGGGGAGTAGTTGACTCAGTTTTGTTGGCTTTCATTGTCTGTTAGTTGGCTTCTCCTAATTTATTGAGGTAGGTGGCTTCACTCCCGATTCAAATTTCGTAGAACATGAATGATTAGTTTCAAATTGTTTTCCTGTACTGAAATGATTTGTTTATCTGCTGTGAAATATTTGTTGAAACCCCATTTTAGTAATAGGTGATGGAAATGGTGTGTTTTTGGAAAGTGTTTATTGAAGGGAATTTAAAATTGGGATTTTAAACTGTTTATTCTTATTCTACTTAAATGAAATGGTATTCAATAAAAGGTTTGATGATTTATTGAAATGCTTTTAAAACACATTTTTTTGGAATGGATTTTCATGGGTTGTGGTGTGTGTTCATATGAATTGGTATAGATAAGTGTGAGAAGTACGCCCATCAAAAGGTTGGGATGGATAAGGGCGAGAAGTACCCCCATCAAAAGGGATAGATAAGGGTGTCAAGTACCCCCGTCAAGGTAGTCCACTTTGTGACGGCCTAGTGGAAGGATTACTCGCCACTCTCTAGTATAGTGGGGTCCAGTTTGCATGCATGGTTGGTTGTGTGGATATGTGAAATGTAATGAATGTGCCTAAATGGAAAAGGGAATTTGATTGGAATCTTTTCTTGGTTTCTTTTCCTGAGAAAGATGGTTTTTTTTTGGAAAATGGTTTTGATATGAAAATTGTTATATTGTGAACTGTTTTGGAATTGTTTTATATAAATTTTTTTATATAAATTTGATAACATATTTTATCCTAGAGGCATGGGTTGGGAAGTCATCGAGAAACATCTTCTGAGTTTCATTACTCATCCCCTGATTTGGCACGTTGGTGCTATTTTACATGTCATATCCCGGGATGTTGGAAAAGGTAAAGTGTCACATGTTTATAGCATTACTTCATGAAACATGGGATGGTTCATGAGGTTGGATATTGGATATTGTGAATCATGGAGTTGGGTTGTCGTCTTGTAGTCTTTTAGATTGTCTTTATGTTGTTTACATTGATTTAGTGTTGGTTTCCGCTATGGTACTTTTTGTTGGTTTACGATAAAATAATTGGATGAGTTCTCTTAGCTTTTATCATGTATCATTTAGTTTATTTTTTTGGTTATGGTTGTTGGCTCTAGGTATGCTCTAAAAGGGTAAAAATCATCCCCCACTTTTTCTGGAACCCTTCATCATTTATTGCCATCCTTTGGCGCCATGGGAATGTCGATAATGGCCTAGTAATGACTCGTTGTACTCTCAAGACAATGGTAATTGGTGGGTCATTACAAAATAATTGATTGCTTGATATATTTTCCATGTAATCTAATGTTAAAGTATCTCCATGAACTTCCAATGGACTAGATTGACTAAGAGGTTCAAATAAGTTATTCACCTTTATATGAAATCTTTTATCTGGTCTACTATCAAGAACTCATATATATCAATTTCCCAACACATAAAATGGTACCCATCTATATATTCCATTAATAACTTATACACATCTAACTAAATCTCCATAAGTTTATTTAAAAATTATTACATTCACAATTACTTGGTTTATCTCTACATAAAATTAGAATTGGGAATGTTTTATCATCTACCAAATATTATTTTTCTTGATGTTGTACAATATCATGAGACATTAAATTTCATATTGAATGATTTATCATTTTGGATGTTGTCCATAATAAAGTATCTCAATGAATAAAAATAAAAAAGGTTCATCTTAAAATTTTTAAATTACCACCCAAGTATTTAATGTCCTTTAGGATTTTGATTCTTCATCTTTCTCTCTTCATACATATATGGAAAATACATCATAGAATGTTTTCAATTTTGGAATAGCCTAAGTTTAATATTTACATGTTCCCTCAGTATATACCCATTGTTCAAAAGAACCTAATATCTTTTTCTAATTTTTTAATGTAATTCACGAAATATATTTTGAGTGTCATTTTGGGTCATATTTTTAATTCTCCAAATATATAATATTTTGATTCCCATATGTCTTCCCATGTAGTGAAAAAACATATTGTGGAGATATTTAATCATATTTTAGTGAATATTATTTTGTAATTAAATTGTATATAATATTAGTGAAATAATCCCTTTATTTAAGGTATGAAAAATCTCTATAGGGCTGTTTGAACTTAAATTAAAAGGGATATTCACAATACCTAAATGTTATAATTATTAGCTAAAAATAATTGGATCAGTGACATAATAAAAACTAGATCACCTCTGGTGAATATAATTCAAACATAGACATTTCATAAATATTATATAAAATGTACTACTCCCACAACATCACAAATCATGGTTAACATTAATGTTGATGTTACTGGTTTATGAGTTCCCTCAGTGGATGGGAAAATATTTAAACATTTTTTAGGAATTATTATATGTAACATTGAAATTTTTTATTGAAATATTATTTATTTGGATGTTCAATTATGGGAATCTATATTTCTTATTTTGTATGATAAATAATTTTTCGGGACCAAAATCTGGATTGAAACTTATTGCAAGATGGATGCCAGCCTGATTATATTTGTCTCACTATTTTATTCATGGAAACAAAACGTTTCAGGGTTATAATTCCTCATAAATATGAAGGTCATGATAAAATGACCTCACACATTTATAGTAAATAAAATATAGTGGTATATTCCCTTAACTAGAAATCTACTTCTAGTACTATAACATATTGGTCTTCTGATATATTGAATAATATTCTACACATGTATTTTTATTATTTATAGGGAGATGAATATGTGTGTCTTGCTTAAGAATATTTTTTAATGAAATTGGTTCACTTAACCAAAATCATTGGTTGGGTTATAATTTGATTAAGAGGCTTTGAATATTCTATGACCCTCTCAAAATAATGAAAATATGTGGTATGGATAAGATTTCTTATCCTATTTACATATATCTAAAATATGAGTTTTTAGTTTAGTGGGGGACATGTTGAGTTTCATATATATTTTCAATTTATCTTGAGGTTATTTATCATTCTAAAACATATTTGTTTTTTGTGTTTTACTTCATATACATACATGTTTTAGTGAATATGATATGTTCCAAATTTCGATGCTCTCACTAAATGTGAGTAATCTCAAAATGTGTAGTATTTGTTATAGATTTCAAAACTACAAAATGCATGTTCACTAAAATCACTTATATTCTAATTATTGGAGGATATTGAAAACAAATATGTTTGAAAATATTATGGTATAAAAAAGGATCAATTCAAAATGTGTAATGAATGTATCTTCTAATGTTGAACATTATGAAGTGTCTATAGAAGATATGTAAGAAAAAAAATTAGTTTTCAATTTATGTGTGTGAAGACTACAACACTTTTTTAAAAAAAATTAAAGAGTGATATTTTATGAAACAATGGATAACGTTTGTTTTTTGAATTTTAAAAAATAATGGTACCTGTATTTGGAACTATTTTATCTCTTTTTCAAGAATTATTTAGTCTATTGTTTGTACTTATTTTAGTTTCTGGGTGGATGATAATTATCATGTTTATCATCAACCTCATTATTATCACATTAAATTTCATTAATTAAGGAGTAGTTCTTAATAATCATTTGTTTCATTCCAAAAATTTTCATATTATTAGTTTAGTAAATTCGGGATGGTAAATGGGAAAATAAAAGTCTAAAAAATAATTGTGAATGGGGTAAAATGGAGAATATGCACAGCGAAGGTGTTCTTGATGGTGTATGTAATAAGGGCATAAAAGAGAGGGGTGCATTAGGGGAATATATAAAAGGGGCAATATTATTTATAAAATGTGTCAATGAAAAAATAATTAAAACATAAAAAAATGAAATAAAATAAATATTTTTTTGGATATCTATATAAAAGTATTGGCAGAACTACAACATGTACATTATCCATCTACTCAACAGTGTTCTCCATCACACAAAAAAATAATAATTCAAGATTATATATATCTGACATCCAACATTACTATCCGAATTTATAATTCATTTTGGGTATTATAATACCACCATAAAATTTATGTTAATCCTAATTATTTTGTTCATTATTAGCAGATGGGGTGGATACTCTAAACACATTCGGTAAATTTTTACTCCTTGTGGAATTATCATGTGTTATGTTATATTATTTAATGGTTGGAATGTATTTAAAAATTCAATGATAAATTAAATTTTTTATACACATTTACTCATCATTTATTTATGGTGATATTAATTTTTTGAATATTTTATTATCATAATTCTCAATCAAAAATGAATTTATTTTGAATTTATTAAAATATTTTATATTTTACCAGTTGTGTTGATTTATTTATTCTTATTTGTGTTCCTAAAAATTTTTACGTTTTTTTCAAAAAAATTTATATTTATTAGTTCATAAAATTTTAGTTTTCAAAATTTTTAATGATTAAAACTGGACTAATTTTAATAAAAAAAATTAACACATTTCTGAAACTCAAAAATTTCAATTCCATTCTAACATTATTTTATATATATATTAATCTATATATTTTACTTAATCATAATGATTAGATTAGGATATATTATTATTACATATTTGTCTCATAAAATTTTAGATCTATTGGTTTATCATAATTCATGACTGTTGATCGGTAATTTTCATAAATGAATATCTTTTATTGAAAGAGGGATTCCTACACTAAAATTAAATATTTTTTATCTCTATATATAATATATTAAATTTTAAATAAAATCCTTAGTTTGAAATATTATTATTATTATTATATCATAAATTTAAATGTAATTATTATGCTTATTTTATGAAATTTGGTCCATAATAAAAAAATTAATCTATTTAATCTAATGAATGAGTTATCTAATAATATTATATAATTTATTTTTCTAGTATCTTAAAAAATATAATTACATAAAATTTTTATTTATGATAATAATTATATATATTTTGATAAAATAAAATTTCATATTAATTTTTAATATGTTTTTCAAATTTGTTCAGATATTCAGAAAATTGAAACAATTTTCAGGAATTATAGAATCTACTAGTTAAATTAAATAATATATTTCACTAAAATACATGAATAAATAAATTTCAAAAATTTATAAAAAATAGTCTGTATTATATAGAATATTAAATTCTAAAATTCTCTGTTTTATATATCATTCTTTCAAAAAGAGGTGTTTTGATATGTTTTCTTCAATCTAATGTAATGTCTATATTGATTACAAGTGTTTTTCCTCTTTAATATATCTTTGGAACATGTGAGATATTAATTGATTGTGGATTTTTTTAATAGAACTATAAATACATTTTATGATATTTTAGTATTTATTTTTTTTCTATATTTATTGTAATTAATGTTTTAGTGTGATAATAACTTTCTTTAACTGATAAAAACGTGTTTGGATTCCAAAACAATATTGTATTTTATTATATTGTGACTTAGAAATGAAAATCTAGTACAATTTCAGGGTGATTTATAATTATTTATGATATACAGTTGATATTCTAATTGATATTGGGATTTTTAGCTACTAGTAAATTAATAATAATTATCTCAATGTGTATATGAAATTAATATAGGATTAATGCGTCAAAAGAATTGATTTAGTAGAAGGAAGTGATTGATGTAGTAGGAATATAAGGGATACAATTATTTAATGACCATTGTTGTTTAATTATGTGAAGAACTAGTGAAAATATAAAAATCATTTAACATGAATGTTTAAATTTTATCAATTATGATTTTATTATTATTTCTTTAATTTATATTATGTTTTTATATAATGGTGTAGAGTGGTAAAATGACTTATATATATGTTAGGAATGATGATATAATTTCTTAATTGTGTATGAATGTAATTTATTAGGTTTTGAATTTTATTTTAGAGTTTTATTTTCATTTTATTTAGTTAATGGATGATGGGAAATTCACCATTTCTACTCAACCACCACATAGAGGTAGTTTTATTAGGTGTGGCCCAACAAAAAAAATAAGCAAGCATGATATTATCATGTCCAATAGTAGAACTAATTTCCCATATCTATGGATATGGTTTTTTGAGATTGTATGATTTAGATCATCATGATAATGTGGGAATAATTTTTATTTCCTAGAATGATGAATATAAGAGATTGATGTGACTATAAAGAAAAAGGAATTTGGTTGATGTCCTTCATAAATGTATCTTTCTGAACTATTGATAAATGGATTGGTGGGAGTTTTTCTATTCAGTCCATGAAATATATTTCATAGTGTGTTTTATTTTATGTATGCTTGTTATTTGGGGAGTGTTATTTTGGTGACATGGGTAAGATATATTATTTCAGATTCTATCATCGATGACCTCCAGGTCACATGTATGATTTTGTTTGATATTGGAATCTCCTTTTCTAAGATTATGTTTGTTTGAGATTTAGTAATTTTAATTTTATCATCTAAAAATTAAAGGTTCATTGTTTATGTGCATGATTAGTACTAATTATTTTGTAACTATATGATATGGAACTATGAGATCTAGTTTAATTTTTCACATTTTGATCATGGTTTTCCAAACCAAGAGGCTCATCACAAGTGACCATGTAATTTTTTTACATTGATAGTAGGTACACATGGTTAGAGTATTTTTTAAAAAACCATGAAACGTTCTCCAAGGAACCATGTGGCATGTTTTACAGAGGATATTTTCCCTGAATGGTTGGGGTATAGTTATGCAGACAACAAGGATTAACAGTATGGCCATATCCAAACCACATAAATGATTGTGGTTTGTTTTTTTGAAGAAAAATTTTCAAATATAATTAAAAACATGAAAATAAATAACACAAGAATCCCACACATGTTCATATGAGAAAACACCCTGATTACAAAATCACACCAACCAGCCCCACACGAAGGAACAATCAACATACCAACAGAGGAACTCCAACACCCCAAGCATCAATTCTAGCATATGTCAGATTGGTGTGCATATCTTCCACATCATTCCCATATTTATTATTATATGTAATCACCTCATTAATTATATTAGGTTCAAAATAACATCCCCCATGTACTGTTGTGGGCCTTATACTTATATTGTTGGAGATTTTATTCCATTATTGAATGATATATTCAAGGCCTATTTGGTTTTTGATTAGTTCCCACTCATATTCAAATTTCTTTTATGGATCTCTAATCCTCTTGATTTGTTAGAAAAATATTGGATTATTAATGCTAGATCTGATTGTTAGGATGGATCATTTATGTATATTTTTATGGATATATTATTTTAAAAACTAGGTATCATAGATTCGAATTATCATTATCAAAGGGGAAAAGTTTCCTCTATTTGGAGAGATAGTTTTATGTATATATTGGTGTAAACCCATTAATTTCTTAATTTTTTTATTAATTACTTTGGTTTAGTTTTTTATATGACGGTTTTGATATCAACGATATTTGTTTTGACATGTATAATGGGAGGCATGAAAATTTAGTTTTTAATGGGTTTATATAAAACAATTATTCACTTTGTGTGTTTGATGAAATGAAACAATGATAAGATTGACTATAAAATATGTATTCAATAATGAGAGCAGTGGTGATTTTCTTTAAAATTTTACAATACATGTGTGAATTTTTTTTAAATGGGTTTATAAACCTTGAAAATTTTGACCCATTGGCGCATCATGCTATAGACATATGCCGAATTAGTGACTGTGGAACTAATATAGGTTATTCATATTATATAGAATGTCTATGTTTAGAAATGATATCAATATAATTCATGGTATTCTAGTATTCAAGTTACTTCATGTGTTATATTATGTATTCTAAAAGTACATTTCTCTGTTGTTTGGCTTCTTTCTTTCTTTTGATATTTTATTTATATGTATATAATACTTTAGAATTTATGTTGTATTTATTATAGCTGGTATAATTCAATTTAATACATATATGAGTTCATTTAAATGGAGCATATGGATGTTTTACCCATGTATTTCTTTTTAAAATAATTTTAAAAAATGTCTTATTTTAAATATATTTCTAATTTATTATGGTGTTAGTTGTTGTATTGATCCTTCGGTGGTATAATATTGGGGTTAGTGATCGGAACCTACTATTTAATTTGGGTGTTTGTGGAGATAATTTTATAGAGATTAGGTAAAGGGAATTGTATCATGTAGCATAATAAATTCACTTAGGTGTAGTTGCCTTATTTTTAGAAGGGTTAGGGGTAACAATTGGTCACTTGTACTCATTGTTTTGTTACAAATTGGTTCATTTTTTGGTGATGTGTTTTTTTTAAAATTCCTTGTATATATCATGGTTGTGTACCTTAAATCTATTTTATAATCAGTTTGTTTATCTCTATTTATATACTAATGAGGAAAGTTTTTCTTTTTATTTGTGTCTATAACATATAACATTCCATTTGTATGACGTAAATTATTGACTTGGGTTATATGTTTATCGTATCAAACTTTAGTTTTAATATTTAAACAGTGGAACTTCAGTATGTGTTTTTGAAGCAACCCCACACACGTGTTTGTAGTCAACAAGGACATTCATTCCAATGGAATACACCCATTAATACTTAACCAGCATTGTTCTAGGTTTCACATTTCTCAAGAATATGGGAGTTTAGGCTCATCTCACCATTTAGAAGGGGAATTATTTCCTACATTAGGACTCAAATAATGATTTATTACATATTTATAAATACATTCCAAAAATTATATCAGTTTACCATATGAAATTTATCGATTGAAAACATAAATTTAAGACAAAAATTTATGTGTGGATTATAATTTCTCCTAATTGATCCATTTATATGGTAAATATATAGTGTAAATTCATATAGGAAGACACGTTAGTGGCTATTTCAATCCATGGAGGCATTGGGACCTTATTAATGGATGAAAGAGGAGTTGTGGAGTTGAAATATATCCAATAATATGGTATTCCTATATATCCTCAAAAATATAATTAGAACTCTTGTTTTCTAGTTTCAATTCAACGGACATGTCATACTGCTTATGGATATCTGATAATGATGATAATGGTGACTTTTATAGTCATGTATCTCTTACCTCTTCCTAGGTGATTAAATTCATATGAAACAGACTACAATGAAAAAGGTTCAAAATAATAGTTTATTTGAGGCATAAACAAAAATATTCATTTTTTCATATTTTCTATTGGTATCTAGACATTAGAGGTATGGTTTAGAGATAGTAGGTGGAAGGATTTTACATCTTCGCCATGTCAGGACACATGGGAATATTATAATTATCACATAATAAAATGATATGTTTTCCATTTTATATGAATTACATATGGAATTATAGATTATCTGATGATCACCATACAATATATATTAATCTTTATAGATAAGCCAGTTTCTTTCTTATGAACATCACATAAGAATTTTTTTAACTTTTGGAAGATACCACATCGTAAGGAAGAGATATAGTGGTAATTGTTTTGGGATGAAACCACAAGGAGAAATACTATATATCATTATGAAACACAAATAAAATTACAGATATTTGAATTTTTACAGTTTAATGTCATGAAAACATAAAAATTTATTCATTTTTGTATCTTGTAGTATGAAAAATGTTGTTACAAAAGGGAAGAAAAAATTGAGTGGAAATTATTCATGGTTGGAACATTTTTTACTTCATACATTTAATTGAAAATGACAATGCTGAATGTAGGTTAATTTCATACACCAATAATAATGACTATATTGGTTAATATAATTTGATGGTAACTAAATAGTGGGGAGAATGATTGGGTCTTACACCTAGAAGGAGGCCCGAATATATCGATCAACGCCCCTATATTTTCTTATGTTGAAGAGGAATAAATACTTTAATGGATGGTTATTACACCTAATAAGAGGACCAGAGTTTATATTTGGGTGTTGGGAAGGAAAATCAATGTGTAATCCTTCATATCCTACTTAATGGGATCAAATAAAAATTAATTTATTTTTTATAGATAATTTTCGTGTTATAATACAACACCTTGTAGTTTAATGTCATATAGTAAAGATATTCAAATCTTAAATGGGGACATGTTAACAGATTTTTAAGTGATTACTCATAGAGCATCCCCTGAAAGTTAAGTCATGGGAATGTAATTTTAAGAGAACCCAAAAGTATGATCACAATTAATGATATTTGAGTGAACCATGAGGACTATATAATCATCTGAAATAGTATATTTGGACACCAATAATAATATATTGACTCATATAATCAGATTAATCCCAGAGAATTATCTTATCACATAGAATTTATGTTAAGGATGATAAAATAAATAAGGTTTATGAAACGTTTGAACCTAGGTTGAGACATAGACAATTTTGGGACACTAGTATGGGAATATTTGAATTGGGTTCCATGGAAGGAGTTCTAAGGACCAATATGGGTCTATGTACTCTGAGAGGGGGGGAATTAAGGCCTGGATATTTTTTTCTAAATTTTTATTGCCCCACTGGATCATGACCACTTTATTACAAGGGTCACTTTTTTTTGCACTTATGTGTTTATTATGATCACTTATTTTCTTCTTTATCTGATGATGATGCTTTGAATGAAATGAAGGGATGCAAGTAGGAAGACACATAGAATTTTACTTGGTTCACCATCACTGGGCTATGTCCAAGGATCATACAATGATGATGTGTCTTTGTACCAAACCCACTAAAGATCACTGACAATAATGATTGGGCTAGATCACTTCTATACCAAGGCTCACTACCATTACATTTTTTAGTGTCCCCTCATTGCTTTTACAATGTTCAAGGTTAGCTCACTGATTTCCCAAGTGTCACTCCATGTTCCTCACTCTCTCGGGATCACTACCGGTAGAAAGGATATCCTCCTTCCTCTTCCTTTCCTCATAGTACATAGAAAGGATCCACTCACAGTTTATAGACCTGTAGGTATCTTCATTACCACTAATGAATGAATCCTCCACTGTATGTAAATGATCTACTCTAGTCCAAATTTCATCCACTAATGAAAAACCCTTTTTCCCTGAATACTGGCAATTCCTTTGGAAAATCCTTCTCAAAGAACCCTACTTTTTGAGTCTCCCAATTTCACGAAGCTGAAACAATCCTCCACAAAGATCTTGCCTTTTCGTGAATCACTCTCGCGAAGCTCTAGCCATCGCAAGGATTTCGCTGTCGTGGAGCTCATGTCGTCACTGAGAAACATCGCTCACGAAGATCACTAAGAAAACACAGAGCTTTCAACTATCACAGAGTTGGATTAGTAGCTGTGAAGCTCTTCTTTTGTGAAGAAAACTGCCTTTGCGAACCACCTTCGTGAACTGAGAGCAAAATATTTTCTCTGAAAACTCTCTTTACCTCTCCAGAGGGGGCCGACATTTCTTATAGGCGATTCCATAAATCCTTGAACCTTCTATGCAAAGTCAATACAATGTCATCTTGAATCATGAAGCTCCGATGTTCCCGCTGATATTATCTCAAAATCACGAAGCACCACCATAATTTTCTGATCGTGGAGCTCGTCGTAATTGTGAATTGTTCCGTAATTTACTTCGTGCCTTCACCGCAAAGCTCCACCTATTTGCCATGAATCTCTACATGAAATTATCTTTACCACTGAAATGCACTCCTACTCTACCGTTCGTGAAGCATGATGTAATCATGAAGCATCACCGTCAACAACAAAAAATCAACCCAAAAATGATGCAATGTTACCTTGTGTGATTTTTTACCAACATGAGTCATGGGTAATGTGAGCACCAATGCATGGGATTTGGTTATTTGGTCACCATAAATGGGATCATGGTGAATTGTGGGCTAGATCTAGGGCCTATGAAAATTCGGTGCCCAATAAGGGGCTTTGTTGATTTGGTAACTCACAGAGGATACATCGATAAAGTGAGTGTAACAACCAAAAAACATGACTATCTAACCCACATAAAAAATAATAAATATTTCATTACAATATATCCGTATGATAATATTGGTTTACATTTATAGATAATTCGTAAAAAAATTAACTACCAGAACCCATGTTTTTAATATCAAATGGATATCTTTTACCTCATATTTGAAACTACTTAATATATTAAAACTCATAAAATCTCCCAAAAAATCTCCAAATAAAAAAATATTCTATAAAATTTTATACTTATTTAATATTCATAAATTTGGGATATGGAAACATAATGAAGGAGATATTAGATGATTGATATCTATAAATATAAGGGATAAAAATAAAATAGCATAAATGAGAATAAAATGAGAAAATGTGTATAATCATGATACATAAGAAACATAAACTAAATAAAGTGTGGATTATAAATCCTGGAATAAGGCTTATATTGACATAAAAAATTAATAAAAATCATGTATTTACAAACATAATTTAATATACTTGATTCATGAGAGAATAATATTTCCATAATAACAATAATAAAACTATGAAATATATTTCATAGCTATTCGGAAGAAATCCGGATGAAATGCCAATAATAGCCAGCAAGCCCCAAGAAAATTCATATGTTTAAAAAATTCTTGAGAAACTCCAACGTATAAATTATATATATAACATTAAATTCATTACTTATACAATCAGTGTCCATTATGAGAAACTAAAATGTAAATGGGGATGCATAATCTAATGAGATTTAATTTTTTGACCAATGTTTTGGTGGAAGATATTGGACCCCACCCAACATTCATTGATTTTAATAAGTTCTATAAGATAAAAATTTCTAATTATATAAAAAATAACCCATGAATAATAATTGCGTTTCATTCCACACATCATAATGAACCCATGTAAAGAAAATGGGTTTCATCAATCACATTAAAAATAAAAAAAAACTAAATGGGTTTCATATCCTTTTTAAATGGGTTAAATTAAATAAGTAATCAACATGGTAAATCCATTGAAAATTAATGTGTACCCATAGTTATTCAATATCATTCAAGGTAAATTCACTTTAATAATGATAAATCATGTTTTATTTATAGAATATAGATAATGGTTATATGGTTATGTTAATAATTTCTCAAATCAATTGATATATGGAATTTAGGTGAAAACCGCTCAATTAATGTAATTAAATATAGAGTGTTCAGAATTAAAAGGTACTGAAATAAAATTATTATCCTTAACATTAGATGGTTAGGAATAAAAGATTAAATATTAGATAGTATAATTGATAGAAAAGAACAATACATAATCCATATATAGAAAAATGTTGGATGGTTTAAATATAATATATCCTCAATGAAATAATGGAAACTAAGAAGGTTATAGACCTTGGAAGGAAACATCCTTATAATGTAATTCTTTGAGTGGAATCTCATAAGAAGGGGTCATGAATTGAATATTTTGATAATATGAGTTCAGTCCCAAAATTATAAATTTATGTATTTATTGGAGGATATGTTATGTAACATAAGTTCCATGAGTGTAAATCCTTTTGAATGTTAAAAGTAAAAGTAATGTGATGACATAACATACATTCTTGAAAATATTATTCACATTATCATAAAATGAAAACCTATTAGTGAATTTAAAAAGTAAAAATGTAAATGGTAACATGAAATATTTTAAAAAAAATTAATTTTAAATAATTTCTAATAGTGGACTCTTGAAAATGATATAAATTATTCTGTAACAAATTTGAAGCCAAATATAAGGAACTGTTTTGTGAAATATCCCATTTTAATAATTTGAAATTTACTTTTTTTAAACAGATATTGTAAAATGAATAAGAAAACATTTCATGTATTAAAACTAAACATTATTATTGATATTTATAAAATAACATATAATTGAATATTTGGGGTGGGAGAACCCATGTATGGAAGTCCAATGTTCAAGAAATATATTTAAAACTCCAGGAAATGAGATTTGATTTCTCAATATACCTTATTGGAAACATACTTCAAAAAGCATGAAACATTAGAAAAAGAGTATGTATGGTAAAAATGTAAATAATGATTGAATAATAAATATTATAATAAAGTGATGAAATAAAATAAATTTATAGGAATTAATTTAAAAAAAACAATCAAAACTCAATGTATGAAAAAAATAGTTACCCAAAACACTTATGACTACGGTAACACATGGGAGTAAAAATACATTATAGTAAAAGTAACAATTTTGGAAGAATATATCTAACAAATCAAAATAAAATATAATATATAACATTCATTATATAAAAAATCAATAGAAAATCATACAAAGGAAACATGATTCATAACATGTAAAAGACACAAAGAATCAAAATTATGACCAATAAAACCCTTAAAACCATAAAAACATTAAAGATAAAAACCAATTATTGGTTATTATTTTAAATAAATCATTAAATATAATAAAAATGAGAGTACAATGATATAAATATTTAATTGTAAGGAGATACAACATTCCAAAGAAAAAATGTTGTATAATAAGAAACATTCTCAATATGTCACAATTTAAGACACAAACCCTTATGGTTTGATTAATATTTTAATAAAACCCTTTCAACATTTGTATCTATTGAATAGAATTAAATTTAAACAAATTAAAAAATAATTTTGTTAAAACCCCATGAATAAGGTAAAATACATTAATTATGACATAATAAACCCATATAAAATGTACCATGGTATACACTAACAAATATGACAATATAAATTAAATTTTATAAAAATAATGCCTTCCCTCAATTTATACACAGTCAAAATTCACTCCAACCCATTTTATAAAAAAAATATATCTTAATTAACTATTTAAAAAAATCATATCTATAAGACATTATAATATTCATTTATAATTAATTGATAATTTTAAATGTGATAGTTATTGTACATTTTTGATATTTACATTGAGTACTCTTGACAGTTTTGATCATGTTTCATAATAGCGGTGTTGTTGTTAATTATTCAATAATATTTAAGAATTTATTGATAAATAAATGTTTTAGAAATTATTTTCTAAATATAGTATTGATTTTGTTACTTTTTTCTATGTGTGTTTTGATTACAAACGTAAATAATGAATATTGTGATGGGCATGTTTTAAGGATTCATAGCGAACATAGTGTCTTTTCATAAATAATGTGTGAAATTTTTATGTTACAATTATATAAACAAAAATAAAAATTATTTATAACATTATTAGAAAAAAAATAATTTTACATATTCAAATATGATTAAAATTTATAGTATTGTCTATGTATTTTGTTAAACCAGCACCAATAAGAACATACAACAATTAATAGATGGTTATGAAGTGATTTAGTAATATAATCATAAAATTATAAAATAATGATATTATTTAATATTTATTAGTGTGATATGTCTAAATATTTATGATTAATAATAATACGATAACCTAAATTATTTTATATAATTCAATGAAATGATTCTTCCACTTTGAATGGTATTTGGATTATTTAATTTACCATGGTTGTTTAGATAAAATAATATTAATTGGTTGTAAAAAATATCATTAAATGACATTAATAATTTAATAAAAACTATTTATCGATTAAACCTATTCTCATGACAAACAATTTAAGACAATGATGAAAAGAAAACTGAAAATCAACCATTCTAGGGAGACAGTATTCCACATATATGCAAGGATATAGATTTAATTCTCTATTGAACATGGAAAAGGTGAAAATATTTTAATCATTAAATAATATAAAATAAATTATAAAAACCATTCTTATATGTATATTAAATTCAAAATCATTAACATCCTTCGATATTAGTTAACGAAAATTAATCACATTACTTCATTGAGTAGGTAGTCTGCATATACGCACAATTCACGTTTTTTATTCACAGATTAAAATGTAATGGTGTTTACGGATTGCAAAATTTATTATAACAAAATAAAATAATACTAATTATTATTATTTTATCATTTGACAATGTTGTAATGTAATTTTATGTAGCTGAAGTACACACATGAAATAGGAATGAGACAAGAGATGTTTGAAATTTATACCTTATTTCTTGGATTATCATCCCTGGAAAGGGAGTTAATTCCTTAAGGAATGGAATTTTAGGAAGACCAGAACATATTTAATGTTTCTAATAATGTTCATAAGAGGTTTCGGTAATGTTATTTATGATATATGTGGGTTTGTATTTTAGGGTATATGAGGGGAGTTGTGGCCTAGTTATAAGTGAAGGGGTTAGTATTTAGGTAAATACCCAAAACATGTTATTAAAGGTATTTCAATATAAGGGAATGTAGGAAAAAATATTCTAATAATTGATAGGGTAATATATATGGTTTTTGAATACCTCAAACACTAATTCCAGCACTAATTTTAAATATGTTTCTTGCCTTTCCCTCTTTGGTAAACCCTTTTTAACCATTTTTATTTTTATCGAGATGTCTTATTTTTATAGAAGAAATTTGTATATTATAATTTTATAAGAATATCTAAAATTTTTATATCATATTAATATTAATTAAAAATTTTAAATCTATTTGATTATATATGTTCTCTAGTTGTGATAAAATTAAATTTCTAAATTTTGAATGTATATTGCATTATTAATTTGGGAAAATATAACATAGGTTCTAAAATTTTAAATATGTATTTTTAAAATCAAAATAAAATTTTTAATATCATAAATTAATGTATTAAATACATATTTTTTTGATAAAATAGTTTTTTTGGTATTTAAAATTCAATGTTATATAAAAATAATCTGATAGAAGTCATGTATTATTGTAAAAATGAAATTTGGAACTATTCTCCTAAAAATAAATATATTTTTATAAATAATAAAAATAATCCAATTTTAATAATGACATGTCTAATCAATAAAATTAATTTATTTTTTACATATTAAAATTCTAAAATTTATAAAATAACCATTAAATGAAAATACAATATAAAAATGAACATAGCATTTATTAAAATTATTACTATTTTAAAATTCATATTTTTAATAATATTTTACATAGATTTATAAATAATTTAATATTGAATGATTATTATATATATATATTATAATATAATAACATTTTGACTATTACCAAATAAATTTATTAAAATTCAATAGACACTTTTTAAAATGGTTCTTCGAATGACATCCTTTTTAGAATATTTATCAATAAAAATAACACAATATAATTTTATAAACCGATTATTATAAGTTTATCTAATAATTATTACATTATTAATGTAATTTTATCAAGTTACCTTTCTTAGTTCGGATTATAGTATTTTGGTGTTCTTTGTGACATAAGATATTAAATATAATAATAATTTAAGGGGTCCAAAATCTCATGTCGCTACATTATTCAACATAAATAAATTTCATCCTTGCAATTTTATTTATTAATAATTGATGAAAGTGGGTGAGGTTAATTCCAAAAAATCCATAATATGATGTATACCAGATAAAATGACATTTGGAATAGTCTATTTTTAAATACAATGATACTTTTCAATACAAAAAAAATATTAACTATAAATACAATCTTATACCCCAGAATGTATGTACCATAATAATAAATTATTCATTACCAACCATTCTGTAAACCCATTGAATATAATAGATATTAAACCAAAAAAACATATATTAAAGAGAAAATTAACAATTATCTTCAACCGCTTGTTCATAAAGTTGTACACTAGTCTTTTTATATCATGATCCGAAAAATGAGATAAACTTCACTAAAAATATCATTGATCACTTTTCAATTAAATCAATCATAAATAATATGGCTATAAATACTATCTAACTAAATTTTCTCAAAATTAATCAACAATTTATTATAGAAACATCAATCATATATTAATCCTATTATATATCGATTCTTTAATCATGTGTTTTCCAATAGTCATCCCCAAAAATATATCCTTATCAAAAAATATTTTTAAAAATAATTGATACCATTTAACATATGGTTCCATACCATTGAAGTCAAACTATTAATGAATAAACATTATATATTTCACATTATCCTCATAAAATTTATAATATTACAAAATATCATTGAAAAATGAAAATCAATAATGAAAATAACTAAGGGAATCAAGATTTAATTTCTATTATAAAATTATCCTCACTTCCTTAAGTAAGAAAAAGAATATCACAATTCAACCTCCTTAAGCTACGAAATAAGTAACCTAACCCCATGGGTCTCTTATATTATTGTAGTATCCTTCCAATCACACAATAGGACATTAAACATTGTGGTAAAATAATATTCTAATGAATGTCCCCATCGGATGAGATATGTTTTTTCAGTGTGATTTTTATCACTCACAGACAACCTAGGAAACATATCATTTTGTCATAAATCTGAACACAACTCAAGACCAAGACTCACTTAATAATTGAGTACTAATTAGGTATGATTCCATGTAAATATCATTACCTTATTGACACGGATAGTATCAATTATTCTATTAAGAGTCACTTTACCCGAGGTATTGCATTCTCCAGCTCAAAAAGTATAATTACCTAGTTTTATACTTCACATGTCAAACCTAGGTAGTGACTATACACATTAGGATGTGTATTACATCTCATAATATTTATCACAGCTTTAACATACCTATACCATGAAACTAGTTTACTAACCCAATTGGTCTCCTGTATTACCATAGTTACCTTCCCTATACACCACATGACATTACCCACCATGTTCATTTATTAGACTAATGAATATCCCAAAAATACATAACATTTAACATTGTTCTTCTTACTCACACACACAGAACCTATCAAACTTATCATGTGGTCACCTATCTTCATGGTATTCCTAGAAAATCCCCAAATAACTACGGATTTCTAATTAGGAATACTCTAAAAAATAAGGGTTCTCCTTTATGTATCTTGTTTCTAGTGGTGTTTCACTAATGTTTCCAAAACCCATTATAACCCAAACTATCTATTACATGATTCTCTCCAAAGATGTCCCAAAATAAATTCAAATGTCTACATGTGGGTATCTTGTTACTTGGAGTCATGAATTACATTTTTTAATGATTTTAGAAATAACTAACTAAAAAATGTTATATATATATATATATGAAATAAAACCGTATTCTAAAAATAATACAACATCAAAAAACCCTAATACAACATCCGTGTAGATAAATACAACATCAAAAAATCCTAATTTAATACCAGCACCAACACCCGTGTAGATAAATAAAGTATAAAAGAACATAAAAAAAATATCTCAATGTGATATGAAATCACCATCATACTCCCATACCCGAAAAAAAAATTATTGGGTAAGAGTTAACTTCTAAGAGTTTCTCCTTACAAAAAACACGGAATATAGAGGACAAATTACCCATTAAAAGTATGTACATAGTGCAATATTTTTTCCCCAATGATGAATCCATGATTTATCACTGGTCACATTCATTTTTGTCACATTACAATCATTTGTGTTAATTTCAGCTTCAAAACACCATAAAAATTATTTAATTTTTCTTAACAAAACCAATTGGAGACCCCATATTAAAAAACATTACCAAAACAAAAATATTTTATCAAAACATTTTGAATTCCTTATATTTATGTTACAAAAAAATTTCAATGAGAAAATAATTATGGTTTATACGAAAAATCCAAATCAAGATACCATGGACCATGAAACAATAAGAATGTCAATTCCTATATTAAAACAATTATAGATGAAGTAAGGGTATTAGTAATTAAAAATTGTTATTAAATCAAAAATTTAAAATAATAAATATATTGATTAAGAATATTTTAGGACCATGTGAATGAAAAGAAAAAATCACCACCCTAAATCAAAATTGAAGGACTATAAATATTGGTAAACATACTGACACTTCTATATTATAAAATGGAACTAAAATAGAAAAAAATAGAATCTTATAAACAAATTCCCACCGATTATGATGTTTATTAGTAGATATAGATAAAATTAATTTTAAGAAGAATAATATCCAATAAAAAATAGAAAAAACACAACATGAGAGCACCATGCCTTCGATTAGTGCTTCAATCCACTAATGAATTAATTTGGGATATTCAAATATCTCTTAAGAGAGACTATGGGTTAAAATAAGTTATATTAGGTTCCATAGAAGATGATTAAATAGTATAAAATGAATATAAAGTTGTAAAAATTAATAAATGACACAAATTTTTTCAGCCATATTTGGCACCAATGGTTATCTTCTAGATTCCTCTTGTTGGATGGCGGTGTCAGTCATATTTCCAAAAACACTGGATAACCCAAAAATTGCTTGGTAGGTCTCTACTAGTTATATGGTGTATTTCATGTTGGAATTCCATTCATTCAATATTCCAATGACTATCTAGTGGACTTACTATATTAAAACACTACATCAAGTATGCCAAAGACTAAGTGCTGGATCTTAATAATGATCTAGTGGACTGCCTATTCCTTTTATATATATATGTCCTTATCAAATCTACATAAAATCACTTTGATTATTTCATTACCTCTCAAAACTAAATTTTTTTACCTCAACCCTTTTTTACAAATAAACTAGGTAAAATCATTTCGAATAAGACAATAAATTCTAAAGTTCAAAATAAGAAAATGTGTAAAGTAGTATCTATAAATAATATGTTGGTGTTAATATTATCACCACAATTTTTATTTATCTCACTAAAAAGATATGTTGAACAAGTATTGTACCTAATAATATAAGGTCATTGGTCCCCCAATAACACTTATACTCTATTGTCTCAAGAGAATCAAGACCATTCTATAGTAAGAGTAGAAGCAATGGTATAAAATTCCATTGAAGAACCATCAATTAAGAATAAAAACCCGCAGAAGTTTCTTGGTCATATACATATTTGAATATATTTCATGGTCTTCCCAATTCAAAACATTAGATGGATATAGCTGATACTTTTAATGTTGATAATCATGTATGAAATCGTGGATCAAAGTCAACTATGGTAGTAAAGACCATCTACAAGAAAAATATATGATCCCAAACACTATAGAGGTATGTTATTTTTTAAAATATCTTTTTAATCCATTAAATTTGGCTAATTAAATTTTTATTGAGTGAATGAGGAGTCTTGGGGGTGTTCTGGGGATTTTGGAATTAAATAAAGGGGAATTGGGCAATCATATGCATGTTGTGTCATTAGAGAATGGTTAGTAGTAACAATGCTTCCAAAAAATTCTCTCATTGAGGATGGGTGTATGGTTATATAAAATGTGCAATGGCGAGATCCAAATCATGCTGCCATTTCAAGAGGTATTCCACATGGTTGGCACATTCTTTTTCAAACGATTCACACCATTAAATTTTTTTTACCATCTCCCATTGGGATTTTAACTATTCTACAATATTTATTCCCCCATTTTGTCTCCAAAAACAATTGTAATGAACCAAAATGACCATGTTTTCCTATGGATTTATCTCTTTTGTTTATAGACTCTTTGGAGTTCATTTTGGTGTGTATTGAAGCTCTGCATGAGTCTAATCTTGTCATTTCTCTCTTTTCAATATTATGGGTTAGGGTTTTTTTCTTCCCCTTCCTAAGCCCTAAAACTCTATTTTTCCTAATATAACATAGGATATAACTTTATAGTGTGTATGAGTATGAATAATATGGTGAGGATATGTGTGTGATCATAATTTGAATTTATTTATGTGGTCTACCTGTTATATCGCATTGTCTTAATGTTAATTTGTACATATGTGGTGAGTTATGGTGTACCTCTTATATTGAATATGATTCCTTTAGTATGATTTTGTAAAATGATTGTGAGAATGTTCAATTAAACCACCCATGATCCGTGTGAGATGAAATAATATTGATTAAATCTATTATGGAATCATATATTGTGTTCCAACATTTCTGAACATAGATAACTACGATATTAATAAAAATATTTACCTGAGACGAAATAGATCCCATGTTGAACAAGTTGACATGAAAATTTGAACCATAAATAGATGCTAACAGTAGTTGTGTCTAGTTGTTATCAATGGCCTTAGGGATTGTTTGACAAGATATGAAGAAGGGTTAAATGGATGAATGTGCATGTGCCAAATTATTTATGTGTTTTTAATAGAAATGTGTTAAAAAATTTAGTAATATGAATTGATGAATTTGTTAAATTGTATAATGCATTTAAATTTTTTTATATGTTAAATGGGATTATATATGTAAATTTTTTATTCTACTAATTGGGATAATGTATAAAATAGGAAATTAGTTAAATGGGGTATGCTAAGTAAATTTTTATTAGGCTATTGGGTTAAGAATTATTGATGATTCATATGTTTTATAAAGTATGAATTATGTATGTTATGTATACTAGTTGGTATGGTTTGTGATATAGTATATGTTATAAATGGATAAATAAGATTGTGAATATGGCTGGGTAATTTTGGGGTATTTAATACGAGGATATACGTCTATGGTTTTGTGTATATTGAGGTTCAAAACACCACCCTTATAAATCATGGGTTAGGGAAGGTGAATGAGTCTCTATAATCCTAATAGTATCATTTGATTAGACAAACCGGACCAAGGATCCAGTGTAAGTTTGATATATATTTTTATAGAATTTAAATCCCTTGTGATATAGGTAACTCGACTTATTCTCTAATGAATGATAACTCATTGACTTATTCCATAGTGTAAATGATTTAAAATCCTAACCCATTGGGAACATAATGAAAGCTGATAATTTGAATATTTATAACTAATGGCACAAGGGTTGTACTATTTTATATTTTCATTTACTTATTAATTTCAATAACTATCTAATTAGACACTATATTGGGAGAAACCTTTTGTAGTGGTTAACTAAGTTGTACTCACACCTTTCTCGAGCCACTATTGCGTACTTAAGTAGACATCATTGTTGTTGGAATGGACTAGGGAAACGACCCCATAATATAATGTTCAGTTTGGAATGAGATGTTCATGGATGTGGGATCCTGTAATAGAGTAAGGATCTACTTTGGGTATGATTCTATTAGTATTTATTTTGGATTTCAATCACTTTTTTCACTATAATAATGGCATGGAATTATTATTGTTTACTAGTTGTTTGTACCCTATTTTGGAAATGATTAGTATTGCATGTTCTAGTTTAATGATTATTCTTTTATTTTTTTGATATGATATATTCTATATATTTCTATAATAAAGAAGTTATTTTCACCTAACTTGATCTAATATTCCCTCCCTTCTAGTCACAAACCCCTCGCGTACGAGGATGCCAGCTTGAGGTCTTGAGGTGACCCAGCTAGAGGAACTAGATTAGTGGATCTTGGGTGGGGGACATTATAATGTGGTATTAAAGGGGTTCTTTGATATATATTTTTTTTCTAATTAGGAATGGTAGATAAGAGGTTAGGACGTGTCAGTACTTGGAAATGAGCTCGTACAAGGTAGCATCAAGACCATGTACATAAAAAACTCAAGCACCCATGGTGGGAATTGTTCATTTTCATATGTGATGACAGAGTTGAATGATATTTCCCCATTGGGTGATGAACGTATTGTGTGATGATGCTATTTGATGATATTATTCTCATGTATCAGATGGAATGAGGTTGTTAATTAATGCATCATTATATGAAACTATTAATATAAGTGGTATTCATCATGATAGGAACCCGCAAGATGGGTGTGGGGACATTAAGGGAAAGATGCAATTTAATATATATATAATTTCAATAACATGGAATCTAATAAATTTTTAGGAATTTTGGTAAGTGGAAATAATGTTAAATAATTGTTAAATAACTTTTAATAAAGAAGGTTGTTAATAAGATAAATTATTAGTTGTAACATGTTTATCATGACCTAACCCAATAAGGGGAATGATCCGTAACTACCCCAAGACGGACTCCATAAGCTAGATGGTGGAAAAAACGTAAAAAGGAATAACATTATTGTGGATGAATTTTAGTAAGTAAATATATGAACAAAATCAACATTCATGATAATAAAAGTGATGAGGGGAATAATAAAATATGCTACACTGTTGTAATGTAATCCAAGCGTACATGAACCTCAAAAATGTACAATAGTATGGTAGTGTAAACTGAATATAAAAAAGAAAAAACAGACACCGTATCGAAAATAAGTCTCATCATGAAAAACTAGAAAATGGAATAGATGGAACATAGATCATCTCATGAATACCGATCTATGACCACTATATGTTGTCCAAGCACCTGATATCTATAAGATCCGCTATAGTCACAGTCATCCCATCCTCCATCATCATAAGAAATGGCATATTTGGTAAAATTCCATGATGGGGTGAGTATATATATACCTAGTAGAACTCCCCAAAAGGTGATGGGGAGTAGTAAGAGATGCACGATTAAGATTAATAAAAAAAATAACATAAGGTTTAGTGAAAGAGTGTAGCTCAACCCAAAAAATATTTAATGTATGATCGTCTAGGAATAAGGGGGTAAACATGGTTATTAGATGAGCTACCCATAAAGTCTTTTCCATCTATAATTGGAGAGTAGTCTCCTCGAACCATGAGAATCAATACATGGAATACATGTGGCATACCCCAAGTGTCTTCACCTCTCCTGGAATTAGAGTAACCAAATATAATGAATGGACATTGAAAAGAATATATATATATATATTTGATAAGTCAAAATAAAATCATACAAGAGAGTAAGGTGATATCCATATCATAGATTATCCTTATAATAAGAGTATCAAATAGTTCCAAAATTCCATCTATAATACCGAGCACCCCTTGCCTCATCGATGAAGTTATCATTTATTTCAAACCATGGGTTTTCGGTGTTCCACAAATTTCAGGGGCCTAATATCATGGAAGATGACCCATGCCCCAGTATAATAAGTGGTTTCCACTATAATTTTTGATGGTGGGCCGATTCCCAACCCAGTAAGAGGGTTCTACTCTCATTCTAGAGGACCCATACCTGGCACAACTAGAGGGTTCTGGTCTCTATGTCTATAGAGGAACCATGACTAGCCCACCTAGTGGCTACACACTAAATGTCTTCTAGGTAGCATGCCTAGAATAATTATAGGGTTCCATTAGGGAGTTTATTGAGGACCAATGCCCAACTCCACTGAACTTTTCCACTCCAAAAGCCTTCAGGGACCCATACACAACACAACTGGAGGGTTGAACTCAGAAGGTTAAGGCCCATTTACGAGACCAATTTTAGGGTTCCACTGGGAACTCCGAAGATGTCAAAGACCCACTGAAAAACCATTTTTGAGGGTACTATGTGTAATGGAGTGTATGGTGATTCCACCTTATCGTGGTCGTCATCCAGATTACCTTTGCATGAATCATGCCCAAAAATCCCAAATAATAATAAGAAATTTACAACTGATGGAACAATCATGTTCTATGAAAAAACAATAATGATATAATAATCGTAGGAAATAATTAATTTTATGATGAATATGATATTGAAGTTATAAGTATTCTAATAAGAGATTAAGTGGAACACGATATATGATGGGACCTATACAACATTTGTTCCGTCTTCACATCCTAGATGTGTCCCTATATGGTATGTTGACACATCCCATGTAGTAGTAAATGTTGTGTAGGTTCAATACAAGGTGTGTCCAAGATAATTGGTTATAGGGACCATGTTATTCTTTTCGTGTCCATATACATGAAACATGGTGTGTTCATGGATGTTTGATCATTCACATGACATACACACATGGGAATGTGTAACACTATGTTTTGAAAATGTAAACGTCATGCCATATTTATGGGTTTCCAAAACACTAGCCTCCTCTGTTAAATTGATACATGTAATATGTTCATCATGGTACATGGATTGTAGTCATGATTTAGAATAAAATTCATGAACTGATTTCCACTCAGGAATATTCTCATTTGTCTTTGATTTAAGCATCCAATCTAACAAAAAATGATGCATTTATCCAAGAATGATTGATCTCGACCATCACTCTCACAAAAATGCCATACGGTCGTCATTTAGGGTTCCATGACACATTCAACACACTTTAATAGATTCCATGAATGATTTTTCAAGACCCAACCATCTTAATAATAATAATTTCATCAAAAAAACTCAAACTTACGTCCATTTCATCGATTCAAACCTATTTTTTCAATCCTTCATAAATCTGGAGGTCGGATCAGGCTTGAAACCTCCAATCGAACATAAAATGGGGCCATGAAGATCCAAATAGTTATGAATAAGAATAAATAAGGGATATAATAACAAAACAATATTTAAACATCATTGGAAAATAATTATTGGTAAAAATCATGAATATGAATAGTGGGGTTAGAAAATTTGTTAAACTAATTGAAATATACTACATAGGATAATTTAAATTCCACAACAAAGCACATATCAAAGAATGATGAATGATCTAATCAATAAATTTAATTATGTTGGTTGTAAACCACATATAATGAGTACTACACTTATTTCAGATTAATTACTAATGATTAATTCATTCTCTAAAGATTATAGAGGAGTTGTTTCACTCGTTGTATCATGATCTGCTCCAATTTTGACTTCTACCATTGTTCGTCATGATTTTTCAATGGAATTAAAGAATGTTCTATCATCATAGAAATCAGAATTCTGAGGCTATTTGTCGTAAGGTTTCCGTAATGATATATTTATAATATATCATTTAGGATAATATTAATTAATTAATTATTTTAATATTTAATTAATCCACATTAACGTACATAAAATGAGCAAGGGGTCTAAACCTCTTGTGCTGTCCCCTTTTGTGATGTGCCAATGGGGTACACCACATTCTATAATCAAATGTATTCACAGATTTCTGATCTGAATTACCATATATTTGTTATCAAATTTTCTCCAAGAATCCTCATGGGAAAAATATAATATATATTTGATAATTTTAAAAATTAATCATGAGTAAACTGAACCTCGGTTTCATATTTCGTCTTAGTTTCTATCCCTCTAAATATATATAGAAATATTTTAATGTCATATAAGGAAACAATTGTGTCTCTAAATCATTTCTTCATTCAGGATTCACATTCCTGAAAAAAAAAATATTAAAACTACATTTGATACTAATATTTTACTTAGCACTCCCACTAATATGAACCCTCTTTCACATCCCTATGATTCCACAATAGTCAATCTAACTAGATTGTTCATCCATTTACGGTTTTCTTCAACTGATCCCTAATCACCATCGGGTGCTCTAAAAAGGTCGATCCATATTCAATGTATATCTTAACTAATTAGATGATGTTTTTTGGGTCATGAATGTATCTCCTCAGCTGTGGCCATGGAAGATGTCATCCACCCACTCCAACTGTGGGGGTAGGACTAGGTGTTAATGTACCAGGAAAAACCTTTAAATTATCTGGAACAACTTGATGAACCTTGGGGGTGACATCCCTCTATGAACGAACATCTACAATATTAATCAAAGAAAAGATCTTAAGAAAATGTGGTATCGTGGATGAAACTCCATGGTACTTCGAAGGAGATCCTTGTAAGATTTTTTTCATGTTATGTTCCCTCCTAGTCCATTAACAGATGACCAGGATGGTCTTTGATGTCTCTGGAACCTTCTCTAGGCCCATAAGAGTTGACTCACCAATCTGTGTCCTACAAAAAAGTGACAATATGGGTATGTTGCATAGGTCCTAAAAAGGTTCCATGTTGATAGAATAGAAGTAGTTGTTTTTTTAAAACTCTAGCAAGTGAAGATGATCTTCCCAAATCCATCTGAAATCCGTCATTCTTTCCCTCAAAAAATCCTCCAAAACCTAGATAGTGCACTAGTTCTGTCCATCAGTCTGGGGGTGAAATTATGTACTCATCCGTAATTTGTTTTTGATTGTGTCTAGAAGGAATCTCAAGATTAATGATGTAAACTGTGCTTCAGGATTGGAGACAACCATTGACAGAAACCCATGATGGATAACGATCTCTCGTACATACGAATACCCCAAAGACACCACCAAAATCTATTCCTTAATATCAAGAAGTGTTCCAACAACATGAGTCAGTTACTTATCCTCCAGATTTTATTGTGGAGATTCTCTATGCATGAAAACCTATAACAATGTCTATGGATATGCCTTCCCATTTCTACAATGGTATCATAAGGGCTTTCATCAAACCTCCATGATTATAGTTCTTAACCTATACCTACTGACCGGTGAGGCACTGAGAGATGAACTCATCTTTTCTTTGTCTCATGTTGGACCACCAAACAAACAACTTAATACCACTGTACCAATTTCCCCCACATGTATGCAAAACTAGGGGAGAAGTGTGGAAGTATTGCATCATGTCCTCCCACAACATGGTTGAAACCATTGTTCACCCCCGGAACTAGATAATGTGATTGCCTCCTTCAGAATATCAATATGGTTAGTCACCTATAGATATACGATCATGTATGACCTCATAGTTTATGACTCCCTACTAGGATACTCTCACATGATGAGTATTGAATGAGTCAATAACATCGACAGAAGAAATGTTGTTCCCCAATACTCAACCAGTGTTAGCTATTGGAATTCTAAATACTCTAATGCATCTTGAACTAAGTGAGTATAAAACATCACACTAAGATATTATGCTGAAATGATCCCTTAAATGTCTTGTAGGCAATCTCAATGTCATTGTCTTATAGGAAATCCAACCAGTTCCATTGTCTCAGGTTCAAGTCACTGTGCATGATTACATACCCAATACTATGGTGGTTTGAGTAAACCACAAAGTACACTACCTGAAGGTAGTGCCTCCACATACATAGTGATTAAAATACAACCTCCTTATATATGTAATGATTCACAGGGTTATGTTCATTAGGTATTAACTGCATCAACTATTTGTGATAACAATATTCAACGGTATCATGGTCGGTGTCGAGCCAGAATGCGTACTAATGAAAAAGGAAGGTGTGTAGACTAATCCAAAAATGATAATCTAGACATAGAATGAATATTGAATACCAAATGTATCTTATCCTATTTTTGAAGGAGAGTAAACCTTAACTAGAAACTCCACCACACCCAATAGTGGTATCCTATGAAAAAAAATTCAAGCCTAAAAAATCAACTCACAATTCTAGAAAATTCCCCCACACTCTAGTAAACAACCTCCCCAAAAACATGGATGTCTAAGGAACTCTTTTTACACACATTTAATCTATTATATTTGGTGAAAATGACACACTAACAAGGTTTTGGTTGAATTAAAAATATGTTTATTTTTGGGGAAAGCACCCCACTTCTTCATGAGTTCGAAGCAAGGTAAAAATATGTCATGTCCTCCTCAAGTTTCATGCATAAAAACTGAACCCATGTGAAAGAGTGTACTAACAAAAAATAAGGGTTTCCCAAATTCTCAACTAGGTCATACCAGGTCCTTTCATTGCAGGAACTATCACATCATCTATCCCCGATAACACAAGGCAGAGGGACTCATCCAACACACCTTGATACAATAAATTTAAATGACCTGAATCAAAGTCACAATTTTTATCACATATAAAAAATGATTCAGAGTGTATTATAAACCCATATTCATCACGAATTTGATGCTATGTATAATAACAACAACACAAAGTAAAAACAACATCCCAGATAACACCATTTTAAACCTCATGCAGTATGTGAGACTAAAAGATCGCATCTTTCTTTGTGAAACGATTACTACTAAAAAAAGTAGCATATAAACAGATTTCACCTCTTATAATTTTATGTGTTGTGGGGTCATAAGCCTCCCAAACCATCAACAATTTTCCACCCCAGCCACCAGCTCTGTGAGCCAGAAGGGGGCTCTTTGTGGTAATGGCGGTGGACAGATTTCCTTGTGACATCCACGACCCATAGCTCCTCCTACTCCTCTACCCACTTCACCTCCTTGAGGACCAACCAATCCATGGATCTGAGATCCTTGATCACAATACTGCCTCTGCTAGGATGGTCCATATACTATCTACCTAGGCTACTCTACATACCCAATTAAGCAGTCTTGGGCCATGTGACCTCTATAATCACAATAACAGAATCACCCCTCTATGGGCTACCATGGATCTAGACACTACTATTGACCCTGTGACTGAGTCGTATCATGGAATGATCACGTATAACGAGATACTGGAGATGATAATCTATTAGATACTAAATAAAACATATCCCTGTGATGCACAATTCCTTATCTAGCTATCTGGAATCTCTCTGATATAAATATATATGCAACAAATTCCCTCTCCTGAAACCCAACATAGGTAGGAATACACAAGGGAAACAACAATGGATCATATCCCATTACAGGGTCGCTCCTCAAAATTCTATGCTTGGAAGTTTCAATGTTGGACCATTTCTAGAGACTTCCATGTATGGTATGTGATCCTTTCTACATACCCCATCACCATCATCCCTCCCAACTACACCTCTCAATGCTTCTTAATCTATACTAATTGTAAGGAGTGGTAGTAATCCTCCCAAAATAGCTTCTTGGCGATACCCTATAAGGGTTTTGACTCATCATGAATATGCATAACTAATCTACACCAACACCCAACAAACCCATGTAAGAGGCTAGCAGCCAGTGAAACTACCTGATCTATCAGGGTTCAAATAAGCTTGAACATAGAGTCCACCGACTCTCACCTATCAACCACTACTGAAGGATATGTCTCCAAGTAGAACCTCAGTGGTCATTATTTTAGTAACTCATGTAGTGTGCTAAGCATTAACACATCCTTGACCTTATTATCTGTAGTTATATGATTCACAATAGGGGGAGTTCATTTACCTACTCCTCATGTAGTGTGCTGAGCATTCACTCATTGAATCTTTATCAATAATTAGAGTAGGTTTTCTGGCTTGCTGTCATAGCAGAGGCATCCAAAAAGTTTTCAACGAGTACCATAGTAATATAAGCATATACATATATATATAAGGAACAATGGGGAGCTAACTCAATATGGATAGTTCCAGACTCATTCCAAATTGAATCATGTATCATTGATCACTAAAACATGTGTCTGGACATGCCGAGTCGACAAGTCAGTAGTTAGGGTCCTATTAAATGGATATACTGACCACGACACCATCTGTGGACACCCTGGCCAATGAACTTCACTTGAAACACTATGACACTATTTACATAAACCCAAAGAAAATATTTTTAAGGGGATACATCTAAAACAGTTCTCTTGTAATGAACATCCTATAATACCATTCTATAATTTCCTAACCCCAGTGGGGGCTTGATCTGTAACCTCCCCATGCCCACCTCCATAGTCTAGGGGTGGTGAAAAATATAAAAGGAATAACTAACTTAGTATATGCTTTTCCTAAGTAACTATATTCACACCAAAATACACATAGATGCAAAAGTAGAGAGGGAATGAATAAAAATGAAAAAATATAATAATGTAAACCAATTAAGCATGAACATCGAGACTGTACAAAAGCATGATATGGTAAACTAAAAGAAAAGTGACAAAACTACATTCACAAATAAAAATAATTCATAACATGGAAAAACTATAAAATTAATTAGATAAATGAGATTACGCTCCTAAATCCCATGTAATGACCACCATATGTTCCATGAACCTATTTTCTCTAAGCTCATCTGTAGTCCCGGTCAACTTTTCTATCCTCTACATAATACATATCAATGTTTAGGAAAATCCAATTCAGGGGAGATTATATACATACCCAATATAGTTCCCCAAAATATAAGGAGGATAAGTAAGAGATACAAGTTGAAAATAGTGACAGTGGATAACACATGTTCTAAAGATAAGGTACAACTAATCCCAACATAGAATATATGTATAATCATACATGAATAAGGGCATAAACACATAGAGTAAAGGAACTACTCATAAATTCTTTCCCACTTATAGTAGGAGAGTATACTAATTCTTACATGTGATTATAAACATGGAGAGAATATGGTATTCCCTACGCATCTTCACCTCTCCTAGACAGAGAGTTAACAAATCCTAGGACTGGACTCAGAAAAAAGAGATATATATATATATATATATTTATTAATGTATGTATGTATGTATATATGTGTGTGTAAATATATATATGTGTGTGTGTGCTCTATAAAAATATTACTAAATAAGGAGTTAGGGGATTTACAACTCACAAAACATAACAAGAATAGTTACAAAACGCAATCAATGATGCCCAATATCTCATGCACCCACCCAAAAGTATTCGTCCAAGACAAAACATGCCTCATAACTATGAAATATAGTCAAAGGGATCTGTATATTGATAACTAAACTATGATCTGATACAATAGGAGGTTTCCACTCTCATAGTTAACAAAGGACCTATATGCTGCCCAGTAAGAGGGTTCCACTATAATGGTATGGGACCCATGACCTGCCGAGCAGGAGGGTTCCCTTATAGAAGTATGTAAACAACTCATGGCTAGACTATATGTAGGTTTCCACACTAAATGTCATTGAGGGAACATGCTCATCCAAGATGTATTATTCAACTCATAAGTCTGTAAGGGACCCCATCCCATCCCAGCCAGAGGTTTCCACTCTATAGGTCATTTAGGACCCAATCATAGCCCAACTAGAGGGTTCATCTCAGAATGATAAGGACTCATTAACAGTACAGTTGGAAGGTTCCCCTTAGAACATGGAAGACATGGAGGACCTGGTACCCAACCTTTTTAGTGGGTACCAATTTTAATGGAGTCTCTGGAACCCTCACTTATCTATATCCACATTATAGTGTCCTCAGTGAGCATAATTCTAGGAATATTCCACTTCATTTCTCTAAATACAAAAATGAGGTAAAAATTATATTCTATGCAGAAAAACAATCAGGATAGGATACATGTGGGGAAAATATGAGTTCAAATGAGGGAGATGTGGATGATTGATGTTTTCTCAAAGTATGTCAAGTGTAAGAGAACATGTTAGGGGACCCATCGTTCATTTTGTCCCACATAACATCATGTTCTTGTACCTTTCTAGAACTCAGCTCCATCCCATGTAGTAGTGCACACCGTGGTGGTGTTTTACATGAAGATTCATGAATAACTGGGACTGTGGGCCATGTTATGATTTTGATGTCCATATACATTGAAAAGTGCATGTCCCTAGCCATGTGATTAGTCATACACCTTACTCATATGGGATGGTCCTACATAAAATTTTGGATATGTTCATGCCATGTCATCTTTAGGGGTTTCCAAAACCCTAACCACCACTGTTGAATGGATACCCATCATGTATTCATCATCGAACACTGTGTGTAGTCTGGATTTTGATTGAAATTCTAGATCAAAATTCATATCCCAAATATTATCTTCATTCATTGATTTAATCCTCCAATCAACCCAAAAATGATGGATCTTTCGAATAGTGATGGATCTTGGTTGTCACTTGTTGAAAAATGGCATTTGGTCATCGTCAAGGGTTCCACTTCTCAATGCAGAAAATAACATGGATTATGAGAATGACTTATCAATCTCCAATCATCAAAAAAATTATTATTTCTTTGAAATTATATTAGATCTATAGATGTGTAATCAATCTGAACATATTTTATCAGTCGGTCATGAATTCGGAGTTGTGATTAGGATCAGTACCTCTAGGTAAAGTCAAATCGGATTCGTGAGGATCCAATCGGTGAAAAACATGAAGAAACAAAGGATAAAACCACCATAAAAATTTATGCATCATTGTAAAACAATTATTGGCCAAAAATCCATAATGGTCATACTAAGGTTACAACATTGATTAAAAAATATGACATTTGGTACATAGGGTCATGAATAGGCCAAAACATGGTACAGATCAAGGAATGAAGAATTATCTACTAAACCTACTTAATTAATAAAATAACATATAATGAGTCCTACATCAATTTAGGGTCACTTTATTTGGAAGAATGTGTTTTCCATTGATTTGGGAGGAACTTTAATGTTCACTACATCCTGATATGCTCTGATTTGTGCTTCCATCATCATTCGATGTGATTCATCAATAGAAGGAAGGAGAGAGATCTCACCGGTGATTTCTTAATTATGAAGATTACCAAGGTAAGGTTCCCATAAAAATATATTTATAGTATTTCAATTAGGTAAATGGTGAATTGATTAATTAATTTAATAAAAAATTAATATACATAGACATATGACCACTGATCAAGGGGTTTAAACATTCCATCTGACTCATTTTATGTCATGGATTGGTTAAAAACCATATTACTGACTCAACAATCATATCAAATTTATGATTTGAACTACCATTTATGAGTTACCCCATTTTCTTTTAGAATTTTCATGTGTGTAATATATAATATATTTAATATTTTTACAAAATAAATTTTTGGAACCCCAAGACATAGAAATTCACACCATATCAATTACAATAATAGAATATATATACATAAATATATCAAAGGCCTATAAAAAACATTTTTTTTTAAAATGTTTAAATAAGGTAAATGTTCCTAAAATAGAATTATTTTCAGTCTGAATGTGGTAATGGTTTTAAAAGATGTGACTAATGAATTAATTGTTACTATGTATGTTTTTTCTACCCATGTTGACCATGAACTATGGTAGTGATTGTTAAGGGTAGTGTCCTAGGTGTGACATGGTCAATGGGGATAGTGTATGTTATATTGTTTTATAGCTAGGGGTGGGAATTCTTTTACATAAAATGTGGATATTTTATGTTATGTTTTATAAGATTTTTATTTGGAATTGTATAAAAATTCCCCCATTGTGACATGTTCTGGTAGGGGAAAAGAGGATATCATTGAGAATACTCCACCAGAAAAAAAACAAAATTTGTGGCTCCAATATAAGAGATGATGCAGGATTTTCTGTGAAAACTTCACTAATTATGTCTAGATGATGGAAAGGGACCATGGGTGGGTCATGATGAGTATGTTTGATTGGACCATGGAGTTTCAGTTGCTTCACAATCTAATGTTTTCCATAGAGTGTAAACCCGTGAATGTAGAGTTCTAGATAGAGTAAATCTAGATGATTTTGGATCTCTTAGAGACCCCAATAGAGTACAGAGTCATGTTGGAAATATATTTATTACGACAACTAGAAAAGCACTAGTGGGGAATTTTGGTTTATATGTAGTTGGATAGTGGTATATTATGAAAGGCGTTCTAGAAATGTTTATGAAGAATTTATATCTAGACACCAAGAGACAGGAATGCGATATAGTGTTTATGGGGATGACCTAGGAAACTATGTCAGTGATAGATTAAGTGGGTTGTTTCATAGACATGAATTATTTTATAATTGGTTGGGGACATGGATTCTACTGAAAGAAACTTTTATGATGGACATAAATATGAGATTTTTTTTAGGTGAACATTTTACCTTTAAAGAGGGTCACAGATGTGGTGGATATAGCCCTTATTTTAAAAGGTAATTGAAGAGAGGCTTCAGGTTTTGGGTTCTATTTGGATGGACCACTGGTGTAACTCCCAATTGATGAAAGCATCATTTTGGAAATTTTCACTTCTTTGAAAGTGTGATGATTTCTCAGAGAATAAGCTCAACCTCTCAAGGTGGAAACCATGGGTTTTTTATCAGCATGGGTGATCAGGGAACATGTTTGGATAGTGTCCCAAACAACCATTTTAGTATTGAGTGTGTAGTGGAATGGGGCATGTGCAAAGGTGCTATGGGATCCCTCGATATCTAGGCTCAAAATGTGGATCGAGGATGATAAAAAGTGTAGGTAGGGGGTTGGTTACACCATATCAATAATAATTTATATATCTACTGGTAGTAATTCTAGAGGAGGAAGATTGGGTCCTCTAGGGAGATTGTCCATATCATAAGGATAGTTCAACACAAAGAAATCATAATGGGTCCCAATGTAGAGGGTCATTTCATCTTCATACAGTAAATTATACACCTAATTGTGGAGAGGTGGGACCATTTACTATTTGAGGAGAAACCCATATAGCTTTTATGCTTACTATTTCTTTATTTGACACATGTCCCTTTCACTAATTCATGTATTTTTAATTTCTTGTTGTGTTGGTTCTATCTGTGGAACATGTGTGTGGGTTATGTCAAGTGATACGCTGTTAGGGGTGTGAGGAGAAAATATCAATAAATATAAGGGATTATCTATTGTGTAAGTGGGTAATATTTCCTCTGATATTTGTATGAGCTTGATATATTATGTTTTTTATGATTTTGTGAATGGACATTCTAGGGTTGTACAAGGACAATATTTACTTTTACCATCATCCAGTAATATTAACTTATCTTGAGGGAGACACGTATGTCCATCATGGTAAATAGGATGAACCAACATGATTTGATGTGACAATCAGTCAGTAGTTGGGTGAAATCACAACCATGTGTCTTTTTTCATGCTTGATGATAAGGGAGTATAGTATCTTCTCAATACTCATATGGTGGATTATTTTTTGGATATGTTTCCTAATGACTAATCAATGATACCACCCAAGAGGTATATTGTGTTCAAAATTGAGTTTTTTATGGGATTGGAACCAGTATTCATTCCACCATATTGAATGTAATCAACAAATCTCCATGAATATAAAAACAAGTTTGAAGAATTGTAAAATAAAGGGTTTATTTTCCCAAGTACATCACCTTGGGGATCTAAAACATTGTTCTATAAGAAGAATGATAGATCATTATAGTAGTATGTCATTTTATAAGATGCCGAATTAGATGATTTTTAAGAACTGGTACCCTCTTCCTCAAATCGATGATCTTTTTAACCAAAAAGGCTACTTTTATGTCCTCTAAGATTGAAATGAGATCAGAGTATCATCATATAAGGTTGAGACCGTCTAATGTACCTTTGACTACCTTGAATAGAAATTATGGATTATTTATGTTTTTTTATTCCATTTTGATTTACCTATGAAACTACAATGTTTTTTCCCTAATGAACAGAATAACTCACACTTACATGGATAGGTTTTTAGTTATGATATTAGATGAAAAATTGATGTACAATAAGAATCCTGATGATCGTGTAAAACAACTTCAAATCATCTTGAGGACAAAAATAGAGAATATGATATATACCATGATATCTAACAATTATTTCATGATCAATAGGGTTAATTTAGTATATCAGATCATCTCAATGGAAGCATGCCAATGTACTTGGAGGATGTGATGGTAGTTGTGTCGTGGGAGAATCCTAAATTTTTTTTCTGATGTATGATGTATTATAGGGTGGACCAGTTATTGTTGAAGGTTCATTATAAACATATCCCCTTTGGATGCACCACATTCAAGCATAACCAAAAAAGGATTTAAGCAAGAATCATCTGGGGATTTTGAGGATATTATTTAAGAGATGAAGAAACAGTTAATGTCCACATTTATTTTGATATTACCCAAGCCAGGTTAACGATAAACCCTGTTTTGTTTGGCATTTGGCATTGGTCATAGGGAGGTGTTGATGTATGATGGACAGTTTATGGAATTTGTGTCATGATAGTTGAGTCCTCATCAATGTTATTACCCAATGAATGATCTTGATCTTGATGATTCCATTTATTCTTTAATTTTTTGGGGGCGCTACTTATTGGGAGAGAAATTTATGGAGTATATTGATCAAAAAGAGATAAATATATATTATCTAAACAAGATTTGATTCTTATTTAGTTGAAATTGTTTGTATACATGTAGTGTTTAGACATTTTGATGGTATACACACCATGAAATGGGAATGTTTTTACAAATTCTTTGAGTAAAAAAACTAAAAATCAGGTGGTATTAGAATCCATCTCGGAGTAGATATTGATGGAATTTTTTTGATGAGATGCATTTGGAGGTGAATGATGGCCAAGTGAAGGAGGCCCTTTTATTCATGATAGTTGAGTCCACAATTATATGTTAGATTATGGAGATTCAGTATGAGGATTTAGAATGTTCAAATTTGTGGGAAGGTCATAAAGGAGAGAAGTCACCTTCTGGTTGGACCATTGGAAATGATGGTATCATTTCTTTTGGTAGACATATTGTTGTGACAACTTGTATGATAGAAGATTTCATACACACGATTCATTATTCTAATGTTTATGCACATCCTGGTTTTACCAAAAATGTATCATTTTCATCTTATATAGTATTGGTGTCTAGGGATGAAGAATAAGGTTGTAGGTTTCATAGGGAAATGCCTAACTTTCCAGCAAGTGAAGGAAAAGTATTGGTGATCGGGTGTTTTTTTACATTCATTACCAATTCTAGAATGGAAATGGAATGACATGATGATTGTTTTTTGTGGTTATCATAAGGACACCATGGAAGAAGTAAGTTACCTAGATATATGTAGATCAGGTGACTAAGGTGGGTCAATTCATGCCAATTTGATTGGCTTTAACAATGGCTCTTTTGGGAGATATGTATGATCAAGAGGTAGTGCAGTTTCATGAATTACAATTAACTAGAGTCTCATATCATGATAATAGTTTTGCATCATAATTCTGGAAGAGATTACAAAGGGTTCTTAGTACCAATATGTTTATAGTATGGATTTATACCCACAAACAGAAGGGAAATAATATTCTACTATTAAGGTGTTAGAGGATATGTTGAGTGTATGTGTCCTAGAAATTTGTGGATCATGTGAAAAGCATCAAGAGTTAGTTTTGTTTCCTACAAAATTTTTTCCAGTATTTGAATCATATGGAATATTTTAAGGCTCCTTATCTTAGATGTTGTTGATCTCCATTATCATGGATGGAAGATGTAGAATTAGAGTTTTTAGGGCCAAGTCTCATACAAAAAACAGAATAAAATGTTTAATTTATTATGAAATGTATAAAAACTGCTTTTAGTAGGATGATTTCATTTGTGGATCATCATCATGGAACTCTTGAGTTTATGGTTGGTGATTGTGTGTTTCTTTAGGTTTTTCCAATGCTGGCTCACTTTTAGATTCAGAAAAATCATTTGATAACACCAATGTATGTCGGCCATTTTGAGATTATGGGGAGGATTAGACTGGTGGAGTACCTATTGTTCCTTCCATACTTGTATAGTGGAATGTAATATGTTTTTCATTTGCACAACATACACTAAATCCCCCAGATATAGATCATGTGTTGGACATTGGGGATGGTGAGATTGAGGTTGATGCGTCTTTTTAGGATCACTTGGTTTGTATTGTGGATTGTATTGAAAAATTCATTCGTGGAAATATTCTACATTTGGTTTGAGTTATATGGAAGCATGGTAATTTTTAGAACGAAACATGGGTAATAGAGACTGATTTTCATACCTATTGGTCATATCTATTTTCATTGGAATTACAATGATGCTTGGATGTGTGGCATGAGAATGGGCCATTATATGATTGAGAGGTTCCATGAACCAAGAATTCATGGAGGTATGTTCTTGTATAAATTTTTGTTTGAATCTCAAAAAGTTTTATAATAAATTTTTTTCTAGGTGTATGAGGAAGCTCAAGGTTTTATAGTTGTTTGAGACATTAAATAAAGGCAAATCAGGCCATCGTTCCATGTTTCATGGTTGGATCATCATTAGTAGTAATTGTTCACCCAAACCAGGCAATCTAGGAAAAGGTGTTCACTATTATGTAATATATGAAATGGGGTGAAGCCCAAATAATGTTTCTTTGGGAAAGGGAATTTCATATTTTGGCACATATTTATTCAAATTGGGAAGGTTAGCGAGGTAACAGTGCAATTTAGACCTCTCTTCAATAGAAGAAAGATAACATTTTGAATTTTGTTTTGACAAAATATATGCCCTATTAGATGTATGTTTTCAACAATTTTCATCCTTGGGAGTTTTTGTGTTCTAATCTATTTCTTTATCAACTTATTATACTACAATCCTATATATAGAAAAAATGACCATGGAATCTAAAGGATTTATCCCCTTCGTTTATAGGCTGTTTAGAGAGTTATTGGGTGTATATCATTGGTTCTGGGGAGTCTAATGATTCTTTATGATCTCTTTTATAGATTAGAGTTTTTGGTTTTCGTATTTATTTTTTGAATCCCTAAATCCATATTTCCTAAAATATATTAGGTTGGGGATTCAAATTGCATATGAATCATTGTTAAATGTTGAGGTTAAGCAAGCATTCATCTTCATAATCCAGGTAGGTCTCTACAAGTTATATCCCATATTATTAATGTTTATTTTTGAATATGTGGATGTGTTAAATAATCTCTCTTTCTATAAAATCAATACCATTGGTAATATTTGATAATATTTTTTGAATAATGATGAATAAAATAGCTCATGAACATCATCGGGTTTACTAAGATTGATTAAACTAGTTTAGGGCCTCCCATGTGGTATTTAAACATTCCTAAACATGGGGAATTTTTATGATAAGACTAAAATGGTCTTGATATAGAGTAGAGCCCATGATGAACAAGTTTACATGTTATATTCAACAATAAAGGTGCACCGATGGTAGTTGTGTCTGGTTTCTAGTAATTTCATCTGAGATTATTTGGCATAATTGGAAAAGGGATAATTGTATTATTATAAATTTGTAAACTGAATTATAAATTATTAATTGTTGTGAGTAGATGGATTATAGAATAAAAATTGTTGAATGTGTTAAAAGGGTTAATCCGTGGTAATTTAGAAATATGTTAAATGGTATAACATATTGGAATTGTTGATTGTTGTAAATGTGTGATTGTATAAAAAGGGAAATGGGTTAAATAGGCTATTCTAAGTAAATAGTAAATTTTATACTAGGTTTAGGATTGATAATGCTTCATATGTTGTATGAATTGTGAATTATAAATGTTATGTGTATTGTTTGTATATGGTTCTTGATTTGGCATATGTGGTAAATGAATAAATAAGTATGTTCAGATGGCTTGGTAGTTTTGGGGTATTAGACATGAGTACATATGCACATAGATTGGGATAGAGTAAGTCACTAAACCCCAACCCTATAATTCATGGGTTAAGGAAGGTGATTATGGCTCTATTTGCCTAAAATTTTCATTTCATGAGACTACATAGAGAGTGGCACCAAGGTATGTGTTTTGTATTATATTAGGAAATGTTTATCCTTTTTGAGATCATGCACTTTATTTATTCCCTTATTCTTGGCAATTCGCCAGCTTAATCCATAGTGTAAATTAGTTAAATGTCAAACCCAAGGAAAAATGTCGAAAATAGATAATGTGAACACTATTAACTAATGGTACCTATGTTATCTTTTGTTCATATTTTCATTTATTTAGTACATTAAAGAATTATTTATTTAGATTTGATATTTTTAGATACCATTGTTGGTGGACTACTAGGTTTTAATCACACCCTTCTCAATCCATCATTGCGTACCTGAAATGACTTCATTATTGTGGTTCAAGACTATGAAAATGGTCCTATACATCGGGTTGATTTGGGAATGGGGTTGCATGTACGAGGGATCCAAAATGGGAGTTATGTCCCACTTTGGGGATTCTTCCACAACTCTTTTTTTTCTGTTTCCTTGAATTTTGGAACTGGTATCCTGACATGGCATATTTATTATATTTTAGGGGTTTATACCCTATTTGGGAAATGATATCTAACACATGTTATAGTTTACTATTTATTATTTCCACAATTTCATATGATATCTATTATGAATTACTCTAATAAATTGGGTATAGTCTTTTAATGCAATCAATTAGACCCTAACTGTTAGTCAGAAACATCTAGGGTCTGGGGATGCACACATGAGGTGATAAAGAAACCTGGATTAAGACAAAAGTTTAGTGGCTCCAAGAATAGGTATGTTACATCACTTTTTTCAATCGTCCATTAATCTCAAGTGGTCCCTCATACCTATGAGTGAGATTATCTTTCATTCTAATGCATTAGTGACACAACCTGGGTGGGAATTTCAAGAACACCTGATCAACAATTGAAGTATCCAATGGACGATGACATTGACTAAACTAAGTGTTATACATGCTTTTATATATCACCAAAAACTAGAAACCCAATAATAACATCACCATTTTATCTTGATCCAAACATTATTTAACCAAGGTATATTCTACAACCATATAGAAATAGAGAGGATAACTACAATGATGACCATACAAAGCTTGGAATGGTTCTATTATTATGGAGGAAAAGAAAATATTATTATAATATAATTAAACCATCCCCAAATGGATATCCAAATAACGTATAATTCCCAATACACATGATGAAAACATATCTTCTATGATATAATTATCCCATTTTATCATGTCATCAATATAATGTTTATATGATCTGCTCAAAATGAACTGAGATCCCATGGACTCATGAAGTTCATTATAAAACTGTGAAGTAAAATAGTGATCCTTATCAAAGAAAATTACCTTAGGTATCCCATGAGTCATTCTAATATATTTTAAATATTTCTTTTTGATGAGTACTACATTAGTTGTGTCATAAATAAATATGAAATAAGTTGATTTGTTTAAGTGATTTGTCACAAACTAGATGTTCTTCTTAACGTGTGTATTTTGAGGTAAAACAATAATGAAATCCATCCATTTTTATGCAATTTGGTATAAGGAGTGGTTAGAGAAACACTAATATCTTTTGTATCATAATCATTATTTACAAGCTTGTTTAACATTAATATACAATTTCATCTATGTCGTGATTCATACCAGGTAACCAAATTTGATTCTTCATGTCAAAAACATCATTGTGGTCCCAGGTTGAAAAAACATAAATAATGATGAATATATTATTATGAATCCATTCATGCTGATGTAGGGAAAATATATAGGATCTTGATGCTAAGAATACCTTATATAGAGAGTTTTGAATCAATAATATTCTACATGAAAGACAATGAATCTATGATACGTTGGAACTCCTCATGTTGTTTCTATTGATGAATCTCTTCTAGGAAAGAGGACATAAAAATTACTCTTTTGAGAAAAAATTATACCCACCCCACCCTAACACACAAGTGAATGTACGAATAATGTTCCATATTGTCACATTCATCTTTTTCCACTTATATAGATTGAGAAGGAAACATTCAAATATTATCATCAACAATTAAGTTTTATTTCCCTATATTATAGGTCATAAAAAAAGTGTAAATACTAAATTTATTTCACTCATCATATCTTTTGGAGGCTAAAATTTATTTGAGGAAAGATATATCTGAAACATTTTTTGTAAAAGTAGAAGTTAAAATTTTCCCCAAAAAGGAAATGTATGTGACTTTTCATGGAATTCAAAACTATTGTTATCTCATAGTCATGAGTTAGACAATTCCTCTTTTGATGTTGAAGATGAAATTAGTCATAAGAAACTATGTGATCAACCTTAATAAAGATGCATCCCAAACATGATCATAAAGGATCACTATAAACTACATAGACATGAACAAACATTGGTATGTTTAGAATTATGGTAGAGGAAAAAACGTCTTTATTTCATTAAAAGTTATTTGGCCTTTTGAATCCCATATTTACTTCACCACCGTCATGATGATAGTCGTCAAAAGAGATTCCAGATTGGATAAATCATTTAGGAATTCCCAACAATATTCAACCAAATATAGGAATCGATGTATCTAAAATTAATTATTTGGTTTTATCTAGGACATTAGATATGCCAAACCTTTAAGATTAATTAATATACTATGATCCAAAATATATTATTCCAAGAACATAATTTCTCATATCAAAAAATGAAACATTGATTATTTAGAATAAAGGAGGGGATGCCTATAATTCATAAAAAATGACCCAAGTGATACAGATGATCTTCTTCACACTAAGTGTACACTAGGATGTCATCCATGAACACTATGAAAAAATAGTCTAGGTAAAGACATAAAAATCTATTAATTAAAATTAATAAGTATAATTTGAGAATTATTTTTGAAAATTGAAATCACAGGGTACATAAAATGGACACAACTTGTCTTATTAGACATAATTTTAGATGTCTATGTTCTTGAATATATGTTACTAATAACCATATCAGAGATAAATTCTATAAAACCACATTTACCCTTTTAAATGGTTAAAGAATCATCAATGTGAGGACTAGGATATTATTTCTTTAATATTACTCAATTTATCTATCAATAATCTATGGATAAGATAACTGTTCTATTGAAATTCTAATAAAAAATCATAGTGTCCACCAAAAGAGACACACATGGGAATATAAATACATTAACTCTGAAATCATCCAGAAAAATTTATATCTATTTAAACTCATCCCGATCCATGAAGTATGTTTTTATCAATATAAATTGTGATATGACCACCAAGTCCATTAAGATATCCACTTCCCTCTTGGGTGGAAAGATGGAAATTTATATGGTATAATTTCATGAATCTCATTGAATACTAAAGGAAGTATAAAAATGGCTGATTCCTATTACATCTTAGGAATATATAAAAAACATCAAATTACTATGATTTGGAAAATATTGTCCTGTGTTACTGGACCATGGATTCTATACTCCCCAAAACACATGGGAATTACCATGAGAAGAAGTGAAGAACACAAACCAATGATACTAATAAATATGAGACTTGTGGGTGATCAAAGAAAATATTTTTATAATATAACTTAATGTTTCCTTGTTTAGAACCATGAAATACCAAACCATTTCTAATCCTAATATAAATAATTAAAATGGTGGAAAATATAAATCATGACCCATCTTCTTTCCTAGTGGAATCACCAATTACATAACAAATGAAATGAGATCTTTTAAATGTTTTAAAATATTCCCATTATGATTTTATTTAAAATAATGATATGAACCAATATCAAATAATGAAATTTCTATTCTATAATATAAAGAAATAATAATTATCATAGTCAGAATACGCATACAGACATCCCCAGAAGACCCTCAAACTATATTAATGTTCTTCCTTCCAAAAACCTTTGGATAGAACCATACAGTTCATGAATCATATGATTTCATCCTAAATAATATTGGTCTTTAATAGGTTAAACAATATTGGAGAAAATATGGTTCCCAATAATACTTTTACAAGTGACCAAGAATCCCACATGAGTTGAAGAAAATTGGATGAATGGGGAAAATCGCATCTTGTGTCTTTTTTGGATACACTGGTAACATTTCATGACATTGGCTACTAATGATGGTGTAGGAAAATCCCTATGAGAATCACCAATAATTTTTATCTCATGAAACCCACTTCACTTTTTATTTATTTGGTATGATCCATCAGATCCACCACTACAGGGAAAATAAACTCCATTCAATATTGATTTACCTAAAATATCCTACAAATTAATATACTACCTTTATACAACATCATCATAGGGGGTCATATTTAACATAAAATATTATGTCTAAATATTTTATCAATGAACCACTAAAAAAATTTGAGACTTAATCCTCATATTAAAACAAACACATTTGAAAACATGATGACATGAGATAAGTGATTAGCATGATCCATCATTGACTAATTCGCTTTCTTAGGATTGAAAAACATCAATAATTTCACTATGGTAATATAATCTAGGTATAATTACATAATGAAAATATCATTCTATTATATTCTCACCAATCTTGAATTCTTTTTATCCATGAAATCATAGTTCCACCACCATTTACTGAGTACTTGATGATTGAAAATGACACACCTCGCTTTTGACTAAATCATGAGTGTCCAAAAATTCAATTACCATATTGAGATTTTAAAAAATCCTCTGTCTTAGAGATATCATTAGTATATTGGGAATATAGAGGATTATTGTAATGAAACCCCAAGTCTAGATTAATATCTTCATCCCCTCAATGTTTCTCCATCCGAAATTGAATAGGAGATGGTTCCACACCTAGGTCCATATCTAGCATTATGTCAACCATCTCTAAATCAGATTATAAACAAATGGATTGTTTCCAAACAATAGTTCTTTATAATAACGCACCAAACAAAATCAATCGATGTATTCTAGGTGGCATTGTACTAAATATCAATAAAAATAGTGAAAAAAGAACCACAGATTAAAAAAATCTAATATATTATAATAAAGGTAAAATATAATTATAAATTGATTAATAAAAAAAAAATTGGATAAAACACTATGAATCCCAGATATGAATTTTCTATCTATCCATGGTAACATAATTTTCCTCATCATTTGATATGTTCTGGAACTCAATTTTAACCTTTCCTTAAGTGGATTCATTATTATCTCAAATCATAAAACGCATATAAAAATTCATAACAATAACAGATACATGATATCCACCCACTAATACCAAAATTTCATGACCCAATTTCCTTTGGCTATAAACCTTGTCTTCTAGCCCCACGGGTATCCTAAAATACTTTGGTTTCCATTACACCACACCACATGCTATTAATAACTAAGCTCACATATAATACAAATGATTATGCCCACAATTCAATACTTGTTTTCTCAATGTGATATTTCTTCACTCACACACACCCTGGGAAACAACCTAGGAGGTCACCTTTCAGGGAACTACTTTAGAAAAATCCTTGATATACTAATGTGTTCTAATTAGGTAGGCTCCCAAAATTAAAGGTCTGCTAAATTGAAATGGGTGGTTACATTTTTCCTATTATGTCACACTATTATATTGTTAATTTAATGAAATTTGCCACCATCCATTATAATATGCATCTAATTAAATTATAAAACAATAATTTGTGATACATTATTGAGTTATATGATCTATTGGTTTATGTATACATACCTTTTTCATGTTTATTTTATTTGATCTTACTTCAACCAAATTATAAAAACTAAATGAATATGATATTATCTTATTAAATTAAATTATATATTTATATGAATACGATATCTGAATCCCATAATATCATCTCCAATTACACATTAATTTAAACCTATGGAGAATTCAGTTTAACTATGTCACACTTGTATAATCATATAACTCTCTTGGTTCTACCTTGGTTATATTAAGTTGTGTTTTCTCATACATCATAAATTAACCCCTTATATTAATTATTAAATTAATACTTTATTATGGTTTGTAAATATAAATTGATAGACCAAATAGTTTCTCAAGTGTGTTTATTCATTGGTATATAGTCTTAAACCCATTAATCATGCACTATAGTGATGATCGAGTCAATACAAAACTGGCCATTTCTGTGGTGATTATCCCTTTGTGTATTTGTACCACTGATGCATGCACTGTCCAATTTCTTATAAAATATATGATTCTGAGGATAACAACACAATATATGCTTTACCAAAACATCATGATTCCATCATATACATAGTCTTATAATTTAGAATTATTCCTACTATTGTTTTATGAAATTTCTCTTAAGATAATCCCAATAATAGTACATAATATAATCGAAAATTTCATCATTGCCTTTGAAATTTTAATCCACCATAAGTTTTCAACCCTTGATTCAATTTATATCTATCAATTGATCCTCAAAAAATATCATTATACTCTCAAATTGTTTCTAAACTTTTCACTATTAGAAACTATAGTAATGTATTCATGTGACTATCTCATCCACATAACCAAACTAAAATATTTCATTACTATAATTTATAAAGACATTATTGGAATATAATTTTAATTATTTATGAAAATTATAAAATAATATCCCATGTTCATTATATCAATTGGATATTATTAAATATATATTTGAAACTACTTAATATATAATGAGTACTCAATATTTTCAAAAATTCAACTCTTAAGAAGCACATCAATAAATTTTAGAGTTTTCCAGCCCTTACAACCATAGAAATTTAAAATATAAGAAAGGGGTTTGATTAGATGTTAAATAAGGGTAATGATAATTATTATCAATCAAATATCATCAATGTGCATTATATGAGAATATAGGTACAATTAGGATTCATAGGATACTTATTCCAAATAATGGATGGATCATATATCATGGATTAATTCTTGAAATAACAAAATATTTTAATAAAAAGTGTATATAAATATGACGCAATAAACATGATCCATAATATCAAAATATTTTAATTTCATCATGTATAATACTATGGAAAATATTTTAAATATTTTACTAATATTAGTATTGTGAATATTATTTTCATTATCTACGCTATTCGGGGCCACACAAAGGAGAATCTAAATCACACTCAAGAATAATTTGTCTCATAAAATGTAATCTGGTAGATAATTAATTGTAGGGAGATATAGTTCCCCAACTATGATTCACCAATACATAAATGTGCCCCAAGAAATAATTTATTCATTATAACAAAAATTACCCATGGAAGAGAAATGGTCGTCATTCAACACATTTTTAAGAACCCATGGAAAAAGTTGTTTTAATCCACCACATAAAAAAAATATTGAATAAAATGTGTTTTATATCATTTTTAATGTATTCAAATAAGTAATTCATCCTAATGATATATCCAAATAAAAAAATTGTTTATCTAAATACATTCAGAAACATTCTTAGTAAATAAACATCATTAAATATTAATCATAAGATATGTATATCCTATAGACAAATGGTAACTTATTATTTCATTGCATTCCTTAATACTTATGTTTATATAGTCAAGGTTGAAACTATTCTTTCAAGTGATACAAATATAATGTTTTATAGAGTAATGTCATTATAAGAAAATTTACTCATATTAACGGTGGATGGTTAGAAATGAAAAAGATAGTGAAAAATTATATCCTTTTGAAGAAATGGAAATTACATTATCCAGTAATATGAAAATTTTGAATGGCTTCAAATTAACAAATCACAAATTTAAAAAATGAAACAAATAGGAATGATTACATAAATGAAAAACATTCTTGTAAAAGTTTACTTTAAATGATATCATATAAGAAGTGATCATGAATTAAAAAATTTGACATTGTGAGTTCAATTAAAAAAATTGTACACATATATATATTATTTATATGATGAATTATTTAAAATAATAACCACGAGTTTAAATAATTTTCAGTATATAAAGAAAAATTATAATGAAAACATAAAAAAATTAGAAAAAAATTTAAAATTGATTAAAATTTAAACATTCATGTATCTTTTAAAATTAATTTTTTATATGGTGAAGTGAAATATTGATTTAAAAAAAATTATTATCTAATAATCTATCTGTGAAAATAACATAAGTATTTCAATAGGGAATGTGGAGCCAAATAATAAACATTTTAATATGAGAGGAATTTTTTTATTTCATTGAAATTACATTTGTTGAGAACCCAACTACAAAAAGAATAATTAAATCTTATTTTTGAATAGCAAATAATTTTTCCAAAATTTTATTATAAAATGATATATAATATAATATTTAGGGTGTTGGAATACAATAATGAATAAATAATTTTTATTATAAAACATTATCCCTCGTGGTAGGGATATTTGAGTTATCAATATATGTTATGGGAAACATACTCCTTTTAAAATTAACAACATTAAATGGGTTGTATGTGTTAAAAATTTAAAAAAATTAGAATAAAACAATATATTATCAATTATATTAATTAACAAAACATAAATTAAATAATTTTAATATATGAATTGTCATACAATTAATGTAAATTTAGTTACCTAAATATTTTACGTTATGGGTAACATTTGAGTCAAAATATATATAATGAAAAGAACATCATTAGGATTATTATATAACATGAATTTTAGGGAAATAATGTATAAAAACATAATGGGATATTAAATCTATAGAAAATCATATAATGTAAACATGGCGCATTATTTATAACATTTCTCAAGGGTTCTTAATTGAAAACAAGAAAACCCTTACAACCAAAGAAACATCATCTTAAAACCCAATTAAAGGATACAATTTAAAATTAAACAATAAATATCATGAAAAATAATAGGATCATGATAAAAATTAATAATTTGTAAATATAAAAACCATTATAATGAAATCAGGTTTTATAATATTCAATACGGGTCAAGGAGTGAAAATTTGAGTTGAAAAACCCTTATTGTAGGAGTAATATTTTAATCAAAACTCCTTTCAACTTTTGTATCTATTTAATCCATGTAAATTTAACAAAATTAAAATATATTGATATTAAAACCCCAAAAATATAGTTTAATATGTAAATGAGGTATAAATAACACCATATTAAAGGTTTTATGGTGCTCTATAAAAAATATTTCATAATAAGTTAAATTAGAAATACAATAACACCTTACAACAATTCCTTCTTTTTTGAAATTCATTCCAATATCCTCTATAAAAAATTTACTATATTAATAACCCATTATAGTAACTATTTAGAATATATATACCTAATTAGGATTCATTTATTACTAGTCTCTACAGACACACAAAGATATATATAATAGTTAATTATTGTCTATTTTCTATATTGGGTGTGCGTAATCATGATCATTTTGAATTAGTTTTATTAATAGCTGTGTGGTTCATCCTTAATACCCCAATATTACTCATTATCATACCAAACAAGTTACTATAATGAATTTTTATAATTATTATTAATTTATAATCCCATTCTATATGAGTTTTTGTTATGATCCTTAATTATGAATTTCGATGTGCGCTAGTATCGATGATTCTTAGATAACAAAATATTTATAATTAAATAATTTGTTTATTTTTTATTTGAATATCACTAAATTTATAAAAATAATTATTCATATATTTATATGATATATTACATGAAATTAAAATTTCATAGTAACCCTTGATATAAATTTATTTCATTATTCAAGTAGGTGTGTAAACCTTCCCAAAAAACAATTTATTAAAATAAATGGATGGTTATGAAATGGTTTATTTGTGATTTATTAATATTAGGGGTATAATGATATTATTTAGTGTTTATTAGTGGGATAATTTATAACTCTATATATTTATAAGATTAATTATATCCATAAGAAATTATTATATAATAGGAAGAATTAGTTTTTTTTACTCGTAGAATGCTCTTTTGGACGATTGAATATACCATGAATGTTTACTTCTCAAATTTACTATAGGTTGTCCCATTTTTGTTTACAAAAAATAAAAAATAAAAAAATAACATATTTAACAATTAAAATAATTCACATTAACATTTGTGTGAGGTGATTATGAAAATAAAAACAAAAAATGATTGATCTCTGGGGCTGGTAGCCTAAACATATGCATGGATGGTGATTTCATTTAACATCGAATAGGTAAAATGAATAATATATTTTAACATTTAAAAAACAAATTCATAACTAACATAAATAGATTTTAAATTCCCAAGTAGGTGTTTTTTTTCAAATGAAATGATGGGAAATTAAGCTCATTTTTTTATTTAGGTGATAGTTCGTACATACTCATGAATCATTTTTTAATTTAACTCTATGGAAAAGGGAAAGGTATATAATTATTATTCCACCATAATACTAATATTATCATATGTAATGAAAATATTTTCATCTTTTAATGGTTATGTAATGTAATTTTATAAAGGATAAGTGCACACAAATAAATAATAATGAGAAAATAGTTGTTAAACGTTTATACCTCACTTCTTAGATTATTTACACTGAAAATTGAGTTATGAATCTGACATATTGTCTTCTAAGATGAAAAAATAAACATTGAGGAGTATAAAAAAGATTCAAATAGGTTTTGTTATATTTTGGGCAAAAATAAGTGACTTTTTATTTGAGGGAGGGAGGATATTGTTTTCTCTTTTATAAGTGAAATGAGATGGATTTTTTTAAATACCCAAAAAATTTAATTATGGGAAGTCGCTCTCAAGGAATGTAACTCATGAATTGGGAAATAATATCGATATGGTTGATAAAGGAATAAAACACCTATTTCTACACATGTTTTAAACATATTTGGGACCTTTATCTCTTGGTTAAACCACTTTTACCCATATTAATTTTTAATAATGTAACATGGTTTTTCTAGATGATTTTATTCATTATGATTGAAAAGAAATTTATCCTTATTACATAATTTGGAATTAATTTCTCAAAATTTTAAATCCATATTATTATGATAATTTTATATAATATATAAAATATTCAGATAAATATCAACATTTTTAGTAAATACTAAAAAATCAACTATGAAAATATTGACATATTTAATACAAAAACGAATTTAAATTAGTGAAATTAAATATCTAAAACTTAAAATTAAGATTTTAAATTTAAATACAATATGTAATGAAAATATATTTTAATTAAAAAATAATTTATTTTTATGTTATGGGTTTTTAATATTATTTCATATATGTTTACAAATAATTTTTTATTTATATATATTAGTCTTAAAATGTAAATATTACCCATGATAATAAATTATAACTATGATCAACTTAATTTATTAAAATATAATACCACATTCCAAATGGTTTTAAGAAATACATCATTTTTAAAATATTTTCCATATTAAATAATAATATATAATTACTTTAGTTTTTTATCATCTTTTTATCTAATAATGATTATTTTATTCATCAATTTTAATAATTTCATTGTCTTTTTAGTTTTGTTTTATGTTAGATTATTATTAATGTGATAGAATCTACTAATGATAGAAATAATTTTAATTGTCTAACATATTGGGATGTTACAGTGTGCCCTTATGTAGGGGCTTGTGAAAATAGGTCACCCAGATAGGGACATTGAAGAGTTGAATGCTTATACATTTGAGTTGAGAGAATTTCTATTTCAGTTGGAAACTACGGTGAATTGGAATCCATGATGGAGACCTACCCAAACTGTATCCCTAGCATGAGAATGGGATGGAATGAATCAATGTTAATTTACTTCGGTGGATTGGTCACCCAAATTGGGAAATGATGATATTTTTTATAATTATCCAAACTCTTATATATGGTATTTTCCTTCCTAAATCACATGGATGTAATATTTATTAAGGATGTCTAGAATAAAACTCATAAAACATAAAATTAAAACAATAAAATACATTATCATATTTAGATTAATACTGTTATAGAATAAATATACCAGATAAATGTTTAATTATTTGAATGTAAAAGAAAACAATGAAAAATAAGATAATGATAATATGGTAATTTGGATGAATTTGGTCCTTCAGAATAATCACACTTTTGAAAAATAATACAAAGTGGAAACATGATATTTGATATGTAATACCCATTTCTAAAATTAATGAATATACTTTTGGAGGAATTGATGTGAATGGAAAATAAAATAAGAAATATGTATTTGTAGAACTATAGAAACCTATATGATCATTTAATAACAACTAGAATGTTATGTTTAGTAACATAAATTTTAGATTAGTAAACATATTATTATAAATGTAAAATAATAGTTGGGTATCGTATGAAATAAGTTAATGTTATTTAGATAATATATAAATTAAATCAAAGTGTTAGATATCATGAAATAAATATTTGATCGAATGAAACCATAATTGTATTTTTAGAAAATACAAATGAATTATTTTAAATAAAATAAATTTTTATGATAAATTAAAAATATTTTAAATAAATGTTTTCTTTTATAAATTGTTTTTAGTCACATTTTTTACCAAAATTATAAAAAATGTTTATATAAAAAAATAAATCCTTATTAGGGTTACAAATTTATTCATCCCATTAAATTTCTTATTTTTTCAAAAAATATTATTTTATTTAAAAATACAATTTATTATATTTAGAAAAACTTTTTTATAAAATTTATTCCATTTTTGAAGTAATATTTCTAAAAATGGATAAAGTGATGTTTTTGTAACTACAATAAAAAAGAAAATATAAATGATAATAATGAAATATCGTATAATTACCGTATAATTACCACATGTTTTAGTAGAATATATGAATTTATTTTGAGTTTTTAGAATATAGATTTATATTTTATTGTTCATATTACATATGAGTTATAATACACATACAATTAAAGGAAATGTCGTGTCACAATTTAACAGTATAATATTTTTTTGGAAAACTTCCCTCTAAACTTTATTGATACCATCCATAACCATCCCATTTACCAACACATTCTAATCCCCTTATATTAATGAAATTTTCCAAAATATTCCCCAAATCCTATTTCTCATGTTTTAGAGGAAATTTCCTTATATGAAAAAAATCTAAGAAGACATAAATTGTAATATAAAGGATGGTATCGAAGGAAGAGGTAATTTGCCTAACTGTTTTCATTCAAGTTTCTTTCTTTTATACCTCTACTAATTATCCTAAATCTATATGATTTATGGAAATCAATATTATATGTATTCATTAATGTTATTATAATAAGGGAAAATAAATTATCCTACCCCCACCACTCTTTAATTCTAAAATTAAATTATCACCTATATTATGGATAGTTCCCCACCTCCCTAGATTATGTGTTTCATTTTACATTACATCATTTTATGTATGTATTAAAAATTTATTCAAAGAATAAATAGAACAATTATAACATTTTTTATCATATAAATAAATTATTTTTATATGAATGATAAAAATAAAGAATGGACTTGGTAATTTTTTCCATCTCAAGAAAACATAAGGAAATACTTTAGTTTGTTTGAATCTATTTTATATATCCCATAAAACTATATAAATATTTTTCTAATTAAATAAAAAATAATATATAAAACTATAATCATATATATTGTAAAACTGTTGGACAATTCCCTCAACCAAGATAAAAATACTGGAGCAGTTTTATAGAGTTTGAAAAAGAACTCAAATTGAATATATGTGAAAAATTCTATGTAATAAATATACATATACTAATAATTAGTCATGAATAAACTTAATATAATTTGAAAATGTTATTTCAAAAATTTTAATAAAATTAAATTCATTACTTGGGATGTTCGATTCTTGTACTAAAAAATTCATTACTAAAGGTATGAGAACTTCCAAACCAACATCTTAAATTTTATGTTTTTCATTATATCCCTAAAACCCACATTATGTATATATTTATCGTAATAATTTCTTTAATATTAAATATATATTTTCCTCATGGATATAATGAGTTTAGATATTTTATGTTTTTTGGTATATAATTGATATTATGGTTTCATTCTCAATTAATTCTTTTAATAAAATTAGATAAAAATGTTTCTTCAGCATTTTTTAATTTCATATCACATTTCTCCCCATAAAAGTTTTCATTCTAATATATTCTTTAAAAAACATTATTTTATATCAATTATTTTATTTGTTATATTCTTATGGAAAAACTAGTCCCTTAACATCTTTGAATATTAATTACAACTTTCATAAAACAATTCTTATGAGGTTCCATTATATACTGAATTCTAAAAATAAATCTTATAAAATTTCATCTGTTGAAATTCAAATTTAATTTATTTGATTATTTATAAAAATATTAATATCACAAAGGAATTATTTTCTTTTTCACTTGTGAATGTCCATTATATATCATTTTGTTAAGATTTGATTCCAACATGTGAAGCCCTTTTTCTTTTCATGTGTTTTTCCTATTCTCAGTCCTTATGTATGATTTCATTATGTGTAACACATATGAATGTATATAATATGATTTAATTGGTTGTATTGGAATTATAAACCCCATAGTGAATTGTGAAATTTTTTCATCTCAGGATATATCATTAATAGTGGACAAGCAATGTAACACCCTGCCCCTACCTCATTGGCTTGAGAGGTGGTGGGGGTTACTTGTACATAAGCGACGTTACCAAGGCGCCAAAGGCGTGCAATAAATGTCGAGGGCTCCAAAAACAATTGGGGAATGATTTTACCTTGATACAAAACGAAATAAATAACCACCACTATCTGATGAATGTCAACAAAGCCAAACTCATACATTACCAAGACTACCAGATACACCATAATCATCCATGCCAACACAACCCAATACAACATCAAAGTAAAATGTGGAAGACTCAACATAAAACACCACACCATGACACCACCACAGCTCTGCACTAAGCTCCAAGCTCCATGCTCCAACAAGGACTCACAAATATCCACCAAAGGAGGTCAATGCCTTACCGTTTCCCACATCACGGAACTCAACATCTACAAACACACGACAGTGCCAAAGCTAGATATGAGTACTAAAACTCAGTAGGTTTCCCCAAAATGACTTCCCTACACACGCCACTTGGATAAAATCGTTAGCACATTTATATAAAACAATTTATATAAAATAATTTAAAGTGCAACCATTACCATAAGACAACCACACCCTTAACAAGCCATTCCACCCAAACCAAACCACCAACGGAAAGCCAAGAAAACATGCCACAAGCCATTCCATCATTCACACATTAGAACAAAAATTTCATCTTGCAAAAAAATGCATAAAAACAGCCACAACAACCAAATGGTGGTGCTTCCGTCCAACCCGTTCACCCATTCACAACTAGTTCTTCTTCCCGTCCACTTATCCTTTGGTGGTGGCCCTTTCATCTACTATCCATCCCTCTTAATTATATTGTTACTTACCGCCCACTTCCACTCAACATTTCAACAATCACAACCAAGCATACAACATCATCCAATCACCCAAATTCCATTGCATATTATTCCACCTCAATAAATCCCCATTTATTGAAAACCATTTTCCATGACAAAACCCCTTTCAATAAAACCACCCTTTTTATAGAAAACCATTTTAAATAAATCATTTTACAACTCAACCATAGCATTCCATTTTAAAATCCCCATTTTAAAATTCACCATAATAGCATTTCACTATGAAACCACCTTTCTACCAAAATTCCCCAAATGGGTTTCCAACCAATTTCTCATAACAAATAAAATTAATTTTCAGCACAACATATTAATTGTAAAATGTTACCACTAATTCTAACCAACTGGAGTCGACAATGAAGACACCTAACTTTAGGGTTCCGGCAGACTTGACCCACAACCAACCACACCTCCAATCCGGCGAACACACCACCAAAACTTCTCTAGATCCAATCCCCTACCATTCACAAGCTTTTAAAATATCATCCCTGGAACCCCAACCCTAGATCTACATTCTACAAGTGTAGATCTAGAAAAAAAGGAAATATAGGGGTGTAGATCTAGAGTAGAACTCAAGAGAAACAAGAGGATAGACTTACCCGGAGCAATTGCCTTCAAACCACCTTGAATCCTCTTCAATGTCCTTTCTAACTGAGTAGAAGATCACCCTAAACCCCTAAGAACCCAAAAACCCGTGTATGGCTCGAGTGGGAGGAAGATAAGAGTTAAATGAGGCAATCTTGAGTGAGCCCGGGTTCTATAACCATAATTTTATGTGGCCACATGTTTTGGAAAAGCGTACGCTAACCGTGTGCACGCCACTGCCTCGAGAGCCAGAGTCTGCACAATTTCCTCGCATGGTCTGGAAAACCATGTGCAGGCCATGGGGAGCATACTACCTCACCTTGGATGGTTTCCTGCAGCATCCGCATGGTTTACACTAACCGTTCTCAAACCATTTACCCCTTTAAAAGCCTCTAAAAACATCCAATACCATTCCAAACTCTACAAACCACTTCCCAACTCATCCCAAGATCTTTAAAAACGTAAAAATCACAAAAAGGATACATACCTCAAACCGGGGGGTGCTAAATTATCCCCACCATTAGACTATATTTCCTTGGAAAGTAGTGAACCCGCCCTTTTCCGAGAGATCTTGTGCCACTGCTCGGCCATTTCTTTCTCTTGTTCCCATGTTTCATCTTGGATATGCCAATGTTGACACAAAACACGAACTAAACTGATGATTTTACCATGCAAGGCTTTATCTTGAATATCCACAACCAGAACTGGCATGTGAACCGATGAAGAATTCATTTCTAGCACAACATGATCCCATCGAATCACATGGTCACGGTCCGGCTGATACTTTTTCAACTACGACACATGAAACACATTGTGCACTGCACTGAACCAAGGAAGAAAAGACAACTGATACACCACCTCACCAACCCGCTCAAGAATCACAAATGGTCTAATATACCTCGAAGATAAATTTACCTGCATCCAAAACCGACAATGTCCCAACCTAGGAGAGATCCTCAAGAAAACATGATCACTAACCTCGAACGACAACGGCCATCGATGATGATCCACATTTGATTTCTGATGACTCCGAGTCATCTCCATCATCTTCCTGTTCAATATGATCTTCTCCATAGTCTTCGGGACAAGGCTCGGTCCAACCATTGAGGACTCACCCATTTCCACCCAACATAGTGGAGAATGACACGAACACCCATACAACACTTCGAACGGAGCCATCTTCATAGATTCCTGATAACTATTATTGTATAAAAACTCAACCAACAAAAAGTGCTCCTCCCATGAGCCACCAAAATCCATGACAAAGGCCCATAACATATCCTCTAGAGTTTGCATCGTCATCTCAGATTGACCATCCTACTGAGGGTGATATGCCGTACTCATAGTCAACATTCATCCAAGAGCTTGCTACAAGGATTTCTGGAAACAACATGTAAACCTCATATCTGTATCTGAGACGATCGAAATTGGAACACCATGTCACTTTACCACCTCCCAGATATAGATTTTGGATAGATCCTCCACCGTATATGATTCACGAATTTGGATGAAATGGGCCAACTTCGTTAGCTGATCCACTATCACCCAAATGGAATCATGTTTTCTGACCGTTCTTGGGAGACCTGTGAAAAAATCCATCGCTATCTACTCCCACTTCCAAACATGGATAGGTAAAGACTGAAACATTCCCGCTAGCCTATGGTGCTCTGCCTTGACCTGCTGGCAAGTCAATCATCGTGAAACGAACTCAGCCACTCCTCTTTTCATTCCATCCCACAAGAACTGCGCTTTAAATGCCTTATAAAACTTCTGAATTCTAGGGTGAACAACCCACCTGGAGTGATGATACGCCCTGAGAAGATTCTCCTAACATGAAACTCGTACAACCATTTGATTCCAAAAACAAAAAACTGAATCTCAATTCAGTTTCCAACCCTCAATGGTCTCCCCACCATTGAGTCTCGACCCTATGGTCACACACTCAGCATTAGATATCTGTGCCTCTCTAATCAGGACAACCAATTCAGGAATCACCGAAACCGAAAAGAAGACTGCTCTATCGCCTTGGTCCTCACATTCCAACTACATATCAGCTATAACTGACATCAACCTCCAGTGTTCTGATGCCTGTTTCACCACCTGAGCATATGATTTTCTACTAAAATCATCCACCACCGAATTTCCCTTACCCGGTGTGTACATCAAGTCGAAATCAAACATTTTGAGATATTCCATCCATCTCCTTTTCCACAAGTTCAAATCCATTTATGAGAAAATATTCTTCAAGCTCTTATGATCTGTATATATTGTGAATTTCTCACCGAAGAGATAATGATTCCATACTTTCAAAGCATGCACCACTGCTGCCAATTCCAAATCATGAGTTGGGTAGTTCTTGTCATGCACTCTCAACTGCGGTGATCCATATGCAGCAACATGATTCACTTTCATGAGAACGCATCCAAACCCTGATCCCGATGCATCACAATACACCACATACCATTTTCCTAGTTTGGGAAGAACCATGATTGGTGCTGATGTAAGGCGACCCATTAGCTCTTAGAAACACTACTGACACTGTTCATTCCACTGTAATGGAACACTCTTTTTGTCAATGCTATCATCGGTGAGGCCAATCATGAAAAATCACGAACAAAAAAACTATAATACCTAGCTAGACCATGGGAACTCCGTATCTCAAACACACTCTTTTGCAGATGCCACGAAACAATGGCCTCTGTCTTTTCTGGATCCATTGAAACAACCCTTTCAGAAATCACATGGAAAAGAAAACATACTTCTTGTATCGAAAAGTCATACTTTGATAATTTTTCATACAACCGATGATCCCTCAAGATCCCCACCACTATCGCCATGTGCCGCTCATACTCCACCCTTGTCTTGGAATACACCAGAATATCATCTACAATCACCACCACAAATAAATCAAGATATCTCTAAAATATCTTATTCATTAATTCCATGAAAACTACTGGCGCATTCGTTAGACCAAAGGGCATAACCACATATTCATAACGGCCATATCTGCTTCTGAAAGCTGTATTAGGAATATCCTCCTTCCTCACCCACAATTGATGATAGCCTAACCTCATGTCGATCTTGGAGAACCATTGGGCTCCCCTCAACTGGTCGAACAAATCATCAATTTGTGGAAGTGGATATCTAATCTTTATCATAACTTGGTTGATTCTATGATAATCAACACATAGCCTCAAAGTGCCATCGACCCTTCTTCACAAACAACACTGGCGCCGCCCATGGTGATGTGCTAGGCTGGACAATCCCTTTGTTTTCTAAATCATCCAACTAGATTTTAAATTCCTGCAATTCAGCTGGTTCCATCCAATAAGACAGAAGTGATATAGGACTGGTCCCCGGATGGAGATCAATCTTATACTCAACTTCTCTTACAGGAGGTAACCCGGAGAATCCTTCAGGAAAGACATCCATGAACGGATCCACCATTGTCGGAGGAACAATCTGATCAACAACCTCTACCGATTTCATTGAAAACACCGCCAACTTATACAATAACGTACCCACTGATGGTGCCAACAAACCCGTTGTACCCTGTCTTTCATGCTTCTCTCCTCTATAAAGATGTCTAATGCCATCTTGTGTTGTAAAATCCACTGTCCACCCATCACAGTCGATGTGGGCCTTATAATCCATCGGCCAACCCATTCCCAGGATTACATCATAACCATCCATCTCAAGAATTGATAAATTCCACACTATTTCAACCTTTCCCACAATGATACAACGTTATCTACACAAGAAGGCTCGACACTCTCTTAGACCAAGAAGAGTTTGATGTTTCAAAACTGAGGGCATGATTTCTACCCTTAAACCCAGAAAATCAACCACACGTGCAGCAATAAAATAGTGTGAAGAACCTCTATCAAACAACACTTGCATCAAGGAATAATTTAAAAGAATGGTACCTCGCACCATGGATGGTCCCGACTGATCATCCACCACAAGCTGCTCAGCTCTGAACACATGCTTGCTTGCCACACTCAGCTCTTTATTGCCCATCTGAGGCGTCATGGTATTCTGAGAATTACTATGACCCACTTTACTTTGCTTTCAAGGGGTATATTGATGCCCCAATCCCATCGATGCATACGAAGTCTGCGATCCTTGAGGAGTGTCATGCACACCTGACCTTGGAGCATTACGACAATAAAACTACAGATGGCCCTTCTACTCACAATTATGTCATGATCGAGGTTGTGTCATACAATCCTGCTTGAGGTGGCCTGTATAACCACACTGAAAACATCCCATCTTGCTCTAGGGCTTCAAAGGAAGATTCACCAATCATGCCGTCAGATTATATGCCATATTCCCACCATGGGAATAAGTGACCCTCTTCTGCTTGAACCCAGTGTTAGATTTCCCACTATTCGCCCTGGGTCCCACCATGCTTCCTCCGCCAAGAGTTCCCAAAAGATCCCGCTTATCCACTGATGCTCTATTCACTATCTCTGTGTAATCATCTATACATAGCACCGATATCTTTGAATGGATTTCTTGCCTTAACCCCGCTTCAATGATTCTTTCCTTCAATGAAGTGTTACCCTACACCTTGGGTGAAAACCACACAATGTTTATAAACATAGTTGTATACTCTGTCACTGACTTCACCTCTTTCTTCAAACTGATCAAATCAATCATATGCCAAATTCTAAACATATGTGGGTAGATTTGTTTGTTAAAAACTTTCTCATAGCCTTCCCACATCATAACTAGAGTCGTCCCAGCTTGGAATACCAACTCCCACCACTGAAGGTCATGATCTTCCAACATATATGTGGCCAACTTCACATTCATCTCTATCGGTGTTCCCAAGAACTCAAAGATCTTGCTCATTATATTCAACCATTCCTTGGCCCTCTCTGGCTTTGAATCACCCCTAATGATGGGTGGATTCTGCTTTTGGAACTGAACCACATGTTTCACATGCCTTGGTTTATCAGCTTTATTCCCAGTTCCTATTGCTTGGAAATCTTTCACTATACTTTGCACTAGCTGCTGGTTCACCTGAGGCTCAGGTGCAACCACACTCTCACCAGCCTCCTCCAGTTGGTGTCTACGACGCCTACCTGGTGCCATGTCTATAAACATAAAACAGAAAACCAGGAGTATCACATCCGTAGACATCACAAAATCCCATTTCAAATCACATTACGCCACACTATTACAACAAGGCTTTCCACCAGTTCACATTTCCCACATGTGCCATGTTTCACAATTTGGAAAACCAAACCATTTTCAAAATACCAAATTTATTCAAATTACAGTTTCACACTATACTCTTTCTCAAAAAATACCATAGATCATTATACACCAATGAAATTTGTATCCTAGTGGCAATTCATTTCTACCATGCATTCCATGCTCATCTCCTTGGCTACACCCACGACAATGAGATATACAATGCTTATAACTGTCCAATACACTTATGTACCCAACTCGCCGTTAACATGAATTTCAGCATAAAAGGGTTAGCAACGTCCTATTATGCTATACATTCCATGTTCAGACATTCCTATGCCTTGCTACCATCCTGAATCAAAGAATATACCAAAACGAATGTCAAATCCAAAACCAATGATCAACACCAATGATCGAACAACTGTTCTCACTTAAAATCCAAGGACCGAACAAGCTGATACCACTTGTAAAACCCCGCCCCTACCTCATTGGATTGAGGAGGCGGTGATGGTTACTTGGCCTTAAGTGACATTCCCAAGGTGCCAAAGGCTGTCAATAAATGCTGATGGCTCCATGAACAATTGGGGAATGATTTTCCCTTGAGACAAAACCAACCAAACAACCCCCACTATATGATGCATGTCTACAAAGACAAACTCATACATTACCAAGACAACTAGATAAACCATAATCATCCATGCCAAGACAACCCAATACAACATCAGAGTAAAACACATAAAACTCAACAAGAAACAACATGCCATGACACCACCACAACTCCACACTAAGCTCCAAGATCAAAGCTCCTACAGGGACTCATAGATCTCCACCAAAGGAGGTTGATGCCTTACCTTTTCCCACATCACGGAACACGACATATGCAAAGTCACCACAGTTCCAAAGTAGGGGGTGAGTACCAAAACTCAGTAGGTTTTCCCCAAATTACTTCGCTACACACGCCACAAGGATAAAACCATTAGCACATTTATATAAAACAATTAATATAAAATAATTACATGTGCAACCATTAACATAAGAAAACCACACCCTTACCATGCCATTCCACCAAAACCAAAACACAATAGGAAAGCCAAGAGAACATGCCACAATCCATTCCATCATTCACACATTAGCAAAACAATTTCATCTTGCAAAACAATGCACAAAGACATCCACAAAAACCAAACGGTGCTGCTTCCGTCCAACCCGTTCACCCATTAACAACTACTGTCTCTTCCCGTCTACTAATCCTTTGATGGTGACCCTTTCATTCACTATCCACCCCCTTCATTATAGTGGTACTTCCCTCCAACCTCCATACAACATTTCAACAATCAAAACCAAGTATACAACATCATGCAATCACCCAAATTCGATTGCATATTATTCCACCTCAATAAATCCCCATTTATTGAAAACAATTTTCCATGCCAAACCCCCTTACAATAAAACCACCCTTTTTATTGAAAAACATTTTCCAAAAATCATTTCACAACTCAACCATACCATTCCATTTTAAAAACCCCATTTTAAAATTCACCACAATAGCATTTCACCATGAAACCCCCTTTTTCCCAAAAATTACCAAATAGATTTCCAACCAATATCACATAACAAATATAATTAATTTTCAGCACAACAAATTAATTGTAACATTTAACCACTAATTCTAACCAAGTGGTCTCGAGAGAGAAGCCACCTAGCTTTAGGGTGCTGGCGGACTTGACCCACAACCAATCACACTTCCAATCCGGCGAACGCACCACCAAAAATTCTCAAGATCCCCTCCCCTACCATTCAAAATTCTTAAAACATCATCCAAGGAAATGCCAACCTTAGATCTACATGCCCCAAGTGTAGATCTAGAAAACCAAGAAATATAGGGGTGTATATCTATAGGAGAACTCAAGATAAACAAGAGGATAGACTTACCCGGAGCAATATGCTTCAATGAACCTTGAATCCTCTTCCAAATCCTTCCAAACCAAGTGGATGAGCACCCTAAACCCTTGAGAAATAAAAAAACCACATAAGGCTTGAGTGGGAGGAAGAGAGGAGTGAAATGAGGAATTACCGAGTGAGCCCTGGTTTTATAACCCTATTTTTATGTTGCCGCACGGTTTGGAAAACTATGCGCTAATCGTGCGCATGCCACTGCCTCGAGAGCTAGAGTATGCACTGTTTCCTTGCACAGTCTGGAAATCCATGTGCAGGCCATTCGGAGCATACTGCCTCCCCCTGCACATTTTTCTGGAGCATCCACATGGTTTACACTAACCATGCTCAAACCGTACACCCCTTTAAAAGCGTCCAAACGCATCCAAGACCATTAAAAACTCTCCTAACCTCTTCCCAACTCATCCCAAGCACTTTAAACACATAAAAACCATATGAAAAGGCTACATACCTCAAACCAAAGGTTCTACACGCAGTTTCCTATAGTCATTTGGTTATGATGACTTAGTAGTGAGCCTTGAATTATGATTTTGATATCATGTATTCTGTTGTTTTCCTATTCTCATGATTCCATGATATTATGATATTATTTCCATTATTTATTGATACCTTTCTTGTTATCTTTTTCTTTGTGATATCATAGTATATTTCATCAATCTTATATATTACATCACAATTATGTTTTACTATGATTATTCCCTCACTAATCTCTAGATCTCACACCACTCCATTATATATTTCCACAAGGTGCCTAATTATATAAAAGAATACTAATATAATATAAATGTATGTTTTATATATGTTAAAAAATATTATGTAGTATATTTTTATTTTAAATTATCTTGTATAAAATATCCAAGAGACAACAGGAAAATATATTTCATATTAGTTGTTGAGAACCTTGTATTAATATTAATTTAATAAAATGTTTATTGGAATAAGTTTGATATAGTTGAAATCATAGAAAGTAATTTTTATTTTTGAATTAGCCTGAGAAACATTTAGTGGTAACACTTATGATTAGTCTAAGTAAAGTGAAGTATAATTAAATTTTGGTAAAGAATTGAGAATGTATTTTCCTTTCAATTTCATCCATATCTAAAATATAAAAGTGGATATATGTTATGTCATATATTCACCAACATTTAATAATTCTGAACAATGTTTTTTGATTTATTATCTCTATCTTCACTCAGCGCATAACGAGTGGGCCAAACTATTCCCATGATTTGATACTCCCAATGGATTTTCATTGGCCGATTCCTATTTTCTTTAGGAACTATTATGTTGTATTTCAATATTTTTTTTATTGTTTTATATAATTCTATGATGTTATATTTAAATATTTATGTTATATTACATAATTATAATATGACCATGTAAAAGCTAGACCAAAACCTATAAATTTAATATTTAAAGAATACATAAATTTTCTGAGTTATTCTTAATAAATTCACAATTTAAAAATTTATATGATTTTTTATTTATGTATTATCATTATTTAATTACATTATTTTTGTAAATGGTTGAAAAATGTTTTAGTGGGTTATTGGAAGTAAAATGTCACACTAACTATCACAAGAAACTATTAGTATCTTCCCAATTCACTCCTTTAGGTCTTCTAAGTTTATTTTCATCCAAATTATCAATGTATATTCTTGTGTATGAGAAATGTATTCTTAATCATTTATACAGAATGTCATTGAATTTTTATTCTTGAAATTATAACACAAAGAACATTTCCATTATATCAATGTAACATATATTATTGGTTTTTGGTCATTATATTATCAATTAGAATGAATATATGTATAGTAAAGTAGGTTCGTGTAACATCTCACCCATCCTCATTGTCTTAATAAGTGAATGGTTTGACACTAGTCATCGGTAAAATCCCCATGAAACCAATGGCTGACAATAAATTCAAATGGATTCATAAATGATTGGGGGATTTATTTCACTTCAATGATAAACATACAAACTAAGAGAAAAAAAATGAAACATGACACTATCTAATGCATTAGTATAAAGAAAAAATACTCATAGTAAACAAAACCAACAACCATACTAACAAACAAGAGGAACCCAAAACCAACAAATAACAATGACACCAAAGACCCCAAACAAGAAAACCCCAATATACACCTTGCTTCAAGTCCACATTCCTAAACCAAAGAATCATGAAGAATATCTAAATAACCAAGATACATTACATTTACCTATGTCTCAATATATAAAATTCTCAAAAGTTCCATAGTTACCAAATATTGGCTATGTATAAAAATCAATGCAACATTCCAAATGAAATACTAAAATATTCCACTAGGATAAAACTTATTAGAACATTCTATTAAATAGTTTCAACAATAAAAAATAATTATAACAAAGCCATAATCTAGTTCTTCTATGGTAATCATCAAAATGATTTCAAAATCATTTTCAAATAATGAATCAATGAGGCCTTCTATTAATTTTCTCAATATTTATATGGAATAAACTATTCTATGTACATAGACATTAGTAACACACACAATGAATTTAGTTTGGTGTTAACATTGATGGTGGAACATCATGTTTATACACTATCCCGTTAATCGTGGTACTACACAATCATTATTCAACCCATTCAACTCATACACACTCATTATTTCCAAATCACATCATTCCATTTTAATTAAATGAGATTTTATAATTTAATGTATTTAAATAAATACTTCACTATAATCAAACCAACCATAATTTTTATTTCACCATATTAAAATCATAAACCAAGGGTATACCAAAAAATCCACCCTAATTGAAATGATTTCCAAAAACATAAATAAATATAGAATTTCTATAAAATCATAGTACTATCTAAAAAAATAAAGATGTTATATTAATATTAAATATTTCTTTATTTTGTTATTTATAGGAGTGCAGAGATAATGCACCTACCACTCAAAATTAGGCCAAAATAGAAGGACAAAAAAAATTAAAAACCAAACTCCAAATCATAAAAATATTCTTAGATCCAATTACCATCCATAAAAATAATATTCCATCACTTTTGACATAAAAGAGCATGGACCTATACCCAAAACACTAGATCCTTGATTATATATTAGTGAAGAAAAAGAGATCTAATGAATACAATGAAGAGCGAGAAGTTATTGTTGAATCTATACCACCAATGAAATTTTATTAACATAATAATCACTACCAGATCATTATTAATGGTATCTACAATGTTGGAAAGAAGATATATTTGTTTTTAGGAAGTATTAATAAAAAATAGATTTGATTATGAGTTAAATCAGAGTAGAAAAATGATTTTTGGATCTAAAATTTTAGGGCACATGGTTATAGAACCTGGCTATTAAAAATATGAGCTAACCATGAAAGGGACGCTTCCATAAACCACACCTTTCACAATTTGTTTTTAATGTTAGAAAAATGAGTCACCTAACCATGAACCGTCCCAGCACACCTTGTTTCCGTATCATGGTTTCTTAGATTTTTTTCATAGTTTTTACTAAACATGATTAAACCATTAACTTCCATAAATATCTAAAATGTATTTCAAATTACATTAGAACATATGAGAACATAACACAATAATTTTATAGACATAAAATACATAAATAAGGGTTGTGTCCCTGAAAACATGTTTCTTATATTCTCCCCTTTATGGGGTTTTCATTCCTAATAAAGTAGAATACCTGAGCTTTCCAGAAAGAGTTCTCTCCATTTCTCCATCATTTTTTATTACAAAACATAGGTTTCCTACTAAATTATACCATGTTACAATAAAACATGCACTAGAATTATGCACTACCAATTTATTGATTCAGTATTCTTATCCACACTCTGAACAAGAACATGAACCATCATAACCTCTAACTCTAGGTCAACATGATCCTATTGAATCACCAGGTTAGGATCTGTTTGGTATTTTTTCATCTGAGATACATGAAACATATTATGCACCATGCTGAACCTTAGTGTCAAATTAACTTGATATCATACTACTAAACCCAATTCAAGTTTCTCAACATGGCCAATTTATTAAGGAGATAACTTTCCACAATTACCAAAAGGATAAAGTCCATGATTTTAAGTTATTATAAAAAACACATGACAATTAACCTTGAGAAAAATCGTCATCAATGGTAATCAACATAAAATTTATGACAACTCTAAGCCCTATCCATTATCTCTCTTATCAACTAAATTTTTTATATTTTATCTTACAGAGGGCTTAGTCTCAATAGTGATGTCTCAACTATTTCCACCCAAAAAAATGTAGACTAAAAAGACTCCGAAACAATGATTCAAAACAATACATATGTATTATGTCCTAATTTGATTTGTAATATGAGAAATCCACTAATAGTGGGTGAACAATCCCTGACCCAAAATATCAATCACACAATACCTAAAAATTACCTCGAAATTATTAAAATTTTCATTCATACATTCCATATATTGGAGGACTATTTTACATGCTAATTATTAGTTGAGACCAAATTGACTACTATAAGGATTTAAAAATACAATATTTCATCCTCAGATCAAGATATGATACAATCGAAACTTGTTCACAATGACTATTTACCACCTCTATGATATGGTCTTTTGAAATGTCTTCCCTCTTATTAGATTAATGAATATGGACAAAATGGCACAACATTTGGATTTGATCTACTATCATATATATGGAATCATTTTTTCAATACATCCTTTGTATAAATATTTAACGATCCATAGCTATTTTCTCACATTTCTACACAAGACTTACTAAAGACTAAAACAACCAACTTGTCATTGGTGCTCTTCCTTGTTCACTTTACATGTGAGGCATATCAAAACCTACACATTAACATTTATTTTCATTTGAGTCCACCAAAATTCTGCATTAATTTATTTATAAATCATTTGTATTCTAGGATGAATAATCCACAAAAAATGGTCATAAGAATAAATTAGTTTCTAATGACAATACAATGGTACTACTCTCTAATCTCGTAACCTCGACACTAATATTCTATCATGATTACATTCCTCAATGATCACCCCACAATTGATTTTTAATTCACAGAAACGTATTCATAAATAGATGCATCTTCCTCTTTATATTTATCAACAAAATTAAGAAAAAAAAATTAACCTGAAAGAAAACCACAAAAATACATTGTTCATCATAGTCTACGTATATTTCAACTATCACCGAAATTATCTTACCTTGATCAGAATCAACTTTCCCCAAATAAATATACGAATTATATATTAATGTATCTGACATATAGTTCCCTTAACATAGTGAATACATTAATTCAAATCCATACATTTTAGGATACTCTACCCATTTTATTTTTATTATATACAATTCTCATGGTGTGAATTTTTTTCAAGATAATATGATTTATAAAAACCATAAATTTCTCAAAAAAGAGGTAATAACACAATGTATTCAAAGAATAGACCATAATAGTTTATTCACAATCATGTTTTGGGTAGTTCTTAACATTAAACCATAACATTCATGAGAGATAATCTACAAAATTATCTCCCTTCATGAGAACACTACACTACCCAAATCACGAAGCATCACAATACTCCACACAAACATGTCCTAATTCAAGAAATGTCAAGATTGGTGATGATGTAAGGATACAATTAATCTATCAAAAATAATTATGACATTTATAAATCAATTGGAATGAAATTTTTTCCTTTTAAAAGATATCATTTGTGTACTATGTCATGAAATTTCATAAACAAAATATTGGTAATAAAAAGGATTTCCCTGGATAATACATATCTGAGAGAAATTCATTGGTGTTTTCCAAATGATCACAACCTTTATCATTCCTAGATCTATATGAACACATTTTTTGGGATAACATATTAAAGGAAATATACATGATGTATCCAAAAATAATACATTGAATGTTTGGAATACAGATGATCATTCAAGAAGATTCCAAACACTATCACCAAGTGTTTTTTATGCTCAACAATTATCTAATAATACACTAGTATGTCATCAAAAAACACCAACACAAAATAATATACATACCATTGAAATATAAAATTCAAAAATTAAATAATTATAGATGTGTAATTTTTACGACTAAAATGCATAACCATGCATACATATTTGACATATATACCCTTGAATGTTATCATTACATTATCATCCTTTTGGACATACATTTGTTGAAATCCTGAATGTATGCCACTTCTAGATAACCATAGGGATCCAATAAATTAATTATATAGATCATCAATTCATGGAAGATGATACTGATTCATTATCATATATTGATTATTCTTACAATAATTCACACAAATGCTAATAGTTCAATTTACCATTTTTTAAAAAATAACCAGTCATGATCATGAAGTTGTAATAACCCGAATGAACCATTTTCATTACAACTCTTCCAATTATACCTCAATTTCAATAAATCCTACTGGTTCCATATGATAAGAAAAAAGTGTAATAACAATGGTCCCCATTTAGTGGTACATCATAAACTCCACTTATATTTGGGAGCGGAGCAATAATAAATTTTCATATAAACTATAATGAAACTCATCAAATGTTGATATAAAAAAACCAATCACTATCTTATCCTAAAATTCCATGGTTATGTATTATAACTTGTATGAGATATATAGAATTATTAGTTCTAAAAATCCTTCTCCAATATCCTTCACATTTTTATATGCTTTAAATATTTTCTCGATGTCATCATAAGTTGTAAAAGTGGCCTTTTGGTATAGCAGTCTATGTGATCTTCAAATATTTTCATTAAAACCATATCCATTATTATTTAATATAATCCATATATTATAAATAGGAATTCCAAATAAATTCAACCTCATAAATAGTTAAATAAATTTCTTTTCACAAAAAATCATGCCACTCTCTATTGACATGTAGAGTTTGATGTTTCAAATTTGAGGCACACATCTCAATGTGAAAACCTAGATGATCAACAAAACGAGAAGTTACCAATGAATGGGAATTAGCCATATCAACCAAATAATTCATAAGGGTAGAATTAAAAATAATCAAGCCTCTCATAATCAAATGTCTCGATTGATCATCTATGAAATGTTGATCAGTTCCACATAATTTATTACTCTAAACACATTACCCTTTATTACCATATTACGATTGCACTAGTTGAGGATTAATTTTATTCTTAGAATCAATGTGGGATTCTTGGTGTTTATAATAAGATATATTCTACTACACTCATCGGTAAAAGAATATGATGCTTTAGAATCATGAGATGTGTGTCTTGAACCTGTCATAGGAGCGTCGTAGTCATTGGAATGAATATCCCATCTAGCTGTAATTGTCACATGCTCTAAGTGGTGCAATACAATATCACTTCATGTGATAGATATAACCACATTGAAAATAACCAGGATTAAAACTTGGTTTAGGAAGAATATTAATGGTTCCCATCATCTGATTCAGAGTCATAACACTACCATGGAAATATTTTTACCTCCAACTATTCCTAGTATCAGAGTTCAGACTATTTTCCATAGTTATCAACATGATTTTTTCTCTTACAATTACTATGATATCTAATTCATTCATAATTTTTCTCTTTCCCATATCTATATAATATCATATCAAAATCATTGAAATATTTCTCTGAATATATTTTCACAATCCCCGTTAAAATCACCTCAATTTAAGTTTGAAAATTTAAAAAGTTCTAGTGTAAATCAGACTATCTCATAAATTTATCGACATACAGTATCATATTTATGTCCTAATTATTAAAACTAATGAATTATATTTTTAATAAATAGGATTTTAGGTTCACTAGGAAGAGTACCCTTAGTGAGTGTGTGAATCAAGATATGATTAATTTAAAATTAAAGCTCGTTCTGATTTGTTTCTGTATTAATCACAACACTCTTCTCTCTCTTTCCTGTTTCACAATATAAACAGAAAGTAAAGCATGCATACGACACAACAATTTTTACTTGGTTCACCACTAAGAGATACATCCAAGGAGCATACACTGACAAGTTGTCGGACGTACCAAATTCCACCAAACTTCACTAGCTATGTATTACATGGTTCGTACACAATCATTCTATCCCAAGCTCACTGCCTTTACACGGTTGAGGGTCAGCTCAATGCTTTCCCAAGGGTCACTCCCTATTTCCCTCTCTCTAGCTCACTGCTGGTGGAGAGGACCACTTTCTTCCTCTTCCATTTGTCACTGCTCTAGAAATGATCCACTGACAGTTTATAGACATGTAGGTCTCTTCATTTGCATGAAGGAATGCATCTTCCTCTGTATGTAAATGCTAGGTTGAAGTCCAAAATTCACCCGTAGATGAATTTTTCATTGCACCAATGGTATTGGGAAAACTTCTCACTTCCACGCAGCCCGAAAACACTGCTGGGGAATCAACCTTACTTGGCGCGCAGGTCTAACCTAGAGTGCAAGTATCGGAGCACTAGTCACAACTTGCATGTAGGTCTGCCTATACCACCTGCGCGGTCCAATATTCTGCAACTCCAAACCTTCACGACTCAACCCCTTTTATTCCCAAACCAATATTGGCATGCAACTACCAGCAGACGCCCAACTTCAAACACTGGCGTGCAAGTCCACCTGCGTGACCCCACACCACCTGCGCGACCACCACTCCAGCGTGATGGGAGCTCTGATTTTTCTAAGTGTTGAACTTTGGTGAAAAATAGGTGGGGTGGTCTTGTATTTATAGGAATTTGGACACCCTGCGTGAGGATGCGCAAGTATCCCCTCGGCGCGCAAGTCCCAGTGAATTACTCTCTACCCTTGCAAGTCACTTGTGTGACCAACCCAATACCCGCACGACCCTTTTTCCTTTTCCATATTTTGATATTTTGATCTTGAAAAACAACAGGCACGCAGGTTCCCAAGCCTCCTAGGCATCGGCATGCAAGTCTCTTCACATCGCGCAAGTCAACTGTGCGACAACACCAATACTTGCTCGACCCTCATTCCTTTGCCATATTTTGACCTTCTGATTCTGATAAATATTAGGCAAGCAAGTTTTCTATCCTTCATGTACATGGCACACAAGTCTCTTTTCCAAAAACAACTTTTCTCCTTTAGTCGATATTCAGGCCCAATAATTTGGCAAACACTGGAAAATGGCTCCACCTTGTATCTGTTCTTTCAGTACCACCTTCAGATCATCCATTCCTTTTATCGATGTTCTTGAATCAATCATGGATCATTGACCACAGCTCTTGAACTCGACATTCCACCATGAAATCTCCTTTGTCAAAAAAATTGTATATCATGGTTTTCTTTTTCAATAATCAAAACATAGATATATTGTCAACAAACACAATCACCTCAAAAATTCTTCAATGATACCTTGAGGGATTATTGCCCAACATAAGAAATATATGACGATATAATTTTTAATTTAATACTATTTAAAAATCTCTAATTTCATTACATGGTCCAATTAAAAATAAAATTATAAATTTCACTATTGGCCTTAAATATCAGCCCAAATGTAAATTTCCAACTTCACATTAACTCATCTGGCGTCGCAAGGAAATCAATGATTCAATTCACCCAATTTACTAAATTTTTTTATAGAATTGAATCACCCTGAAAGGTGGTTAGATTATTCTATTGGAACTGAACTGAAAGGTCCACCTCAGATGTCAATCCATTATGTTCCCTTTATCCATGGCCTGATATTCATGGAAAATACTCTAAACTAACATTTAGTTAACCTATGGATCATGAAACTACTGGAATTAAGGCTATGTGAAACGAGCTATTTCTGACGGGATCACGTCGGAAGAACTATTTTAAGGTGGGGTCCCATCGTAAATATCCTATCGTAAAATATTCCTTTGCAACAAGTATTAGTTATGACGGGCTTGTCGAAAAAATACTATTTGTGACTGGAAGAAATCCCGTTGAAAATAGATCTCCGATTAAATACAATATATAGACAAGAACCTATTATAACGGGCTCATCAGAAAAACTACTTGCAATAGGACCATCATCCCATCGCAAATATTTCTATGTTTATATATGTTGTATATACCTATATCTTTCATGACAGGCCCGTCGCAAAAAAAAAATCGACCACGGTGAAACTCTTCAAAAATAAACATTAAAATATATATAAATAATCTATTTAGGATGGGGTCCCATCACAAAATACCTTATCAGAAATACATAATAAAATTAAAAAAATAATAAAATTATGATTAATGAAAAAATAATAGTAATATTATTAAAATATTAAAGAAATTAATATTCTCAATTATCACATAAATTTTATAAAAAATCATAAAATATTATTATTATTATTATTATTAGAAAAATAAAAAAACATTAAAAAATATATTATTAATAATAAATAAAAAATATTATAATTGTAAAAAAAAGATAAAAAATGAAATATTCGTACCAATATAAAAGACAAAAACTGTTAATAGTTTATATTACAACAAATGTTAAATTCAAATGTTTTAACAGAAAAAAAAATGGTGTACTGTCTTTTGGAGGAGTTGGAGGAGTTGGATGGGATGACGGATAAAACTTTATCCCTAAACTACGAGCCTGGTGGTTCATGTACACTATCTACTCTTACTGCTACTACTGCCATCAATGCATGCCCTCATCGTGTTTCTTCTGTTATTGATACCATCTATGCTTATTCTCCTCGTACAACTTTTACTTCTACTGCTACTGACACATCTCTTCCTATAGCTTCTGCAAACTCTCTATAAGCTTAGTTTGAACTCACAACTACTCTTTATACTGTAATCCAGAAGATGATTCCTCTCCATGATCTCCTCTTGAGTTGGATGTCGACATCGTAGTTGTACCATAATAAGTCATAGTAGTAAAATGAGACCTGATAATAACTTATCGGCCCTTCTGGGTCACATACTGGGTCGCCTGTATCAATGCTGCCTCATCGAAATGGTGGTAACTATTCTGATTAGCCGTCCTAGCCAGACTCTCAGCCCGTTTATGAGAGGTCACGACCACATAAGACTATTTCACTTCCAATTTGAAATTTAAATATTGAAAATGTTTTATGTAATTAATTTTTTAAACTGAAAAATAAATAATACGGACCTGAATCTATCGCTGGTGATCAACTCTAATCTCTCTAGTGGCTGGATCACTATACATCCTCTTATAAACGTCATATCCCGTAATATCGGGATACACTATAGCCTATATGAAAAAAACTGTTTATATTTAAATTTATATAAAATATTTAAAAATATTCTTTCCAAATGATATCTATGGGTACTGAATGTACGACTTCCAGCTCGATGTGTCACCTCTGGTCTCTCCCGGTTCTGCCTGCCTAATGAAGATCTCTTTTGAAATTTATCACTCAACCAGTTTGATAATAATCCATCCCAAATGTGAGATGAGTTGTACTCGGGTCATTGTGATCTAAATGACTCATCAAATACTGTCACACCTAGTTTCTTAATGGATTTCCTTCTCAAATTGTGAAAAACTAACAGAAATGATAACGTATAGACACCTCCCATGCCTCATGGATAGCATCTCACATTCTATCATTGATGAGAGTCCAAAAACCATACAAATAATTTATAATAAAATTTTATTACTTAAATAAATTATTATACAAATATTATTAATTTACATACCATAAAATTATTGAACATTTGATGCTTCACATCAAATTTAATATGTTCCCATTTGATCCATGGCAAAGAGAAATAATTGTGCAAGGTAGAGCTCCCCTGTTCAACACTTACATGAAAAAAATAGTGAAAAATGAAAAAATAATCAAACAATTATTTTATATGCAAATTTTTAAAAGCTAACTAAAATACATAGGTTACCATTCCTCCATGTGCGTGGATTGAAGACAAGGCCTGGATGTCACTTGGGGATAGGGCCTGGAATCATCAGTCATGCAAGATCGTACCCCCTCCGCGTACCCCCGGAACCACCAGTAGGATAAGGGTCAGATGATCCCAAATCCTCCCCATCCAAAGGTAGCTTAGCCTCCTAAAAATCATGAAATATATCAGGGTCCATTTGAATCATGAAAATGTTTTTCTTATTAGAGATTTGAAAAAAACTATTACATATTGATATATATTAGTTATGATTATAACCACCATTTAACTATTTCAATTTTCATGTTCATCATCATCTTCATATCTGACGATGTCAATGTCTTCTTATTAATATTCAAAATCATCAATATCCATATAAATTTCAGATTCATCATCTATTTTCATTTCAAATTTTTTTGATTAATTAACATTGGCATCACCATCGACCCTTAATTGTGGTGTTTCATCATCGATATTCATGTCTCTTTGGAAAAAATATGGATTTTAAGTAGTATCTTGAAAATTTTCAATTCCTTGTACTTCATCAGAACTAGATTCAGTTTGAGAAAACCATATTTCCCATTATTTCATTTTTATTATTCTCCAAAAATAACTAAGGTCTCCTAAAGTAGCACATTACATTCCATAATATATATTATGTTCTTGTTGATCTAGTAAAAATGGGTCATTTATTTAAAGAATACATTAATATTAAATATAGAAGATTACAAGAACCATATGAACATGAAATCATCTCTAAGTATCCAACCACCAACATTTAAACATTATTATGTAATTTTTTCATATATAACAGAGTTCAATAATTTCATCATGAATGCCGTAAAATTCAACATCAGTTTCTCTATGCTGCGATCCACCCATGAAAAATGAATTGTTCATTGTTTTTTTATTCCTCATATGCACATGTATGAAATCAAAAACCATTCACCACATTTTTATTATATGATTTAACCATATTAGATGGTGGGTTACTTAATATACATAGTTGCTTATCAATATTATCAGCATGTTGAGACACCTCAAATTTTGTAAAAAATTTATCAGTACAAAAAATAATAAACTGAATTGATGTGTTAAACTATCAATAATTTATTTCACCAGTTTTTTGAAAACATTGAGAAAATTATTTTTGTCAGAGTTCTTCAAAATAAGCTGTTATATTTAGTGGAAGATGTTTATTGATATGATTATCATATAACCTATAAATCAAATAAATTTTCTTAGAGTAACATAAATTATAGAATAATTTATTGAATAACTCCCAGTACAAATTATGTAATTTATTCACAGTTGATCAAAACATATGTATGATCTCTATGATGTCCATCATATAAAATCCATCATTCATGAAAAAACTAAATCCAAGCTATGGATGATTAAATAATGTTAATTTGTTGTCCATTGCATCATCCACATTCCCCTCATTCTATCCCATGCGATTGTATTTTGAGGGATATATAGATTCAAAATAACAAAAGCATAAAAAAGAAATTTTATATTGAAAAAAACCTTCAACAGTTGACCCTTCAACTGATGCTTTGTTACATAATTGTTTTCATCAATTAATGCATGCATCTCTCAAATTGGTACATCCATTGAAACTGTACCAAACCTCGACATTTAGGTTCATGTGGAAAATTTTAAAATCAGTTGATTCATTGAGTCAAAGAAAGTCGGCGAGAATATTTTTTTCTATTTTACATATAATTACAACAACATCATCTACGAGTTTTCATAGTGCATCATAGCATTTTTTAACAACAAAAATATCTCAAAAAAATTGATATGCCTGTTATAAAATCCCAAATTATTTTATTCAACAAACCTCTACATTCAATCGGTATAAGTCTTTCCATTATAACATGACAATAATTACTTCATAATCTAGTTATATGACTATTCGTAACACAATTCCCAAATTGGAAGCATAGCCATCTGGAAGTCTCAAATTTTCAATCCACCGAAAAAATATTAAGCGAATCTCTTTGGATATTGTATAAGAAACTATTGGAATCATTAACTTTCATGATCTGACAATTTGAAACAGTTCAAGTTTCGGTCGTCTCTAAATTTGGGAAGGATCTAATCTTTCAATTACATTATCATTGGTCATACCTGGTGTGTCCAAAACTATATGAAATAAATCATCAAATCGTTTCTTCTCAATACTCATGACATCAAACATGTGAGAGACCAAAAAATCTGTCAAATATGGAACATCCCAAAAAATTCGATGTTTTATCCAACTATTTTCTTTCCCAAAGCCATGAATTTTTTATTTGTTTACTATTGGTCCATACGTGATGGGAGGTAATGAAAATACTTCTGATTTTAACTCTGTACCTATGATCATTTTTGGATGTTCTTCCGTTTCAATTGTTCCTTTTCTTAAATGGGAATTGTTTCTCCAAAAAGGATGATCGGTTGGAAGAAATCTGTGATGATATTCAAAATAGAAATGTTTTTTCATTGATGATCATAAAGGTTTTATTGTCTTTCATATAGTAAGAACTAGATTTTAGACCATGTCTACTTCGGCCAGATTACATTACATATGTCAGGAAGTCACAAACATCTCCATAAATTCTTTTTTTAAATGAAATTTTGTTTTGCCGCAATATCATATGTACCAATACTGTTACACCACAATGAATTTAACTCATCAATCAACGGTTTTAAATAAACCTCATTATTTTATTTCAAATGATCTTGGGTTAATAAGGTCAAAAATATATTGGGCTCCTTCATCATCCTAAATGGAGGTAAATTTTACATAGATATAAAGATATACCAACTTGAATTTTGACTACCATAAGGACCAAATGGACAGAAACCACCATTAGAAAGACTCAAACACCAATTCAAGGATTCTAATGCAATAGACGGACACATTCGCTCAAAATCATACCATGGATCACCGTTAGATGGATGATTCAATCATTTATCGGTTGAAATATTGGTTTTGTACCATGACATAAATAATGATGATTTATTAGACATATATAAACACTGCAACCAAGGTATTAGGGGAAATTATCTCAACTATTTTATAGGAATCAATCCATACTTCCCCTATTGAGATTCATTATACCTCGATTTTTGACATGTGTGACAACTATCCAATGAATCATTTTCACCAGAACATAAGATGTAATAATTTTCAAAAGCATCAATCTTCCAATAACTAAGGCCCAGATTACGAACATGCCTCATTCTCTCATAGTAATTAGCATGCAACACAATTTTTTTAGGTAACAACATTTTGACCAATGAAAATATCTGATCGAAATAGTTGTTTGACATTTAATTATATAATTTAATAGCCATAATTTTTTCCACGACATCTAATTTTCATATCATCAAACTAACATATAAGGCGTCATAAAACAGTCTTCAACAACTCATAAAATTCATATGGTGAAAGGTCTAGATTTAAATCAATATCATCCTCAGTTCCAGTTTATTGAACAGATTGACCTATAACAACATGTTCTAATTTTTGGAACCATGATGGATTAGAAATCAAGTTATTTGTATCTTCTATAGAATAGTGTTCACCATGTTGATACCAAAAAACATAATCTGGTTGAAAACCAAACCTCAAGAGATGTCCCACTACCTTTCAAATGTGTCAAACATTCTCAGAGCATGTTTTTTACTAGGACACTTAATTGAGCCTTCTAAAAACAATTTTGGTCCTGATGATTCTAATGATAATAAAGCTTCAACCCCTTAATATATATAGGATTTAAACCAAAACCATTTGGATTTTGGAATAGATTTATCCAAGTGCGAACATATAATAATGACTGTTGTCAACATCCTTGTTCTAAATTTTTCTACAAAATATAAAAATGTTATTTTTTTGAAACATTTCATATATGAAAAACACTATCCAAAAAAAGATAAATAATTACAAAAACTTCTTAATAATTACCATTAATTATGGGCAACACAATTTCTAGTGGATTGATGGTTACTCATTTGTCGTACATCTCATTAGTTGAAACTTTTTCACACTAAATTCACAATAAAGATTCCATTTAAAGGTATACATATTCATTCTCGTGCATATGAGAATTTATAATAATGCATATGAAAAGATTCTTCATTGTTATTTAATGTTATGAAGTTTCATATAAACGATCCGTCAGACAAAACATCCCCCTTTTTTCAATGAATCATCTTCTTGCAACTGTCACCACCTAAAAACATTATGAAAAATGTGGTCCACGAATTGCATATTAAAACATGTGAAATGAGATTGGATATGCATATGTTAAAGCATACGTTTCATAATGTTTTGAGTTGGTGAGATTTGAAAGGAGAAGAGTCATCGAGAAAAAGGAGTTCCACCAATCCAGTAGAAATTTTGTCGTGTTATTACTATTTATTACAATTGATTTTAATTATAATTATTTATTTTTATTCCTAATTATTCCTAATTATTCATAATTATTTATAATTGTTTCTAATTATTACTAATTATTCTTAATTATTCTTAATTATTCCAAATTATATCTAATTATTACTATTTATTACTAATTATTACTAATTATAACTAATTATTAATTATTATTACTTATTATTAATAATTATAACAAATTAATCTTAATTATTACTAAGTAATTTTAATTATTATTAATTTATACTAATTATTCCAAATTATTACTAATTAATCCTAATTATTTCTAATTAATCTTATTTACTACTAATTATTCTTAATTATTTTTAATAATTCATAATTATTCTTAATTATAACAAATTAATCCTAATTAATCCTAATTAATCCAAATTAATTCAAATTAATACTAATTAATCTTAAATAATCCTAATAGATCTTATATAATCGTAATTAATTTTAATTATTTATAATTATTGATAATTATTCCTAATTAATTCAAGTTATTGATAATTAATGCTAGTTATTACTAATTATTGACCAAGTATTCTTAATTAATCATAACTAATACTAATAATTTATAATTATTTATATTTTATCATTATTATAGATAATTAATGATAATTATTCGTAATTAAAAATCATTAATGACAATTAATGGTAATTATTCCTAATTATTGCTAATTATTGCAAAATAATCCTATTTATTTACAAATAATGCAAATTATTGCTAATTATTCTAAATTGTTGCGATTTATTTCTATTTATTATTATTGATTTCTATTTATTCCTATTTCATCAAATTTATTACTATTTATTCCGCTTTATTTCTAATTAATACTATTTATAAATTTTTATTACTATATATTACTAATTATTACTAATTATTACTATGCATTACTATGTATTACTATAAATCACTACTTATTATTGTGTATTAATATTTTTTACTAATTATTACAAATTATTTCTATTTATTTCTTTTTATAACTAATTATTAATATTTATTACTAATTATTACTAATTATTACTAATCATTAGTATTTATTACTATTTCATACTATTTATTACTATTTATTTCTATTTATTATTATTTATTAGTATTTATTACTATTTAATACTAATTATTAGTAATAATGAGTATTTATTTATGATTTTTAGTATTTATTACTTTTTACTTGCATTTATTACTAAATATTTTTATTTATTACTAATTTTTGGTATTTATTTTTAATTATTACTATTTATAACTAATTATTACTAATTATTACCTATTATTACTAATGTTTACTAATTATTACTTATTATTACTAATAATGACTATTTATTACAATTTATTACTAATTCTTACTATTTATTACAATTTGTAAGTATGTAAACTACTTATTACACTGTATTACTGTTTTTAAAAAGTATTCCAATTTATTAGTATTTATTACTAATTATTAGTATTTTTTTCTAATAATTATTATTTATTACTAATTTTTTGTATTTATTACTAATTATTACTATTTAGTAGTATTTATTACTATTTATTAGTATTTATTACAATTTACTACTATTTATTATTAATTATTATTAATCATAACTTATTATTACTAATTGTAACTATTTATTAACATTTATTACTAAATATTACTAATTATTATTAAATATTAATAATTATTACTAAATATTACTATATATTACTAATTATTACTAATTATTAATATTTATTACTAATTATTACTATTTATTACTAAATATTACTATTTATTACCATTTATTACCATTTATTAATTTTTATTACTATTTAATACTATTTATTAGTATTTAGATCTAATTATTAGTATTTATTACTAATTATTGTTATTTATTACTAAATATTAGTATTTATTACCAATTATTAGTATTTATTACTAATTACTAGTATTTATTATTAATTATTAGTATTTATTACTATTTTTACAAAATTATTTCTATTTTTTCTAATTATTAATAATTAATTTTAATTACTAATAATTACAGTACAATACATCTACTAGTTACAAATTACCGAAAATTGTATGTATACATTACTAATTATCGTTAATATTTATTAATTATTACTGATTATTAAAAATTAGTACTAATTATTTAATTTTATTATTACAAATAATCACTCATTACAAAACAATTAAAATCTCTCTTGATTATAACGAATCAACAATAATTAAAATTAATATAAAAAATGAGAAAAATACTAAATTAAATAAAACATATATACTTTTAAACCTGGTCTCTTATAATTGTAGACGACATCACATCTTCGAGGTAAAAAAACATACTCTGAAACATTTTCACTCTAAAATTAGAGTATAGAGAAGCAGAGAAAGAATGAATTGAAGAGGGGTAATGAAATAATGGATGGGGTGTATATAGGTTAGATTAGTTGCGATGGGACAATTTGAGATGGGATTTATATCGCAAATACCTTCAGATGCATTAATTACTATCGACGGTTAAAAGGTTATTTGTGACGGGTCCCGTCTCAAAAATTTAACTATGGACACACTATTTTGCAATGAGACAACATCCCGTCGCAAATATGTTTTGATGGTGGTACTTAATGACAACTATCCATACCATTTAACAAATACCCAACCATTGATCCCAAATCATATCAAACCATTTCAATAAAATAATATATTTATTTTCCAAGCATTTCAAAATAATAATAACCATTAATCAAACTAACCTTAATTTTAATATAACCATTTCAAATTTATAAGAAACATGATTTCAAAAAATTCATTAAAATTCCCATGATTTTAGATACCATAATTTAAATGAGAATTTCAATAAAATCATATGATTATTTTCACACAAAAAACAACAAATACACAAATATAAATAATTACATAAAATTATAATCAAGTTTATTCAAGATATAATCCACCTACTTCCCTCACATAGTAAAAAACAACGAATGATAGAACAACATCAAATAATTTTCTTGACAATAGTAAATATATATATATATATATATCCCTTCCTTCAATCGAATTATCTATATACCATCAATATTAAAATCACGTAGAATGTATCTATCCCAAATTGACAACATCTATGACATAAACACATGCAGTAATAGGATATCTAAGGGAAAAAATAAATAACGTGCACTTATTGAAGAATCCATAATTCCAATGTGCAATAATCCACAAAGGAATCACTCATGAGTTTAAAGGAATTATATCTCAATCCCTCCTAAAAATTTATTTCTTGTTTTTTTAGTATTACGGAAAAAATTGTGGTTAGGATTTTAATAATATTTAAACCATGGTTTAAGATCTAAAATTTCATGGTGCACATTTTGGTTGCATGGTTCGGAATACATGCACTTACCAATTACAAGATATTATCTTAAACTAAACCTCGCATGGTTGGCTTGTAATGTTAGAGAAAACCATGCAAAAACTATGATATTCCACTATTTTCATAATTTCAAGGTTTTTTGGGAATCTTTATGGTTTATCTATACCATGAAACTAAACAAGCACCTTCTCGGTGCCCACTGTGTCTAGTTTACTATATCCTAGAGTGGTATCAAGGTTTCTACTAACCATACTTGAACTATTAAACTCAATAAAATCCTCCAAAACATGACACCACTCCTATAAACCTATAGAGACAAAACCCAATCATTTTACATAATTAAAATCCCTATATAAATTGTAATGTACCATAATTTAAGGGAGGTATTATTTGAGTAATCACCTATTCTATACATCAACTCATATTTAAAATCTAATTTGATATATTTTAGTACACTCTAGGTAAGAATCAAGTGTACTAATTTTGGATCACAATGATTCCAATAATATAGTTTTACTTCATATACAATTTGAGGAAGTGATATAGTGAGATATTGTAAAATTCCAATAACATTTTTTAATACATTTTTATTCACACATTTTAAAAAATATTTTTATATTAGATTCACACTAACTATCATGGATGTGGTAATCAATTTGGAATCTTTCATTAAAAATATCATAAAGAAATTTTTTTCATGACGACAATAGGATATATAAAAAATGAAATGATTTTTACATATCATTGTGTTTCACAAAACACACTTCTCCAAGAATATACAATACAAAATTCATTATTATTTTCCTTGATAACTCTTCCTAGAAATACTGGTTATAAATGGAAATGGTGATTCCAGGATCATAAATAATGATAAAAGTATTCATATTCTCATATCTATCCTATAAATATTTCATTAAAATTTACATCCAATGAATTTCTCCTCTCCCAATTACATATCCATATTTGAATAACATGATCTTTGGGATAGTTTTACCACTATAGTGCTTTCTTCATCATACACACCATGGTTGCTTAATTTACAAGAACAATAAAATTATGTTTCACCATATAATATTATTTTTAATGTTATCAATTGATAAATATATACTTATAATCCATTATATATATAATTTATAATTATTATATATTACAACATCTTGAATCATTTATATGGATTCAATTCATTCGATGAGAGAAACATCCTCATCAAAATATACTTCACTAACCTAATAGTAGAAATTAAAATTAAATTGGAATTATTTCTTAAAACATATATGTTATCATTAAGACAATTTTTTGACATCCCCATGGTTTTAATTATATAATTATACTTTTCCCTTGGAATATGATCTTAAGCAGGGATCCTTTCAATATTAACTACCTCCTCAATAATTATAATTATCCATTGAATCAATCTAACTCCAATAGCCAAGATTGGGTGTATATTTATTATATTGGTATATATAAAATGTATTTAATCCTAAATGACTAATCAATTTAGTAAAAATTAATAACTAGATATAGAGGTGTTTCTAATATTTACTATTTTAATAAAACATAAAACATGGTAATAGAATACATTAAACATCCTCAGAACCATTCAATGAATTAATCATCATGTCCTTGGGTAATTAAAAAATAATAATGGTGAGACAAAATTCACATTACTGGTTACATTAAATATAATATCTAATGTGTAAATAAGGAATATTAAATATTTCAATGTAGGTAACTAGAACATGCTAAATTTAGTCAATAATTTGGTCATGAAATACATCCATGTATAATGCCAATAAATAATATACTAGATAATAATAACTGAATTAGAAATGAATAAAATGATTTATATTTTACATCAAAATCTCAGATATCATGATATCTATATCATCAGTACCTTTTTCCAAGACTACATCATCAATATGTAGTTATACACAAAAACCCATTTATTTTGGAAAAGTGATTTATTTCATGAGACATATAGAGGAATCATGGAAATATCTATAACTCAGTCCCTGTAATCACATCATATCCAATGCATTACATTGATATTTAATGATCAATTTAGTTCTTGAATAGTACTCCTATCGAATTAATACACGTATTTAAAATAAAAAATCAATACTTTCAAAAGTCGGTCAAATAATATTCATAGTAAATATTCTTATGAAAAAATGGTATATGGTTTATCAAATAATTTTATTTGTGATATAATAAATTTGTTTATTCATGAAAAATTTAATGTCCAATGATCATAATAATGTTATTATTTCCTGAAAATGATTATGAAAAATTAATAATTGATAAGTGGTGAACACCAGTTCATCTGAAATATAAGTTTTATAATACAATCATTTATTTTTGAAAAAAAATAAAATGGAAGTGAAATATAAAAAAATATATTTCACCAACGGATATTATTTTTCAGAAAATAAATAACATAATGAATAATATATATATATCACATAATATTTATGTGGACATTTAATTCATTTAGTGATGTATATCTAAAAACATTGCATTTTAATTTTTGTATAGCAATTCGAGGAAACCCTTTCAAAACAAATTATAACATGAAATGAGTTTAAAATATTGGAACAAATGTAAAATAAATAAATAGAATTTGGGAAGATAATCCATTTTACTTGTGTATGGAAATGTGTTTTACATGCATTATCATGTGAGATTATAATGGAATAATGGAATAAAAAAAGTATTTTATTAAATCATACGTATTGGGAATTTAATTTCGTGTGGCCTAGTTGTTTTTTAGGAATATTGAGAAGAATAATTTTAATATTTTATATTTATGATTCTAAATTAGCATGTAAAATTTAAAGACCAACTCAATGATTTTAAGTAATTACAAAAAATAAACATATATTAAGTTCTCTAGCCATAAGAGAATTGAATTTTTTATCAGAAAAATATTTCAATGAAAAATATGGATAATAATAAATGACATAGAATTTTAAAACATGTGTAGGTATATAATGGGTATTAAAGTAACATTTTAGGGTGTGTTGAATTAAATCATCATACGATACATGGATTGAAAAGTAATAATTAACATATTTTGTTAAACCTATTATTACCATTGGAATTGTGTCTATTATTAATTGAAAAGGATACTTATGTTGTAATATATTTTTTCAGATTCTTCAAAAAACATTGTGTGAAAAATATACAACCATACTAGCTTGGAAAACATCAAAATTTATTTTTATGGAAACTTTATGCAATATATATGATCATTGCATTATTTTTTATTACAAACATGATGCATTTAATAATGAATTCGGTCAAGGAAACTAATTTAAAAGGACCCATACATTATCGATGAATGTATCCAATGTATAGGTATATTAGTTATATGTTTTTTCTTATAAAAAAAATAATTCATGCAAATTAATTTATATAATTAATTTTTATTTATATCATTTCACAGATATCCGGGTCATTTAACATCATGTGTAAAAAAATAAGGCTCAAACAAAAGGCTCTATTTCTGAAGTATATTTTTTAAGAGAAGTGTCATACCTTAAAATATAGATACTTGGATGATATTGAGAAAAGAATTAATTAATTTAGACATGTTGGTGACACAGTAAATCAATCTCAACTGCATGGGAAATCAAAAATCATTCAAACTATTAGAAGATTAGTTGGTAGGAGGTCAAATGTTACACTAATAGAAATAAAATTATAATAGGAAGATAGATATATACTACTAGATAATGATGTTTTGGATCAATTAATTCAAGATCATAGGATACAAACAAATAGAAAAATTAGAGGTGAGACATGAAATGAGAATGACATATAAAATATGTTAATTAAGATCATATATAATTTTTTTTACATGTCATGTAAGTTCATAAAAATTGAAATCAACCCATAAATTAGTTTGAAACTTTATTTTGTACATACTTTAATGTATATTTTTTTAGATCATAAATACTGATACTCAGGGTATGTTGTCATATAATTTGATATTTCTTGGTAGTGGTCCACTAAATCATGATAATTGTCAAACATTTACATTATAAATGACATTTAAATGCATAAAATTGATTGAGAATTATGTTTCAAAACCTATAATAATGATATATTAATAGTTCTGAAATTGGGCTACTTTGGAAAGTTTACTGATATTATTGAATTAAACTACCATGGGAATTTTTTAGTTGTTTTATACAAATACAAGTGGGTTGATATTAATAGGGATATTAGAAGAGATTCATTATAATTTTCTTTTTTGAACATCTCTTGCTTTATGGATGTCGGTATCCAGTAATTACATGATGTATATATCTTATCATCGCACATGAAAATGGTTCATTATGTGGAAGATTTCATTAATGAAGGTAAGAGTGTAGTTGTTATTGTAAAACTAAGATACATTTATGATATATGTGATGAATTAGTAGATTATAACTCTAACATTGAATACTAATAATATTAAGAAGTGAACTTAATTGTCTATCATGATTTTAAAAATATTAATCTTTCTGGGAAGAATGAAGTCGATGATGTATATATGGAGTATGAAAATAACACGACTGATAGAAAAATTGATTTTATGGGAATTCATCCATTAATTTATCCATCAGTTATGTTATATGTGTAGTCATTCATTATCATATATATGCATATTTTTTTCATCATTATAGTGAATATATTATAATTTCTATTTTTTATCCATGATTTTTATATAAATTTTTTCCAAAGTTAATTATATATTTTTTAAAGACATATATTCCAAGAAGGAATGGTTTTACTACTCCAAGATGACTCTCAATATCTAAGAAAGTGACTCCCTATTCAGCAAGTTCAAAAGTGAGAGAGTAGATTCTCACTCCTATTTCATTATGAGGATATTGAAGCATTAAAGTTTTATGTACAAATATTTATGTGACTAATGATATTTCACTTTTTTAGACTATTGACGATTTTTTCATAAAAGTTGAAAACAATGTTACTATTGTAAGAAATATGAATTTTTAGATTTTCAGAATATGAATAGATTGAAGTTATTTTTCCTATTTTACAGTTATGGTGTCCCTATGGATGATTTCAATGGATTACATTTTCTCATTCAAGGGTCGTGAGTAGTGGTTTTGGTTACTATTCTAATTACGTATGGTGATTGGAGGTAGGAGCCTCAATCATTGAAAAATAAAGTCCATGATTAAAAAGATAAAAGTAATTTTAATACCATTTGGTGTAATTAGATGAAATTATGTTATTAAATTATATTATTTAAAAAAAATCTCATGGTATATATGTCATACAACATTACCATAGTTGTGAGGGGTTTTGTCTCATTTGTAAAGCACAATTAATGAAGAGGGGGAAAATATAAATATAACTTATGAAAACTGTGTCACCCTATTATATGAATTTATTTTATTATAACAGAAGATGAATGGATCTATCCGTAGTGATATTTCATTAATGGATGGAAGTGATCATGTAAATCAAAAAATATCAAAATCATTTAGGGAAAAATCATTTATCAGTTTATGTTTAAATTTAAATATATAAAAGTTTTTAATTTTCAACATATTTTCCCTACTAGTGTTTTTGGCTCGATGTGTAGATAGAGGCAGGGAGGGATTTGAGTAAAGTTCATTGTAATGGTACATGTATTATTGAATTTGGAAAACCAATCAATGTGAATTTTGACTATTTCATATACATATTCAGTTATGGGAGTGAGATCTTATGGAATTTTTCTTAGGATAATACGAAATTTATTAGAAGCATAATTTTATCAATGTGGTATATAGTAATGTCATCATGTTTTTTGATTAAATTAAAATTATAAATGGTTTAGGATGTACCAATAAAATATTATTATTATTTATATCATTGTGTGTCATGGACTGGTAATTTTTTAACTATTCATGTGATGTAGATTCTACAACTATATATATTTTAAATCATAATATAGCGGTGGATTAAATCATGACCATACATTCAAAATTAGTATATAGATGTGGTTTGAACCACCTCTATTAATGGTTTATATTTTTTTAGTGATGGTTTTGTAGTTTTTTTGGTGGTTTCCCCTCAGAAAAAATGAACGTGAGATAATGGAGGTTAAAACTACAACTATCCTTTATACATTTTTTGGTTATGGAAACCACTAATAAAACCATAAAGAACTTTAATAAACATTTGTTTTTTTGTGATTCCCCTAAACCTCTACTAAATGGACCGAATAGATGTGAGTTATATATCTACACAAACTTTTGTGGAAGATTTTGAAAACCGTCATATAACCATATGGTTGTAGTTTAGACCTACCACCAAATAAATAAACCTCTATATGTATATTTTTTTATAGTACATGATTGATTATCAATATGATAATATTGGAAAATTATAATAATAATCATATTGAATTTGCTATTTTGACATTAACTATACATTTTAGCATCACATGATGATGAAAAACATGATGTGAAATTTGATGTTAGGAATCTAAGACTAATGATTTATTTCAAATGGATCAGATTCATATGTAATGTGAGAATATTTTCCTAGTGAGTATGGAGAAGTACTAACAAGGAAGAGTGAAGGGCCAGACATTGAGACAATGTGACAGGAGGATTGCATTTTGATATTGTTGGACATAGTTTTTGAACCATGGGTGTAATTATTCATCATATAATTGTAAGGATTTGATGAATGTGTAGTTCCAATATATTTTTGTATAAGAGGTCCTCAGGAAAGACAAGATATGTAAATGCCTACTATAAAAATGGATGAATGAATAACCAGTTTTACGACCATTTCATATATGTGGATTTCTAGATAATCATATTATAGAGGCTCCAACTTATATTAGAATCATATGTCTGATGATGAGACATTAACTTATGTCACAAAACCTTTTTATAGGTCCTCTTTTATATGGATTAATCTCATTTACATTTAGATGGGTTCTCCCAAGTTATAGGGACACTCTAAAAGTATATAAAGGTAGGTATTCCCCATACACTACGGTTAAAAGGGCGAAATTTATTTCAATTGTCATTTTTTCATTTTCTATTAGGCTAATGATGAGATATCTAGTACATCAATATATCCCAAGAAAATGGGAATAAGGCTATAAATTTTATATAAAAATTTCCCTTGTATTTATTGGGCTCATATATTTTGGAATAGGCATGTTCAATTGAAAAGGAATGTGTCGGGGACTAGGATATGAGCTCTTATTGTCACTACAAAACCCATGGTAGGGAAATAAATCCACACATAATTATTAAATACTATCAATATATAGATCTAACTATTATATAGGATTAGGAGTACTCCATTTTCTACAAATATATATATCATATTTATTGAATTTACTATTATGTGGTTTCCATGATTTGGAATTAAGAGAACCTAACATGGATGTGATCTCAAAGTGGAGATCAAGTGAGATAATCATTTCCTTTCACAATTTTGATGATGAAAACTTTTCATTTGATGATAAACCAGTTCATTGAATACTTTTTAACCAGATTTCTAAAATTCATTAAAGGGAATCATGGTCCAAAAAGATATACTATATTGCATTATTTTACATTCGACGAACAATATAAAAAAAATATGTTTACTGTTTTGAAGAATTTACTACAACTTCAGAATTTTTCATAAAGCAGTTGGGAAGTGGATGTTGTGTAGTTTAATGAAATTATTCCAATAATTTTTTAGAGTTTCCACCATCCGAGATTACATGTGGAATGTTCATTAAAATATTGTTCTATATTAATAAGGGTTTGGTTGATAAAACACTATTTTATTTAATATTTTATTGATAATAAATGATATAATTTCCTCACATTTTGTGAAATATGTTTAATTAGAAAGTGTTTGGAATTAGATCATTCATTTGAATATTTGATGAAAATTCCAGTTTTACCCTTTATAGTTCACTGTAGTATTTCGAAGCTAAATATTTTTATATTTGTTATTTGAATTTTAAATTTTGTAACAGCGTTAGTAACGTAATTATCTACAAATATTATTTAGTACACTAAAGCTAAAGAGTACATTTGGTTGTTGAAAATGGGACATGAAATCAAAGTTGGGATGGACTCGCCGGAATGGAGAAGCTTCTGTATTTTGGCAATAAATCCTTCATCTGGGTCTGGATTAAGCCCATATTTTTATAGGGGATATAGGACCCATATCTTCAAATATTAGCCTTCTGGAAGGCCAGCCAATTCACGCGTTTTGGTGGTCAAATGGGCGGTGAAATTTGTATTAAAATATTTGGTCAAATTTCAACATTAACACTTGAAATCACTTGTAACCTCTTCTCCCCTCCCCTCTATAAATTAGATTTTTTCTCAATTGGAGGGGTTGTTACGTGAATTGGGAAGTTGAGGGAATAGTAGAAGTGGATCCACTCCAATTAGAAAACCATTTCAATAAGGGTAGCTCTTGAAACAAGAATCCCTTTGACGAAGCCTTCTTCTTCTCCTTCATGTTGAAATGATTCTGTTTATGTAATAAACTTATTTGTTCTTCTTTTATTTCTTCACTTTTCTTCTATTTTTTATAAATTTATTCTTCTCTTAATCTTCCTAATGGGTCTGGAATTCTCGAGTAGAAGCGTTATTGGGTTATACCCATTTTAAACCTTTGCACATGCAAAACGCTTCTACGATGATTACGCCACCCATGGAAGACTAGTTCTTTTTAGTAATCGAATGACCTCTATCCTTTTTCATTCATTTATTTTGAATAAATGAGCTACATAAATTCACATAATATGATCCATTAATTGTGTTTTTAAATTACAAGAAACTAAGCAAGTAATTGAACAATTAATAAAAACCACGTGAGGTCGAGATTTTGTGAAAATTGTGAGATCACGATCTTAATCGGTAATACAAGACCACACGGGATAAATTTGTAGAGTTCAAATATAATCCCTAAACACAATTCATCTTCATTTCCAGAATGGATATGTTCTCTAATTAACCACTGATCATAAGCTATCCTTAGAACAACAATCTAAGTAGGGTGCTGCGATTGCATGTTCCGAAGCTGGCCTAGGGTTTAAGTAATTTCATCTTTGTGGTTAAGTTAACACTCGTAGGGTTCGATGGATAACAAATTAGGGGATCATAATTAATTAGATATTTATTTAAATGATAATTATTAATAAGTGAATGAAGAGGTAGATTTAGATCTTTTACACCTTATAAAATATTTTCTACAAAAACATCTTCTTGTTGTGTCATTTTAATCGAAATTCATTTCAAAACAAAAAACACAAAAATGATACATTCTTCTTCCAGCAAAATTCTTCTAGATTCATAAACTATAAAAAACCTCAATCCTTTAAATTAGTGTTTTTATTATATTCTATTTCATGTTTTTAGAATGCCTCTAATAAGTTGTTAAATTCACTTCCTCCTTTGAGAGATGACCTTGGTCAGCCACTCTGCTGCACCAAAGTACCCCAAAATCACACTAATCATTTGAGGGCACCCACGACAGTGCTCTTTAAAATTGGATCCGTTTCCGGGGAGGCAAGTAATTATTAAAACCAATTAGAGGTATTTATTTTATTTTACATTTTATTCTATTACTCTATTCTTTCTTCCTTCTTTACCCAATCTGATTTTTCTTCTTCTTCTTTAATTTTCTTGTACTTTTTTTGGACCATCAACTCAAACTTCTCATTTTTATTTTACTATGGTCCACTTTATTTATTTTCATTTTTATTTGATTTATTACATGAACTAATTTCGATGATCTCTTAGATCTTGACCCTGAGATTGAACGCAGCCTTAGAGCAGGAATCAGACACTCTCAGTCTACGAGAAGTTTTAATATTCAACCAGTTGGTGAATTCCTCTCTTCTGGAAACATTGAAATTGGAATCAATTCAAATTCAAACATAAAAGAGGAACCAATGGCTAGAAATAATGGAAATGAACTTAATAGAACCATTCGAGAATTGGCTGCACCAGATATTAACTATCAGCCAAATTGTATTGCATACCCAAATCTCGAATCAGACATTGAGTTAAAATCTGGATTAATTCACCTTCATCCATAGTTTCATGACTTATCTAGTGAGGATCCCAATAAACACCTTAAGGAATTTAATGTGGTTTTCTCAACCCTAAATCCTAGAAATGTACTTGAAGATCAAATCAAATTTAGAGCATTCCCATTTTCACTTGATGGAGCTGCAAAGGATTGGATATAATATTTACAACCTGATGATGTAACATGTTGGAACGATTTGAAACATCTTTTCTTGTAGAGATTTTTTCCTGCATCAAGGACCACATCCATTCGAAAGGAGATATCAGGGATCAAGCAAGCCCATGGGGAGTCAATGTATGAGTATTGGGAGAGATTCATGAAGTTATGTGCAAGCTGCCCACATCACCAAATTAGTGAAAAACTCCTCATCCAGTACTTCTATAAAGGACTCACACCTATGGAGAGAAGGATGGTTGATGCTGCAGCTGGAGGAGCGTTGGTGGACAAGACACCAGCAGCCGCACATGCGTTTATCAACAAAATGGCCCAGAACTCTCATCAATTTGGTGATAGAGGTACACCACATGTCAGGGGAGTACATCAGGTAAGTCCTTCTTCTCTTGAAAGTAATTTTATTGATACTAATTTGGAATAATTTACCACTATGGTGAGGAAAATTTCTTTGGCACAAAAGACATCTCTATCCCCTCCTTCAAGACCTTGTGGTATTTTCACTGAGACAAGCCACCAAAATGACTGTTGCCCACAACTCCAAGAAACAGAAGATTGTGCACCAGTGATCCATGGGAGACCATTTCAGCAGAAACAAAAACAACCATATCCCCAAAAGATGTTTGATCCAGCATACAACCAAGGGTGGAAAGATCAGTCGGACATGAGTTATGGCTATGGATAACAACAAAGTCCCCCTTTTCAACCAAACTTCCAGCATCCTCCACCTTACCAACTGGGTTACCAACAACCCCAAAGGAGATTAGAAGCTCAAACATCAACGAGTTAGCAACAAGGGAATCTCCAACACAAGGTAGACTCTAACATTGATGATCTTTTGAAACAAATTGTTCTTAATCAACAGAATGAGCTAAAGAGTCAAGGTTCGGAGCTGAGGGAGTTAGAGACTCAAATGAGCCAGATTACCACCGCCCTCCATGAACTTGTGAGTAAAAATTTTGGATATATACCTTCCCAACCCACTCCAAATCCAAAGTGAAATGTTAGTGCCATCACATTGAGAATTGGGAAGCAAATGAACGATATATCTGGACCTAACATTCCACTGGGATTCACCTCTACTCCAGAGAAGCTGCATTCCATACAAACTGATGAGCAATCCAAGGAGAAAGATAAAGGTAAGAAAAATATTGATGATATTCCTCATAAACCCCTTCCTTTTCCAAACAGGGTTGTTCAAACCAAGAAGATGGCTGAAGAAGCAATGCAAAAGGAGATTTTGGACACATTCAAGCATGTAGAGATCAACAATCCTCTATTTGAAGCCATTAAGAAGATCCCAAGGTATACTAAATTCTAAAAAGAAATCTTCTCCAATCGAAGAGGGATCAAGGGAAATGAGATGATCAACCTTGGAAGGAATGTCTCAACACTAATTTCACCAACTCTAGCAATGCCAACAAATTGCAAGGATCCAGGGACATTCACCATCCCATGAACCATAGGGGAGTTGCACTTTTCTGATGCACTTTGTGATTTAGGTGCTTCAATAAATGTGATGCCTCACTCTGTATTCTCTTCTTTGCAAGTTTGTGAGTTGAAGCCGACAAGAGTAGTGGTGTAGTTGGCGAATAGAGCTACAACATATCCAGCGGGTGTTCTTGAGGATGTAATTGTTCGGGTTAGGGACATGATCTTTCCAGAAGACTTCTATATTCTTAACATGGAGGATGATCAGGTAAGTTCTCATTCCCCCATTATCATAGGTAGACCCTTCCTCAAAACTGCAAAAACTATCACAAATGTCAATGAGGGTATACTCTCCATGGTGTTTGGAGATGAATTTGTGATATTTAATGTTATGGATTCCATGAAGTACCCCTTAGATGACCATTCTGATTTTGTTATCTCCCATTTTTAACCACCAAGTGAAAACATCATGGAATTGGATTGTCCTATGCTTAGGGAGATTATGAGTATTGGTTCTAGTTTGATGTCTGAGAGTACTTCTACACCCGTTTTTAAGGAAAAAGTCACTCTAAGATTTGATTTTGAAATGGAATCATATTCTAATTTTGATCATGTTAACTCTGATTATGAAATGGATGTTGAGTATGCTAATGGATTTGATGCTTTATTCTCTGATTTTGATGATGTCTATTCTGATACTGATGCTCTTTGTGCTCATATTTCTGTTCCTTCAATGTCTCCATCCATACTACACCCTCCTTCATTAGAACTCAAGCCATTGCCACCAAATCTGAAATACTCATACTTGTTGAGTGATGAGAGATTACATGTTATCATTGCTAACAATCTCCCTTTTGAACATGAAGAAATGCTTTTGAATATTTTGAGGGAGAACATCAGGGTGATTGGGTGTACATTGGCTGACATATCAGGTATTAGCCCCTCCATTTGCATGCATAGGATTCTCTTGGAGGATGGAACTAAATCGGTGAGACAACCACAAAGGAGACTCAATCCCACCCTCCTGGAAGTTGTTAAAAAAGAAGTTGAGAAATTGCTTGAGGTAGGTATAATCTTTCCCATTTCAGATTTTCATTGGGTAAGTCCTATTCAGGTTGTGCCTAAGAAGAGTGGGGTTACTGTTGTTAAAAATGAGAAAGATGAGTTAGTTCCAATGAGGGTGCAAAACAGTTGGCATGTGTGTATTGATTATAGGAAACTAAATCAGTCCACTCGCAAGGACCATTTCCCCCTACCATTTATTGATCAAATGCTTGAGAGACTAGCTGGGAAAACACACTATTGTTTCGTGGATGGATTTTCTGGATATTTTCAGGTTCCTATAGATCCATAGGATCAGGATAAGACTACATTCACCTGTCCCTTTGGCACATTTTCCTACCGGAGGATGCCATTTGGACTTTGCAATGCCCCAGGTACCTTCCAGAGATGCATGGTGAGTATTTTTTCTGATTTTATTGAGACCTGCATGGAGGTATTTATGGATGATTTTACAGTGTATGGGTCATCATTTGATGAATGTCTAAATAGTTTGGGAAAGGTATTGAATCATTGTATTGAGAAGATTCTAGTCCTGAATTTTGAAAAGGGTCATTTCATGGTAAAGCATGGAATTGTCTTAGGGCATGTAGTGTCAAAACATGGGATAGAGGTTGATAGATCTATGATAGACATTATTTCATCTTTACTATATCCTTCATGTGTGTGTGATGTTAGATCTTTCCTAGGGCATGCAGAATTTTATCGGCGCTTCATCAAAGATTTCAGTAAGATTGTTTTTCTTATGTCACGGTTACTCCAAAAGGATTCTGATTTTGTTTTTGATGATTCTTGCATGACTTCCTTTGATGAGTTAATGAAGTGTCTGACCACTCCACCAATCATTCAGACCCCACGGTGGGAGATTCCTTTTGAGCTTATGTGTGACTCCTCCAACTTCGCGGTTGGAGATATCTTATCTCAGAGGGTTGAAAGATGTTCACATGTGATCACCTATGCATCGAGGACACTGGATTCAGCACAATCAAATTACACAACCACAGAAAAGGAGTTTCTTGCTGTCATATTTGCTTTAGATAAATTCCGTTCATATTTATTGGGCTCTAAAGTAGTTTTTTTTCTGACCATGCAGCTTTGAGGTACCTCCTAAAGAAGCTAGATGCAAAGCCACAACTTATCCGTTGGATGCTCCATCTTCAAGAATTTGATATTTAGATAAAGTATAAGAAGGGATCAGAGAATTTGGTGGCAGACCACATGAGAAGGCTTATTCACACACTAGAGGATGACACCCTGGACCAGGAACCACTTCAGGACACTTTCCCCGATGAGCATCTCTATACCATCTTAGGTACGCATCCTTGGTATGCTGAATTAGTTAATTACATTGTTTCCTCTGAAATCCCAGCAAATTTGAAGAAGCATCAAGTCCAAAAATTAAAAAGTGAGTCTAGGTTTTATGTGTGGGATGATCCTTATCTCTGGCTCATGTGTAGTGACCAAGTTATTAGGATTTGTATTCCTAATCATGAGTTTGAGTCTGTTTTTCAATTCTGTCATACACTTGCAAGTGGTGGACACTTTTGACCCCAACGGACAGCTAGGAATGTGTTGGAATCTTGATTATATTGGCCTAGTTTATTCCATGATGCCCATGTGTTTTTTAAGTCATGCTCTTGTTGCCAACACACTGGGAATATTTCTAGGAGACATGAGAGGCCCCAACAACCCATACGATTCTGTGAGATTTTTTATGTGTGGGGCATTGATTTTATGGGTCATTTTCCATGTTCATATGGTTTCTTGTATATTTTGGTTTCTGTTTATTATGTGAGTAAATGGGTGGAGGCCAAGGCCACCAGGACTGACGATTCTCATGTTGTTGTGAAATTTGTCAAAGCACAGATTTTTGCAGGTTTGGAGTACCAAAGTCCATCATCAGTGACCAAGGGACACACTTTTGCAATAGGAATTTTTATTCCCTCCTTCAGAAGTATGAGGTGACACACAAGACATCAACACCATACCACCCCCAAACAAATGGCCAGGCTGAGGTTTCAAATCGTGAGCTGAAACAAATATTAGAGAAAACCGTGCAGCCAAATAGGAAGGATTGGAGCATGTGCTTGGATGATGCATTGTGGGCTTATAGGATAGCATACAAGACACCCATTGGTATGTCCCCATTTCGGATTGTTTTTGTGAAAGCATGTCATCTCCCAGTGGAATTCGAGCATCGGGCATATTGGGCTATAAAGAAATGAAACAAGGATTTGGCCCAAGCTGGAATTCAAAGGAAGTTTCAAATTAAGAGCTTGAGGAGATTTGACTGTCATCTACAGTTCACGACTGAAGCTAATGCCTGGTAAGTTGCGTTCCAGATGGTTAGGTTGTTATATTGTATCTAATGTTTTTCCTTATGGTGCAGTGGAGGTCATAGAAGAGGACACTAGAAGGATATTTTCAGTCAATGGGAAATGTTTGAAGAGATACATTGAGGGAATTCCTACTAATGCAGTGGATTTTATCACATTCCATGACCCCATCATCACCTGATCACATCAGGCTGTTCCTAACCCTTTCACTTTTATATTATTTTTCCTATTTAAAAATTCTGCATTTCATGTGCATATATTATCTCATGGGTTCACATTGAGGATAATGCAATATTTTATGTGTGGGGGAGGGAACCTTTTAGTTTAGTAATTTAAATTGTTTTCCTATTTAAAAATTAAAAAAATTGTGTGTTTTTTCAAATTTTGGGTGTTTGTTTCTCAATTTTCTTTGTGTTTTTGAAATTTTTGAGCTGAAATGACCTTGTTTCAAGTTCAAATATTTAGTAATTTCATGAAAAGTATGCTGAATTTTGAATCCCATTCCAATCTCACTGTCTTTATGTTTGAAATCACTTTTCTGTGAGGCTTCTAAACCATTGTTTTATTATTCTTTACATTCACCTCACTTCTTGAGAGAACCAAACCATACTTGATTTAACCATAATTTGATATATTCCTATCAAAACTTGAGGGTTTGAGGTACTTATGTTTAAATGATTGAGGAATTTGTTTGGTATTAAAGCCCATATTTCAGAGAATCCTTTTATATAATGGCCTACCTTGAATATTTAATCCTTGTAGCCCTTAGAAGCCATGCACAGCCTGTTAGGTTAGCCACATTACAAGCCAATTTTCCTTATCCAACCAACTCTTGAAGTGAAATTGCATAATCTAGTTGAGCTTAAGTGTGGGGGAATCTATCTTGTGTTGTGGGACCACATTCTGTGATACTTTGGGTGGAAAATTAAATTATGAAGAGATGTTTTTTCTACTGAAGAAACCCATTATATTGATAGATGTGCCTTTTCTAGAGCTTTCATGACAAATGAAGATGTGCCTTTTCTGGAGCTTCTAATTGAGGTGGAAAGTTGTGCCCATCTAGAGCTTTCAAGAAAATCATGTTTGAGATGATTGACATTTTTTATGCTGAAATGATGAATGGTGTAAACTTTTCATGACTTTTCATGATGATGGAGCTGAATTTATACTATGGGGATTGAGGAGAAGACCATATTTAAGTGAAAATTAGATTAATGCAATTTTTCTTCAAAAGTGTCAAGCCCTCCTCATTCAGCCTCAGAGTTTTTCACATCGTAATCCTACAAACCGAAAGCCACAGAACAACCATGAAAAGTCCTCTTGATAAACATATGTCCTTGACTCATATCGGGTAGCGATTAGGAATCTATCAATCCTATGGGGACCCTTGTATGAGTTTGGATGACAATTACACTGCAAAAAAAATTTGATATTTGAGTGATGAGAGAAAATTCAAGCGAGGTAAGTGTTTTGTGCATTGGAGGATAAATGAAGTGGAAATATATTTAATGATATAAATGAAGAACTTGAAATAATGGTTTTTTATGAGGAATGATATCTTTATTTTCTTGGTATGTAATTGATTGATCTCAAGGATATGTGTTTTAAAATTGGTTTTGATTTGATATTGATGTTTACTTGGTATGAGGTTTTTCTCAGGAGTACAAATTGGTAAGTGTGGGGGAGTTGATAAAACACTATTTTATTGAATATTTTATTGATAATAAATGATATAATTTCCTCACATTGTGTTAAATATGTTTAATTAGAAAGTATTTGGAATTAGATCATTAATTTGAATATTTGATGAAAATTCCAGTTTTACCCTTTATAGTTCACTGTAGTATTTCGATAGTAAATATTTTTATATTTACTATTTGAATTTTAAATTTTTTAAAAGCGTTACTAACATAATTATCTACAACTTTTTTTCAGTACACTAAAGCTAAATAGTGCATTTGGTTGTTGAAAATGGGCCATGAATTCAAAGTTGGGATGGACTCGCCAGAATGGAGAAACTTCTGTATTTCAGTCATAACTCCTTCATCTGGGCCTACATTAAGCCCAACCTTTTAGAGGAGATAGAGGACGCATATCCACACATATTAGCATTCTATAAGACAGGCCAATTCACGCGTTTTAGAGGTAAAATGGGTTGTTTAATTTGCATTAAAATATTTGGTCGAATTTCCACATTCACACTTGAAACCACTTGTAACCTCTCCTCCACTCCACTCTATAAATTAGATTTTTTCTAATTTGGAGGGGTTGGGACGTTAATTGGGAAGTTTAGGGTAGATGAGAAGTGGATCCACTCCAATTATCCAACCATTTCAATAAGGGCAGCTCGTGAAGCAAGGATCCCTTCGACGAAGCCTTCTTCTTCTCCTTCATGTTGTAATGATTTTGTTTATGTACTAAACTTATTTGTTCTTCTTTAATTTCTTCTCTTTTATTCTGTTTTGTTTAAAGTTATTATTTTCTTAATCTTCCTAATTGGTCTGGAATTTTTGAGTAAAAGTGTTATTGGGTTATACCCATTTTAAACCTTTGCACATGAAAAACGCTTCTACGATGATTACGCCACCCATGGAAGAGTAGTTCTTTTTAGTAATCGATCGACCTATATCCTTTTTCATTCATTTATTTTGAATAAATGAGATATTTTAATTCACATAATATGATACATGAATTTTGTTTTTAAATTACAAGAAACTAAGCATGAAATTGAACAATTAATACAAAACACGCGAGGTCGAGATTTTCTGTAAATTGTGAGAGCGCGATCTTAATCGGTAATACAAGACCACACGGGATAAATTTGTAGAGTTCGAATATAATCCATAAACACAATTAATCCTCATTTCCAGAATGGATATGTGCTCTAATTAACCACTGATCATAATATATCCTTAGATCAACAATCAAAGTAGGGTGATGCGATTGCGTGTTCCGAAGCTAGCCTAGGGTTTAAGTAATTTCATCTTTGTGGTTACGTTAACTCTCATAGGATTCAAGGGATAACAAATTAGGGGATCATAATTTAGTGGATATTGATTTAAATTATAATTATTATTAAGTGAATGAATAGGTAGAGTTATATTGATTAAGCCTTTAAAAAAATTTTATAAAAAAACATCTTCTTGTTTTGTCATTTTAATCGAAATTCATTTCAAAACTAAAAACAAAAAAATTATACAATCTTATTCCAACAAACTTCTTCTAGACTCATAAACTATAACAAACCCCAATCCTTTAAAGTAGTGTTTCTATTCTATTCTATTTCATTTTTTTAGAATACCTCTAATAAGTTGTTAAATTCACTTCCTCCTTTGAGAGACGACCCTGGTCAGCCACTCTGCTGCACCTAAGTACCCCAAAATCACACTAATCAATTGAGGGCACCCACGACAGTTCTCTTTCATTGGTATAAAATAAAAAATTTTCTTGAGTCAAGGATTTGTGAACCTCAATTTCATTACATATCTTGTGATGAAAGGAAACAATCCATTAATAGTTCTTATATAGATTTCCAATATTGATATAGCTTATATGCATTGACGGGTGAATTTGTGGTAATTATCTTATTAAATCCTATCATTATGGTCCAATAAAATATATATAACAATTTAATCTCTTAAAAATGATATTATTCCCTATTTTGATCAATCTCTTACATATGGGAGATTAATTTAACTTTTTTATCCTAGTATATGGATTAAACTACGGAAGATTCCCTTGTATAAGCCTAGGATAAAAGTTCATTGTCTCCTTTTAAATGAAACCATAATCCGTAAAATATATTTATGTATAGGTGTCATGTTCCATGTACCGTTTCATTTATCTAGCTCTCATTTGGGTGAGGAATTCCATACGATGGACTAATATAAGTAGTTTAAGGTCATATAAGATTAACCATATGTCATGCAGTTTATCATCATGAAAAAAGAACTATAACCATATTTATAAATTTCACCTGGCTAGAAGGTGTACCATTTAGTTTATTTCCACAATGATAGGACATATTCAATGATGTTTAATCTCATGCAACAAGGATATGTACTATGGTGTTTAATATTGTGGAAAAATGGCATATATCATGCAATTTAATTTCATAAAGTATGGTAATTATGACTAATATATCTTTTCAAAAGGAAGGATATTCTATTGGAGTAAAAATTATCCACATTCTTGGAATATGAGTATATGGGTTCTCATACTCAATCAAGGATCTATATATTTTTTTTAACACAATCCATAAAGAAAAAATGTTTCATGATTATATTTTCTAATAATATGTGTTAAGGAAAATAATCGTCATGATCCTTTACTATATCCTCAGTGGGTATCCTGAACCTTGGAATCTCAAGAAGTATTTGTACCATTTAACATGTGAAGTATTCATGAACATTCATAGTCTTAGATATATATTATTTGTTTTTTCGATTATTGAGAGATGGAAATTAATGATTATTTAACATAGACTCTGGGGTTTTTCTTTGTATATAACATGTTTTAAGTTGATATTTTTGTGTTAGTGGAACTAATGTCCCCTCATCAATAAACTTTTAAATTGAATCATTAATGATGTATAAATTCATGATTTCATTCCCTAGTAATTGATTGAAGCATAATTAATTGGAATGGTCACATAATCCAAACTCTTAAGGCCCCCTAATTCTTGGATGCTCTATAAAATTAGTCTCTATGGAATATAAAATAAATATATAGATACTCATTCTGGTTAGAAAGAATTCACCTTTATTCATCTATAAGAAAGATATATATTAAAAAACTAGTTCACATAATGTCAAATATGTCACTATTAGATTGGTAACATCGTTAAATTTTGGATATGTTAGGAAACAACTTCATAACAATCAATTTTGGTGTAAATTATTTATAATTGGGGACCCAATAAATGGGCGATGTCTCCCATAAAAGGGATTACTTTGAATCTTTTTGACATGTTTTGGACTCTTAATCACAAATAATGTTTTTAATACACGAAAAAGGGGGTGAAAAAATGTAAATACCACAATCCATGTGGGTTGGTATACTGAAAAATATGATAATCCCCCCATCAATGTGGGATGTGGGACTTCAATTTATGGAGGACCTCTACAAAATTATATGGGCATACCACTATGGGGAATATGGTATGTTCAAAAATTTTCCACCATTCCCATAGATATTTATTTTTATTCTGAAGAAGATAATTGTGTTCAACATGAGAGATAAACATTTCATTTTTTCAGGGATTAAATCTTTATTACATGATGAAACCATGAGAATTTTGAATGGTGGGATAAGAGGATGATGATGATTTGGAACCCAACACAAACCTTGGATACGAGATCTTTTATTGATTCCAAACATGTATTCTATAAACATTACAGTTTTATGCATTAATATAATTCAAATTTTTCATTTTCAAGGGAATTAAATTTACCACTACTCCATTCATTACCAATTCCTCCAGAAGAGGAAGAGAAAAAATGATGGGGGCCATAATATTAAAAATGTGTAAAATCATCCTGATCAATAATTAACATAGTAGAACTAGGGGAAATTCTTAAAAAAAAGTTGATACCTTGTTTATAGAGATTCATGTAAACTAATTATTCACATCAGTAGGGAATCTTGTTTGTAGAGATTATTCCCATTTTATAGTTTATTAGGATTAATCCTATGACGTTAGTTCTTTATTTTTAGAGAGATTGGATGATACATAATCCACATATTCTTTGTTTTTATCCAATTAAACTAGACCATCATCTATTGATTTTTTCAATATATATTTTATGGTGAATCATTCATGAATTTTATAGACCAACATACAATGGGAATGGAAATAATCTGGGTTATCAACATAAGCTAATTTTTCAATATTCATGACTTTGTGAAATCAGATACGATTATTATATAATGATGAAATAATATACCAAGGGACACAATCATAATAGGGGAAACAAATTTTATTCATCACTCCTTCATGGTCACAAAAGCATAACCATTTTGGTTTGAGGGTAAAAATAGTTTTTTCTACTTTTAATTTATTCCATATATATTCCAGCAGTTCATGATAATAAATTTCCTTAGTTCTATGATTAATATCCTCTATATTTTTGTAAATTTCAATACGATCCTATAAAACACCAATGTACGCTAAGGGGACAAGTTTAGTTTAAAAACCATTCGATTGGTTCTCAAAAAATATCTTCAATAACTATTCCTATGTAATATGAATGCCTTTGTGTATGTAACACCCCTACTTTTTGTAATTAAATCTAAATATTATCATTATTTTTCTTATTTCATCTGTAGAGGTAATATATTTTTTACCAAGAATAAATACATATTGGAAGAGGTATTGATGATGAAATTATTTCCATATTTTAAAAAACCAAACTATGATGTAATTATACTAAGTCGATTTAGGATCATCTTTGCTCTGTACAAAGAATATGAGTTTGTTAATCTATTTTTATTATAGAGTTCCCAAAATTAGGCCACAGTGGGAAAATAAATTTCTGAGATACTACTTGAGATCTCTCATTCATTAAAATGTCCGGAAACGTGGGTTTCATAATTTTTGTTTATTTGAATTAAATCATACCATTAGGATATGATTTCATCTTGGGTTTTTAAGTGAATGTTTTCCTTTAAATAATCCTATAAAGAAATAAGATAATCTTTAGTTCTTTAGATAAATACATTTGTTATAAAATAAGATGACTTCCCTATAATAAGATCTTAAATATTCTTAGTGGTTGGAAAACATAGTAATGAATCTAAAATTTATTAAAAAGGCGTAATTTATGAGATCTAAATTTAATGGAGTTAATGAATTATACCTTATTGTGTTGATTAGTCTCCTCCTACTAAAGAGGGTTGAGTGAAACAAATCTTGGAGGTTTCAACATCTTGAACATAATTAGTTCAATTTATTCTTCTATGCAAATCATCATTGATATTTTGAAGTTATATTATTCTAACTTTGAAGTGAGTAATATTATCTACTGATAATATGCATTATCCCTTTTCATGTTGTGGGTAGGTGGTGAATGTTTCAAAAAATATATTATTTCTGACATAATCAGGGTGTTCATAATGATTTGGTCGAACATTGATGACTATTACTGATGTGTAACATGAAGAATAAAGAAAAAACTCCTTTTGAGGAAAATTGTATATAGTTATAGTGTGTTTCAACACACATGATTTCATTGGAGGTGAATATAGGGTTAAATTTATAATAATTCAACAACCATGTGAACTAGGGTTTTTTATGGATTCTATATTAACCATGGAAAGCTATAGTAATGTATGAAGCTTCTAGATATAGGTGATGTGGGATTAGCCCTAGAAAATTCTCTAGATATAATAATGATCTGTAAAAATATTGGAAGTATAATGATAATATACTTACTAATAAGTTTTACTGGTTGGATACCACCAACGGGCTCCCCTATTGGATTCACTAGAATGGATGACTTTGATAATAATAACATCCTCCATTGACTTTTATATATTTAGGGTAACTCATCGATGATGTTCTCCATAGTTCATAATATCCCTCATAAGAAACTTCTAGTTGGATGTAATGATATGTTGTGTTTTATTAAACAAATTCAGAATATAGATATGGAGTTTGTAGTTGTGATCAGTGGATTGGATATTGAAGTGGATAGATATTAAATAAGTGGCAACATCTTCTCTATGAACATTTGTTATCTAGAAAACCTATGAGGATTCAACCACTGTAATATTTCATGAGTTTCAACCAAATATGTGAATGGGTCATTTTAGATGGTACTTCTACAATAGTAGTTAACCAACCATCACTCAAGAGTCTATTTTAGGGAAAGAGTACATTAGGTCCAGAAGTCCATCTACTTTATAACAATCGATGCAATTTTTTTGGAATATTATCTGGTTGTGTATATCAGATTGAGGTGTTTCATGGGATCCAATATATACTAACAAAATGGAATTCATTAGGAAATTTGGTGAACATATTTTTATTTTAATCATTTTTAAAATTCTGAAGAGGAAATTAAAAAGGAATTTATTAGGTAAGAGTCATATATAAGAGTTCATGGTTGATTAATCACTATAATTGATAATATATTTAAATTAGGTACATTATTTTTAGGTTTTAAATGGTTTTCATGACCACACTCATTTTGAGTAAATGATGATATTCATTTTATAGGTATTTGTATAACGGTACATTATAAATGTTGCCTTATAAAACATGTTAGTTGATAGGATGGGTGTTCGGGCTCACCACAACTATTTGAGGAGGCTTATTTCCCACTTAGATACTCTCTTATATATTTATTTAATGCAATAAAATCATTCTTTAATCCAATTATAGGAATGGAATCCTGAGTTCTTACAATTTTATTGAAACTATATGTTTTTGAGAACACCTACTCATCTTATATGATCTCCATTATTCTCTTTTTATTAGATATTCTTTGGTTTATAGCCAAAATTGGGAACTCTAAAGTTTAACTCTTTCTAGGAGGGAGGTTTTTTAGTTTTTGTTGAACCTCATAAATTCATCCAACATATCCTATGAGAATATGAATAAAAATCCACATAAATTTGTTGGATGTAGTTGAATTGGATTCAAACTTCTATGTTGAATTGTTAAAATCATTCTATGTAAAGGAATCAGACTCCATATAGTATGAATTTCTATAATGGAAATGGGTTCCAACCTCAAATAGGTTTCTTACATATCCTACAAAGGATTGGAATCTAATCATATATATTACAATAATAGATCATGTATATGTCATAAAAGGTGGAATATTAGGGGATTGGGTGATTATTATGTATTGAGGAAACCATAGTACACATCCCTGGGGATATGTTCCTTAAAAATAATGCCTTAAAGATAAATAAATCTCTATTAGATTAATGAAAAATGGATGAGAGAATACACATAAATGAATGAGCATAATTGAGGTACATCTATCGTGTTGATGACATGATCATATCATATATCTAATCCAATTTGAGTTTCTCTTTTTGTGACAAAAAAGTGATAGAATTAGACATTTCAAATAACATTATGTCTTATCATTCTTGTTGTATGAGGGATTATGCACTGATTCTACCCTACAGAGATTTTCATGTTGGAAAATGGGTGACAATATGCGATAATGTGGGGTCTATGATTAAGATTCCTTTGGGAACCTTCCATATTATTTGGGTCATGTGAAGATTTGTTTTTGAGTTTACAAATATGATGAGTCCCAAGGGGGTAAACAAAGTGGTTTTATTTATAGTAGTAGTCCCACATATGGATGAGGTCGGGGATTATAGCTTATAGGGATCCATGGAATTATTAATCCAAGAAGAGCATATGATCTCCACTCATTGTGTGTGATGAATCCAATAAGAGACATATATACTAAATATAGATAAAGAAAGACATATATAGAGATCACAAAATGTCAACACATGATAAGGATTAAATATAGAGGAATTACGACTCTGGGAAATGTGATGAAACTGATAGGATAATATCTACATTAGTCATTTAAAGAAATATCCAGGGACTACCCTTAATAGCATAATTATATATATAATGAGTTAGGTATTATAAATAATAAGAGGACCATGTGTTGACCTAGTTAAATATATTGACATGAGAGGCTTTATGAATCCAATAAGAGACATATTCAATTAAGGAACATTTGTGGTGCTTACACATAAGGTTTACCCAGATTTACCTAACATAATCTGTGACTTGGGTGAAGGTTAATGATATTCGTGATTTCATAAATAAATATCTCCAAAATGGTTCAATATAATCTTGTTTCTTGTAGGATCTACATAAAACTCTATTCCCAGGTGACTCATGATTGTGTGAAAAATAAGTGATTTATAGAAGGCTGGGAAGATTACTGAATAAAATTTATATATGACTTATCCCTAATAAAGAATGCCAATGTTTATTTCTATCTTAGGTTATTATTTTTAGTTTACGAAAAAAATTTATATAGAGGTTATGATGAGTGTTACATTCCCTAATTGTGGAAACCCATTTGGATTGTCCCACACTCAACCCATTATTAGAAAATGGATAATTTATGGATGGTAGGAGTATTTTGAGATCCTGTAAGAAATACGTGTACATTACATTAGAAGGGATTCATATGTTAAACATAGTATATGAGATATTAGATATGGACTAGGAAAAACTAAAAATGAGCATCCCTATTAGAGACAATTGTTTTCAACGTAATAAAAAATTCTAATTCCATTCATAGGTTTTACCTATTTGGTAAGATTTACCTGATCCCCCTTTTATCAATGGAATTCACATCAAAAAGGGTGAGCACGAACACACATTATTTGATGCAATACATCTAGCATCTTTGGGAATGTTTTTTATTTATCCTTGATAGTGTTTTGAGAAAGGATTAATATGTCTATATAGGTTTTATAATAGATCCAATAGATGTGGGAGATACCATCATAGACAGAAAGTAGTTTTGGGGTTGCATATCACATAATGTTTCAAATATTATGTTATGTATCCATGAATGGAAAACAACAATAGTTAAAATAAAAAAGTGGTAATTGTGTAAGAGAAACTGTGAAGGGGCATTCGTGAAAGAAGTACCATGATCGGGGAAACCCTGAAAGGGGAACGATGATTCTGTGTGATCATGAACCAATGTTTCATGAACATTATACGACCCCATAAAGTGATCAACACGTTATTATATTATAAAAATTCATTTAATTTTTGAAAGAAAATTTTATTATGATGTCTTGATAATGTGGACTAATTATCATTGGCATAGATAATTTGGTCATATTATATAAGAAATTTCAATCCCACTGAGTTATTATTTTATTCAATGGTTTTCTAGTAGAACTTTTTAGAGTTTCAAAAAGGGAATGATCATTACATTTTTATAATAAAGGTTAAATAACTATTACCCAACCACTATATGTCTATCTATCGATAAATGGGTACTGGGAATTTATTTGTAAACCTTATTGGTGAGGAATGTGTAACCAACCAAACATGTGGTCACCCTATGGAGTTCCATCTACGATCTATATAAGGGAGCTCAATTATGCAGCCATAAATATTATCTCCAAATAATTTATAAAATTATTATCATATCCTCTAATGTATTGATAATTTTATCGAAGTTAGTGGTTTGTATCCATCACTTGACTGCTCCACTTTTAATCTATATAAAATGTCTATTTCTCAGGACGATGTGAAAATTACATGGTTTATATGAGCATCACGTGATGGTTTTTATATTTTTTGGAATATCAATCAGGCTGAAATTAATAATGAATTATATTAATAAGTTTTTATCTGTAAGACTCTTTGGGTTTCACAAGTGGTCTAATTGAAGCATGTGTAGTTATCTACACCCCAATATTGGGCATTATGATGTGAAAATGAGCATGGAGACCCACAGAAATGGATTTTCAACCAATAATTTTTTAAAAAAATTAGTTAAAAATATATGGTATAATTATAGGGGTGTTCCCACCACCACATCAGATGATTGTAAAAATAATTATTAAGTATATTTATATCACATTATCATAGAAATATAATGGAATATATAAACCCTATTTTGTTCCTCTTTCTAAATGAGAATACTTTTCTACTCAAACATGACTTTTCTAGATTAATATATGATCACATGATGAATTATATGGAAAATAATGTGTCATTAAATTTCCTATTCCATCAATATATTCAACATGAATTATACTTCTATTTCATTTTCTCGATCTATATTGATTCTTCCATCATTTGTGAACTCAACATTATTCACTTTTTCAATCAATAAATTTTTATTAACCTCATTAAATTATTCAAATTCATCTTCATTTAAACTATATTCATTATCCTAATTTTTCAAAATTTATTTTACTATTTTGGATATATAAAATTTTTCTTCTTTTTCATTAATGAAAAATCAAATTTATTATATTTTGTATCATTCTTATTTAAGGATATATTTTTCCAAATCCTCATCATCTTAAAAATATTCTTCTCCATTATATATGTTTTTTTTACTACTAAATTACATATATCTGGTAATTTAAAGAAAATTGATAGATTTCCCCACAACATTGCTTTAACACTTCTCAATTATCCTAAACAATGATTCCATAGTGTCTAAATAATTTGTTTCACATTTAATTGTTCATTTTAATATTGTTCTTCCAAATTAATTTTTTCCTAATCTTTTTATATTTCAATGATTTAAATAAAATTTTATTCTCATACTTTCTAATCTATGTGAAGAATGATTTTTTATTTCAATAAGAATACAATGTGGATAATTAAATTGAATATAAATGTATATAAGTATCCAAGAATTGATTCCTTTTTATTAAAATTTCAAATAAATAATTTTTTAATTCTTGAAAAATATATTATCATCCAATTATTCCCGAAATCCTTTAATAGTGATTTCAATTTTGATAAATCAATTGAGGGTTTCATTTATTATTTTATCTTTATTCAATTCAATATCATTATATATAATCCTCAAATAATTCATTCTATAATGATTTACACTTTCATTGCCATTATATTCATTTTACAATTTATCTTAAATATCCTTTTAATACCATTATATGTTTTACCTTACAAAACATATTATCTAAAATATATGAAAAAATACAACATCATGAACACCCATAGTCCACAAAATTATTTCTCTAACATTATATCATAGAATAAATTTACTTCAACGAACATGAATTTTAGTTACAATTTCCAATACATCAAGACTAATTGTAAACACATAGAAAAACATATGATTTTCCATGTTTATTAATTTTCATATAAAAATTAAGATCACTCTTGTATTTGGTTGAATTAGGATTCTCTATTATCATAAACAGGGTTTAGTTATAAAATATTTTTTCACAGTGGCCCAATTTATTAATATATTTATAATAAGAAAAAATATTTGAATGAACCAAAATTTCTCTAATACCAATGAAGAGGACTCAAATGATTAGTGATAATTCAAGTAGAGGGGGTAATAATTTTGTTAATTAACTTCCTTCGCATGTTTATTTTAGAAAAAAAATTCATAAACTATTAGTGTTAGTAAAAATGATCTCTATTAGACACACCACAAAACACACACAATATGGGAAGACTATTTTACAAATTTCACTACTCAAAATTACTGGTTATTCCTTGATATGCTATGGAATCACCTTAGACAATATAGTTTACTATTATCATCATTGCTGATTAAATAATGAAGCATTTATCCATGAATAATCTATATATATATATATATTTTATCCAAACATATTTGAGTTTTTATTTTATAGAAATTATAAATTTAAAATCTATTATCTAATTACAACTATATTTCCGTCAGGATTCCTTTGGAATGAATTATATTTATCCTTTTTCTTAATCATAATTTTGATCATCCTCTACTTACACATCCATATGTTTTTTATTCTTCCAATATTTCTTCATTGGATTTTTATTTTTGTTCATACCCATCATCAATTATTTGCAATATATTTCTTCCAGATGGAATTTTAATTTCAAATTAAAATCCATGATAATAACTTGCTTAATCTAGTTCGTAACTAAGCCGTATTTATTATTCTACATTGATTTATTCAATATCTATAAATAAATAATGTTATTATTATATTCTTTATTGATCACGTACCTATAACCATTACAGTCATCAACTAATCATTATCATCAGATCCACTAAAATATTAGAACACATCATAGAAACAATATGTAAATTCTTTATTATGATGTGTTACATGTCCTTTCAAAAATATTTCACCAAAAATGATATTCAAAATGGATTTTTGTAATATAATTCTATTCAAAAATTTTGATCCCAATTTAATGTAATCTCAACACACCATTTACCATGAAATATTATCCACTCTGTATTTTGGACATCAATATTCCACTAATTGCATGAATTGTGAAACAGAAAAGAACATCCCATTGTAATCTCCATAAAACATAAAATATTTTTAATTTATCAAGAAAAATTATCCTAAAAATTTCTAAGGCCCATAAAAATGAGCACAAAAATTTAATCCAATTTGTATTCTTCTCTATTACAATTCCCCAAAAAATATACTATGTTTATCTAAAGTGAAATTTCATACATAATAAATTGGAATCATAAATATAAAACATTATATAATGGATTTCACAAAATTATAAACATGAATATAATAATGCACACTATCCTCCAGGACATATATGAGTTACATTTATTCCCACAAGGAATCTTCTCAACTGAAACCCCAATTATAATTCTAATTTCAAAAATTATCTCTATATTTTCCAATTTTACCATGCTCTTCATTACCCAATTCCGTAGTCTGGCATTATTTCAAAGATTGTTTATTTTTAAAACCACTATTTTAAAATAATAAAAACTATTTAATCTTTCCAACCCAATCCGCACATGTTTTATTAATGAAAATGGAATGGTTCTATCACGTCTCCAATATAAACCTTTAAACACCACTCTTAAACCTCATAATTCCTTACATATTCTTCTTAACATACAATGACCTTGGAGGAAATAACACAAAATGAATATAATCATGTAACAAAAATGTTTTAAAATGGATTATGTATTGATAAATAAAACTAGCACATAAACACATCCACTTTATGACTCATCATTTTCACTATTCAGAAGCTCAATAATCTCCCTAAAACATATCTTGGTACGAATAATACTTATTTTATGTGTTTAATTTCATATCAAAATTATCAATTTTATTGTTAAAAAATCTGTTATGAGGGGTCTTTGAAGATTAGGTAAAAATGGTGTGACTTTTGAGATGTTTGGGTTCTATTAAATATATTCATGATGTGATTGAACTAGTAGTCACCTGATATAAACCATCGAGGCTTTATTTTATAAAAGTATAGGGTTTTTTCTTCCAACCACTTGGTTCATTATAGAACCTATACACGAATTATTTTCATAATATGTAACATCTATAAATTCATGAAAAATACAAAAAAAAGATATTCATATTGCTTGAGAGTTTATTTATTAAATTAAGAATACAAAAATCATAAAAACACAATGCATACCATTACTAAATGTTGAATCATTATTATCCTCCATGTAGTTGATCATAGTATTTAAAAATAATCCATTAAATTATTACCTTTTATAATAATTCCACACATATATGAATCATAATACACTTATATAGAACATCCAATACAATATTCTATGTATAATTACCATGTAATTAAATGAGATATATAAAATAAAATATTTAAAAAATTAATTTAAAAATATCATTTTTATATATATTATTTAATAACAAGAATTTGAAATATTTTTAATGTTTGTTATTAGATAGACTATTTTAAAACCTCAGTGTTGGTGATCTCTATACAAGTTATTAAAACATAATTTTGAAAAAGGACTTTGAAATCAATTGTTAAATAATTTAGGTAATTGCCTATAACATAACAAATTTTTTATCAGTTATTTAGACAACCATTATTATATTTTATAAAATAATATTAAATATTTTTATATAAAAATTAATGTTAAAAATAAATTATGAAACTAAACCTAAAATGTTTCGTTTTGTTACTCCCATATCCCATTTATTTTTTCACTACAATTTTTCGCTTTTTTAAATCTAATACGCAACCCATTTTTCACTATACATCCTATATATTTATTTTCCCGCCTTTCTCAAAATATTTATTGTTCAATCATTAATTATTCATTATTAACAAATTATATTTTTTGGATGATTACTTCTATCCATCCAAAATATTTAACAAATTGGTGAAAATTTTAAAGTTGAGGATGGAATCAACAATGAGAGATACAATAGATGGGAGGTCCACTAATGAAGTTTATATATATTATTTTAAAAAAATATATGTAGATGAAGTTTTATATTTTAATATAATGATTTGATCAATGATCCTTGTATAGCAGTACAATTCATGCAATTTTAAATTTCATTTTCATTATAATTTTATTCAATTTTTAATATGATTACATGATTATTATCATGATTTTGTTATAAATAATTTTTTATTTTTTTAATATAGTAAAAAATTCATGTGATATAAAATTGTAATTTTACATTAATATTCATATTTATTTTTGAATTATGATTTTTAATTGATGTTTACTGTCCAAAATAACTATGTAATGTCCAAAATTATATATAAATTTTTTTAAAAAAATCAATATCATGTTAGTCATTTAAATAACATCCATAAATGATAATTTATCATGATAAGTGTTTAATGAAATGACATAAAAGATAAATTTCCACATTAGTTATTTAATGAGCCAACATGAATGATTATCCTATAACAGAAAAAAATTACATTTCATATCTACTATTCAAAATGAAGGAAATTTTGAACATATTTATTATATCTTATTAACAACAGAATTTAAAAAAACATACCATTACAATAATAATGGGATTTTTTATAAAGTTTAGATAAAAATGAAATATCAATGTTGTGAAAAATCTATTTCTTTACTAATGGTTAGCAAGTCTCAACCCCTAATCTTCAAAACACCGTAGATTATTTCTAAATTTTTAGGATTCAAATCTTTTTAAACTCATCTATGGTACATATTCCATCCATGAATAATCATTGAAGATTACATTCAATAGTATATTGGTTAAGGACAATAGTCAAGGGAATAAAAATGTGATATATAATGAATTTCTCTAAAAAATCCTATGAAATAAAAGAAATCATTCATTAAAAATGATTACCATATATAAAATAATACCCAATATCATGATAATAATTTAAATGCATGAAATATATTAAACAACCAAGGTATGATACATCTCTAAATTCAATAAAAATTTTCGAAAAATCATAATAATGTGCAAGGAAATATTTCACCATCAATCAAATAGCAAATAATATCAGATGAAGGTCTAACACAATCTCCAACACCATCCTTAAAAAATTTCAAAATAGTGCACATATATTGGGTTGAGAATACAAGTATTCTCAGTATGTTCATATCATGAATCTATAATGTCAATAAGGAATAAAAATACTAATGATTAATTTAACTAAGAGATAAATAAATACATGATCCCATGAAAATTCAATTTTATAACCCATATCAGAAAATTTACACTATCTAAATGAAAATTAAATATTTTTATATTAAATATTGATAATAAAAGAATGAGGTATTTCACACCCACTTCCCCATTCATCAAGTTTCCTTTATGTACAAAATTAATACATCTTAGTGAACCCATACCCTACCATATGAATATATTTCATCATAAAATAACTGAAACACCATATAAACACCTCATACCACAACCATTTTCTATTCCACATCATTACGTCAATATATAACCACTAAAAATATGTAATTACCATGTAACAAGATGTTTCTCTATAAGGGAAACAAAGAGATGAGGGGTGGTAAAACATAATTTAACATGATAAATTATATATTGGATGCTCTCCTTATACCCATATCCATATATAGGCACTTATTAGGTTACATTTATTTTGCAGAAATACATTTAAAATAAACGAAACATAATATGACTTATAAGAACACAAAAATCCCCTTTATGGTCAAAAACCTATTAATTTTATCTCTAGAACCATCCCCCCACTATAGAGACCCAAAGAATGATGTACATAGACATTACATTACTTTTATGGAATATGTAATACATAACAAAAACAGACACCAAAGGATCATAATAGTTTAGTGTTTTGGAAACTCGGAATATAATCTTCTAATCTTGGTGAAAGATCATCAACATATCCTAAAAAGATCTTCCCCTTTTTTCATACCTAAAACCTTTATTTATATCCTGGGGAAATGAAAACATATAAAGGGTGATCTCAAATGCTCAATAGGGGTATTAATGGGGAAAATAAAACAAACCATATACATTTGAACATAAAAACATGAACATAATGTTTAAACATCAAAATATTGAGCAATGACATAAAACATGGCAGTACGTAAGGCATAGATCATAATGGAACATCAATCATGATAAAATAGCATGGGAATAAAACATTTAATTGTGGAAAACCATTATACACATGATATGATTTACATACTATACAAGGCATTACTGCAAAGACCATCTTAGTGGACAAAGTCCCTTTCTGAATTGAGTTCACTCCTCGTTCCAGTCCTTTGTCACTGAACTGGATGAACTTACCATTCCAGACATGTCTCTCTCATGAGATATAAATATATACCTAATGCATTGGAGGGACATATAGGTCCTACCAATCTCATAATGAAATCATTCTTACATGTTCCACAACATAAACATAAAACATTCATCATAACCCAAAGAATATACTAGGTTTCATAAACATCATACCATATTAACATAATCCATATAAAATAAATGGATATCATTTAATCATAAGAGAAGTAAAAACATTTAAATCATAGAGAAAAAATACATGAAACATAGACATATGAAATAATATCATCTTATATGGAAAATGGTTTTGACAAAACACTTGGAAATAAATTCTTGAAGAAAATATTCTTTCTTATTCAAAATAATTTTCTTTTCAAAAAATGCCATACAATTTTAAAAGAATAGGATATTGTTGAAAATAGTCATGAAATATTGTAGATTAATCTTCATGAAAATAAGGTGTTATGAAACCGTAAAATTCTGTTCATTCCATATAAGTTAAAAAAAACATTATCCTCGCACTTTTGCCGGAAAAGCCAAAAAGTTCATCGTATGGTAAAAAACAATGATTACATCCATAACACAATTTAAAAGTAAAAGAGGGGTAATAATTACTTTAAACATACATGTAATCATTTTTAGAAAACAGGGACATGGATTATAAATATAACCATATTAAATACTTATGAATAAACAATCTCAGATAAAAATGAGATTGGAAAAGTTATCCCTTACCATAGGTCCGATATGCTTCATACGTATCCGAAACTAATGTATAATGATTTAAATAATGTCATTGTATTTTTACAGAATCACATTAATTGTTATGATATCATATATGGTTCACTTATAACTTTATATTACCTGTTCTTTTGTAAATTCCATGTTCAAGTAGCGTTTTTGGTAAAATAGTTTTATTTATCGTAGGTGTTTCGACTTGTTGTTCTTGATATTATTACTTATATCATGATTTAATTACTTCCATAATTAAAATCAAGATTTATAAATAATATATATTCAGTATATATATATATATAATAGATAGATGGATGAAATGAAATACACAATTCATGGAGACAGTAGGTCGTACGTACGCATGAACGCTGTTTTGAATTCCTTGCTGACTTGGATGAAAGTAAGTAGATGACACATATATATATATACATAAATACAGTAGCTTAATTATGTCTTATATTTAATTATACTACATTATATATACTTTATAATCATTCTTGAATAGTTCACATGGAGAATGAATCTCATCACGTCATGGAGACGGTAATCCATACATACACACGAGAGATGATATCGTTCCCATAATTATTGAAAAGAATTGGAGTGGATGATATAATATCTCATAATCAGTATGATGTTACAATAACCATATATAGTTATTCTTTACACCATTATACCCATCCATGTAAGGTGGTGGCGGAAAAAAAGATTACACCACGACATGTAGACGGTATTCCGTACGTACGCACGAGCGGTGATTTCATTAACGTAGGATGGATAGAAGGTGAAATTGGGTTGTTTCATATATATAATAACATATTAGTATATTACTGATATTTAATTTATTACATTATAATGAAACAACTAAAGAATAAGAAGTTGAAGAAGAAAGAAACATGAATGAATCGGTAGAAGAGATTACCTCTTCTTCGACACGGCTCCCCTTATCCTCCACTTAGGGAACTATAGTTTGTCTTTAAAGAAGGCCATGACCTCTAGTTGGTTTATATGGAAGTGGAGAAGTGAAATGGGCAGGAATTGGCTGATCTTGAATGCTAAAAATTATATAAAAAGAATATGGAGGAGGTGCCCTTATAAAGGAGAGGAGAGGGTCACCTTTGGAAAACTCAGAAATATTAATTTATAATAAATCAAAACCCACTTAGAAACATCCAAAAATGACTTAAATACGAATATTATACGATATAGGGTTGTAATATCATCATAAAATAAATTTTAGACATGTTGGGAATTTATTTTAAACCTTGTCAATTTTATTTAACCTAATTTAATTTGTTAAATCTTATTTGTGGTTATAATATTCTAAATTTTAAATTGTTATAAATAATTTTTTATGTGTCTTGATTTATCATTAATTGGGAACTTAATGAAATATTAGACCATATAAATTTCATTTTATTATTTTTAAATATTTATGTGATTTTTAATCAATTTAATAATATGCTATTTTTATAAAATAATAATAGTGTTAATTTTGACTCTATTCATTTATTTGAATTAAAATAAAATACAAAGAGAGGATATATTCGAAAAAAAATATTTAATATATTAATAACATGTCATATTCATCTAGAAAATTTGTTAGAACATTAATTAGTTCATATAAAGTTTATTTTAATATTTCTAAAACCATTTATTTGATATTTATCTTAATTAAAAAATTACTACATCATTTTTTTATAATCATTTAATAAACCCATTAGTTGCATAAAAATTATAACTAAAATCCTATGATGAGGATATATATAATAAATTTCGAAATAATATGTTTATATTAATTTATTATCTAAAAAATCACAACATTTAAATTGATATATTTATTAAATTATGAAGGTGACATCTTTCACATAAATTAAAATAAAATAATATAAATGTCCTAATCGGTATTATAAGACTCCATATGGACAAAAAATATTCCCTTGGTTGATTAGGGTATATATATACTCGCCGAATAATTTTTGGACAAGTTTCTGTTCTTTTTATAGGTGTTATTATTTTAATAAAAACTATATTATTTATTTTTTACTAAATAAATAATTTCTACATCATTATTGTATAAGAGATTATTCTAATTAAATATTTCTTAAAAAGTAAGAATATATTACCATGATAAATAAAAAAAATTTATATTTCAAATTAGTATTTATAATCGAATTTATATTCTATATAAACTTATATTAAAAATAATCTAATTATTAATTTTTGCGTGAAACATATTTCACTTTCCTTTAAATAAAATAAATAAAAGGTCTTGATCAAATACAAGTGGGTTCCATTAGATTCCATTTAGACCCAAGTATGATTTAGGTCAATATATAATCATCCAATTATATTAAGACAAGTTTATGGTAATTTTATAATATTATATTTATCCATAATTACCCGATTTACCTTTAACTATGGTAAATAAAATTTACCGTAGTTACTAATCAAAATGCCTAAAAATAAAAAGTATCATATTAACATAATTTGGACCTACAGATTCCAAATATTGAATCAATTTTTCCAAATTCAAAACACAAAAGTTTCAGTATTTAATTTAAAATTAATCCCGCTGTTGAGAAAACGTGTTTTAAAAGTTAAAACGTTGCAAAAGATTGTAATGTTTTTACTTGTGAATTCAGTGTAAAATCAATGATAATGACTTACATTATATTAAATGGTAAAAATATATTATATTTAAACTTTAAAACCATTCAACATTATAATTTAATCATTTGAATTATCTCTATGAAAAAAGTTTTTTTTAATAAAAATTTAGCGTATTTTTACTGTTCATCAAAATAAGAAACTTATCAGAAAGATATCAAAAATTACTCCAAAGTAAATTTTTATATCCTGATTCAAAAGAAGAATTTTATTTTGTAAATTTTAACTTATAAACATGTCAATATATAAATTTAATGTTAGTGCACCATCAAAAGGCGGAAAAAACTGCAATTTTTAAAAAATACATATTTTTCCTGAAAAATTTATTTTGTTCTCATACCATGTTCTATAAAATGTGTAAGATGAATTATAATGTCATAAAATTTAAAATGTAGATACTTCTATTTTTAACGGCTAGTTCATAATAATATTATAACAATATATCGTCGTTTAGTGAAACTCGGTATTGTGTGCAACACATGCTATCGAGGAAGGTCGCAATTGCGTGTAATGCAAGCCAAGTCACAACTGAGTGTAGTGCAAACACTGTTTGGTGTTGAGTATAACATAATCAAAACTTATTTTATTTATACATTAAACAAAATATATACTAACTTTTTCATAGAATAATTTCCTCAAAAGGAACTTGAAATTGTGTGTAACATGAGTCAAGAATAGTATTGCGTATACTCAAGTTAATATAGTGTTGCGTATAGTACATGCTAATATTGGTGTAGTGTATAATAGAAGACATCAATGAAAATAAAATATCACCTAAAATCTCAGGGTGTTACATTCTACCCACCTTAAAATGAATTTCTCCCTCGAAACTCGTCGGGGTTATAAATCGTTTACTGCATGAAAGTTTCATTTGTAAAAACCCACATTATAAATGGAATACTAAATCATAATTTTAAAAAGTAATGTAAGAAATGAAATGGTTACCCAGATTAACTCATCACTAGGTTTCCACATAAGAGAACATAGTTGGAAATATGTATATTGAAGAAAAATATAACCATCAAGTTCTGATAGAGAGTGGTAGAGGACATGGCTATGAAAAATCCAACAATCACAAAGCCATAAATTTGTGATGATTTAAGGTACCATATGATTTATCAGATATAAGGACACTAGGAAAACATTTTGTGTTTTAAAGATCATTTTTCCCAAATATGAAGTATTGATGAATTAAAAGAAATAATTACTTGATTTCGGTACAATCTTACTATAGTCTATGCCTTGAACAATTTCCACTTAATCTCTTAAAGAAATTATGTTGAATTTGTCTTTTGTGAAGTGTTAGCAGATCATGTGATAGAATGATAGGACATTCCATATGTCTCAAACAAAAGGATAGTTAAAGTTATTAAATATACATAAGTCCATCTATATTGAGATTAATGGTATATGGTTCCTAAAATGGACTTATTCTTCATATATCATACCAATTAATATAATATAACCAGTTTCTAATATCTAGGGACTTCCTGTAGGCCAGTGAAAGGTGATAAAGGCCTATCTCATTTCGATTGTGGGTTTTATTCCCATAGCCATGTCCGACGCGATGGGTTGACGCCCGTCCCACATGTTGTACTTTTTCTAAAACTACTTTATTATAACATTCCATCAATAATATCAAAAAAAGATCTAGCCTTAAACAATACTAAATTATGTCCAACATAATTCATTCCAATCATTAGGCTTATGCAAAATAATTCTATCCAAGGTCATAGTATAAAGAAATAAATTACTAGAAATTTCATCTGTCGAACATGTGAATACCATCATTTATCCCCTATATATAATACGATATATATTATTGGTCAAATTAAAATCATGTGAATACCTTAATCATGTATTCTCATAAAAAATGAATACCCATTGAACCTTAGTGAAAATATGAATGCCGTAAAAATTTAACACTATCCAAATACAAAAATCCCAAAATTTCTATATACTCAAACCATGATATAACTTTTTCCTTATATTAGTCATGAGCTCATTTTATTTTTTCTTTATCCCTTCATTATACGCATATCATCTACTTCCCAAAAATATTTCAATCACTTTTCATGGATAATGGTACCATATAATTATTGAAAACTAATACATAGATATTCCAAAATTCCATAATACCATAAATGAGATTCACTAAAAGAAGGTGGATGTTGCCTCATGAAGGACTCAATAGAATATTGTTCCCTTATCTGATCATTTGGATGTCCAGAATGATTCATAGCTTGTGTAGGTATAGTAATAAGATTTTCCACTCAATCTCCCTAACATTGGTTTGTTCAGGATGATAATCATTTCATTGTCCATTACATTGATCCACACGATTGCTTCGGGTTCTAGCCATCATCTAAAACCAAAAAAGAATAGTGTGAGAGGAAAAAATCATTCTATAGAAAACAATATAATAAATGGGGAGTAAATTCAATATATAACATCTTAGGGTTTATTATATGATTGTCACCATAATTCTAGGACTATATCCTATACCTATACTTAACCTTAGGGACATCCCTATACATACCATAGAAATATCTCTAGGGATCTCACAATAGTTTTAGCATCCTAGTTTCCAAAGATTAACTAATCCTTTCATCCGATACCAACTGTAGAGGCCCAAATCTTGACGTACATAGACATTACTTTACTTTTACAGAATATATAATACATAACAAAAACAGACACCAAAGGACCGTAATATTTTAGTGTCTTAGGAAACGTAGAATATATTCTTCTATTCTTGGTGAAATGTCATTAACATCTCCCATAAAGATCTTAACCTTTTGTTTTCATAACTAAAAACTTTATTTATATCTTGGGGAAAAGAAAACAAATTAATGGTGAGCTCAAATGCTCATTAACGGTAATCATGGAGAAAATAAAACAAACCATATACATTTGAACTTAAAAACAACAACATAATGTTTAAACATCAAAATCTTGAGCAATGACATAAAACATGGCAGTACGTAAGGAATAGATCATAATCGAACATCAATCATGATAAAATAGCATGGGAATAAAAAATTTAATTGTGGAAAACCATTAAGCACATGATATAATTTCTGTAGTAGCCAAGGCATTTCTGCTAAGACCATTTTAGTTGACAAAGTCCCTTTCGAAATCGAGTTCGCTCCTCATTCTAGACAGGTATCACAGAACTGGATTAACTTACCATTCCATCCATGTCTATATCATGAGATATAAATCATTACCCAATTAATTGGAGGGAGATATAGGTCCCAGAAATCTCATAATGAAATCATTCTTATGTGTTCCACAACATAAACATAAATCATTCACCATAACCAAAAGAATAAAATCAGTTTCATAAACATCATCCCATCATAACATAATCCATATAAAATAAATAGACATCATTTCATCATAAGAGAAGTGAAATAATGTAAATCATAGATACATTATACTTGAAACAAACACATATGAAATAATGTCATCATAGACGGAAAATGGATTTTTTATAACAAATGAAATAAATTCATGAGGAAAATATGATTTCTTTTTCAAAATAATTTGTTTTCACAAAATTCCATGAAATTTTAAAATAAGAGTATTTTGTTGAAAATAGTCATGAAATTTTAGAGAGTAATCTTCATGAAAATAAGGTGTTATGAAACCGTAAAAATCAGTTCATGCCATATAAGTTAAAAAAACACTCTCCTCGTACTTTTATAGGAAAATTCAAAAAGTTCATCGTATGGTATCAAAAAAAAGATTAATTCCATAAGACAATGTAAAAGTAAAATATGGGTAAACATGAAATTAAAAATACATGGAAACATTTTTATAAAATAGGGACATGGATGATAAATATAACCCCCGTAAATACTTACGAATAAACAATCTCGGATATAAACAGGATTGGAAAAGTTTCCCCTTACCATAGGTCCGATATGATTCGTACATATATGAACCTACTGTGTAATGATTTACATAATTTTATTGACTTATTATAGAATCACATTTATTTTTATGATATCATATGTGGTTCACTTATGACTTTATATTTCCCGTTAATTTGTAAATTCCATGTTAAAGCAGCGTTTTGGGTAAAATCGTTTTAGTTATCGTACGTGTTTCGACTTGTTGTTCTTGATATTATTACTTATATAATTATTAACATACTTCCCGAATGTAAATCATGAATTATATATCATATATATTCAGTATATATATATATATATAATAGATAGATGAATGAAATGAAATACACCGTTCATGGAGATGGTAGGCCGTACGTATGCATGAATGTTGTTTTCCATTCCTTATTGACTTGAATGGAAGTAAGTATAGGACATATATATAAATATAGTATCATAAGTATGTCATATATTTCATTATTATTCATCATATATTCTTTATAATCATTCTTGAATGGTTAGCATTGAGAATGAATATCATCGTGTCGTAGAGACTGTAATCCGTACGTACGCACGAGTGATTATATCGTTTCCATAATTGTTGTAGGGAATGGAGTGGATGATATAATATTTAATAATCGGTATAATGTTATAATAACCATATATAGTTATTATTTACACCATTATACCCATCTAAGTAAGGTGGTGGTGGAAAAACAGATTACACCACAGTGTGGAGACGGTATTCCATACGTACGCACACGCGGTGATTTCATTTTTCGTTGGAAGGATGGAAGGTGAAATGGGGTTTTTTCATATTTATAAACACATATCAGTATATTAGTGATACTTATGTTACTAATTTTTAATGTAACAACTAAAGAAGAAGATGTTTAAGAAGAAATAAACTTGAAAGAATCGGTAGAAGAGATTACATCTTCTTCGACGTGGCTCCTCTTATCCTCCTCTTAGGGCACTATAGTTAGTCTTTAAAGAATCCCAAGACCACTAGTAGGTTTCTATAGAAGTGTATAAGTGAAATGGGTATGGGTTGGCCGAGCATTATGGTTAAAATTGTGTAAAGAGAAGAGAGGGGAGGTTCCCTTATATAGGAGAGGAGATGGGAACCTTTGGAAACCTCAAACATATTAATTTATAATAAATCAAACCGCACATAAAAACATTCAAAAAGTACATAGATCAGAATATGAGATGATCTAGATTTTTAATATCATCATCCAATAAAATTTAGACATGTTGCGAATTTATTTTAAACCTTATCAATTTGATTTATTCTTATTTAATATATTTAATCTTATTTGTGGAAATAATATTCTAATTTTTAAATTGTTATAAATAATTACTTATGTGTTTGGAATTATCCATAATTGGGTACTTTATTACATTTTAGACCACATAAATTTCAGATTATAAATTATAAATATTTATGATATTTTTAATAATTTATAAATATGATATTTTTATAAAATAACAACTGTGTTAAGTTTATCACTATTCATTTATTTGAATTTAAATGAAATCCACAAAGAGGATATATTCGAATTTTTTTTAATATATTTATAACATGTCATATTCATCTAAAAAAGTTCTTTAGAACATTAATTAATTCATATAATGTTTATTTTAATATTTATAAAATCATTTATTTGATATTTATCTTAATAAAAAAATTACTATATCATTTTTGTATATTCATTTAATATACCTAGAAGTTGCATAAAAATTACAAATAAAATCCTATGATGAGGATAAATATAATAACTTTCATAATAATAATTTATCTCTAATTTATTATCTAAAAAATCACAACATTTAAATTGTTATATTTATTAAATTATGAAGGTGACATCTTTGACGTCATTTAAAATAAAATAATATAAATGTACCAATTGATTTTATAAGACTCTAAATCGTCCAAAAATATACAATTGGATGATTTGGGTATATATATACTCTACCAATAACTTTTGGTCAAGTTTTTGGTCCTTTTGATTGGTTTTATTATTTTAATAAAAACAATATAATTGATTTTTCACTAAATAATTAATTTCTACATCATTAATTTAGAAGCTATTTAAGTAAATAAATATTTCATAAAAATTACAAATAAATTACCACGATAAAGAAAAACATTTTATATTTAAAATGAGTATTTATAATAGAATTTATATTGTATATAACCTTATATTAAAAATAATCTATTTATTAATGTTTGAGTGAGACATATTTCACTTTCCTTTAAATAAAATAAATAAAAGGTCTAAATCAAACTCAAGTGGGCACCATTAGATTCCATTTCGACCCAAGTATGATTCATCTAAATATATAATCATCCAATTATATTAACACAAATTTTAGGGTAATTTTATAAAATTATATTTACCCTTAATTACCCGATTTACCTTTAACTATGGTAAATATAATTTAACGTAGTTAATATTCATAATGCCTAAAAATAAAAAGTAGCTTATTAACATAATTAGGACCTACTGATTCCAAATATGGAATCCATATTTTCAAATTAAAGACACAAAAGTTGTAGTATTTAATTTTAAATTAATCTCACTGTTGAGAAAACGAGTTTTAAAAGTTACAACGTTGCAATAGATTGAAATGTTTTTATTTATGAATTTAGTGTAAAATTAATGTTAATGACTAAAATTATATTAAATGGTAAAAATATATTCTATTGATAATTTAAAACCATTCAATATTATAATTTAACCATATAAATTATCTCGATGAAAAAAGTTGTTTTTAATTAAAATATAGAGTATTTTTACTATTCATCAAAATAATAAACTTATCAGAAAAATATAAAACATTTATCCAAAGTAAACGTTTATATCCTGATTCAAAAGAATAATTTAATTTTTTCGAATTTAACTAATAAACATGTCAAAAACTAAATTTAATGTGGGTGCTCCCTCAAAAGGTGGCGAAACTGCAATTTTTGAATAATACAAATTTTACACGAAAACGTTATTTTGTTCTCATACCATGTTCAATAAAAAGTGTAAGATGAATTATAATGTCATGTAATTAAAATTTTAGATACAAATATTCATAACGGCTAGTTCATAATAATATTATAACAATATATCATCATTTAGTGAAACTCGGTATTGCATACAACACATGCTATCGAGGAAGGTCACGATTGTGTGTAATGCAAGCCATGTCAGGGCTGCGTGTAGTGCAAACTCCGTTTTATGTTGCATATAACATAATAAAAACTTATTTAATTTATACATTAAACAAAATCTATACATAATGTTGAATAGAATATTTTCCACAAAACGAACTTGAAATTTTGTGTAACACGATCAAATAATAGTGTTGCGTATACTGCAAGCTAATAAGTTGTTGCGTATAGTACAAGCTAATATTGGTGTAGTGTATAATAGAAGACATCAAAGAAAATAATATATCTCATAAAATATCAGGGTGTAACACCCACAAACATCAACTTATCTACAATATAAAAGAAAATATATCAACCACAAAATTAAATTAAAAAGTAACAGATTATTATACTCACGTCATAAACAATTACCAATTAACATATATACTGATTTCGATATTAAAATATTACTTTCATCACATATTTTTTTCATTTTTTAATATATATATCTCATACTATTACAATTATTTAATTCATTGATTCATTCATTACAAATCAAAATGCATGGAACAAAAAAATCATAAGTTTAACTACATTAACCGCCCAAAATTAATATTTATATATTACACTACTATATATTTATTTATATTTATATCTCAAAAAATAACTTAAGATATAACAATCATGTAATACATATAAATATTCCATACATAGTAAATTATTCTCACTACCTTCATCGGATGCATTTATAATATATAATTAATCAATTTTATCTATATTCTAAAAAAAACCAAAGCATGATAATTTTATAAAAATAATGGTAAACATTAAGATCAATTTCCTCCAACAATGTCTAAATCATCACGATGAAAATTGAAGAAATATGATATACCATCTTAAATAATTTTTATTTTATTAATTCTTTTCAATCCTCTATTTCATGAATATATAATAAAATTTTATGTTTCCTTAGAGAAATAAAAAGAAGATAAATAATGAATAATCTAGGGGAAAATAACAGAATTAGTGTAAACCATAACTCATAATGAAAAAACCATATAAAAAATCATCAATGATACATTCAAAGGACCCCTGGAAACTACCACATTACATAAAATATTCCAATGGAGAAGGAAAATAAATAATATAGGGGAAGTGAAATAATTTTATTGCTAAAAATAGTGTGAAGAAATTTATAGATAAATGAAATTAATTATGGTAAAAATATGGATAATAAAAACGAAATTTCAAAAAAAAAGGGAAACCTCATATCACCCCTTTAGATATTGTGTCAACTAATCATTAAAATTTCATGATATTAATAATATGTAAAGAGTTATATGTACCATTGTTATTTAAATATTTTTTTCATAGATTAAATACAAATTCATGATATAATACATTATTATATCTAATTTCTATAACCACATTCCATTTTAATATTAATTACATTAAACATTTCCTCACAATACAATGAATATTAGTACATTGGGGTTCCTAAATTTCTATAATATCATAACCAATATCTATATCATATTCATTACCTCACAATGGAAAGTCACAATATCAAAATTATTCCACTACACAAACTGTAATGTACATTAAACCTCCACAATGAGATGTTAGTAACTATAGTGCAATAAGCATGAAATAATTTCGAAAAGTGAAAAAAATTCTTATTCTAAATCATAAGAAATACATCTAACCCTGTCAAAATCAAAAAATATATATTGTAAATTTTCCATCTGATATAATTTCATCATAAACGTTAATATATAGCATCCCACTACATTACTAATATTCCTTAAACAATAAGTAAATAAATTATTGAAAATATGGTCATTTAACATGGATACACCTTAAATGATTATAACCAATAATAATACAAGAAAAAACAAAGATAAAGATGGTAAAATCCTTAAAATAATATATACCATGAAAAATACATCTAAAAAGGAATCTCACCATTAAAAGAATCAAAAATAATAATGTAAAAAAAGAACCAAATTGACTACACCAACTCAAAATCAAATCCTAAATTCACTACAATAACACATGCTCAAAATTTCCCTGTTGATTGAAACCACTTTAATGAAATCCAATCCCACATATAATCTTTCAAACATCTATGTCCCTATAATATACACACCATGAAATCACTCAAACATGAATGACCTTATGATACTGGTTTTAAGTATCTACATATAGATATGAAAATATCATGTTATATTCTATAACCAACTCACACTAATCTATTAAAATGGTTTCATCACAACAATACTTATTATATGGTTCTATAGGGAAGACACCGTGTACTCTATCTGTTTGGGGTTGAAATTAAAACCTATATACAACTTCAGCAACACAATCCTATACCCCATAATGTATGAAAAACCATCATCAATTCATAATACCACACCTTTATGTCTATTCCCTTAATGATAATAATACTTTGAAAATTACCCCTAACCTTGAACTCCAATGGTTTCTTACACAATCTATATAATTTTTATAATGATCATAGCTGGCCTTCACATACTCTAAAATCACATATACTTTTTTTATTTTCAATACATAGACTTTTATAATAATAATTATTTCTATAAACCTAATCCAACACAATGTAGCTCGATGTGGATAATTTTATAATAACTAAAATTGTAGCATTCCAATGGAGGAGAGGTAATTATTATTATTAGAAAAACTAGACCAAAGGAAAAATGTTCACCGCCAAAAAATGGTAATCAAGAATACTTGTAGGTAATAAGTATTTTAATTTTTGTAGCATCATTTACACCTTCCCATTAATACAACGATATAGTTATGTGATAGAAATTACTATGTACTAAAATCAATATGTTATACCTTCTATACTCATGAATAAAATTTGGGATATTGATATGAAATGATTATCCTCAAAATGTGAAGCCTCTCAACTTCATCCACACAATTCCTTCTATGCTCTTCAAACACACTTGACAACTTATGAATTTTGTAATGTTCTAAATACTCCATTTAATCCAAAATAACACAATGATTATTATAGATTAGTTATAGTTAAATCATTTTAATTGTCATATTTATATGCAATACATTGGAAAAAATATCATCCAATAAATTATTTATATACAAATACCAATTATTATTATTAAATGTATGATAAAAATTGTAAATACATGGATTCATTGAAAGTGACAATCTATGAAAAAAATTTAAATTAATATATTTGATCACTTATGGAAATAAATTCCTAAAAAATAATACTTGATGCACATTATAAAACCGAAATTTGTTACAATTTTCTCCATTAACAAGGAAATATATCCAAAAATATACTTCATGAAAACTTCGATATGAATATTCTACTTCCCAAAACAATGTAGAGCACACCATTATCTAATATTTTTTATTACTCCTGAGAGACTACTATTACAGGTAAATTCTACATTACGATACTATTACACAAAATACCCCTTTTAAAAAAATATTTATTTAAAATTTAAATATTATAAATTTAATATGTTAAAAATTATTCTAAAACATAATTTTTCATATTAAAATAATTCAATAATGAATTTTTTATCTTTCTATGATGTGGTTTAGTTTTAGTTGAATAATATGGTTTTCACGAAATTTAAATTTCATATGACTTTATCTATATTTTATAATGAGATTGTAATTTTTAAAACCATTTATGTAATAAATTATGAATATACAAAATGAAATTATAAAATTTCAAATATACTATTAACTTATAAAACCAATGTAATAGTTTTGGGTCCTTATCAAATTCAACTCCTTAATTATAAAATGACACTCACTCCCTTAAAATAATCACAACTCTCAACCAAATTGGATTAACCAAAAACAACCTAAATCCCTCTCTAAAATAATTATACACAATATATATATTGGTTTATTCTAAAAAAACGAAAATTATGGACTTATGATGATATCCAAATGAGGTTTCCCTATGAAAATGAAATTATATTAATTGATGTCATTATTTTTTTCCTTATCATTTTAAGAAATTAAATTATGTGTTAATGTGTATAATATTATAATAAAATTATTTTTAATATACTGAAATTTTATTTGTTTATGGCATAATATTTATCCCTCAACACATCCATTAAATGGGAAATGAAATCAGCAATCATGTGTGTGATGGACTACCACCTCACAAATTGATATAAATCATTTTCCATAAAAAACATCTAAATATTGGATATAATGATGAATTTAATTTATATATATAATATATATGATGTTATATACTTTTGTAGTTTTCATATAATGTATATCTTCTTACATTCCATTAACATATGATAATGTAGCACGTGTGTACGGTATACTAGTACCTCACGATGCAATATGGTTCTTTTTTACCAAATATCTAAGCAAATGCAGTGAGGAAATATTTTATGAAGATATGTGATATAATGTAAATTAAATATTTTCCATAAAATTAATATATAATAATATAACTTATTCTTTATCCTTTTAAGGGAATGATATCATCTCTTGTGCGTATGTACGGTCTAAAGTCTCCATGATTTGATTTAAAAAATTTTCTATATAAAATAAGGGGGAATTATTATAATGTAATATCTAATGAAAAAAATTATAACATAAATATAATTCTATATATTATGGAAATTTATCCAAAGTAAAATAAATGAAACATTTATGAAAAAACATGCTCGATCAAACAAAGAAATTTATATTCCAAACAATAAAATAAAATATTATTATGAAATGGGTGGTAAAATATTATAATAGGATAATATTTGGTATTATATATATGATTATGATTCTTTAATTTATGTGTATTAAAAATATTTTAATAGTTATAGATCTTAAGATATATTTAATGTTATCTGAACCTGAGGTAAGGGATTCTCATCTCACCTTAACTTCCATTAGACATACTCGAAAATTCACCGATTATTTATTTTTGTGGTGAATATAGTTTCAATTTGATATTTTATATCATGAATATACTTTTGTCAAGGTATTTACTATTTCATTTTATGATTATATATTATTTTGGGATTTTGATTCAAAACATACCCAACTGGTAATGGTTTATTCCACAATAACATCATTACTCAAGGATGATTATGACTAAATATCCTTTAATATAATTATTTTATATCGATATATTAAAAATAGTATATTTTATTCTCCTTAGGATATTTTAAATTTTCATTTAATAGAACCATTTTCCGCTATTGGGTAAATAAAATTACTATAAACTTTTTTAATAAAATAAAAAATATTTCACACTTCAATTGAAAATAATTTTTCTCTAAAACCATGTATTCCAACAATATTTTCATTTTATTTAAATATAAAAATTAAATTTTAAATTAAATTTTACAAATAATTTAATTTTTTAGCAAATATTTTCAATGGAATATTTATATGATTTTCTAGACATTGTGTATCGAAAATATGAATGGAATTATTTTTAAACCATATACATCATGTATGATATTTCATTCCATCATAAACTCTCATTGTTCTAAAACTTATTTTTGTGATTTATAATGTTATTTTCAAGGAATATTATTTATAAAATGTTTATTTAGTTTTAAATATTAATTTATAATTTGGAAATGATATTATACATAATATTTTTTAATGGAATTTTTTCTGTTTTTTGTTCATAAATTAACACAAACCTTGTTTTACCTTATAATACATTGGGAATATTATTTGATTATATGATCCATATTATTTATATATGTGCTTTATGATATATCGATAGGGATTTACTATTTTTATAACATTCTCCATTTTACTCATATTGGTTTGTAATTGTGGTTATTGATTGGGGAAAGTATTAACATTATATAAGCAAGTATTCATAAAAAAACAATTTATCTTCATTATGATTCCTAGAATTCATATAAATAATTCATTAGACATAGTATGTTTTGGGAGGGTCCTATTATATCCAAATTTTTTATCTAAAGGTCTTGTGAGAAATCTGGCTTTCATTTTTGGTTGAGGACATTCCCATTCATGAATGATGTCGTGGAATGAGGCCTTGGTGGTATGGTTATGATGTCTATAATTATGAATTCGTTGATTATGAGATCTTTTATTGATATCAATGTGATTATTTGTTTAGTGAGAAAATCCATGGATATTTTTCAATATCATGTAATTATTGAAATGTGTTTATTATATCGTTCTTTATTTTTAACATATTATTTTGGAGTTATTTATTAATTATCATTTGTTTCAGTTATTTATCTTTAAATATATTTTTATGGTTATATGTTTATGATAGTTTCTACTCTAGTTATACCAATTGAAAGAATATTTGATCACCTATTTATTATGTATTTTTTCCCAAGATACTAGGAACTGTTTTATGATTGATATGAATATATATTATTATTGGATTAATGGATTTTTCAATATAAAAAAATTTATATATTATTTTCCGAAATTTTATAAAAAATTAATTTTTTTTTCTAGTTTAACAATACTATGAAACTATTTAGCTGGTTGTGATGTGATATCCTTTGTCTATTGATAATATAATTTTGTAATCACCGGCTCTAGGATACTCTGTTTCCGTTACAAATGTTTTTTATCATATAAATATTATTAAAAACATTAAGAAATGGATTTAGAAATAAATTGATTAAGGAACACAACCTTATGATATAAATATAGTATTATTATCAAGAAACATCCTTAATGTTTTATATAGTTTATATTATGTGGGTTTACATTAAATGTATCCCTTAATAGATACAATAATTTGGTTTGGTTTTTAAATAGATGTATATATGGTAAATAAATCCTAAAATGGATCATTGATATTAACATGATCCTCACCCGGTGAAGGAAAATATGCCTTAATGCAAACCAAGATTGACACTCCTAGGAGGTATATTATTATGTTATTTAAAATATTCTATAGAATTAATTTTTTTAGATTTGAAAATATTTAATTATTTAGAAACATTTCAAATGAAACACCATTTATTATTATGATATTATACAAGTATAAATTTTTGAAATTATGTTATGTTTTTTAGTAGTTTTGGAAGTATAAATAATGATATATAACATTATTATCAAATATAGGGTATTCCATTTTTTATAAATGTATCCTATAAGAGGGAATGATAACAATTTCAGTGATCATAATACAAAGATAATGGATTGCCATTAAATTGATAGGATTAAGATAATATTTCAATGGGAACTAGTCTAAAAAATGTTCTCATCTTATGAGGACAAAATAGGTTGTTCTATCATGGAAAATAAACAATTTCTTAAGAATTATAGATTCTTAAAAAATAAATAGAAAAATATGATGGAAGATAAAAAATATATATTCGGAAGAATGAATATATGGGTTATCCGATAAGTGGTAATTGCTGAATGAAACACTTTAGTACATTCTAGAAAGGAATGGTAGTTTTCTTTATGAGTGGATAGAATGGTCTACATTCTAATGATTGAAAGGGATTGAAGTAATTTTTAGATTTTCAATGCTTCAACTGTAATTATATGGGTCACTACACAAATTAATTCCCCTAGATTCAATGGAATATACCTAAACATTCTATAGGATCAAGGACAAGAATTTTTGTTACCACAAATGAGGCAGAATGATTAATATTCCATATTTTTATTCAAGAATTAGATTTTATGATTATTTAATTTAACACCCCAGGTAAATAAAGAATATGACATTTTTCATATTTATCCATATTTGTGAATAAAATTTTAATATGACTTTAAATGGGATGCGATGCTCGATGGCGTACCCAACACGCAACAACGAGTTTCTTGGGAATCTTACGTTGCACTCTTATAATAAAATAATATTATTTTAAATGGTAGTTAACATTTAGCCGTTGTAATGTAGAGAATGGATATAAATAACTAAAATATGATTATATATGTTTTTAAATGTTTTTACATTTGTCCAATAAAGGATAGAGGCTTAAAATATGGAAAGAATTCAATTTTAGGCGTTTATTCTCTAGTTTTCACTAAAGGTTCACTTATCACCTTTTGATGTTGAACCATCATTAAATATAGTTTTTTTCACTCTTTAACATTATTTTGCACCAAATAAAACTCTTATTAAGAATCGGGACATCAAAATTTACTTTGTGTAAATTTTTGGTATCTTTCCGATAAAGTTCATTTTTTTAATGAATAGTGTAAAATGTTGTATTTTAATTCAAAACCACATTTTAATACAATTTATTTATATGACTAGATTATCATTTGGATTGGTTTTAAAGTGAAATTAGAAAATATTTTTACCATTAAATCCAATAGTGGTTGTTGGAATTAATTTCACTTTGAAATCAGACTTAAACCAGTGTCAATCTTTTGATACTTATTGTTTCATAAAAACACGCTATTTGCTCTGACAGTGACAATTAATTATTAATTTAATTAATGAAAATTATATGTTGTGAATTTTGTAAAATGAACTTAATTTTTGAATTCGGAATATCAAATATAGCTTAGGTTGATTTTTTGGGATTTTTCTGAAAAACATCAATTTTTGATGAATAGTGACACCAATAAGTGGTACTTATAAAAACTGATTTTTCCGTTTAAATGAAATTTTTCCATCTTTGCGTTTTGAATTTCAAAAATCCGACATACATGGTTTTCATTAAGAAGTAAAATGTGGTTCAATGGGATAAAAATAATTTTTCGATGAATAGTAACTTATTAAGTTTTTAATCGCGATTAGAGGTAATTAGTGTAGTTTAAGGTAAAAATAATGTTTTAATAATATGAAATGAACTTGACACATGTCCTAACCTCATTTGATGTTTAATGGCCGACCCAGACAAGACATGGGTCAACTTGGGGACCCCATGGAGCCACTTTGGTTGAGAAATGACATAAATAACTTTTTATTTAATGTAAAAGTAAAAATGACACAAACATGATATGTTTTACTAAAACAATTTTTAAGTGGGGTTCTACAAGTCAGAGTTTTTATTATAAATGGTCATTGGAAAGATAAAAAGATTTCCTACATCATAGTAATTTTTTTAGAATTTTTAGACATTAAATAAATTAACTTATTTATGACATCATAATGATGCAGCGATGACATCATTATCTGACGATTTAAATAAAATGAAAAGAGAATGTAAACGCAATGACCTACACATGTCAAAAACTTATTGTATGGGTTTATTGCGAACCCTTATCACATTATCGACGAATTAAATCAATGTGGGACCTTTTAAAACTGAAACACATTTTCAAATAAAGTAATATTTCTTACTTTCCAAAAGTGCCTCTCCTCTCCTCTTATAAAAGACCCCCACCTCTACCTCATTTCACACACTCCTCAAGCCTTTGGCTCGGCCAAACCCTGCCCATTTACTCTATCCACATACCTATACTCATCCTAGAGGATTTCTTTTGGGCAGAATCCTTTCAAAGGAAGCATTTAGGCTCAAATCAAAAGGAGTTACACTTTTAAAGGTAATTCATTTTCTCATGTTCATTTGTTTTATTTTGCTTCTACAGCCCCATAAACTCTTTTTATTTATTTCTTTTGTAACAACACCAGTATCATCAATATACTAGGATGTTGTTATAATATTTATTCGAGCTACACTCTCACACAACTACATCAAATGGTTAAAGAACATACGGTTTCTGTGGATGACGAAATTCTGCCTCCCGAAACGATGATTGTTCAATACTCATTTAACACCTTCAAAGGTGGCCATTATGATGTCACTATTTTTATATATGATATATAATATGTTTATTTTTTCCTTAAGCTTCTGTTTTTTTCATTCTGGGCACACCTTTATGGTTTCCATTGTGGGTAAACGCGATATCTTCATTTAAGGAAGTGCGGGCTACCGCCCCCTCAAAGTGATTTGATTCGTTAAATACCATATGTGGGATGTATAAAGGATGGAACTATGATATTATATATGATATTATAATGTAATTATAATATACCTTTATATCATTATTATTCCATTCTATAAAATACGAAATAGAAATGAAAGTTGTGTTCATGCGTACGTACGGCTTACCGTCTCCGTGAACGGTGCATTTCATTTCTTACCTCTAAATGATTATGTAATGTTATAAATTCATGAATGTACCGGATATATATGACATATATGATATCTACATCATGAATACAATTATGGATATAATAAACATTTGGCCACACGAACAACATGTAATTGTAAGATGTCCACTTTCGACTTAAGAACCAAATATCGGCAAAACAAATATTATTAACATAAATGATTACATAATGTTTATGACATGGTAATAAGTGATATAAAAAGGAATAATGAACTGGAAAAAGTTTTTTAAGGAAGTATAAATTAACTCAAGTTTATTATTCAGGAGATTAAAGAACGATCGAGTCAAGTCGGACCCGAGGTAAGGGATCCTACTCTTATCTTTCTTTTTAAGTACACACTTTTATGTAATTCCTTTTAAAGCTCATCTTTCTTGTTATTGGGATGATATTTTTACTGTAATTTTTATGTTCATGTGATGAGAGACTCTATTCTCTCTCATCAATCCATTTTGGATGTTTTGAGTGGCGCCGTTAGGCTGCCGAACATTCTTAAGAGATCTAACTTCTCTCTTTCTTTTTAAGTACTCTCCTTTATGTCACTTCTTTTAAGCTCCTCTTTGTAATGTTGGGGGATGTTCTTTTATATTACTCTTGCTGTAAATTTTATTGTAATGTGATGAGATACCTTATTTAATCTCATCAATCCATATTCGGAAGTTTTATGTGGCGCCGTTAGGCTGTCGAGTTTTCGTAAGGAATTTTTCATCTCACTTTTATTCCTGTGAGATTTATGCTACATTTGCCACAAATTTCATTGAGTGGTGTATGTACTTCCCATTATTATAATCTATGTGTAATATACTTTCGTTTATGAGTATTTACATCAATGATCTATTGTCCTTCTTTCATGGGGTGTATGTTTGGAAAGATACCCAAGTCGGTAAGGGAACCTTTCACCCTCTTTTTTTTAAAAGACTTCTTTTGTTGGGTCTTTTAATTTACATATTGTTATGTTGGGATATGTTATCATATATCCTTATTGATGTAAATTTTATGTACAAGTGATGAGATACACTTTTTATCTCTCATCAACTCATTTTTATGTGATTCTGTTAGGCTGTCAAGGGAACTTTTTAACCCAATTTCGATTTCTTTGGGTTCAACATGTAGTCATTGAATATGTCATCCATTGAATATGTGTGAATGACCATTTATTGTTTTACACTTAATATCCACTTATATTGGGTGTATTTATATTTTTCACACATGTTTTTGAGATTGATTTATCCTTAATTTAAGGATACCTTCTTTATAAGGGATTTCATCACATTTGACATTTCTATTGAGGGTTCATTGTTGTTATGCACCAATTCACTCTTATATGGTGTATATACTGTCCTTTGGAGTATTATATCATGAATCCATTTATTCTCATGATATTATAAAGTTCTGACTAAATGTTATTCCTCAATTTTTGTATTCAAGTGTCTCTAATTTTGGTAAAACCCCTTTAACCAAAATATCGTTTTAAATGTTTTATTTATTTGTTCTTATTAATATCCATGTTTTCAAAATGGTTTTAAGGATTTATTTATATGGATATTAATGGTTTAAAATTTTAATCTTCAAGGTGGTATGGGACACTTTGATTCAAAAATCTCTTTATTAAATGTTTTAAATGGTTTTGGAAATGGTTTCTTTTTGAATGGATTCATTATTTCAATATAATAAATTGTTATATTGTGATTGAAATGTGGAAATTATATGTTTCCTTTATGCATGTTTTATGTGATACGATTATGTTATGGTCCTTGGGCATTGTTATGAAGAACGGGTGGTTCCGTAATAAAATAAGGGCGGGTGAGCCCGTTATAGCTCTCCAATGCATTAGGTAACCTGAAGGAGTGAAACATTAAGGTTTCTCCGAAGAGATTTAGGGAATATACTGTGATGGGTATTCCAAACGTAACCAAAAGGGTTACTCCCTACGTAAGAATGTTATGAATGCCTCAAGTTACCTTTATGTCTTATGTTTTCTATGATTTATTCATGATTTGATATGCCTATGGGAAAAGTGTGATTTCATTCTAATGTATATATGAACTCATGTTTCCTTTCCATATTTTTATAACTCTTATTGAGCTTTTTATGCTCATCCCAAGTTTTTGAAATGTTTTTCACAGGTCAAGGGAAAGGATCATGATGTGATGATAGTGTCAAGGATGTGTCAAGAAAGAATCCATGTTTTATTTTAAATATGTTTCCGTTAATGGGAAGAATTAATACTGTCTTTTATGTAACCACTTTGTTTAAATGTGGAATGTAATGCAAGTTTCATGATCTAATTCTCTAAAACTCTAAACCTGAAAAGATCCTCAATGTGTAATCTTGTAATAACTCAAGATTAAGTAAGGTTTAAGGCTGGGGCCTTATATTTAATCAATGAGATTATTTTTATAAGAATAGTGAAATTTATAAGGATTGTACTAAAAAGTATTTATTAATTTATTTGAGAGCATATTTGGTAAGGTATCAACGAATAAGAAAGGTGATTTAGTGTCATGACGATGCTCTTAGTAAAATTTTGATCATGGGAGGATAATAGATAATATGGGACTAATTTTGAGATTATAATGATATGTTTATAGGATAGTATTGGTGATATTGAAAATGGTTGGGGGATTGATGTTTTATATAATATTTATTGTAGTTTACTACATGTATTTATTTATGGAATATAATAAATATCCTGAGATTTTATTTTTGTAATTATTCATGTTTTAAGTATGATATTTCTGTGATCAATTTAATTTCAGATTTTGAAATTGAAATTAAGATCTAATTAGTATTTTTGGAATTATTATTTTAATTTACTAACCATCCTTCCGATATTCTTAGACATTAAATTTGTCCAAACATATTTTGGATTTGACTTAATGGTAAATATTTTTAAATGGATTGATTTCTGATTTTAGGTGAGGTTTTAGAAATTAATATATTATTGGATAACTAATTGTAACCATTTTTGTCTTATAATAATTCTAGAGATAAGAAAAATGACATATCCTTATTTTTATGATCCATGAAATGTTAATTTTAGCACTTCAAGAATAAAAAATCATTTTAAAAAATCATTTATTAGAGTAATAAATAAAGTGGGAATTTATTGATGCAATACCAAAATAAAACAATTGTTCCTATGATATAAGAAATATATCATGTATGTGCATTTTATTTTGTTCTCATTCTATATAGTAATAAAATTTCTCAACACTTTGAAATGGATCTCGAAACAAAAAGGTTATCATAGAACAGTTATTTTGTAGGGATCATATTGTATTAATTTAATTATATATTTATGGATTTTAGGTCGTTAAATTTTCTATAAAATTAAATTTATTGTGATGAATTATCTCTTTCACTCTAAAATATTATATATTCATTTCTTCCATAGAAATATCTTATCATCCCACTTATATTTTACAACATGGATACCCAAAACATATTAATTCTTAATGACCATCATACTAAACTTAATAAATTTTCATGGAGTTTTTTTGTTATCCCCTATTATGATTTGGGTTTTATAAAAATGAATTTTTAAATATCGAACCATTGGTCACTGGGAGTACGATTAAATTATGAGGATGCAAATTATTTAAGGGGTGTACAATGTAACACCTTGAGATTATAAAAGAGAAAAAACACGATAGATACACAGTATGAAATTGAACACCAAGATTACGAGATATAGTAATTCATGAGAGATTGTGATATATTTATTTTTATGTAAATTAAAAATCATTTATAACTTGTGATGTACACAACACTAGGTTGAAAAAACACACAATTATCTATTAAAATATTATTCTATAAACATGATCATTTTAAAATAACCTGGAATTTTGTGGGTATTATTAGAAAAAAAATTATGTAAATTATATATTTTACGAATTTATAAAATAAACCAATAGTTATATATTTATTTTAAAGAAAATAAGAACAATTTGAAAGAAAAAATGGTTTTACGGAAAACTGTATTTTTCTAAGAAGAGGTTATGTCTTGATTTGTTCATATAAATTAAAATTAATTTTTAAAAACATTAGAAAATGTATATTAATGAATAAAAATAATATTTTGAATTAATATTTCAAAATTTTCTTTTGGATAATTTATATAATTTTATGAAATTGTTATTTTTTTATGAATAGTCATAAATATAAAATTTTAAATTAAAAATATATTTTAATTAATATTATTTATAAACATAAATTATAAATTATATTTGTTTTAATTTATTATCAGTAAAATTATAATAAAATTTAAATATTTCATTTCATTTTAATCAATTTAATATTTAATTATGATATGAAATCATTTAACTCTTTTGAAGGTTTTCTTTGGTAAAAACAGGTTCTTTGATGTTTCCAAGGGATTAATTTTAAAATTAATTCATCCACATCCTGGAATTAAATATGTAAAAATTTACTCCCTATTTTGTGTTTTAATAATAATAATAATATATTAAATTGAGGGTTATTTTTTTAATAATAATTTGAAAAAAAAAATTAATTAATTAATGCAGTTGAGGATAAAATATTTTTTTGCGCGTTATAAGCGCTCATGTGAATATTAATTTTCAGAACACATAGATTTTTTTTTGATAAGTTAGAGTTAATATTTATAATCATTGGGTCTAAATAATTAATATGTTTCATTTTGTTTTACATTTAATGGATAAATTACGTAGGCCAAAAACACATGTTACCGTATTAAAAACTAAATTAGTAAAATTAAGTAAACATGAAGGCTAAGGATAGAATGATAAAAACAAGGTTTATATTTATGGAGTTTTTTATAGACCAAATAATCTTGGATTACTATTATTTATTAGTTTATTAGTAAGATGGTGTTATAGTGACTTCCCATTTATGTATAGGTTTTTGAATTTACAAAAATTCCATTGCACCACAATTATAAAAGGACACTCACTCCCCTAAATTCATCACAACTATAAATCAGTCTTTATAAACAATAACCTGAAAATATAATTCCATAAAATACTTAGTGTAATTATAGAAAAATTCAAATTCTAGAAATTCTATTCTAGGGTCCTTTAGGTTGGTATCAAAATGAGGTTTCTCGAAGATAAGGTAATGGTCATCACTAAAGTCATTATTTTTCCTTCTTATTTTTACAACATAAATTTTGTATCAAAACCAACAATATAAGAACAGAGGTATATAACATATAATTATATTTTATTTTTTTCATGTAATATTATTTATCCATTTTCCTTCCCTCAAATTGGAAATGAAATCATTAATCATTTTTAAGACATACTACCGCCTTGCGAACAGATCTTACTATTTTTCCATCAACAATTACCACAGTAAGATAAAATGAATGATATAATGTATATATATATATATTATGTTATAATTATACTAATAGAGTTATTATATCACATATAGATTCTTAATATACATTCCATTAAACATATAATAATGTCGCACATGGGTTCAACCCACAACCGTCTCGTGATGCGATGTGATTCATTTTTATCTAACTATATAAGAAGAATGAAATAAGAATATATTTAATGAATATATGTGATATATATTAAATACTATAAATTATTAACAATTTTTATATCAAAAAAATCTTTACCCTTAAACCCCTTTAAAATTGATATTGCCTATAATGCGTATATATAACCTAAGATCTCAATAAAGCAATGTGATTAATTTTATAAATAACATTTTTATGAATTGTTACCAGGATGTATCTAATGAAACAATATTTAAAAAATTAATTTAAATCTTGATATTTGGTACCTATATACTCTTAAATGTAACTATATCTTCTATTTCAAAACACACATGAGAAAAATAAATAAATTAACACACAAATCAATGAAAATAAGGACATATTATTGAAAAATGTGTGGTAAAATTCTATAATAGAATCATATATTTTATTATATAAATTAATATGGTATTATATTATATTTATAATGATCATGTATTTTTTATATAGTAAGATGAGACATATATGAATGGATTCTAACCTGATGTAAGTGTTTCTAGACTCACTTTTACTTCTGTGGGACATAGTACATATTTATTGCTCATTTAATTTTTATGATGTATATAACAACACATTGATATGTTATATAATGAATCTACGTATCTTCATGGTATTTAATTATTCATTTTTAATTATTTAATTTTTGGGTCTTACAATTTAAAAATTACCAAAGTGGTAAGGGTTTATTTCACAATATTGTCATTATTTTGGATTGGTAATATTTTGGTCCCAATTGTGGGAATTATTGGATAATTGTATCTTAAAAATAATATATTATCTTATACATTTTTTATTCATGAAATTTCCAATTTATAACCTAATTATCTTCTATATGGTACATAATATGAATCAAATTTTTTATATTAAAATTTGACATTATTTCCCTCTTTGTTTGGAAATATTTTTTCTTCTCAATAATTTTTTTATAAAAATATTTTCAACCATTTTATTTAAAAGCACCAATTGATATATGAAATAAAATTTTCTATTTTAATTATTTTTTTCAAGGAAATCCACATGTATTGTTACACGCAACACATGTTTGGATTTTTCCCAAAACATGAAAGGAATATTTTTAAAAATATACGACATGTACATAATTTTCCATCATCATGACAATATTTTTGGTTGAGACTACTATATATTTTGGCCATGTTATTTGAAAATAATATTATTTTATTTTTTAAACTAATAATTTTAAATGGTGGTTTTCAAAATTATGTGAATATTTCTCTCAACAATGTTTTTTATTGAACATTTTTTTGTATTTTTATTCATCAATGACTGCAAAAATCATTTTACCTTATGATAAATGTAGAATATCTTTTAATGATGTAAAACTTATTACTTATCTAAATGGTTTATGGTCAGTTGAATGTGTTGTTCAATTTACAAACAATTATAAAAATTAATCTGAATGTTTTATGATTATTTTTATTCATTGGGGAATTTTTTAATTTCCCAGACCTATTTGGTCCATTCCATTGCTGAAATCAAGTGTTTGAGGTGTTTTGGGAGGCATATGTGACATACATCCAGCATATTTCCAAATTTCAGGTTTTGTGAACAGTGTTTCCAATTATATGAATTGTGCCATCATTGAGTCATCTCATGGGAAGTCCTCTATTAGAAAGTCACATATGAGTGATTCATCTCTCAATGATCTATCTATCAGTAAGTAATTTATTCGTGAGTTATCGGGTGGTGATTCATATATTGGTGAGTTATCTGTCGATGATTCCTCTGTCAGTGGGTAATTTTTTGGTGGGTCATCCGTCAGTGATTCATCTATCAGTGATTCATCTTCATGTATCGAGGATTCATCTAACTATGAGTCATCAATTAGTGCGTCATCTGTTGGAATGTTATCTGTTAGTGAATCATCTTCATCTCTCAGTGAGTCATCTATTAGTGAGTCATCTTTTGGGGATTCATCTATTGGTGATTCATCTATCTGAGAGTATTCTATCAGTGATTCATCTATCAGTGTGTTATCTGTAGGTATGTGCTATAGTTTTTTCATATTAAATAGTGAACAGTGCTTATAGCTTCATACAGGTCCCCTCTTTTGACTGTTTCATTGATGTAAAATGCATTTAATGCCCGATTTTAAGGGGTTTAAGGCCAATTCAAAACCCATAAGACCTATCATTAAATATATAAGGGATAATTATTTTTACATGGCCAAATAAAATTGCTTATAGGGATCCAGAATTAATCCTAATTCAACAGTTTATCAGTCTTGGAGTCTCATATTTTATCCATCAAAGATGAGGGCCTTCCAATCATTAATTTATTATTCTTCCTCTGGATAAGAGGTCAGCAAAACCATTCATTCTTGAGGATATATTTGATTCTGTAGTAGAAAATGGATCATGATTTCCGTAGAGTGAATCCTACTGCATGTGCACCCCCTATTAGGGTACAAATGATGAAACGATCCATCTCCGATATAAGGTATTTTATACATCTTTTCTTCTAGGATACATGATATTTTTCTTCCTATTAATCATTATATATTATATAATGTGATCTTCATGTATCTAGTGGACCATTAATTGGATTTGGTAAATTCAGTTTTGATATAATTTCTTCTAGTGGTTGCAATCATTGTGGGAGAGGTGATCGTGATCCATTGTTTTGGCTCTTTCTCATGAAATGATCATTAGAAAAAAAAATTAGGTAGGGGATTCATGGATTCTATATTTTTATTTTGAGAATTCATACAATTATTATGATTTATCCTTTGGTCTATAATGAAATTGACATAATAAAAATTGAACCATAGTAAATAATTGGTATCGATCGTATGTTGTTTCTTTTTTACGACAATAATGAGTTTCATCTTTATTTTCAAGATAGTGTGACATCTATTCCTTTATTTTTTATAATTTTGTTCTTGATAGGAATTGGTGAATAATGTAAATCCAATATTAATTGAAAATTTATTTTGATAAAGAAAAAGATGCATGTTAATAAATCAGTTAGTTTATTTTGTGCTTGGTGACTAGTCAAATTGATGTAGTTTTGCATTTTTAATTGAATAATTTACAACAATATGGAATAAATGACTTGTTTTTTGATAAAGATAACAGCTTCATAGGGTTTTCAGTTAGTCTCTTTATTTAAAAGGCCAAGCCCCTTATTCAATGGAGTTGTGAGTTCTCATTGGGTGTGATAGATGAACTCCTTGATTAGGGCCAATAGCCTTGTGGCTATGTTATTGGTTTTCTGTTACTTGTGTTGTGGTTTAATCATATAATGGATGATCCTTGATGGATATTGTGGTGTATGGGTGTATGGAGGTCCAATCATTGTGGTGAATGCAGTTGATAACTAGATTTGTGAGATGTATCGGTTTAGACATGTGGGTGTTAGGGAGGACACTAGAGATGATGTAACAGGTTGGATGTGAATGTTTTATTCTTATTGAATGAGGTTTTTTATCTTCTTTAACTGCCAACTTGTTGAGAAGGATGGCCTTTCTTAGCATCCTTCCAAAAAAGGCCCTGATATGAGGGGTATCCCTCGTTGTTCTTGTGTTTAGCTTCTAGAGGTTCGATAGTTCTATGATCAATCAATATGTGGAAAAGACTCAACATGTAATTAATATTCTCACCATGATGATCCCATATTGATTGGAAGATTAGATTATTTCTATATATACTACCTATAATTACATAATTGTGGTAATTATTTTATCAGATTTCAGAATAAATGATGTTACCCCATTGGGATAGAGCATTAAGTGATTCAATTTTGAGTTTATTTTAATGTAACCATGGACTTGGTTAGGTTATTCCTAGAGGGAATGTAACATTGGAGTGATCCTAATGAAATGTAATGTGGAAATGATAATGGATAATTAATATTTAAATAATTAACTAATATAACATACAAATGACAAAAAGGTATAATGTAATAAAATTTATCTCCTTAAATGGTTGTGTGCTTATAATATATTAATTCTTAGTAGTGGTAGCCGGGATTCCATAACACATTACCTACAGATGAATCTAAGACTTGGTAATGCCTATATTTTGGTTATGGGACATAGTATATTCTTTATTTTTTATTTATATATGCTACTCCACCATATACATAAGTTAAACAGAAACACTGGGGATTATGACCCCAGGGTGGTTTTTTCCACAACATCCTAGTCATAGGATGGATGGATGACTAACCCATTTGGTCCCTCTCTCTTCTCAAGGTAGTTACAAATGATTTTATGAATGATAGTTATTATTCTACATTTATGTGTGTACAGGGACATAATTTCCTTTGTTTATTTCACAAAAATATATTCCAGACATAGTTTATTATGTTCTACTATAGTCATAACATGTACTGGCTATGATGACTTGAGGATCCTTAATTTGTGTGTGGTCTAAAGTGGGATGAGGTATAATAATCAACATTTGATATACATTATGGGGCTTGTGGTGTCTCATATATACTACCTGGTTACATTTTTTATGTATACTTGGTTGTTGAGTAGCATGATGTTCATGTTTTGGTTCTCTTACAGTTTTCTTTGTGACAACATTTTTAGAGAGAGATTCTCATGACATGCGATGTTGTGGAAAATCGGAAAACCAGGGGGGGAAGTGGTAGTGGGGTACCGTTGATATTATTTATTATATTATATTCTCTTGTATGAGATACATGGTGAAAGTATCCATGGTGAGGCTGGGAACATAGAATACATGTTTAGGTGATGAGTTAGTTTCACTTGATGTTCCTTTTTCTTTCGTATGATTTCTTAACATTTTCATGATAGGCTTTGGGGGGATCCTACTGAGTATATTGTTATGCTCACCATACTATATATAATCTTTTTATTAGGTCACTTGGAGTAGGTTATAGATCTGGCTAGTTACTTCTAGCATTGGGTTGTATGAGTTGTTCGGTCTTTGTTGTCATTATCATTTTACTTTCTTTTGGTTTAACTAGTTTTCCCATTCATTTATAGTAGTTATTGAATATAATTACAAATATATACTTGGGATTTATTCAATATTTTAGACTAAGAATGAGTTGGTTCGTGTGTTTCATATCTCTTCCTTTCTAATGTGTTCTCATAGAGGGTAATTCCTACTATTTGTTTGTTTACTATTCCCTCGGTGCTGGTTTCCAACTCGGGGAATACTGGTGGTGGGACTTTGGGGTAACATTCTCCCTTATCAAGTTTTCCCCTTATGAGGGGTATAAATTTTTTGGAGGGTATCCTAAGAAATTTGTTTCACAGGTCTTGTTGAGAGATAATATGGAGTTTGTAGTTGGGAACAAGTGAGGTTGAATGGTTTGGAAGGGAAAAAGTCTTAGCTACATTCAACAAGAAATATAAACTAGGGAGTCCTGCTGAGACATGGGTACTTAGGGCCCCCTACAATCTGATACTCTAACCATATGTTTACCGTTTCTATTAAATGAGGTGATACCTATTTTAGGGTAGATATCTAGGAATGTATCATGCATCATTCTTCATTGCACCCGTGTTTTTAATGGTTAGACATTTTTATAGGTTCACCTACAATGAATAAAAGTAGAAAGTTAATTAATTAAGGTTTAGTCTTCAATATTACAACTTTAGGAGCTATAATTATTTTTATTTATCATGTATGGATCTAGGTAAAAATCCAATTTAGGATAGATCAACAAAAGTTTTACAGGCAATGCCAGCTAATCTCAGTAGAGTTGAGGTTGACAATGATGAAACATGAATGTTGACACTCCGATAATTTTAGCACTAGGGAGTTTTAATGTATGAGGGATCTGAATCAGATTTAGTCATATTGAAATTTTTTGTGGAGGTTAAGATAGAATTGAAATCAATATATTCTTGGAAGAAGCATTGGTTATCATTGGATGGGATGATGTTCTGTGTAGAATTTTGGAAGTAGAGTTTTTGTTCCACAAGGTTCATGAGGTGGTGTCAATCTCATGGGAGGAGTTCTGATACAGGTTCATAGTTGAATTTCATTCTTCAACCACAAAGGTGGACAGTTTCCAAGAGCTTCGTACACTTCAACATGGGATCTCAAGTATGCGAGAGTTTGGAATAAGTTTCAATAACCATTTTTTATATTCTTTATACCTGTTTCTAGATGAGGAGGCCACCGAGATGAATTTTAAGGAGGCTTTGAATCCCAAGATCCAATAGATGGGAACCCTGATTATTATTATGATGTATCATTAAGTTCTGTTGAGGGCATAGTTCATCATGATGATGTTTTACAGAACCAGATCACCATGGGAGGGGAGTCATCCAAATTCCTCATGAAGTTAATATGTCTTACAAGATTCTTGGTTTTCATGGTTAGAGAGTTTCTATTTGGCCACAGTAGGTTCCAGCCCTCAGTATCATGTTTCTACATGGTTAGTGGCTCTCATACCTATCCTATGGGACCAAGATCATGTTTTTCTTATGGGGGCTTAAATCTATACTTGAGAGGGTTCCTGACCATTCTGAGAAGTTAGCATACATTAGGGGTACCGAATTAGGTTCTTCCCATGAGGCAGTTCTAGTGAAAGTAGAAGCTCGTGGTTGCAACATCTATGGATAAGTAGGGAGCAGATGGTACAAGATCAGTAAAACCTTGTGGTATATCCCCATCATTTGAGAGAAGAGCATGGTTGTGGTGGTATTAATCATCAGGGTTAGAGAGTCCATAGAGTAGGTTGTGGTTAGCTTCACGCTATAGTGTTTCCATCATCGATTGAGCTAGACATCGTTCAAGGAACCCTCTTCATGTTTTTTTTCCATAGTGTAATCTTTGTTTGATTTAGGAGAGATACACTCCATCATATCACCTACCATGTTCCTTTTCATGGGTCTTGAGGTAGTGAGGCTTCCAATTCCCTTGGCGATGACAATGCAAATTGGATGATGATATGACTTGTTCGAAATATTTAGATATGGCGAGCTAGTGTTGGGACAACATCTCTCTTGGAGTGATTTAATATTTATATGAATAAAACCATATGATTTAATCCTCTACATGGACTGGTTTTATTAATTGAAGGATATCATCGATTGATTTAGAATGAAGGCAGTGTTCTTCAATGCTGATGGAGAGCTGGTGGTGTTCGTTGGTGAGAGAGACACTCGGATGGTTTGGAGGAACATTCCTTCTTTTTCATCCTTGATGGTTGAGAAAATATTGATTTCATCAGATATTTAGTAATTTGAATTTCCAATGGTCATAGAAGAGTACCTGCATGTCTTTAAAAAATAGATTTTAGTATTACCCCCTCAATGAGAGATCGGGTTCAAGATCGAGCTACAAACATGAGTGTCTTCTCTATCGATGTCTCTATGTATGGTGGCGCTTTTACGTTGTGAGACCTACATATATAGCTCCATTCTATATTACAATGATTTTTTTCCAAAGCGTGTATTACTATGGGGAACACCCGTATTTTTCATGAAGAATGTTGTGATGGTTTCGGGCACAGTGGAAGCAAGGTTGGGATGGGACCCAACTTGGATTTTTATCATGAACAATGATTATTAAAGGATTATACGAAGATAAACTCTAGTCTCCACATAATATAATCATAGATTTAGGTAATGTATAAGGAGACAGAATACCTTAGAGAGGTTCATGAACATCATGTTTATAATTAATTTAATTAATTTCATAATGAAAAATAATACATGTATCTTTGGTATTTTTCTTCGTTGATGATGTTGATTGTCCGGATTGAACCTTTCGTATTATCTCATTGTGGTTATAAGGATACAATCTACAATCCCTCTAGTGGTGATCAACATGTGCTTCCATGGCCTCTGATCAACACCACAAATACTTTGGGTTATAGCACGTCGAAGCAAGTGTCTTGTGTCGTTCATTCTTGATCACTTATTCTTCAGCCTTGAAGAACGTCTCTCGTTCTTAAGAGGGGAGAGAAGTGGATTTGAGAGAGAATTTTTTTTGGGTCAGTAATTCTCAATTCACCATGCGTGTTGTGTGGTGTATGGAACAATTGGGGTACTTTGCTATTTATTTACATGGAATTTTAGTTAGATTATTTAATAGCATAGAAACAATTAAATACATTCATGATAATAGAGAAAACCATTGAATTTAATAATAATACCACACCATTATTTATAGTGCTCCATCTTGCACAAAATGGAATTGTAAATAATATTCCACCTCACATTATTATAGCAGCATTATTTTAGTTTGTGCCAACTAGTTAAATAATTATCTACCATCTTGAAAATAATTTTTTTACTACCAGAGAGTCCTTGGTCCACTAAAACTCCACATCAATTTATTTAACACCCAAATAAATTATTAAATAATTTATTCTCTTAAATAAATATTTTTTTATAAACTAGTAAATTAGTATTTATCAAGTGTTCAATAAAATAAATAAATATATTTTATTTAATTTATGCCATCATCTCAACTTGAATAAAATTAATCTACAGTCCTGAGAATATTATTTTTTTCATTAATTAAATTCTAATTGAATTTAAATTAGTCCACAAAAAACACATAATGTGTGACCCTCCAGGATTCATTCTTATTGGAATTAGGTGGGTTTATCTAAAGTCCAAGTGTACTATCTAGAAATGGGTCAAGGAACACAAGAGAAAGAACGTAAAGTTGCAACAATGACATCCACATACGAATTCTTACTGTGTAATATAATTTCTTTGTCATAATATCTCATCAAGTAGATTTCATGATTTTGTCATTAACTATTTTGTTTATTATGTCTTTCTTTGACTACCTTAAATAAACACATCGTTAAACCATGGCCATTGAATTTTTCTTGACGGTTCTATTTCAATCAAATGGGTGGGATTTCAACTTCCATAAATGATAGGGACAAATCTTTCCTTGACTTATCAATTAATAACAAGCCACTCGTGACACACCCAACGTACCCTACATCCTACTAACTATCTCCATGACAGGTTTTGTCAGTAAATCATAGTGTGTAAGTTGTGAGAAATATTAATAATAGCCATAAAGTCTAAGGATAATTACACATACTCGTAGATAGAAATATCTAATGAAACCAAAACATGCGGAATTCCTATTAGCGGGTTTGTTCTCATAATCACCATTTCGGAGATTACCAAGTGAGAACTTTATGAGAGGAACTCTCATCTACTTATAAGTAGTCTCACCTGACAGTCTACATGCTATGATTCCCATCATAGAATGTTATCCAACAGCAGAACTATATTTAAGAATATTGCTATGGCATTTCATGGTTCTAATCATAGAGGGGAACTTCCATGACCTTATCAATGAAACAAATACTCTATGAAATTATTAAATCAAAATCTTGAAAAACCATGAACAATATGTAATAATAAATTAAACATCCATGTAATCAATGTAAAAATAGCTGCTTCTGGACTCCAAATCTTATAAAATACCACTTATTCTAGATCCAATTGACTACACCTTTCAATCCGCTTGACCAAACTTAATGATCATGTTTCTTCTGATTCAAGGAATTAGTCTAGTAGTCCACTACATTTCATTCCATGGAAAAACAGCTCTCTAAAACATCACCACTCTGAAAAAAATCCATCAAGAGATGATACTTCTTATGTATGTTCTTTGTCTGCTGATGTGACCTGGGATCTTATTCAAGTGCCACCACTTTACTATTATCATAGTACAGAGTGATGGGTTCATTACTGATAGGTATCACTTCTAGCTCATATAAAATGCTTCGAATCCAAACTACTTGTTTCACTTCCTCAGAAGCTGCGATATACTCAGACTCTGCTTTAGAATCTGTGACCACTCTGCTTTGACCTCCTCCTGCTCTGGGCACCTCCATTAAAAGTGAATATGTATCCCATTTGCGACTTCATGTCATCTTGTTCAGTCTTGAAACTATAATTTTCATATCCCCTAATGAATAGTTCCTCATCTCCTCCAAAAAAACAGTAACATGTACTTAGTACGCCTTAGATACTTTAGGATAGTCCTCAATGCCATCTAATAGTGGTCACCTGAGTCATCTTGATATCTACCTACCACACTCTATACGTAGGATAAATCCAGCATAGTACAGAGCATGGAATAAATGACTAACCCAACTGATGATGTGTATTGAGCCCTATCAATTTTCATTCTTTCTTCATGGGTCTGATGAAACATTTTCTGGGAATTATGAATTCCATGTGACGTTGGAAACAATACCCTCTTAGATAGTTCCATATTGAATCTCTTTAGTATCATATCAATGTATGTACTTTGACATAGGCCCAGTAATCTATAGGATCTATCACAATGTGTCTTGATCCCAAAAATATAAGCTACCTCACCCATGTATTTCAGGGAGAAGAGTTAATTCATCCATGCCCTAATAGACTGTAAGACTGGTATCTCATTTCCAATGCGTAATATTCCACCTAAATATACTATTAAGAAAACAACTGCAATCCCACTAAACCGTTTGTAGACACAAGGATCACATTCATTTTAATAAAACTAAATTCTTTTATGGATTCATCAAAATGAATGTTCCATGTCATGGATGTTTCCATTAATCCATAAATGGATTTCTACAACTGGCATACCATATTATGTTCTCTTGGAGTAACAAAATATTCAGTTTGTGTCATGTAGACATATTCCTGAAGGTTCTCGTTAAGGAATGATGTTTTGAAATGAATTTTCCAAATCACATAGTCATGGTAAGCCACAATATCAAGTTGAATTCTGATGGATTTTAGCATTGAAACTGGTGATATGGTTTCATCGTAGCCAATTACATGATGCTATTTGAATCCTTTTGCAACTAGTCATGCCTTATAGGAACTGAAATCTACTTCAATGTCCAGTTTCTTCTTGAATTCCCAATTTCTCCTAAAAGGCATTACATCAACTGAAAGATCTATGAAAATATAGACTTCGTTTTGGTACATGGAATCCATTTCAAAATTCAGGTCTTCTTGCCACATGGAAATGCCAGTGCCACTTACTTCTTTCTTGTAGGTTAGATTATCATTATTATCAACTAATAAAGTGTCACCATCCTCAGTTAATATAAAACCATACCATTCTGGTTCTATAACCTCTGTTGTACTCCTATGTGGTACTTGTGTCTCTAGAACAACTTCTGCTTCGAAGGGGATTCATGGAATATGTTCATGTGCCAACTCTAGTTCACCTCGAGCCTTGACTTCATCGAATTCAATCGTTCTCCCACTATCTCGTTTGGAGATGTGCTCGTTCTCAATGGATATGGAAGGTCTTTCCACTATTACCTTTTTTTCTAAGGGGTTGTATAGGTAATATCCCCTTATTTCATTGGGGAATTCTATAATGAAACACTTTGTACCTTGGGGTGTGAGTTTGTAACCTTAAGATGCCTTAACAAATGCTTTGCTACCCCCACATATGTAAATTATATAACATGGCTTCTCTTACACTCCAGAACTCATATGGATTTCAATTTATCGATTTATATGGTACTTTGTTTAGAATGTGTGTCGCTATTTGTAATGCATATCCCCAAAAGGATAATGAAAAACTAGCATGACACGTCATTGATCTCACAATGCTGAACAATGTGTGGTTCCTGCTTTCAGTTACACCATTCCATTGAGGTGGGTAAGGATGTGTGAGTTGGGATAGGTTCCCAAACTCTCATAAGTAATCAATGAAGTATTGATTAGGATATTCCCCACCTCCATCTGAGAAAAGTTTCTTAATAATCCTACCAAGTTGGTTTTCAACATTATTCTAGTATTCCTTGATCATATCAAAGGAATCCAACTTATACCTCATTAAGTACATATATCAATATCTACTAATATCATTAGTAAAAGTTATGAAGAATGAGTACCCACCCCTTTCTTCAACTAGAAATGGTCCACACACATCGGTGTAAAACAATTCAAGAATCTCTTTAGCCCTTTCACCTTTCCCACCATATGGGGCTTTGGTCATTTTCCCTTGTAAACATGCATGACATACAACAAGTGGTTTTAGTTCAAAAGAATCCAAATATCCATCTTGATGTAACATGGTCAAGCATTTCTTGTTTACATGACCAAGCTGATGATGCCAAATTTTGGCATGGTATGAGTCATGTGAAATATAATTTTCCTCAATTTCCATTACTTGGATTGTGTAATCCAACACATAAAGGTCGTTGTATAAATATGTGTGACCAAAACAAATTCTATCTTTATAAAAGAAGAATCATTCATTTTCAAACATGAAAAAAATCCATTTGTATCTAATATGGATATATAAATAATGTTTTTAGTAATAGAAGGAACATAATAACAACCCTTTAACACAAAGATCATCACAAATGGCAACATGAGGTGGTAGTCTCCTACATCTACGACAGCAAGTCTGGCTCCATTGGATACTCATATATCTACCTCCTCTAAATAAATCTTCTTGAATCTACTTGGTTCCAATATTTTGATACATACGTGAGCACTACATGGTGTATCTAATACCCAATTTATAGAAACAGATAGATTTCATTATATAACAAACACACATGATGTTTCCCCTTGCTTCTTAGGTTGGGTTCAGCTCTTCTTCCAGTGGCCCTTCTTGCCACATGAAAAATAAACAACTTCTTGTTCGATTTACCCCCCTTTGATCATCCTTTTTTGTGAAGGCCATAAATAATCTTTGGGATTAAATCTCTTCGCCCTTCCATTCTTCTTATTCCACATATGGACAGAAGAATTTTCACACTTCATATCTTTTTTCACTAGTTGAATGAGGATAAGAATATCAGATAAATATATCTCAAAGTTTACATACTGAAATTGACAAAAGAGATAGTGATGCTCTGAGGGAGTGATTTGATAATGAGATCGGCTCCCAGTTCTTTGGGGTGTGTAAACCCTAGAATCCCCAAGTTCTCAATGTAGCCAATGAGCATGACTACATGAGGCCCAGCTGGGCCACCTTCTCCAATAATACTCTGGAAGACTTCCTTATGGATCTGAAACCTTTTCTATATTGATCTCTCCTAGTAAAGACCACGGAGGTGCTCGAGCATGTTTTAAGCATCCATGTTTTCATGAAACTTCATGAGCATACTATACAATGATGATAACATAAAACATTGAACACGGACCACATCATTCATATTTTTCTCATAGACTAAGATATCATCATCACCCACCTCCTTGGATGGAGGATCAGGTAATGCTAAATCCAGCACATAAGACTTCTATTCATGGAGTAGGATAACTCGCAGGCATTTAAATAATTCTTAGAAGTTACGGCCGGTTAGGATGTTGTCTTTATCTAAAATTGATCCCAGGGATAGTGTGGTTTATGAGCTTGTCATTTTCATTCTAAAATTAAAATAACAGTTCATTAGTACTTTTCTGATTACATTTTATGAGAAATAATAAATTTTATTTAGTATCCCAGTATTTATACAAGTCCCAATGGCCCTCAACATTGAACTCATAATGTACAATTACCATGACATTCTAGTGAAAAGGATCCATATTCCCCATCTTATAATCCCAATAAAGGTTGGTCAAGCTATTAGAAGGTATTTAGGCAGTTAGGTTTTTTCCAACTGTGTACTTACATCTCTTTGATATGTTGAGTGGACTCCCCAATCTTGAAATCATGACTTTGGATTTCCACAAATGTTGCCTCTAATATTACACCAAGTATATAAAGGGGTATTACTCTTGATTTAATATGGTTAAGTCAACCTAAAACCTTTCATAAGAGATTCCGGTATAAAAGTAAGTGTCCCAGGAATGGTTGGTCAAACACATTTTTTTTTGAGTTTTTTCCTTAATCATGTATCCAAAGGCTAGTTATGAATTAATAATTTATTTTAGGTATTTTTATCACTTATGTGTTAATATGATATTATCATTATCACGTGCTTATTAATATTATGTGGAAAAAACTTAATTGATTAACCATGTCTTGTTAATATTTTTGCATAAATATGGTTAATTTAAGTTCCATCCGGCATGCTTTTATAATTCATTAATTATGTGATCGTGACAACACATCCATAATGACAAACCATACAACTGATAGAAATTTAATAATGTAAATGGCATGATCACAAGTTTTTCTAATTTTTAGTTTATCAAGCTGTTGATAAACTAACCCAGACCTAGGGGAGAACAAATTGAACCTTTTGGGTTTGTATTTACATATTTCCACATGTCCACCTTTTCATCTTCTAGGATTGTATTCACCATGGCTCCTAACTTGAGCCATCTCCACTAGCTGTGGAGCTCCATCCATATGCTTTTATCTCACATGCAGGTGAGGGTTAAAGGGATTTTACATTAAAGAATCCTTGAGTGCATAGGCCCTACAATTTAATGAAGGGATGTCTTGTAGGCCAAATTAAATTAATTTAAATAAGTAAATTAAAAGAAACCATTCACATTCAAATGTCTTGGACTATCTCTTGATCGTCCTTGCATGAAATGATATTTACGCATAAATTAAACTAGCATTCAATTCAATAGTCATTCTTGTATAAGATAAATCACGCTCGAATCAATTAGTTATCTTTAATTAATCAAACCTTTTATCTAAAACCATTTTCTAAATTTCTTTGAGATTCTCATCCATCATAATTTTAAACAAATATCTTCTTTTAAAATTATCTTTGTAAGTAACATGTACCACGAAGGAAACCCAGTGAATTCCTATTCATAACTACCCAATGAGTAGAAATGAACATTATGAAGATGTTAAATTAAACACATATAAATAAAACTTGTATCACATATTGTGCCTCAACTTTACACCTACCCGATGGTACACGTCTCAAGGGTTTTTATAATATAATAATAATTTTTAATAAATCTACATAATTTGGATGAGTACACAACATGTAGTTCCGACTACCTAACATTCTCTTTTGTTCACCGTCAATCAAAAGTATACTCCCGAGGACATGGCGTGTATATGTACTTTGGAAAATTTCATAGTACACAGCATGTTCTGTGGGACCCATGCAGTGTAGTATACGTGTTACACAGTTTCCATCTGGGAAAGACGTGTATGAAGTACACGGTCCTACACTAACCCGAATGGACTAAACATTGTGTTCTATGGGCTACATAGTGTGTAATCCAGAAACTATGTTCCACCTGTTCCTGGTCAACACGTGGAGTCTTAAATAAATAGATATGATCCATTTACACAACCTGATTTGGGGGACCATTCCAATTCATTGAACCTAGACTACACAATTTGTACTTCCAAATACACGTTGTGTATTATGGTTTTATATGACAAGGAATGTTTGGCACCTCCGAATGAGATCATATTTTTTATTTTAATCTAAATTTAAAGAAAAAGATTTTTTTAAGGTGAACGAGATACAAAAAATGAAGAATAGATCTCGAGATTTAGATTTTCAAAATGATTAACTTGAACTGAAACAACGAAATTATTAAATGCGTAATTCATTAATGAACTATTTAAATATTTATAAACTATGATGTGACTCCTCTGATACCACTTGAAGTTTCTGGGCACTGTGTAAGTGTGGTTGGGATGAGACCCAGCTTTGATTATTTCAATGATAAATGATTATTCTAGGATCAATATAATAATGAATTCTAAACTCCACATAATATAATCAAATATTTAGGTAAAGAAGAAATAGACCTAAAACCTTAGAGAGGATCTTTCACATCATGTTTATAATTAATTTAATTAATTTGAAAAAGAAAAATAATACATGTATCATTGGTATTTTTATTCATTGATGATGTTGATCATCCGGATTGACCCTTCCAGATTACCTCATTGCAGTTATAAGGATCCGAACAAGAATCCCTCTATCGGTGATCCACACATGTCTTGATTGCATCCAATCAACACCGCTTGTTATCTGGGTGCTAGTACTGCGAAGAGAGTTTCTTGTGTCGATCGTTCTTCATCACTTGTTCTTCGGCCTTGAAGAACACCACTCGTTCTTGAGAGGGGAGGCTAGAGGATTCGAGAGAGAAATTGTTTGGCTCAATAATTCTCATTTCACCAGGTGTGTGGTGTGGTGTATGACACAATAGGGGTACATGCCTATTTATATACATGGAATTTTAGTTACATTATTTAATTGCATTGAAACAATTTAATAACTTCATGAACATATGGGAAACCATTGAATTTAATATTAATACAGTGTCATTATTTATAGTGCACCAACATGCGAAAAAAGAGTTATAAATAAAATATCTCGTCAAAAAATAATAGCATTGTTATTTTAATTTGTTCCAACTTTTTAAATAATTATTTACCATCTTGAAAATAATTATTTTACTAATAGACAAACCTTATTACGCTCGAACACCACTTCTCTTTATTGAAAACTGGAATAAATAAATAAATAAATTATTCATTAAAATAAATATTTTATTTACAAATTATAAAATAAATATTTATTAAATGTTCAATAAAATAAAGAAATGTATTTTATCTAATTTATTAGATCATCATAACTTGAATAAAACTATTCCACAATCTTGAGAATAATATTTTTTTCAATAATTAAATTCATATAGAAATTAACTAAGACCACCAAAAACACTTACTGTGTGACACTCTTGGATTTTTTGTCATTGGCATTAGGTGGGTTTACTTAAAGTCCAAGAGTACTATCTAGCAATCTGTCAAGGCACCCAAGAGGAATAACATAAATTCGCAACAACGACATCCACACATGAACGCTTACTCTACAATATAATCCCTTTGTCACAATAACTCATCATGAAGGTTTCATGATTGTGTCATAAAATTTTATTATTGATAAATAGTACTTTGACTACCTGAAATAAACTCGTTGTTACAGCATGGACATGGAATTTTGCGTGATTTTTCTATTTCAATCAAAGGGATGAGATATCAACTTCCATAAATGGAAGATCAAATACTTCCTCAACTTATCCATTAATAACTTACCACTCATGACAAACCCAACATACCCTACTTCCTACCAACTGTCTGCATGACGATTTTCATCAGTAAATTAAATTACCTAATCCATGACACATATTAATGATAATAATGAAGTCTAAGGATCATTACACATGCTTGAAGATTGAAATATCTAATGACACCAAAACATGTGGAATTCCTACTAGCAGGACTTTTCTCCTATTCTCATATCTTGTAGATTACTAAGTGCGAACATCATGAAAGGAAGTCTCATCTGCTTACGAGTACTCACACTTAATGATATAAATTCTATGTGTCCCATCATAGCATGTCATCAAACCATAGAACTATATCTACAAATATTGTTATGGCATTTCAAGGTTCTCATCATAGAAAGGAACTGCCATGACCTTATAAATGAAATAAATACTCTAGGACATTATTACATAATAATCATACAGAACAATGAACAATATGTAATAATACATTAAATATCCATCTAATAAAAGTTAATTTATTTGGTTCTAGAAAACCAAATCAAATAGGCTGATGGCAGTTATTGTTGTGTATCGATTAACATTACTTGAACAACCTGATAGTGAAGAATCACTATCTTCTTCAGAGGATTGATGATTTATTCCATCAACTGAAGGGTGAAATTTAGTTCTCAAATTGAGACTTGTAGTTAGATATAACCATATTCATGTGAAGGATGAAGATAACATAAAAACTTCTATCTTTCATCATCTTGGGAATTATATGATTTTTTCTATACTGTTCGGTGTGACATGTGATCCAGTTGTATTCATTTAGATGATGCATGTTGTATCACATGAGTTCCTTGATAAGATTGTGGTCGTAATCATCGATGAAATACTTATATATTCCTCATATTAGTATGATCATTCAGAGCATCTACCTTATATTTTTGGAGTTCTTCATTAAAAATAGATATATGATAAGTTGTCTAGTTGTGAGTTTTGGGATTGAGGAGTCCATTTCATGGGGAATGTTGTTTCATATTAGGGAGTAGCTATGGATCCGATGATGATATAAGAAGTTGGGTATTTGGAATCCCCCAAGATAGTGGATGAGTGTGAAATTTCCTTGGACTTACAAGCTTTTATAGGAAGTTCATTTTGGATTTCACATGGGTCATGACTCCTCAAAAAGTGTTGTCCAGAAAGGATCAGGCATTCATATGGACTGAACTGTGTCTGGTAGCATTTGAGCATCTAAAAGAAAAGTTGGTAGTGCTCCTGTTCATAGTCTTACTATATAACGGGATCATTTTAATGTTTTCATAGATGCTTCATGTATGGGGTTAGTATGTGTTATGATTAATTAGAGATTGGTTGTGTCTTATAGTTCCTAGTCGTTATGTCCCCATGAGGATTACTATTCAACCAATGATCTAAAGATAGAAGCAGTGATGTTTTCCCTATATTTCTGGAGACATTACCTCATTAGAGATAAAATTTTGTTCTTCACCGATCGTAATACCTTGAGGTATGATTTCTCCCACCAGTACATGAACATATGACAATTTTATTGGATGGAGTTATTATAGGATTAAAACTACAAAATATCATATATACCTAGTGAGGGTAATGTTGTATCTGATATACTAAGAAAGAAGGTGCGTAGTGATGTAGTGAGTCAATGAGGTGATTCATGGAGGGTAATGGAAGAAAATTCTACGTTATATCTTGATATGGGAGTGGTTCGGTGGTAGAGGATGTATTTTTCATAATATGGTTTAGTTATATTTTGTTAAGTGGATGGATTATTCCCAGTTTGGGATCATTAGGTGAGGTCTGGATTGACAAAGTTGTTTATGGATAGGCCTATGATGGTTGGTCTGCGGATAAATTACACCAGGTATTGATTTAGGGAAGGATTTTCATTCTCTTGGTGATGCGTGATATGGTTCTCAGAGAATTCCTTAGTCCCCCTTAGCAGTACATCCTAGTGTAACAAAGATTTACTGAACTATGAAGAGTATGTTATGGTGGCCTTGGTTATAGTGTGATGTTGTGGGGTTGGTATCTTGATGTTTGGTTGGAAAGAATGTGAAGGCTGAGAACCATGTTCTTGTTGGGTTCCTCCAGCCATTATTTGCTCCTTAGATAAAGTGGGAGGACATATCGATGGATTTTTTTTCATGTTTACAACAAAATAAATAGGATAATATGTTATATGGGTAGTTTTGGATAATTTTATGAAATCATACAAAATTATAGAAATCAAAGTCTCAATATCAATTGATTTTTATTTGATCAAATTTCTAGAGGAGGTTGTGAGACTCCACAGGGTGTCTATGATGATCATTTCTAATCAAGATCCTTGTTTTAACTCGATGGAGTGGAGAGCTATCTTGAATGATTTTGGTTCATAGCTATGCCTTTGAACTATATTTCAAACACATAAGGATTATCAAATAGAGCATACCATCTAGACTCTTAAAGATATGATGAACTCATGTGTCCTGGATTTTAGATGTTTTTCAATGAGGCACATAAACATTGTATAGTAAAACTACAACAATAGTATCCACTATACCATCGGTATGGAGCCATTAAAAACCTTGTTTGGAAGACCTTTCATTTCTCTCTTTCGTTGGACTGGGGATGGAGAATCAGAATATCTTAAGTCTGAACTGGTATTGAACATGACCGAGATGTTTTAGGTGATTCTTGAGAGGAAAAAGGAAGTGAAAAATAATTATAAATCCAATGATGATCATAGGAGTAGACCTATGGAGTTTTACATTGGAGATCACACATTTTTAACTTCGACACCCTATCATGGGAGGTGATGGTTTTTTCATGGGTGTAATCTTTATCCCTTGATTTTTGGGCCTTTTTAGGGGTTTGGCTAATGATGCAGTCATGGAATATCGTGTTGCACATACCCCATAGATAAATAGTATACATGATGTTTTTCACATGTCACAACTCTACTGTTATATTTAGAAAGACTCTCAATTCCTCTATTGGGGAGAGATCGATGGTGATAACGATGTAGAATTCGAGGAGTAGCCTATTGATATACAGGAAAATAAGGAGAATGTGTAGTGTAGGGGTGTCTTCCCCTTGGTTTGAGTCTTGTGGTTGCAGGGTGGCATGAAAAAGACTACATTCGAACGTGAGTCACAGATACATGCTTAGTACCCTAAGATACTAGATTTTCAAATCTTTTCATATAATGATGTTCATCTTTTGGTTGTAGATCATTAATTTTTAATGAGATGTTTTCTCTAGTTCCATGTTGTGGGTAGATCTCTTTTGAGATTTATCTCTCATTGTAGAGTATTATGGGGTGGGTTGTAGGTTTTTGGGGTTTTTTTTAGTTCTTATGTGAACGTGGATGATCTCCTTAGGGTACGATAGCCTTGAGAAGTATCTCAGTTGGTGGTTGTTTGGAACCTTTTTCTGGTTCCTCTATTGGTTGGTTTTGGATTCTTAAGGTCAAGAATGTCATAAGAGGTATATGTTTTAATAGCCCAAACAACTATGGTACTTTACATTCCAACAATTTGGTGTTTGAGGAGTTCTTGTAGGTCTAGGTGACTTATTCACAACATGCTTCCAAATTTCCAGTTCTATGAATAGTTCCATCAGGGAGTAATATATCAGTGAGTCATCTGTAGATGAGTCTTCAATCTTTAAGTCATCCATTGTGGAGTTATCTATCAGTGAATCAAAAATATATGAGTCATATTTTTTTGATACCTATATCGTTGAGTCATATATTGGTGACTCATCTGTTAGTCATTCATATGTCGATGAGTCATATTTTGGTGATTCATCTTCAATGAGTCATCTGTCGGTGAGGCATAGGGCGGTGAGTCATTAGTCGATGAGTCATCTCTAAGTGATAAATATTTTAGTGATTCTCATATCAGTTAGTCATATGTTGGTGAGTCATTTGTTAGTGAGAAATATGTTTGTGAGTCATCCATCAATGAGTCATCTTTTAGTGAGTTATCTATTGGTGAGTAATAAATCAGGGAGTCATCTGTCAGGGAGTTATATATTGGCGTGTCCTTTATCAGTGAGTTATCTGTTGGTGATTTATCTTCATCTATCAATGAATTATATATCTATGAGTCATAATTCGGTGATTTATCTATCTATGAATAATCTTTCTATAGGTTCTATAATATTTATATATCAACTGGTGAATATTGTTTAGGATTAATATAGTTTACCCAATTTGAAGTTTTCTTTGTTGTAAATTGTATTCAAATCTTCTTTCTAAGGGATTTAAGACTGATTCAAAGCCTATAATTCAAATAATTAAATCCATATGATTTGTGGGGTTTTTATATGGTCAAACCATGTGGGTTTATAAGATCTGTATTTAATAGAAATTCAATTGTTTCCCATTCTTTTAGTCTCAGATCTTTTCCTTCTAAAATTGGGGCCTTCCCTTCAAATATTAGTTATCATTTCACATGTTATGAGGTTCCAATAAACATTATTTCCAAAAGACATGTGTGATTGTATTGTGGACTTTGGATCATGTTTTACCTAGAGTTCTTTCTATTAAATGTGCAAACCCATTCTTGGTGTAAAGGATGTGTCAATCCATCATTGATATAAGGTACGTTATACATCAATTCTTCTAGGATCCCTAATTTTTTCCATTTTGTAATCAATTCCATGTTACAGAATTTGTCCTACATGTTTCTAAGGGACCATTACTTGGTGTTGGTTGATGAAATTGTGTCACGATTTCATCGGTGGATGTAGTTGTAGTGGAAGATGTGACAATGATCCGTTGTGTTAGATAGTTCTCATGAAAAGAACATCTGAACCCTTTTTAAGGTATATCATTCGTGGATTCAATATTCTTCATATGTGCATTCATATAGTTAGTATGATTTACCCACTGTACCATAATGAAATTTAAATAATAAAATTATAACCAAATTAAATAATTGGTACTGATTGTACGTTTTTTCATTATACAATGAAAAACAATTTCCACAGGGTTTTCTATATAGCATGATATCTATTCATTGATTGTTTTGAATTTTTTTCATAGAAATTGGTAAATAACATAACGATATGATTTACTATGAATTAATTTGTACAAAGATAATGAGGCATGCAAATGATTTTTGTTTTTTTATTATGCTTCGTGAAAAATCAAATGGATGTAGTGATGTATGTTTAATTTAATCTGTTAATTAAATATAAAATAAAGAATTGGTTGTATGATAATGATAATGCCTCAAAGGGTTCCGTGTTACCCTCTTTCTTTTAAATTCCATACAGCTTATTCATTATAGTTGTGAGTGCTCATTGTGTGTGAAAGATGAATGCCATGTTTAGGGCCGAGTGCACATTTTCTAAATTGTTTATTTCCTTTTGCATGAGTTATAGGGTGAGCCTCGGATGGTTGAGTCAGGAGGGATATTATGGTATGTGGGGTATGGAGTCCCATTGGTTTTGGTGGTAGTAGTTTACACCTTTAAAATCATGATGCATTGATTTATTCTTATGGGTGGTAGAAAGGACACTAGGGATGACGAAACAAGTTGGATGTGAATGTTAGATTCTTATTGAATCATGTTTTTTTATATGATTTAAATTAACTTCTTATTATTGCAGATGGTTTTACTTTCCCTCCTTCCAAAATAGGTTAAGTTTATTGGGGTATTCCAGGTTGTTTCTAGGTTTAACTTCTCAAGGGTTGTTGAGCCTACAGTATATGTATATGTGGAAAATACATGTTGGGTATTTCATCTACTCACATTGTTGATCTCCATATGTATTGAAGCATATATTATTTTTCCTTATAATACATAGAATTTGGAAAAGTGATAATTTTGTTAATAGGTGATTGAATAAATGATTTTTACCCATGGTGAAGGAGTTTTCCGGGATGAAATGTTGAGGATGCAATTTAAAAGAACTAAGGACTTGGTTTGGTTATGTCTAGAGGGAACAAAAAATTAGTTTGATGCTAATGAAATGTAACATGGAAATGATAATGGCTAATTAATGGTTAAAAAATTCATTAATGTAATATTAAATGGATAATGTATAATCTACTGCAGCTCCATAAATGGTTTTGAGATTATATGATATCTAGTCTTAGCAGTGGTAGGAGGGAGTCCAAGAGACGTTATATTTTGTTGAGTATAAGACTGTTTTTCCAATAAAGTTTTTAGTAGATATAGTATATTGAATACTTTTTGTGTGTCTATAATCTTCTCCACCATTTCGGTAAGGGAAACTAACTCCCCATTGATTTTGAGCTATATGGGGTGTTTTCCCCAAAATCTTGGTGGGAGGATAAATGGATGACTACCCCCTTTGGTCAGACACTCTTCTCCAGGTGGTTACTTGTGAAGGTATGCATGATGGTTAGTGTTCCCCTTATATGTGTTTTTAGGGATGTAATGAATTATGGTTATTTTAAACACATATATTCATGATATAGTTTATTCTGTTCTACTATAGATGTAACATGTATAAGAATTGATGGATTGAGGATCCTTACTCAGTGTATGGGATGTAGTGGAATTAGGTATAATAATTGATGGTTGATACATGTTTTGTGGCCAATGGTGGCTTCTAGAAACCACCTAGTAACCTTTATATGTCGATGTGGTGGTTGTTCTATACGAGGTGCATGTTTTGGTGCTCTCCCATATGTATTTTGGCCGACCTTTTTAATGAGTGGTCCTCAATACGTGCGACGTAGGGGGATGAGGTAAACTAGTAGGGAAGTGGAAGTGGGGTACCATTTATAATCTTTAATATATTATATAATCTTGTATGAGATATTAGATTAGAGTAGATATGGTGAGGATGGGAACATAGTATTCCTATTTATTTGAAATTTTTGTCCCACTTTTTTTTCATTGTGCTTTACTATGATTTCATTACTTTTTCATGAGAAGATCTAAGGACGATCTTATTGAGTCTAATATTATAATATACCTATTTTATATTATCTATTTTCCATTCACTAGGTTTAGGATGGAGATCAGACTCATTACTAAACGGATGTGGTTACTCGAGCTGTTCATGTTTCGTGGTCACTATCATTTTAATTTATTTTGGTACTTGTAGTTTTCCCTTTATGTTGAAGTATTTCTTGCATGGAATTAAATATTTGAACATGGGATTTCTTTTATATTCTAGTTTGAGAAGTAGTTTTTTGGTGTTTATCTTATCTCTCTATTTAACATGATTTCTCTTAGAGGGTAATGCTTCCCATTTATAAGTTTATTATACCTTTGGGGCTATTGTCCAACTAGGGTCCACTGGAGGTGGGTATCAGGGGGTCACTATCTCTATTCTACCATTTTCAGCCCTCGAGGAATACACATTGTGGGGAGGGGTCATGAGAAAATTATTAATGTTTCATGTGTTTTTTTAAAATATGAATGCTTATGTTGATTATGATTCCCCAATTTCATATGAGTAATTACCATGACTTAGTATGTGATGGTCATGACCTTCTATATCCCCTATATGCATCAGTATGTCTCGTGTGACAATAAAGATTGGTTTTATAGATGATTCGTTCCCCATTTCTATAATAAGTATTTGAATGATCTCTTAAAGACAAGGATGTGATATAAATAATTATTCTTTCTCTCATTATGAGATTTTTTATTGATGTATATGTGATAATATAATTTTTTATAATATCTATGAATAATTTTCATGTTTATGTGATTATTTATATTTTATTATATGATCATACCTTATTCATATAATGTTATGTAGATGTTATTCATTAAATGATATTATTTCTCCTAATTTCCTTACAATGTTCATTATGCAACTTTATTCATCATTGATTTCAATATACGCATATCCTTATTAAGAATCTAATATCTCACCTTTCTGACATTTTATTTTCAACACGACACCAGGAAGTGTTCTATTATTGACATGAAGGTATATGATAAGGTGAATAATAGAGTTATCAATGAAAACCATTTTTATGTTATGTTTTCGAAATGGAATATGAATTATAATTATGTATCCATTGTGACAAGACTAATAAACTATTCGGTTCATTAAGTTTCCATTTATTGTATCTTAATCCATTGTAATAATATAACAGTCAAATCTAGGCTAATAGGGTTACTTCTCCTATGAATAATGTATTTCAGATGGTCCATATGATGAGTAGGGACCAAACTATGGATACATTGAAAGAGGACACCCAGAAGACCCAATAATGTTTACTATAATAAAAATATCCAGTTATCTAGAGAAGAAACAACCATATGATTTTTAATAGATTCAACAAAAAGAAAAAACATGGTGAGAACCTCGGGTGATATAGTAAATATTGAATTTGTTATATGCTGCTTTATCTGAAGATCATAATTCATGGAATCAAATAATGATAAATGGTCTTAAATCCTCCTCCAATAATAAAAAAATCTCATAAAACCATTTATTTATCATGTTCATTCACTATTAGAGAAACTAACCAACCATTAAAAATAACGAGGACATATGAACTACACTTTGAGGAGAATTGTGAATGTTTTATAAAAAAATGTCATGAGGTAGTTCTAACAGTTTCCTTAATAATCAATAAAAAGTTGTTGGCCAATATATTAGGGTATTAGAGATATTTTTTTATTCAATCAATGATAGGTTCCCCATCATGATACATTTTTTTAAAAGATGAAACCACAAAAATGTAGAATGGATGATTTACCAAAAGGTTGATGAGGAGTGAAATTATTTCAATAACTCTTCATATGTATGAAAAATTGATATAGGAATATTTTCATTAATTTTAAAACCTCCCTTGATCTGATTATATCTATATTATTAAAAAGGACAAATGTAACAATTATAATAATTATGTTTCCCTATAATATTAATGTAAGCACTCCGATGTTTTTTTGTTGAATTTACCACCCAAATGGAAGTGTAAATATAAAAAAGGAATAAAGTTAAGTTGTAAGTAGAGGTGAGAAACCTAATCTATATTTTTTTTTATTTTTAGGACTTCTTGACCTCAAAATGTAATATTAAATTCAAAAAATCTGATTGGGAACTGATGAGGCATCATCATTATTGACACTCATATTATCACATATGGAAGAGGTGACTTTTAAAATCCATATATTTCATTTTTTTCATCTTGGAATTATTATAATATTTTATGCTCAATGAATCATCACTACTACAAAATTATCCATAAACTACTCTAGAAAAGGAATTTACCAGTGCAAAAAAAGTGCAACTAAATGATGTGTGGTTAAAAGCCTGAAATATTTTACAGCGCTAAAAAATCTCTCTAAAATTGGGTATTTAAAAATTATAAAAAATTATTTATAATGTTTCCCTTTAACAATGATTTTTAGCGATGTCAAATCCCTCTTTAGGAGTGAATTTTAAGCACTATTAATGGGGGCCTTCATTAGTGATAAAAACACGATATTCAAGGCCCTGATGAGAAATGGTGTATAATTGTTTTCCATTCACCCCCTTTTTAGCTGTTCGCACCACACCCATTTATCAGAACTTCCCCCACCCTTTTATTTGTGCTTTAGATTATCACCTTCTCATGTGTGCCCTTGTATTTAGAATGTGTCAAACCTAATACCACTGACATATACACCATCCCCTTTACCACTCCACTATATGGTTGGTTTTATATTTTAGGAAATATCTATATATTTATATATATGTTTATTAATATGTTTATATATTCAATAATATATTTTTTATGTAAATATGATTATTTATTTATTTTTAAAACTAGAATTTTAATGTCTGAATATATAAATATATATATTTTTATATATTTTATTAGAAAAAAAATGACATTATGAAAAATGGTGAAATTTAAAACCCATAATATCAACATGAATGTAAGCCTTTCTAATAAATTTAGTTTCCACTGAAAAAGAAAATCCATAAATATGGCTTGAAAGCATTCGAATGATAAAAAAATGCTACCCTAAACAAACAGTTTCCTATGAAATCTAGGACATTATTGGACTAAAAAATGTTACAATGGTTTACCTCTATCAAAAAAATTCAAATAGATAATCATATGCTCTGATTTAATATATGGTGGCGCCCAAGCAGATTCACAGATAAAAAGTTGTGTCTGTTAGATGATTCAGTTGCGCTGTCAACATATTTTAGATATTTTATTATTTTTTTTATTTTTTTCATCAAATTTATATGAAATGACTATTTCTATGCAATAATAATAAAATTATTAACTAAAAATATTTTTCCAGTTATTTTATAAACCATTTTTACTTAATATCATTTATATGAAATGTAAATTAAAATTTACCTTATCTAAAACATATTTCAAAAAATATATATTATATTTATATCAATATGAATATATTTAAATACATATATATATTTTATAATGAAATATGTTTTTTTTAAGTATTCTTTTATTAGCTCTTGTAAAAAAGTGATGATAAAAACACCATTTATCAGTGCGTTTTTACTAGCACTTATAAAAGACCACATTTATCAGCGCTAGTAAAAAAGCACTCATAGTGGTCCTTATTTAACAAATATTTTTTAGAAATATTATAGAAGCCCTTTAATAGAGCTTTATTAGCACTATTAGATACTTCTGTAAGAGTTATTTTTTAGCACGGATAATGGGGGTCTTACACAATATTTATAGCATGTTTTATTAATGACATAGTGTTAGAAAAACCTAGTATTATAGTCATGATTTTATCTTAGAGGGGTAAACTTTTGAAGATAAATAGCACCAGTATAAGTATGTTTCTCCAAAAACATATGATGTTGTTTCCGAGGCTTCAAATTCAAGGAGGGAAATCCTAATATTTCAAGAATATTTATTCATGATCAGTAATGAGTTATCAGATTCCTAGGATACGATTTGGGCGATTGTAGATCCCATAGAAGTGGATGGGCTCGAGAATCCTTTGGAGACTTCTATTAAGATAGTGGAATCATAAAAATATACTTCTCCAGACACCACTATTTTCTATGAAGGAAACATTTTTAGTATGTTGTTCTAAATAATGATATTATCAATGGGGTTATTGGGTCCATAAAAATAAGTCTTTACGTAGTTATAAGTCACATATATATCAAATAATATGTGATGGAGATCATGGAGATAGACATCCTAGATTCTTCGATGACTCTCCATTGGTAAGAAACTTGTTGTCCAAAATACTTATTAGGTGATCTCCGATTTATAATGTATTAGGGCCTAGGGTAGACCCTCCAGTATAACTAGGGTTATAAATTTAGAGTACATGATGGATTCTATTGTGAGGAGGCCTAAAAACCAATCTAAATAAATAATTGGATGTAAAAATTATTATTACGCCAATAAAACCGATAAGGTATGTGTGATTGATGGTATACATATCATAAAATCTCATAGATCTATATAAATATAAGATAATAACACTTCAAATAGTTTAGGTAAACAATAAAACTGCTTATTAATAATTATTTTATATTTTAACTAATGCATATCTTTCATGTGATCAACAATATTTATGTCACCAATAGTCATATATTATCAAATAGATAAGGATAACACCCTAGAGTCATTATCATCAGAGGTATCAAAGATCATAGACAATTTCATGATTTTGTTCATGATAAATGAATTGTTGTTGGATCACATTCAAATATTCTATACTGGATTTAGATTAATTCTCAGATCTCTTATACTCCAATTATCCATTTGATAACCAGTATTCTAATAAATATGCTTGTTTATCAATGAGACACCCCTAGGTAAGGTATTTTACCAATTATCTAGAGTATATTTATTCATCTAATAGTATGGAAGGTTAGAATACATTGATTTCTATGATGAATAAACCTATAAATTAGTGGGATTATATTGAGAAAAAAATTATTAGAGATTTTAATAGTTGGTGGTTTGTTCTTCATAGGGGTCTTAGGGTCATGGAATTTCAAAAGCTACATTATAATGATATGATAGTGGATAAGAAAAGATAAATTTCCAAAAAGGGTTAGCGTTAGAAGACCTCCTCCTTAAACAGTTAACAGATATCAAGGAGTTGATAAGAAATTATGAGTGGATCATTAAAGTGGTAGGGAACGTGAGAAAAAATGCTAGAATCATGGTCTACAATATACTATCAAATGATATAGATGCTTTGAAGATATTCAATATTCATCGGGATATTGATTGATTAGAGGGATTACTGGTGCAACTAAAAAAATAGAAAAATACCTTTTTTAAATATATGTTAATATTATTCCCTCTCCTGATTTTGAATTAAATTGGGAGTATGGTCTAAATTTGATGATACTACTTCCTTATTTTAAATCAATGAAGTAGATATCTTATCTAAAATTGTAATCTAATTCAAAAATATATTGCTTCTTAAATTATGATAATAAGTGAAAATTTTAATATATTAATAGTATAATGTTCAATCTATCTATACTAATTTTATAAATAAATTTTGTAAAAAAATGTCCATCAATATGATTCAATGATGAAATATCAAAAATAATACATTTCCTTAAAGGCATGCATTGTTACAAATATTTATTCAATCATTAAAAATAATAAAAATATATCATTATAATCCATGGGTTATTCATGAGAAAACAAAACTTAATAAATTATTTCATCAAGAACCTATACTCATAAATGGATATATGCATGTTGAATACAGAGTGTAGTCACCATCACAATAATGAAAGGCTAGTTTATTTAGTTTAATTCCTCTCAAACATGTAATTTTTGGCATATATGGAATGGCAATATATGCGGTGAAACAACATTTACCATAATCCATGGTAATTATTTTAGATATGATTGATTTTAATGAATCAGTATGATGTAAAACATGATGGGTTGTTTCATGAGGATTTAAATTCAAAAAGGGATCAAATAACATAAAAATAAACATTTTTTGTATTCTATAAAAATTATATTAAATAATATCTATGAGTAAAATAAAGGCACTCTAACTTTTACTTAGGATAATATACCAAGAAGGGATTGATTTATTCATTTAATGACATAATAATGGTCCCTATAAGATTTAAATAGTTTATTTTTTCCCTAACATTTTGAATATCTAAGATTTGAATTTTATTTGTGGGTTGACAATTAGATTAAATAACACCCTTTATATTTTTTTTACCAAACAAGATTTGAGACTTTTACATTTTCAAACACAGAAATGTTTTTCTATTCAATATGAGGTACATGCTTAGCATGTGGAGTCTGAACATTTTTTTATGATTAATTTCAATGTGTTTTCAACTATAAGTGTATCATGTTTCATTCCATCTATTGAATAAGTTCATAAAATGTGAAAGAATGAATCTATTATTTTATTTAGAAATACTATGAATAAAATAAGGTTGAATCTCAATGTCATATATCTATAAACAAATGATGAAAATATTTGTATTACAATTATGTAAAGATAAAAAAATGTGATTCAATATCCCAATGCTATATATACAATATCATGGAAGGATTTATTTATTTTATAGTTATCATATGTGAACTAAAAGTATTAATGGTTCATTAGATCATATATTTAATGAAAATAGGGTTGTGGTCACAAATTTCATAGAGAATAAGAAACTACCATAAGAATAATTTATTTTTCTTATGCTAGTGAAAATGGTATTTTAAGGGAAATATTCAATTGTATTATGGTATTAGTTCTCCAAATATGGTAGATGAGTTGTTTTATGAATAAATACATGAATTATTCCATCACAAAATGAATGACTAAGGCACCATATAATTATATAAGACCTTTAATGTGGAGTATTCCCTTATCTTTTGGTCACAATGATAGAGAAAATGGTGGAAGATTTCTATATCCATTCACATTTGAAAAATATAAGGTTACATGTTGAGACATTTGAATTAACAAAATCTGGAAGATCAATCCAATGAAAATATAAGAAACCTATGGTATAAATTTTTTTATGTAGTTTAATTTCATTGAACATATATTGAATGTGTGGTGGAGTGTGACAAAAAAAATAGGACTTGAGGGATGAATGTTTGTTAAAACATTTGTATGAGTAATATGAATAATATAAATCATTGATTGAGTTTCCTGAATATAGATGTAATGAAGTAAATATTTATTCTAGAGAAGAATACGAAAAAAAATTAGATTGATGGGTTCCACTACAGTGTGGTTGAGGGTGAAAGGTGTAAGGGAATATTTACCATAGAATGAAAACATGTATCTGGTTAGTTAAAGTATGGAATCTTATATAGAACCAAAAAAGTTTTTGAGTTATGATTCCTTTTTTAACACAAGATACAACAAATAAATTGGATTTGGATAGTTCATTGACATTTAAACACCTAAGTTACAATGTATAACATATGAGAAGAATATATTCAAAAGTAAATTGATAATAAATAGTGTAATAAAGACCAATGATGGGATACTTAAGAAAATTGAAGGGGAGTGAATGTGGCTGAGCTAATATTGTCCTAAATGATGGATAAAGAGGGAAACCAGGTCATGAATTTGGGGACCAAATTATTAGGATGGTAGTTAAAATGAGATCAAAATTAAATTTGTTATAGTGTCTAAGAATAGAGTCCAAAATGTCGTAATGCATCATAGAATAATATGATTAATGTGACACATTGTTCTTATCACATCACATTATATATCTGTATCATTCATTAGAGACATGGTAGTGTAATTAAGGATTTTCCTTGAGATATAAGGCATTAAACCCTGTGTGAATGATATATGAGAGCCAAGATGTAATGAAACAATTCCATTCTAACGAATGGGCATAGGAATACCCAATGTGGATGAGGTTAAGGCCAAAACACAATGAAAAAATGGGATTTAATGGAGGGAATGTTATGGTAGGGTTTGAGATTGAAAATCTAGATGATTTAACATATCCCAAAATAGTATATATTAATCATTTGGTATTTGTTATTGGATCTCTAAAATGAAACTCCACTTTTTCCCCTTTTTTTATTTTAAAAAATGTTATTGACTATGATGAATCATAATCCAGATATATTAAATATATTATTGATAATATATATTTTTATGATATAACTCATTCTATTAAATAAAAAAATGAGATAACATTATAAACCGTTTATTTAGATTCTTATTATATTCATATATTTAGTTAAATTTATAAAATTCCTAAATGCTTCATTTTTTTCTATATGAAAATGAAAACTAAAATCCCTATATTTTATTACTTTTATTTAGAACTCCTTTATACATACATAACTATTAAAACATATATCATGTTTTATATACCATTAAATAATCTGTGAATTGAATATATAATGATGATACATGTCATGGACTCTTCATGATGTTCTTAAAAACCCTTAATGTATCCTAATGATATAATCTTATTGAAAACATTACCCTCCTTCATAAAACATATTTTAGGTATCAATATATATCACTAGCTATTGGACGTTTGACTTTCAAACCTTTATAAAGTGTTTTTCTTCTCTAGGATTAATCATTTATTAACTTGTACTATCAATATTGTATTAAAACTTATACATATCTTATATAATTCATATATCATAATACCTTGAGGAAATAAGAAATAGTTTATTGGAATTTATTTACACCATCCCATCATTTCAAAAAATGATAACTGAATTAATTCTATATAAAAAACATAAAGGGAACCTTTGTCTCATTAAGACATTGATATGTCGAATAATATTGAGCACAAGAGTGGAGACTAAATGTCCTTTGGACATCTTTACAGTAAACTGTTCCTTATAAAACCAATATAAATTTCTTTAATATTATTAAAAGCCTATGAATCAACTTGTAAAATAACATCATTATTTGGATTCTAATTTCCAAAAACTTATAATTTGACAACATACTTATGTTGATTATATAGCTATTATATAACTATAGAAATGTATTTCTTGTAAGATTTATATTATAATTGATTGATCTCAATGTCATGATTAATTATGATAATGAAATTTACAAAATATTCTACTATTATATGGGTGCAATATTTAATAATTATTTATTAAGGAAATTTATTCTATATTATGCCAATAAAATACTAAACCCCTCAAAATCCATAATATTTAGCTAGGGTAAAAGATCCATATTTCATTAATTGATGAGTAAACATTAGTGTCTAACCCATACATTACTAATTTATGTAGTTAACCATTCCATTGATATAACATATGACTCTTAAAATTAGAGAAGACAACTCCTTGGAAATTCAAACATATGGATAAACTAAACTCTATTCATATGGCATCATATCTCATTTGGATTACTTGGTAAATGTGATCCAAATATCAAATCATTATATGGATAGCTTGTTTATTTGGTTACCTATTTACATAATTCCAAGCACACAATGATATATTAGCTTCCAAATTTAACATAAAACTAGCCAGTCATAAGGTTGAGGAATTTAAATGTGTCCTCCATGGAATGAATTTAAAATGTATTATTTTTAATGGAATTTTTTATATTTCTCCATATAATTCCATTGAATCACTTTATATATATTCTTTATATTAATGATTTAGTTTTTAATCGGAATTCTATCTACCAAATCAATATGATTAGATGCTTTAGATGGGTAACACTTTATGTGACACATAACTTATAGAACTAACCCAAATAAAATTATATCCATATTTATAAATAAAAACGAATCTCATGTTCAAGGTATATGATAAATTTTCATGTAAAATCTATGAATCATATGAAACATACAACTCCTTTAATAGTAAATAATAAGCGAAAGGTATCCAAAAAACCTTTTTCTATATAAAACATAAGATATGAGTTCAATGAGTCATTAAACCCATAGTAACTCAACCCATGGGTTTTACTTAATATAGGCTATAATTCAATAATAACTCAAAAACCTAATTTTTATAAAACATAATTACCTTCAAAATTCAACTACATGACCTTGATTAAGGGAAATTTAATGTGATCTAAAAATAAATCAATTATCATACCCATCCTTCAACTCCTTAGATTCTTTTATAAAAAATTTTAAAATAATTTATCACGTTAATTTAAACCACACATTAGTCTATAATATAGAAAATTCATATTCAATATAAATTTAAAGAAAATCCAAAATAAATAATTAAATCCTTAAATTTAGGCATAAAAAATATTTATAAACAATTCAAAGAAATAGAAATTATATACCATTAATAATTTATCTTTGCATTATCGCGACTCTCTAATTAAATAAATATTAATAATTTATTTTTTACTTTAAGAAATCATTTCTATTATAATTTATATTTTTTTTAAATATATGATATTTCAGATATTAGAAATTTATATTTCATATAATTGATATAATGATTTCTTATTATCAAAAGATAGTATATATAATATTACATGAACCTTGCACATATCAATTAATAAAAATCAATTTGATATTGGTAAAATACTTTTCATAACTATGTACTTTAAATTTGAACATTTCAGTTTAATATTAATATTTTCTTCATAATTCATTATAATACTCTTTATATTTTCCCATGTCTTATAATTTTCAATCACATTAAAAACTACTTTATAATTTATACATAAACAATTTATGTCTAAATTATAAGTCATTATATATAAGGTGAAATATATTTCATATGTATCATTAATATCATGAGTATTTATTGATTAAAAGTTTCATAATCACTCAGTAATAAATTATAAATATTTTATAATTAAATAATTTGAAAACACATTATAAAAAATAAAATTTTAAAAATATTTTTGTTCAATAATTTATGAATACTTAATAAATAATAAGATTCCATTCAAAATGGATTAATTGAAAAAATTATTTAACAAGGAATCATATATATGTCGTATGTCCTGATATACATATTCTGGTTTTTGATTGATAATCTATAAACAATTGTAAATAAATAAACAACTATATATAGGTATTTATGATGTTTTATATCATTATCTAATGTTCATTTTACTAAATATAAAATTTTATTATTGTCCCTATATTACTTCAATGATACAAAGATCTATTTATCAAATCATAAATAGTTCTAATTAGTTCCATTATAAGATAAAAATCAACATATCATAAGATTTAATATATAATATGCCAAAGAATTACATTTTTTCTCTAGTTATTATTTTCTGTAATGTATTGCATTATCATGTCATGTATTATAATATCTTATATTATTATTCATTCGATGGATAAAATTTTATATCATTATTAATAATTTAGAATAAAATATAAAAATGTTATCAATTTAATCATTATTTTAAACATGATTTCATGAATCAAAACACATGGTTCTACTCAGATACCCTTATTTATTTTTTATATATTTAATAAAAATTATACCAAAAATAGAATATATCATGAATTTCTTAACTGAAGACCTCTAAGGTATATAACATTCTTGCCAATCATTCATGACTTTTTCATATTAATTAATTTTCTAATTCACCAATTTATTTAATTGGATTAATATATATTATTTTTTATTTAATTATATGCAAGAATATTGCACCTTATCCCTTAGAATTTTAATTTCATCCAATGATAATAAAGTACCAGATCATACATACAGTATATATAACTTATACCACATCTCTATGTCATAAACATATTGTAGATTGTGATTAGGTATGATAGTGGAATGATCACTATATTATCTGTTAGGAAATATCCACACAATGGAATATGTGTGCCTTAGATTAATATGTATTATTCAGTTTCAAATTATTAAATCATATAAAATGATATAGGAAAAACCATCACATGAATTATAATCTATTTATGTAAGATATCTATACCATGGGTACTTAGGAATATAAAATAATGACCTTTTTTGGGGAATTTTAATAGATTCAAATTAACCAATCTCATGAAAGAAGAAAATCAAAGAATATTCAATTAAGTATACAATTGTGTCTCAGGATCTTCCTTAATCTCTAAAATTCATCTAGATAGAAAGGAAAATAAATTATGTTGGATAAATCTTCCAATTATACAAATAAAATGAATGTTTAAAAATATCAATGCATAATGGCATGGTTAATAAGGAACAATGTTATGAAAAATTTGGAATTTCTAAAGAAACATTATTGAAAAAATGAGAAATAATTGTGGAAATAGAATGAAAATAAATAATAATAGACAATGATTTTCGTGGTTTAAGAAAAATACCAACACTTATAGAGAGGTGGTGATAATTTTACTATTTTAGTATCTTAATTACATATAACCATAATGCATTAAAAAAATTACATAAAATGTTGTCATAAATATATGTGTTTCTATTGTATCTTACGCTAATCACTATCACTGTCTCTTGTAGCTATAAAATAGGTGGTCAAAATTTTACTAGTTGAACCATGAAAGGTGTTGTAATGGAGAACAATTTGAGCCTCTAGAGATTTTTACAATTTCATTTCATTGATTAATATCCAGAATTCCAAAAAAAAATTAACAATGATATTAATCCAAGTGATAAAAAAATATTTTTCTCCTAAATTATACTTTTATATTATTCATCTTATTCTTATTTCATCATTGAAATCCAATATAGGATAAATATTGCGACAAATTGTTAATAACAATTATTTGTTTTAGAATTTGTTCATGATTATTCATTTCTAACACATTATTCAATTTCACAAACCCATCATGTATTAATGATCCTTTAAATTGTTAACTTAATTGAATATAAATCATCTTGGAATGAAATAATGGGTTTGTAAAAAGTTATAAAAAAATGTTGACCACATTGTATAAAAATATATTACAATTTAAAACAATTTTATTTCACTTTTTATTCATCTCCTTCCCTATGTTATTTAGAAAAAATATCTTTCCAAACATCTGATATAGTAATGCAATTTGTCTTTCTGATATATAATTCCACAACATTATTCAATTGTGATAGATAACATATAATAGTTCACAACAAGTAAATACATTACATGTAATACTCCTAATATATTTAACATCATCTCTATGGTTAGTAACTGTATACCCCAATAATGAATTCTTTTTCCAAAAGTACTTAGATAGTCCCTTTGTCCAATCAAATACCACAATATCTCCTCTAAAATATCCCATTGTTAGTTTCTTATATTTTATATGGACCTTCTCACCACTCTCATTCCAATAAAAACATATAATTGGATATTAATCATGATGTATGTAATGTATTTGACATATAAAGCATATGGAAGCTTTTCCATGTACCTAACTTTATATTCTATTTTGGGCATTATCCTTTAATTTCAATCAATATATATAGGAATAGGTTTTAATTCTTGCATTCTAATATTGATTAATATTTTTTTAATATATTAAATTTATGACAATATAATTTTTTTTCTATATGATATATATTAATCATCATCCTCAAATTCATGGTATCATCTCTTTTATCAATAAAGTCTAAAAATATAGTTAAATTATATTTTAGATAATCAATAATTTTATTATATGATCCTAGAAAAAGTATATAAGATATATATAGAATCAATTTTTTATATACCTCACTATAGAAATTGAAATAGATTAATTTAATGAAGGCACAGTAATTGTATCTAATCTTAGTCTTAAATTCTCAAAACAACGTATTACAATTATTGGGTTCCTTCTAGAACCTGTATAAATTTTTCTCAAGTTTCATCATTAGGGATTTATTTAATAACTCAATATGTACCTCTTATTATTCCTTATAAACATCCACATCTAGATCCTATATATGAAAAATTTCATTCACATCAATATAAACCTTCAAAGTTACAATTTTAAGAACCACATTTATAGTGTCATGATTCAATATCATTGACAAAAATTAATTAAAATATATAACATCCATCAACTGATATATTGTGACGATTAGTAATTCCATTTATTTAATTTTATTACAATTATCATCCTAATCATTGTATACCAATTTATTCCATAACACACTGTTTCCATGTAGTAATAGTATTAACTCTCATGTCGCCTCATCATGTATGGAAGAAAGATCATCCTTCATAACCAAGACACAATTACATGAATCATTTTCAATGGTTATTTAAAATAATTTTTATATCCTGTAAAACTCAACAATAAATTATTTAAGTCATATGAATACATCTGTGCAGGTGATCTACCCTAGTTCATATCCAAAAGTCTAGTTGAGGATAAAGTTATATATGTTAATAGATTCATTCTATGGTATGTCTAAATGCTCAACCTATACCCAAAAGAGAGATTTTTATTCCTTAAAATAATTTAATCTATAATTTATCTTTATAATATGATTTCATTATTAAATATAAAATTTTATATTATAAATATATTCTTTTTCTAAACATCCCCTATCATACTTCTAAATTACACTACACCATATATATTTAATAAATATTATTGATACATGAATGAATCTTGTACCTTGTATAAGAATCTATAGGTAAATATCTCATAACACCGAATATTAATAAATGAGTGAGTATTAAATATTTCTATGTCAAGTGATCCTTATATGGGTGTTATACATTTATCAAATATAGACTCTCATTGAAAACATTTACATTCAAATTTATTAAATATTCCCTAAAATCATTAGGTAATATAGAGGGTAGCCACATACTCTTAGAATGTTCATTAAATATTCCATTCCATTATCTATAAAAAATATTCTATTATGGTGTAATAATACTTTTCGTTCCCTGCCCAATTCGAAGAGTTGTATATAATTTATTGAAATTTATTACATCATAATCTCATCTATTAATAATAATAATTGATATCACTATTGATCTAGAACAATTATCCACTAAAATATACTATTTAAGAATCATGTAAAACACATCTGAATTTAATTAAAAAATATTCAAATACATTCATTCATGTTGATTCATCAATAAATGTTTTATAATATTGAGACTCACTGAATGTATCTTTTGGTAAAGTATCCCAAATAGCTATGTACTCCAGGTTTTATATTCCATCATTTTTTCATTACTCATTTTTTAAAATACACATTACTTCTATTTCCATTGATATTGTACTTACATATTATAACATTCGTAGAAATTTTCTTGTTAATATTCAATTTTTATGACAATTACTCCCTTATCACACATATGGCCTAAACTACAATTATATATTTATGAATCCTTAACTGAGTTCTATTTTGAAACCATATCAAAAAATATGTATCTCAGTTTTCAGAATGAGAATAATTCACAATTTTATTGTTAATAGATGCATTACAATTTAAATTAATATTTATAGGTCTATCACCCGTAATATAAACCATAATAATTTTTTTAAAGTATAATTATTTTATAAATTATTCTCTAATGTGTAATGGAATGATTATCCCATGTTTTAAATCTTTGATAATGTGGGTCTGTAAAAACATATTACAAAAAATGAACATTGTATTGAACTTCTATTTGTTTTTAGGTGTTTTTTTGAACCTTAATATTATCCATATACTACATATTAATTATTACATTATCCCTAAAACTCAAATAGTTTCTCCATGGAATTTTATCATTTTTGGAATTTCCTCGAAACAAGAATCATTGCTTGGGATTATATAATGCATAAATATACCCCTTCATTCATATCCCACATTAGAAAAAGATAATCTATAAGTATATCATCATTTTATATTCTTATTTGGTATTATATATCAAAAATCATTAATCTTAAATGTTGTATTTCAAAATTAGAAACTCACAAGTGTTATATTTTATTTTCAATTATCATGTAATGAGGACCAAACATGTAAACATACCATATTATATAATATAATTCAAACAAATGTTAACTAAGTTCTAATGTCATTTAATAAATTTATATTATTATGAAAAATAATCCATTTACTCATATTTATATTAAATAGCCATTATATCAAGTTCAAATTGTTCAAAAACCAATGATTATTTTATATTTTTAAATGTGCTACCATCAACCCACCCATATTCTGCTGTTCTCTAATTTTTAACATCATTATATTTGTAAATCTACGATATAAATATCTTAGGAATTATTGACATAATAAATAACTTTTAGTCTGTCTATCTCAATTTTATTTACACAAAATTATTGTAAGAATATATTTTTTAGATAAAAATAGACCATGAACTCTTTTTTCAAGAAAATGAATCTATATGACCCATATTTATTAATATCCACCTTACATTCACTATAGGTTCCATTTAGATCAAGAAACATAACCACGATGTACAAAAAATATGACTTGATACATGTCGTTATATAAATATCGGTATCTCCAATAATAAATAATTCCACAAATGAGAGAAATTGATAGAAATATGAATAAGAAAAAGTATAACACATAATGATTTATTTGGTTTATGAATTTTCCCATTATAAAAACATTTTACAAAATTATTTCATTATATCAGGAGGATAATTACATGATCCCGGAATATCACACAAAAATATAATCATAAAATGCGATTTTTGGACAAAATAATGTTATTGTAATTGGTGTTACTATAATATAGGGATTCATTACCCATTTAGTGTTTTTTTGAAATTTATTGTAAATTTATAAACCCTTGAATAGTAAATATCAATTTTTCCATGTTAATAGTTAAAGTAGATAAATAATGGTTAAATCCATATGATAAGGGTAGAAATTTAGTCAACACTTATCAAAATTTGACTTGAGGATGGTATATTTACTCATAATCATATTATATTCTAAATCAATAATTTTTCAGCCTTTTGTTATTGAAAATTAATTTCTTCTAATTTAATATTTTGATAAATTTCAAGAGTGACCCTCTCCTATATTATAATAGAGAACAACTTATTCTATTTTATTTAGACATAATATGAAATTTTGTTGGGAAAATAGATATAAAAATTGTTTACTATATTACATCCCCTCATTCTACAGTTCTTACTTTAGGTATATCACAAACCTTCATGTCTTAGAGCATTTAAGAAATGAATGATTTATGAAGAATATGTATCATTATTAATCAATCATTCCTATTTTATTTTTTCATCCACTTATTTCCAATATTATTCAACAATGAAATAATAACAACAAAAATATCCTAAATATAATGATATTTTATTATGTATGTGGAAAGAATAAATTCAACCTACATTTCCATTAATTTGGAAAGGAAGTTATCATTCATGTGTACGACATTTTATCACCTCACTAACTGATGAAATTTATTTTCTAACACCATATCTCAAAAATTTATGTAATAAATTAATTAATTATTATTTATGATATTATTGAAATATTTATCATTATGAAAACAAAAAATATTCTTTATGTTCTTATCCCTCCTTTCATTTTAAAAATTAAGACATTTTTTGTTTGTACGTTTGAATTATCACCTCCATGAAGTGATGTAATTTATTTTACAAAAAAAATCAAATAGACAATATATATATTTGTTAAAATTAATACTATTATATTAATGATATTATTATATTTCTAAAAATGTAAAATGATACTAATCTTCTTTTCCATAATAATATTTGAAAAGATGAAAATGTTACACCATCGTATATATGACTTACCATATCTATGTTTGTAACATAGTTAATTATTCATATAAGAATTTAATGGATGGATATAAAAGTCTAAATAATGTATAAAAATTATAATTATTCTTAAGAATATATAACAATATCCTCTTTGACTATATATGTCATACCAATGAAATTTTTTGACTCTTGTTCTGAACATCCTCAAGACATCCAACGTGAACATAATCAAATAAGTAATTATTAAAACATAGTAATAAGAAATAATTAACATGAAATATTTTATAGATAAATTTAATAATAAATATTTATTTATTATTTAGTAAGATAATTATTATTACATAATGATTCATACTCAAGGTATGAGTATTCTTAACTCATTTCCATTATTTTAGTTAAACATCAGTTTCATTGATTATATCATGGTAACATTATATGTGAAATGTGTTTTGATTGTCTTATTATTTATTTACACAAGTATTATATGGATTTACATTAAATAAAGATATTAAATAATTATTTATAAACTATATAATCTTAGTAAGGAACTACATTACAATTTCTATTATTTTCTGTATATATTGATTTCATATACCCACCCTCATTTATAAGGTGTATTTATATCATCTTTGACATATTATTTCAATATTTTGTTATTATCATGTTATTTAACGATTTGTTAAATTTTATTCCACCATGGGGCTTATGATTTAAATGTTTTAATTTTTTTGGGGGTAAATTTATTTTAAAAAATATTTTAAATGTTTAATATTGGGTTTTAAAATTTACAGATAATTTAAATAAGATAAAATGTTTTTAGATGAGTGAAAATAATATTGTAATAGTAACATGTTAAAAATTTCATGATTTTATGGGTAATTATTATATAATGGGACCTGAAAATTTTATGGGTGGTTATATAATAACCAAATGATTGGTTGTTACATTATATAAAAATGATGTGTGGGTCTATAATAGACTAAAAATACATTGGGTATGGAAGTAGACTATATTGTTATTCATTTGGAAAAAGTGAAATGTATGGATGTTGACTACATAGTTATTCCACTAATATAAATGAAAATTATAATTAGTTTACATGATACCATTACGTGTTATTTTTCTTGATATAGGATTTTGTATAATCATGGGATTAAAAAAATTGTAATAAATGATAGTATTTTCAATGGAACATATTTACTTCTTCTTAAGGGTGAAGAGAATTACATTATGGGTTTTCATTTTATCACAAGACTAACCCTTTTCCTTTGTTTTATATCTCTAACAGATATTTTTATTCTCATCTATATTTCTAATTTATTTTTACTGGGTTCAAGGTTGAGCTTCATAAATGATGAGATTAAGTGGAAGATCATTAATATATGTAATGAAAATAAATAATGTGAGATTATAAAAAGGATTCCATTAGTGAAAAATGGATACTCGGTATTAGTGTCCACTTGTAATGTAAGGGATTATTATGTATGAGAATTTACTAATTATATAATACACCAAAGAAAAATAAAATTTATTAAAATAAAGTTATTTCTACTTTATAAGTAACTAGAATTTGAATTGTTAGTGGGTGTGTCCTTATAGTTTGTATTAGAGTAGGTTTTAGGAAAAAAATTGATTATTAAGATATATTCATAAGATGAATGGATATCATCCAGGGTTTATAATTTTCATATTAATCATAAGTTCAGTTCCATAGAAACACCATTTTAGGCTTTATGATATGAAATTCATGGGGACTAATGCTATTTTTAAAGAAAATCTTTTATGAGGTAATTATGGGTTATAACATGTTGGTTGGAAAAATGAATTTTATTGTATATCCTTTTAGTTTAAAACATATTAAGTTTATTTTTTGGGATTTTAACATAGTTTTGGAATATTATACGAGTTAAATAATATTAGAAAATGTAAAACCCGTAGACCATGTGACAACCCATCGTGTCTGGAAAGGCTGTGGGAATTGAGACCTTAGCCAAAGGGACAAAAACGTGAATCACCAAACACTTAACTACATTATGTCAAGATTAATATACATTTTTTATTATTTATATATGAAGTATAATGGATATATCTATTTTGGGAACATATTATTTACCAAATATATAACCAATGGATTGGAAAATGATTGGGGGATTAAGTTAATAATGTTATTTTAGAAGTTGTTCACTATTTTGGTAACCCATCTCAATATATTAAATATAATACTATGGGATTTTATTTCATAAATAAATGTTGAAATTTTATTGAATCATTTATAATTTTATTTTAGATTTATGGAAATTCAATTTATTTTTTGAAATGAATAGAACACATAGATAATATATGATTTGAGAAATTACATTTTGGTTCTAGACATTAAGATTCATTCAAGTTATTTTATTGAAAAAATAAATAATATATTGGAATTACATATGATCAAATCCTTTATATTGTTTTGTTTTATCCATAGCCTATAATTTTTTGTACAATTATATGGATTGTTGTTTGTTAAATAAAATATGCTGAACATTGGGTATTACTATTGACTTTTGGAAATTAATGTTGTTTTACACTATTCAATGGTTTATTATGTTAGGGAGATTATATTATCTTATCATAAACATATTTATTTTGGTAAATGTATAAATATAGGAATAATATATAGTTACAATTTTGTGAATTTTTTGATACATATATGTTGGATAAAATGCTCCATAATTAAAAACATTATCCTGAATACACATCATTTTTGAATGAGGTGAGATTTTAGTGGAAATTTATTAAAGGATAAATGATTAATTTTTGAATAAGTATATATTTTTTATGTTATTAGTTCGTGTAATAAAATAATTCATCAACTATATGAAATTTTTCTTTAATTGAAAACAATATAGGTTTACATTTCTTACAATGACATCAATGTACTTTTAACCTATCAAATATTTATGGTATTTTGTTTGCTAAAATTCCCATAACCATATTCTATATCCTTATCCATTATAAGTTTATTGTTAGTTTTCTATTCCATTTTCATGTTTTCAAATATTTAACCTTACTATATATAAACTTTGGTGACCTTTTTACTATCATTTCTCAATTTTAGAATGGATTTTTTTGATCTATATTTTGTTGTGGGATTTAACTAAATGTATTTTCAATAGTAGAACACTGGTTACTATGCCTATGTAAAAATTTATAGGAAAAAATTTATTAATGATGGGAGGGGGAGAAACTAACATCCTGATATTTTAAATGGAGTCATTATGTTAGATGACATAAACTTACGACACATCGATCATAAATGAAAAACTAATTATTATTATTTAATATTATAGTTATCGCACAGTTTTTATGTTGTAGGGTATGAATAAGACATACTCTATTATGTTTACAAATCTTTATAATTAATTTTTCATTCAATTATGAAAATTTATAGGAATAAGATAAGAAAAAATCCATTTTTATGCATAAATGATGTATTTTTCAAAAAAGTATGTTTTACTGCCTTTTAATTTTAGACATATTTTAAAAATAAACAGTAACAATTAAAATAAATTTATTTTAATAAATAAATATATGTTTTTGATATATTAATATAAATAGTTTCATTGGCTAAATTTGTTGTTTTATTCTATGAAGTGTCATTTATTGATTAAGAGTGAAAAATTCTACATTGAAATTAAAAACTAAATAGCCATATATATAATTTATAATTTGAAATTATATTTAAAAATTGTAAAAGAAATAAATAAAGACCAATTATAAATCTATTAACATAATTTAGATCATTTTAATCATTTTCATATTAAATTTGGATATTTTAATATTTCCAACTTTTGAATAATTTTATTTCAAAATACCTCTTTCTCATCATGTCCATGGGATTAATTTTTCAATTATTTATATACACATAGTTCTGTTGAAAATTAAAAACATTATTCCATATTTTGAGTCATATTATTTGTATTAATTAAATATTTTTTTTTAGCCAACGTGGATAGTAAACATTATTTTTATTACCATAGTTAATGGTTATTTGAGTAATTAAAGGTAAACAAAATATTATATATATTATCCCATTACATTAAAACTTATACCAATTTAATTGGATTTGTATATTTGTAATGAAAGCATCAATGGGTCTAATTTATTATGTCTTGGAGCCACTAAGTCCTTTGATTAATTTTATTTTAGGAAAAGTCAATCATTTCACACTAAGGTTTTAAATAAGTATAAAAATTCTAATATGTGGTCATAAAGAAGTTATCATAAACCACAAATATTATTTCAAAAATATTATATATTTATCGTCAATATTGTTTTCTAAATATTTATTAGATTAACAAATTATTTATGTTTATACCCAATATTAATGCAATAATTATTTTAGTAATCAAAATATCAAAGAAATGTTAGTAAAATTATTAAAATAAATATAATTTGATATTATTAATGTCATCAAGAAAATTTATTTGATTAACATGAAATATATTGGATGTATTTAAATAGTTTTCATGAATATATCTTATTGTACTGAATTTTTGAAAATGTCAATGTAATGAAAATTGTCAAAATTGATGTTAATGTTTTTTAAAAATAAATAATATCTTATTAAATGATATGAAATTTATGAGAATTAAAAATTTTAAAAAATGAATTTTATAAGGTTTAACATGTCATAAACTACCCATTTATGGTCATTCTTTAGTTGTATTGTAACTATATTACCCCTCAAAGAGTAAAAATACAATTTATCATGGTAAGAGTAAAATAGGATTAATAAGGGTAAAAAACGAAAGATAATTGTAAACCTTTATTCAAAAAAAATCTAAATTTAATTTTATATTGGGATTTAAACCCTTAATTATCCAATATTTAAGATAAATATATTTTCATCCATTGGTAATAAAAAATTAAATTATTTTAATTTAATATTTTTCTAAATTTAAAATGTGACCCTACCATCTCTTTTAAAAGGGATCCTTTTTTTTCATTTTATCCCAATTAAAAATATATCTATCTCAGAATATATCTACAAAAATAAATTCCTATAATCCTTCCCTATATATAGATGCCTTACTTTATTATGAACACCATCCTCTATGGTCTTACAGTTTTAAGAAATGAAGGATTTCTAAATAATATGTATCATTTTTAATAATGAGTTTTACTTTTATTTAATCTTCCAAATACATTAAATCATATTAAACAATGAAAAAATAAATAAATCAGGTATCCTTAATATAATGATATGATATTATTTTTATTTAATGACACAAATCCATCTCTACTCCCATTAAATGGGAAAAGATGTTATCATTTGTTGGTACAGTGAACTAATGCCAGGTGAGCCAATCAAATTTATTTTCCATAACCATATCTGAAGACATTTTATAATGATGCAATTAATTCTAATATATTTTATTCAGGAAATTTTTTACATTATGAAAATAAAATATATAATTTATTTTCAATTTTTTTTATTAAAAAAAATGATAACCTCATTTTGCTGTATTTGTGAATTATCAAATACAAGAAGTGACGTGATTCATTTTTCATCACCACATAAATTTATTAAATATATAATTATATATATATTATTTATATAATATTTTAACCACTTTTTAATTACCATATAAGACTTAACTTCTTTTTGTAATGATCATTGAAAAATAGAAATTTTACTTATGCGTACGAACTACATACCATATCGAAGATTGTGACATAGTTCATTTTTTATACCCACATATAGATGATATATTTAAAAAATATAATTCATTTATAAAAATGTTAATTATGTAATGAACATTTTTATAATGATGATGGACTAATTACCAATTTGATTATAGACTTCATACCAAATTCATTTTGGACTCATGTATATAATATCATCGAAACATACTAAATTAACATAAAAAATAAAGTAATTTATATAAAAAGGTTATAATAAAAAATAAACCTAAATCATTTTCTCCACAGAATAAATAATTAACCTATTTTCATAATTCTGATGATAAATATTGTATGTGATGAGTCTTACTCTAGTTATATGAGTTATTAACTTAATTTCCTTTCAGTGAGTTAATATACTACTTCTATGATTATGAAATAATAATAATACATGTAAAATGATATTTCATTGTATTATATTTTATTTCAATTGGTTTTATATGTATTTATATCTAACAAATGTAATTTATGATTTTTGATCAATTATATGAAATTTTTAATGGACTTTTCTCAATTTCCATTCATTGTGGTATATTTTGATGTTATACACCCACATTTCTTTATGGGGTTTATATCAAGTCCCATTGATATATCATATCATGAGTTTATTTATTCACATGATATTAAACAAGTTTTTAAATGCTATTCATTTGTGGGGATAATGATTTAATGATTTAAATATAATATGGGAATATTTTCTTTAAAAATCACTTCTTAAATGTTTAAAATGGGTTTTGAAAATGGATTTATTATTTTAAGAACATAAAATCATTTATTATGAGTTATACTAAAAATTTTATATTATCCTTTTAAAAAATTTATGATCTAATGTTCTATTATTTTATAATTTTACGTGGATATTTGGTGGGTGGTTATGTGATAAACCAATGATGGGTGGTTCTATGATAAAAAAAATGGATGGGTCTATTATAGAACACCAATGGATTGGGTATGGAATTTGAACATATGGTTATTCCAATTTTATTTGTGACATGATGGAAGATGACCACATGGTTATTCCATTAATACGAATTATAGGTATAATATTTTCCCAATATACCTTTATTGATTAACTATTCTTGCTAAGGAGTTTCTTTTAATATTGTGCTTTAAAAAAGGGAATGAAAATAGATTTTTTTAATTGAATTTCTTTACTAATATTAAATGAATAAATTGTTACTTTATGAGAATTCAGGTATTCAAAGTGAAAATAAATTTCCTTCATTGTTTGTCCCTTACTAATATTTTTTTACTCATCCATTGTTTTAAAAACATTCATAGGGTTTAAGGATGAGTTGGAACAAGGATGACATTTTGGAGAATATTGTGAAGATATGTCCAGAAAATAAAGCATGATTTATTTTAAATTTATTTGAATTGGTGAAAAATGGATACAGAGTAATACTGTTTACTTGTAATATATTGGCTTAATGTTTAATATTTTTTCAAGACTCTTTAAATATCTAAACTGAAAAGGTATATGGACAAATAAAGTTATTTCTACCCTTAATATAACTAGAATATATATTTTAAAAGTTAATTTCCATATAATTTTTCCATGTAGATGGTTAATTATTAGGTAACTCAAATAGTTGTGACTTTCCATTTCTGAAATAATACTCAATCGAGGGGCCAAATTCCGTAGATATAATTCAAGTTTAAAATAGTATATTGTTTAATAAAAATGTCTTTCATGATGAGGAACAATCTTACCCCACTCTTTCTAAATATTAAATGGTGAAATGAGGTATTATTTTATTAAGGTTCACATATAAGAAAAATTGTTAACCATAAGCAATGTGGAATACCATAGAAAATTTATCTTATTTATAACTTTCAAATTATGTATGAAATTTTATATGATATGACTATGTGATTTAATAAATATTAAAAGTAACACATGTGTCTCCTATGTGAAAAATGTATTATAATATATAACCCAAATTATGTTATTCATAACATATTATCATTACCCATATCATTACATTATGATAATTTATTTCGGATATCTCAAAATATTAGTTGTCAGGTTTTAATTATGATTCAATTTTCATATCTTAATTGAAACAGAAATGAATGAATGGTAATTTTAAAATTGTATTCAGATGATAATATTTACTCCATTATATATTCGAGATATATTTTCTCACATTAATTGGTTTTAGGAAACACTAAAAAAACCATATATATTTTAATTAGTCTTATCTAAATAGAATAACAAATGTATATAAATGTATCATTTGTTATCTCATAATTATTATTTCCAAATAAAATTCTAAATTTAATCATAACCATTACATAAAAATTTAACACTTATTACAAACTCTTGTTTCTATAAAAATGATTAAATATATCAAATGACTAAAAAATTTATTAAGTAGGTTTCATAGAAGGTTTTAATTTATTAGATTTTCATATTCATGATTCATCCAACATTAGACATTTCACTAAGTTATTATTTCTAATAAAAAATATTCATCATAAAAATATTGTAAGTTAAATACATAATATTAAATAAAAAAATAAAAAAATGTAAGTATTGAAATTCATTGTTTCATTTTAAAAGTAAAATGAAAACCCTATCTGAGGTCATTTAACATTTATGTAACTAAATAAAATTATCTCCCTATTATAATAATACTACACCATTAATTTCCCCACAGTTGGTGGTGGGGTGGTTAGGGATTGGGGGTGAGGGGTAGGTCGCAGGGTCAAGTCCATGGGTTTGCGATTTAATGTAATTTTCTTCCTTGTTCATGTTCTGATTTAATGGTTGTACCCAATTTTTTAATACTACACCATTAATTCATCTCATTTATTTAAGATTATTACTTATCTGGATATATTGACATTCACAAAAATATGATATATATATAAATCTTTACAATATTTATATTAATAAAATGAAATGTTATAAGGATTTATTTCCCATTATATGTATTTTTATGATATATAATTAATTCACAATATATATAGATATAGAATAGTTTTACCCCCACTAATCTTCTCAAATAACCAACTTAATTATACAGAACAAGTCGTTTAACTTTTCTTACATGTTAAAGAAACTTACTAATATTATATCATTTATATTTTTCTATTTCTATATCTTAGATATTCAAAGATCAAATTCCTTCCACAAATATCTCAAAATATTATTCAATATTATGGAATATTTGAACATGGATCCAAATTTATTTATCATATTTTATTATTCAAATAAAACATATTAGTTTCCTGGGGGTTTTAAATAATTAATAATATATAATTTTATATTCATGTTAAACCTAATTTGATTTAGTCACAACATCAACTATGTATAAAAAGTTAACAAGTTAATTCAAAATCCATATCTCATTTTATGCCTTTTTAATTATCTATGATACAACAAGACGTACTAAAAATTAAGAAGAAGATCTTACTGATCAATGTATGAAAATATTCTACACATCAAAAAAATTTACTACCAGTTAGATCGGGTTTTTTCTACCACAAGAGTATTGAAATATCATAATAATTTTTTTTAATTTTTTTAATTATTATTTTATTGTATAATTTAATCATTTTATAATTTAGAAAATGTAAACACCACTAACTCATATTCACATCGATTTGTATATTCTTAACTTTTGATTGAGAAAATTATTCTTAAAATTTTACTCAAAAACATTAGAAACTCTAATTCTAAAATATCCAAATATTGAGGATTAAAAGAATAAATCAAAAAATACAAATAGTGTTTCATATTTTTTGTCATGTTTTTATTTGTAATTTGTGAATAAGAATAAAAAGTTACAATAAATGACTTATTATATCCATAGGTTCCACTAGTTGTGTGAATCACCATGAATAATTATTTATAAGAAATATCATTATATATAAGCTAGAGAATAACCTTATTATTAATGGATAAAGAGATGAAAGTCATCTTTTCCCCTAAATTTTCTCACCACTTTAAAAAGATACCATTTACCATAGTATCTTTTATTTTACTTTAATCGTCTATAGATGATCTGATGGGTTAAGTAAATACATTACGCATAAGACAAACTCTCCAAACATTATAATACTTGTAACATATGATATGATATTAATAAAATATTTCTTTTAATGATTAAAAATAAAAAACTGTTTTCTATTAAAAAATTCCATCAATAAAATTTTACGATATTAAGTCTACTGTTTGAACAATCTATTTATAAAAATTGATATTCTAGTACATGATAACATATATCATCTAAATTCTTCTCTATATAATTATCATCACAAAAATATATCGCAAAAATTAAATATGATTAAATTGATTACTAGTATATATCATGTTTATACATATTACTCCATGTGATACACTTACATTTCATGAACATTCATTGTGTCACATAAATTGAAAAATCTATATTCTATGATGTAGTATGACTATAAATTAATAAAATATCCACCAAATTACCTATTTTAAAAAATAATACCTACATGAAAATTTTACATTATATTACCTTACATTTATAAAATAATGAAACTATATAAAAATATATTTTCGATAGAACCTAAAGATATTTTTTAAACTTTTATGTAACAAGAATATTTTTCTACAATACTTTTTTGAAATATTATTCCTCATTCACAAATCCATCAGATTGATCTTGTGGGACCTTCTTACATTTATAATTATTATTAATATTTAACTCATATCTATATCCTAAGAATCAATTATATAATTGTTTATGTGATATGTAATCTATAAAGGTACATGACAAGAAATCCATAAAACACACACATGTATTCAAAATGTCCTCCATTGGTATCTCATACATTATTTATAATAATATAATCTCTATCATAAGTTATCTTGCAAATCCACAAGAAATGAAACATGTCAATATCATAAAAATAATCTAAAAAATTCTTGATTATTTGTGTAATTTATGTTCAATAGTGATGAATATTAACAATAATATACTTGTAAATTAATACATATTATTTTATCCTTCTACAATGATTTCTGAATAACATAGAGATCTACTATTTTTGGCCATATATCTCACCCTTATTCATCAGTGAATACCAAATTATATAGGGTATCATATCCAATATTTTTAAATATACCCATCTATTTTATTAGAAAATATATCCAACCACTACTAATAAAATCATATTGTTGGATAAAGTGAAAATGGTATCAATATTAAAATTTTCACATTAGTGGAATTTAGTTAACCACAACCACTCGATATTATTATAAAATAATCCCCATGTATAAAAATAAAATAATATTTTTTTTTGAATTTATATACACGGTGGTTAAATAAATAATATAAACTGTTGGTATTTCATAAACAGTGAATAACATTTCTCAACAACAACATCTATACCCACTAACCATAACATTTTATCAAAACCCATTCCTTCACATTTTGATTATCGACTAAGAATATATAATAAATTTAGATACAATAATCAATTATCATTATAATATATTTATACAAGCATTACACATTTATAAATTATAATTTGGAAATATCTATATCTAAAATTACATATTTTATAGTTTTATAAAACTTTTATGAACATCGTAAAAAAATGACATATATGAGTGTTTATCCAATTGAATTCTTTTTTTATGATTTCATATATTTTATATAACAAATTTATCATCTTGTAAACCCTTTGACTTCGCCATTTTTCATATAAAAACATACCCCCCAAACACTAGATGACTGAAAATCATATATAATTTGATTTTTTGACATATTTTAATAAATATTTAAATTATCATCTCTTTTGATTTCATTGAAATTCATTCATTATTTAGTTAGAGAAAACCCTGAAAAATAAGATAAAAATTTTGAATAATTTTTACTTTTTAATGCTTTGGAAAATTATTTTATTTATATATCAAAAGAAATTAACAATTTCATCTATATATCTCATTCAATATTATGTTATAGTCTATATAAAATTAATATGAACCATTTATTTTAAATTAAATTATTTTAATTTGATGAATAATTTATTTTAATGTATTAAATAAAATTTCATTATCTTATGACATAAGAGATAATGAAATAAATATGAAAAAAATTATCGATAATATATTCAAAATAATATTTCTCTAAACATGAAATAATTTGTATTGACTAAAATATTTTTATAATTATTTATTTATAATATTTTTGGATTCTGTTTTTGGATTTTTTTTGTTTTATGTTTTAATATAATATAAATTACAGTTTCTTTGTAATTTAACATTCATTCTAAAATTCTTATTCATAAATAAAAAACATTTCATATATTTTGTGAGGTATATATATAAAATATTCATGTGAGATATTTTTTTTGATAAAGGATAAATAATTATATAATATTATGTTGAATTTGATAAAAAATTTAATGGAAGTAAAATAAGTATTGTAATTGAGAATATATAAACTAGTATCATAATATACGAACTATCATTCCAAACATTAAAATAAGAAAGACACCTATATAATAATTACCTTAAAATAGAAAATATTAACATCCTTATGGAATGAGTTTATCTAATAACTACTTATATAAAACTGTAAAAACATCTCAATATAATTTAAGACATGTGTTTTGATCCTCGGTTTAAAGGTTTCTATCACAAAAAAAGACAAATAACTATTGAAGTAGGAATCCAAGACATTATATGACATACATGAGGAATATTCATGAGTAACCAGGGCTGCCGAAAAGAATCTAGGATTTAATTAACTAATAAGGAAAAAGTTTACACTGAAGAATAAATAAACCACTAGAAATAACAATATGGAAACCAAACAAATACTTTCATATGATAGTGTATCTTCAAATTGAAATATATCTTTAATATTTAAAATAGATAACAAGAGAGTTATAATAAAGAGTAAATTGTTACAAAATAAATATGTCGTACCAAAATACATGACTTACTAAATAAAATAGGATAACTAAAATGATACATTGTATATATTACAAAATATCAATATGAAAAGGAAAACACATTAGTGATACATAAATAAATAAAATAAAACCAAATCAGAATAACCCACCACAATACAAAAGAAAATCTTCTATATTGAAAACCAATACCCAAACAAAGAAAGAAATCAATATTATACTACCATGTCCATTCAGAATAATATTAACCTTCAATATTATAAGAAGGGGAATATTATTATTAGTAGGTATCCTCCACACATCATATACACAATATTTAATGATAAAACCATTCCAATAATATTTTTATAAAATATTAAAAAATTATGTTTTCTACTTTTTTAGAAATTACTACCACGCTATTATATTTCAAAATCACAATTTCTATGTTGAAACATACAATATTTATGAGTTTTTCATCATGAATGTTTTTTAAAAAAATTCATTTAGAAAAAATGAATAATTTTAAATGAAAAAATGTGTGTGAAATACAAAAACCCCATCTTGAAAATAGTGTTAAAAGTTATTAGAAAATTTAATACATAAAAAAACACTGATCAAAGAATCTTAAGAGTTGAGGGGAAAATCTATGATAATGGTAAATAACATACATAGTAGAAAATTGGATTCAAATACAAGACATAAAACCTTAACATCTAGTATTTTCAAACCTAGTATAATCAAGGGGTGAATCCCATAAGAAAATGATAATATAATTTAAGGACCCTAGATAGAGCATGATTTTATACCATTATAATATGTGTTCCAAGTTTCTCATTTATCTAACTATGGTTACCATTGATATATAACTAGGTATGAGAAAAAACTATAACCATATTACATAAAAAAATTTAATATAAATAAAAAACTAGTCACACCCCTACCTCTAATTCCCTAACAAGAAACATCATTATTTCTATAAAAAACAATTAATCTACATGATTCCCATAAAAATTAAACAATTAATCCACATTCTATAAATAAAAGGGGTATGTTTAAATGGAATATTATTCTTATAAAGCACCACTTTGAATGTTTCCATCATTCTTGATGATAGTTCTTTATAAATTCAAGTTATGGAACACATTCATATAACCAATTAAATAAATTTATATAATGATTCAACAATTATACTGATATATACATTCTTTTAATTGAACATGATCATATATTTATCTTTAAATAATTCCATTGCATTAGTTTAGATAAAAGAAAAATTCATAAAAATAATTTATTCCAATATACAAAAAATTATTTTTACAAACACTTGGTGATAATGCATTTCCAAAATATATTATATACTTTAGAAACAAAGTGAAATCCAATTTTATTTGATGAAATTCAATGAAAAATCCTTTATTTATTAAAATATACATATTATGCATGATAATAAATTTTATGAAACAAAACACAAATTTAAAATAATAATAAAAATTAGTTCTATTTTTATTTATCCATATAGGGGACCACCAACCTATAACCACATTAAATTTCAAAATAAATGCTTAAATCCTCTATAATATTGACCAAGAGACATTAATAAAGCCAAAAATTCCAAAAATTAGCAAACCTTGAATGAAATTATTTATACATTAACGCTAGGCAATCATGATTTTTGAAAACATGAATAAAAGGAGAAAATAGTGAATAATGACTAATATTGATTATGGGAGAGGATTAACTTGAATCATACACCTCAAACATAAAAATATTCTATTAGTTTATTAATTAGATGTAGATGTAGGTGAGGTTGAGAGATACATATGTTTAGGGGGTTAAATGTGGGGTAAAAGAAGAGCCCAATAGAAATAAATTGAGAATGAAACCAATATAATTTTTTAATTTTAATAAATAAGGAAATATATAATGTTTGACTGTATGATTTTGAAAAACATGCTCTATATTTTTTAATCCCCTGTTTAAAGTCGTTGAATGACATAAAATGATTGTGACATGGTATCTCAAAACCATGTGAAAACTATATTCACGGACCCATACTCTCTAATTTTCTTATTTGGTTTCCATCAATTCTCTTATAGTTCAAATGAAACCTTGCAATACCTGTTTCTTCCAATATTGGTTTAAAAAAATTATTTTAAATAATCCCTATGTAAATTTTAGCATATTGTTTTACCCAAATTGTGCACACTAACCTTAATTCATAGAGTCTTACATAAGAGAATCATGTAGAGTCTACTCTAATAGAGAATTTTCAAGGCTTAAATAGTTGAAAAGAAAAAAAATACGTATAATTTATAAAATAATTCCCCAAATTTTGGTAAACTCCATGAAATGAGTAAAAACAAATAAATAAGAAGGAAAAAAGGAAAATAATGGATGGTTTATGATAACTATCATGACCAAAATTCGTTATAACCCAATAATGATTCAAAAATAATTATCCATCCAAGAAAATATTTTGAGGTTCTATAACCACATGAATAGGTTTTATAAAAATACAATAAATATATAACCAAAATAAAATCCACAAAAAAGTGGATAAATAATCACCAAGAGAATTTTTTTACCAAATGATCATGATTTCATTTATATAAGTCAATAAAAAAGGGTTTTGAGGAACACATTTAACATTTTATAGTTCAAAATAAAACGCCATGTGACACAAAATGGATATCTCCCTATTATGTGATATTATAAATAAGGATCACCAATACCAATGAATAGGTAAACCAAAAAGAACCTATTATAAAATGATCAAAATCAATGAGATAATTTATAACACAATCCATGATCAAAGTCAAGATAAATATATAAAATTATGGTAGATCGATTTATAATAATGTACAAAACATACAGATAGCTACCAAACTCTAACTAGAAGCAATAAAGGTCAAAAAAAACTAATTCCACCATTAAATTCCAATATATTTTTCTCCCAATCATTTTAATAATTTTCATCAAACCCAAATTCATAAAATCAGTTTTCAATTTAAAAAATAGTGAATGTAAAAGGAATAAGAACAACATCAAAATCCACTATACTATTTAATTATTTTTTATATTTAACCATAATAAATTTCATCCATTATTATATTTATTAAAATCCATTGGTGATCAATATTTAAAAAATATCCTAGCTAAAGGGAACATTAATAGTTGTAGAAAAAACAAGGATTACCTCAAACAAAAAATACATGAATATTAGGTTTTGCGGGCTGAACCAAGGGATCAACCAAAAAGGTAGATCTGACCCAAACACCATTATGATATACTCATGTATATATCCATTATAGTTGAATTAAACTTGAACCACAAAGGTAATTCTTAGGTGGTACACTAACATGAAGGATTCTTATGGACAAAATTTCAAGATTGGTGGCATAATAATAACTGATTTTTTGAAATAACTAGGTACAAAAAAAGAATAATAAAATCTTGAAAATGATACCAAAGAACCATGTCCTGTATTTATTCAACATTCCTTTACTTTATCTTCCATTACTAACCTTGGGAATATGGAAACATAAACTACCTCCATCTTACCATATATTCTTGTTTCCAACCTAATGATCTACATCTAAATCTATTCATAATTGTTATGAACATGTGAAAACATAATTTAAAAATTGTTTATCAAAAGTAATCACTCAAAATACTAAGCTTTCCAGGATTCATCCATAGCTTGATCTAGAGGTTATTGTATTAGGTAAAGAAAATGATAATAATTCTCCACAACTAATAATTTTTACATCTAAATGAAATACAATTACATTTTCATCGATACTTTATTAGCATCTAAGAAGTACTCTCACATGAATGACACCTTGAAACCATCACCAAAATATTATACACTATTTTTTTCATATAATGTATTTACACAACATCCAACATTGAATATCCCTCATAATGGTGATGAAATTAATCCAAAGGGAGTCATGAGTCTCAAACAGAATTTGAATCCCCTCAATATTACATTTAAAATCCTCCTCTCCCCTAGAGTTTTACGTTTTTTATGTAATGAGGAGTGTTCATATCTAGTGTCAGAACCTGGTTTTTATGTGAGGTATTTATAATTTTAAATATTTATAATTACTTCAATTTTATATAATGTCAATGACTAATGTGGTCATGGTTTTTTGGGGGGGTTTATTTGCTTGTTCAGATCTCGAATACCAAAACGGTGGAAACAGTGAACTTGATTCATGATTATTAGAATCCATTCTTGAAAGTCTACGTGATTTCCCTTTCCATATTGGTTCTGTAAAAAGGAATATGCAAGAAATATCGTATTCTCTAACCATACTTCAAGAGCCACACTCACATTCTAGAATCTCAGAAAAATGTATTTGAGGTGATTTCTTGGGATTCACATGATTATTCAAATTGTGTGTAGGAAACCATGTGGGGCCCTCCTCAAGTAGTGAGAGGTTCATTTTTTGTACATAGATTAAAAAATATACAACCAAACTATGCGAACCAAATATTTTTGGAATGATTATCATTTTTTCAAAAATATAATGAATCATACCCCCATACTCATTTTCATCTATTTTCTATGGATGGAGATCTTTTATCGACCGTTGGAGCTCTCAAAGTTTCATATTGATAATTTTTCATCTCATCCCTTCATTTGGTTTTTTATCAATTATTTGGTTGTCTCATAAGTTTCCCCCAGGTAAGCACTTCAATCTGATTGCTTAGTTTTTTGTTCATCTTTCCATAAATATCTATATATTGGTATCATATCATTTTTTTTATTTTATAGTGTTGATCTATTATTCCATTTTCGTCAGTTCTAGGCCAAAATAGAGGATGATAATGGATAGGGAGAGTCTGTTAGATATTTTGTCGGTGGTATATGAATCATCCATAAAGTATCACCATTTTATAAACCTTCATATTTGTGAACATGCATATTTCATCAGGTGATGCCTATTAAATTCATATGTCTTAATTATAACCATCATGTTATTATTCAATAACCCCTTCTATGTGGGACTATCGACACCCCCATCTGGGTTTTTTTTTGTCTTTTCATCCTAACGATAAATATTTTCATTAAATGTTAGACTTATTAACTGGACATTACATGTGTAGTTCCACATTAACCTTAGAATAAAAGTGTTCAATATAATGATTGAATCTAATTTATAATGGTAATGTAATATATATATATATATATCCCTTATGTTATTTTAATGTAATTAATTACTTTATTTTTTGTCTTTAACACACATTTCCATAATTATTGGCAGGAAGAAGGGTAAACTTGATGAATTATTGCATAATTAATTATGAAATGGTTTCATTCCTTTCTCTGAATCAACACTTATTATGGAATGTAACATAATGAACCAATTAACTTTTTAATTTAAATGGGTAATTAATTTCATAAATTAAATAATGATATAAGTATAATCTTGTAATTTCATATATACCTTTTCAATTTTATAAGAGTTGATAGAGAGGATCTATGACTTTGAATACTAGGGCAAGGCTTTGATCACTCAAATAACACCATTTAAATTCAAGGAGACGGATTTCATGGGATCCACCGACTTTAGAACTAGATCCTTTCTTACTAGTGGGTTATTTGCATGACATTGTATGGTACCCTCCATTTTTTTTGATATTTGGATCCCTAATATTCACTCCTTATATCCAACTTGTTGTTTTGGACATGTAGCACTATCGATTCACCACTTTGGGCCCAGGAATACATAAATTACTTGACCTTGGATGAGATCTTTGGACTTAGTTAGAATCTATTATAGTCAAATGCCTTGGTTGATTCCCCTTGGATTACACTCAAACAGATTTTATCTAGGCTATAGGATATTACTAAGTTGGATCGATCCCTGAGGTTTAGGATGACTTAGAGATTACCTTGGATCATGTTAATTTTTATCATGATCACATGATTTGTCATTTCAACTTGAATACTTTGTTATTATTATTATCAATAGACACTTCTATTATTGGTAATACCTCACAAGACTGGTATATATAATATGAACCTAAAAGTTCCAATTAAATGATTTCATGTTTAGAGACATACAAGCTAAGGTTTAATTAGTTATTAGAGTATATAAAATACATTAATAATTTAAATTTATATACCTATGCATTGTATCAGTTTATATTCCTAGACTGGATGGTATAACCACCATTGGTGGTGGCCTAATGTGATTTATCACACAATGTATCTAGAAAATGAATGGTACCCACAAATATTATATGTATGAAATTTTTGATAAAGGGAATCGTCTCACTTTAGAAATTAGATATTGATTACCCGTATTAGGATGGATCTTGGTAGTAGATTAATTACCAGGAGCTCGGGATGCTTGGATTGTTTTTGTATACATTTTGATTCTTGTGTATAGAATATATTACCAACTTCAATGTTTATATATTTTCTAGTTTTATAGCTATATGAAATAAATTACCATCATTTTTTTATATGATATAATTTTAACTTTTGATTATTTAGGTTTCTGGTATGTTTATGTCTTATTCTATTATGATCAGTTAATGGTCCATTTTATATAGGGTTTTTTATATCACACCATCTGTTCACATATTCTTATATTGTTTAACGATTATTAGTTATCTGTTGTTATCCACTCTGGTTATGAGGGGTTAGTCTCTTATTAGATGCACCCCCATGCCCTTGTTTCTAGTTTGAAATCTATATCATACATGGAGGTGCAGTTGAGTCCATGTGGTGAATAGACATTAGGGAACCTTTGAGTGTCCCCCAGATTGGGAAATCAAAAATTTTTATTAGATGCTTTTTTTATTACCATAATATTCTGAGAAAATATATTGATGATTAGGAACACTTTGAAACTTGTTTATAAGTCATGATTTGGTGTATCTAAACAACATTTGGTGTAAATTCTGAGTTACTTGAAATAAGAATTGTTGTTATGATTTTTTATTATTACAGTTGATATCATTTCACTAGATGGTGATGCACATCCTCTGTGTTGGTTATCATTATTATAATTATTGAGAATTTAATTTTATCCTTGGTTCAATGAGATGTGGTAAATCTTCATTTTCATTAGAATCATTAATGGAATCATGAATTTACATCCCTTGCATATACCATTCAATATAGGTGAATTTTAATTCTTGCATTGCTTGTGTTTTATGTGAATGTTGATTGACATATGGTAGTTATATTGTTTCCTGTGCAGCTATCATATTACATCCGGATACATGAGCTATTATTTCACTAATATTAAGAGATTTCTATTTTCAATTCATGAGGATTATGAGCCTTATGGGTTGGAATGAATAATTTTAAGAGTTAAGCCATCATATGTAACTTCTTACATTTGAATATCAAATGATAAATATGATAAATAGAAATTAAATTGGCGATTATTTCAATGAAAAGGATTATATGGCCTTCTTCACTAGTAATGGTGATCAATTTAAACAAACGTTAACATATATAAAAATATATATTAAAATGAAAACATAAAATTTAAAACATGATGTACTAATAAATGGTTTATAGTAATATAGGAGGCAAGGTATAGTGGACCATTCATGTACTAGAACCCCTATAAAATAAAATTTAGAAATTACCAATTTATTTTCTTTCTAAGTAGGTAGTTTGTCTTATACCTTTGGTAGTGATCCATGGTTCTTATGTTCTATATCTACTAATGCTTTTACCTATCTCCATCTGGTTCTATGTCAAGTTCATTTAACTTTTAGATCAATTCCACTATAAAATCCTCATGTTGTGTGCTAGAAAGGAGGTGATGACCACCCTCTTGATATGGTGTACCATGATCTTCTAGTATTACCAGTAGGAGTGCCACATAAGTAACCACTTTTTGTAAAATATTTGGGAACTAAGGCACATCTTCGAGAAAATATTGTACATAGGATATCATCCATAAAGCATCCTCCAAGACCTCCATATATGATAGATGATCTAATATGCGAGTTCCATAAGAAAAATATTCCCATATTTTTAGGGGATTTTTTTCTATAGTTTTTTTTATATTTTATATAGTTCACTCTGTAAATATATGATATTTCATAGAGGCTTCCAGAGAGTTCAGCCATGATTTTCAAACTATATGTTTCAATATTCGTCCAAGCACTAGTAGGATGTGATTAACTAGGCTGGTCGTCATACTTTAAAGGAATGTGATAACGAACAACTACCTTCTGTGATAACTTCATTCCTCAGACATTGAGATATGACAATTCTAAAGACTGCATTCTCTTAAATTAGAATGTTATGTTAGTAATTGATAATTTAGCATATTTTACTAGGTTTCATATGTTTTCCCCCATTATAACTAGTTATGTGCTATCACATGGTAGATTCATTATAAAATGGGATGTTGTAATCAATTCATACAAAAGTGAAGGTGTTTCTACTAAATGTTTTTTTCATAGATCATGATTTATCCTCTAATATCATAGTTATTCCTGAGAGAAGATGATAGTCTCGGTCACACAAGTTATTGCAGGTAAGGTTAGTAGTTGCTTTGGTTACTAGAAGCATACAAATGCAATTTATCATCATTGTAGTAGATGCCATTGTATTTACATGAGAAAATACTTTATATTCTATTAGTGTGGACAAGAGGGGCATCTGAATCTTTATCATGATTGAGACCTGAAAGAGTTCTGTTCTTTTGTACACATGGGGAATTAATAATGATTCCAGCGGAAAAGAAGATAAAATTCAAGAGGAAGAGGCTTTATAATATCTATAACAATAGGGGAATGATATTTTCAACCATGTTAATATTGGGGTTGGAGAATCACCTGAAAGAAATTCCAAGGAGGAAGTTCTGGTCATAGTGGATATAATTTGTATTATTAGTACGAATAGATAGGACTTCCTCAGGTAAGTCTAGTCGTAACATAAGATCATGTAAAAAGGAATTTTCGTTCTATATGTCTTGTACAAGGGGATTAGAGTGGAGGACCTTTGATAATAAGAGTAATTATTCATGTTAGGTCCAAAATTGTATCTACCTTATTCGATGTAGTTGAATCACACTCATTTTTATCTTTAATGATCACAAAAAGTATCAGTTTTAAATTCAATATTATTGTTGGGTGATGACCTCGGATGCACTATTAAGTTTAGAGGCATAAGGAATACCTTTTGTAGGGAAGATACCATAGTGGTAGGATGTTATACAATCTTATAGGGAATCATCACAAATGAAATGATGGTCATTGTTGTAATTTTACCGATGGATTGGTTGGTTCCTTATCATGAATTTGTAGATTTTAATCATGAAGAAATGTTTTTTTCCTCACTAAAGGGAAACTGATATTTATAATAAGGAGAGTGGAATGTCTGGGATGGTTTAGATGGATCATAGCATTATGGGATAGGTGGAGTGACTTCCCATGTTTCTAGTCTCATCTTGAAGAATCCAAGAATGTATCTGATAGATTATCCTCTGGTAGTAGATTATTCAATGATGCTTTTCATGGTGATTTTTCTACATTCCACAATGAGAGAGACCTAATTTTTATGATCAAGAGTCTTCCATTATTAGGTCATGAGTCTATTACTCTATAAAATATAACACATAATGATCTCTATGATCAATAGAGATAATTGGATGATATGGTTTCTAATGTATTTGTCACATCCAACAATTCTCATTAAATTTAACCCATTATTTTCTCTAAGAAGGTTGATAGGACCCATAATTGATTCTTGGTTTACCAATGTTTGAACTATGTTATAGTTAAGAATTGATATCCACTTTCTTATATAGTTGATTTCTTTTACCAGATTAAAGGAGATAGGGTATTCTCGAATATCGACATGAGACCGGGTTGTCATCAGGTGCAAGTTAGACCTTCAAGCAGTACTCATTCAACATTCCATAACATTTATTCACTATATGAGTATCTCATTATTTTATTTGGGCTTATGAACATGATCTCTATTTAAATGGATTTGATGAATATGGTGTTCCACCCTAATATGGATTTCATTGTCATGGTCTTCATGGTTGACAACTTATTGAATTATCACCCTCTTAGAGACTGTGTTAGAAAACATGAAATAATTTGTTATACACTGAGGGAGAATTTGATTTATTATATTCTTGATTTATTCCACTTATAGATCATCCAAGTTCACTTCCTAAGTCATATTATCATAAAATTAGCAGTATCTATTGACCTAGTGAAGGTGAGTGCTTTAGTTTTCAATAAATATCTTGAGAACCTATTTCGTATACAGAGATTCATGGGAATAGATGGATATTACAATCATTTAATATATGAATTCCCATTCCTTCATGGACCTATAACTATTAATATAAGGATGTGTGTTAACATCATATATAAATGACTTTTCAAAAACTCCTTTTAGATGTTTAAAGTGAGTCTTTTTTTTAATTGATACAGATTCCTCAAGAACCTAGAAGAGGATCTAAAAAGGTTTGTGATGCCTCAGGGGTCTAGATGGGTGTATTTATAATTCATGTGGGCCAATTAGTTGGATAAGGATACTATTAGATGATACACTGTAAGAGAAACTATCAAATGTATGACCTTGACCCTGTAGCTATTGTTCATGGCTTATGCTATTGGAGACACAATCTAATGGGAGACTGATTTGAGGTGAGTATAAACCAAAATATCATTAAACATATATTCATATTCTATGACATAAATACCAGAAAGAAATTATTTATTGAATATAGTTATCCCTTTGACATTGATATTTTCAAATAAGTTTGGAAATGGTAATGAATTAGCGGATGTGAAGAGTTAGAAAACATTTTTCACGGCCATGTATGAAGCTACTAGTGAATGGAGAATGATGAACCACTTATTTGATGAGTATCCATAGTTTCATGAGATTTAAAACCGGCATTATCTTATAGCCTTGGAAGTTACCTATTCACTCATTGAGTGAGTAAAGAACGTCTAGTATTTCAGATTGTTAGGGGATGATCCTCTAGGGGATTATTTCTAGATAGGATCCGCCTTTGGATTGGTCTATTGATAGAATGGAAATCCAACACATACATGGACATGTATGGGTTTTTACATTTAAAAACTAAAGTGAGACTCTCACTATTCTCTATATGAAGTACATATAAGAATATCCCAGATGTATTAAGATATATGACTCCAATATTGGTTTCATGGGATAAAATGTATTATTTAGTGTCTTATTATTTGGATTTACACCTATCAACCAGTGAACGAAAAAATGACAAATTCTAGAATTTAATAGCTATTTAATTTCCTAAATTAAAATGGGAAGATGTTTATATTGTCATTATAGTCGGTTAACCAAGGATTCCTTAAGGTAGAAACATGATTTCTATAGTCTTGGATGAACTGATGAATAAAGCCCATATCCATCCCATTAGGTAGAATTTATCAATTAATGGGATGGGAAGAATGTATTTATATGAAATCATATCTATATGGGGTCCCTTGAACTATAATTACATATATGGATGCTCATTTTACATCATGGTTCTGGTTTGGGTTATAGAGAGATATAGGTACATTGGTGGTTAGGAGAACATATTTTCACCCATACAATGATGGCTAGTTAGAACCAATGATATATGTGTTATAGTACATGCTACGTGAATTTTTTCTTGATTTTGTTGATTCTTGGGAAAAGAGTATCTTTTTCATTGAGTTCTCCTACACTAATATCTATCAAGAGAGAATTCATCTGAATAGAAATTGAATGTATTTCACTCAGTCTAGACAGAAATCCCATGTCAAACTCCACAATCAACCTCTATAGTTAGATTTAGGGGATTGTGTTTTCCTAAGGTTATCACCTAGACCATGTCATAGATATAAAAAAACAATGGATGTTATCTCTGCACATTGATGGCCTGTTTTTTTATGGTGAGGGCCTAGTTGGTATCCTATCAGTTTCTATTACCATTGAGGTACCATTATATACAAGACATATTCCATGTTTCACATATATTCTAGTATAATGGAAATATTTCTCATACATTTTATCCTTTATATGTTGAGTTAGATGTCCATGCTTTACTTGATGAGTATCCCATACACATTTTTTATCATTGTATGAAGGATCATTGAATCTAGTCACTCCCATTAGTATTTGTTCTATGGAAGCATGTCTTGGTAAAATAGTTGAATTTGGAGTAGGTGGATGAAGTATATGGTATGTGGATAGATTTGTTCTCAGATGATGTTTTCCACCCTATGGATGTGAACTAGGGGAAATTTTATTTTAAGGTGGAATACCATATGAACATTGATTTTATCTCTATTATAGCTCCTATTAAATTCTATCTCATTATTAATTTTAGAACTTAAGTGGTTTTATAATTTGTTCATGATTACATTGGGGGTTTCTTGATCTTTTTTAGAGCATTTAACCCTAACCATTGGAAACAATAAACTGGATTCATTGTTATTAGTAACCATGTCGGCCATTCTGCATGGTTTCCCACATCCATGTTGTGGATTGATAGAGGATCATATAGGGTGCATCGTATTCCCTAATAATAGGCGTCTAGCCTAATGCCAATGTGATTATCTAATTAAAATTTATAACCGTTTATTTCATAGTTTAAATATTGTTAGTCAAAGCATTCACATGAAAAAGTGAGGAGTCCCTCTTTAAACTATATGAGATTCATGGTTGGTGTATGGTTTGGAAAATCATCTAGCCAAACCTACTGATATTTTGGGAAAATTTACCATTTTCCCATAAATATAACTAATCTTACCCCCACCCTCCTTATCTAATATTTTTAGGGGATGAAGTACTCCATTCACCTGTTTGAACACTCAAAATCTCTACTCTATTGTTTTGGATTTTTTATTTCATATAATGTACGATAAATGCTATTTTGTTCTTATCGTATTCATATAGGTATTCTATATGATCCATTAGCTTAGTATGTCATTCTAATTTTTAACAAAGATTATATATAGATGAATACTCATATTCCAAATTTTGTGGGTATTGATCCATTCTTCAATTTTCATGTAATTGTGGAAAAATTGTAGGCTGATGCTAGAAAAGGAGAGTGCTACCAGTATATGGTATGTGGTATATTAACCACACCTTAAGTCTCCCCATTTTAGAAATTATAGTCTTTATGCTCATGATGGTTTCAACATGAGATATCTATTAATTTCATATTTTGTTCTTATATCATCATTATCATATTCTAGATCCCCTTCCATTCATGTTCCTCATCATTCGATGTTATGACCTAAAGAACTAGAAACCTAATTAGGGTGTTTTTTCATTATTTATTCATGTCCGATGTGTGTCTATCTAAGCTACAATTTGGATATGTTTTTGACATGCCCTCATAATGATATGAGTTTTATATAAATTAATGACTTGTTAATTTTCCATTATCTATGTAGTTTCCACATGAACCTTATATTTTAAATGATTCAATATAATGAAGGACTATCAATTCTATGTGGAAGGTATAATATTAAAATCACTTAAAAAAATTTATTGTAACTGAATATCTTGGTTTCATGTCCATAACACATCTTTATATTCTTAATGAAAGTCTTCATGGTGAACTAAATTAATTATTGAGTAATTAAATACTAAATGGTTGCATTTCCTTCATTATAATGACACTTATAATGGAAGGTAACAAAATTAACCCATTATCTTATTATAATTCATGATTAATTTATGGTCTTCAAAATATATTAATTATGTATAAGGTTCATATTTTATATAGTTCCTTTTTCTCTTTTATATGAGTGCTTTGAATTCATGTACACCTTAGAATCACAGTGTAATTCATTAAGAAGTCAGAGTATTCCATTATGATCAATGTGTTGGATTCTAAGTAAAAAAACCACCATGTAATACATCCCCAATATACTATAGGATGCATGGAATCACAAAGTAGGATCCCTTCAATATCTTTTCAGATATTTGGGTACCTTTGATATACTCCTCCAATCCAAAATTGTATCTTTAAACATGTAGTTCCATGAATCCACCCATGTGGACCCAGTCAGGATTAACCGGATTTACCAAGGACGAGATCCTTAGACATGACTAAAGTCTATTATAGGGTAATTCCTTTGGTGAAGTTCATTGGATTTCACTCATAACCCTTATAGAAAGTATATCATTATAATTGAGTGGGCTCGACCCCTATGGTCATGGATGACTTGGTTATTACCATGGATCCTCTTAACAATTATATCTTCCAATGATTCCACATTACACCTTGGATCCATTATTATTATTATTATTATTATTATCATTATCATAATAACGAAACATTATTAGTGGTAGTTATACCCTATGTGACTCATCTATATAAGATGAACATAAATGAATAAATTAATTTATTCCGAGACATACCAACTAAGGACAAACCAGGTATCAATGAATTTATGTACTTTATTGAATTATATTTATATACCTATACAATATATCAATATATATTAATTGAAAGGATTGTATATATTTTTTTGTTGGTGGCCTCTTGAGATTTATATCAAACCATATTCGGGTCACCAATCGAACTAAGGAAGAATATTTTTATGGAGGTGTTGATATAGTGGAGAATCTAACTTTGGACACCTGATCTTGATTGCATGTATCATTATAGATCTTTGTAGAAGATGTATAAGAATGAGTTCATGGTGATTGGATAGTTTTTGGATTCTTTTCTGTAGCATATATTGTGTGCTTCCATGAATACATGTTTTCTAGTTTTCAATATAAATGGAATACATTATCATCATTTTGTATTGGAATGTGTTCTAGCATTAATTATTTATATTTCTTGGATGATTTTGATTGCAACTTCTATGGTGGATCATTACACTAGTTGATATAGTGTATTTTTTGTCTCTTATTTTCTTATATGCTTCCTTTTTTTACACATATTACTTATCTAGTTTCTAGCACTCTAGTTATGAGTCCATACTCTACTCATAGACACAAAGTATTCTCTTGATACTAGTACGAAGCCAATATTGTATGGGGATGTGTTATTGAGTCCATATGGACAACTATCTTTGGAGAACATTTGAGTGGATCCCATATAAGGACGTCACATCAAGGATCTCTGATGTAAAATCCCTATACAAATCATGAAGGCAAAGGTTACTAGGGAAAATATTAATGTATCTAGAAGGATCAAATTTATAATGAATTTGTTAACCCTGGCGTATGAAATCAGTGAACCAAAAATATCACTCACATTCTAATATAGGAAAATACAGTAGGTGAAATCATAAAAAAATAGATAAAACAAAATAAATATAAATTAATGATGTTATATAATAAAATATAAATCACTTAATTAGCCTAAATAATAACCAAGATAATTTAAACACTAAACCAATTATTTTATTCAAACCCCTTTTGAAATGATTCATCATCATTTTAAATCGTCCTCTTTATTATCAATTTAAACACATATATAAACTTATATTTTAAAACATCGTAAAAAATTTGATTTAAAATATCTTTGCAGTATCCTTATTTTTACATAACCAGCATTTTCATCAAATCTAAACATTTAAAAAACCGTTATCTATTTTGATCTCTAAAAATTAACTAAATAATCTATTTTCGTAAAATATAGATCCATTATAAGAAAATACGGGACATTCATGTGAAAATAAAAATAAAATAAAACCAAATTCCATCAAAAACTCATAATAAACTCCCTAATTAACCCTAAATCAATAATAACAATAAAAAATTTCAAATCCAAACAATAGAGAACCAAAATTAAAAATATTCCAAATGAAATAAAAAAATGACCATTTTTAATAGAAAAGATTGAAAAACTGTACCCCTATTGTTAATGCTCACTAGAGGGTATCTATATTGAAATATGTGGTCAATTACTAGATTTCTAAATTATGCACAGTAACTATATCACAATGTATTTTCCACCAAAATTCTATTCAAAATTAGTAAATACTCAAAAATACAAAAATCATCTTAGAAACGATTTTTATTTCAAGAGACACTCATACCAAACTACATTGGTCTCCCAAGTTTCATCCCAAAATGTGGTGATTGTGAATTTATTCATGAAAAATAACATGAATTATTAATATCTTGTTTATATTATACATGGAACCCCAAATAATTAGGGTAATGGTTGAACATTAGACATCTAAAAGGATATGATCAGATATTATTTTTTCCTTTACTAAACATGGTCACCACTTAACTGATCACCTGGGTACGCCCATGATATACCTAAGGTGCCTTCCCAATCACCTAGGGCTATATAAAAGTGATTAATAATCAATTTATTATCAAGGAAATGATTTCACTATAAGAATAAAAAATAAGAATAAATCCCACCCAGGAATTCATTATGTCATTTCATAAAACTTATTACTATTATATATAAATAAATAATAAGAAAAAATTATAGAAACAAATAATGGAATAAAAACATAAACATCTCACACAATATATAATTTACACCAAAATACATTCCAAACTAATGCAAACAATAATAAATGATATGATAAAATATACAGAGTTCAATATGGAAAGATGAATTAGTCGATACATTGGATATGAATAAATAAAAAATATATTCCAAAGAATAAATAGCTTTATTTTTTTACAAGTGGAACATCTACCCTCACCACCATTACTAATACCAAACATTGAAATCAACACAAACCATTCACATATTTGCATAACCAAATAAACCAATTATAAGATAGGTGTGAAAAATAAATTCCCAATATGTATCCTTCCAAAATTCAATTTATAACAATTAAATAATAACACATTTCATTCATGGTTCAAAATACATTAAAAAAATTGTTTTTCTACTTCAATAAAGATTAAATTTCATATTAATATCTTACAAAACCATTTTATTTTATAATTTGAAAAAGAAAATATCTATTTAATGTTAATGATTTTTTAAGATATTTGACATGTAACACAACTATAAAAAATAATTGAAATTGAGAGATAATAATTCTAAAGACACTATTTTGAAAAAAAATTATCTAGGGGTTAGAAGATATATTACATAAAAAATTATTCCTAAAGGGAACTATGATTCTCAAGGGACAATCTTAGAGAAAGACAACACAAATAACATAAATTCAAAACTGCACAAGATAAAATAATATTTTTGATAAAATCATGTGTTTCTCTTCTTATCATATCTATATCAAGGATCCTAAATGAAAAGTACACTATAAATCTGGGCCACTAGAAAGAACATTATTCTAATCTAGTGAAATTGGTATACCTAGAATCCCCTATCAACATCACTATGATTACAATGCCATATAAATGGATATTATAATATACAATAGATATAACTCATCAAACTAATTAATATAAAACATAAAAATCCACAACATCTCCTCAAAATAAAATATAAGAAACAGCTCTATTTCCATGAAATAATATTTAAATTTACATTAGCCCCTTCACTATGAACTATCATATACATACAGTCAATAAAAAAACACATTACATAAATACAAGGATAATTTTTAAAGGTATTATGAATTATATAAAAACAAACACCAAATTTCAAATCATGTCTCATGATTATTACTAATAATATTATGTTTTCACTCAAACTCTCAAAATCATGTACATAGATTTTATTAAATCATTCACCAATGGAGTGACATGCACTATTTTTTCAATATATATCTATGCATACATCTCTTGAAATAAATCAGTCACTTGGTATTATAAATAAAATAACCATTAATAATAAATATATTAAATCTATGTAGCAAACTAGTAATTTATTTGATAACTTGGTGTGAATTAATTTCTAAAAGAAGATTTTATAAAATCGAATCGAATTGAAATATGATTCCATTTTATTAGATTCTAAGAATAAACTATTTAATTAATAAAATATTCTAATTTTAATTGATAATTTTTTTAAAACAACAACATACATGTTTTTAAACAAATTTTTAATCATAATTTTATGTTTAAATTTTATTTCAAGACACGACATACCTTTAACCTCAACACTTTTCAAAACTGATGCTTAAGTCTCCCAAAAAAATTTCCAAGAGACTTTTAGAAGGCCCAAAGTTATTTAAATAAAAAACATAAATTAATTTGGGTAAACATGAACCTCAAGCCAATTGATCATTTCAATAGCAAGGAATGATTGATAAAAGTGGTGATAATGTGCGGGAATGATAATCAAAAGGCTTACCTTGATGACTCCACCTTAAAAATGAATAGATTGAATTAGATTTGTACTCGTAATGAGATATCATCATGATAGACGGTAAAATGGGGATGCAATTTAGCCCCTAATAGATTTAATTATAGAATGGAAACAATGTCATTATACCTTTTAGATGAAATTTTCCACTATGCATAGTTTTTTTCACAATTCTAGTAAAACTATAAACTATCATAAGAGACCCCTTTATTAAAAATAAAAAATGACTTCTTATGATTTTCCCATAGTCTATCCAAACCATGTTCAATCCATGTGAAAATACACCAATTCACCAAATTATTTACAAATTTTCCACCAAGTTCTGTTTGGTTGGAATGTAATCATGAACTACCCATAAAAGGTAAATAATTAATGAACATAAATGAACTAATATAAACCCTATTTAAAGGTAATCACATAGTTTTCCTCAATCAGTGCAAATGAATCATGATCCATAGAGAGTTCATTTTATGGTTTATGTGCATGTATTACCCTAATCATGAGGAGACTGTGTAGGATCTGTACAAAAATAGAAAAACACTTGATAATTTAAAAAATTATTTTCAAAATTTTCATAAATCAAATAGAATAATTAAAGTATTTAAAAAATGGAATAATAAAGAAAATTGAGGTCAAGGTGTGACATTATATTCCTAGAATAATTTTACAAGGCTACTATAATGTATGCATTAAAATGATGAAAAGTGTTCAATGTTCTGGTTTTATGTTTTCTAGCTTGGTTGATATATTATTACCCATAACTCAACTTTATCTCATCCACAATGCATATAACATTGCATGTAAATTCTATACCGTTTTTCTCATATATTATTTACACTCCATTGTTTTATATATGGTATTTCAATGTATTTATTTGAACCTCTATTGTGATAATATAAAAATAAATGATCCTCATTGAACAAATTTATTAGTGGACTAATATTTAATCAAAATACAATCGAAATCATGTGAAAAATGTTCTAACCATCACTAAACTCATCCTATGAGTAGATGAATTCAATGTTGATTTATTTTATCTAATTATTTTATTACCTAAACGTTTTATTAAATTTTATTTACATAAAATGACTTTTATTCGTATCATATGATTTTTAAAATTATAAGGAATGTCTATGAACAAAAAAATGATTCTTTGATGTTATTTCAATACAAAGGGGATGATATGAAAATGGAAAGGATATTTATTTAAATATTTATATACCAAATACAGTGCTGTTGTTATGTAAATTCTTGTGTAAGGATATTATAATGATATAATGGATATAAATAAATTAGTATGACTCATACGTGTTCTCTCTCAAGGATTGTGAAGCAATGAAGCTCTTGTAATAATCCCTAATTCCAAAGGGAGTCTGATACATGGAAGTAATATAGTGAAAAGAAAATAAAAATTAATCCTTCATATAAATAAGATAATTATATGGGAGAAACATATATAAATATTTCATTTATAGTGTTATTAGATTGATTGTTTTTTCTATTCATATCATTCTTTCATGATCAACTTATTCTATATACATCTATCAATTTGGAGGGGGACATGCATACCAAAGGATAAAAAGAGTTCAAACCTCAAGATATGTAATATTTTTTTAGTATTTATATATATATATATATATATATTTTATGAATTCATAACTAGGAAAAAATTTGTTGGATGAAGGGGGTAGTAATATAAATTTTGAATGTTAACAAAAATCCAGATTTGTTTTATTTGTAGTCTTGTACATAATGATACAACTAATTGATCACCTGCTAATAGATTTTTATGTGAGGGTCATAAAGATATCATTAGTAAGAAAAATAAAGGAATTAGTGTTTTGATAATTTATTCATATTAATTATATTTTAGGAAATAAAATATAAACAAAATTTTATAAAATGAAAATAAACACTAGTTATGAGGGATAATAGAAAAAATATAACGAATGATGACCTTGTGGGTAAGTCCTTCGATATATTGAGAGGGATATTTAAGGAAATCATGATGTTGATAACTAATTTCAAATGGTAAATTAATATTATAGAAAACATTGAGAGAATTACTACCCCGATTGGTCCAATATTATCATAATTAATAAAAAAATCATGTTTTTTGTCCCTAATTATAAATAAATCTCACAAATCCACTATTAATATAATAGATAAAAAAGATTCCCATTCTATTACTGATAATAAAAACACCCCATAAATTTTTTATTACATTATATATACATAAATAATATATTGGGTTAACCAATATATTATCCCTATAGATAATCTCTAATGCATACTAATTAATGCTATATTAAGAACTATTTCAATTTAAATAATGTGTAGTTTACACTAAGTAAATAAAAAATATATATTTTTCAACCATTTTCAATGATAGGTGAAGTTAAAACCGTATTTTACATGTCTTAATCTCTTATAATAATAAAAATATTAATATGTATTCAATTTAACTATTAAATATTACACATTTCCATTTATTATAATTGAATAGCTCATACACTCACAAGTTTATAGGTTCATTTTATAAAGAGACTAATTAATTGCCTTCTTACAATTATTTATTTATATTAATGTATATATTCATAAGATCCCTGGTATGAACGGGAATAAATATATATAGAGAATATTAATTACCTATATATCCAAAAGTGATGGTAATATTGTTTTATAATATTCCAACATGTAATGTTGATCATGATACCCCTTTCAAAAGGGATGTAAAAACACATAATGTTAGAGAAAATCCATATTTTACCAAATTTTCATTGAACAAAAAATATAAAGAGCTGAATCCCTACAATGTTAAATCTATAACCACTTTAAATAAAATTCTTATAAAACATAACTGAAATTTCAAAATTATTTCATCATAACAGTGTAATATTTTAATCTTAATTGATAAAGAAAATAAAAATTGATACTGAATTTTTTTCCTTGTTACATAAAGATGCATGAAAGGAATTGTATTCATTAACAAAATATGGTTTCATTTTCTTCATAAGAGGCTTTTATAATGCTTTCTGTAGGAGTTTTTAACCATCTCAATAGACAATTGAATTTAGAAGACCCTACAAAACAAGTATATAACCTTATGAAATGGGTTGAATTAGGGATAATCTATTTTACAATCTATCTCTAATTTAGAAATTGACATATGTGATTAGTTAAGATCAGGGATGACTGAATCCAATTATCTCTCACTCCAATGTCGAATACAATGAATAAAAATTGGATGTATAAGATTTTGACAAAAATCACCCCACGGTGATTGATAGAATCATTTCTATTTTTGAGTCATGCAGTAGGCACAAAACATATTACATATATCAAATGTGATTGTAATTAACATTAACCAATAGGTCTGTGTCCCAACTATAATTTATAATTACTCCTACAAGTATAAAACTGGTTTTGATCTAGATTTAATAATATCACTAGATTATTTTGGGATTATTCACCATTTTTAAAATATCTCATTTAATCCTCGATAACACTCCACAACATTTAGTTTTACTTTTATTCATTATTTTGATGCCTAAAATAAAAAGCAAGTTGCATCAGATTTCCTTCCATGAAATAAACATTATTTTTATCTACATTTAATAGTTTCTACAAAGAATTTGAAATTAATTCCACATATTTACACATCTCATATTTATATAATATTATTAAAAAACCACATGAATTAAATAACAATTCAGAATTATAAAATTCATAAAAAACTATATAATGAATTATTTCTAGAATATTCGATTCAATTAATTTTTGTTGTCTTTTAATATGATATTATTTATTTAAAATGACACATGGTGTATCTCTCAATGATCCCCAACTAAATATCAACGAATACAATTTTTTATTTAAACTATAAATTAAAATATTCCAAAAAATTATCCAAATTTCATATTTTTTTGAAATTTATGAAATATACATATTTCAAAATCAAGAATAAACGGTTAGTGATTATCTAAAATAATTGTAATTTAATTTACTCAATTATATTTTTTTAAAAAAACATAGACCTATCTTCTTATAATTTCAATATAATATATAATTTTTTTGTATTTATATATATGAGCACTTTTAAAACAATTTTTTGGCATGGATTCATTCACAAGAAAATATTATTATACATATCTTAAAATCAACTAATCTTGAATAATGATTTAATGTTCATTGAATTTTAATATTTTAATATTTAATAATGGGACAACAATATCTCTTTAATTTTCTTGTTATAGGACAAACAAAATTCTCATCTTAAAAATTGTTAAATTTGATACATTTTTTAGACTGAAGAACTATAAGTAATATAATATCATTCTTACATATAACTTGTTAGATTCATCCTTATGATCCAATTTTAAACACATTTTTGTAATAATATAACCCATGATTTAGTATAAATTCTATATAAATAATAAAATTTTATGTATCATAGTACCTCTAACAATTTACAAAATTTAAATGTGGGGAATCTAACATATAAAACCTATGGTATTATATATGAACATGAATGTGTTATACATCAGCTTTGAAAACTTTTGAATTGTTTAAATTATCTTATATATCATATGAAAAATTGTAGGTCTCATACTGAGAACATTACCTTCCCAACACTTTGACAAATTAACTAAAACCTATATTTCTACAATTAATCTCTATGACATTGAGATCAACTCAAACTAACCTAATCCATTCTAATTCATAAAAAAAATTACATCAAATATATATTTAATATCTAAAATCTTCAAAACATCAAACTATGTTTAGTAGTAGTTTACAAACAAATATAACCATTCGTTAACAATTTTAATTATTTTTCCATCAGTCAATTTTTATTTGTTTTAAACTCCAACAAGACCCACCATTTTTTTAAAATCATAACCCTTATAAAATAGTAATTTCCTAAAATAAAATTAAAAATAATGAAATGTTTTTATAATATTACCATTCATTGGTCACATTAATTTAGTGGCTAGTAATTTTGTTTCTCACCCCCTTAAGCAACTCATTCATGTCAAACCATTTTAAAATAAAAATAGCCTTGGATTAAATGTGGGAATAAGAGTTTTGTTTCTATTTTCTCCTTTAGTAACACAACTTAAATAATTTTGGTAAATCCATGAATTCATCTAGTAACAGGGAATTAATGAACATGGATATTCATCCGAAAGACTTTAAATCCAAAATATGAAATGGAATTTTTTTAACCATCATAAATTTGTTCCCTAGATGGAATATATTCCAACCTAACACCTATATTCTATACCATATATTTGATAAAATGATTTCTAATATCAATTAATTTTGATCTAAAATATTTCAATTGGTTATTGGAATGAAAATATCAGACCTACTATCACATGAAATTATTTGTAGCTTCTCAATTAACACCTTTAGGTTTTATAATTTCTCTTTATTAAAAATCATCTATGTATATTATTGTGTATGATGCATATATTATGCATCATTAGTATAGAATTGCATTGAAGTTTTCTAATTGAAATTACAACTCAATTTTTTCCCAAAAAATGAATATAATATATACTATTATTTTTCATCATTATAATTTTAATACCAATCAATATATGTATACCCAAGGAGGTTCGTGTAACATCTCACCCCTCTTTATTATCATGAAATGTAACTGGTGTGCTACTAGCCTCAGGTGACATCCACAAGACATTAATTGCTAACAATAAATTTCATGGGATTAATAAATAATTGCAGGATGATTTTACATATAAAGATAAACATACAATGTAAGAGAAAAAACCAAGATGAAATTATATGATGCATGAGTATAATGAAATAAAACTCAAATTAAACGAAACAAATAACAATATAAATCTGAAAGAGGAAACTAAAACCCACAATGATCAATGACTCCAACGACACTAAAAGGAAACCCCAATATTCATGATGATCTAAATCTGTATTCCCATACCAAGGTATTAAGAAGAATATCTACAGAACTGTGATGTCATACCTTTACCTATGTATTGATATATAATATTTTCAAAAACTCCACACACCCAAAATAGTGGGCGTGTATAAAAATAATTTTGAAATTAAAAATTACTTATGGAAAAATTACACTAGGATAAAACATATTATCAAATTTTTTAAAATAGATTCTCAAAAAATATGTTCATAACAAAACTATAAATTATTTTTTTCAAGGTAATCATCAATAATATTTCACAACCATATTCATAGAATTAATCCAAAATTCCATTAATCCATTTCCAAAATTTTTAATTTCGAATACATTATTTCATTGAGACACACATTATCAACAAACACACATATAAAAGTTTGGTGTTTCCATTGATTATAGAAATTCAAATTTATCCTCTATCCCATTGATAGTGGAGCTACACGATCATTATTGAACCCATTCCACTCATTCCCAACCATTATTCCCAAATAATATCTGCTCATTTTATTAAAATAATATATTCATTTTGAAAGTATTTTAATAAATACTTCACTATAATAAAACCATGTATAATTTTAATATCACCATTTCTAAATTATAAACAGCGGGGTTTTAAAACGGCATCCAATTTCAATTATTTACAAAAACATATTTCAAATATGAATTTCCATAAAATCATAGCATGATATACCAAAAAACTCCTTGTATTTAAATTAATTTAAAATCAATTCATCTTGTACAAATCATATGAGTCAAGAAGGAATCACCTTACTCTCAAAATGAGGAATAAATAAAGAATGCAACAAAATAAATAAAAAACCCTACTTGAAACTCATAAACATATATCATGATCTTGTTTCCATAAATAAAAGATAATATCCCATCAATATTGATGTGAAATATCATTGATATATACCCAGAAGACTAGATCCTCGATTCCATTAGAGGTAAGAAGAACATATATAATTAATATAATGAAGAATGAGAAGTTATAGGTTAATCTGAAAAAAATCAATTTTATTAAACTGATAATCCCATCTAGATAAAAAGTAATGGTATCTATAGCCCTTGGAAGAATACACATATTTGTTCAGAGGATTTTACGGGAGAATATAGTGTCTTAGGAGGTAAATTAGACTAGATCCATGATTATTGGTCCAAAATACCTTTTTACAATGATATAGAGCATTGTTATGCCAACCATGTTCTACCCATCCATGAGACACTACCTTAAGCCACAGCTTGCACAACTGTATTTCACAATTTCAAAATGCATTATCCTAACTATGCACCAACCCAATACACTATGATTTAGTATCATTATTTATTATATGTGTTTCATGGTTTCTACTAGATGTGATCAAAACATTCACCTTCAAAAATTCCTAAAAACATTCCAAAGCTAATTTGAACAACCCAAAACATTACAAAATTCTTTTACATACTTCTAATACCTAACTAAAATGTTATGTAGAAAAAACTATGTTTCTAAAAATTTCCCCTCCATTGGTATTTAAATCCCCAGGAAGTAGAAAACCTATGTTTTCATGATAGTTTCATGGACATTTCTTTGAAATTTTCTATAAACAATCCCATGTTTCATCAAATATCATACAATGTTTCAATGAAAACCACTCTAAACCAATTATTTTTCTACTTAATTCATTATCATTCCTATCCAAAATCCTCACAAGAACATGAACCAATATATCCTCGAGCTGTAGTAAACATGATCTTAAATAATTCCATGGTAAGGATCATGTTATTAATTATTCAACTGTGTTACATAAAACATATTATGCACTATATTAATCCTTTGTAGAAAATACAACAAATACTATACCTCAAAACCCATCCAAGTCTCTCAAAAGGGCATATCTATCATGAAAAATACTTTCCCTACTAACCAAAAGAATGAGGCCTAAGATTCATAGATATTATCAAGAATACATGACCTCTCACATTGATCAGCAGTGTTCATCAAAATTAATCAACATACAATTTATGACAACTCTAAGCTATAACTATTATCTGTTGGGTAAACTAAATTTTCCCCACTAACTCATGCATCGGAATTATTCCCAGCATTGAAGCATCAACTATTTCTACCCAAAATAGCGTAGAATAACAATGGCTCCCATATAATGATTGAAATGGACCCATATGTAATAATTCATAATAGGAGTTTTAATATAATAAATACACTAATAGTGTGTGATCAATCCTTGATCCCAAAAAATCAATCAAACAATCCATAATAATATTCTCTGATGTTTAAATTGTAATTGTATAATTTCCATCTACTGGAGGATGAAATACCATGATCATAGTCAATAGAGATCCAATGGATTTATATATGTATTTAAAAAAATATGTAATCCTTTGATATCAGTATATTAATATCAAAACTTATAAACCATGACTATTTACCACATCTCAGATAGAGACTTTTGAAATTTTTTCAAAAATATTAAATTCACGAATATTAATGAAATGGGTCGTATTTATGAACTAATATACTATCATCGATATAGAATCGTGTTCCCAAAACATCCTTTGTATGACTATTATAAAATCCATACCTATTTAATTCCATTTCCACATATGAGTTACTATATAATATATCATACTAACTGGACATGGGTTCTCATCCTTATCCTTGTCGCAGGGGAGGCATATCCAAAAAAATCAGCAACATTACTTTCCATGGATAGCGGACAAAATTGTGCATCATGTTCTTTATAAATATTTTTTTAGGATAGATAAACCACATCAAATGATTGAAAGCATACTGGAGTTGTTCCTTAAAAGACAATATTACTACCATCTAATCGGAAAACCCCAATATTGATCTTATGATAAGCATTCATTCTTTAATGGGATCCCCATCATTGATTTTAGACATAACAGAAACACATTGAAAATCATATGCATGTGACACTTTATCTTTCTTAACTAATCCAGGAACAAAATAAACCTAAAATAAAACCACACCACTACCTGGATCATCATTATTCATATATATTTTAGCTATCACAGACATTATCTTCCATTGATCTGAAACCTCTTTCACCAAGTAAAAATATGTCTTATTTCATAATCCATCCACCAAAGTGTTCCATTTTGGTTGTGTATACATTAATTCAAATCCAAAAATTTTATGACCATATATCCATATTATTTGTATTATATTCCATTCACTTTGTGTTATTTTTTTAACGATCGTAATTTTTGAAAACAACATAAATTTCTCACATAAGAGGTAACAAACCCATGTTTTCAATTGATGGACCACAAAAGATAATTCCCAATATTTTTTGGGTAGTTTTTATTTTGAAACCAAAACTACTGTGAGAAATAATAAAAAATATGATCTCCCTTCACGAGAGCACAATGAAACCCATATCTCGAAGCATCACATTATACTAATTAACCTTCTTTTGATACTATAAATATCATGATTGGTGCTGATGTAAGGTGGAAGATAATATCATTAAAATATTTTTGTCATTCCTCATTCAATTGGAATGAAATTATTTTCCATTTAAAAGCTATGATTGATGAACTGAGACATGAAAATTGATGAACAAAAAATTGGTTAAAACTAGTCTAGCCAAAGAAACTACATATCTCAAATACATTATTTGATTGTTTACAAGTGATCACTGTATATATCATTCCTAGATCAATGTGAAAACATTTTGATATATTACATGTACAAAAAAAATACACATGTTGTATCCAAAATAAAATCATGAAATATTTTAAAACAAATGATGTTACAACAAGATACATAACACTATCTCCATCTGGTTTTCCTACACAATAATTGTACTAGAATACACAATAATGTAATTCAAAAACACCATCAAAAAATAATATAATACCCATTGAAATTTACAATTTAAAATCCAAAAAATATATATAGGGAATTAATAAGACCAAAATTCATAACCACATACTCATAATGTATATATCTACTAATTAATGTCATCATCATAGTATCCCCCTTATGATACTTCATTAGATGAAATCGTGAATGTATGTCAAATTTAGGGAACCATTTGTCACCCTAAATTACTCAAAGAAAAAATCAATACATGTAATATGATACCATGTATTTATCAAAATATTATTATTCATATGATAATTTACATATATTCTAAGAGTTCCATCCATCTTTTTCAAAAATTAACCAATCATGCTCACGAAGACATATTTGCCTTAATAAACCCTTTTCATTTCAACTCATCCAATAATACATTCAATTTAATTAAATATCATAGTTTCATACTTTAAATAATAATTTAGATAAGGATGGTCTCTATTTAGATATAAATATTAAAATCTACTAATTTTGTAAGTGGGATTCATGTGGAATAATCGTGTAAAACATCAAAAAACTGACGCAAAATTGTTAGAAAATTACCAATCTCTATATCATCCACAAATACAGTTTTAAATTCTTCCAACTATAATGATATATTTCCATCTACTAGTTCCAACAATCCTGCTCTTCTTTCCTTCAAATTTATATATCTTCTAATGACTTTCTTGATTCCATCATCACTTTAAAAATTAAGGCGTCTGGTATATCAGAATATGTGAGCTTTGAGAATTTTCAATAAATCCATTACCATGATTACTCCATAGAAATAAATGTATAATAAAGATAAATTAAAATGAAATTCAACCAATTTAATAGTTAAACAATATGGTTTCCACATAAATTTATAAAACAATCATTAGCTGAGAGGAGTTTGATTTTTAAAAATCGAACGCATCATCTCATCATGAAAACCTAGAAGATAAACAAAACAGGGTGAAGTAGATAAATGTGATTAAACTATATAAAAAAATATTTTATATGGGTATAATTTAAAATAATGATATATATCACCATCAATGGTCTCAATAGATATTTTAGATATAATTGGTCATCCCCAAAAAATTTCTAACTCACCACACCATTCCATTTATTACCATGTTAATATATAACTAGTTGAGGATTCATTGTATTCCTATAATCAAAATTCCATTATTAGTTTTTCTAATGAGAGTTATTCTATTAAATTAATCCCTTAAATCATGTGATACTTGATAATCATGATGTTTGTTTCTAGAACCTATCCTTGGAGAAATGAAATAATAATATTGAATATGTCTTATCTGGTTGTAATTATCACGTGATCTAGGTGGTGATGTACAATATCACTTCATTTCATTGAGAGAACAACATTGAGAATAACCAGGTTTCAATTTGTGGTTTAGGATGAATATTCATTGGTCCCGTCATCTAATTTTTATTCATGACACAACCTCAAAAATAGGTTTCCCTGTTATTATTTCCAACATTAGAGTTCATGCTATTTTCAATAGGTATCATAATGTATTATTCACTCATATTTACAATTAAATCTCTTTTATAAACTGATTTTCTATTTAATATCTTTGTATTATATGATATAGAAACCATATAAATCATTTTGGGAATATCTGGTCTCAGTACCGATTAAAAAATATTTGAATTTTGGAATGAACTTTTCGAAATTTCTGTTCTAAATCAGTTTACATTCATAAATTCATCCACATACTCTATAATTGATACATTCCATTTTTTTGAAAATAAATAATTATATTATTCTTTTAATATGATATTTAGGAGGATATTAATTTTTATTTAAAAGTATTCAAAATCATACCATGTCATGAAGTGGTCCAATTTCCCTTGAAATTCAATATTCCACCAATGTAATTAAAGTTCATCCAACATGTACATTTCCAACATCACATTTAACTCATTTGGTGTTCTAAGTAAATCCATGATTAAATTAATCTTATTTACCCACAATTATTCTTTTTCTAGTTTTTAATAACCCAATCGATGTTTGCATTATTCAATTAGTACTGAATAATGTGACCCATATTCCTTTGATAATCCTTTCACTTACCTCCATCCATGGCCCCAAATTCTTGGGAAATATTCTGATCTATCTTTTGGTTTTCCTATGGGTCAGGTGTAATAAAATTCTCAGTAGCCTCTACTAGTTGGTTCGTACAGTCCTGACCCGATTTGATTTCCTATGACAAAAAGAAAAACCCATTTAATCTCACTCTCTATAAAATGAAGTCTTAGCAATATCCGATTTAATACTTCACACATATCTCAAAAACTTCTTCTAATATTTAACATTTCCTTTTTTTGAAATTTCTTCCATGCTTTTTGAAAATCATAACATTTTCAACTATTTGAAAAAATAAACTCTTTTTTTGAAAATAATAATCCAATACTCAAATGAGTTATGAAATCATTTTACAAAATAATTTCTATCAATGTAGGCCATTCTATTCTCATCATCCAACCACAATATAATGAATATTCCAATCCTAAAAGGGTATCAAAATTCTCACTTACTCCAACTCCCTCGTTAGATGGTGTTTCACAAAAATAGGTTCTCAATTTCTTTTTATTCTCTAGATTTCATGATTCAAAAATCCAACTCTTGATTCCATCTTGAGAGATAGACTAGAATTAATCCATTGTCAACCATAAAACAAACTAATTCCATTTGTAACATCTCACATATCTTATTTGGATTGAGAATTGATTGGTTTAGTATGAGCCTTAGTGGACATCCCGAATACACTAATGGATAACAATAAATCTATGGGCATTATAAATAACTATGGGATGATTTTACCTTAAATATAAACAAAATAACTAAAATAAAAAACCAATCATTTCACAGTATAATGAATGAGAATAATGAAATACAACTCAAAGTAAACCCAAAATTAACCATACCAGAGTGTAAGATGAAACAAAAACAAAAAGTGATCAAATACACCACGGATAACAAAGACACCAACCAAAAACTCTTAATCTACACCAATCACTAAATCTACATGCCCAATATACGGTATGGTGAATCATCACTAATGAACCAAGATAAATTTCCTTTACTATTGTCATGATATATAAAAAATATAAAATAACCATTAAATCCAAGAGATGTGTGAGTGTATAGCTTGGTAGGATTTCCCCAATGACATTACAACTCATTCCAAGTGATTAAAACATGATAGAAAACATCATATAATTTTTCAATATATTAAATATCTTTATAAAAAACCATAAACTAGTTTCCCATGTTAAAAATCAAATATATTTCAAATTCATTTTCATAAAATGCTTCAACAAATCATTTATAACATTTTCACAATTTTTTATTTTGAATAAACTATTACATGTCCACACACAATCATAACACGCACACACACAAAATCGTGTTGTTACTGTTAATATGGTAACTTCATGTCCACACCCTTTTCCTTTATTGTAGTATTTAATAACCATTTTCCTTACCATTTAACATACACACAAATATTTTTCCCAAATCATATCAAACTATTTCAATAAAATATAATATTTATTTTCAGTGAATATAAAAAAATAATTCAAATTCATCAAACTGACATTAATTTAAATATAACTATTAAAAATATATAAGAAACAAGTTTACCATTAAGTTGTCCAATTCTGGTGATTTTGAAAACCATAATTTGAATGAGAAAATAAATCAATGCACACAAATACAATTATATAAAAATAAAGAAATTATAAAAATTTCCAACAAATACTTCAATTTCAAATCAAGAGGTTTCAAGAGAGAATCCACCTACCTCTCAAACATAGGCGAAAATAAATAACAACCGAACAATATCCTGAAATCAGTTTTATACTTTTAAAAAATTCATTGACAACCTTTCCTTAAATCAAATCAATCATGTTCAATATATATTGAAGTATCAATAACTGTATCAATACAAAATGGAGATTATACATGACACCAAGAGTTAAAAGAAGAATTGATCTAAGGAAAAAAATAAAAAATTATCACTTTTTGAATAATCTAGGATTCCAACGTAATTTAATTCACATAGTAATCACTACAAGGTTGAAAGGAATGGTGTATCTAACCCATGGATGAATTATAATTAATTTTTTGGGAGTTTGAGGGGAAAAAGATTAGTTAGGAGAAAAATAGGACTAAAAACACGACTTTCAGATCTAAAATCTCAGGGTTTATAGTTTGGGCACATGGTTATGAAAAAAAAAATTAACAACGCATGAGAAATGTATATAAACTAATCCTACCAATTTTGTCTCATAATGATAGAAAAAACATGGACCAAAATTGGAATTCCACTCTAATTTCATGGATTTTTGGGCATCTCTATTGTTTATCCAAACTATTCACCAGAACATGCACAATCCTAGTGCCCACTATTTCAGGTTCATAATTTTATGGAGATGTTTCAAGGTTTCTATTATATAGTGTCAGTCCATTAATCTCAATAAAACCATCTAAAAAATTCCAAAACTCATAAGAACCAACCGAAACAAAACCCAATCATTATATATAATTAAAATACATTGATAAGGGGAAACGTACCAGAAATGGAGGGTATTAAAGTTGGAGTAATCAATTATTATATATATAAACTTATAATTCCAATACACTTTATTATATTTTAGTAAAATATTTGTAAGCATAAAGTGTGGTTATTTTGGAACACAATAATCCTTAGAATACAATTTTACATCATATACAATTTTAGGAAAGGATATACTGAGATAAAGAAAAATACCAATCACATTTATGAACAAATTTTGATTCACATTTTTTAATAAATTGTTATTTCTAAGATACAAAGTAACTATCATGGGTATGGTCATCACTTTTGAATCATTCATGAAAAAAATGAAAAATAATTACTTTTCTTGACTTCCATGGGAATGAAAAAAATTAACCCCAATTTTTACAAAACATGGAGTCTCATAAAAACAATCATCCCCATGCATATCCATTTTAAAATTCTATTTCATTTTCCAGGAAAATTCTTCACAATCATACTGCTTATCATTTTAATCGTGATGTCAAGACTATAAATAATAATAACTAAAGTACATATTCTCATCTCTTTAATATAAATATTTCAATCATAATTTTTTATAGTGAATTTCATCTTCATCAATCAATTTTCAATATTTGAATAAAAAGATCATGGGGCCAGTTTAGACTCATATTGTTCTTTCTTCATCATACACACCATAGTTCCTTCATATATGAGAACAAAACCATTAGTTTTCAACATATTATCTTTTATTTTATTTTATAAATTTTAGAAAATATAATTTTCATCCATTAGAAATATTCTATAATTCTCATAATCAATAATAATAACATTTATATGGTCTTAAGTCATTCAATGAGATAAAAATAATCTTCACAATAAGCTCAATCAACCTAATAGTATAAATTAAAATTATGTTGGATTTTTTTCTTGAATAACATATTTTTGGACTACTTTTGAACACCAGCATAGTTTCAATTACATTCATAAAATTTTCCATGGAATAATATCTTTAGTTTGATTCCTTTCAATATGATGTTGCTCCACATTCATTACATTTATCCATTAAATCGTTCCCAACTATAGTAACCTATAGTCTTTTTCTTATTGATTTCATTATAATAAATACAAGGGATATATTACCAAATGAATAATCTATTTATTAATAATTAAGAACAATATGCAAATAAGGTTCACATTTTCAATGTTGAGATAAAACATAAAACAGAGTAATAGAAAACATTAAACATTTTTGGACACATTCAATGAATTATTCTTAATTTCCTAGAGAAATGAAAAAATTAATGGTGAACTAAATTTCTCAGTATAGGTTACAGACAACATAATTGATAATGATTAAATAAGGCATAATCCATATGTAAAGGTAGGTAACTGGATAAAATTACATTTAATCAATAACATGAGCATGAAATTCATCCATGTATAATAACAATAAATAATAACAAGGATAATAAAAACTGAATTATCAATGATGGAAATTATTAATATTGTTAATCATGATCTCAGGCATCCTGATATCTATACCATCAGTACCTTTCATAAATACAACATCACTGATGAGTATTTATACACCAAATCTCGCATTTAATGTATACAATTGATTTGGTTCTTGAGTCGTATTGACCCATCATGGAAATATAAATTATTGGAACCTACTAATCAAATAATTTCTCATGAATTCCTCATATATTTAATATCCATTTAAATACATAAGCAATACTCCAGAAGAATGAATACCCATATTCATAAAAGAATACATATTTATCAATATTTTCCCATGTCAGTCAAATAATTTTGTAGTAAATAATCTTATATAAATTTATTAATAGTTTAGGAAATAATTATATTCACGATAGAAATAATTTGGATATTAAAGATAAATTTATTGTCCAACGATCAAAATGAAGATAATATTTCATGATAATGTCAAAAAAATTTATAACATATTAGGGGTGAACCACAATTCTTCGGAAATATAAGATCCCTTATACAGTCATTTCTATTGGAAATATAATAAAAATGGAAGTGATATATTTATTAATTTCTCATTGAATATTTTTATCCTAAAAACATTAAAAACATGTTGAAGAATATAAATATCATTTAATGGTTATGATGAAATGGATTTCCATCTATGATATATACGTAAAAACAATCCTTTTTAATTTTTGTATATAAATTTGAAAAAACCCTTTTTAAAAACTAAATAAATATTATATTATAGAATTTTCAAAAGTTATGTGCAACTTATAATTTAGTTAATAAATCATTTTATTAATAATATTGACTTTATAACACCATTTTTAAATATATGGATACGGATGAAAACAAATATACTATTAAAATAGAAACGAACTTTTATTTCTTCTAAAAATTTTAATATTTGATTCAACTGAAAGGATAGAACAAAAATTAATTAAATATTTATATTAAATAAATATCTATATTTTGTTAAAATAGATAGATATTATGAAGTATGGATTATATGATTTATTCAAATCAAATTAAGGCAATCTCAATAAAATAATATTGTAAAATTAATTGTTACATATTTGATAAAATTTAAATTTTTTCCCCTTAAATAAATAAAAATAAATTGAAAATTTTATCAAAATTAATAAATATTAATTCATGTTACATAAATAAATTGGGTATTATATACACCAAGTATAGGTAAATAGCTACATAATATCAAATATGTCAGAGTGTAATTGATGTTGAGTCGAAATCCATTATCTCATACTTTCCTTTCATGAAACAAGATTTAACCTCTAGTATAATGTTTTTAAAATGGTTATTAATTTATAAAATAACCATATATATTTTTATAATATCATATATGATCTAATTATGTCATTTATAACCTATTCTCTAATATTATTTCAATATTACCATTATATTGGGTGTCAAAAACATTATTTTCTCATGCTTGATTTGTCATGGATGTTTTTTTGTTCTGAATAAGATATAATTACATAATATACATAGTTATATAAATATTATAAATATTATATGTATTCATTAGAAACAATTTTTTAATCATTCATGAATATTCGGCATGGGAAAAAAATCACATCACATGGTAGAGAAAGTTGGTCGTACGTACACATGAGCAAAATTATCACTTCTTTAAGGGATGAAAGGGTTAACAAGTAGATGATATATTAATTTTTAAAGAATAAATATAATTTCATGTGTATTTTAGTCATCCATATAGAAGTGAAATTGTTTTTATTCCCTTTTAATAGAGATGGAGAAGGATAAAAAATATGATAAGAATATATTGACATATCAATATATATTATATAATTTTCATATCAATGGTTATTTATTTAGTTACAGTTGAAGGATCTAATGGAATATTTAAAAAATTAGTTCATGGTGGAGATGATTATATTATCTTAGAAAACAGTCATTTTTATAAATATTATGAATCGAAGGTTTAGTATTTTGGGCATAAAAATACATGATAATATGTAAAAGTAATTTTGGATGAAATTTTGGAAGGGTTTGGCCAGGATAAATTATTATAACTTTTTAATAAGTAAAGGGATGATGTGGCATTTTATAATAGATGTGAGTAGTGTATTTTTATTTTTTTCAAAATTTTAAAATAATTTCATGTAAAAATCTTGAAAAATATTACTCTAAAATGCGCTATATTATAATGTGATAAGGTTATGGCCAAGATAAAAACAAAAAATGGGAATTTTCCAAGTATTTAGGTGATTCTAAAAACTAACCTTCTAGATTAACCACCAGTTAACCAGTTTTAACCTTAATTGTTGGGATATATTTTATACTATTTTTAATATTTATTATGAAAAAAAATGAAAGTGGAATATTTCAAAGAAAATAAATTATGATACCAAATATGGAATCCACTTTGTGAAATTCAATTAACATATGTGGTGGAATGTAACTTATAAATAATCCCACCAAACATGTAGAAAATGACTTCAAAAATCTCATTTTTCAAGAATAAGATTATCTTAAATTAATAATATACTATTTATAATCATTATATGGATTTAAATTAATATAATTTGATATATAATATATAAATTTAGTTTAAATCATTCATTATTGAATATTATTTTAATTAATGGAATAGAATTATGCATTTTAAAATAATTTTCTGAAAAATATCCATTTTACATTTAATTGAACTTATATTTTTCAATATAAAATTGATCATAAATAAATTATTAATACAAAATATTGTAAAAATAATTTGAAATAAAACTATAAATATTTAATTACAAAATATTAAATTATTTATAGTTTGTTATTTCAAAGGGAAACTTCAAAACACTAATTGTAGTCTTAATTTGAACTAGTATGTTTAAAATAATTATTCATCTTATAAAATTATAATTTTTATTCCATTAATTATTTAATTTTTTTTATTTTATTAAAATTTGATGTTCTATTACTATAAATTAATTTTGGAGATTGTATTCTAACATCCAATAAAAATTTAATCGTTGAAATTATCATGGATATTACATTTTAAAAAAACGAGGGTGCTTCTTACTCAAGAAATCTTCTAGTTTCCACATTTCTTCCACAATTTTATAAATTATTTCTATATCAAGTTCATATTATTTTTACTTGGAGGTGAGCACATGTATTTAGTCTGAAATGAAAGTCCATAAAAGGGATATATGGAATATGTCATGTACATTTGTGGTACATGGTCTCATTATGAATTAGTAATCCATATATTAAATACTTTAAAAACATTTCGAAGGGTTTTATGTACATGGTGATCAAATTTCCAATATTATAATACCTTATAAAACCAGTCCATGTATATACATTCATGAAAACATAATCTCCCTCTTGAAATTCCCAATATTTAATTATGTTTTCAAAATATATCTTTTGGATAATTTTAGAAAATTCAATATAATTATGAATATTATTTACCTTTATCATTGGATACTAAAAAGTTATATGCCTACAAGTTTATTTTCACCATATCAACTAAAAATGTATGTGTATACATATCATTCTATATAATAGAATATATAAAAACATTGTAATACTTTAATATATGTCATTATTATAAGAAAACTCCACAAAATGTATATAATTTTCCCACATGACATTAAAGAGAAGTGACCATGATCTAAACATGTACAATAATGTTAAAAAAATTAGACATTCCATCGGTATGAGGATGATATACTATGCTTAATTGAGTCTTAGTATGAAGATAATTATGGATAATTTTCTATAATTTTGATGTAAATTGTTGATATTGATCAATCAAAATTGAATTTAGTGCATGATGAAGTCTTAAAACATCATAAATATATATATATATATATATGCCTCTCAAGAATAAAGTATTATCTTATTGCAAGGAATTATGCTGATTTGGATAAGTAATCATTAATAACATATATTGAATCATTATTTCTATGACTGTTTGGTAATCTAGGGAAAACATATTATTGTCATTTTATTTCCATATAAGATTGGGTATATATTTCATGACCCATAAAGGGTGTTTTCTATCATCTTTACCATATAGGAAAATCATGTATCAAGAAACGTAATCTGTAATTTCTTACTTCATATAATCTCACAAAAACCGTTCCTTCAAATCCATATTAATATTAGTGCTAGATCAGTGTGTAGAGAAATTTAAGTTATGATCATAATTAAATAATTTATTTTTTATATAATTTATATATATAACATATCTTTTTTCGGGATTTAAAAATTCCATCTTATTATAAAAATTTTACAATTTTCATCAATTAGAATATTAATTTCCTTTTTAAAATTTCCATCATTAGGACGAGATCATTTAATATTTTCTAATAGAGATGTTTCAAAAATTATTTTTAAATTGGTGTGATGTTTCCCTTATTTAATATTTCCAATATCTATGTTACTAAATACAAGAATATTTTATCCCTGTCAATAAAATTTTTTGTCATAGATCCATTATATTTCATTCCCAAAGAATTTACTACCTTACTTATCTATTATAGGTTCTATTATGTCAAGAAATTATAATCCATCTATATTATAAATGATCAAGTTTGACTCAGGATGAGAAATTCCGCTGAATTTTTTATTTTTGGTTCTTATGGTCTGTTTATGTCTCACACATTTAACCCTTGATATACTGTATGCTTATATTCAAACAAAACAATACGAATGAAATCTCATTATCCTAAACTAGATAGAATAGTTTTTTTTATGTATATACCTTGATACATAATCAATAACATTATAATTATTCATAACAACAATATTGAGTCACTTCTTCAACACATCACAATCTATTATAAATTCATAATTTCATAATGGAAAATTCAAAATTATAAACTTTTACAACCTCATTATCAATTATTCAAAACATTCATCATATTACATTAGCCAAAAAATAACGATATTTAATGTTATCATGGTTGTTGGGTTCTATAAATGAGGAATTTTTGGATCAAATCACAATTAGTAACCATCCAGTCCAACGAAACTATCAACCTGGATTTTGTTCGTTGTTATAGGCCACTATTAGAATGAATTTTCGTTGACAAGATCTACTGATATTCCATTATTGGAGACACTATAAGTTTCAAATGAAACAATCTATATATATTACTATCACTTGATAAATTTTTTATATCAATATTTTCTTATTAGAATATCATCAATGGTCAATAAGTGATTTTAATGGGCGTCTTATACATCTGAATACAAACTTATATTTTCAAAAAAATCTATAAAAATAATAATTAATAGCGATGAATGTACTATTAATTAGATACATATAAATATATGGATTATTATTCAATCCAAATGGTATTATCATAAACTCATAATTTCCAACAACCTTTTAAAATGATGTCTTTATACTATCTTCATATGGTCTTCATTCGTTACTCACAATTTATGATACCAGTAATGAAACCAAATATTTCAAAAAAATTGATATCCCTGAATTTGATGGAATAACTCATTATTGAATATTAGAAGATACTCTTTCCTTAATTTAATAGAATTTAATTTTATATATTCAATAAATGGTCTCATATATCCATTTTCATCTTGTTGAAAAGAACATGTGCTTATAATCATGTAATAATATAGATTTTAATCACATATTACAGAGCTCCTCTAGTTTTTTCTTCTATTAATCTAATTCTATGTTGACCATTCATCAAAGTGACTATGATATAGGACATTCATTGGGGGATAAATCAATGTAAAACTATACATCATGCTCTTGTGTATTTCTAGGTAATTCATTACGGAATATGTTAATGTACTATTATAAAATTAGAAAAAAAAATTTATAATTACCTATTCCAATAAAAATAATTTCTTATCTTATTCCAGATGAATATAATTTTTATGAGTTCTTGAGTCTTGATTAAGACATGAATTAGATGTTGATGTTTTCACATTATAGATAAGGAATTCCAATTCTTCATCACAAAATTAAAGTTTCATCCCATTATAGTAAATTTTTTAATCATCTTTAAAAAGAAAGTTCACTCCATGAATTATATAAAGTCAATCATATGAATAGTTATAATGTTAATAAATAAAGGACATTTATGTGTTATAATGGTAACTTCCTTACACATCCTTGTTATTGTGATACATCCACAATGGGGTTTCACTAAAATCAATTTCTAAAATAGATAGCGAAATATATAATTTTCACGGGACATAGAGAAGATATAAATGAGTGTGAGGATCCAATGAAAAATAATTGATTATATGAACATGATAATATTATTAAATCAACCAATACCAAATATATATAAACTTCAATATTAGTGGTGTTGATTTTATAATCCTTGAATTCTATAGTTATCATCTTTTATGGTAATTTCCATTGATTATTGTGAGATTGGTTTTAATAATGCACAATTTATTTGAAGTTAAAGTATATGATAATAGTAGCCTCTAATATCCCATACATTAATTTTATAGATGGCCCTTTTCTCCACACCTATAACAAACTCCCATTCCCTTCAAGAATATTCTAGGATGTTTATTTCTTTAATTTTCACAAAATTGATGTTAATTATTCTCTTTATTCGATGATGAATTCCCTTTTTCATAGTGTTCATATAACATATTTCCCTCATTATTTTCTATTAAAATATAATATATCAAAAACTCTTTAAATTTTTTAATGGAATATAGATATGTTTCATCATATGATGAAAACTTATGAGATACAAATTCCCTTCAGAAACATGGTTTATGCCCTTTAATGAAATGGTAAATAATTATTTCCAAATTAAATAAAAAATACATAGCATTTCTATATATTATTATAATATTATCCTCATCAAATGAAAAACATTATTCTTCAATTTTCTATATATTAAAGAAGACTCAATTAACTTCACTTCATTTCTCATGAGGTAAATATTTTTCGAATAATATTAATATAAAATATATCCATTCAACTTATTCTATTTCATCTTACTCCATATTATTCTATATAAAGGTCAACCAATAATTAACATTACATTTGAGATAGTATAATAAATGAATAACCACTTACCATGAATTAAATACCAAGTCTATAAATATATTTTGAAAAGACAAAATTAATTTCCCAACCACAAATGGATATGCAGTTCAACTAAATGATTTAGAATTATATCATATGAAATGAACCTATATAAGAATTTCATGCATTCAGAGATTATGTTTCTTTATATGTTTATATTTATTAATCCTATCCTCATATAGTTTTTCTAATATGGTCGTGATCATAACATCTCTAGCACTAGTTATATCGGCTTTCTTAAAAATGCAATTTTATACATTGGCCATGAAATGTGACAAAAAATATTTTTTTAATATTATATTTGTAATTCCTAAAATATAGTTCTCCACATTATGAATTCAAAATCATAAAATATAATTCTAATTTAGGAGCAATAGTTAAATTAAAAAAATTAGACATTATTAATATCATATTCATAAATGTTGTTTCTATTAGGATATATTTAAATAAAAATAATATTTTTTCATATATTTAATAATAGTTGGAATAGAAAATGTGAATTTATGTTCCTATGAAAATAATATTGGGACTCCTTTAATATAACACCCACCATGAACTAGAAGGTTGGTAGAGATATACTCTGCCAACTATTATGGGGGTTATAACCCCTAGATTCTTCTATTCCAAAACAGAATCCATTTATATTATAAAAAAGGGATGTATTTATAGTAAAACACTCTTAATATCAACCATAATGAAAGAATTATTATATTCTCAATATGTATACATATCATAATGTTATACCATATGGTTATGTTATATGATCTACGTTTTTCTAAATCTAGTTCTCATGATTTCAACTAGAATTCCACTATAACCAACTATAGGAACCTAACCTCTAATAACCCAGATCCAATTTCTATGTAATTATATTCTCATTTATTAAACATGCCTAATACATAATTAATTAAATTATTTTAATGGATATATATATAATTATATTTATTTATTTCCCACTATTTCCTTGGAAATAAATTCTAAAACATTCAAATAGAAAGCATCTACCATCCCAGAACTAAATAAAATTATTCTTATTCATATCATGTGGAATATAAATAAATATTGATCTCAAATTATGAGTACAGGTGGGGTAATGTATAATTAATCATGAGTAAAAAAATGCATAAATATTTTTTCCTTGTGAATAACATAAAACCCAATCCATTTAATCAAAAAAATTATCATCAAATGAATCATTAGATAATATCAATCCAAAGATATCATGGATTATAATCAATAAATTTTAAATGGAGGAAGTAACTAATATTAGGCATCAAAATATCAGAAATCCTGATAGCTATATAATCAATCCATTTCATAGTTATTTTTAATTAATAGATAGGTATACACCAAAAAACCATTTATTTGGAAATCTAATTTGTCTCACAAGATGTGTTGATGCTTCGAGGGGATATATATGACTCTAACCCAACCATCACTACATGTAACATTAATTTAAAATATATTAAAATATTAATAAAATATATAAGAAAAATTTTATATCAATAAATATCCAATATTTTTTAAAAGTATATAGATTTATCAATATCTTCTAAAACTAGTCAAATAACATTCATTTTAAAACACCATATATATAAATGGTAAATGGTTTTGGAAAAAATAGTATCCATGATACAAATAATTTATAAATTTCATAGAAATTTTATTTCATATAATCAATTGTTAGTGAATAATTCATGATAATATTAATGTCCAAAAAAGATAATAATATATAATATATAACTATTAATTATTTGGAGATACAATTTTTTTTAAATAAGAAAATGACCTTTTAAAAAATGGAAAATTGTAGTGAAACATTAAAATATTATATCATTATGGATTTTTATTTGTAAAAGTTTTAGAAATTTGTTTCAAATGAAAAATATCCAAAAATTGTTACAGTGGTAGGGATGTTAGTTAATGACATATACATTAAAAAAATCATTTTGATGTTTTGTAATAAAAATTAAAAATGAACCTTTTAAAAAACATTATAAATAATCCTCTAAAATCATTTTAAAAAATATAATATAAATTAAAATATAAATAGCATATCATTTGAGCATTAGAAAGTAATTTTGTGACCTAATTTTTCAATATTTGAATATGGAATAAAAATATATCTAATTAAAGTAGAAATGAAAAAGGTATTTCTTTAAACAATTATTTTCATCACTGAAGTGAAAAGATAAAAATATTTCTTAAAAATATTATAAATAATTAAAAATACATGGTTTTACAAACTATATGTACTCTTTAAAGAGTGGATTATATGATTTAGTTAATGAAAAATAATGAAATTATAAAGGGTAATGAGATTGTAAAGTCAATCAGTACATCATTGGTAACTATTAAATTGTAACTACATGAAAGAATAAAAATGATTAGAAATTTTAATAAAATTATATAAATATTAATTAATTTTATGTAGATTAAAGGGGTATTGTATACACCCCCAAAGAGTATGTAGATTTATAATATCAAAAATGACTTAGTTGAATGAAAATTTTGATAAAATCCATTACGTTGCACATCTATTTAGTTGAATTCGATTGAACCTCATATATAATGACTCTAAACTTGTTTTTAATTTATAATAGAAACAAAAAAAAAATATTTATACAATCATATAATATTCTATTATAATATTTCATCATCGATTCACAAATAATATTTTTTATTACAATTGTTTTAGGTGTCAGCTGCTTCATTTTCTCTTTCATGTTTTTTCATGAAATTTGCAGTTATCATGTATTAGATATAGTAATAATTAAAATAATGATATTAAATCTATAAATATCATATATATATATATATATATATAAATTATATATAAATTTATAATCATTATTTAATTTTGGACTTTGAAAATGAATGACATCGCATGGCGGAGACAGTATGTCGTATGTGTGGCCAAGCGATATTTTTAATTAATTACTGGGTAAAATGGTATGTAAGGGGATGAAATACTAATATTTGAGAATAATTATTACATCATAAATATCATATATATTCATACATTTTTTTATTATGACTATCTGTTTCAGTCGGTGGTGGGAAAATTTACATCCGTCTGTGAGGTGGTAGTCCATTGTACATAAGAGGGAGATTTTTGTTTCCCATTTGATGGAGAATGAGATGAATAGAAATTTTACAATAAAAACATTAACATATAAGTATACATTATATTATATTGTTATTATATTGTAATTATTGAGACAAAATATAATGTGGTAAAATAATATGTAAAAAAGAATGATCTTAATGAAAGAAATTTGCATTCACAAAGAAAACCCTCTTTAGGATGTTTTATTAAAATACCTATGGTTACTATTTTTGGAATCCCAATATCTATATAAAATGTATACGGTTTATTGGGGGATATTATTAATGTTTGGTTCTAGGTAAACGGATTATGAGGATTGAATAAGTTATTTTAGTATGTGCAATTTTATAATTGAGGTTAGTGGCACACTTGTAAATCTTCATTGTTTTAAAATATAATCAATTCATTTTCATGGATAAATGTCTCCAAAATAGATCATATTATAATGTTATAGGTTTTAGGTTGAAATAATACCAATCAATCTGTTTTTTGAATATTTATTGGTCATTTTTACCATGATCATTTTTTGGATAAACCCAAGCAAACTAGTTTAAACCATAACAGTGGTCAATTTTTTTCTCTTTATAATATTACATATAAAAAAATAAAATTATACATATTTTATAACAATGAAATTATGTTTCCAAATTTTTATTCCATTTTATTTAATTCAATTCATAAAATTGGTTGAATAAAATATAAAATAACTAGTAAAATATATCGAAAAAAGATTTAAAAATACATTTTTCAAGAATAATATAATATTACATTATCATTATGACATTTAAATATAATTATATAGATAATAATTAATATATTTTTATATATATTCTATAAATATAATTTAAATAATCCATCATTTCAAAAAAAATTAATTAATTAAACTACATTATGAATTCAAAAAAATTCGAAAAAAATCACTTCTTACTTTCAAATGATCATATATTTATTTATATAAAATTGATAAAAAATTCATTGATAATTATAAATATTAAAAATCATTATAATAAATAAAATTATAAAATTATAAATATTACAATATCTTTTATTCATTATATTTCATTTTTCTGTGAAAATTTCAAAATCTCATTCTAGGTATATTTTGACCCAATATGTTTAAAATAAATATTCATCACATATAATTTAATGTTTTTAGCAATTAAATATTAACATGTTATTTGTAAAATAATTTTATTAAAATATAATATTATCTAAATATAATCTAATATTTTGTGTTAAATCTATTTTTTTATCAATTGACATAGAAACTATTTTTGGATCAACTCGAGAAACAATAGTTATTTGTTAATCACACCACAATCTTATTCTGGACAAAACTAGTGTAATTTAATTTGAAAAGATATTTTCAATATACACATTATTTTTTATCTGGTATTAAATAAATTTCTCATTATTATATCCCCTTTATAATTATTTTTCTGAACTAAATAAATATCAACCATACCTTGTTGATTTACAGATTTTTCTACACAATTGTTTATAGAAATCTACATTCTATACACATATGTATTTTTAAAATCGTCATTATTTTAACTAAAAACATTGGGTTTATATAATATAATATTTACAATAAAATATATACAAAACATATTTTACATTATTTACTTGAATTTTACACTCTCACATGGGGTAAATAACCAACAAATATACTTTTCTAAGTCATTTAATTTTTCTCACATACGATTCATTTTTCATCAAAAACCATTGAATTGAAAATAAATTGAATTAATTTAAATTATAATTATTTTTATATAGTATTTCATAAAATATTAGTATTATATCTAATCATTAAATGGGATTTTTTTTAATATATATTAGTTTACAAATAGTTTATCTCACTAAAAATGATTGCTTCAATTCTTGTGGCATTGTTCTTCCCATATCATCAAATCATCTATGGTCCCCTCTAAAAATCCATTGTTTTAATAGTATACATATATCATTTTTTGATTATTGACCCTATTTTTATCTGTATAAGACTTAAAATATTTTACTCTGAATTCAAATATATTAATAGTTCTGATCTTCTAAATGAAAATGAAAACAAATTCTCAAATTTTCTTACTAAAACATTAAATATCATCACAACATAAAATTATTTCAACCAAAACATCAAATTAGTCCTTATTATAATATTATTATATAATGTGAAAAATAAAAATAATTTATTTTGGATTAATATATCATTATCTTATATATGTTCATCTTAATAAATTAAAGTATCATAGTGTAATTCATTTTCACTCTCTTCAGACAGCGCTGTATTATTTTTCACATTGAACATGTTTCAAAAATATGATATATTTCTATTTTTAGTTTATATAATTAAATATTATTATTTAAATTCAGTTTTGTATATATGTTTATTTCTTATATTTTATAGATTGTTATTATCTATTGAGATGAAATCACAACTATCAACTAAATTCAAAATTTGGAATAATTTACAATTAAATCATTTTCTCTTTGTGAAAACTCATCCATATATTTATAACATGATTATGGATGAATTATATCCAAAAATACATCATTTCCATCATCACAATATTTCATAACTCATAAAATAGTTCTTGAGCATATCCACTAATATTACTTTAATAGATTTTAATTTCATGGACTCGGTTTTAGTAGTCCCAACTCCTCTAATTTTGATGGTTCCCTTATTTCAAATTTTTTTAAAACCTTGTAATGATCAGTAATAATCATAAATATATTGGGGCCTCCAATTATTTTATTTTATCAAACATTAACAATTTTACATTTATTAATTCTAATCCATTCTTTAATATCCACTTCAATAATAAGTTACCCTTGACCATGTTCTCTATTTTGATTCATATCATCTCCCTCAGCTTATAGGCTATGACCTAGAAGTATTTTCATATATTCCTTATAAAAATGATATTATTGATAATATCATAAAAATAATATTCTTATAGAGTTAAATGAATCTTAATTGGATATAGTTATTATTTTTTTCAAATCTTGATTCATCTAAAAATTATTTCATATTTTCCACTGATAACACAACCTAAATTATTTCCAAATATGTATTCAATTAAGTGTCATTGATTTCTAGAATACATAAGATATATTCCAAAAAAATATCCTAGTACAAAAAAATATACATTAAAACATTATCTTAAAAAAAATTAAGTTGGAAATTAAAAATATTCTTAGAGACTAGGCACATTACAACCAATTTTTTTGATTTTTTAGTTTATTCTCTGATCTTGTTTCCCCAAAAATCTCTTGATATAGGAGTAATTATTTCTATATATTTATCAGCAGATTAAATAAATTTTTCAATTTTGGACACTCACTAATATTTTACATATATTTAGTATCAATTTCAAAATTAGAATTAGTTTTCACCTCCTTATCTACAATGAAATTAATAGTATACTTAGATATTGTATCTTCAAAATACAATTTTTTTAAATTTACATCACCTTCTCATTTTATTTTCTACATCAATTCACCAAGATTATACCTAATTCAATTATTATTCATTTTTGTACACTATAAATTTATTGATTTATTTATTTATTTGTTATTTATATATTTATATATCTAACATACTTAATTTTATTAATGTTGAAATAATCCTTTTGTAATTCACCTACACATTGTTTTTCCTTATCAAGTAGCCATATTTTTTCTTGATTTTGTTTTTTATCAATAAAAGCTTCAAACTCTATTTTCATCATATGTTCATTCTCACTCTATTTAATATCATAATAATTTCCTGATGTCACATAATGTGGTTTAACATGAATCATGAAGATTTAATGTTTTTATGTTTTAGCATTATCAGATCACTCACTAATTTTTATTGATTCTCCATATTCTACATATTTTATCATCAGATTATTTCTCAAACATTTTGTAAATGTATTATATTCAAAGTAAAACTAATTTATTTTCCCCATTTTGAATTTGGGAGAACTTCTTATTTCTTAGTATTATATATCTATCAACTACTCTTCATTAGAAAACCTGATACCAAATTCACTATTTTACCACTATAAAAAAATTTTAACGGTATATTACCATTATAAATTTCTCTATCAGTTACAAATTTATTTGATAGAAGATAAATTATTTAGTTATAATATATATCCTTATCATCTAAACATTAGACTATTAGAATGTTGCGTTATTTTTCCTTTGATGTTGACATTTTTCATTTCTATAAATATAATATTTTTATAATCATTTATATTCTTATTAAAATATATATATTTCCCATTTTATAAGAAATAATAGAACTATACAGTTTATCAAGGGTTAATTCATTTATATCATCAAATCTTGAATCATTTTCATAATGTATTACAAATAATTTTCGCCTTAACATTCTCATAGTGGTTGAATATTCAGAAGTGTTGGAAATAACTTTAACATTTTGAAAAAATTTCATTCACCATTGTTAAATATTTTTCCAATAGTATCATTATCCTTAATTATAATAACTTCAATATTATTTCTTTATTTATTAATATTATCATCTATAACAATGAAATTTAATTTAAAATTAGTTATTGGTTGTTTTATATTTCATTGGATGTTTTGATTCCCTTCACATTTTCTTTAAATTTTCCAGATAAGTACCTGAGGTTTTCCTTCCATTCTTTTCAATCAACCTAAAAACTTAATTTCTAAAAAAAATTCATCATATTTTCTCTCACAATGGTTTCAAAACCCATTTTGGTAGTATAAAAAAAATTCTTGGTAATGATAATGAAGATGAGTAATCAACCTATTCTCCTAGCCTTGATTGAACATCGCATTGTTTATAGGTATACATTTTATTATCATAAATGTCATTTTCACAATCATTAAAAAAATATGAATAGGATCATACAGTGTAACCCTTGATTAGATGTGACAAATCATTAATTCCAAGTTTCTCAATTTAATAATACTAAGAGCGTTGGAGGGTAAATATATGTTACATTATTTTAAAAAAAATTATCGTTATTAAAATAAAAAGTTGTGGTCAATTAAAAATAGGATCCACTAAATTTAATTCTCTCACACCCATATATAGAATGTAATTAATTAAAATATAAGGCATCTATTTTTTACAAGGTTCCCCCATATATTTGGTCATTGTTTCCTTCTTGTGTTTATGTCCACTCTTAGATTGACATTTCAACAATATTATAAATAATGATTATAATATTATATCCCGAAAAACCAATCACTTGACTATGAATTATAGTCTCCCAATACAATTTATAAAAAATATGTTAAACTAGAAATATGAATATTAGAAACATTTTTTGTGATGCTTAAACACTAAAATAATACTTCCTATAATCCATTAAAATATTCAATATTATTTTGAATTCCTTTTCTTTATGATCCTGATACCTCAAAAAATAGAACATGTTTTAATATATCACCATCCTTGAAATATATATCCAATTTTTAATATATTAAATATTTATCATTTAGAATATTCAATCAATTAAACACATCAAACCATCTCTTGTTTCTCCTTTAATATTATTAATGAACTATCAAAATTAATATATAATTCAATTTTTTTTAAAATTTTGAGTATAAATAGGCACATAAACAATTATATAATATTCACTTCAAAAAATTCAATCAATATATTTTTTCAATTATAATATTATTTTATTTAACTACATAGAGTTTCTACCAAGAAACCATAATTAAATTTCCATAAATAATCTAAATTTTTCAATCGAACTATTCAATAAAATCTTATAATAATTTATGCATGTTTAATATAGAATTATTATATTAAAAATACGCATATTCAAATATCTCAAATAATAAATAATATATATTATCAATTAATTCTAATTTACTTCTTATATTTATTTTTTTCATAAATTACTTGGTTACTTATTATTTTTATTTTCAGGTATTCTATAATACAAATTTCATATATACATGATCACATCAACATCAAATTGTGGTATAAATATTAATTATTGGGGATATATTCTTATCCATAAATAAATTAATCATATTTTCTATAAATTTAATATTTATTAAATCATGATATATTTTTATTGACAAATGGTTAAATATATTCACAATTAGTTTTCTTTTCATTAGACACTTAAAAATATCAGCTATGATATTATCAAAATTCTTTCAATTTTTTGAAATATAAAAACCTTCAATAAGCTCTTGTTTTTATTAATTATAACTCATGAGTATCTTCTTTATAATCCATATAAACATTTATTTTATTAGAAGAATATTATTAAGGATTCATAATATCTTCATTTCTTACCATAAATTCTTACGTAACACAGATCTATTGATAATTTTCTAAATTTCACCTTATAACATTTTACAGATCACCTATATTATATTACATATTTACTTCACGATATTATGTATTTTATTGATAGAATTTATAATAAATTAACTTTCATTATCTATTTTCTAACATATGTTATGCATCATAGTTAGAACGTTACAGAACCATAAAAAACTAAATTATCACATATTGTAATTCTAAAAATAATCTACAAGCATTTAATATTAACTCCAAACAAACTAATACACTAATATTTATTTAAAATAATATTAAAGAAACTTAAATATATCAAAACCAATCTCAATAATATTTAATGATTGTTACTCATAATTAAAAAATAAAATAAAACATTATGCAATAATTGTAATCGTTCTTCAAACATGAGAAGTAAAAATACCAAAAATATTTACGAAAATGATGTTTAATTTAATAAATATTTGTAGAGTTATATGGTTTACTAATAGTAAGGACCACACCAGAAATTTCTGTTGTCATTGACTGTTAATTTATGTTATAATGGGAATACACTAATGTGATAGACACTTTTATAAATAATATCATTTTGAAATTATTTATACAAAACATTTAAGGAGTTTTGATACACATTTAACATTTTTTCTATAAATATTAAGAAAAACATTTTAGGGAGAATAAGTTTTTATTTATTGAGGTAATTGTCAATAATAATGTTATTTCATAGATTTCACATTTCCATACACAAATTCAATGATTATTTCTTGAAGATGATGGAAGAGTGTTTTATATTTTTATTGTGTGATGATTTTTTATTTCTCAAATAATTATTTTATCCATTAAATTATAGAAGTACATATATCCAAAGAAAGGAAATAAATGTATTATTGGGGATGTTATGAAAACCCAATTTTTATTAATTTTCTATTCTTAATGATATATATTCATGTTTGAAGGTAATATTTTAAACACTCAAGGATAAATAAATATAATTTCAATCATACTAGGGCTTTTGGATTTCTATAGAAAATAAAAACCTATATTAATGGAATCCCAAATAATGGATTTATGTGATACAAACAATAAATTTATCATATTAGAAAAGTAGTAATAATTATACAATATAATCATTAAAAATTTAAATCTAAAATCTCTAGTAATGAATATAATATAGAAGGATTTATCCAAAAAAATTAACTCGTAAATATACTACTATAGAAAAATTTTCTTGAATTAATTAAAGGATTGATCAATTATATAAAAATTTTATGAACTATATTCGTGTTGTTGATGTTCTTTTTTTTAGGGTGCACACACCAAAAAATTTAATTAATAATTGGTAGAATAAAATCAAATAAAAATTCAATCCAAAGGAGTTTATTTTTGATATTACCACATATATTTTCAAGATCGAAGAATAAAAATATAATACTGTTAAGAACTATATCAAATAAAACATAATAGAGGTGTAGTTCAATATAAAGGTGGGAAAGATGACTAAAAATGAATATAAATTCTAAATTAATTGAAAAAATTGTAATTATTCAAAATATAAATGAATATATAGAGAATATAAGTGTTTAAAATGAAAATACAACAAGGCTTCAATGAAGATGATGAATAATATGAAATCAATAACTAAATAAAAACTTATGTAAAGGTACATATCTTTTTATTGAATTTTTATCAAATAAATATATTGATATTGAATGTTAACATGAGGAGTAGATAAGTTATAGATTTGATTAATATATATAATAAAACCATTACTAGATAAATATAAATGCATTTGAAACAAGTGGTGCCTCATGAAAAATATAATGCAAAGAACCACATTGGTTCATACTAAGGAAATTAAAATATCTAAGGGACTATAGATAATAATATGTAGAAATATCATAGGGTAATATATTTTAAAAAATCCCCCTTCATTGGGAACACAATAAAATGTTTTTTAATTTTATTTTTTAATTTTTTAATAAAATACATATTTATATAAAAGCTGGTTTTGTGGAGTTTTATGAGCTATAAAAAAATTGAGTGAATTTTTCTTATCAAAATCATTGATTAAAAAATACAGTTTTAAAATATTGAGTATCTATTTTTAGTAATTGATCTCTGATATTTAATTCAAAAGGATATATGTACATCAAAATATTTCATGCCCACACTGGATTAATAAAATTATTTTATTATATTTTGTTTTATTTTTAGAGTAACAATTAGATGATTCAAACTTAAAAATTTAATAAAGCTATATAAACTTGTTTAAATATTGATTTTCAAAATTACATTGGTTATCTATTAAGGTATATTGAAATAATGTGTGTTTTAAATAAAAAATTCATAAATATTAGTTAAGATAAATCTAAAAGTTATTTTTCTAATATAGCTTCAATATCCTGATTGTTATAATAATCTTTTGGGGATTGATATTTTTTGGAATGGTTTGGGTCCATATTTTGATATATTCAATTAAATAGTTTGTTTTTATAGAATATGGTTAATTTTTAAAATAGAGGATAATTATTATATGAAATAAAAGGGAAGTGGAATATTTTTCACATAATAATACGTGGAAAATAAAAGAATAAAATTTTAACATAGTTATTAATCTTGTTATGGTGAAATTAGGTAGTGTAATGAAGATATTAAGTAAAATGAATTTTGAAAAAAATTGTGTTAATAATAATAATCATAATAATTCATTATAAGATTATTTTCAATGACCTTATTCTCAAACATGAAATGAAATAAATTATTATCACAAAATTTATTTTATATAAATTTTTAAGTAAAGGTAAATTTTTCCGTGTGGAAAAATATGATTAAAATATTTTAATCCTCCATTTTATATAATATTTTATGTATATTTTAATATCATTTATTATTTTATAAAATAAATTAAATATGAATTTTATTTATTGATTACATTTTAATAAAATTCCACAATATAATTTTTAATCAATTTGAAATAATTTTTAATCCATGTAGTGGGTTACTTATTTTGAAAAATCATGGGTGATCATTTTATTGATGAGTAATTTATAAAATTATTGTCTATTGAGGAAATTAAAATGTTGGTAACTGGGGTGAAGGAACATAGTAGGTGTACATTGACATCACAACATTTGATATATTGTCTTACACTTTAGTTGTGATAAATCATGATTTAAAAAAATAATATATAGTTATGGATGATTTTATTTATTATGTGATGGAACGATTGACAAAAATTTATACATGTAACTATAAAGAGTTATGGATATTATTAGAGGAATACATTCTATTCCATATGAAAATATTATATCCATTTGATGATGTTCTACGGACACAAAAAGGAAAATAGTCATTTGTTTGATATTTTTCTAAGTGATGATTTATACATTGAGGTTGGGTTGAAATGTTATATCCTATATCTCCAAACATATCCAAATTAACACAAAAAAATCACATCATTTTCATCCCACAATAATCCTTCCACTTATAACTCTTTTCATCAATTTCTATGATCTCAAAGTAGACATAAAATCCTCTATAATAGTTCCACACATCTTAATGATCCAAGCCCCTAAATAAGATGATATAACTAATGGAGAATCATAATATGTTTTGAGACAGGTGGAAAATTATTTGAAATACACATAAAATTGTATCTTACTAGTTGGAAAATATATTGTTATAGTATATGTTATGTTATAATTTCAGGGAATTTTGAAGCATGTCAAATATTATACAAACACCATACATGTACAAAATACTGTTTTTTGTAGTATTATGAAGGATAAAGGAAAAACATCATCCCTCGATATTATATTATTAACAAGTGGATAATATTCAATTCACTACTGAAAAATAGGTTTATACCCATGGTTTTTTCAAAACCGTGGGTATAGGGATAGTAGGAGAACCTATACACACAATTGTGCCAAAAACCATGGGTATAGTTTTCTTTTAAGTCCTATACCCATGGTTTTGGAGAAAACCGTGGGTATAGGGTATTTTCCGAAAACTTATACCGACGGTTTTTGAAAACCGTTGGTATTACAGTTTTTTTTTGAACACCTATACCCACGGTTCTCCAGAACCCTGGGTATAGCTATACCACGTCATGGCGGGGAAAGAAACTTAGGCGGGGCACAAAAAATTTGGCATGTAGATATTTTTTCATATACTAATATATATGTGATGATATATGAATATATAATAGATAAAAATTCCAGGTCGGTTTGTCTATTTGTGGGGGATCGGCCGCAGGTCTCAGCACAAGTCTCAGTTTCAAAACCCAGTGGAATATTTTTTTTGAATTTCGATACAGAATATTAATATATATATATATATATGCAGATATTCTTAATATACAATAGATGAATATCCATGCTCGGTTGGGTGCGCGTTCGTGATGCTTTTCCCGAGTCCCAGGATCAAAACCACACAGGTGGTTTTTTTGAATTTAAATACGAGATATTAATATATATATGCAGATAGAAGAATATATAACAGATATAAAACCCAGCTCAGTTGGTCCACTGTTGTCTTGCGGCATTGAGGCCTTTCTTGTGGATCAGGTTTGAAACCCGCTGGTTGCGATTTTTTAGATAACAACGTTGTTATTGATATATTATAATAATAATATATTATAATAAATTTATCCTTATATAAATGAAAATTATTCAGCTCGGTTGGTCCGCTATTTTGCGGGGTGGAGTCTCTCTGCGGGTGGAACAGGTTCGAAACCTGCTTCCCGTGGCTTTTAAAATTTTTAAATTTCCCATGGTTTTCAAACCATGGGTAAAGTTTCATGCCATGTTTTACACCAGCGTTTTGGTGTGTGAAACAACTATACCCACAGTTCTACAAAACCGTGGGTATAGGTCAAGACCCTTATCCTGACGCTGTTCCAGCCCATGGTTCCCAAAACCATGGGTATAGCCTATACCAACAGTTTTGGGGGCTATACCCACGGTTTAAAACCGTGGGTATAGGTCGTTTTTTCAGTATTGATTAGAGTATATCTAAGTAAAAATATTTCACACCAATGTTGGGTAAAATTATTATAACATAACATTGATATTATTTTTATACCAAAACCCTAAATATTTTCATTATATGAAATTTTAAAAGTATTTTTGGTGAAATTTTGAATATTTTGAAGGGCTTTGGTTTATAGATAGTTGGCACACGTTTTCCCAAAATATTGTTCATAGCTAGTGAGAGTCGTACAAACCCAAAAAGTGGGGGTTTTAGGATTGGCGTATTGATTTTTAAACCATGAACCCACCTATAATAAACCATTAAAACCCATTATCAATGGTACATGATTTGGTTGCATGGCTTGGAAAATCCTGCGACCCTACCTAGTAAACAGTGCGCCTGGATTTCAGTTATACCAATAATTGATGAAAATTATCCTAAACCCCTATTTTAACACCTTGATGAGCCTAAATCAATGTAGAATATCCCTTAAGCCCATTGGAACTCTCAAGCAACAATTTTGGATCCATAAAATTCCTTAAAATGGTTGATAGAATCTGGGTTATCTTCATTCAGTCATTTCACCTTTTGTTTTTATCATTTTTCCCTTTCAACCGCTCTTTATTTATATCTTTCATGGGTTTTAATAGATCTATATTTTATTTTAGTATATAATAGATATTTGGTATCATGGCCTTGTGATCTCTAGTAGGTGTTTCCATTTAATTTTTTCTAATCTTTTTAGTTCTAAATTTCAGGAATTCAATTCTATTGTTTGATTAAAATAAAATTTCATTCAATTGGTTTAATAAAACCCATAATTTAGTGAATTGGGATCTTTTATTTTATTTTGAATCATTATATGAAAAAAATCCAAATTAAATTGAATTGGGGAATTTTGTTGAAAATTATGGATATTTGAGAAGTAGATTCTTGGAATTTAAATTGTGAAATTGAATTGCCAATTTAATTTCGAATTTTTATTTGAAAAAAAATGAAAAAATTATTTTGATGGAAACTAAATTGTTTTATCCTTTAAAAGGCATGTTTTTATTAAAAACCCTTTTTCATTTTTATATTTAAATTTTAATATTGAAATGAAAAAATGGGGGGAATATTATTTTAAACATTTTAGAAAAGAATTTTCTAGTAGTAATTATTGTTTGAACACATTAATTCGTTGGTAGTTAATGAGTTATTATGAAAAAAAATATAATGGGAATAAACTAGAACCATATTGATTCTCTAAAACTCTATCATAAAACTATTATAAGATCTTTTCCTTATTAGGTTGTTGGTCCATCCTATTTGAACAATGTCAAAGGGACATGTGTTATCATTTTCTTTTAAATTTTATATGTGTGTGAGAATCCCATAATCGTTAATAATTATATGTATCAGAAGTTGAAAATGTGGTTTGTTATTAATATTTTTATATATATTCCATTGATTTATATTTTTTACACATGCCTTGTGAATTTATATAAACAATTCTATATAATTTTTTTCAATCCATCTCCTTAAATTATTTCCATCACTTGAAATGTAAAGAATAATATCTTTTAGATATTCCTTTGAACAACCACATCTATTTTATTTAATATTGAATGATTTATTTGCTTAAAAAATTGTTTCCTCATAATATGGGATCCTTGTTGAGATAGAACTTGGATTTTACCTCACACCCTACCAGAGCCTTTGAGAGTTTGTAGATTTCCTATTATTAGGTTTGAGAAAGGGAAAAAACCCTATGGAGGAGGTATTATCTATAGATCATTGGGATTTGAGTATCTTTATCTGTTGTGAATTGAGTTTTGATCTAATATTAATGTGCTTTAATGATGTAATTTGGGTTATTTCTAAAAATTTTAATAATATCATGGGTCTCTCTGTGGAATTTTCTATTGATCCCAGTGACTTGTAACTCTTGTATTAGTTTTGTTTGTGATAATATTTTCCCTCTTTCAAATTGTATGATTCCTGTTTGTAGTTTATATCCCTTAGGTATTGGGAATGGCCTTCGGGCAATGTCAGGACCATCCTAGTCGTCATGGTACTAGGGTAATTGGTTAGGTTCGTAAGGAAGTGGTATCAAAGGTTCGTGTTATATATCATTCGAGGATATTTGTATATAGTTTTTTATTCTATTCAATTCTTAGGAGGTAGTTTCAATTGAGATCCTAGCCATCCCTCACTATAATTAACATTATTCTTCTAGGGGTGGTTTATAAAATACATATTAAGGATTTTTTTCTTGTATTTTTACTAATTTTTATTTAAATATATTTTAATTAAAATCTTGTTTATCATTATATTGGTATTTATTTCACTTTGTTTCATTGCTTTAGTGTTAATTTGATGACTTCTTTGATGTATACATATACTATAATTCATCATGAATCTAATAAATCATTATAATCGGATATAAGATGTGTCTTATGAAGATCCACATTGAGAGAATCCTCTCACAGACCTGATCTGGTTGTATTGATTGTGCATATTATCCAAGCTCTTGGAATGACACCACCACCAGTTCCAATACAAGATCTAATTATAGAACCACATAGGGATGTATTATGGAATCATGATCAATATATCCTTAACCAGAATCCACTCGAAATAAAAAGTTCAAATGATCCTCAAGAGCATGAGGGTTGAAAGATCATGATTGAGATTTTTTTTGGGTTCTTGAGAATTAAATTAAATCAATTTGAAATGAGACACTTTCTTACCATATGGGACAAGAAGGATATAATGGGACACGATAGTGAAAATGAATAAACATATGGTATTATAGTGTATATACACCCATATTAATTTCACAACTATTTATATCATGAGTCAATGGTGTTAGCTCGCATATTGTTTTTTTATAACAAGATTAGGCTATGAAGACTGTGACATAATACACAAAATATTTTGCTGAGATGGTGGCATTTCCACAATAGATTGTATGAAAGAAGAATATTGTGAATCAGTTGTTTGATATGGGACATTAATATAATTTTTATTCATGACGTTTCTTTCTAAGGCGGATTTTTTATGATATTGTACTAGATTGAGTGTTGATTGTTGAAATAGACCTGGCTAGGAAGACAAGAATTAGAGGAGTTCATATTCTTCCTAGTGGTTCTTATATTGATTACTCTTAAGAGAAGAAGAATCTTAATGATTCTCATGGTATTTATTGATATAATGGTTCTTATTTACCTTCTATTGTTCTTAGAAGTTGTCCTCAGATTCATTAATAATATGTAAAGAGAGTGAATTTGAAATAGGTATTTATTGCGGAACCAGACGTACATGTATCATTTGGATGCTCAGGTGACTTGATGAAATTATTATATGATTCCAACAATCCTAATAATGTAATGGGATCATCAATTCCTTCTAAATTAGTAGTGAAATTATATTCTTCATAAGCATTTTAGTTCGAGTCACAATCATCTATAATGAAGCTTCTTCACATAGTTGAATATTCTCCGAAGGAAAAAGATACCGGTCGTGTGACTATGAGGCATACAATCACTATAAATTTTTAATTAGTGAATACATTATTTGATACTGTTTCATCTCATTCAATTATTTTAACCCATATTTTTATCCTTTTAAATCTTCATAATGATTTTCTGTCTTACGTGATGGATATTACAACATCTATAGGAATAAAGAGTGATAAGGGTCTTTGTTTACCTCTTTATATTTTTTCTTTTTTATAGGTTGATCGTTCATGTGAATTTTTATTTATTGAAATTAAATTTCATTACATCATTTTTGAGATGGATAGTCCAATTTTCCAATACATCCTAAATTTATTCCTATCTTTAACAGGACTCCTTTTATACACCTAGTGGGGGGTTTTCAAATCTCATTGACAGAATGACACCCATGTACATGTTGGAATAAAACTTCTTAACTAGGGTTGGGGAATTTAATATTTGTGTTTTTGTTTTAATAGGAGAAATAATATTTGAGGGATGACCTTCCTCCAGTTTTCATCAAGCTTCCCAATGTTTGTCCATCAAAATTCTAATGTTTTCCACCAGTGTGTGAGGTTAAGTGTCATATTAATTTACTATATGTTACTAAACAAATATATATTACTTATTAGGTAATTTAACCATCTAAACAAAATGATGAAATCCCCAATTACATTATCTTTCATAGAATGACTTCTTATGCCTAATTGTGTCCCAATAGGTGGTGCGAAATCTATTTTATATGAAATAGGATGGACCGCTTCACCTTTGAGTTGATAATTAAAAACACAGTAGTGTCATGGTAAATAAATGATATACAATGACATGGATCAGTAAGGAATTTTACCAGTTAAAATCGGAGAATTGGATAGAAAACATGGATATTCAATTGTGTTATCATCATTTGAGAATAAAATAATTTTACATTTCCAAAACCGTTTTTCATAGAAGGTACCTCCATTATGATTACCTTTTCATTTAATTTGTACTATTCAATAATCATTCCTTTTTTATGGATTTAAAAGACAATATCTTCTATAGGTATCTGGTTACATTTTATGTGTACTTTTCGAATGTCATCCTAGATTACTCTATATCCATGGAGGTTCATGTGCATTACCTGAGAGCAGTTTTTGAATTATTGAGAAATCACTGACATTATGCAAAGGATTAAAAATGTGATTTCTGGATTTAGAAAGTAAATTTATTAGGAAATGTCCTTGTAGAACTTGTAATATTAGTAGATCTTAAGTGTGTGAAAGTTGTTATGACATTGAAACTACCAAATACTGTTTTTTGAGATTCGTAAATTCCATGGGTTTGCTAGGTATTATTTCTGGTACATTAAGGACTTATAAAATTTGGATTCGTCAACAACTACTCTAAATTGGGGTGTGGAGTAATGTTTTCATGGGAAGAGAAATTTCTGAGTTCTTTGGTTGTTCTGAAAAATATTTTCCTTACTACAACGGTGTTGACTCTTCCAGAGGTCGGGTAGGGCTAGGTGGTTTTCTACGATGCATCAAGTAAATTTTTGGGTTGCATTTGTATGCATGTTGATCATGTAACATTTTAGGGGTCATGGATAGATAAGATTCATGAGAAGGATTACCCATCACAGGACATTGATCTAGACATTAGGATGCACAATATTTGGATTTGGATGAATTACCTTTTCATAGAAATGTTTTCATCAAATTCATTATATAAGATCTTTAGTTTTATAATCTCTTCAAACTATTTTAATTCCCACCAGAGGTATTGGATGGAGTACCAAAAATCATTTTATTTTTACAACACTATATCCTAGGGAAGGGGAATGTCATCATAGATTCCATGAAAAGGAAACTTCCAACCCAATCCTTGAATGATTGATAGAAATAGTGATCCTTAATATATATTTATGTAAATTTTAATATTGAAATCAAAGAATCATGGGTCTTAGATTCCGTGTATAGTTTTTTGTTGACCTACTGTCTCACCATGTTGATTATTTAGAACAACCCACTTGATGATGAGTTTTATAGAATTTAATACTCTCTTTATGGTGAATAAACCAATGTTGAGTGGTCCTTATCCAAATTGGGAATCATATGTTTTTAGAATCGTTTTTTGTAATTTTTTTTGTCAAAAAATCATTGATAGAGTAGTTACATGATTTTGGGTAGATTAGGTTTTCCAGGTATGAAATGTGGAATTCCTAATTTATTCTCTTATTATTATTCATGAGATCATGTCAATACCAATAACCATAGAGAATCATTTTTTATAAAAACACTTATAATCCCAACATGAAATGTGATGATATTTCTTTGGAATTTTCCCTTGGTTTTCAATAAAACTTGTCAATAAAGAAAGTGATATTGTTTTTGGTTGATCGACTGACCAAATGGGATCATTTTATACCCATTATTAATATAACAAATAATAATATCATGGAAGTATTTTTTTGAAAGAGATTTATTTTTTTCATAGAGTTCCTTCTATTATATTCTCTTATTGGGATCCACTACTGTTTAATCTATTTCAGGTAGGTATTCATGAGGAACTAGAATAACATGCTCATTTTAGCACGCCCTACTATCTATAGTTAGATGGATAGACATAAAAGGATTTACATAATCTTTTGGAAATGCTCTTCACATGAACACTTGAATTTAATGGAGCTTGAGATGACCATCTAAGGCCATTTGAGTTTTCATATAACAATAGTTACCATTCTTTTATCAGAATGTTCCTTTTTGAGGCCTTGTATGTCTAGTTTTGTATGTATCTAATGTGTTAGATAGAGATTATTGAAATTTCCTTGTTCAGACTGAAATTGGGTCAAGAGATCATGAGAAAGATTCAATTGATTCATTAGAGAATATTGTCAACATAGAGAAAATATATGTCTTATTTTGGTCATCGTCATATACTGTTAGAGTTTTTAGTCAATCACATGGTGATTATGAAATTTTCACCCCATTTTGGTCATCGATCAAATGATTGGTTTGGGAATCATTGTCCCAATTTTATGTGACCTTTTTAGGTTTTTTTTATGGAGATAGTGTCTTACCATTTAGCAGTTCAACCATATATAACATCAATTTATAACAGCATCCATGTATCTCATCGATGAATGTATCCTTTGGATCTATATCCTGTTCTTCTATGGCATATTCTTGATGTTTATCCTAATTTGTTTGTGACTTATGATTCTATCATGAAATTTGATTCTATAACCGAGGTTCAATATGGGAGGAATATACCTTTATTTCCAGAGTAATGGAAGCATGGTTCTGATACTCAAGAGCGGCAGGAGAGGGAGGCATTGATGAGATAATATTGGCCTCATTTTTTACATTGAAGATTCTTAATAGTATTTAGAGGTTGAAAAGGTTCTTATGGAAGGGAGGTTGTAACATCCTATTTATATTTTCTTGTTTTCTTAAACACCAAGTTTGATCATTATTTAATTGGTGTTTTTGGGGTGATTTGGTTAAAATTTTAGAATCATTTAAGGGATTTTGGAATATTGATGGTTGTCACATGGTTTTCCCAAATGGTTCTCTATTCTAGTGGAAACTCTAAAAAACAAGGTTGTGGCGTCTTACAATGTTAACACAAATTCTTATGAACTATGAACCTTTTTCGGAATATCCCGAAAACCCCAATAGTAGGGGCCATGACTATGGTGTAAGGTTTTAAAACCCATGTGGCCCTACCCAGGAAACAACATTCATGACTTTAATTTAATCATAAAATTTATTAAAATTTTTCTTACCCATTATTTTTACCTTGATCAGGACTAAATAATCCTAGAACATCTCTCTAGGTCTATGAATATCTCAAGGATAAATTTCTTATGCTAAAAAACCCTTCCATGGAGGATCCTAATTTCATAGATCTTTGTTTACTGCATTCTTAAATATTGGATTGATTCATAGAACATTTTTGTTGATTTTTTTCCTTAGAGTTTCTAGTGTTTGGATTTGAGTATCGTGATCTAGTGGTCATTGTTGGGTAGATCAATTTACGTTTTTCTAATTTTATTAAACCTAATTTTCATGGATTAAATGATATTTAGGGATTTAAATTAAATTTATTTCAATTGGTTTATCAAAGAAAAAATTATAGTGAATTGAAAATTTGTATTAGATATGGAATTAAAATTGTGAAAATCCCAATTCTATTCAATTGAGGTAAAATTGAATTTTGGAATTTAAATTTTCAAATTGAATTATCAAATTTATTCAATTTTTATTTGAGAAAAATGCATTAATGTTTTTTGATATAAACACATTGGTTTTATCATCAAAAATGGAAATATTTCATTAAAACCTATTTTGGTTTATGATTGGAAATTAAAATATTTAATTGAAAAAATGGGTTGAATTTTATTTTATATTGTTTTGAAATAAATTTATCATAATTGGTTTTTTTTTAGAATATGAAAGCCTTGATAGTTAGTGAGTTATTAGGATCAAACATGGTATGATGGGAATACCCGTGAACTGATTTAAATCTTTAAAACTATAACATAAAAATATATTAAGATCGTATCCTCAGTAAGATATAGGTTTTTCTTCTTTCACTACTATCAAAGGGACATGTTTAAAGATTAATATGTTTATTACAAAACTATTTGAGTGTACCATAACATATAACTATTTTATCTCATGGAAGACAACCATTTTTCAGGTTGTAATTTTTTTTATATATGTAACATTTCTTATAAACTATTTTAAAAATTCCTTGTGAATTCATATAAACTATTTTATATAAAGAGTTTTTTATCCATTTTTTAATGTATTTAAAGAATTTGAAATGTGATGAATAACTTTTAAAAAATATTCTTATTAACTGTAGGGACATATTTATTCATAGGGAGACCTTGTGAAACCCTACATGTCTTTTGTCTCACACATAACCTATTCCTTTGGGTGTGTGTATATTTCATTTTCACTAGTTAGAGAAAGGAGAAAAGACCCCATAGAGATGGTACTAGGTCATGATCATTTGGATTTTAGAATTTGGGTCCATTTTTATGTGGGTTTTATCCTCTTTTCTAGTACATTGTGATGTATTTTGGTTTTTTATTTCTATTTATCTTCTAATACAGTTATCCCTATGGATTTGTTTTGGTTTGTACTGAATTTTATCTCTCAATTTCGTTTTGTCTGTAGAAAATTCATTCCCACCTTCATACTTGATGATGCCTGGTTCTAATCTCCAACCACTGGGGATTAGGAAGTCCCTTCAAGCTATGTTAGGACTGACCTGGTTATCATGGTTCTAGGGTAAACTGGTAGATTCATTAAATATATTACAGAAATACAAATGGTTATTTATTATGATGAGAGATAAGATTAAAAGGAGAATAATAACTCAATATTCTTCCTACTGATGTATTGGGATGTAAATAACCTCATAGAATATTATAGAAGCACATAGATATATATAAATGAGTGGGGATGATTTCTCATAAGTCATATCTCTAGAAGTGATTACCTAAATATAATGTCGTTGGACACTCCTCCCCCACCCTATCAGAGGGGGGATTCTCAAAACCCCCTATGGATGGGAATGGTAGGTATTCCTCACGACTTTCGGATCTCACTACTCATATTCCATTCTCAAGGATCTGGTTTTCCCCGAATCTTCTATATCCCTTCTATGAGACGCCCCAGATTTTTCTATTCTAGGTGAAGCTCTATAGTTCCATAGATATCGACAATCTCACCATGGTTACTCAGATTTGTATTCATCTCCCATCGGTTGAAGTATTTGATCAGTTTGTCTCTAAATCAAGGTAGCTATAGGAGTGTGCGGTTAATGGATTCCCTAACCGGAGGCACATCATGATATAATTTAGGTTGGAGGTAGACATGATCACCTCTTTGTCTATGACCCCTCTAAGATGAAATTGATCTTTTTTTAGATGTTCTGGTAGAGATATTATGTTTATATGTGATGTGATCCTTCTATGATTGTAACATGGGTAAGCCTCACCGATATACCTCTTTCCATTCAAAATATATTCATTCTGTGTACTCTTGGATCCAAGATAGAGAATTATCACTATTTTTATAGTATAACTCAGGTCATGTGTCACCCAATCTATCTATGAATTGATGTCAAGGTTGATGTCGTGAGGTCACCGATGCACTAAATCATTAACATAGATGGGAAATATTTCCATTGGAATCATAAGGTCATTTTCTTCTTTGGATATGATATTTTGTGCCCTACAGTCACATTGGTCATTTTGAATCAGTTTGTCAGAGAAAAAGGGTGAGTGGAATATCATAGGTTTCATAGTAGAGGAGTTGTGATTGACGGGATAACTATTGGTCAGCTCAGGCACTGATGAAGGATAATACTAAAGTTACTATGATATAGAGGGGGGTGAGAATGGTTTCAAGGGTGGAATTGTTGATACCACTAAGTGTGCTGCCATTGGAAGATATTCTATGCATGGATTATGAGTGGGATATTCTCATCATGGGATTGCATTGTTTGGGTGAAACTACTACAATTTTGGAGCAAGGGGAGTGTCATGATGAAGATATAGATTTCCTTACACATGCTTGTGCAATGAAAGAGATACAGGTGTAACTGAATCTGACAGTGAGGATGGTTCTTGATAGATTGAAATGTGATCGTGGTATTGGGTATCATCCCCTCCTAGAAGATTTTGTTGGTTCTTATCATCCACTACTTCTTCCTACTTTTTGGAGCCTTGGAAAAATGTGGCTTTTAAATATGGAGTAAAAACCATTGATACTCATAACTCATGTGGAGAGTTGTAGGAAAATGTCCTAACATGAAACTGGTTTGATGGTTTGGAGCATGATAAGTTACCCCTTGTGATAGAGGGACCTAATGTGATTGAATATATCATCTTGCTGATTGATTCAATTTATCAAGTGAGGGTTGTAGAGGATTCATTGGGGAAGGAGTCCCATGATGATCATGGAACCGCATTGTACTCTCAATGTCTTTCCTCGATTGATGATTACAGGAACTCCCAGTTGATTGGAGGAGGGTTTTTTCTGCATAAAAGGGTGCTTTGGTGAGGAAGGATGTTGGATGAAAAAGTATTGAATCTATGAATATCACTAGGAAATGGAGAAACATCTCTGATAGTGATAAAAAAATGATTACATCATTGTCAGACCTTCTTAAAATGATATTGTTCAAGGTGGAAGGAATTAGATCTCTGAAATTGAAGGAGTTATGAATACTCCACCACTACGAAGGCCAAGGAATGACTATTCTTACTTGTCTAATCTTATTTCCAATAGGTCCACTTCCAAAATGGAGGGTGGGGCTTCCCTTAACTCTTATAAGGGTCATATTGGAATAAAATCTTCTATGGAGATCCTCTTTTTGGGTAATTGAATCTTAGAAAGAAGTATGTAAGTCTCTTAAATGCATTTGAAACTAATTCAGAATAGGAATAGACTACTAGGAAGGTAGAACCTAATTTTGGATGTGGTGAGGGGGTATTATTATTATGATTTGGTGTTTCCTCTATTTGTTTGTAACTATCTCTTGGATGTGGGAAAGATGTCTCGTCATGTCCTTTCTATTTTTTACTATACATTTTAATTATCTTTAATAAATTTTAAGATGTTTTTTTCACTAACTAGACTTGCCTATGTATAGATTCATAGAGGGAGTGTTCCACATAAGAGTGATAATGTGAGGAAAATTATTATGTATTTATCATGTAAGTAATAAAATTAATGGTGAGTTAAATAGATAATGTTTTCATCCACAATAGGGATCATCATCATTAAATACATTCATTGACAATGAATTCATTTAACACAAAACCTTTTATTTGGGAGATTTTAAAACAAAAATAGATGAAGAGGATGACATGTATTATAGATAATATATTCTTACTCTCTATTTTTATAATTATATGTTAGAAGTAAATTTTGGGGGATTTAGTTCATAGAATGGTAAAAATTAATTTAAACATGAATTTTTTTATTTACTCACATTTCCTAAAATATTCAACTAATTGATATGAAATTAATATATTTTAGATGGACAATAATAATAGGATTTTATAATTATAATTCATATATTAGAGTAATTATCATTGTATTTTATTGATTGATAGTTCAAGTAATGTATAAAAAATAATCATAAATGAAAAATAAAATAATTTTTAAATAGAATAATTGTAACATTATAGGGACTCCTGGAATTCTGAGTAGGAATTGAATATTGTGACATGGATGTTTAAGAAATTTTCTATTTTAATATCAACACTTATGATAGAAAATCAATTTATATGAATCATAAGGATAATTACTACCTTGATTATCCCACTAATTTCTTATTGAATTAATAATATATATTTTTTGTTCCACTAAAAAATGAAATGCACACATATAATATTTATATAAAACATTATAATTACTTATTTTAATGTTATTATATAAATAACACCCCAATTTATTTTTTGGTTTCATTCATTATACATATTTTAAATAATATATGATCGAATTTCATATCCCTATAGTGGTGAATATTTCATTACAAATTAATGTGATAAAACAGAATTTTCCACAGTTAGAAATTATATTGTACACACTACATCGATAGAAAAAACACTTTCTACATCAAATGTAGACCTCCATATTACATTATAATAAAAAATTTACGTGTGTTATACTATTAACCAGGATAATAATTTTATAATTCATAGTTGGATTCATATACCTTTAAAAAATAAAATAATGTTTTACTATATTTATATAAAGTGATGTATCTCTATTTTGATTCTTAAAAACAAATTTTTTTTTAGAAAATTATGATTCTAATTATCAACCATATTATATTATAAATATTTAACATGAAATTAAAACCAAAATTTCGTTTAAGAGAACTAGGTTTGGAATATCAATAAACATTCATATTAACTCATTGGATGAAAAAAAATTTCATACATTTTTGAACAACCATTATGAACCTGATCTTGGACCTGTTATGTATTCCTAAGAAAACCTAAATATATTATAGAGATTTTTGGATGTAAGGATATTATTTACAAAAATGGTGTCTAGTTTGTGTATTTATTTTATCCAAACAACATTTATTAGATATTTTTTCGGGCATGTGATCTTACAATTCATGCTGACTATAGTATTGAAGGTGGAATCATCTCACAGTTCTTTCCAAATGTTTGGGATCAACATCAATATGATGAATAGAGCCTCACAAAGGTGTTTTTATAGAATAAAATCATAATAAATATGTTAAACTCGTGGTTTTTGTGAATTTCATTTTTTGAAAGGACTGTTATTCAAGAATATGTAGATCATTGTGATGTTAACAGTAATCTATGTGACTACGAGATGTAAATCATCATGAATGAATGAAAGGTTGATGATAATCTATGAAATGTCTAGAATCATTAAGAGAAATTCAAAATTCACTAGATAATCACCAAAAAGGATTATAGAAAACACGATTATTTATGATCATGAAAAATATGGTGTAAGTGGTGGATCAATTCGAAAGTGAAAAAATGATATAATAGTAATTACATATGATTATGTTTCATGGAAAAGGAATATTGTAATGATGAATAATCTCGCAATGAATGAGTGATTTTCGTGAATGCAATTTGCTTCACGAAGGTAGTGAAATTAGTGAATGAGCTTAGTGAATGGCCATTTTGATCATCTAGGTTTTAGTGAAATATGATTCTATGTACTTCATATTAGGTTTATGGTGCATGTATAGTCTCATACTACTCAAGGACAATTACATAAATATTAATCTATTAAACCAGCCATTAATCCAATAAACTGAGTAAGGATTCTACCATACCAGTGACCATGTCAAAGTGAACAGAATTGTTCTAATGGAGGCAGTGTGCTTTCCCTAAAATCTTGTAGAGGCAGTGTTACTGACATAGATTGATTGTGTCTGAACCTCAATATTACAAATCTAGTGATGATTAGTGAATTTTGGTATGACTGAAACACTGTTGGTGTATGTTCCTTGGAAGATCACTTAGTGAGGAGCTATGGAATATTTCTATGTTGTCTCTCAACATGTTAATGTTTAAATTACTACACATTACTAGAGGATATTTTTAATAAGTTACTATAGATTTTAGAGAAAGATCATTAACATTAGAAGAAAAGGATGGAACCCTGATTCACCATTCCCTTCTCAGGATGTTCTAGGGTCCTTTAGTGATAATGTAAATATATATTGGTTTTTATGATCTTTTAATTAAATCTGAATTAGAAAAATTACATCACATAATTTATTTTACTAAAAATTATGTACATAGACTCAATATCATAATATAATAAAAAACATTAAAAAAAATTACCATAATGGTAACTATATACGTTTTTTATCAAATTATGAATTTAATAAACCCCCAAATTGTCCCAATAATCATTAGATGATATAGTTAAACCACAAAGGTTTTGTATAATTATCCCAATAATATAACAAGATAAATGAACAAAATAAACACAAAAAGTGCACTTCATAAGCTCCATACTCTTCCCAAAACCATCAACTTGGAAATACACCATCTATACAAGCTATAATAGTCCCTTCCTCCTTTCGTTTGTGAACACATTTTATATATTCATATTCATGATATATAAGCATATAGTATCTAAGAATTACAAATTTTGGGATACCACTATAGATCAAAAAACATAACATTTATCCAATTATATTAATAAGTATTATATAATATGTATGATAGAGATTTTACATACAATCATCACACATCAAATATTATCAGGTGATAAAATATCCAACCTGACATTACATTATACCTTGATCAAAAAAAATTCTTATAAATTTATTTTCTTTACAAAGGATTTAATTTATAATCACAAGTTGTAGATAATCTCAAAAAATAAATATAAAAAAACAAAATATTTCTCACCCCAGGACTAGGCATATCATATAACATATTGAAAATCATGTATAAATTTTATATAAATCAAATCAATTATAATTACCCAAAATTATGATCAATACCTTCATATCGAAAAACTTTGCTACTATAATCCCCTGACAAAAGCATATCATAGCACATTATCAACCCCATTAGTGTCTCATCTGAAATCATTACCTCAATATAAGGCTTGATCCAGAAGATAACATTACACAATGTGAATTGCATAATATATCATATGAAAACATCTCCTTAATAAATAAAAATGATAAATTCATAATATTGAATAATTATATCCTTATAGTATTTCATATCATATCATAACCTACAATAATTAATATCCTATATTTTACATATGTACCTAGATATCCATTTTTTATAATAGATATATCAAAAGATCTTAAATAAAAAAAATCTATTCAGAAAATAAATTAATCCTCATTTTAAAATATCATTAGTCAATTTTAAAAAATATAAATTAACAATTAACCAATCATTAATTCTATAAAATTACCTAGTTCTCAGTCACTCATTAGTTTTTTTAAATTCTTTATTTATTAATAAAAAAATATATTAAATCCATTAGTGCTCAACCAATTATTCATATTTACTCATTTTAGTCTATACCATTTCCAAGGAATCTATAATTATTTATCAATACATCTCAATTTATTGATCGACATAATCCAATTTTAAGGAATAAAACTACACTATAAATGCATTTAATTTTAATAGAAAATTATAATATTCATTTAAATATATCTTATAAAAGCATTCAAAATAAACTATTTTTTCTCATTCTTTATCATTATTGTTTTTAGCATGCATATCACCCATTTAGGACCAATTTTGAGTATATAAACATAATTTGATTTATCAAAGAAATAACTCATAATTGATTCATTTTATTTCCATATTCCATTTATCATTAATAAATTTTTCATCAATCTCCAAATAATTCATTATAATACACTGTCATCTCATAATAAAATTATCATAATTATAATCTCTATGAATTTTTCTGAAAACAAATGATAACATTCCATTCTATACTCAACATTTCTCTTTATGAACAACACATGGTAAAATCTATTTAATTTAAATAATAATGGACAGATACATTCTAATCCTATTTCTCTATCATGATATAATTTCAAATATTACCTTTTAACATTAAAAATTTTCCTATTCATATTTTATGATTTAGAATTCCTATTCGGTTTACAACAAATATGATCACAATCATTATATTATCATTTAAATCAAATTTATATAAAGTCATAATAATATATGACTCACTAAATCCATTCAATCATTAGATAAATAATTCAAACTATATGATTAATCAACATTAATTCATATAAATATTTAAATGTCCAAATACATCAATTTACAACAAAAATAATCATTAGGTGAAAGAGTAAAAAATTTACAAAAAATATATTATTTCTCATATATCAAAATATTTCTACAATAATCTAATTTGATTGTTTCAATCTAATTATTTTTTGGTAAATACATTATAATTTGAAAATTAAATAGTTTTATGAAGTTACTAGAGAACCTCATTTCCTGAATGAATCTTATCAGTTAAATAATGAAACTCTTACTTAAATGAGATATAATTTTATTTAAATTATTAAACATCTAATTATGTCTATAGAGAACATTTTTTAATGATTCTTAATATAATATTTTTTCTAAAATACCTTACCTAATCTTATTTTATTTCCATAATTCTAATATTTAAAATTTTATTATTAAGATATAATTTTTATCACACAAACAGAGTATTAATATTGTGTGATAAAAATTCCATATCCTTTTTAAATCATTTAACCTTAATTAAAATTATAAACAATTATAAACTCAAACCAAATATAATAAACGATCACAAATTGTTTTTAGAAAAGAGAATAAGATATTACAACTATGTCAAGTTAAATTATACGTGTGAAGTAACTTTTTCATAACTCAAAAATAATTGAAATATTTTTAAACCAATATAAATATTTAATAGTTATTAATCAAGAAAAATCGCATAATCGTACCATAACTTAGCACACTAATAGCTATTCTGTAATACCCCATTATTTTAGTTTGTGTTATTTTCTTAAAATAAATATTATGTGAAATAAATTTTTCAGACACAATACTAAAATTAATTTCAATACATTTACTTGTTATAATATTATTTCAATTAAAGGAAAACACCAATACATTATAATAATTCTATATAATACAACATTATGAAATGGTAATGTGGAATAATCCCATATTTAAATAAAAATACAATGATAATAGAATACTTACCCTACTGAATTTCTATTGTGATTATAAGCCCTATTGATACTATGAATATCAGTCAAATAAATTTAAATTATAATATTCATGTTGAGAGAAAATTAAATGAATATAATGAATTTTTTTAGAAATGAATTTTATTCAATACATCAGAATAAATATTGTTATAGGGAATAAATTAGCAATTGGACAGTTAGGTAATCGAGAATGTGTGATTATTGATAATATAAGTTCATTAGGATTATATTTCTATTTTTCTATAATAAAAATAGTTCTATCACCAATTGATATATGAATAATTAATGAGAAAAAGTACTAAAATGTTACCATTATTACTATAGCATTGAATTGGAATATATAAATAGAAGTAACAAAATTTGTAAATCAACTGTAGAAAAGATAATAAATTGAATTAAGTAGTATAATTTTTTTTATTAGTGTCATTATCCTATTATTATAGTAGTTGTAGTGTTAATGGGGTCTTCCCTAGACTATGACCAAGTAGAACTTCCACATGCTCTACCATCGCAAAATCTATTCTGAGAGAAGTATAATATCATGGAAATAACCACCAGATACAATCTAACTGAATCACCACCCATGTCTACCAACATTTATCTTCTTACCCTTATACTTTATACAAGGGTATTTATGGGATTTTTATGTAATAGTTGGAATGGTATAAAATTTTAATTACTAACATAAGAATTTTTATAATTTCCTTATTATATTTAATTTATTCATGTAAAATTTCTATAAAATTTATATTTAAATACAACATTTACATAATATTAATATATTTTAAAAATATATTTAATTCTTGTAAAATAATAAATCAATCATAAATAATAAAGACAAAAAGTAATTTAATTATAATTTTATATAATTTATGTCTTTCTATAATAATTCAATAAATATTGAATATTTATAATATTGAATTTATTCTGATAATGTATATAAATAATTAAAATAAATATTCATCTATATATATTTACTCAGAAAATAATAATAATAAATTATATTTATTCTTAAAAACAATTTGTCTAAAAATACATTTTCATTTCTTACAAATGTTTATATTAAAATTTATTTGTATCAAATTTAGAAAATTTATGTTATTAAATAGATTTTATATTTTTAATTATAATTTCATCTTTATTAATAAACGCTGTTTTATATTGATTCGTAAGGTAAATTATAAGGTAAAATTTAATTACCTTAGTTATGGATCAATGGTTATTTTCAAATATTTTTTTTAAATTTTTTGTGCACTATTTATTTAAAAAAATTAAATGTATATATTTTCAATTATGACTATAATGAAATTTCAATATAAATTTTTTTTAAAACACTATTTTAATTATTAATTAATATGAAATTACATTAAAAACACATAATATTCTAAAATTGATTTCTACAAAAAAGTATTTTTCTAATATAAAATTTGATTAAATTAAAAAATTGATTTGAACATATTTTGAGTAAATTTATATTAAATTGTTAAAAAATTTATTATGAAAACGATTTTTTCTTGAACTAATCAACCATTTGGATCACTATGGATAAATTTATTAATTGTTTGTGATGTTTAAATTTCAAAAAAATAAGAACATCTTGTAGAAAAATCAAAATTTAAATTATCATCTCTCGGCACATAGGGTCCTAAGTCAATCGTTGTGAATCAAGGATCCCTTGAAGATGTAGAGGTCCCATATTATCCAATTAAAGAAATTTTATTACCATTATTTGGTAGTGTAAATGCGAAGGGATGTCCTCCTGATTATGCTAATGTTGTGTCTAGTAGAATTGATAAGGGTGATGGTAGTGGGTTTGCACCCCTCGTTCTTATTTTGGATCAAGGGGAAGCACCTTCTAAATAGAGTGATGATATTTTACATGATATTGATATGGACTTATATCATTCATTAATAATGATTTAGAAATACCTTGTTAATGTAAAGGTTGATTAAAATTCTATTTTTTTCATTCCTTCTAGGAATCCTTTTTTTTTCTTCGCAGTCTGCCTCTGAATGTGGGGTAACATGGGAGACCATTGGTGTTATTTATTTGTAACAAATGAAATGAAATTTTATGGTCCTATTTCCCATGCTATTGTGAATTATATTTTGAGTGTAATTTCTTCTACCTCACGGGAAATTGCTATTACACATGAATATGAGTTCATCTAGTCTAAATATACTACACGTGAGTATTCTATTTTACTGGTGTCATCTGGGCCATATCCGGATACATTTGATGATGTACCCCATCTTCCATCAACCATGGAGGCTTTTGTCTTTTATTCACATGTTTTTTCTAATAATAATTCTATTGTGAAATGTGGGTTCTTCAACAATTTGTAGTCTATAAACGCTTTAGATTTTCATGATATCTACAAGGAGATTCATATATTGAAGGTATGATTTTTCTATAACATGGGAATAATTTCTCCACCTTGATATACATGAAAGATGATGAACATGAGTTGTGGTTAGGTCATCCCTCATTTTTGGTTTTTATAGATGACAGACAATCATTTGTTGATTGACTGGATGTGAATGCTGAGAGGAATGATAAGGTGGCCGATGAACCATTAGATGATCATAATAGTGAATATCATTCATCAAAGCATTAGAGTATAGGGATAAACCCACGAAATAGGGGTAGTTTTATGATTGGATTTGTCAAAATAAGGGATAATTTTATTATCATGTATATTTAGTGGTGTTATTTACACCTGCACCCTAACTCCTTTTTTCCTTGGTTACATTTCATGGAATTTTTTTTTGTTTCCATAGAATTAACTCCATGGCCTGAACATTTCTATTATAATGAAATCATTTTTTTAAAAGGATTGAAATTATATAATTTACAAATGACTATAATCACCATGGTAAATATATATACAATGTAAAAAGGGGTAAAAATAGGTAATCTACCATAGTTCAAACATTATTAAAAAAAGACACATATATACACAAAAATAAGTTTTTAGTATTTGTGTTCATAACTACATTCATCACCAATATCTCGTTACCTAACTCACCTAACAACTATATGAATCAATCTTTACCACTCAACTAACTAATGATTCCAATGAAATGTCCCCCATTTTCACATATAAAATAAGATCACTTACATCCACACCCAATCACTCATATAATTAAAAACCATTTTTATAAATACCCATTTACCTCTCCAATATGCCAATTAAATGATTTTCATCCACATGTTACACTATTTTGTCCTATGTCCTTCACATTGAGGATGTCCTCTGAGGGATGAATAAAGCGCTTAATGTGAATATTACACACTCCCTAACCAATTTCTCTTTATATTTATTATCCAAATAAAAAAATATTATATTATTTTCCTCAATAAAAGAAAAATAATCTTATTATACTTTCTAAATATTTTTATTATAATAAGAAAATATATTTGGTGGAATACTCACCCACATATTATATTATGTTCAATTTTGATTGGTTTAAACCACCCAAATTAACAATGATTAAAATTTATTTCCTCGATGAACATTGAAACATAATTAATAGTAAAATAAAATACTAATTGCCAAATAGTTTTTTATATATATGTTTCCTTAAGGGTAACACATAGAAATTAATGTTCTATATAAATTAACTCATTCATATCAACAAATTTCCATAAAAGTACTCAGGAATTCCATTATCAAAAACCATATCCATTACGTTAATACTGTTTATATTATAATACATAAATGAAAGAAAAAAAACTATTCCCTTAAAATTAATAATATTTTAATGATGAACTTTTTATAAATATATGATAACAAACATCACTATTACAACACTTTTTTGAAACTAACCAAATTACTAATATTCAATGATGCACATAAATTAACAATGTTCGATGGATTTTTATTAACTCAATTATTTTCCTTTAGTCACAATTGTTACCATTATAGTACTATCATAAACTAGATATTTATTCCATCAGTTAATGAATTTATATTTTATTATTCATTTTTTTCTAAATAATATAAATTTTCACACCAATGATTTTTTTGAGGGGTCTCTATCTTCATAAAAAAGAACAATATTGTTAATAATAATTTCCAATCATTTTAATGACCCCATTTCTTCCATGTTCATATTAATTATATATGAAAATGTTTTCTTATATTATATAGAAAGAATAATAGGAAATTTATTCTATACTATTCATATTTCTCATCGTCTCTTTTCAATATTAAGATTCATAGATTTTTCATCAGTGTATGGTTATCTCAAAAAATACAATGGATAAAAATTGCATTTTGTTTAACATTCACAAGTATTTTATATTCCACTTCTCATTTATTAAATATAACATCATATTATTAAATGGCTACCTTATTAGAGACCCATTATTTTTTTCCCATAAATACCTCTTCTTACCTTGAAAATTATTTTTTAATGTTCTTTGTAACATCATATTTTTAAGACAGTGTGGGAAATGATTTACTATATCCAATTTTATTGATTTAATTTTATTGTTCATATCAATAGGATTTATCTTCTATAGTAGAATGTTTGTGATTATATATTATTTTTTTTACGATATAAAAAATTGGGAAATTAATTATTTTGTATAAATAGATCTAACAATTATATTTTTTGCAATATATACTATTTGATAAAAATTTAAACCCATATTTTTTCCATGGGTTATTACATGATATGATATATGATTGATTTTTTGAGCCATACAAAGGTATGATTTATAATTATATAATATATGGGTTCCATTATTTCTCTCTAATGTTTTTGTTACTGTTTTATATCTCATGAAATAATGATGTTATGTATAGATCATTTTTTTATGTTCCCAACTTTAAGGTGTGGAAAATGTGGGTTTGTCCAAATGGAATGCATGGAAATCATATTAAAAAATTTAATTTTAATAGGTCATGTTTTTTTCAAAACATTAATGCATTATCATTATAAACTTTCACTGCATTTTTGGGTAGATATTATATATTTGTTGACAACATAATGTGAAAGCATCATTGGGTTTTCTCACAATGTTATTATTTATAATAATAATAATATTTGTTCCACATTATTTTTTGTCATAATGTTTTTTTGATATATGGATTGAGATTGCATTTTTTTATTCATATTCCTTGATATTTGTATAATATTTTCACATTATATATACATCTATCATGCTTCGATTGGAAACTCTTATAGTTCCATAATATTTTCCCCATGATATTTCCACTATGTTAATCATTTTTCGAACTATTATAATCAAAATATTAATGAATCATTGATAAGTATTTATGTACAATAAAATTGAGATCACCACATCTATGGTATCCCATTTTGTAATGAATAAAATACATTATTGTGTGTACAAGTAAGTATTTTGTGGAGATGTTTAGGGGAGATATTAAAGAAACAATATATTATAGGATGCTCATATATCTAGTATCCAAAAACAATAATACTTTAGGTTTTGGAATTGTGGGATTACACAAGAGACAGAATGTTTAAATTATTAAAATGGTGAAAATTATATACATGTTTAGTTTCAGTCATCTCAACTAGAATCAGAGTGTAGTTTTCTCATTTGAGGGGATTAAGTTAATAGAACTAGGCCTAAAATAAACTATGGATAAAAAATTTAATATATGTTTAGGAAAAAGGAATTTTTGTATAAAATTATGGTGTAATAGTATCAAACATTACCTGATGGATATTTAAATTTATATTAGTTTTTACATTTAATTAGATATTTTAGATTATTTATCAAAATAATAAATAATTATTTCTATAAATTGATACAATCTGGGTGAGCCCACATAAAAATTAGAGTGAAGGTTATTGAGGTGGTTGGAAAATTAGAAACCAAATAAGGTCAGAGATAGAGTGAATACCTTCATGGAAATTCTCAATCAGATTATGAAGAATGAACTAAATTCAACTGATCTATTTAACATTCCAAGGATATAGTGACAAGAAATCAGTTCTTTCATGTAGAAACATGAACCCTCCATTAGTGGGTCTTCTTGTTCACTAATCATTTATCAATGAAAAATAACTATTTAATTTTTTTATCCTCTAATGCTGATATCATTAAAAATAGGTAAAAATTATTTACTAACTAGATAAAGAAGTTAACCAATTATAGAATATCATAAAGAATATAATAAAATTGGGAAGAATATTTTTATAAAATTTGGTCGATTTTTATAAAAAAATTGTATTCATTAAATATTTTTCATGAACTCTTTGCATCAAATGTGAGGGCCAATTAAAATATTTGAAACAAATGTAAGATAATTCCATTTGTAATTATGACAAGGGAATCACGAGAGTTTAATGTAATGCCTCATATCTTATTATTGATCATGAAATCAAGATTGATCATTTATATAGAGGCCTAAAACACAACCTTCAATAGTTATCAGATATAGTATACTTTTGAATATATGGTGAAGGTGATTGAATTGATGTTATGATAGATATTGAAAGTAGAACCACTGATTAATCCCATATATCTTGATAAAATAAAATATAAATGGAGCCTTATAATGATTAAATTATTAAATCTCAAAGAAAAACAATTGGTCCCCCATGTATATACAATAAGAGTTGATGGAATCACCTAGGAAATCACCTAAAGGTAAGATGAAATTATTTTAGATGTTGTAATGAAGGTGACCAAAATCATAATTTCTCATGAAATTTGAATTTGTAAATTAAGATAATGAAGAAAAAATGGTCCCTTATAATACACGCCAATAATTAAATTAATTAAATTAACGGAGTTTTTTCATTACACAAATCAATAACCTAATCCAAAAACAAAAAATGAAAATATTCATTGACAAATTCCAAATAAAAGATAACATTATTGATCCCATGAAATCTATAATTCTTAAGTGAACCATGATAATGAAGTGGTTGAAGTTACACATATTTTCCACTCGAAATTTTTCGACTTCTACGATGAATCCAGTTTTTTCATTCTTTAATAGCATAAATTTTTACATGGAATGTTCATTCACCACATAAAACTATAGATATTGATTTTTTTAAGAAAATCACATGTGGTGTGATGGTTACATCCAAAGATTAAAATTCATAACCAATCAATGATTGTAGGATGAATTTAATATTGATTTAGTAAATCTTCTCCTGGTAAAATAATATTTTATAATGTAATGGTATTGGATTTCTATACATAAAACCCATGTCAATTTTCCGAATGAGGAAATATAATTCAATATACCAAATAATATTGTTATAAAATATCAATATATCGTTAATTATTATATATTTATTAAAGATAATCCTATAATATGGGTATTTATATCGAATACTAATGGTGTCTTGAATAAAATGGTTGTGGAGGAATTCAACATTAAAGAAATAAAAATCATGGGAGAGTATGTTAATGTATTTGCTAATGAAATTCATTATCTTACCATAAATCATGATACAAATATGTCAATTGAACCCATTTATGGTTTTTCACAAATACAAAATCTTTCATATGGAATAAACGTCATTGAATTGGAATAATTTAGGAATAATCTATAATATAATCTATAAAATGGATTTATAAACATGAGTACCTCAAAATGTGGTGAATCAAATCTCTTTGTTGATAAGAATGTCAGATCATTTCACCTTTATAATGGTTAACATAAAATCAATGAAATCAAGATCATGAAAAATATCCAATTAATTATATTGATGATCTATTATATATTATTCTAAGAGATAAACACATCTTTAAGGAGTATTATCAATATGGATATCATTAATTATGGGTAAATATGGAATATATAACCAAGACTAATTTTATGCAAGATATTGATGTTATTAATTCATAATGATTCCATTTAGAGTTACAAATTCCCCTATAATCTTCATTAATATGATGAATTGTCTTTAGAAACATTTTTTATAAATTAATGGTAGTTTATATTAATGTAATATTTATATATTCAAATAATGAGGATGAACATTAATATAATTTTATAATTTTTCAAAATACCCTAAGAATTAATAAATGATATTAAAATTTTATACGTTTATGATTTTTTATAAAACAAATATCCTTATTAAGCCATGTAATAAATAGAGGGGGGTATATATTTTGATCCATAATAGAAAAAAGTGAAAAAATTAAAAATTTGACCAACCTCTAGGACTGTAATTTTTAGTTTTTTTGGATTAAATTGATACTATTGATTCCTTGTGATAAATTTTTCATGATTTTCCAAACCACTAACTAATATTATCTAGAAGGTAGTGAAGTTACTATAGATAAATGATTATGAAGAAATGTTTGAGGATCTTAAAAAGTGTTTGACTACTGTATATATACTCTAATTAAATTATAGTGGGGAAGCTTTTATGATATATACAGATGTTTCAAAAAAACTCTTACGATGTGGACTAAAAAAATTATAGATAATTTCATAGGAATCATTTCAATTAATGACCCAAAATCACAATTATCCAATGAATGATCTTGTGTTAGATATAATTATCCATGAATTAAATATTAGTGGAATTACCACTATGGTTAATGTTTGATATATATAGTATTTATCAGAGATTGAATATATATTCACATAGAAAGAGTTGAGAATGCACAAATGGAGATGATTAGAGTTAATAAAAGGATATAATTTATTATTACACTAATATATAGGGAAGGAAAATGAGGTGGAATATTTTATAATTTTAAGGCTTCTTACTACCCAATCATTAATGAAGAGTAAACGGGACCAATTATTCCAAGACAAAAGATTTATTGATAAGGATATCATAATATACAGGATAAAATTCATCAATTCCAAAATTATTTCTCAACAATCCATATATTTAAATATCATGGATGCCCAGAAAAGTTATATAGCAATACCAAAGAATATAGAGAGTATTATAGAGCACAACCTTGAAAATAATCATGTTATAATATTTTAGAAATGATGATATTTTAGTTCTAAATAATAATTCATGGATATATTGGAGGATCGCATAAATAATATTTCACTATCTATATTTGAAGGATTAAGATATATATAGATATTATAAAACACATATTTCAGATATTTTTGAAAATGTATAATTTAGAGTATGTATCTCAATACATAGTGTAAAAACATTTTAAGTTAGATAAATATAAATCTATGGGGATGAATAATCCATTACATATACCATTATTGAAATTGGATAACATCACCATGGATTTCTTTACTTGTGTTCCTTAGACTTGTAAGGGAGATAATTCCATATAAATAGTGGTGGATTGATAAAAAAAGTTTACAAATATCAGTGTTTTATGATAGTATTTATTACTTAGTCAACATTCTAAGTTATACATTAATTATTTTTTAAGGATTCATGGTGATCCACTCTCAAATATATATAATGGAGATATAAATGTTACATTATTGTTCTTGATGATTTTTCAACAGTCATTGGATGTTGTTCCATGATTTAATACATCATATAATACTCTTGGTAATGTCTAATTTGAACGAAAAAATTTTTATATTTTAATATAAACCAATCATATAGATAGTTAATTGAAGAGATGTTTGGTTCAAAATCTTCCACTTATTATGTTCTCTTATTATAAAATTTTATACTCTAGGATCCAAATGTCAGCATATAAAGATCTATATGGGAAGAGATTGATAACATCAAAATTTTTAGTTCATTTTCATGAGATTAATCTATTAGGGTGATATTTTTCTCAAGAAATTATATAAAATGAAAAAAAATTCAGTAATGTATCAATGAATCGCAATGTTCAATAATGAGATCTGTTGATAATAATTGATGAGATGAAAAAGGTAATGATAAATCCTATATACAATAGTTTTTTTGAAATTCATTATAATGTATGGAATATATGATATTTATAATCATTCAAAAAAACCATTATCATGTACATGTTCTGTCCTATGTGATGATTTTAAGTTAGTATATTCAAGAGACATCATATGTACTAAATATAGATGTTTTATAGTTGGAAAAAGATATGCCATAGAATGAGTTTTTGTTTGAGATCCAGAACAATAGATATAAATTAATGTGAAATAATAAAAAACGACTAGAAAATTATTTATAGATAAATAATATGACTAAAGAAGATATATGGGAACCTAAAAATCAAATTACGTAGATGTACGCTTTTTTATTTCCATTAGTGTAAAAAATTTCAAGGGTGAAATTGCATTAAAGGGTGTATAATGTAATAAAACATGCATATATATATTATTTTTATTAAATAGTATTTCGAAAAAATTTACATTAAATAATAAAATGATCCATGATGCATTTATATGAGATAAAAATTATATACTATAAGAGAAACATTAATACATAATCAGAATTCAATATGAAACAAAATTAAAAAATAAAAGTGAAAGAAATATATTGGTATAAAGTATTAGCACCAAGATATAATCAATATGTCCATAGGATTAGATGTATAATCACCTATATTATAAATATATATGTTAGTAAAAAATGAAATAAAGTAGAAATGTTGGTAGGGTTATAAATAAATATAAACTATAGTTTTACAAATGAATTTATTGTTTTATAAAATATTATATATGGTTTTTTAGAATATATGGCCTTTGGGAATATGTGGACATTATGACTATATGGTCATTGTTCTTATATAGATGTTAACATTATAAAAAAATTTATATCTTAAACACACATAAGAATAATCCACATGAAAATTTATTAATATGGGACCATTATATTGTTGTCATTAAAAAGTTATATATAAATTGATGTAACCACATTATGAAACATATTTATAAAGTAGACAATAAAAAATCATGTAGTTGAATTCTTACATAGGAGGGAAATCAGTCTTATCTTGAAAATTATGTTACATCATTTGGGTTTTTCCTAATCCTAGCCTAAGAAAAATTTCAACATGTATGACTTCGGTGAAATCAGTTGTGGGAGAAGCACTTGCTCACAGAAATAATTAAAAGACCCATTCTTGTTGAATCCCCACCCAAGAATAAAACCATTTTTAATCATACCAATAATTCTTATGTGAATAACTTGATGGGTTTTCAATATTTAAGATTGTGTAACAAAAACATGTAATTATTAAAATAATAATTTTTAAATATTCCTTAATACATTAATATTAGGAATTAAAATTTAAAAAAAGTATGCATTTAATGTATGGATTTACTTAATTAATCATATATATACAATTTAATAGATTCTTATTAAACATGAAATTTATCTTCAAGAACACACAATAAAATTGGTTAATTGTAGATTAATGATTGGTTGTGTAATTTAATCTTAATTGATCAAATTTGAACTATAATTTTTATAAAAAAAATTTACAATATAATAATAAATGAATTTATTTTCATATAATTAATTTTACCATTAAAATAATAAGAATATATTTTTATTAATCTTAAAATATATATTTTCAAATGAACATGTGTTGTATATTTATATATTAAGAATATTTTTTATTGGATTTTGAAAAATATTATAAATAAATATATTTAATATTTGTAATAATAATGATAAATTTATGTAATATTTCATATTTTAATTCTTGAATAAATATATCAATGTAAATGATTGTTACAATGATAATGTTTCGCGGGTTATTTTCAATGAATTGTTTTTATAAGAGTGGTGTTATTTTTGTGAAAAAAAAATTAATTTAAAATCATTTAAATGATTACTATGATTTAATTTATATATATTTATATTAAATTATAGTCATTCACTTATTTAATTGGTAGTTTATATGAATTTAGATAAGGAAAACATAATGTTTTAAAAGTACATTTCTCGGTAAAGAGTCTCTATATTTTATATGTTTTAAATGAATAGTTTGTTTTCGTTTATTTATAAATTAAATTGAATTAAATATTTTTTAAATTTAGAATCATTAGGACAATATTTTTTGTGATGGGTCATCACATATTTTAATAATAATTTAATAAATTCGATAGTAAATATTTAATGATTGCAAAAAAGGTGATAAGAGGTACCATGGATTGAATTTTACAAAATCAAATTGACATTTATACATTATAGAAGAAATTTACTGTGTTGTATTCTTACTCAAATGTATCACATGAATTTCATTACCTAACACACTAAACTCCCATTTGATTCCTTCTTTTCATCTAACCTGGATAAATTTTCCAATATAATGACCCTCATTTTCACCTAAAAAATAAGATCACTTCCACACACTACAAACAACTCATATAATTATAATTAATTTTTAATCAATTCCGATTTGCCTTTATTGGTTCCCTCTTCCTTTTTTGGTATCTCCTGGTCATAATAAGGTATCCATATTCTTTACTTTTAATGAGGACCGCTTAGGTAAGAGTTAATGCCTCAATGAGAATATTTTCCACTACCTAAACGTTTATTCTCTGTATATTTCATCCACCTCTACTATAATAATATCCATTTCCTTAATAACAACTAAATCATGAAAATATACTAATTAAAAGAATTTTATTATAAATAAATAATAATTTTCATCATCATAATCACTCATATATTATTACTTGGTTTTTTGGGTCAGTTTAACCATATACCTAAAAATGATATAAATTTATATAATTGATGATTTATTGGACCTCCCTATGTCACAAGGGATTTTATGACGATAATAATTTTTTTAATTTACTGTTTTTAATTGTTTGGCTTTGAAATCTAATTATCGATACATTTTGTTGATGCACATAGTTTAGATAACATAGTTTAAGGGAATCCATACGTGTACACTAACATGTAAATGTTTCAACATTTTTTAAAACATGCATGGTTCAAAATACATGGTTAGTTCACATTTTGGGAGAATTATTGTATTAAATATTTAGTTTTAACTTTTTATGATTTTTATGATGTGTTGAGAATGCACACAGTTTGGTAGATCATTCAACAAGCATGAGATAAGGAATTGTAAATAAAAATGAAATATTCATGGTAATCAAATAAGTAAAAAAACATAATTATCTCCTTGGAAAAACCATGTGAATAAATTAAGTAGATTTTGTTCTGATTTTAGGGTTAGTCTATGGTTTACCAAATCGTACAACAGAATTATGTGAGCTTTCTGGATTCACTAAAATATGAATTTTTTTTAGTTCCCTCTCAATGTTAATACACTTATGGTTTTTAACCCCTCATTTTCTCAGTTTAAATTATATTCTCATACCATAATAGGATGCCCTACCATACATTTTATTTATGGCCTTCAAATACTACTTTATTCAAGTTATTTAAGTAATATATTCTCTCTACTATTGGTTTCCTCCTCCATTATTACCGTCTACCATTTCCCTTAAATATTCTCTTCTATTTAGAAATTCATGGTTTTCAATTTTCAAATGAGGTGTACGAGTTGGGATTTCCTAGGTTAATTATTTAGGGATCTAGAAGGATCCCTTAAAAAAATTTAGAGTTATTTATATCATAGGTTATGACCTCTAGAATGGTTTTTATTGAACTATAAAAGATATTTTTGTATTATTTCTTAAATAGAATGTCCATTGAATATTTTGTAGTTTATAATGACATAATGTTAAAACTAAATTCATTTATAATAAATTGGATGATTTTTTGAAATGTGTTTAATTCATGTTCCACATGGATAGAGTTTCTTACTTCAATATTGTAGTTTTTATTGAAATATGATGTGTTGTAAAATTGTTTGAGGAGTATTTTGAAATGAAATATGGAATTTATGGTTTTAGAACTAGTTTGGGTCATTTTATGAAATTTAATGTGTTGATTTAGACGTCTTGATGTTGTTATAGGTTTTTTAAGATCTTATTGAAAATTCCAATCATTTTAAAAATGTTGAAATAAATATTTCAAATACTATGTAATGATATAAAACACCTTGACCCCATTTGGGTTATAATTTGAATTTGGAAAGGGTTATTTAAACTTTTTGGGGGTATTTAATTGATAATATGATAATTTATTAAGTTTGTCTTCTAAAAAACAATTGTGTTATTTTTGAACATTATTTATAAATGGATTTTATAGGATTTATTTAAATGAATTGTTTGATGTGTCACTTCAGGCATTGACATGTGATGAGGAATTATTAACCTTTTTAGAATAGATTTTTTTCAACATAGGGTGTTTTAAAAATGGTGTATATGTGGGGGGGATACCCTCGTGTCCCCCTTATTACATTTTTACCACCAATGGGGACGTTTCTTATTACATGATGTAATTTCTAGCTTAATGGGGATGTTGTTTAACTCTTGCATTATGAATGAAATGTGATGTGGTTATTTCTTATGAAGATGTGTGGGTTATTTGATATTAATTATTTTGATATATTAATTATTTTGATTATTCACCACTATTTTATGTTGGTCATGTGAGTGCTATGTAACAAAGTAGAAAATAGGATAAGTGAAAGCCATAATTTAGTGTGAATTATGACTAGAGATAGTGTCCATCCACACAAAAGGATCTAGTCATATTTATTTCAGACGTCTAAACTAAGTGAGATAGATGAATTTATTATATACCACTAGATTGATTGAGATATTTTATATTTATAATCTCATGTGAAATTTTTTTGCGATCGAGATGATTATCTCTAGATAGATCGAAGGAACTGGAGGGGATGAGATAGATTATTTAGTGAATGATGAGGAATAATTTCACCTATTTTGAATGTTGTGCTTTCTTTCAAGGATTATTTTCATGATTCTTTGATCCATTATAGATGGCTTATGGGATTCTATGTTATTATCTTTATTTATATTCCTTCTCTTTGATTTGAATATAAACAAAGGTTACATGTTTTCTTTTTATAGAGTCTAATTTAATTTTGGTTTCATTAATATAATGACCCATTATAACATGAATTTACCATATTATAAATATGTCATATTTTGTAATGTATATATAATAATTCACATTTGTAACTTGATAAAATAGACTATATTTTATTATAAATATTTCAAATATTAAATTAGAGAATATAAATGGACCTAATAATTAAAAATATTATAATGGGATAAGAATAAAATGTAAGATAACAAATATATTAATATTTTGTTATCTTAAAACTTAAAGAATGACATCACTCAAGAAAAATATTGAAAAAATGAACCATAAGATTAATAATACAATATTTATAATGAAGATTAATATGTGTATATATAACCTTGATATAAAATATAGGTTAATGATAAAGGTCCGGAATGTGAGGAATTTGTAAAAATTAGATAACCTATATAACAATTATCAATTTGGAAGTTTGAATTAAATTATGACTATTTGAATAATAACCTGGTTATTAAAATAGTAATCTGATAATTATGAATATTAATCAAACAATATGAATATAAAACTCAATAATTGAAGTGTAAAATAATATTTAATTATTCGAATAGCTATAAATATGATATATTTAAAACATGTTACAAGTAAATAAGTTTTTTAAAAATTATAAACTAAGTGTTTGTATATTTATAAAACATATATGATTTAATTAAACTTTTATAATAAATATAATGTTGTTTTTTTCATAAAATTGATTTTTAAATTATTATTATATTGAACTATAATTGTAATATAATATTTTAATACCATAAGTAACTTTTCAAATTATAAAAAAAACGGATCGTAATATTAATATTGGCATTTCTCATACAGATTAAGATTTTATATAGAAATTTAGTTTAGAAATTATAAAATATTTTTTTTATGAAAACTGATTTCATTTTTGGAATAAAAAAATATGATAATAATTATGATTAATTTTTAACATTTAACGATAAGAATTGAAATTTTTATGAATAGTTAAATATGGTAGTTAGTATTATAAAATTAAAACCTGAATTTCTTGGTCATGTAAGATCTAAGAGGCTATTGTCTAGAACACACATGTACAATATACTACATAAAGTCATAATAATCAATAATATTTATGGGATTTAAAAAAATAACAAACTAATCAATTTCATTTTCTAAGACACCCTTGTCCATCCCATATGATAAATATTTAGGATATGGATCCTTAATCTACTGGTAGTGTGAACCACATCCTCTAGGGTTTATTCTGATACCATCATGGTGGAGCATAACACCTATAATTCAACTCGTTTTATCACCATTTGTGGATTGGTATTCATCATCAAATATTTTTTTCTGTAACTTTAATGGATCATGGATAATCACTAATGAATCTTCTAGTTCCCATCTATGATCAAGAATTGTCATTTAATGTTGTCTTGCATCTTCTACCATAATTATTACCCTATACCAGTTCTCCAATCTCTAGTTTTCTAATGAAGTTTTTGGTTGTGCTATTGGTTTCACAATGTTTTTTAGTGATTTATGTAATTAGTATGTGAGGCCTCTGGTACATCAGATTTTCTATTGTACATATCTAGGCACCTTCATTACTTCTATCATATTTATGAGCTTCATAGGGTTATTGTATAAGAGGATGATGTAGGATTGGTTTATTTAATAACTGTGATTTTATAGATGTGTTGCAATGGGTTTAGGTGAACTCTAGATGGACATCGATGGGAGATTATAAAGGTGTGTGGGTGAGGATCTGTTTTTGTTTCAGCAGTATGTGATGGTCGCACTTTGGAGGCCATATGGGGTCATTATTCTCAAGAACTAGTGAAGAGTTGTTTTTGAATCTTATATCTTGTTCCAGACAAAGATTTCAATGAGAACATGGTCGGTGGTTGGGTTGTTGACTTCGGCTTCATGGATTCAGGTGTGGTTTAGTTGGATTCTCTTCTAGTTTTTTTTTTTACTATTTGTTTTATTGGTATTCGTATGTTTTTGGTTGTTTTAGATTTTTTTTCAAAACAATTGGATTATTATGCAGTGTCTTTCATGTTCCAAGAGGTGGAAGCCATATAAGAGGGTTGGGTGTTCAAACACCCATCTTTCATCAATATTTCCTCCTTCTTATATGATGGATGGTCCACATGGTTCAATTATATAGAGTTCTTTTAGTCTTTATTTTTGTTCAACTAGGTTAATCATTATGTATATTCCTCACCTAATGTTTTACTTGGCAGTTTAAAAAAAGATAAAGGTGAGCTTGAACGTATCATCTAGTCCTCCCTCCATATGTTTATGTGAGTGGGAATGGTACTCTACCTCATTATGTTGGGCCAATATAAATAAACTTCTTATTAGGGGTCTCATCGTCATTTCTTAATTTGACCTCATCAATGTCTGTTTGTGGGGGGTGTGATGATACTTTTTCATTTACTTCTAATGATTTTTACATCACATTAGATAGTTAAGACCATTTTCAAACCTATGCATCATGTTTCATTATGAATTTTTTCCCTATGATTCAATTTGGTATCCTCTTATCACATTTTTGAAAATATTATCTCATGTTTTTTTTATTATATTAAGGTTTTATTAACTAAACCTGTAAAAAACCACATCTCCATTCTTTATAAATTCCAATTGTAATAATATCTTATCATAACTCCATATTTTACTTGGCGAATTCAAAAATTCTATCAATTCCCATTCCCAATACTCTAACCCATTTCTTTTTTCGGTATTTCTCATCCAATGACAATTACAATGATCAATATGGGGTATCCTGACAGGATACCTCCAAAGGAAGAGGTAATATTCTCAACTCATCTCATTCAATTTTATTCTTCTCCTACCATAGCCATATGATCCTTGTACATGTAATAATATTAACAAATATATCATAAATTTACTAATATTTAATTATTATTGTTGAATAGCCATTTTATACACTCTTTTGATTGTATACAAAAAGGAATATTTTGTTTAAATTTTAATTGCTTCACCTCCTCCATGAACAACTCAATTTTTTTCCTATACCTCTTTCAAGGATGATGATAAAAATATTATTAATGTCAAATTATTGTATAATATCTGTAATATAAATTATTTTGAGTTCTATAAAATTTTAATGAACTTTTAATTAATTAAATAATTTTTTTATGATGTAAATCATCAAAAGTGAACTAATACAATAATAATACTATTTTATAATAAATGAGTCATCCCTATGTTGAAATAAATATGGTTATATTTGAACCATTTAAATTTTTTTAATTAAATTGATACAAGATATTTCACTTCTTGATTATGATCACCATTTGAAAAAAAAGTCAATAATTATCCACATGTAATCTGACTATGGAATCATGAACTGAACACCCCCAATAAAATGAAATTGTTGTTTATAACTCATGGTTATATTTAAATATTACAAAATTATTGTAAATTAAATATAAATTGAATGGATTATTAATTAATTAATTAATATAATTTTATAATAGTGGATATTATGTTGTGGTGAATAATGATTATGCCGCATAAGGTATGAAATTTCGATGAACCACAAAATTTTATTTTTGGTAAGCATTCCTTCACTTTATCTGATATTATCTCTATATTTTTCTTTTTTATATATTTTATATCCAGTATATGTGTCCTAAAAATATATTACTATCTAAATTATCTTTTGAATAATGAGGATATACATGTTCGAAAAGGTTCCCTTCTCTATTTCTCATGATAACAAATCCTGATTAATGATGAATTTTTTATTTATTACACCGTTTCAAGAAACACTCCCCAAAATGTGTAAACCACCAATATTTTCTATAATAACTCATTTTATAATGTCAAACAAATTTATTTCATTTCTGGTTTTATAGAAATAAGTATATCTTTACCCGCTTGAAAGGACATTTTCGATTTTCCTAAAGCCCCTCTTAAAAGGTACTTTCCCAAAGGGATTTATATAATCATATGAAAATTTTCAGAACACATGGACACTATTTTTCATGGTTTATTCTTATTAATATCTAATAATACTTGAATCCCTTTTTCATAAAATACATTAGGATAAGACATCTAGTAAGGCCTTTTCAATTTGTTATGCAACTCTCTTCTTTCCATGGTAAATATAGATTTTTATTTCTTATGATTGACTTCCTTTTAGTGCCCATATAAACATTTATATGTTATTATAGGTTCACACATATAGAAATCCAACCTATTGGGTAATTTTTTTTCTCATGAGACTAGTTTTATTGGATTGGTGAGTGAACCTAATCTATGATGTGATTTTGTGAACCATGTGGTGTTGTCTCGATAGTTATCATTGACTTACACTTACGTCTTGATTTATGTTTCTATAACATTTTTATTTTTTCATGATCATATTTAATCATGTTCATTATGTTATGACTTTAGGTGATTATTCATCATCCTTCTATTTTATGATATCATTTTATTTCATTTGACTCATATGGTATAATTCATTATTATGATTATTCCCTTACAAGTATTTAAAGCTCTCCCGTTTGTTTACGTATTTCACTATGTTTTCCTATAATATTTTAATATCTTAAAGGTATTTTTCTTATCATTATGAAGATTAAAATATGTTTTCATTTTAGATTATCTTTTTTATATTATGAATAAATTCTTAAAATGGGTCTTAGATTTTAGATCCTTTGGTTGTTATTAGTGGATATTTTTTAAAAAACTCATGTAATAATATGATTGAAAGGCTTTAGTATCTATTTATGGTATCAGATTTTGTATAGTTATTTTGAGAAGTTTGGAAATAATAAATTACTAAGAAAACTAAGTAAATTCGTAATAATAGAACAATATTCTCAAATTTTGTTCAAGTATGTAGCCAGTACTATCCTTGAAATTACATTAATGTCTTAATATTACATATGGATATGGCTCTAGTACAGATTTTACATTGGTTAACTACACCAAAAAGTGTTATTTATGAATTTTAATGATCTTCACATAGTGAATAATAATTATTTCTTGCTAGAAACATTGATTGACACCACATTATGATATGATTTGGAAAATTCAAAATCATTATATGAACAATTTTGTAAGAAATTAATAGATTTTTAGGTTAAAGAATCAAATGAGAACTTACCCTGGATAATAAAGATTAAAAACATAAAAAATAATAAGTTAAGATGTATTTGTAATTGTTAATCTAGTACTTATGTTTTCAATCTTTCTATTTTACATATTTACTAGCTAATGTATTATCGTCACATTTCTTCATTTATTTTTTTTAATAGTAGGAAATATGAAGAACCATTACAATAAACAAAAAGATATTAAATGTGCTGATTTCACTAATTATATGCCAATATTTATATTATAATTAGGAAGGAAAATAATAGAAGTATTATAACAAGTGACTCGTGATAAGAATATTAATTTGAATATTACGGAATTCATCCCTTCTCATTAGAATTATCAAGTAACTGTCATGTTTTTTATACAGGAAATTCCTCCAACCATTACTGGATATTTTGATCCCCTCATCAAGAAACAAAGGATTATATCAATTGAGAATATATAAATTATCCTATAAATTGTTGAACAAGATAAATTATTGTTTGTTATTTATTTCCATCAAGGGAAGCAAATTAGTGATGAACATTGATCGAGAATGAAAATTTCCAGGAAGTAATTGTTATCATAGAATGGGAGGGATTTATGAAAATATTCTTCAATAAATTTTTTTTACTCACCATCATAATGTGGATAGATAGTTCCAAAGACAGAAGAAAAATGAAGTCATATATATTGGGATGTATGAGGAAAACATTAAATGATTTCCTTGGTATTCATATATCTTCTTCATCAACACTAAATGTATGGTGGACTACATCATTATTAGGTTAATGTTGATCCAATGAATGTCATTTTCAATTAAAGACATTGAAAATAATAAAGATACAATTTTTCATTTATTTTGTTATGGATAATAGTGACATTCACTGGTCTTAATGGGATTGATATTAAAAAATTAAAATAGCGTTTATTTTATGAGGATCTATGGATAAATCTCAAGGATGATAGAAAACCCAATATTTCATATGTAAATAATGTTGGAATAATTATCTAGTAAACACTATCAAGGGAACTATAAGATACATCAAACGTAGAAAAGTGGGGAAATGGTAAAATGAACGATGTTCTGAGATGAACTGAATCACTAATAATATGAAAAAAAATGTTTAGATCAATATGAATAATTTTTCATTGTATTCAAATTTCATGTCACCTGGAAAATATAAAAACTAATTCCCTTAGAAAAGGGATATCACATATAATCCATTAAAAAAGCTATACGTCATAGAGAGTAATGAATGGCATATTATATCACTACTATTAAGGTGGATTGAGAAACTTATGTGGTGATAGGTATGCTGGTCAATTTTCAAGACTTGTTAAAATAATTTTTAATATTGGTAATTTCCATTATATAATATAATTAATCCTTAGTAGAAAAATTAGAAAACCATCTCCTAGCATGTGGTTGAGCTATATATGAGAATATTAAATAGATAAATAATTACATACCATATATGTAAATGCTGACCATTTAATTAATCTAGGATGAACCTTAAAATAAATATTTTCTTATATACTTTAGTGTTGTTTGATTCAATATTGGAGATGGATTGACTATACTTTTATTAATTAAAAATACATTTTTGGTATAAGGATATCACTCTTCAAATCATGAGTCATCCTATGATATTATACAACTGTAAGGAAGATAATGAATATCATTTGGAAAATTAATCACATTAGTGGATATTATTATCATAAGATATGTTATATCTAGACTAAATGTTTTAGGTATAAGAGGGTATCGTGACGGATGACTTTTCCATTTCGAGAGATTATACGGATTTATTCACTAAAGAGTTCTCTATTCATCCTTATGATAAAGATGTTGAGTGTTCATTTGATCTCATAACATGATCTTCACCCATCTCAAGTAAACCTTTTATAATTTCCACAATTGATTTAAAAATAATTGATGTGTCATTTATATGAAAATATAAATATGAGATTATATTCCTGAGTCCTTCACCATGTGGTTCAATAATCCTCTTAATAAAGATGAAGGATGGGTTATCACATCTTGGAATTTATTATCATGAATTTAATAAAATAATGATAAATAATATGTATCACATACCATATAAATATGACTTGTTTGATCAAATATTTGGGCCCCTATATTTCTAGAAGCTTGAATTTTTGTTAGAATATCCATAATTTAAGGTTAATAAGGAATATATTTCCAAGATTTCATTCTGAATAATTTATAGACAATATGAGTTTATAATGGTTCCCTTAGATTCACTAATTATCTATAAATTTGTATAGAATTAATGAAAATATTCTTTAGGCATTACCTCAAAAAATTAAAGGTAGAATTTATAGGTGACATTAGGATGTATAGAAAAATCCTGGATGAAGATGTGGATTATTCAAAAACTATTCTAAATATTTTTAAATAGGATAATTTATATTCAATGTAGGGTAAATATGAGTTTTTGATGGAGGAAGTGTCAATATTGAGGCATATTATCACTAATAAATGAAATATTTAAACCCTTCTAAGATAATGGAAATTTAGGAGTTATATTTTTCAATATATAAAACTTAGATTTTTTGTTTCCATTGAATATATGTTACCAATGATTTATGAGGAAACTCAAACAATTTTCTAACCCACAATCTATTTTGATTTCGAATGTATAAAAGTTTTCCAAGACTGTTAAATGAATAAAAAGTCTCTATAAAATTTGAAAAGAGTCTTATCACATCAAGTGTCCAAACGCTTCCCTCATACGGTGAGATTTTCGCAGTATAAAATGACACATTGAAAATTGGATTGAGATAAAATAGTGACAATGATAATTTGAAATTATTTTAGTTATGTAATGTGAACATTCATGAGAAAAACTATCTTACACATGGTATGGAGAAGGATTTAGGGATCTTCACAATGCAAATATGGTGGTATTCTTTCAAAGAGGATAACTATGAAATATATATATATATATATATATCACAATAGCCTCAAATATATATTCACGTAGAAGGATATTAACATCAATCTTTGAAAATTTATATATATGTTCACGGACTATGATATCTCAATCCACTACCCTTCTTGGATGGAATATTATGTTGAATAAGAAATTCCCAATATGTTAGGTTGTGGATAACCACCTATGTAGTTTCTTCAGTATTAGGATAACCGATATTTTACCTTTTTTTTAGCAGGAGAGAACACATATAAATTAAATGATTATCATAAATATATAATCATATCATAATGCATAGAAATAATATTCATTTTATAACAACCCATTAAATTCTTCATATCATAACCCATTGAAAACAAGTGGGATTGATAAAAATATCTTAATAATTATCATGAATCAACTAGAGAATGAATAAGGATGATATATTTTCATCATAATCCATTTAAGACTTAGTATTATAATAATATGTCATCTTAGATCGAAAATTATTTTTAATGATCTCTTATAACATTTCTCAAGGAAAATATCCTTTACTCTTTGAAAAAACATATCCAAGATTAAAGAATTCATCAAATATTAATGAAATTTTTTATTTCAAAATAACATTGGAAACAAGTAATGGAATATTTAATTCATTAACATGTTATTATGGATTAAAATAACATTAATTTTAAACATGTCAAAACTATAATTCCTCTCATATTTTTGGTAGATGTTAAAATTACCTTTTTCATAACAAAAATAATATTTCATTAAAATAATTTTGAAAAAATTCAAATGTGGGTAAAAATTAATTTATCCAATCTTTTTTAAATAGTATATATATTATTTTTATCATTTTTAGAAAATATTAATATGGATGAAAAATGATTTTGGATTGAAGAGAGAAATACAATTGGTTTTCCTTAAAAACGTTATTTTTTAATATTGTGTGCATGGAATAAGTATAATTAAAATAAAATATCTATTTTCATGAAATAACCTCATGAGAAGAATATTCATGAGATTCATTAAAGATAGACCAAAATATTTCTTCATGAGAAAGTTAATCATAATCAATCTCAATAAAAATGACATTGTAACTTACTACATTTTCCAATTTTGTACCTTATGAATCATAAGCCCCATAAAGGAAATAATATTTTATGTATATTAATACCACATAATATCATGATAGTGATCATAAAATAAAATAATGGGAAGTATATAGACTACATAAAGAAACATGTGGTGGATATGGGTTTTGTCCCTAGGAAATAAAAGTGGGATAAAAAATAATACCACATTGGAAGATTTTTAATTATAATAGCAATTTTTAAAAAAAAAATAAAATGAAACATTAAATACAATGGAAACAAGTATATTGAGGATATATAATTTCAATGGGGTAGTATATAAGTAGCAAAAAAATATAGTGGTGGATACTGTATATATCTTCTATAAATAAAAGAGACACTAAAAATGCCTTACTTTAAGTCTTGACTTAATTAGAACATATTCAAGACACACATATAAAATATATATAGGATAATTGTATATCTATTATAGATCCATAAAAATATATATCATACAATATATTATTTATTTACAACATTTTATTTCCCTATTATTTGGAGTTCTTTATTAAAATCATGTTTTTGGTCATAACAACTATGTTTTCTCATGTATATTTTGATTTGGTAATTTTGTTCCATTAAATATTAACATTGTTCCATAATATCTATAAATATAAAAAATATATGAATAAAATATATATTCAATAGATATTTATCTATTATAATCCTTAAAAGTTATATATAGAAACTAACTTACATTATTCATGGAGATGGTTGACCATGCATACACATTAACATTATTTATATTTTCTTGATGGATGAAATGAATGAATGTAAAATAATGTGTTACATTTAAAAAAATTATTCCATATATATAAAATATTATCAAAAAAATATCCTAATTACCTTTTATGTAATGTGTAATGGAGTAATGAATCACATCATGGTTTGAGGTGGTAGTCCTCCGTACACTTGAGTGACATTATCATATTTCCATTAAAAGGAAAGTAATAATGTATATGTTATCTAATAATTACATAATTAAACTTATATAATTTATATAATATAATTTTCTTAAATCCATCATTATATCCAACTGTGAGAGGTGGTGATAAAAAAACCAAATTGATTTGTGAGGCCAAATTTTTTCATAAACATGATCAAGGGTTATTTTTATCACTTAACGAAAGATAAGACGGATATAGGTTACTCAAATAAAATAACAACATCATTTTATGGGGAATATAATTATTTTCCTGATATAATCAAATTATAATAATATTTTAAGGAAGTAGAAGAAGAAATAAAACAGAAAGACACTGTTAACAATTTTACAACTTCTTCGGAGAACCTACTTATGTTTAAAAATTAATATTTATTAGGAGGGTTTTATAATGAAAATTATGAAAATTATATTTTATTATTCTATTATGAAATAAATAATGATTTTTAGTTTTTGAAATAAATGGTTTCGGAATTGCGATGAGGAGAGGATTTAGGGCACCCATTTATAAGTGGGGGAGAGGACACACTTGGAATTATTGAAAAGAGAAATGTGTATCCGGGTTTTAAAATTTTAAAAAGTATGAAAATGAGTAATTTATGAATTTTATAGGTTATAATGTCTAAATATTTCAATTAATTAGGGTTTAAACAAGTTTCTACTTATTTTTAAACATTTACTTCTTAGTTTAACCCCGGGTAAACCTATCTTAACCTTAACCTCTATAAATAAATTTTAATGTTTTCAAAATTAATTTGAAGAAAAAATTAATTTGAACTTATTATAAAACATTATATATTATGATTCAAAATACGATACCCATTTTTAAAAATTCCATTTGAATGATTAGGAAGTAATAATTAAAAATTATTCCTGGAGACAAGGAAAAAAGGCAGTTTTCCAAAGAGATATATTAGAAATGTCCAAAAATAATCTATATAAAAAATCAATATATAATTGATTCCTATGAAATAAAATGAATTAATTTTAATATATTACATCTTTTTTTAATTTTTAAATGATTTTAAAACAATATGTATAATTATTATTATCTAAATGAAAATGGAATGTTTAAATAAAAACCTTATTTTTTTACATTTCATCAATAAAATTATTTTCACAAAATAAAAATAAATACACTAAAAATATTTAATGAATTTTTCCAAAAAAAATTATTATTAATTTCACATATAAATTTTATAAATTTTCTAGATAAAATATAAAATATTCTTTCAAAAAGAAATGAAAACTAGTTTTTTGTGAAATAGAAATTTTTCACAAATAAATGATTTTATATTATCTCAATGACTAGTACTATTAATTAAATTAATTTCAATTTATATATATAGATAGAGAATATATGAATTTTTTTATCATTTCTAATTATTGGGTATTTTATTAATTAAAATTGAGAAACAATATGGATTTAAAAATTTTATATAGGAAAAAAATAAATTTTTATGTATACAAATAGATTTACATATAGAAAATGAAAAATTCCAATCAAAATGAGATTAATTATATTATAATAAATTACATTTATGTTGTTAATATTTTTTAGAAAAATAAAAAATATAATTGGACTTTAAATTACATTATTTAATGAACGGAAATGATAGACCTTTCAAGAATGGTATTTTCACTAAAAACAAAATCATTTTAGAAAATTTAGAACATATCACCATAAGATAATTTTGATATTATGTTTTATAGGATGACATAATTTTTAAAAAATAAAATTACTAAATGTGGTAGAAACTAAATATATTTTTCACACCCATATGTAATAAACATCATTTTTGGAGAAAATGAAATTTGGGTGAATAAAATGTATTTTAATAAAAAAAATCAAATTTTATAGTAATAAATAAATATATTTTTATTGGTTATGAAATAAAATATATTTTAAATAATAGAGTTCATTAAAAAATTTGGATTCTTGTAACTCAATCTCTCAATGAAATTAATTTTTTTGAAAAGTTATGTATTTCATAAAATCTCAGGGTGTTACAGTCTATGCGGGTAAAATAATTGAATCCTCAAAATTTTAAATTGATCTCTATTGTTAAAGGTTTGAAAATAGAAAATTACTTTCTAGAAAACTGACATCAATAATGGTTTGACAAAAATACATCATAAAAATAATTCGAATGGGAAAATTAATTTTAAGTGAAATGAAACCAAACTTGCGTTTCAAATTAGAAAATGATAGTGGGGAGTGAATATATTTAAATGTAAAAAATGTAACAGCCATAAATCATTTATCAAAATAAAGTGAAGGAGCATGATAATGTACATGATGAAAAAAAAATTATATACCAAAGCCGTGTGGAAAAGACCATCAATTCATTATAAATGAAACTAATATGAATACATTTTTTTTCTGAAGATAATATGTGGATGGAATTTTTTATTTTCAAGATAATTTAATTGAGAAAATACAGATACATGATTTATTTCAATTTTAATATCACATTATCATCAATTTTAATTTATTGATTTCTACTTCATCTCATACTCTATGAAATTATGTTAATTTTTCATACATGAAGCATGAACGAATCATAAGAATAATAAAAGAAATATATGTCATTTCTTATATCTCTTGTTACTATATAAACCAAAATGGTTATAATACATTATCTAATTTGAATAATTTTTCATATAGAGAAATAATATATTAATATAAAAATACTCATCTAGTATTTAACATTAACCATTCCTTAGAGGGTAATCCTTAATACCCATTCCAAATACTATAAGTTAGAATGATTTACATTAATTACAAAAAATAACATTAATCCACCAAATATAATAATTAATCTCTTAATTTTCAAATAACCAGTATGTGAATACCTTGGTTATATATACCTCGAAAATATTGTAATATCTAGAACTTCCAAAAAATATAAATGAAAACATATATTATTCTTCATTCATTATATAAAACATCGATTATTGGATATATTCTATAAATAATTTTTTTTAAAACACTATTTTTGATAATGTTAACCACTTTTCCAACAAATAATTAATTATTTCGAAATTTATCAATACTATCCAATTTACATTATCACTATTAATAATTTATTTATACAAACTAAAAACCATTTTATAAATAAAATTTACATATTAAGGGTTTTAATCCATTAATCATCTGTTTTCCATAATATATCATATTTCCATTAAATCACATTTTTATTTTAGGTATACCATTTAATATATTATTGAAAGTAATTAATAAAAAATATATTATGAACTATAATTATATATATTTTTCCTCATTCACATGAAATAATTTATAAATTCCATTACATGAACAATTTAGTCATTTAACATTATCATTATGCTATTCACTATCATCATCATCTTATAGCATTATAAATTCATCCTTTCATAAGTAAATTTTATTCTCTTCATCATCAATCGAAAACCATTGAATCGGGTAACCATGATGATATTATTTTGAGATTCCCCTTAGGTCATATATTTTTATAACACATATACTTTACACATTTAATTTATAAAATTATGAATAATCTTTATGGAAAATTTTATTCTCATCTATTTCAGTAACTACAATAATAATTTTTTATTTTCAATTATTTTCATTATTATATTATTCTCCACACCAAAAAAAATATTATCGTGCAATTGAGACATTCTCTTGAATTTCTTCAAATATTATTGACATATAAGAAACATAATTTCTTTCACCTATTGTCCCCACCAACTTAAATCTCAATGAACACTATCCTTATCTTATTTTGGTTGTTAAATAATTGGTTAAGTTTCATGTTTTTTAAGATATATCATGATAACAAATTAGGAATATTGAAAATTTCTTCCAGTCCACTCATCATACCATTTAGTTTCCCATAAACACATTTTCAACCAAATTCAACATTAACCAAATTCCTTCTCCCCCCCCCATGACTAAAACCAAAAATCATATTGTGTGAACGAATATTCCTATTGGGGAAACTAATAGTCAAGAAATGTTTTTTATAAGATCTCAAAATAATGAAACATTATTTTCAATCTAATATACCCTAAATTAAACCTTGGATATCCATGATCATAATTTATTCAACTCCTTCATGATTATTCATAAAGGTTTTATGAATTTCCATAACATACCCACAGGTAGTGTCAACCCATGTGTGATTAAATTCCCATTTCATTCCCCGAGAGATGATCATGTCCATCTGAAGGATTCGTTTTAATATTTATTATCCCTAGGTACAATAGTTTTATAGACATATACACAAGTAGCATCTAGAAATATATAAAACGTATAATAAACTACTCATTCAATCCCTCAACATAATTCCAATCCATTTTCCTACCCATTGATTTATCCATATTCTTATCCATAGATATCTCACAAAAAATTCATCATCCTAGTTTCCAATGATTTTAATAAGAATTTCTCTGATACCAAAAATAGGAATTCACACTATTTATACATTTTTATTACATAATTATATATGAATATTCATTACATAATATAATGATTTATTCTATAATATTTCAGAACTAGTACATTTGTAAATTTGGACACATTATCATTTGGTCCATGAGTGATCTAATTCATCACCCACAGAGTTATTTATAACTACCACCCTTATTTCTACAAATTATATAAAATACCTTTCTTCATAGCTAGGGGAAATGAAACATAAGAAAGGGTGATCTTAGATCATTGGTATGGGTAGGAAAGGGACATAAAAATATAAAATGAGTATAATGGTTTGAGAACATGATAATAACATTTAAAATAAATACCTTATGTATCCTATATCATAAATTTGAATCACAGAATAAATGTTCAATATTTATAAGACATAAATTATAAATGAATTATAGAACCTGATATATAAGAACAAAACATCATAATAATTAATTTACTAAAGAAAACATTAGCTTAAAAACCTTATTTCATGGATATTAACCAATAAAATCATAAAATTTTAGTATGGGGATAACCACCTGTGTACCTACTTTAGGATTTGGAAAAGAACCCATGGATCATCTATTTAGGGCATGGGATAACCTTTTGTGTTCCCTATTTTTTGAATTGGGATAGCCTCCCGTTTACCCTCATAACTCATATGATATTAATCATTAACTAATTAATTAGAGGTATATATAAGTCCCAATAGTGACATAACCAATAAATCTTTTTCCACAAGGTCAGAAAACATTCATCATACCTTAATAGATATAATGTAAATGGGTTTCATAAACATTCCATTACTGAGTATACCATGTAGTTGAAATGGGTTTTGTTATCATCATATTTATTCATCAAATAATGAACCATGGAAAAGGAATGGATTTGATAAAAATATAATCCTCATAATCATAAATCATCCTTATAAAGAATAAATTTGGTATCATTTGATCAAATATATAGTAAAACATAGGTATCTTCAATAGATTTCAACATTTAGTATGTAAAATTAATATTCATTACATTGGAAACACATATTTGAAATCTATAAATTGTTAAAATATTTATAAAAAAATTTATTTGGAAATTACCTAGAAAATGATAAGGATGCTATAAACCATTCAATTGTTATTATAGTAGAAAAAATGGTTAAAGCTTTAAATGTCTAGACAATGATTTTATTCACATTTTTGGAAAAATTAGAATGTACCACATTTAGAAAATTAAATTAGGGAATTTTGAAACAATTTTTTAAAAATTTATTCAATTTAAAAAATTAATGTAGTAAGACTTTTAAGATTATTGAAATCATTTTCTTAAACAGTTTTTTTAAAACATGGACATGGAAGAAAAATGATTTTCAAAAGAAGAGAGTGATGAAGTGTGTTTCCCTTACAAATATTAATTCCATAATATTTATTAAATAAAGAGATATAAATTAATGTAAATATTTATTATCCATAAATAACTTAAGTATATGAAATTTCAGGATTTTGTTTAGATATATACATAACATATCATAAACATAATCATAAACTATTCCAATAAGTAATAATATTGTAACTTTCAACCATTACCACTTTGGTACATTTTTAATTATAATAACCTTGAATGAAAGAAAATTATACGGATATTTATATATCAAAATTTCATTATTTTAACCATAAAATTCATTAATTGGTATTATATATACAACAATAAAAGAAACAAGTGGTGAATTTCTAATGTGTCCCCTAGAAATATATGTTAGACGAAGATCCCATTAAGAATTTTAATATTTTAAATTGTATTCCCTTTTAATAATTTAAAATTAACTATTAAATATCAATAAAAAATATATATTCATGATTAAACATGTAAAATTGCAAATATATATACTACATATAAAAAACAAGTGGAAAATAGGGCATATGTCTTACAGAAACAAAAGAGAGACTAGAAATATCTTACCTTATGTCATGAATTACATTGTGCACATTTAAAGATAATATATAACAAATATAGATTTATTATAAATAAATTAAATAACTCTAATTTTATACAACATAAAATATATTATTTACTTACTACATTTTAATACATGTTTGATAAAAAATTATTAAATTTACGTTTTTGGTAATTACTACTTGTTTATGTAAATTTTAATTCTATATTATCAATGTATTTAAATTTTCCATTGTTTCATTTAACCAATAATTTTTAAAATGATATATTAGTCAAATATTTCTATTAAATATGTATTTAATGTATTATATGAAATATAGAGAGAGAAAATGAATTACTCTTTTCATAGAGAATGAACGATGTACATAAGTATGAACATTGATTCCATTCTATCGACAGATGAAACCAAAAAATGAATATTATATATAAAACATATAGAATAATTTTTATGTCATATATATAAAATATTTTCATTAATGCATTCATTATTACCTTTTGGGTAATGAGTATGTGAATAATGTTTCACATCGCTTCATGAGGTATTAGTACATCGCACACACGTGCAACATTATCATATTCCATGAAAACGGAAATAAGAAGGTATATGCGATATCATAATTTAGTAAGTATAATTTAATCAATAATTTAATATAAATATTAAAAATTTATAATTTATCCATATGTGAGAAGTGGTGATGGGTGACAAATTAAGTCAGTCTGTGAGGCAGTAGTCCATTGTACATACGATATACAATTTTTTTCCAACATAATATAAGAGGTGATGGATAGAGGTTATTATATTATCATAATAACATATATGTGAATGGGATATAATTTTGTTATTATATAATATTATCTAAATTATATTATATTGTTTTGGAATAATAAATATAACAAAAGCAAAATTTTTAGAATTATACCACTGCTTTGTAGAACCTCATTATGATTATACCAAAATACATATTAAGAGGGTTTCCTAATAAAAATATGGCCACAAGGGCTATATATATGGATTAAAAAGATATTTTGGTTGGTCTTTTACTATACAAATTTTATTATTTATGAAAATAAGAGAAGAGGGTTTTTCTTTTATAAGTGGTGGAGAGGACAGACTATAATTTATTTTGAAAAGAATGATATGTACCTATGTTTTATGCTCGAAAAAAGAATAAAAATTGTGTAACTATAAAACCATGGAGATTTTAAGGTCAAAATTCCTCTATAAAATAATAATTTAATAATTATAATTAATTTTTTTCTCATATATTTTTAGTTTAACCCCGGTAATATCATTTTAAAACTTAATACATTTATTAGTTTTTAATATTTCAAAAATTCATTTTGACTAAAAAATTATAAATTATTTTATAATATTAATGTTTTTTTCACAATATTTATTTTTTATCAAATTCTATTTACATAAGACGAAAATTATAATAAAAATTTATATTCTCAAATCTGAACAAAAATAATATTTATAAATTGAAAAGTTTCAAATGTTTGAAAAGTTATTATTTAATAAAATAATAATTAAATTATTTAAAATGATATAAATTGATTAATTTTAACATAATTTATCAAATTTAACATTTAAAAACAAATTAAAATAAAATATAGACTTATAAAACATTTAAATTAAATTCGGGATTTCAATAAAAAGTAGTAAATTTAACAATTAATTAAAAAATTAATATTTTCGGTACATTCCCAAAGAAATTACACTATGATATTATATAAATGTTTAATAAAAGGGAATTTTGTTTTTTAAAATAATATTTCACAACTTATAAAAATACAATTATAAAAATTTTAAAAAAAAGAGAGATAACAATCAATTTTCAGGAAAATGCTTATGTTCAAGGAATGTTTTTTTATATTGACCTTATAGCTACTAAAATTCATTCTATCTATGTAAATTAATATATATATATATATATAATATAAATTTATTATATATAATTAATCATTTTGGGTTATTTTTATACATTAAAATGTTAAAATAATTATTCACTTAATACATTAATTTAAAAAAATTAAATTTTATGTATAAAAATTTATTTAAACAAGAACCACCTTAATTTATGATAAATATGTTATTAATTGAATTAATTTATTATATATGGATCATATTTGACATTATTAGAACATCCTAAATAAAATCATACTTTAAATAACATTATTTAATTAATGGAAATGATAATTTTTTAAAATATGTTATTTTCATTAAAAAAAGTCTTTTTATAAAATTATAAACACTTCACCAATATCTAATATTGATATACTTTAGAAAAAGGAACATTTTTTATAAAATTAAAAATATTTAAAATTTTAGAAACATGGTATATTATATTGAAGAAAATTAATAATATTTTTTAAAGAAATGTATTTTTGATGAATCAAATGAATTTTACTATAACTTCTTTTCTTATTTCATAGGAATTAATAATTAAATTTTTATTTAACCCATATATATATCATAATGTTTGTTGTTAAAAATAATTTTTTAATGTGATACAATCTATTTGAGTAATTAAATTTACTTGGAAAAAATATTTCATTAATTATCAAGGAGTTACATAATGGAAATAAAATAATTATTCCATTTTTATATAATTTATTAACCCCCCTCCTATCGAGAATATAATGGATTATCAAAGAGATTTGGTTGAAAAATATAATAATGTGGATTCTATAAGAGAAAGCAAATACAGAGTGTTCAAAATGATGAAAATTGTTTCATAATATTTGGTTCGTGATAATGTGTAACATACAATATTGATATAAAGGGGAGATATTGAATGATTGCCATATCTCGACCTTCACCATCTAGCAAATGATCCTGATAATGGATCGAGATATTTGATATCACCATTTTTGGGACAATAAGAAGAATGAGATTATTAAATATACCTAAAAAATATATGTATGTTTTCACGTGATGGATTAAAAAATTTTCTTGGATGATGCATCCATTACCCATAATTACATGGAAAGGGGAAAAATCACCATGAAAGTTTCACCATTACTTTGAATAAATAAAGGGGAGATAATTCCATATAGTTTAGGTTGTATTTTGTTAAAAATAGTTATAACTTCGGTGAGATTTTAGTGGAATTATCACTCGATCAACATGCAAGGATAAACATTGGATAAATGGATATGATACATGAGAATCCATTTTTGATAGTATTTAATTGATACCCAACAATTACCTCATCATTCTAGAAAATTATGAAACATTCTATAAAATCTGAGTTAAACTTCATTATGGATTATCACCCCCAAACTAAGGGCTAGTATGAGAGGACTATCCAAAAACATGATTACATGTTGAGACCATGATTCACATATTTCAAAGGGGGATGAGATCAACATCTGGCTATGGTCATGTTATTATATAATAATTGTTTTCACTCAAGCCACCCAATGGATCAATATGAATCCCTTTATGGGAATAGGTTTATAAAAACATTGTACTATGTTGACTTTTTGGAAAAAAAATTGTTGGGACATTAAATGTTCAAGGAAATGATATAAAAGTTATCACCATCCAGCTACACATTAGGTATACTCAAATTTGATATAAAATCTATGGCTTAAATCATTAAATATACCTAGATTTTGATGATGAGGATAATGTTTAACTCTTCATATATCAATGTTACAGAGTAATGGTATTTGGGAAAAAGAAAAAAGTAACTCCTAGGTACATCTTATCCATTGGGATTCTTGATTGCATATGAGTTGTGTCCAATCAAATACCAATCACACCAACAATTTCATATGTACAAGGCATATTAATTTTATTATTTTTATGAAATTAAATAACATACCCCTTAAATTGATGAATTGATTGGTGGTATAAGTATAGTATTTTTTTCTTGTGAGGAGAATTTGGTGAAGATCATCAAACATAGAGATAAAATTTAACACAACGTAAATACTCACATTGTGAAACTACTATAGTGAATAAATATCTATGAGGAGGTGATCAGGAAACTAGATTAATCCATTAATTAAATGTATCATCACAAAATATCACCTATCAATGTAAATAAAATCATTTATGGTGTAATTTAATATGGGGGAATAATGCAATATATCAAAATATTATTAAAGGAATTTACCTTGTTATAATTGGGTCATATATAGTAATATAGTACAACAAAAAATCACAAAATGATTAAAAAATTCATTATAATAATTAGAAAATTATATATAAAGAATAAAAAACACCATATGAATTTAAAATTTTATATCAGATAAAAATAGAAAATAAGATAATAGAAATATTTAAATTTCTATCTTCTTGATTCACCAGAATAACCGTAATCATGAAAATAGTATTCAAATCAATAATAGTATTATTAATTCAAAATTAAACATGAATGATAAAATATATGAAACCTAGAGACAAAATATAAGTGATTATTAAATTAATAGAATATAATACTTTATTGAAATTATGGAACCCATACAAACATTACAAATTTAAAATTTTGAATAATAAGAATACCATTAGAATAGTAACATGACCATTGAATTTGTAATTTAACAATTAGTAAATGTAATAGGACTGTTAGAATACAATAACAACCTATGGATTTTGAAAATAATATTTAGGTATCCAATAAAATTAAAATATTTCATATTTAAATAATGGTACAAGTAAATAAATGATTTAAATATATTAATTAATGTATTTATATTTTTTATAAAGAATAGAAGTTATAATTGAAATTTCACAATATATAATGGTTTTAAAGATTTATAATTTTCATAAAAAGAATTTATAAATTATTACTATATTGTTTTATAATGAGAGAAATGTTTTTTCAGATGGTTAGTATTATTTTAATGGGCCATAGAATTGGTCATAATACTAAAATTGACATTTTTTTAATAAATGGGATGTTTAAAAAAGAATAATTTAGGATATTTATAAAAATATTCCAATAAAATTGATTATATTTTTTGGATCTACACGTTGAAAAAATTTTACGGTGAATGATTGATATTTTTTAAAATAGATTGTTTTTTAACTATTAAATGTAATAAAATATAGTATATAACAGTATGAAATAAATACATGAATTTCTTAGTCATGGATTCTTAAAAAACCCTTCAGCTTGAATTAAATACACATTTTTATATATATTTTTCGAATTATTAATATTGTCTATAATCTAGAGAGAAAAAAATAATCAAATGAATATATTATTAAAAAACACCCCTCTCCATCCTTCATAATAACATCCCACCATCGCCTTACCCTCACACATTCTTAGCCTTATATAATTGAAAAATTCCACCAATTTCTCTTCCCAATAATATTCCATGCATCATAGTGATCCTACAATCATCCAAAATATATTTTCAAGGAACCATAATGGGTATCCTATGTGGAGACAGCCAAAAGAAGAGGTAAAATTCTGGAATCATCTCTTTAAATTATATTCCTCTTTTCCCACTCCAATATGATCTGAATCCACCGAAACCTAGTATCAAATGTATCCAAAATAATCTGAAATATTAAATTTGTGGTGGAATAACCATATTATACCCTCCCTTACTTCACTGCTAAATTTAATATGTTGTCTATAATATGGTTGGTTCAGTACCTCAATTAGCAATGCACCTCATTTATCTCCACTGCTTAAAAGGCTGGTAATAAAAAATATTAATTTCATCTTTTAAGATGCTATTTTTCAGATCAAAATGTATTTGTATATTGCTTAAATATAATAAGGGTGAATTATATATTTAAAAAATTAATATTAAAATAATCATTGATTAAAAGAATTACTAAAATTATATTCACAAATTCTCCTCTAAAATAAACCTGTAATCGGACTGGGACTAAGGTTCTAATGAAAATAATATCATAATCAAGATGATTCTGATTTGTAATCCATAGGTTTTATTCTAGTGAATATAATCATGTTAAGAAATAATATTCTTCTCTGAAATGATTATGAAAATAATTTTAATTACAATGGTTACTATTTAAGAATGTAAAAATATATATGATGATTCTATCTTAAAATGTAGAGAATCATATTAATTGTAAAAAATTAATCATAATAAAATCTATTAGATTATGTCTAATAAAAATAGAAGGATGATTAAAAAATCATTTATATTTTTTTAAAATGGAAAAATAAAAATCTTTTAATGAAACAAGTAATACAATTGATTAGAATTATTTTCAACCAAAGAGTAGGGTATCCAGTAACCTTGGATAATTGTATCTTAATTTATACTTTCAATAAATTCTATCTTACCCACATATAGGTAAGCTTGTGATATGATGATCCACTTATATCATGAAATCCCCAGAATCCCCCGATCAAGAAGGTGATTTGAACCTCTTTCCTCTTATCCTCAATTCTCTTAATCTGATGGATCAGATTCTTCCTTCCTAACCTCAGAAGGCCTCAATGATAATCACAACACTCAGAGTCCCATAAAGAAAAAAGACATCTAAACTTATAATCACAAGTATCAAATATTTAACTAATGTAAACATAATTTCATTGTCATAGTAGCAATCTCACTAGAGCTCTCGCACGAATTCATCTTTCACATTAATTTTGGAATGATAAAATGACCTATTATTTATAGACAAACCTCCCACAAGTCATCTTGATCTCAAATGGTAATATTTGTTCCCAAATTTTTGGGTGGACGTAAACACCTGACACTTAAAAGGTCATTGTATAACTGAATCCACAACATCATTTTTTTTAACATCTATAGCACTATTCAAGATATCATTTTTGACCATACATTTTTCACATTATAATGTTATAATTAAATTAATAGTTTTTCATATATAGTATGAAAAATGAATTCAATCCCATAGATTTATTTTCAAAGTAATATTATGATTTTATCAACAAGTGTGAATCTGATGATAACACATACGATTTCAACAAGGATTGAAAACTGTGGTCAGTACAAATACATTGAAAAAAGTTATAAATTTTTTTTGATTCATTGGAGTTGATCATAATCAGAGTCTTTCTCATTACGATAATTTAAATATACTTTTTTGAAAACAATAATATGATTTAATTTAATGATAAAAGTAATTTTTTTCTATAAAAACATTGAAATATTACATTGTAAAAAAATTATTAGATATTTTATATTTAATAATTAGTTTGTGATTTACAAAACAAAAGGAATGGAAAAGTAAAAAAAGTAAATTTTCATTCAACAATCTCACTTATTTTTGAAAGCACAATCCAAAAATCCTAGGTTGAAAATAGCATGAAATCTTTATGTCCAAAATTCTTTTTAAGAACAGTCATATTTAAAAGTAATCATTTATTATTATTATGTAATATTGGGTTTATATATCATGTACTAACCAGGGATGGTGATCTGGTCACCCAAGATATCCAGATACTAGGCCTGAAGGGAATTTCTAATTCCCACAGGATGTCAAGTAGTGTTAAGAATTAAAATAATGTAGTTAAGAATTATTTTTGAAAAAAATAAAAGAAAAATAAATAAAATCTAAATTAACAAATCATGTAAACAGTATCCGTAGAAAAAAATAAAAATGCACATACATCAATATGACATTTTGGATCCCTGATGACCTCAAATCAATGTCACACTTCGATGACCAAATCCAGGAAAGAAGAAAAACCCTATGCTAAAAATAAAGATAAAACCATAGTCATGAGTTTTAAAACAAATTATGTAAACATTAATACATCTATTTCTAATGGGCACCGTTTAAATAATGGAAATTTTATTTCATTCTGGAAATATATTATTTAAATACTGGTTTTCTACAATTAAAATTTAAAATAAAATAAATCAAAATCCATTTCCCACATAATTTTAAAAAATATTACTTTCATAGAAAAGTATTATGTTTTTTGGAAAAAGGGGGAAAGATAATGAAATTGGAATGTTCATTTTTCATGAAATTGAAAAGAGATAACTCATTTATTCTCTATAAACATCATTCTTGAAAACCCTTTTGATTAATACTAGACATTATCTACTTACCAAGAAGACAATATATTCCAATAAAAAAATATTATGACCATAGAAAAAGGGAAATTGGATAATGTTTCTCAATGAACTACACCAGGAGAGAAATCTAAATCGTCCACTGAATATAATTTTGATTTGGAGGAAACACGAGAACACCTAGGAACATGAAGTAAAATTCCAATCATACTATACAACTGACTCATCTCGAAGGAATCCCTTGAACAATAAAATAATAAAACTCAAATTATTTATCGAACCCTACCTATACGGATTGATGGGCCCAATCCAAATAATTTAATACATGCTAATGGACACTGGATTATGGATAAACTAAACTGGTGAAACAAGTGTTCTAAGAAGTCCTCATAGCTATTATAGGTTCTCATGTTATGTTCACACATGTGGTGTACCAAAACAACCAATCAATAAACCAAATATAAAACTCTTCATAGTAGTCTCACAAACTAGAACCACCCTGAAAAATCCCATGTAGTAGTCCTTTACCATTAAATAATCATCACATAAGGGAAGTCCCAAACCAAGGATAGTCCCATATCTTTGTCAACCGACATGGTATGTGACCTATTCCAAGATGTATTTTCCGATGGAACTGTTTCAAAAGTTCCAATCAGGCCTCATATAATTTTACCTTGTTAAATGATTTCTTAATGGACCATAAATATTCTACTTTGAAAAAAATCCTACTTTGAGACCCATTTAAGAAAATAAAACCACTTCTTCAAATCAAAAACCCTTTTATAAGAGCCAAATGGGCATTTCTTCATACACTTTTCATGTGAAACACAATTAAAACATTATATATAACATAACACATGAGGGAAACCACTACATTTACAGTAAAAAAATATTATAAATACTATACATCAGTAATTATTAGGGAAAATAAGTGAAAAAAACATGAAATCATTAAATCATTAAAATTAAAAGGCAATTATTAGCAAGAACTACAGCAAAAAGGAACTGGACCAAGTTGATCACTTTGGCACTTGAAGAATTCGGCGATAACCACTCACAACTACCACGTAGTAACATGCACATAGACCCTTATATATATATATATATATATATATATATATATATTAGTCCAAAGAATGTATTCCATTATCTATGGTGTATTATGCCTAGTATATATATATATATATATATACATATTAATGTGTTTTCTCACCACCAAGTATCCACCAAAGAACTAATTAATTATGCCACAGGGACCAATGTTCACTATTGACCCTAAAAGAAACTTGTGAAAAAAAACATTAGTGAAAACTCCCACCTTGAGTGGCATCAGAGAGTGGAGAAAAAACCAATGCACATTTCCTTCAACAATGGATGTTGTAATACACCTAAAGATGGCCATAGAAACCCATTTCCCACCCAATAAACAAGATCAGTGTCAAAAAACACCACATTTGAAACCCCAGGGTTCATCAAGACGAGATAGTCTGACAAGAATAAGGGAACTCTATAAGAAGGATGAATGATGGGGATGTAGAGATCTCACCCTATAGAGCTGATCTAGAAACAAGAAGAAATCAGGAGGTTTCACTAGAATAAGAGGGAGCTTCCAGGTGAGGATTTATGCATTTCAATGGATGTAGGTAGAAGTAATATGTGATGCACATGGGGAGGAGGATGAAAAGTAAGAGAAAATAAATTGAGAAAAAATAAAACCAATTTCTAATATTTTGGGAAATCTATATGGTTTTTGAACAGTTTACCAGACCTTGTGCCAGCCAATACCTAAGCCTAGTACCCCCCACATAGTTACTTCTAGTAAGATACAAATTTTAGAAAACCATACTCCAACCCTACCAATTTTCAATGTCTCGATGATAGACCCTTAGGCATGGTTGCTGCACAATTACTCATAATAATGCACAACCCGTGTGTAGGACCCATCCTTGCTTGAAATATTTTAAAATTTAACACAAATTTTCCTATAATAATAAAATGATATAAATAAATAAAAATATTTAAATAAGTAAATATTTGAGTTTGGGGTTTGTCAAGTTTCCACACCATAAAACCTTTTTAATTGTATAAAGTCACCCAGTCAAATAAATAATTTGACTCAAGATTGAATTTGAAGAAGGAAAACAAAACCATGAACTCTAAGTGACCTCTCATTCTAATAGTCACACCCAAATACCACTAATGTAGTAAATAATGAGAGGTGTCATGAGGGTAATAGGAGGGTTCTATCCAAGACAAGATATCAATTTGTACTGACCAGCACAAAAGAAACCCACAATGAGATCCATAGGGGGTCTACCAAGATTTAATTACTAAATAGCATTGAGAACCCATGGAATTTCTATCATAGGAAAAATTTATAAAAACCAATGAAAAGTGAACCATAATCCGCCAACACAAAGCAACCTCGGAACTCCCACATAGAATGAACTCCATCATAAGGGATTTGCATTAAAAACCCCAAACAAAGCGTTGAACAAAATAACTATTCATGCTTTTGAAAAAACTGAAGCATCTCTAAAAGAAGTAAAACCAAGTCCTAAAATCAATACAAAAATCGGCATTTTATCATGGGTTAAAAACCATAAGATACAATAACAACTATGTTGGTTTACAATGACATAATTCCACAAAACCATTAACATCAAAAAGGGAACTTCCAAAAAAAATTCCAAAATGATGAAATGAGTCCTCTAGGCCTTTTAAAAATGTGAAAGATGTTACATAAGAGAATCTTAAACTTTTCCCATTCCAACATAGGAGGAAAAAATTGAGTCATGGTCCGACACATCTAATGATTCTTAATTATCTGAAATAATTCAGACCATGGCCTATAGATAGAGTATTGATGTCATGAAGCATCTACTACACGGTTGTTAGGAGGTGACATCATCTAGCCAATACATTCTCCATTAAATGACCCCGCATCGAGAAATTACCCATGTGACCCAGAAGACCACATCATTGGAAGAATCTAGAGTATTTTCAAAATATGTCATACAAATGCATGAATTATCCTCACTGGAAGACAATAAGGAGTCAACCGGTGAACGAAATGTTGGTATGAACATAATCCTTCACTACCCATAGAAATTTTTGAATTCTAATGATCCCTGCCGTGTTCCACACATTTACCTCCTCAGGAAAAAATATTTACATGAAATAATCCTTATTCAATCCCCCTAAACACCAACATGACATGATACTGAGACGAACACCATCCACTGATCCAAAGTCGAACCACCAAAAATACTCATATCATATGGAACCCTCACTACTTTGGGAGTTCTGGAAAACACATTCAACTTTTTCAAGCCACTATATTACCTATAATAAGACATTATCACTATGGAAAATAAACTACAACCAAAACAAACTCAATACCACCACTCCATTAAGATTTTGGGAAAGGAAAATACCAAAAGAGAAAAGAAACATTCGGGATCTTTCTGTGTAGCATACTCTAATTAACATGGGAAAATAAAACTAAAACCACCACCAACCAAATATCAACAAAAAAGAACATAAACTACAAAAATCTAATCACATAAAACAAAAAACCCCAAAAAACCAATCCAAATCAAATCACATCCAAAATAGTACCACAACATCACAAAAGAAGACAAAAATCCACATTAAGAAATCACCATTTTCCAAATTCACCCACATCATAATATAGTCTCATTTTAAAATCAAAGTCATTTTTCATTTCCAAAATCATCATATAACATTTTCTATAAAATCCTAAGAAACATGAAATTATTCCATTTATAATAAAAAATATCATTAAGAATTTATCCCCCATATTCTCAGCCAAATATTAAATTTTATATATCCACCCACAACCTTTTATGTGTCATGACCAGTCCCCCTAGGCCCATGTCATGACTACCTCAAGCCTAACTTCTATAAGACAGGGGATAGAGACTATAACTGAGTAGGAATATCCCAAAAAAGTATAAATTTTCCTTAAAACATGTAGCCACAAACAAAGATGAAACCACAGAGAGTAAACCATAACTGTAACTGAGAAAACAAATGAGAATCCAGTAAAAGAAAAAAGTACAGAGGGGCCATAACATAAGCCCAAAAACACAAAGGAAATTACAACTGCCATGGTCTATCTGCTTGATACTCCACATAATGGTTTGGTGTAGGGTAGTTTCCACTATCCATAAGAGTATGTCCATATGTCCCATATCATAGAACACCACCTAGTACAAGACCTCCAATTTCTTTGTCGAAGCATCGATCACTTTCATGAAAAGAGACATATATAGGCGAAGCCTATGCAGGGTGAGTAACACAATACATAGTAGGGACCCATAAACACATTAGAAAGACTATAATTTAATTCCAAAAAGTAAAGATAGATCACACCAAGTATAACTCCATGACTATAATGTATGATTTATCCATCATAGAGATGAACATTCATTCTACTGAGGGATTAATATTATTTTCCTGCTAATCACTTAAGCCATCTAGATCACTGAGACCACTCATCTCTGGATCCATCAAGATCACTAAGACCTGCACATCTCTTATCCAGTTAGAGAACACAGAACCACTTGTCTCATGGGCTAGCTAGATAACATTGACCCACTCATCATTGTGCCATCTAGATCATTAAGAACCACTCGACTCTTGTTCAAGATCAATCACATAGATACACTCATATTTTGGGCCGGCTAGATCACTAATACCCACTCATCACTTGGGAAACTAGATCATTAAGAACATTAATCATACAATTCATGTCAAAACAAACTGTAGGAGTCTTTCTCATAGTATTCTTGATTCCAAGATAATTTAATTTTTAATCCATTGGTCACATCTCCACAATCATTAAATTTATGCTTGATTATTCTTAAAAGTTTGTATTATCACAGGTTTCCCAACACTACTGACGACACGTCAATCAAATGCACGATTTGAAATATATTGGAATTTTAGAAAACATGTTCTGGTTGTCTCTATGTCTAGGGCCCTTGGACCTTGATGGAACCAGCTTGGTGGTACATGGGTCCAACCCACTAGGTCTCCAAAATACCCAGTTCCATCGTGCATGGCCTACATTGGTGGGCCGGTTCTAACCGCAGCACAATCATCCTAGTGGGCATGTCCACCCTATCGACCAGGCCTGCCAGATCATGTCATCTTGCATATATCTCGGGCCACCTAGTATCCTAGTTCATGCCACCGTACTTGACTAATGTTGGGTCTGGCCTGCAGCTCCATCCTAGCCCACTGGGTGGGCCAATTTGAGCCACCCAAGATGTTGTGTGTAATGCCCCAACCCCAGAATCCTAAAGTCAGTGCATTATTTTAATACATTGTCCTGATTACAATGAATCACGTCCCAAAGGACCAAACAGTTTAGAAATCTTGGAAAACAGATTACATACATGAATGATACATTGCACCTTATAACATACAACACAACATAAATAATCCTTTATGAATTCTGTTATTCCCTTAGCTTAACCCTGCATATCAATCACAATACATAGCTTGTAATCCTGGGAAAAAACATAGAAATGGGTGAGCTCATATGCTCAATAAGGATTACAATACAACAGAAACATTTATAAATAAGAATAAACATTTAAGGAAATGCATAAAACTAAAACAAAATCCTTTACAACATAAACTTAATCATAATAAGAAAAAATGAAATCATAATAATTCAATTTAAATACTCACATGGATATTATACTAGTCGAATATAATCACATGAAATATCAATAGCCACTTTCATAATGATGGAATGTGTAATGCCAGACTTTTATATTCACATAGTCAAGGCCTTGTGCTGAGACTACAAAGAAGGTTATTTCAAAGCCTTGTGCCAAGACACTAGTTTGTCTCATGAGACCTACTGATGCATCAAGGATCTATAGCAGGCTCCACCCGTCACTTAATAAGTCCAATGCATTCCTCATATGAAAAGGATTAAACATAACATAAACATTCATATTAAAAATAGCTTACGAAATGTCAATTCATTATCCATAAAAAATGAATAGTATAAAAATAACATATCCATATTAAAACACATCACAAAACCTTAAATACAATATAGATGACTTGTATCATAATAAATCAACATCAAACAAGTTTAAAATCCATCAAAGGATGTTGATATAGCTGAAAACGATTTCCAAAACTCTTTGTGAGAAATGTACCATTTCATAAAAACATTTAAAAGTCATAAAATTTATAATGGAAGGAATTTAAATAAATTTTTGAATCAAAGTTTCCCATACATCTTTGAATCTTTTGAAAGGAATTAAAATTTTAAAAACATTCATGTCCATATAAATAAATCCTTAAAACCCATTTTGAAAACATGGACAATAATGAGAATGATTTAGAAGAATAAATATTTGAAACATTAATTAAATTTATGTTTTATTAAAAGTTTCCCTTATAATATAATTACTATTTAAAAATATTTTATGAAACATAGACATTGATAATAAATATGTCTCAGTAGAAACATACAAAAAAACAACCTCGGATAATAAAGGGATTGTGAAATTAACCCTTACCAATAGGGTAACTTGGAAAACATACACCCCATGAAAGAAGTATCATAAAATGAATATGTATATACACATATACTAAATTGTATTACACAAAGAATAAAATTATGGGTAGTACATACACCACACAAAAGTTAATAGTCGCAATATATTATGAATCTCACGGGAATAAGGAGTGAGATGAAAACCCCTTACCTTGCACATTCTTTTGGTCGAGGGTACTTTTAACCTACTATATAATTACCATTTTATGTTATTAGAATATAATAAAACCATATTAATATTTATTATATAATAAATAATTCATTTATTACTTTATACTACCCATTTAATAACAAATTTCATGTTAAACTATCATTTTGTGTAATAATTGCTTTCTTTATCGTACATATTTTAACTTGTTATTAGTGACCGTATCATTTAGATCATGGTTTAAATACATATAGAATACAAACCTTTATTCATATATCTTATGGATTTAGAATTTAAATATTTATAATAGATAGATATATGAAATGGAAAACACTGTTTATGGAGATTGTATGTCGTACGTACGCATAAACATTGTTTCTGTTTTCATATTGTATTGAACGAAATTAAGTGAATAAGATATATGTAAGTAAATAAATACATATATATGTATATATATACATCCAGTTGCAATATTATGTCATATATTACATACTTCTTAGTAATATATATTTTTATAATCGTCGATGAATGGAGAATGTTGAAATGAATCTCATCACGTCGTGGAGACGGTAATCCATACAAATGCACGGGCAATAATATCATTTCTTTAAAGTTGTAGAATTGGATGGTATTTTAAGTTTACAGAGAAATTATCATGTTATTATCATTATTTATATACTTATTACTCATCATTATATCCATCCAAATAACATAGTGTTGAATAACAAATTACACCACGGCGTGCAGACAGTAAGTCGTACGTACGCACACATGGTGACATTATCATTCATAGAATGGATTAAAGAATGAATATGGTTGTGTCTTATTTATAATAACATCACAATATACATAAGGTAATGTATTTATTATTTTGGTATGGTAATAACAACGAAATTGTAAGTAGAAGAATAAAAGATCTTGAGAGAGGGTGGTGAAATCATTACCTCTTCTTCGGTTTCTTCCTGTTGATTTAATCAAAAGAGCACTTTAGGTTGGCTTTCAGACCAAAGGATGGACTCTATGATGAAGTTAGAATAGTTGGTAGGATATTTGGGGAGGGGTTGTTTGGGAAAAATGGCTTTGGTGGGGTGAATTTGAGAGAAAGGGAAGTTCCCTTTTATAAGACGGTTGAGGGCACCATCGGAAAAATATAAAATATTATTTTATAATAAAATAATTTTCACTTTATAATGGCTCAAAAATGTATTATTTAATGGATAATGTGGGGATGGGGAAAAACCACTCAACCAATTGGTTTTAGACATTTTTGGTTCAGTATATTAACCTTATCTTTTTATATTTAACTCTTAGATAAATAGTTTGACATTTACCATGTCTCTTTTTATTTTCATATTATATGTTTAATAAACATACTATAAACATCCAAGAGAACCCGAAGTGGTTCATTATGAAATATATAATATTATTTGATCCCTTTGGCTGAACCATGGATTTTTAGGAATAGAATAACAATTAATAATATAAATTTTTTTTATAAACTCTTTTATGTTAATTTTGACACTATTTGGTAGTTTGTTTTCTCTAAATTCATAACAGCATTATTACATTGAATAAAAATAATATAACAAACCATAATATGTCATATTAATTGAGAAAAGTAGTGTAATTCATTAAATGTATCAAATTACATTTATTTGGATATTTATAATATCAATTATTTTAATCATTCATTAATATGGTAATTACTGCATCATCATTGTGTCATAAATAAATTTAATTATTTAATCTCTAAAAATTATAAATAAAATAAAATTATGATGGAAGTCTTTTTATATTTCTAATAAATATTTATGTTTGAATTTATCTTTTTTATAACCCTATATTAATAATGTTTTAGTTATTTAACAATGATTTTAACTCTTTTAACTCTTTCTTAAGTAAGATAATTATAAATGTACTAATCTAATTCATGTGGACCTAAATGAGAATATTTTATTCTTAAGGTTGTTTTTGGTGGAATTACTCTTATCCAATAGAATTAGGATGTGTTTTGGGTAATAATAATATGATTTTTACCCTTAATTTCCGTATTTACTTTTAACTGTGGTAAATAAAAGTAAAAAGTTACTATTCACCAAAAATTATATTCATATTAATGAACGAAATATTACTTACTGATATCAAACATTTCCCTAATATTTTTGAAATTCAAATCATAGAAGCGGTAAAATTATGTTTTATGTAAATTTGCAAATGCTCCTCGGAGGTCGGTAAAAGACAGTAAAATTTCCATAAATTTTTATATACCTAAACTTATTATAAAATGAATACAATGAATTACATTGAACATATATATGTATTATGTATCTATTTGGACCTAAAAAAATTTAAATAAAATAAATAGTTATTTAAAAGAAAAGTCAGTTTTACCTAATAACGTAGTGTTTTTCACTATTTATAAAAAATTGAATGTTTTCAGAAACATTCCAAAATATCACCATAAGCTAATTTTTATATTATGGATTAAAAAATGAATCCTATTTTACTGAATTCAAAATATAGAAATCACAATTATTAATTTAAAATTAATACCCATTTTCAAACCAAAAAAGTGTATTTTTAAGAAATTATAACTATCAGACGATTGACACTTGTTTTTGTCAAATTTCAAAGTCAAATTACTTAGAATGACCAGAACTGGATTAAATGGTAAAAATATAATCTATTTATACTTCCAAACCATTAAAATGTATAATTTAACAATATAAATTATTTTTATTAAAAAAGTTGTTTTTAGTTAAAATATAGTATTTTTCACTATTCACCCAAATATGAATGTTATTAAAAAAATTGTTAAAACTAAATTATTATATCACTATTGTAAATAAGAAGTTAATTTTTTCAAATTGAATATATAAAGGTTTCAAATATTGGATTTAAAAAAGATTTTTCCATTAAAAGGCGGTAAAATTGCATTTTTTGAAAAATAAGCCTTTTATCTGAAAAAATGATTTTGTTCTTAAATTACTTCTAAGAAACTCATAATATGGATTCTAAAATTATAAGGATTATATAAAGTTCATAATTCAGATAATACTATTCATAACCGCTTTTGAACGGCTAGTTTGGTAAGTCATGGTGGGCTAGAACTCGGTGTTGTGTGTAGTGCAAGTTATTGAATTACTTTGAAGAAAAACAAAATATGAAATCATGGGGTGTTACATTCTTCCCTCCTTCAATAAATTGAATCCTCTCAATTTGAAATTTTTTTCAAAAATAAAAGGTTGACAATAGAATATATGATTGTGGGAAAACCCACATAAGAAATTACGTTAATAAAATATAGTCTTAATAAGAGGGAAAAGGAAATGAAAGGTTCACCACCAAATTATGATCTCTATTAAAAGAACATTGGAGTAAATTAGATAAAAAAAATAATGAGAGAAAAAATTTAAATATTTATAGGGAGTGATTGGGATCATCATTCACAAACAAATGTAAAATTTAGGGCCTCAAATCCATAAATCTGTGATGATTTGAAATACCATCGGTTCAAGAAAACATAAAGTATTAGGATAATAAGTTTTTTGTATTAAAATACCTTCCCTAATGTTTAAGAATTAATTTACCCATAGAATAAGAGGGAAAATATTATATATATATATATATTTGATAGGTATAGTTTCATCCTTCAACTAATTCGTACCACAAACTCATCTTTCACTCCAAAAGATTTCAAAAAATATATTATATTTATCCTGATCATATAGGGTTCCAAAAATAATGAATTTATAATTCACCTATCAGACCCTTTATAAAAATAGATTATAAAATCTTGGGATTTCATGTAGTCCAGTGGTAGGTGATAAATCCCAATCGCACTATGGTTGTAGGTTCGATTACCGCAGCTTTGTCTAACGCGACAGATTTTCACACAGTATGCATGTTGTCCTTTTTATAAAAATTTGAAAAATAAACTTAACAATAATATCCAATTTCAAACATAATACACTAAAACATTCAGAGTTATCCAAAATACTACTATCCAAACTCATAGTACAAAATTTATAAGGAAGATGAAAAAAATGAATATCCTTTTTCCAGGTAGTAACATGTGGACAGATTCATCATGTATTATTTTAAAACATGGTGACACCCTGAATTACCATAAAACCTTATTTATTACATTAATTCTCCAATTTACATTATATAATACTGGATATATTAGTTATATCCAAAAATTTTGAATATTCCAATAATGATATAATAATATAACCATTAATTTATTCCATGATAGTAAATAATATCCAATATAATTTATCCAAATCAACCATCTCTTGTTCCAAAATTAATACCTTAGTATCGGAACTATATTAAGGTTTATCATTCCTCCAACCATGTCTTTTCGAAAAATATTATCTTTTTATTGAATCATTCATCATAAAACCATATAATTTCAAATTCTCAATGAAATAGTACTGTAGTACAATCCATATTTACATCAATAATTCATATAACTGGAACATCATCGACACAACACAGAATTGAAATAATCTATTAACAAAAACATAAGAACACTAGTCATTCCCCTACATCTGTGGCAGTATCCTAACTATATTATTATCCAAAAATATCATTTTGGGTATACTTGGATGATTTGTACATTGATTCGCATAGTGAACCAACTCCCTATAGATGAAGAATTGTACACATGAAACCTTTTTCTTATCATTGCAATCACATACTAGGTGTTGATTTTCTCCACACTCATAAAAACTCTAATTACCTTCAAGATTTTACCAATATGATTCTTTCCACAATTATCAAATAATGGAAAATCCTTCTTTCCGTTCTTCCATTTATCAATCTTTCTCTCTGCCATCCTTTTATTCTCTAGCTTCCCTTAGAAGCCATAGGACATAGAGATTTATTTACTTATCTTATATACACATGATACTATTTCTTCATATGTTGAGGATACATTGGATACTATTTCCCTTAAAACGTTTTTCTTAATATTATTAAATATATGATCCTTATTACTAATTGTATAATACATATTATTGGAGTTCACATTCCATCTACCAGGAACCTTTTCTAAACAATGTCATACACATGGTCTGTTTATGAATCGTAATTCTTAATTCCAAACTTGTAAAACAGTTAACATAAATTGAACAGTTAATGGATATAATCTATTATCATAAAAATGATTTCATTAAAAATGTATATACTTATAAACCATTCATAACGGTTTGTAAAGAAAATTATAATTATCAAATGCATATCCCTTGGGAGTGTTGTAACCTAGAGTTCAGTAAGGCCCATTGTTGTGAACTATTTCCTATTCAAGTCTAGCTCAAAGATTTGTTTTCTAGGTTTACCCGTAGGTACATCTGTGTCAGAGCCACCTCTACCTTCTCATATCCAAACAGGGATGTATTGCTTGGAAAATCACAAAATCTCTACAATACCAAAATTCTAGGAATTTCTTCTATACTAATCCTCAAAATTTATCTTAGGTTAATGTGATCTAACATAGTTTATCTAAATATAGTTTCCAAGGATTGTACTAAACATCCTCTGATACCAACTGTAACTCCATGAACCTAGAAGCCCAGAGTTAGTGCATTATTTTAATATATTGGCATGTTTACAAGGAATCATGTCCCAAAGGACCGATCAGTTTAGAAGTCACGGAAAATAGATTACATACATGAATGTTACATTACACTCTATAACATACAATAGAAAATATATAATCTTTTAGGAATGCCATTATTTACTTAGCTTAACCATGCATATCAATCACAATACACATCTTGGAAACCTAAGAAAAATAAAACATAGAAATTGATGGGATCAGATGCTCAGTAAGGATAACAATACAGTGGAAACTTTTATAAATAAGCATAAACACTTATGGAAATTTATAAAACTAAAAAAATCCTTTTCAACATAAACAGCATCAGAATATGGAAAAAATAAATCAAAATAATGCCTTTTACATACACACATAGATATTCTACCAGTAAAATAATCACAGACAATATCAATAGCCACTTTCATAATGATGGAATGTATAATGCCAGACATTCATAACCACATAGCAAAGGCTTTGTTCCAAGACTACAAATATTATTTGGTCAATGATTTGGGCCAAGAAACTAGTTTGTATCATGAGACATATCGATTCATCGAGGAGCTATATAGGGATCCACTCGTCACATACTAAGTCCAATTCATTCATCATATTAAATGGTTTAGACATAACATAAACATTCTTTTTAAAACTACCATATGAAATTTCAATAATTTATCCATAAACAATGAATTGTATAAAAATAAAACTTCCACCCTAAAACATATCACAAAAACATCAATACAATATGGATGATTTCTATCATAATAAATCAACATCAAAGAAGTTTAAGATCCATCAATTGATGTTGATATATATGAAAATGATTTTTAAAACTCTTTGTCAGAAATATCCTTTTTTCATAAAAACATTTAAAAGTCACAAACTTTTTAAAGGAATACATTTAAAGACATTTTTTAATCACAGTGTCCCATAGGACTTTGAAAATTTTGAAAGGAAATAATATTTTAAAAACATTCATGTCAATATAAATAAATCCATAAAAACCATATTGAAAACCTGGACATTAATGAGAATGATTTAGATGAATAAATATTTAAAACATTTAAAATGATGTTAGAGTAAATAAGTACCATAAAAACAAACCCTTTGAAAACTCATTTATGAAACATGGACAAGGATAATAAATATGTCTCAGTAGATACTTGCGTAAAAACAACCTTGTATAATAAAGAGATTGTGAAATTAACCCTTACCAATTTGGTAACTTAAAAAACATAAACCCCATGAAATAGGAATCATACAATTAATATATAAATACACATAAATTATAGTGTATTACACCAAGAATAAACTTGTTTCAAGTACATACACCACAAAAAAAGGTAATAGTGGCAATGTAGCATTAATTTCACGGGAATAATAAGTGAGATGAAAACCCCTTACCTTACACCTTACTTTGGTTGAGGGCACATTTAACCGCCTATATAATGACCATTGTATGTTATTATATTATACTAGAACAATATTAATATTTATTATATCATAAATCATTCATTTATGACTTTATACTAACATTTTAATAATGATTTTCTTGTAAAATTATTATTTCATGTAATAATCGCTTTCTTTATCTTACGTAATTTAAATTTTCATTCTTAAACGTATAGTTTAGATCATGGTTAAAGTATAGAATAAGAATCGTGATTCATATATCATATATATTTATAATATAAATATTTATAATAGATATATATATGAAATGGAAAACACCATTTATGGAGATAGTAGGCCGTACATACGCATAAACATTGTTTCTGTTTTCATATCATATTGAATGAAAATAAATGAATACGATATATGTAAGTACATAAAAAAACACACACACACACATATATATATATATCCAGTAAAATTATTATTTCATATATTATTAGTAATATATATTTTTATAATAGTTGATGAATGGTGAACATGGAAATGAATCTCATCGCGTCGTGGAGACGATAATCCGTACGTACCCACAGGGGACAATATAATTTCCGTAAAGGTGTGGAATTGGATGCTATATTAATTTTACAGATAAATTATCATGATAATTTCATTATTTATATACATATTACACATCATTATATCCATACAAATAACCTAGTGTAGAATAACAAATTACATCACGGCTTGGAGACGGTAATCCATATGTACACATGCATGTGGGCATTATAATTCAAGGGATGGATAGAATAATGAATATGGTTGTTACATATTTATAATAACATCATAGTATACATATGGTACGGGAGTTATTATATTGGTATGGTAATAACAAAAAAGAGTAATTTGACGAATAAAAGAACATGAAAGAGGGTGGTGAAATCATTACCTCTTCTTTGGGTTCATCCTTTTGATTTCATCAAAAGGGGTCATTAGGATGGCTTTATGAAAAATTGAATGCCTCTAGGATGAAAGTAGGATATTTTGGAGGATATTTCAGAAGGGTTCGGCCAAGCCGAATGGCTTCGGAGGTGTGAATTTGAGAGAATGTTATGTGCGCTTTTATAACATGGGTGAGGGGCACCTTAGAAAAAACATAAAATATTATTTTATAATAAAATAATTTTTGGTTTCTAATGGAACCAAAATGTATTATTTAAAGGATACGGTGGGGATACGTCTATAACCACTCAACGAATATGTTTTACATAGGTTGGAGTCACTATATTAACCTTATCTTTTATATTTAACTCTTAGTTAAATAGTTTGAAATTTACCATATCTCATTAAATTTTTATATTATATTACTAATAAATATACAATAAACTTCTAAAAAAACCTCAAGTAGTACATTAAGGATATATGAAATATTATTTAAGCCATTTGGCCGAAATTTGGGTTTTTAGGAATAGAATACCAATTACTAATTTAATATTTGTTTTGAAAACTGTTTTATGTCAATTTCGACACTATTTGGTATTTTGTTTTTACTAAATTTATAACAGCATTATTTCTCCAAGAAAAAATAATCTAAACAGTTATATTTTGTCATATTAACCTATAAAATTTTTGGGATTTATAAAAAGTCTAAAATTACATTTATTTGGATATTTATAATATTAATTATTTTAAACATTCATTAATATGGTAATTACTACATCGTCATTGTGTCATAAGTAAATTTTATTATATAATATCTAAAAATTATAAATAAAATACGATTTTTTAGGAAATAATTTTATATTTCTAATTCATATTTATAGTCTAATTTCTTTATTTATAACCCTATATTAAAAATGTTTTAGTTATTAAACATTGATTTTATCTATTTTAACTCTTCTTTAAATAAAATAATAATAAATATCCTAATCTAATCCAAGTGGACCTAAAGGATCATATTTTATTCCTAAGGTTGTATTTGGTCTAATTAAATGTATCCAATAGAATTAAGAGATGTTCTAGTGTAATAATAATATCATTTTTACCCTTAATTACCATAGTTACTTTTAACCACGTAAATTAAAGTATAAAATTATTATTCAGCCAAAATTATGTTCATCTTATTAAACCACAATTTTCTTACTGATATCAACTCTTTCTCTTGGATTTTTAAAATTTAACTCAAAAAAGTGGTAAAATTATGTTTTATGTAAATTGGAAAATACTTCTAAGAGGTGGTAAAAGGACGATAAAATTTCAATAAAATATTTATATACCTAAACTTATTATAAAAGGACTCTAATGAATTACATTGAACTTATATAGGTATTATGTATCTATTTTGAAATAAATTTAAATTAAATAAATATTTATTTAAATTAAAAGATAGTTTTAACCAATAATTCAATGTTTTTAACTATTCATCAAAAATTGAAAGTTTTCAGAAACTTACCAAAAATTCACCATAAGATAATTTTGATATTCCGAATTAAAAAATGACATCTATTTTACCAAATTCAAAACCAAGAAATTTCATTTATTAATTTAAAATTAATTCCCATTGTCAAAACCAAATGGCGTATTTTTAAGAAATAATAATTTTCAAAATATTGGTACTTGTTTATGTCATCTTTCAAAGTGAAATTAGATTCAATAACCAGAATTGGATTAAATTGTAAAAATATAATCTATTTATACTTCAAAACCATTAAATTGTATAATTTTACACAATAATTTGCTTTGATTAAAAAAGTTGTTTTCGGTTGTGATATAGTATTTTCCACTATTCAACTAAATATAAAAGTTATCAGAAAAACACCTAAAATTTATTAAAACTAAATTTTTATGTACTGATTATAAAGATGTAGTTTTTTTTCAAATATAATTTTTAAAAGTTTCAAATATTGGATTTAAAAAAAGCGTTCGCCCTTAAAAGGTGGTAAAATTTCATTTTATGAAAAATGCTTATATTATCTGAAAAATGAATTTGTTCTTACATTATATCTAATAAACTCATAATATGGATTCTAAAAATATATGGATTATTTAATGTTCAAAATTAATTTAATACTATCGGTAACCGCTTTTGAATGGTGAGTTTGGTATGTCGTTGTGTGTTAGAACTCGGTGTTGCGTGTAGTACAAGTTATTGAATTACTTCAAGGAAATAATGTACTATGACATATTGGGGTGTTACATTGTGGGAATTGCATCCCTATTTTACCAACATGGCATGATAGATCTACATCCCTCCCCTCTGTCATAGCATCAGGCCATGGCCTTGTGTCCTCACACAACCTGGATGGGGCCGGTTATGCCCTCCAGATGTTGTCTCTGGTGGACCGCAGGCAATACATATCATGGCCTACTGGATGGGCTGCTCCTCCGACGTGGTTCCCAAATGGTGCTTCCCTACTACTCTTCTATGGTTGGCAGGGGCCACGGCCTCTACTGCATCGGCACACCAAAGGGGTTTGTCGCTTCTAACCCATGGACACCTTTGGAAGACTCTATCACCAATCACTGGAACCATCATGCTAGTTATATCTTCTACAGACCACTAGTTCTACTTTAGTAGTCTGATTCTCAAACTATATGCCCCCTCAAGCTTCGTGGATCGATTCCATCCCTAATACAACCTTGACATAACCATTCCATTGATTCGGGGGTTTGGTCATAATGAAAACACGAATTCCAAAATGAATCAAATGGGCCTTTGTTCATGTTGGCTCATATTTATTTCCTTTCACGAAAATTCAATGAATATACAACTATAAATCACTAATATTTAATATCCCCTTTTAACCAGAATTTTTATCCATCCCACATGAATGATCATACTATATGATAACATGTTTTTGAGTTAACCCATGTTCTTCATTTAAAATAATGAACATGGAAATGGTAGAATTCACTTATATTAAAACCCCCTACTAGGGGTATGATTGTTGGTTAAGAAGAATGAGATCGCATGCCAATGTTCTTCATTTTGGATCTACATCCCAAAGTCTCCAGTGATTCATTGATTGGTGGAATATGGTGCATTCATAATTCATTATTTCCACCCACCAAAGCCAAAGAGAAATTCCAGGATTGTACAAACAATCATGAATTACTTTTTAGGATATTAATTTTTGAATGTGAATCAGTGTTTCTATTATACTTCATTGCAGCATCATTACACAATCTCATTATTTAATTTCATCAATGAGAATCATTTTCAACACATTGAGGCACCACAACACTATTGTAATACTACTCAGTGATGAATAAATCAATTAAAATAACGTCGTATGTTATTTTAATTTTCTTCTAAACATTTTGAAAATTTATTTTCACCCTCGACGGATGTCAATAGAGTTTAATCTCTACCAAAGAGAAACACACCCTCACAAGCTTAGCGATACTCTCAAATTACCAATCTGAGTTATTGTTTATGTTTTTTATTGGTTTAAAAGGAAAATATTCTTACATAATTATTTTATTGTCGGCTAAAAACTACTTTACATTATTGGTATGTGCCAGCCAATGCTAGACCCTTTCTAGGTGAATCTAAATAATCTGAGATTAATAGTACCATAGTATTTTCTATCTAGAAACAGGTTTAAAAGATAGGAAACCCATTTCACATGTTAATTTAATTAACCCTAAAAACAGTACAAAAATTTGTTCTGATCACTCCAGGCCCCAAGAATTGTGTACCATCTTAGTGAGTCATCTCAAAATAATCACATTTAATTTTTAAAAAAAATCATTGAATTAAATGGTATTATATTACACCCCCAATTTAGGGATTTACCTCCTCATATTCCATAATAGTTGATAATCAAAATATTCAGTGTACTGAGCACAAATATGAGCCTCTTTCTCCCACATTTTGTCTTAGAGATTCTCATTCTACCAATGAACTCACACAAGATGTATCAACCATTCACAAAGGATACACACAAATAGATACTATATCTATACTATGTACTTCATGAATGTGGTTGTATTATCAATATACATCTTGATGTGGTCGATGATGTGAGAAGGGTCATGCGCGTTTCTTATTATCTGGCATACATGGAAGAAATCGTGCAACCTCTCTATCTACGATGGTAGATCCAATTGGTACACCACCTCAACCACTCTACGTAGTATCATGAAAGGTATGATAAACCATGGATTCAACTTTTCACCCAATCCAAATATATTTACCCCTAATCTAGGAGAGGCTCATAGTAATATATGTCTACCCTCCTCCAACTCCATGTGCCATTGTCGTCTATCAGCATCGGACTTAGGTTGGCTCTGTGTAGTCTTCATCCACTCTCAGATAACCATAACCTTGTCAGTGGTATCATATACCATCTCTAGAACCATGAGTGATTACTTTACTAGGTATATTCATCATAACAGTGACGTTCATGGTTGTATGCATAGTTCCTCAAACAGTGTCATACCGATGGTGGAGAGGTAGCTTTTATTGTATAAAAAATCCACCAGTGGTAGGTGGTCCTCCTAACTATGACCATAATCAAGGACTCAAGCACAAATCATTTCCTCCAAGGTATGTATGGTCTTATCTGTCTAACCATCAGTATGTGGGTGAAAGGATGTGCTCTAGCACTGCTGGTCCTCAAAAGCCTCCTGAAATCCCTTCCACAACTGGAATGTAAAGCGTGCATCATGATATGAGACTATCATATATGGGACTCCAATAGGTCAAACTATATCCAGCACGTAGTGGCATCCCAACTACTCTACAAAACCCTTCTATCTAATGGGTAGGAAGTGGGTTGACATTGTGAGTGGGTCTACGATCACCAATATAGTATTGTGCCCCCTGGACATTCATGGAAATCCCATCATGAATTCCATCGATCTCTTATCCCACATAACCAATGGTAACTTGAGGGGTTGTTTCAAACCATCAAGATCCCAGTGCTCAGCCTTTACAAGCTTACAAGTGACGAATCTTAGGAAAACCTCTTCCATTTACTTCTTCATCCCCATCCACAAGTACTGACGTTGGAGGTCTTGGTACATCTTCACCACACCTGGATATACTTCCATATGGGGGTATGGAACTCCCTCAACTCCTCCTCCTGAAACATCACTGGTACTACTATGTGTCCTATAAAAAGGTTTACCTTCTCCCTTACATTTGAATATCCATCAGTGGCACACCCTATGAATATTTGTGCACAAGTAGTCTCGCAGCTGGAATACAATGTTGTGCCTCCCTAACTCACTGTATGTGTGTAGGGGAAACTACAGATGACTGAAGAAAATTATATCTCATCTCTATACACAAAATAAATTTGATGCGAAACTAATAGCTATGTGGCCACATTTAGTAGTTGTGTACTCAGTCTCTTATTGAGAGAATCAGCCACCATGTTCTCCATCCCATGATTATAGACTATCTCAATGTCATAGTCCATGAGGAACTCAATCCAACATTGTTGTGTTAAATTTAGATCCTTTTGATAAAATATATACTTGGTACTCTTGTGTTAAGATTATATGATGAATAATTTTCCCATAAGGTCATGTCACCTCATCATCAACGTGAAGAATAATGATGTCCACTAATGGTCTGGAGTCGCATAGTTCTGCTCATGTAGTCTCAATTTTTGTGAGCCATAAGAAATCGCCACATGACCCTACATCAGGACACAATCAATCCATGTTACTGATGCATCTTAGAACACCACGTAGTCAGGTCCCTCTTATGGAATACTCAAGATTGGTTCCCTCATCATGTTATGCCTCATCTTTCGAAATCTATAATGGAATAATTTTCACAACGTAAAGGGTTTTCCCTTTACTTTCAATTCTGTTATAGTTTCTGCCACAATGGAAAAGTCTGGTAAAAACCTCCGATAGTATCCAAAAACCCCAAGAAAAATCCACACCTCGATAACTCTCATGGGTGGATCCCATGAAAGCACTTCCTCGATCTTAGTTGGAGCCACAAAAACTCCAGCCTCAAAGATGAAATTTTCTATGAATAGGAATATTAATATCCAGAACTCACACTTTGGGATATTACCATAAATCTAGTGATCTCAAAATGTGTCTAGAACTATCCTGGTCTATATTGAATTCTCCTCCTCTAATGCTGAATACACTAATATTACAACAATGAAGAACACTATAAACTGATGTAGGTATGACCAGAAGAACCTATTCATGAGTCCCATGAACAAAGATGGAGAATTTTCCATGCCAAAAGGAATCAAAAAGTACTCATAGTCACCATATATACATCATAAAGTCATATTCGAGATTTCCTCATCTATCAGTCGAATATGTTAATAGCCTGATCTGAGATTTATCTATGAGAACCACCTCACTCCCTTCTAATGATCAATGATGTGACCAATCTTTAGTAGATGATATTTGTTCTTCACGGTCACCTGGTTCAGGAACCTAAATTCCATGAATAGCCTCAAGCTTCCTTCTTGCATCTTGGAAAACAGAATTGGGGATACCAATGGTGAAACGTTGGACCTTAGAGACACCTTCCTCTATAAGTCCTCCAACTATGCCCTCAACTTCCAGAGCTCTACAAGAGCCATCCAATATGCAGTTGTGTATATCAGTTTCATCCTAGGGTACATATCAAGGAATAAGTCTACCTATATATAAGTATGGTGTCATGGAAAATCCTCTGGAAAGACATTCTCATACTCATCCACCATTGTAGGAAACTAATGAAACATCTCATACACAGCACCGAGGGTCAAACAAGACAACTTTTGAGTAATCAAATACACCCTTTTATATGTTAAAACATCCTTTACTACTCCTTTTTACTTGTCACAATCAAATGATAACATGTCCTTAACTCCACAGACACACCACATTGTGTGATTAAAATAGTCGATATGAGAATGTACTGTTGATTACCATTACATACCCAATATGATTTTGTATGGCCTCGATGTAGCTACTATTAGATCCCAACCAATTCTCTTGACTCCTAGAGTAATCTAACACTTTTGGAAATAGTATGTAATTGGTGAATCCCCTTCCCTAGTATTATCTAATTGTAATTATCTAGTCAATGGCTTGATCGGAATTTCTGAGCTCCAAACAAGATCTATGGAAAGGAAAGTTGACTAGAACATCTGTCTATAATAATTTCATCCAAGGTGGAAAGAAACAGATCATAAATTTAATCTTCTTTGTAGTTCCATAGTCTTAGGCATCCATCACCTAAATATGGCCACTCCCCTGTCCACCGGCTTTCGGAGCCCATTGTGAACCACTTGAGGGTCATGGTAGTAGCACCTAATTCCTCCGTTCAATTCCATCAACTTGGCATGTTCCTTTGCCACATCCTCTGCCTTGAAGAAATCCATATTCCTATCTCTACCACTGCCATGGCAGTCCCATGCCAGGCTTTCAGACCTCTACACAGTGATTCATGCAATCATAAGCCACGTGCCCATATCCACCTCATGTGTTTCATAATATGCTCCCTTGAAGACTCCCACTACCCTAGGATCCTTGCACTACCAACCCTCAGTCATATTGTTGTCCTCCGAGTGGTCTATCTCATTTGGGCCTCTAGGTCATCTTTCTGATACTCGCCATAGAAGACTCAGCCACCTATCACTAGGAGGATGATCCCAATAGCAGTGTCTAATCAGTGAGTAATATTTCTATTATTAGAGCTTACTCGAACACCCCAGCCTGCGTATAGATGTTGGGGGAAATCATTGATGCCCTGATCTTCAATCAGAGTCCCTGATCAAAGGTCTAGTCCCTAAGGAAATGGTCTGACACCATATATATTGAGTAATAGGAGGGTTTTGTAAACCTCACAATGTAATCATCCACTGTCAGTCTACCACGATGTAAGTGAGGCATCTCATGTATGTGCACTATGAACAATGTCACGAGGAGGATATACTCCCTAAAAATATCCTCCAAGTAAGTCCAGGTGAGGGTCACCTCTTTGTGTGTTTAGATGATAAATCTCTACCATCTGCCTATTGATCTATATAGAAGGCTCACTGCTTGAACCATTTTCTGGTCATGTTGCATTCTCACTAAGACAAATACTCGTGTTACTTCCTCCATACAATCCTCAATGACATGGATATATATTTATCCCCTAATCCAGGGAGGTATCTATTTATAGAACATTATTAATACACTAATCCTACAGTAATCCTTTATTTGTAGCTCAGGTAGTAACTCCTAACTATTTGGTGGTGGTATCACCAGGAAACTACCTAATGGTTAGATTTATGGAAACAGTCCTTATACAGATGCCTCATCACTCTATAGACCATCCTCATGGTCACACGCAGGAATCCTAGCTGGCTGTCTACATGGGGGAATCCGAAAAGATATTAGTATGAACCACAATTAATAGATTATACATGGTAAGCTAACTCTTAATCAAAATTATTGTGAGAAAACCCTCCAAGTCACATGAAACCTGTGTTTTTAGGTATTGAGATGGAAATAAGAATTCAGGTTCTTTGTGTATTGATATGTCAACAAGTGAACCATTAGATGAGTCTATGTCTTAAAAACCAATCTTGAAAGACATAACCCTACTGCACCATCAAAAATATATAGAGTCTTAGTCCTATGGTAGAGTCAAACTCCATTTTATAAAACTTTTTAATGACCCATCCCCTAGGTATCGTGTTGTGACTACCCCAAGCCCACCTTCCATAGGCCATGGGATAGAGACTAGCATCAAATAGAAAAGTCCAAAAAGTTAAAGAATTTTCCATAAAACCTATACACATTCTCAATATCTCAAATGTTGGAATGTAAACACATATTATACAAAAATTGTCAGTATGTACACTCATGAGAGTACAAAAAATAGAAAGTAAATAGGGGAAATAATACAAGATCCAAACCACAAAGGAATGTACAACTTCAACAGTCTATCCACATGAGACCCCACCTGATGGGTAGGTGCAACGTAGATTCCTATAGCCATATAAGTAGCCTCTTCTATCATTTTTCACTGAGCACCACTAGGTCCCAGACCACCAAGGTCTCCATCAAAGAGTCGAACAACTTTATGGGAGACGACATGTACTGGTTAATCTTGTGCACTGGTGAGTAACACAATAAAACATAGTGATCTCATACTACAAACCAAGACCCAAAAAAAAATAATTCAAAACAGTTACAACTAAAATAATATAATTTATGATTTATTAGTCCTGGAGTAGAACATTCATACAGTTGAGGGATTCATTGTCTAGGACCACTCATCACCTGGGCCTGCTGGATAACTAAGAATCACTCATATCAGGGGCTAGTAGGACCACTAAGACCTGGTAATATTTTGGCTAGAAAGATCACATAGAACTACCCGTATTGTAGGCCACCTAGGTCAATTATACCCACTAATTTCTAGTCTAGATGGATCACTAAGACCCACTCATCTCTTGGGCAAACTAGGTCACTAAGAGCTACTCATCTCTGGGCACGATGGATCACCAAGACCTTCTTGTCTTATGAACCACCTCGATCGTTGTGACCAGCTGTTCTCGTGGCTAGCTAGAACACTAATACTCAATGGTCATATCCTTCACATCACATCCATTTGTAGAATCCCTTCATATAGAACACATGATTCCAAGATAATATACTTCTTATGCCATCAGTCGCATATCAACGATCATGAAATCAAACTTAGATTACTCTCAAAGGATTGTCTCTTCCTAAGGGTCTTAGCGCCATAGATGTCACGTCAATAGAACAAAAGGTATGAATGAAATTAAAATTTTAGGATATAGGGGATAGTAGTGTCTGGACCCTGTCTGAAATGTTAGTCTGACCTGAGCAACCCATCCTGGGGGTCCTGCAAGACCTGACCCAGTCCACACAACCTGAACCAATTGGGTCTTGGTCGGCCTGGCCCCTTGGGAATTTTTGGACTTGGCTCGATGGTTCATGGTCCTAGCCCCCCGATTCACCCAATGACACGGTTCTATTTGGAATTTCCCACACTAGAATACTAGTTCTACCCATAGCCCGGGCCACCCAGTGGCCTGGTCCACCGTGTCAAACCGGCCCGAAAAAGTGGGTCAACAAACATCCATCCTGGGCCACCCAATGGGCTGATTTTCACCACAGGCCTAGCCCGATGTTGGTTCCAGCCTACAGCTTTATCCTGGCCCACTAGGTTGGTCGGTTCAATCCATCTGGGATGCGGTGGTCACCACATCCTTGTTCCGCTGATACGGCTCGACGGAGCAACATCCCTCACCCAGTTGGGGCATCAAAATGCGACCCACTAGGTGGGAAGCTCCTTCGATTGGGAGTGCTGCATCCGACCCATGACCATAGTTTGGGGCCCTCTTTACAGGTTGTATATTCTACAGACCACTCAGACTATTCCAATGGACCGATTCATAAATTTTTGTTCCCTTGAGCTTCTTTGATCACCACCATCCCTTCTACGGCCTCATGGTAACCTCGTTGTCTATTTGGGGGGTCTGGTGAGGAACAACACTAGAACACCCAAATAAAACAAACCTATATTTGTTCTTGTCAGCTCATATTTGTTTCCGTTAGAAGAAACACAAATCATATACAATTATAATAAATATATTTTATATCTCTTTTTATCCCGTGTATTTATGCATCCTACATGAATAGTCGAATCGCGTGTTAACTTGTTTTTGAGTTAGCATGCATTCAGTGTTTAAAAGATATAATGGGGAAATGGAGGAATTTAGTGAGAATTAAACCCCCAACTTGTGATAGGATTGTTGTTTGAGGATGAATAGCATCACCCTCCCCCATTATTTGTTCCGGATCCACATCCCATTGTCTCTAGCGATTCATCAAAGGTTAGAAGAAGGTTCATTCATAATTTGTCGTCGCCACCCAAAAAATCCTCAGAGCAATTCCTGAATTATGTGAAGGATCATGTATTTCTTGTTAGGATATTAGTTGATGAATATGATTAAGTGTTTCTATTACAATGTGTTGAAGCATCGTTATGTTGACTCAATAAAGTTGTGCATTGATTAGATTCGTCATGGCCTCATCGTTACACCACAACACTGATGTTCCACTACTCAATGAAGAAGAAAATAATTCAAATAACTTTTTATGATATTTTACTTTTCTCCCAAAAATTATGTAATTTGACTTTCACCATCGACCCATGCCGGTCAAGGTTATGTAGTACCTAAGGGAAACACAACCTCACGAGCTCAATGGTACTCTTCTATTCACAATCATAGATAATATTTAAGAGTTATAAGAATTTAAAAATAAAATAATTGTCACTTATATATTTTATTTATGACCATAAGCTACTTTCTAATGTTGGCCCGCACCGGCCAATGGAAGTCCCTTTATAGGAAAATTTAAACACTATGAGTTCAACGTTTCACTCATATTTTGGAAATGGGAACTTGGTTAAATGTTAGAAAAACATGATCTTGTGATTATGTAAGGAAACATAAAAATAGTTCAAAAATAGAGTTTGGCCACTCCAGGCCACATAATTATGTTCCATCTCAGAGGATTGTCCCGAAATAATCCCATATAACTTTCAAAAAAAACATGGAGTTTTGGGGTATTACACTCTGAATTGTCTCATATGTGGGTATCCCACTTCTCCTTATATCATCCCGACATACATACCAACATGAAAATTCCATTCACACGTGAACATATATGAACATTCATAATGAATACAAAGGTTAACACATACAATTTTTCCATCAAAACCAAGCATTTCAAAAATAATTTTCAGTTCACATTTTCTAAAACTTTATGAAATTCAAACAAGATTCCCTTACATTCTCAAAAACACCCGAATGATTTTTTTTTATTTTTTTTAATAAAACCTTTGCAAAAAACCACATTTAATAACTCAACAAATCACCCCAAAAACAATTTAAATTCACATAAAATGAATCCAAACAAAAAAACTCATACAGAAGCACATAGATGAGGAAGTAGTAGTCATTCCTAACCCAGCTACATCGTTTACCAGACAATGATTCAAGAAAGAACCGACCACATAGAGTGTCTCAAACCATACACTCGGGCTCCACATGGATCGTTAATCCATATAAGTCCATCATAAAACAATTAGTAACTCCAATGGTCATCCCCCGAAAAAAAATATAACTGACTCAACTACCAGAATACCCCAAGAGACATGAGCTTTAGAACAAGCAAGTGTTTGTGATTACAATCTTATAAATACCTCCTGATCCCCGGCAGTATTAGTCTCTAAATACCTATCACTCTAAATAACATGTGCCTCCACTGATTCCATTTTTTATTAACCAACCTTATTTAGTGAAAATTCCACCTGGTTTGGTCCGTGACAATGCTGAAAGGGCATTCCTGATCCCCACATGCTGGAAACAAGTTTATGAAATCAAAATAAAGTATTTGGGATTGAGAAGTCCAAAAATATAAGGCAAATAAGTAAATATAAATTGGAAAAATAATATAAACACTATTAGATAAATGAAAATAAATTTTCACATACCTCTATGTACCCTTGTGGTTAACCATCGACCATGAACTGACGCTGCACTATGAAGATTAAATCCAAGTAAAAATAATTACCTAAAGCAAAAAATATATAAGACTATAGGCATGATTATAAGAACTTAGTAGGTAAGAAAAGATACATATATTCTTAATGCACTTTTTTTAAATAATGTATCACCGATTTCTAGTTTGAAAAAAATATATATAAATCCAATTTTCTACACATTTGATTTTAAGGAAAACAAATTAAAATCGAATTCAAAAGTAATTTAAAATAAGATACCATTCATAGATAATAATTATGTTCACATGAAAAAAGGGGAAATGGAATCAAATTGGAATGACTATTTTTTATTCAAGTTAAAAAGGAGAAAACAATTATTTTTTCCAAACAACATTATTGAAACCCTTTTGATAAGGACATTAAATTCTCAATTTACCCAAAAAATACCAAATTCCACGAAATAATATTTTGATCGAAAATTTAAAGATGTGGACTAACTATTCCTATGAAACCACACAAGAGTGAAATCTAAATCTTCCCACAAGGATAGTTTAGTGCCTGAAGAAACACATTAACAGCTAGGAACTCAGAGGAAAATCCAGAAAAGAGTATACATCTAACTCATCCCAAAGTACTGCCTTACCTGATGACATTATAATGCATAATTTCTCGATATCACCATACCTAATAGAACTGATGTCTCTAATATAAAATAAAATATTCCATACTAAGGACCAATACCTAGTGCATAAACTAAACTAGTTTTTTTAGAGTTCACATAAGTCCCCCTAACTATACTAGTTTATCACGCGTTTTTCACAAAGGGGGTGTGCTAATAAAAACTATGAAACAAACCATTAAAATAATCCATTATATAAGTCACACATAAAAAACCAACACAGACACACCTAGGAGTATTATCTTTAATCTAAACAATCATCCCATAAGGTATGTCACAATCCAAGGACACTCCTATTTCAATTTTATCCAAGACAATTGACTCATTCCAAGAAGGGTTTTGCAAAAAAAACTATTTCAAAACTTCCAATCCGGCCTTAAATAATTTTCACCTGTTAAAAAATTTTCTAAAGGACCGTACAGAAACAAAACTGAAAACAAAAACCTACTTGTAAATACATCTTATAAAACCAAACAATACCTTCAAATTCAAAACACAGTTATAAGATCTAACTAGACATTTCATCACACACATGGCATGCAACACACAATTAAACAATTTTACGCAACATAATACAAGTGTAAATCCACATCATTTCATGTCAAAATATTATTATAATAACAATATATCACTAATTAGTAGGGGGAAAAGCTGTGAAAAAGAAAAAAAATCAATAATTATTTAAATTTAAAGCACAATTCATAGGGATACCAAACTTAAAAAAGAATCGGACCTAGATGAGCACTTTGGCACATGAAAAATTAGATAGTGACCACTCAAAACCACCCAGTACTCAAACACACATACACTCTTATATATATATAAATCCTTTAGTCCAAAACATGTATTCCTTTTTTTATTAGGTAATGTGCCTGAGGAAGATATATATATACAAACAAATTTTTATGTGTGTGAACCAACAAGGAGGCTATGATTCTCTAATTAATTAACCTATAATATCCAACAATCTCTAAAGATTCCAAATGTATAGTTCACATGAAATCATTAAAATAAAACTATTACCCCGAGAACTGTCGATGAACTGAGACAATCCAATATTCTTCTCCCTCAGCAGTGTATGTTGGAAAACTCCCAATGACAACCTAAGGAACCCATTTCACACCTAATAATCAAGAGGAGTGTCATAAAAATGCTGCATCATAACCCCTATGTTTATGCTAGACCGAATAGGGTGACATGGAGGGAAAATGTGGCTAGAATGACCGAATAGGTGGAAGAGGAGGGCTTACCTCTTCCGAATGACATTGAAACCGAAATAAATCTGATGGTTTCGTATGAATTAGAGGGGGCCTAAAGGGTGGGATCATGCACGATGAAGTTGGAGGAAGGGAGGTATTATGAATGATGCACATGAGGGAGAATGGGAGAAAATAGGGGAAATAAAATTAATGGGATAAAGAAAATAAAAATAAAATAAAACCAAATTTTTAATATTTTAGGAAATTTTCACAGTTATTGAACAATTTACTAAACCATGTTCTAACCATGCACTAACCACTACCAAAGATAGACACCCCCATTGTTACATTCAAAAAGATGCATAGCTGAGTAAATATGTATCCAATCATTCTTAATGGAACTATCCTGATGACATATCTTGAGACACTTTTTCCACACTGTTACTCTTAACTATGCGCAACCCATGAACGTGAACCCTCCTTACTTGAATTATGAAAAAATTTAACCTAGACTGGACCACAATCAAAAAATAAAAAATTAATAATTAAAATAATTAAAATAATTAATTTTTTTGATGTTGGGGTGCGACATTATAAACACCTCTGAATATAATAGTGATTTCAAATAACTCCCCCTTATGATAAGATTGCCATATGGCTCATATTCTCTTATTATGTAAATAATTCTCCCTTTTTTAAAGAAATAACCCCCTTTAATTTATTATTATACTTATTTCTATATCATCTTTAACAACCCGAATCTGGAGCCCCATAACTTGTGCCTCATACCCATTTTGTCACATGACCTCAAGTGCATTTTCTAAAACCCGAGAGGCTGTCGACTAGCAGAGAGGACCTTGGTGAGTCCGTGGAGAAACTATGCCCTCATTTGGTAAAGTATACAGCAAAAGAATAAATATTAACAATAGGGGAGGCAATAAACAGCATACAACAATTGAACTAAAACATGAGGAAATGACTGATATAGTAATGATGTAGAATGGTACACGTACCAATAGAAAATATTAACTAAACAACGTGTTGAAATATAGCTGAAACCCAAGTACTAACGTAAACAGTAACTCCATCAGCATCACGAGACAAAGCCTGATCCCATGCTCTCCAGCTTCAACTAGCAATCAAGTACCTAAGGTAGAAGGACCACACTCCCTATCTACACCAGCAACCATATAATCTGCATGGGCTGAAAAGTAGGACCCAAATAAAATGTGAGACTAATCCTAGTAGGAAATCGCCCCAAGATTTGTTCCCAACTGTCCGTGAGTAATATATGAAAAGTAAAGGAAAATAACTATAGTAATGGACTAAGAGTATACCAGTAAATGATCCTACCAATTACCATTCACATTCATTTAATTAAAACCCAAGGGGAAGTAGCAATGCCTTCTATTCCAAGGTAAAGCAAGTAACACAACAGGTATTTCAAAAGACTACCTAAACACAAGAAGTACAAAACCTAAGCTTGTTCTTTGGCTCGGTGGACTCATCACATCCAACCATAGAAATTCACAGTGACTCTCTAGGTGGCTCGAACTATAATACCCCTATATTCTATCAATCAAACATGGCAGAGACACTCTGGGAATCTCTCATGTCAATCCCCCTATGGTCTTGCAATGATATCTATAGACTCTATAAGTAAGAACTTATATCTAATTCCTCATGTGGTATCGATGCATGTGTAACTAAGAACACTCTTGGGTAGAACACAGTCTTATTCCCATAGGTCCTGTTTATGAAACTAAAACCAATAGACCCTCTATGTAAGCACTTAATGCAATATTCCCTCTTTGATCTCATGCACCAGGTTCTCACAGCCTTGAGCAGTCCAGTCGTGTGTCAACGACTGTCAGTAGCTCTATGTACGTTCAATAACTACTTGGATAATAGCTACCATGCATCAAAAGCCTTTAAAGAGTAGGAAACACAAGAAAACAGTTATTACAAGTAAAAAATCAATTGCAGTACGGTTTGCCTCACAAGAAAACTGTGTCGAACAGTGATAAAAAACCATGTGGGGAGAAACACCTTTGGGGTGATCCTCAAACATGCAACCAAGAATATATTAGCAACAATTAATCATAATTTAACAAGAAATCTAGGGAAAATTAACAATAGGATCAAAGTCTTCAACTTGGGATACCTGATACATGGGTATCCAACACTTTTGCAACCAAAACTCAATAAACTTCAACGTAGGGAAACAAATCACCTACCTTGATCCTCGAAGATCGATATAATTCAACCTCAGCCCATGAATCGGCCTAGAATGAAGTATATCTGAATAAATGTCGAAAACATTCAACCTCAGATAACACAAACGAGAGAAAGAATCCAGAAACAAGGTCAAAGAAGAACGAAGAACTCACTGTTGTGATTCTTCTGCAATCAATAGAGTTTGATTCAGAAAACAGGTTACGGATCGGTGGCTCGGAAAAGAATTGGCCCCCATGGACACTCTGGATGGGATTATGCAGAGAAGAGGTTGTTAATGAGAATTAGGCATGACCCCGGTCCGATTAATGAAATAAAAAAGAAAGTACATGGCGTGTACTATTAGTGTATATGGCGTGTACTTGGATTTCCCATACTCTGCTTTAAGAGTCTGCCACATCATCCCTACACACCGTGTGTGTGGCCCAGAAATGGCCATCACATGGCTTCGAGCGGCATAGGAGTACACAGTGTGTGCTTATAAGTACATGGCATGTACTCTAAAAATTTCCAGATTCACCTTTTTTCCTTAAAAATCCCATAAAAGTTATCCGTACCTGAAACTGAAGCACCAGGTTCTTACAAACATCCCCCGTTAAAGAAAATCATTCCCGAATTTACCTAACAAGGCGTAAAAGATGAAACCTTGAACAACTCTGGCCACAATCATCGCATATCATCCTCCCTCTCCCAAGTCTCGTCCGGTATATGACCGTGCTGCCATAACACCTGTACCAGAGGAACAGACCAGCCACAAAGTACCTTTGCACTAAAATCAACAATCCTGAGAGGATGATCCTTGAAAGATGCATCCTGCACCATCTCAACCTCCTTGGGTTGAAAAACATGAGACAGGTCTGAGAAATATCGTCGATGCTGAGAAACATGAAAGACGTTGTGCATAGCCTGGTACCTTTGAGGTAACTACAACTTATAAGAAACCATCCCGACTTTCTCCAGAATCTCAAATGGTCCGACGTATCTAGGTGAGTGTTTCCCCTGTCTCCTATTCCTCTTATGTCTTAACCTCGGGTTAATACTAATGAAAACCTAGTTTCCAACCATAAACTCCAAAGGTCGTCGCTGCTGATCACCATAAGATTTCTGCCAAGACTGTGAAGTAGCCATCCTCTTCCGAATCAACTCCACCCGCTCTATGGTCTCTTGAACAGAACGAGGTGCCCAAAAAGCCGCATCTCCTGCCTATAGCCAGCATAAAGGTGATGGATATGGCCTACCGTACAAAGCCTCATAATGTTCCATCTGAATAGTCACCTGAAAACAATTGTTGTAGGCGAATTCCACCAGAGGGATATGCTTCTCCCATGTATCGCAAAAGTTTAGAATGCAATCTCAGAGCATATCCTGAAGCACCTGGATTTTATGCTCGGACTGGCCATCAGTCTGGGGGTGGTATGCTGTACTCGAAAGTACCAGAGTACCCAAGGCCCTCTATAGCCCCTTCCAGAAGTGCGAAGTAAAACGCGGATCCCTGTCTGAAACAATCGAGTGTGGAACTCCATGCAGATGTACAATATCTCGAATGTACAAACATCCTTGCTTATTAACACGTAAGGTCTTTTTGATCAGCAAGAAGCGTGAAACCTTCATGAGCATGTCGACTATAACCCAAACCACATCATTTCCTCGAGGCGAACTTGGTAACCCTGTCACAAAGTCCATCGCGACATCATTATATTTCCACTCAGCAATGGGTAACTGCAGTAAAAGCCCTGTTGTTCGCTGATTCTCTTTTATCACCTTCTGACAGGTGGAACACCACAAAACAAAACCAACCAAATCCTTCTTTATACCTGGGATCCAATACTGACGGTGTAAGTCTCGGTACATCTTGGTGACACCAGGATGAACTGCCCAAGCTGAAGCATGAAACTCCTGCATCACCTCCTAACGTATGTCCGCTAAAACCCATACGTAGCCATGAACACGTAGAACCTCATCATCACCCACTTTCCACCCCGGAGTAGGGTCTCCATCTGACACACCCACCCATAGGACTAGGCCTTCTGGGTCTGATAGCTGCCTCATTCGAACTCAATCATAAAGAGTAGAGGTAACAGATATAGAAGAAAGAAATGTATGTCTCTATCTATCGTGAACCCCAAAATGCATCTCAAAGAACAGAGCTATAAGCTTCCACTCGTTGATGGCCTCCAGAACTGCCTGTAACATAGTCCTCCTGCTCAGTGCATCAGCCACAACATTGCCTTTCCCTATCATATAAGAAAGCTCGAAATCGAAATACTGTAGGTACTCGACCCACCTCCAATGTCTCATATTCATGTCAAGCTACGTGAATATATACCTACGGATCTTGTGGAAAGTATATATTAGAAAATTCTCACATATGAGATAGTGACTCCAAAAATGTAAAGCATGAACAACTGCATCCAACTCGAGGTCGTGTGTAGGATAGTTCCTCTCATGGGGCCTCAACAGCCAAGATCCATACACAACAACACGATCCTCCTGCATAAGCACTGCTCCAAGCCCAGTGCTGGATGCATCGATGAAAACTATATAACTTTTTCCCGGCTCTGGCAGAACTAGAATCAGTGTTGTGGTCAATCTCCCCTTTAGCTCCAAGAAGGCTGAATCGCAAGCTTCTGACCAAACGTACTTCACACCTTTCTTAGTCATTCCCATCAACGGTGCTGCTAAGCGTGAGAAGTTCTGTATAAACAACCTGTAATAACCGGTCAGTCCCAAGAAACTCCGTACCTCGAAGACATTCTTCGGCTGAACCCTAGTAAGTACTTCTCTCACCATCCCTAAGTCTACTGATACTCTTGACTCTGAGATGACATGGCCCAGGAAGTGAATATCGTCCATCCAGAAGTGGCACTTTGATATCTTAGCATATAACTGATGCTCTCTCAGTGTACTCAATATGATCTCAATATGGGTAGCATGGTCATGTCGAGTGTCAGAGTACACCAAGATATTGTCTACAAAGACAACGACGAAAGAGTCCAAGTAAGGATGGAAAACTCTGTTCATCACCACCATGAAAACTGCCGGTGTGTTCATGAGACCAAACAGCATAACCAGATACTCGTACAGACCATACCTGCTTCAGAGAGCTATTTGAGTTATATCAGATTGTCTGACCCAAAACTGATAAAACCCTGATCTCAAGTCAATCATCGAGAATACCCTGGCTCCTCGAAACTGATCAAAAAGATCATCAGTCCTCGGACATGGATATCTGTTCTTGACCGTCAACTGGTTCAGCTTTTTATAGTCCACACAAAGCCGTAAGGTACCATCCGCTTTCAAGGAAAACAACACAGGAGAACCCCAAGGGGAAGTATTGGGGTGGATAAAACCATTCACCTGCAACTCCTCCAACTACTTCTTGAGTTATTTCAACTCAGACGTAGCCATCCTATAAGGAGGTATAGATACTAGTTCTTCTCCTGGAACAAGCTCAATAGAAAATTTGACCTCACGCTCCGGAGGCAACCCTAAAAAGTCTTCTGAAAACACATCCAAAAAATGGTCAACTGCAGGAGGAAAGTCCATCTGAGAAGTCCCCTGATCGTTCAGATATAAACTAGAAAATTGGTCTATAAAACTGCCCATCCCATGATGCTCTGGTCTAGCTATGCTTGCCTGGACATCCCATTCACCCTTGTGAAAAAAATACCCACCATCTAGTTATGTGAACCTCAACCTATGACGATAACAATCAAAAAAGGCTTGAAAAAGATCTAGACAGTCCATTCTGAGAATGAAATCATAACCAGTCATCTCAAGGAAAAAAGATCCCACATGAAGTGACACCCACCAACCTCAAGGGGGTACTCCCAGCACTGACACACACTAGTAGTTCTATGTCCCAAAGGAGTGTCTAGTTCCAATGTATCTTCAGAAGTAAATACAGTAAGTCGAAGTCTCTCTATAGTGTGCACATAGATAAAGCTCTGAGAAGCTCCGGTATCAAAAGTGTAGAAGATAAAACTGAGCCTACTGAGATCATACCTCGAACTGTGGAAGGTCTAGGATCCTACTCCCGATTAATCTTCTCTACCACAAACATCTGGCTAGTACCGCGGCCCTGTGTAGTAGCCTAATATCCCTGATCTTATCCTCCCTGAGCCTGACCACCATGTCCACGACCTCTACCCTGGCCTGAACGACCTGAAGAACTCCAGCCCCCTGTCTATTGTGGAACTGGTAATCCTGCTCTTGTACGTGGAGTAGAAACTGATCCTCCTTCACTAGCTGGTGGAAGAATAACCCTGCAAAAATGCTGCAGATGACCCATTTTTCCGCAAGCTTGTCACTCCCATGGATCTCTTGGGCACTAAGGCTTCTTTTTCCCGCTCTTTCCACACTGATAGAACACCACCTGGTTTCCATAAGTAAGATCTCATCTTCCAAAAGAATTACCTCGGTTCCTCGAGTCACCTCGAGTAGACTCTCGATGGAGTTTCCTGCTATCAATATGCAATGAATCAGTCCTGGATGCTGAACCGCCCCGGTAAATAGCTCCAGTATCCCTCAGATTTCGTTTGGTGATCAGTGCCTAGTTGACTATTAGGGTAATAGAAGTCAACTGGAAGACGTTCACCGGTGATCTGATCTCTAGTTTGAGGCCTTCCAAAAACTTCCTTGCCAAAAACAGCTCGTCACTTCCCAGAACGGGAGTGAAATGCTGTAACTCAGTGAAACCGGAGGAATACTCCATAACCGAAAGAGTACCCTGCTGCAGGTTTATGAACTCTTTGGCTCTGTCAGACCTCAGGGTCGCCAGATAGAAGTAGTCATAGAATGTACACTGGAACTCATCCCAAGACATATTCCGTTGGCGCCCTACCTGCGAGACTACATCCCACCACCTCTTCGCAGAATCTCGCAGCATGTAAGTCACGAGATTCACCCTTCTGTCTGGGGGTGTTTCCAAATGCTCAAAGATGGAATGAATGGTTTCTAGCCACGACTCTCTAGCCTGAGGACCTTCATCCCCTATGAAAGTGGGAGGATACTGCTGATGGAAGACTCACGTCAGCTCTGCCATAGACGGAGCATGATGATTAGCTCCCAAGATAGTCTGCATAAACCTCATGAAACCCTCTCTGAACTGAGCATCGGCACAATGTCAGGAATCACTGCAGGTGCCATGTTCGGAACGATCGGCTGAACTACAGGTAGTTCCTCATCTACCGTATCAGGCGTATGGTCACTGGCTGGTTCCTGGCATTCAATGTAAGGACGTCTTGGTGACATAGCTCTGAGAAATCAAAAGAAAACTTCTGATTTAGGAATAACAAGGACAGAAAACACAATAGTACAAAACGAAAACATGAGAGAGAAACACATATGTTTTCAAAACAAGACTACATGATGTGTATTTAAACTACACGACGTGTTTTCTAAGCATTCCACATGGGCATGTATCTCTGCCACCACTAGTCGTATAACATCCTACCTACACGGCGTGTTGTCACAACACACAGCGTGTACTTGAACTCCACTCCCTTGCCTGACTCTCTTTACACGGCTAACCTACAAGGTCCTCCTAATCCTAAACTACACGGCGTTTTCAGTAAATACACGACATGGACTGGATAGGTTTCAGCAACCCATGTAGCAGTTACATAGCCACCTACATGAATGACCCCTACACGGCGTGTTCTGAATAAACACGGTGTGTATAAGAATATATAACACCGACCTGTGTCATTTGTGACATGGTCGGGTACCCAAAATAAAACTACATGGCGTGTTCGTATAAAACACGGTGTGTACTACACGAGTTTCCCCGACCCATGTTGTTAGTGAAATGGCCGGGTACACGGTTGACTACTAAATGGCGTGTACTTATCGTACAAGGCGTGTTTCGGAAGACTCTCCACCACCCTGTGTCTCTGTTCACACAGTTAGTAACACGGTCTAAAAAATAAATGGCATGTATTAATAAAGTACACGCCGTGTATTAGGGGTTTTTCCGAGCAGTAGTTCAGAAACTGCACCAAATGCCAGAAACGCTAAGGAACAACATCTATGTGCCGAATTCGGATTCATGGGGGCCCATACTCTCCGCTAATCAATTCTTGGCATCATAACAATGCATATAACATGTAAAACACCATAACATTCCAATGTTCTGCCAAATTCCGATCATAGAGGGCCCATAACACCTCTAAGATCGGAGCTTGGCGTCCATGCTAAATAGGCTGTAAAATAAACAATACTCTATCAGCACAACAAGTATGTCTATAACAAAAACTATCACAATAGCATGCATAATTTATCACGACAACTATCACAACAACATGAAATTATAATGCACCCTAAATGGAATGGTAAAAAGAATGACATGTGATTTCCTACCTAGTGTATATATGATGCATGAGATGGGACACCCTCAACTCATCAGGTTGCAACAAAATAAAACCACAATCATATAAACTGTAACAGCACAAAACATGTGCATCACCCAATGGTGAAATATAATAAACTGCAACACTTGAAAAAACATAAAATTGAAATTACAAGGTAATATAGCTTTTCCTTGTACATGGGTTAATTACTCACGGGCACAGATAAGTACTAATTACCCCTTTCTTCTTATCCCTCTCTATTGTCGTGAAATAGTAAGGTAGTAGAAAAAAAGGAAACCCACTTTGATACCACTTTGTAATGACCAGAATCTGGAGCCACATAACTGGTGCCCCGTACCTAGTTCGCCACATGACCTCAAACGTGTTTCCCCAAATGCTAGAGGCTGCCAACTTGCAGTGAGAGCCTTGTTGAGTCCGTGGGGAAACTCTGCCCTCATTTGATAAAGTATAGAGCGGAAGAATAAACATAAGAAATAGCGGAAGAAATAAATAGCATACAAGAAGTTAACTAGAAGTTGAAGAAATTACTGATCTAATAATGATGCAGAATGGTACATGTATCTATGGAAAATAGTAACAAAACAACGTGCTGAAATACAACTGAAACCCAAGTACTAAACGTAAATAGAAACTCCAGTAACATCGCGAGCCAAAGCCCGGTCACATTCTCTCTATGTCCAACCCGAAATCAAGTACCTGAGGTAGAAGGACCACACTCTCTATCTACACCTGCAACCATATAATCTATTTAGGTCGAAATGCAGGACCCAAACATGGTTTGAGACTAATCCTAGTAGGAAATCACTACAAGATTTGTGCCCTACTCTCAGTGAGTAATATAGAAAATGTAAAGGAAAATAAGAACAGTAATGGACTAAGAGTATACCAGTAAATGACCCAACCAATTACCATTCACATTTATTTAATTAAACAACTAGGGGAACTAGCAATGCCATCTATTCCAAGGTAAAGTAAGTAACATAGTAGGTATCTCAAAAGACTACCTAAACACAAGAAGTACAAAACCCATGCTTGTTCTTTGGCTTGGTGGACTCGTCACAACCTACCATCAAGATTGACACTGACTCTCTGGGTGGCTCAAACTAGCCGACCCCTATAGTCCAGTAATCAAACAAGGCACATATACTCTGGGAAGCTCTCACATCAATTCCCCTATGGTCTTGCAACGATAGCTATAAACTCTATGAGGAAGCACTTACGTCTAATTCCTCTTATGGTCTTGATGCGTGTGTAAATAATAACACTATTGGGAAAGATCAAGTCCTATTCCCGTAGGTCCTGTGTATGAAACTAAAACCAACAAACCCTCTAGGGAATAACTTAATTATCTATTCCCTCTTTGATCTCCCTTACCACGTTCTCACAGCCCTGAGCAGCCCAGTCATGCCTAATCGACTGTTAGCAGCCCTAAGTAAGTTCAAACACTACATGGATAATAGTTACCATGAATCAAAAGCTTTTAAATAGTAGGAAACACATGCAAACAGTTATAAAAAGTAAAATAGCAATTCCAATAGGGTTTGCCTCACTGGAAAACAGTGCCGAACAATGATAAACAACCAAACATGGAGAAACACCCATGGGGTGATCCTCAAACATGAAACTAAGAATATATTAGCAAAAATTAATAATAATCTAACAAGATATCTAGGGAAAATAAACAATAGGATCAAAATCCTTAACCTGGGATGCCCGATACATGGGTATCCGACACTTTTGCAACCAAAACTCAATGAACTTCAACTTATGGAAACAAAACACCTAACTCGATCTTCAAAGATCGATATACTTGAACCTCGTACCATGAATCAGCCTACAACGGATTAGATCTGCAACAAATTCTAAAAAAATCAACCTTAGATAACTCACATGAGAGAATGAATCTGGAAATGAGGACAATGAAGAACCAAGAACTCACCGCTGCAAATCTTCTTCAATCGACGGAGTTTGATTCAGAAAACTGGGTACGGATCGGTGGCTTAGAGAAGAATCTACCTCCTTGGATGCTCTGGATGGGATTAGGTGGAAAAGAAGACATTAATGAGCATTAGGCTCGACCCTGGTATGATTAATTAAATAAAAAAAAGTACATGGCGTGTACTTTTAGAGTACACGGTGTGTACTTGGTTTTTCTGTACTCCACTTTAGGTGGCCGCCACATCATCCATACACACTGTGTGTGTGGCTCGGATGTGGCCAGAACACGGCTACGAGTAGCAGAGGAGCACATGACATGTAATCATAAAGTACACGGCGTGTACTCTGAAAATTTCCATATTCTCCATTTTCCTTAATAAGCCCATAAACTAGATCTGTACCAGAAACCAAAGCTCCAGGATCATACATCATCCCCCTTTCTATATCTTTCTCCACTATTTTGCATCATTCTACTAATTTTTTATTTTAAAAAAGGGTGGGAATAGTCATTGAGGTAACTAAAATGGGATAGAAAAAATAATCTATATGAAAAATAATAGTTGATCAAATAAAAATATATTATATAATATTCAACCAAATAAAATTAGAAGACATTCGATCAAACTACTTGTAGATCAAATAGTATTTCATCTATGTTTCCTAAAATAGAAATAATAAAACCAATGTTTTTGAAACATTAGTTTGTCTTAGGAGGCATCAATGATTTTACAATTATTATCACATTCTTAATTCTAAACTTACTATTTCAATTTTTTTGAAAGATAAAATTGATACATGTTTTTTCTTTTCAAATGACAAATCCATTCATATTAAAAACACAATAGATATTATGTTCCTTCTTCTCTTCCTTTTTATGCTTATATTTCTCTTCCAAGAGTTTTTTTGATCTTCTTGAGCTTTAATTCACTCTGATAAATTTTAAAAAAAAATATTCATAGCAAGGATTTCACTTATAAAATACATTAAGGGATTTTGAAATTTTGAAAACTATTTACTCTACTTTTGTGGGTCAATTTTGAACGTTTCCAAAAACATTACATTATTGGATACATATCTTGTGAGTCAATTGAATGCAAATTCAGTTTCATTCAAGGAATTTTTAAATATTCCAAGGTGTTCATCAAAAATCATTATGTCGTAATAAATACTTTTAGACCAATTCCAAAAAAAATCAACTTATTTATTTTTTATTGCGTGTTCATTGTACTATTTGAATTCTAATTCCAAATGAATTAATCTATTTTCAAATTTTATTAGTAAATTCAACTCATTGTAATGGTTTTCCATCATCATATCTACTTTTTATTCCAGGATAGAAAAATAAGGATTTTTCATCATTAAATTTCTAAAAAAATAATTAATATAATCAATTACTTATGTTGCGATATTATTTTGAGATTCAGAATATAATTTATTTATTTTTTCTCATTCTGATCACTTCATTCACTAACTTTATATTATATGAAATAGGATTCAAATTTTTTTTTCAAAAAAATTAATTTCCTCAATAATAACATTTTTTCTTCTTTCAATATTTCTATGTTGATTTTTATTTTCCTTCTTGGATGAAGAATCAATTACTTTAATTAAAGGAGGTTTTTAATTTTCCTATATCATTTACTTCAAAATAAAATTTCATAAGGAAGATACTATTTTCCAAGATGAAAATGAAGTCCTTAGTGAGATATTGTAAGAATTTTCTTCTTCTTCTTTCTCTTCTTCTCTATATTCCACTTCCTCTACTTATTCTTTTTCTTATTCTTTCCCTTCAACCCTTTATCCTCCTTATTCCTTTTATTCTCATTGTTCTTTTACGTGTCTTTCTTCCTCTTATTATTCTTACCCTTCCCCTTTATATTCTTCTATTTTTTTAAACACCATATCTTTTATTTAATTTATTTATTATATTTATGTGTCACCTAATGAATTTGAGAATCTGATCTCAAGTTATACATTCTAATAGAAATGTATTATTAAGAAACATTAACTTATTTTAATTTTTTATTTGATAGAGGGGGTATCAGCATGAACTATAGAAGTGTTTTTAAACACTAAACTTACATCATGTTTAGGGAAAACAATTTTATATGATAGTTATTCCATGACCTTTTTGACATTTTACATTACATAGCAACTAATAACACTTTATTTTGTTTTTTTCTTTTCCTTATTTTTCTAAGACTTCTCTAATATGTATTGTTATATTAAAAATCAAATATAGTTCAAGACCACATAGAGGATCTCCCTCTTTTCTTAAATCTTTTTTTCTTTCACCAATCACCCACTACATCAATTGGGCATTTATTTTCCTTTTTTCCTTTATTTTTGGAAGAGATTTATCTTTTCTTTTCATTTCTCCTTTCACAATATTATTTTCTGGAGGAGGTTCTTCCTCTTATGTACACTCCATATTACTCTTCACAAAAAAATTTATTCAGGTACAAAAACAATTTTCATCCTTCTAATTGTATCTTCACTCATAAATGAAATCATTTCTCTAATAGGATTTGATTTGATGGCTACTTTAAAATATTTAAGGATGATTCTAATTATCTTGATGATTAGACCAGGAAATATAACAACATGATACTCAATTAAAAATGAATTAATATTATTAGTTATAAATTAGATAAATCCCATGAGATTTATCATCCCCATTTTTAAAAAAAATTGAGAATAAAAACATTATAAGATTTCATTGGATCCCTATCTCTTTTTCTCATAATGAGCAAATATTGCATACATGTCCCTAAAATATCATTATTGTGAATTAAATGAATAACCTTTATTGTATATTAATTTGTTTAAAACAATTATTTCCTACTATTTCCTTTATAAAATATCCCTTTGAATCTCGTAATTTGTTAGATGTATAAAACACATCTACTTCCTCAAGTACACTAAGAAACCATTCCGGAGATTTGTATTTATTTTATAGGTTTTTTCATAAATTCTAAATGAGAATATTTTTTTCTATTACTACTTATAAAACATCACCAAATCATAGAAATAAAATACTATATCTGGAAAAAGTAAATCATAGTTTGGATCGGACTATTCGACACATAAATATTTCAAACCTTGAAATTGAATCATTCACCATAATCAATAATAATATTTATTATCAAATGATATGGAAAACAACCTTTCATAGAAACAAAATCATTTATTTTAATATTTTTAAGGTGAAATTCTATTCGGGTAGGAAATATACAAGTAGAAATAAAAAGAATCGGAGTTTGATATTTCCAAATGGTAGAGATTAACTTAGAAAAACCCAAACATGTGATATGGGACTAGGTGGGTCCCTAATTTGTAGGAAAACTTGAGTGATAATTTATCTTTTAAGGAAAATAGGTTGGATGATTTTCATTCATTCTGATCTGAAAGTTGAGATTATATATAAAGAAATATTTCATTAAAATATAAACTCTTTAGGTTTTAGAAAGTGTTATCTTTTTGGATGGATATCATTGAGAATGTAAAATATTTTTTAAAATTAACATTTAGAATAAAAAACACATGAATTATACTAATTAAAATTAAATACTATTAAAGAATAAAATAAAGAAGAATATATTTTTGAGTAGATATTTTATTATGATAAATTTTTAATATTTTAAATGAATGAGAATTAAAAATAAGATAGTTAAATACTATGTATTTTTATTGGAATATTTTAAAAAATAAATTCATTAATAATAACAAATTTAGGTTTTCTAATCTAATAGTATATATTTTATAAATCCTGTTAAAAATATTAATTAGATTCTTTTTCTAAAGTTGTTTGTTTTTTTAATTTGATTAGTAATTCAAATATTATTATAAATTTATGTCTAGTTGTTTTTAATCTAATTTGGAAATAATATCTTATTGTGCATATAAAAAACCATACAAATAAGAATATCTTAAATTTTATTTTAAAATATACTAATGTTAGGAAGAACAATTATGAAAATTTTAAACATTTTATAACTTTCGAAAGACTAAGATGTTTTAAGAGAATATATATATACTCCACATATAAAAATAATTATCTTATTTTAAGGGGTAGTTTAAAAAAGATTTATATATGAATGGATATTTCATAGTGATCAATCCAAGCCTCTGGTTAATATATTAAAATCATTTGGAAAGTAATGGTTTTGTAAAGATATAAACAATTAATTATTTTGTTATAATGATTTGTAAAATCATGTCTTCTTTCTGTGTGTGATACCTAATAATGTGATGCATAATATCTATGTTTTTTTGGATGAGAGTGATTAGCAGAAGTTTTTCAGAAGGTACTGTCACAAGTGTTATCAAATAGCATATAAGATTCTATAAGATAGATGCCATATTAAGTTAATGTGTGGTACATCCACAACAATTTATCACAATATCTTCTAGCTGCCACCTGTCTAGTATCAGTAATGGAATGTTCTACCAAGTGTTTTTTCTTACAATACCAAAAAAATTATGAGTATCTTAAGAGTTTTTTTTTCAATATGTAAAATTTCAATCCAATCTATAACAACCAAAGTCAACATCTGAAAAATATTAATTCAATATCATTTCTATATGAATAGAATATATCCAAACCATAGTTCCTTTTAAATAATGAAAAACCATTTTACAAAATTTAAATTTTATTACTTTATATTTTATTGATACCTTTCACATAAACATATTCAAGACATTAAGTCTGGCTGACTAGCAATTAAGTATTCCCAGCTTCCTATTATACATATAAATGGTGTTTGATAAATTGGTTTAAGAGATTCATCGATATCAATTATATTTGTGGCCCCTATTATAACAGTAATACTTTTTATATTTTCATGTACATACATTTTAAGGAAATCATTAATATTCTTATGTTGATACATATAGGTTCCTTCTATGTTTTTGAGTGATTTTAAAACAAATAAAAAATGTTCTATCACCAATTATACTCATCCAAAACTAAAATTTCTTTACATTCTCTAAGGAATATGTTAAATACTTTTGAGTTGATCTAAATGTATTCTCATCAATATATTTTGGAAAATTTAACTCCTTTTTTTATATTTCTTTGAAAAGAGATTTGGATCATTAGTTCCCTTGATATAATTATTTTATAAAAAAAATAATGTTAATCTATCATAAAAGGATCTAGGGGACTGTTTATGTCCATATAATGATTTGGTATGTTTTTAAACACATTCCGAATATTTTCAATATTTAAAACATGTAAATTTTTTAGAAAAAAAAAGTCTTTTTGAACGTATATGTTAATGAAAGAACACATCACATCCATTTAAATAATTTTGAACATTAAGAATATTGAATGACTAATATAATATGAATAGATTTAATTGTAGCTATTACAGAATTGGTTTCATTTTAATCTATTACATATTGTTGATTAAATCATTTAGCAACAAATGTTACTTTATATAGTAAATCAACCAATTTTCATCAGTTTTTTTCTGAAAACCCATTTTACTCTAATGAATGATGTTTCTTTAGGTTTTTCAACAATGTTACATACTTTGTTCCATTATAAATCATTTAGTTCATCATATATATCTTTAATCAAATAAACATCTCTAAAATCCTCGTTAGTATTTTTAGGTTCATATTGAGAAAGGAATGAAAAGTTTCGACTTCATTTCTAAAAGAAATTATAGAACATGGTGGTTTATTCACATAACCAATGATAATATCTGCAATATGATTATTAAGAAGAAAATGAATTGGATTTCATAAAACATACTTATAAACATAAGATTGAAATTCATCTGGAGTAAATACATCAAAAAAAATTCCTCATTGTTTTTTATAATTGACATCTTTCAAAGGTGGAGGATCAGTTAGGGAAAGCACATTCGAAGGTGTTGGATGGGTTTGTTTAAAAACTATAGGATATATTTCATAAAATTTATTATGTAATGTTTCTTCAACATTAAATTAATTTTTATTAAAAACTCTATATACATTAGAAGTTGTAGAATATCCTATGAATATTCATTCTTCGTATTTAGGGGAGAATTTTTGTAAATAATCTTTTGTATTCAAGATGAATATATTGCATCCAAGTAATCTTATGTATAAAACTTTTGGTTTTCTTCCTGTCTATAAAATTAAGGCATTATGTTAATAAAAGGTCAACTATTACTGGATTTATAGTAAAGAAATTATTATTAATTTATTAAACATAAAATTTTATAGCAATTTAGTATTCACTCCACATGGTTCTTTTTATTTCATGAAGATTATAATTTATACATTCAACAACACCATTTTTCCAAGTATTTCAATGTATCGAAAATTTACCAATAATTAATTTATTACTAAAAAAATTTTAAATCATAGTTTACAAATTCTACCCCATTATCACTACAGAAAGTTTTCAAGGGAATGTTTTTCTCATTTTTATCATTGAAAAAATTGTCTTAAAAATAGAAAGGGATTTAGATTACTTTATAATAAAATATACCCATATTTATCTATTATAATCATAAACTAAAACAAGTACATAGTACAATCCACAAATACTTCATGTTTGTGTAGTACCAAAAATATCCATGTGCACTGATTGAAAGGTATTAGTAGTTGAGACTTCATTAAAAGATTTAATTCTTGACTTATATTTCTTTCCATATTAACAATGGTGACCTATTTTTTTAAAATCAAATCTATTTTCCAGTAGGTAAATAACTATAATTTTCTTAGTTAATTTAGATAATTTCCAAATGTGATAGTGTTATAAACATATATTCTATATCCAAGATTGAGCTTCCATTTTTCTGTGTCAATGTAAGTCTTGGTTTCTATTATCTTCCACAAAATGTGTGTAAATATTCTCATGACAATGGGAAGAAATAATGAATTCATCCTCTAAATTGTGTACAACGCATTGGAAATTCCTAAAATTTACAAGGTAACATCCATCGCATAATTGAATTATACTTATAAGATTTTGATTAATACCTTTTTTGAATAAAACATATATAATTAATGATTTTTCAAGAAGAAAAATATTTCTTGTACAAACAATATTTCATTGAGCATTGTTTCCGAAGGTAAATCTTCCTCCTTTAATTTCAATAATCTTTTCAAAAGACTTTGCCACCATTCATATGCTGTAAAAAACACTATCCATATACTATGAATTTTTATATTTTGTAATCCTTTGTCTTCCTAAAAACGAAGCAATTAGACTTGTGGATACTAAATCTTTTTGGTTTCGAAAATTATAGAATAAAAAACATAGGAATCAACATTTGTTTTTAAAATTATACTTTATGAAATCTCAAACAATTAATTTTATTTAACGGAAAATTTTTATTCCAGTGACCTCCACTAGGAAATTATGTGCAAAATTAGGCATTCTCGGGAACAAATACATTATTACTAAAAACAGTTTTGAATGAGTATATCCTTTTTCATAACTATTACCAAGGGGATAGAGTTGTTTATATATTTTATCAAAATCTTCTTTAACTTTGGAATGGTTTGGAAATATTATCATTAATGAAATAATTTTAGACATCACTTTTATAAATAATTTTTTATTTATATTAATATTAGTTTTAGAAGTGATTTTTTTCTTAAACATTTTCCTAAAAAACAACTTTTTCCAAAATCCTTAGAAATTGTATCCTTCTCTAAATTATACTTTTAATGGTATCATGAAATATATAACCAATTCAAATGTTTTTTTATAAAAATATTTGGAATGATTTGATACTTTTTTTATAAAATAAATTATTCTAGTATTTTCTTTATTAGTTTTCTTATAAACATTAAAATTTTCTTTTTCAGGAAATTTAGAAAATCTATAGATTTAAATATATGAAGGTAATGTATTATCTCCTACATAATATTTTTCATTATCCGATGAAATATAATATTTATCATTAGGATAAATTTAATTTAAATATATATTTTCTAAAGAATCAACAGTGAGTACTTTACACATCAATTATTAATTTTAAAATGGTATTCTGGCATGGAGACCAATATTCCTCTCTTTGGAATTCTCATTATCTGATGAATCATCAAAAGAATCTTATCCTCTAGTAATATATGACTCATTACAATTAAATAATTTATTTCCTTTATACATTTAATACTTTTTATGATTTATTTTGAAATTTATTTCTTTTCAATATTTATCTTTTTGGCATTAGACAATCTGAAATTTTGTGTCCATCTATTTTACATTCATAATGGGAAACATCAAAATCATTCTTGTTATTCCTTTCATTGTTACATTTTTTAGTGATATTGAAAATCCATTTTGTTAGAAGTCTAGTTAATTATTTGATAAATATTTTCAAACTCATTATATGAATTATTTTAATAACTTTAGTTGGATTGAATAACAATTTTTTTTGTTGAATTAAAATCTTTTAATGAGTTTGAGCATTCAATGGATTTGATGTAAAGGAAACATAAACTCCAGTATTCTTTTTATTTCTTTTCATAGAATCTCTTTTCTGCCAAGCCTCATACTACAAAATATTTCTAAATAAACCATCACATGAATGAATTGTAATGTTTTTGGACTTAATAACTATTTTTTATTTGATTACCATTCATTCAAAAACATATCAAAGATATTTTAAAAAAAATTAATCATTCAATAATTTTTTACAAATATAATGTAAAATATTAAATAATTTCATATTCCATTATTGTACCTTAAAAATAGGTTCACCATAAAGAAATTCAAAATCATGATAATCAGCCGTCACCATATATCTTCACCTCTCAACAACTTTTGAATATCCAAAACGGGTTATTTCAATGTTTATCAGAATATGGTTAGCTTCTTCACACGAGTAAATGTGGATATATATGTTTATAGTTCTAGAACATAATAAGGTATTCATTTTCTTATCATTTAGTAGTTATTATATAATTTATTGATTTTAAAAGTTATTATTTTTAATTAGGATTTTTATTCATTGGTCATCATAAAAAAATTATTAACTCTTGTTCTGATCACAAAGACTTCATTCTATCTCTCTAATATTTATAATCATTACCATAAAATATTGGGGTCGTATAGGATTGAGATTTTTTATAGAACCTAAATTTAATCCTTCTATCATTAATATAAAAATTCATTTTCCCTAAAACATTTTATGGTAACAACTATATATTAAAAAATTATAACAATAAATAAAGACATATTTGAAATGGTAAAATAATCATCAGGTATTTGAGAAGTGGAAACCTGCCCCGATACCCATTTATAGATAAAAATTTATTTCTGTATGTATTAAATACAATGTGGGGGTATTATATGTTTAAATACATTAAGACTAAATTTTAAAAGATTCGTTGTTTAATAGGATTAAACAAATCATATTGTAAAATGATATTCTATATTCAAAATATAATTGGACATGGCCTAAGGATCCGATGATAAGAATATCATAATAATGCTGATTTTTATACGTAATCAATAGGTTAGATTCCATTGAATGGAATAATATTAATTAATTATCATATTCTCATCAATTATTATAAAAGGAATCATAATTGCAATGGTTACTAATTATCAATGTAATACACTAAATTGTGATTGTTTCTGAAAGCATATATAGTCTTTTTCAGGGAAAAACAAATAAATCGTAATTAAAGATATTATGGTAATTTTAATGCAAATTGAAGGTCAAATAAGAACAACCACTTTTTATGTATTTATTGCGGAAAAATAATATACTTGAAAATAAAAAAGTAATACAATTGAATAGAAGTAGTTTAATTGAAAATGAATTATATTCTGTAACCTTGGAGAAACATCCTGTGATTTATAAATTCAGGAATATACATCTTTCCCAATCCACGGAAATCCCTCGATACGATGATCGGCTTCTATATTTCCACCCCAGTAATTCCTCAATCAGGAAGGTGAACAGATCTGATGTCTTCCTATGTTATAATCCCTTGATCTAGTGGATTAGATTCTATCTTACAAGCCTAAAAAATCCTTTATTGTAACCACAACAATCTGAGTAAAATAGGGGAAAAAGATTATGATTATAAAGAAAGGGAAAAATTATTTCGCTATTGTAAACATCAGAGATTTCAAATAGAATATATATCATCAGAGATCGTGCATAGTGTTTCTTGTCACATCAATTCTAAAATGATTAAATGACCAAGAAATTATAGGCATTCTTCCGAATTATCATCTTAATCTCCAATGGTCATTCTTTCTCCAAAAATTTTGAGAGGACATAGAAAACTATCTTTTTAATGTACATTTTATAAATAAAACCCTAATAGGGGTTTAATTAAAATATACAAGAGAATAAAAAAAATCATTTTCAACAATACATTTTAAATATTAAAACGATATAATATGATACAACTTTTTTCCATGTTCATGGTTTAAAAAGAATTCAATATGATTTATTTTTTTACATATTATTATTTCAATTTTCTAAATGAGTGTGAATTATATGATATCAAATAAATGTCGAATACAATTTAGAAATTTTGTTAGTATGAATATTAGAAAAAAAGTCGTAAATATAGTTTGATATGGTGAATATGATCATAATTGATATCTTTTTCAATATGATAATTTTATTATAATTTTTTGAACACTGTATAACTATTTCATATAATGTTAAAATTTTATGTTTTTTTTATAAAAAACAATGAAAAAATACATTGAACTAAAAATGTATTTTTTGTTTTATATTTATGAATATGTTTTAGATTTTAATAAAAAATCCATGGATAAGTCAAAAAAATTAATCAATAAAAATTATTATTATATAACTTATTTTAGGTTTTATAATGTTTTAATGATAATTTAATTAAATAATAAAAATTCATATTTTGATGGTTGAAAAATATACCTAATTGTGCTAATAGAATAATGCTAATGTTTTTTACTAAATGAATTATCTCGATATTGAAACACATAGAGGTTTTTGGGGTAATTTTAAATTATGGAATAACATTAGTACCATTTTATTTTAGTACTATTGTTTTATTCCTTTTTGATAAAATACTTCTCTAATTATCCCATAGTGGTCTGAACATGGAATCATGAAACAAATGAACCCAAAGTAATCAAATTAAATATTATATTTCATGGAAATGGTTATAAATGAATATAAAAAAACTATGGTAAATAAATTATATATTGAAAGGTTAATTAATTATGTAATTAATGAAATTAGTTGTATTATCTAGTTTTTTAAATGGCTTTGGAGAATGATTCTGGAACATAAGTAATGGGATCTCTCAAAACCACCTTTTTTTCTTTGGGTTACACTTTCTCTCTATTTACCTCATATTATCCCACGATTTTTCATATGGGATTTTTATGTATTATATATATGTGTACTAAACTTATATACCTTTAAGATTATATTTTCCATGATAGGTATATACACATAAAAAAAGGGTCCCTCCAAAATTTATCTCAAAAGGAAAACTCGATTAAATGGAACTTTTATAATTCTAACCCTATTTTATTTTCCACTACATAAAAAGTTATAAACCACCATTGATTTATAAAGCCAATAATTTTGTAATATAATACTTTTTATTCCATTTATATTATTATGTAAATAAGTATGTTGTTACAATATTTAATGATACATTGTCATTATTCCTAAATCCCCTCTTAACCGTTACTTTTACGAAGGTATTTTACAACTTTTTTTCATGTATTTACTAGAAATGGGAAAAATTATTCTTTTGTTCTTATAAAAATTAAATAATTCATGATTCCATTCCATCATAAAAACCATTATTTTACACAATATATTTATTCTATGTGATGTCATTATGAATCTCATTTCATTCCACCCATAATTCTATTGTTTATGCTATAAGATTGATTTCATTTTGTGGAACACATATGCTTGTAAATATTATGGTGGGTAATCTCAAATCATACTCAATGAATTGTGTATTTTTTTCTTAAGCCATAGTATTTATTGGATTAGGGAGCTATACAAATCTATGAGGGTTCTGTTTCAACCATATGCCATTTTATTGGAGAACATCATTACCTTGTTCTTTGGAACTGATTTATGTTACTGCAAAATTCCAATTTTGCGATGATCATATCAATCCATGTTCTTTATTTTATTATCTCCCATGATTATTTCTGAACTTTATCCTTTATTATATCATTTAAGGTCATTTAACTAACAAGTTATGATTCCTTATCATGTTTATTCTATTACTAGATTTTATACCTCACTACATTGTTTACAAATTTCTCATGTTTATCCTATATAGTATAAGAAGATAAAAGTTATTTAGGATATCATTATATAAATTTAAATAAATAAGTTTTAAATTAATAAAAAAAATTATTAGGAAACCATTCTTCCAAATACACTATAGTTATCAATCTTCTGGATGTATTTAATATATATTTATTTTAAAAATCATATACTAATCTGTTCATATGGATTGGGTCTATTTAAAAATTGATTAATATTTTTTGGTATTTTCTTTCTTCAAATTAATTTTAGTATTTTAAAATTATTTATAACCTGAATTTTAAAATAAATGTTATCTGCTTAAAAAGTAAGAATTTGAGAAGCTAAATGAAGTATAAAATAAGGTTTACCATTATTTGTCCCTTCAAAAAAAATGAAATCTTATAATGTCTTCAAAGAGTTTGTAAATCATTTTAATTTCCAACATTATTTAATTTCTGAAAATGAGAGGTTTTTAATCTAAAATGGGTGTCTTGTCCTAGAATTGGTTTAAAAATGAATGTATTCATTTAAGATAAATAAATGAATATTTATTAATTATTTTAGTGTGATTTGGATTTTATAAGCTTTTATATTGAAAATTGGATTACAATTATAATATCAAGGTAGCATAAAATGGATAATCATTTTTTTAATAATCTCACAAACTTCATGGTTCTTACTATATGGTCTGAGTTCCAATAACACCCAACATTCACCTTTTGGTTTATGCAGTCCTTAGGATTTTCCTTTCATGTTCCTTGGGTTTAGTCTCCCTTCTGTTGGACTAAGGGGTTTTTAAGATTTCTAGATTAATATGTCGATAATTAAAATGGGTCACATGAATATCTCAAGTAGTGGAGGTTAACGTTTTTCGCATTGTATGATATATTTGAATCAACACATTAATTTGCCTTCATTGTTTAGTGAAGTTTAGGTTTATTAGTTTATGTTCCATCATCTCATGTACTAATATTCCTTTATCTATTTTTAGTATCTGGTATTATTTTTTATTATGCTTCTATAATTTATTTGGATCTGTATTTTTTGTCTATTTTTTTTATCAAGGTTGAAAATATTCCCAATGATAGTTTTCTGGGGCGCTAGAACTTGTTTCTAGGAAAACGTGATCAGAAAAGCACCTCGGTTATTTCATAAACTATATTGTGTATGAAAAGGATAGATGTCCCAAGTTGGTTCACGAGACCAGTGAAAATTAATTACATAATATACATGATGTTAATATGTAAAATATTTTTTCATTATATATTTAGATTGGAAAAATACTAATGAATGATCAATATAAGTTAACAAAATGTACTAAAAAATACATGAAACATGTTAATCATGAATTCTATTTTTACGAAATATATATATTACTCCAATCGAGTGAAAATGTCACTAATCAAAAAATTGAAAATAATTATTCCATTGTCAAGTGTTATCTATGAGTGGTGTACACGGTTTTGATAAATGTGAAAGATGATATCCTTTGCATAATTTGAACAAAAATAATATTAACATTAGATGATGAGAATAAACTATATAAGGCAAATTTATTTATTTTAACTCATAATAAAATATATTAAAAATTTTACAATATTTTAATAAGTCTATAAAGGATGTTATTAAGATTTTTATGTTTATTATATTGTAGGATACACTATGCCTGACCTAGCTAGAATCTAGGGGAAGGAGTTTTCATCTAAAACTACCCTCTTTGATATATGTTTTTAATTGTACGATTATATTCATTAATATGGTGTATAAAATGATTATTTGATGTTTTATATCTTGAATCTATTATTATTAATTGTATTTAATGTTCTACATTAATTTCTATTATTTCTAACTGATATTTTTCCTCCATGTTTATATTATTTCATTCCAAAAAATTATCCATTTATTATTTAAAGTGTTAAAGAGTATTATTTTATTCTAATATTTTTTTTATCTCTTTTCATAAATTTTATTATAGTTTGTTTTGATTGATGTAGGTACTTCTCGAAAAGAACCTAAAAACATAAATATGGATTTACATTAAATTTAATCAATTTTGTATCATCCACATCAGATTTTCAAACTAGAAATTCAATTATTTTCAATATTGGATTATTTCATATACTTCTAAAATAATTTTTATTAGTAACACTTCCTCACAATTTCTCATTAATTTCTTTTATATGTGATTCATAATATTGGGTTTTTATGTTAATGTTCAAAATGTTTTATGAAATTTCTTCATATGATTTCATTTTTATTTTCCTATATATCTCCAAATTATATATCCTTTATGGAGGGATTTTAATGATAATACTCTATGTTATTTTATGACATACTTATTTTGGGCGATTAATTTTTAGTTATCAACTGATATTACAATTGACTTCTTTTTCTGTGATATAATTGTAAAATATTTTCCAAATACATTTAATTTCTATGAGTATTTACATGATATAATATATGATTCTTTTTAGGTTGCATGAATATGTATATTATATATTTATGTTATTGATGGTGTCCTATATAGTCCCCCATAGACTTTTTAGTATTTTATATCTCTTGAGAAAACGATGTTATGTGTGGATATTATTTCTATGCTCAAAAAATTGATATATTGAAATCATTGTTCTGTTTATAACATAATTCATAGAAATCTTGGATTTCATGATAAAATATATTACATGGACATTATTGGTTTATTTACAAAATTATTTTGTCGATATATGGTTTTGTTCAAAATAGTAATGAGTAGACTTCATTGGTTTGTTCACAACTTATTATGTTGGTATAATTAGGTTTGATCACAATATTATGATTTTATGCGATTATTTTTGTGTCGCATTTCTATGATACATGAAAATTATATAATCCATGTCTCTTGATGATTGTATCTTAATTATATATTCTTATTCAATGATATTTTAAGAATATTTTGAGGTTATATAGTTTTTATCATGCTTCAGTGGAATAGTATAAGGGGTACCTGATCATTTTAATCATATATTTCTCCAATGTTAAGGTTTTATAACTTTCTTATGATTTATTGATAGATTAATAATTAATATTTTTATATTAATAATCATTTTTTCACTACTTATTTTTCTGATTTTCTATGGAATTATATATATTATTTCATGAACAAATAAGTCATATAAAGAGATGTTTGATGAATATGTTGAAGAAATAATGTGTAATATTATGTTTATAAAAACATTTTCTAATGTCACTAAACCATCTTGTTATGGGATTTTATGAATACATTTGAGATTTAATGTTATAATTAGTAGAATAATATAAAATATATGCACGGTTTGATCAATATCTATAAAAATTTCATCTTATTTTTTAATATTATAATATTGTCACTCATTTTATAATATTAAATTTATAATAATCGAAATTCATTCAAGTAATAGTTGATGCATCCCTATCATGGGGAGTGTACAAAAACTACTATATTCTTCCTAGTGCAGCACAATGGCTGAATAGGGTCATCTCTCATTCAGTTCCATTCATTGTAGTTCACTTACTTTTTCTAATTCACCAATTTGGTCTTTTTTTATGGTTTTGTTTTATGAATTAATGTAATGAAAATTACTTTTGGTTTTTTGATTAACTAAAATAATGACTTTTAAAATGAAAATTTAAACATTCATGAAAATCTAAACATAATTAGTTAATAAGAAAAAACATAGTTATGGGGGTTAGTTTAATATTCAATAATAATTCTCCTGTATATGTTATATATTAGTTTTTTAATTCAAACATGAAATCTCTTGTTTGAACAAAAAATCATTATTTAGAAATTGGGGAATATCATTGAATGTCAGAGCACTCTCAATTACACCACCTCCTTTAATATAATTTGTCAACACACATTTTTTTATAATGTGACATCATTCCGGACCTAGTTTAATCGATGAAGTTTAAAAAATTGATTATCTCAACTCTAACATGTGAAGAACTAAACAATGGAGAGTGGTATAAATGATTAAATAAAATAATAGAGATTGGTTTAGTGTCTTTTCATCAGAGGTAGTCAACATTAGGGACATTCACCTTACCCATGAATTCTACTCAATTTTGTCAACAAACATAACATTAAAAATTAATTAAAATTCATGATAACCTTAACCTCCCCTTAAGCCATGTCTCAGGGTTAACATATCATTTTCGTGAATAATTGTTTACTTAGTAGAGTGGTTGGAAGAAGATAGAGATATTAAGGGAAAAAATTAAGAAAAGTGGATGGAGAAGAAAAAAGGCATTGATTAATAAAACTGAAGTATAAATGACAATGAAAATATAATACAAATCTAAAATGAAAAAAAATAAAAATAAGAAATGGGAGTGGAAGAGAGAACCAGCAATGGCCTATACCCCGATGGCATCCCTTTATGGTTGTGGGTGTCGAGATAATGATTTTAGAAGGAGTCCAGGGCTTCTTTTTATATGAATAATCTGTATTTCAACCGTTATCATGTTTTTTACCCATTAATTGGATAATTCATACGTGGACCACATCATAAACTTTTTTCAAAAATATGTTTTTCATTTACCCTCCAATTTTCTTCTCATTTGGACACCTGATGAATGAGTTATGATTTTTTCATTGTTAGTTTCTTTTTCAAGAAGAAGGTTCTAGGAAGGTTCCTCCAAAATAATAACATCCAATGGAAACAGTAATGACTTCAAAACAAGCACAATTTTGTTTTGAGTCTTCCATGTGTTTCCTCGTGATATCACAGGTGGAATCGCCTAAATTGAAGGTGTGTAGGCTGAGATGTGGATCTATTACAGTTATAGGGTTCAAGCTATCCACCATGAAAAATCTTCACTGACAATGATTATTTAGAACCTCTATATTCAATAATCAGCACCTAGTCCACATGAAAAAGTTAGACAAAATAGAATAAATATTCTAAAAATAATAGTCACTCAATATCAAATTGTATTTTTTATTAAATGATAAAAATACCATTGATGTAAAAATCTATCTAAATTCCATAATTAAACACTTTTCACAATTTAGAACATTTTTTCTATATTTCAAAAAAACCATTATTATAATAAAACATTTAAATACATTGTATTTATCATTGAAACCCCTTTATAAATTCTTCATTATTTGATTAAAAATATAAACATAAATGTACTCTATCATATACAACTATACATAAACCATGCTTTTCCTCGAGCATAAAATGAGATCATATAAATCATAGGACACCAATGTTGCCAATAAACAAATAACAATTAAATTGAATCAAACAATATTCTATGTGTAATAAAACATTCAAAAATATGCATAAAATATCATGTAAATTTCCCATTTTTTTTATGAAACAAATAATTCAAATATATTACTTTAATCCATTGAATATTATATGGAACTTCTCTTTTAGTTCATTCAATATCCTTGATTCATTATTAATAATCATACCATGTCAGGATTTACCTCACTTTTGATTATTTTATCTCATCACTCATGATGAAATTAATGTAGAGTTATTATCATATCATTAGAACATGCTGTTTATCCATATGTTTGTAAATGAACTACATTATCCACTTTGTAAAGAAAAAATACACCTAAAATCACGAGGACTTGCAAAAAGGTTCAAATGAATCTGAGGATTAAGGATTATAGAATTTTATGCTTTCAAAATTAAGTCTTGATGTTGAGGTTTATCTCTTAAGTACGATACATGATATCAAACAGTGTAATTAAATTCTCCCCTTCAATGTAGCAACACCCACATCCCCAAAACTCAAAGTAAGTTCATTATCATATTATACAAAATGAACGATTTGTATACCCTATTGATTATTTTTTTATTTAGTATTTTTTTTCAATGTTATGATTTGATAAAACCTCACATCCTTCTCCTAACCACATACGATCAGAATATTGTCATTCTGGAAAATAATGGTATTTGTTCTCCCAAATCACAACCCATTTGTCTAATTTTTTGTTTTTTTCATTTTTTCTAAAACAAGTGGAGAAGTCAATACAGTATAATAAATGATTTGAAAACATTTTCCAATTAAAAAAATTTCACCCCCTCACATTCTCCTTTCAATGTATATCATCTCATCCCCCATAATTCCCATTACTCCAATACTTCATCATTGATATATCATGAAAATACTAACAGGAGGTTAGGAATGGATAAAAAGGGCTTGAAACATAGAAAAAATAAAAAAGGTCATTCATTGTATCTATGAGATAAAAGTAGGATTGATGAAAATGGGGTATTTTAATAATGGGTGGCATTTCAAATGATGCCTCGTTCATTTTAAATGTTTTTTTTCATAGCCATAACTTTGATAGGCTTCTATACAAATTCTGGCAGGTGGAATGTCCCAAGATCAGTCAATAAATATGATCATCAATAAATTTGAAAATACATGGTCTTGAAATTCTCTCAGTAATGAGACATGTTATTTTGGACAATCACTCAAGGAATGATTAATAATAACCAATAAATTAAGATATATTTTAAAAATTAAAAGTATAAAAAATAGCAGGGAAATTTCATTTACATTATTAAATTTTTTCCCATAAATAACATGTCATTATATCAACATCCATGCATTATTTCAATAATTTTACTCTCAATTTTTCTCATTTAATCTTTCTAACATTGAAATATAAAACACAGAATCACTAGGTTCCTAAGAAACTCATGTCTCCAAGATTAGTCATCTAATGCCTAATTCATGTGTGGGAATACAATTTTATCTTTTAATTCTCATATAATTTTTCTTGGAAAAATGTTGAGAGATTAAAATATAAAACACTAAAAGTGAACTCCCTTTTTCCAAGTGTCTTTGGTCCTCCACCTTCCACTATTTGGGGCCCCCTTCTACAATCAGGAACCTATAAAAAATAAATTAATTATGCACAATGATAATGTCATTTATGAAAAAAAAAGATAGGGGAACTGGGATGAATCCTAGACTAACTCAAAGAAAGTAAATTGACATCTAAATTCAAATAAAGAAAGTAATTATAAATCTTTGTATGATCCGTCATGTGGGTCCTGAATATTGACTGCCCCTAGAGGGAAATACTATCTATAATATAATGACTTATGGAGGATGGAGGTTCTTTGATTTGAACCACCACATATGGATTTTCCTAACTTGTTCTTCATCCTTGTTGGTGATTAATGATCCATGTATATAGTACACCATATCCATCTCCTTCAAAATTAGGTATAGATTTCATCGTGGTTATTGGATTATGTATGGACCATCATCTTCCTTGGTTTATACTTGTGAAACCTTTTTTTCTTCTAGTGCTGGATTTATGGGGGTTGAACAAAGAATGGCCAATTGTTGATTTCCATAGGCTCCACTACATGGTTCTCATGATGGGTATCCTTCTATGTATGTTTATTGAAATTAGGGAGCTCCATGTATTCCCCAATGGGTTCAAGTCTATTGTATTCTTCTTCTTTTTCTGAGTAATAACAAAGAATGTTTGATTATATATAATCAAATCTAGGAAGAGGGGTAATGAATTAATATTAAAAAAAATATAAGCGGTATATTTAATTAATTTTCCAACTCCCTATGTTGTATCAGCATCAATATCTACCAAATGGTTAAGATCCTCTTGGAGTAAACTCTCTGAGGATGGAGGTAGGTAGTTGGGATCTTCCATCTTGACATCAAATTTCACCACTAGGTTGGTTTCTTAATTTAGTGGTCCATGATATCCATATTTTCATGGAATGTGGTGATCAGGTAGTTACTTATATTTATTGGAGAATTCATCAAATCATTCTTGATCTCTCACTTGTAGCTCTATAGGTAAGTCTTCATCCCTTGACTCCTTTTGTTCTTCAATTTCAAATATAAGTGGGGAAATTTCATCCACCACTTTCTCAAGTTCTTGGTCCGAATCAAGGTTGGTTTTCTCTGTTAATTCATGAACATAATCAAATTATATATCAGACATTCTCATCAGTTTTTCAATGAATTATATATGTTATTTTACTTGAGCTCCTAAAAAATCTTATTCATGTTGTTGTGGTTGCTGCACCTATGGGTAATTTTCCAATGCATAATATTCATAATTGGAATACAGCCTTGAGGTGTTTTTTGTTTTTTATGAAGTGAAATCTAACTAGGATGTGGAAATAGAAAAATTAAACGAACTAATGATTGAATACCTAGAAATGGAGCCTTTTTTGATGCATTCCTGTCATAGGGTGTGGGAAAAAATGATTATATTTTTCCTAGTGCAGTACAATGGTTAATCAGGTTCGTCTCCCTTGAGTAGATATTCAATTTAGTTTACTTTCTATATTTAATCAATTGATTATATATCATTTTGTTTTTTTTATGAATTGATGTGATGAAAATATTTTTTTATTTTTTTATTTAAAATAATGACATGTAAAATGATAATTAAAACAATCAACAAAATCTAAACATAATGAGTTAATAAGAAAGAACATGGTTTTGGGGGTTGCTTTAATGTTCAATAAATATTCTCATTTATATTTTTTATTTCAGATTAATAATTCAAACATTAAATATCGTATTTTAACTACTATTTTTTATTTATAAATTGTGGAATATCATTTAATATCTGAGAACTCTCAATTCCAACTCCTCTTTTAATGCATGTCTAAGACACACATTTTCCTAAAATGTGTCATCTTCATGGACCTGGTGAAATCTAAGACCATTCACCTATTTATTATCTCAAAACTAATGTGTAATTAAAGAAAAAATTGAGAGGGGAAATGATTAAATAAAATAATAGGGATAGGTGGAGTTTCATGTCATCGGAGGATGTCACAAAAACTGGGATATTATCCATACCCGTGAATGCTACTCAATTTTATCTACAAAAATAAACTTAAAAATTACAGAAAAATCATGATCACCTTATCCTCCCCCCAGTATAAGTCTTGGGATAGCCTCTCATTTCTGAGAGTAAGAGATTACTTGGTGGAGTGGGTGTAAGAAGAGAGAGGGAGAAATACAGAGGGAATGAAATGAAGAAAAGTGGATGGATAAACAAAAATGAATGGATTAATAAAACTAAAATTTAAATTACTGTTGAAAACTAAGAAAAAATTAATATGAGAATAAAATAAAAAGAAGAAATGATAGGAGGAATATTGGAGGAGCAGCAGCCTATGTCCTAGTATGATCCCTCAATGGATGTGGGTGTCGAGCTGATGATTTGGGAAAAAGTCAAGGGCCTAATTTTATAGGAAGAATCTATATTCTGATAGTTGTCACTTTATTGACCCATTAATTTGGCTACTAACACATGGAAACTTTCATAAATGTGGTTCATAAATTTTTTATATATTAACCTTCCAAATTTAATCACATTTTGTAACCGAATGAATGAGTTATAGTTTTATCATTGTCAGTTAATTTTTCTAGATTAAGGTTCCATGAAGGTTCCTCTAAAAGTATAAAAACCAATGGCAATCATAATGACTACAAAACTCCCCCAAATTAGTTGTAGAGTAGAACCTGTGTGTCCTCATGTTAACCTGAGTGAGTTGCCTGAGATGTGGTTCCATTATGGTGGTGGGGTCCACACGGTCCTCCCAAAAAATTGTTAACTTCAATTATTTTTAATAAAATTATATAATCTAATCATCCCATGGTCCAGAATACAATGTTGGTTGAAAAAATATAAGTATTCTAAAAAAATAATCACTCAATTTGGAATTATAGTTTTTATGAAATGACCAATATACCCTTGATTTAAAAATATTTCAAAAATACCGAATTACACACTTTTCACATTTTAGACCATTTTAATTCTATAATTCAAAATACTAATTATTTTAATAAAACATTTAAATTCATGGGTTTTATCATTGATCAAAATTTAAAAATATTCATTATTTGATTAAAAATATGTACATAAATTTGCACTGTCAATAGTCAAAATATTATGAATATACATGTAATCATAATATAAAATCAAATATAGTCCACTTAATTAGTCCTTCTTAATTCATCCTCTTAACTCCATTATTAATTAATATCCAATCCCACAAAAAAAAATTTAGAATTAATTCATAAATTACATTAATAAATTATAATAGAACATATAAATTAATATTTTGAAGAATGTTGAGGAAATAAACATCTTGATAAATTAACAATTTATTATCCAATTTGATTATTAGCTCTTTATCAATCACCTAGTATTAAATATACTTTCAAAACATGAAAAAAATATGAAATTTAACAAATGTAGAGAAACAATAATACTCAACTATTTAAATAACTATATGACTAATAATCAAATAAACATACTAGTTATAATGTAATGGTAGGATATGAAATCTATTTCGAAATGTGAAATTATCCCTAGATAATGATCAAGAATACGGGGAGAGAATTACAGGATAGTATAATTTATATTTTTTAATTGGGAGATATTAAAAAAATATATCACAAATACTATAAAAGAAAAAAAATCATATTTTCCCCCATTAAAATAATTCTTGTAAAAGACTATAGGTATCTAGTAGACAACCACCAACCATAGGATGGGCACCGACCACCCTGTGTCATTGGACAACAGGTGGTATGTCTAGAGTCAACAACCTCCACATATTTATATAACTAGGTTTTTAAATCCTAAAAACATGTTCCATGTGTTATTACCTACGACATTACAATAAAACACAATAATAATATCACTTCACAGAAAACATAAAACACAAAACAGGATAATTAATCATATTAAAAATTCAAACATCAATAGAAAAAAATCACCAATGAATATCCTATATTACTATAAACCCCCTATAAAAGACATATCATCATTGATCTTCAAAAATAAAAGATCTCCAGAAAAAAAAATGGTCCATGAGGACCTCAAGCGTTCTTATCAAATGAAAGATTTTAATAAAATAATTTCTTGAGAACCTAAAAAAATTCCAAAAATATTTCTTATTATTTTAATTCATAATTTATTCTTTCTCAAAATTCAACTAAATATCATCATTATGCGAACCTCCAGTATAAAAATCTATATTTCAAAATAAATAGCCTACAATATTATATTTATAATTTGAAAAGCTCATTAAATATATGAATTCCATGGATAGTACTCTCCCAAAAACTACTTAAATCAAGATAATTAGAGGGCTTATCGATCATTGTATAATTACCACTCCCCTTATAAAATAACAAAACAAAAGTAATTAATTGTGAAAATAATTTAAAAATTTCTCATTCAAAAATATTGGATAACATATAATCATTGATATTTTCAAAATTCGATGAAAAAATTGAATTATAATATACTAGTTGGACCTTCAACAACTAGATTGTAAACCCATCCCGCACAAAATACTTTCTAGGATAAAAACTAATTTATTCCCAATTTAAACCACATTTAAACTAAAAAATACATTAACATAATAAATTTAAATATTTTCAAATAATAACTTGGAAATAAGATTGGTAAAAAAATTATAATTTATCCATTGTTAAAAAAAATTCCATAAACTTATATTAATCTATTTTTTTAAAAATTGGGTTTATTTAATAAATATGGGCGTTCAATTATATTTTATTTAATGGAAAAACTATATTTAATTGTATGATTAGTTTACAATTTAATATGAATATGACATGATTAATTAAAAAAACACATCTTTTAATCTATATATTTAATTCCCCAAGACATATTTTCAAAAACAAAACTATCCTATTTAAAAATTATTATCATAGATAAGTAAAATTTTAATAACTATATAATTTTACATTTAACTTTTATATCCAAAACTATTAACATATTGAAATCACAATAAATGAAATTTTAATATTAAAAAAATATATAAAAAAATTTACATATAAAAAAAATATATTATAAATCAATATGGTCATATTTTATCAAAAACATAATACGCATTATCTAATTAAATAGAATATATATTTCAATAATGATTTTAAAAAAATCAAACACCATACCTTTTTATCATTATGATCATAAAAATAATTATACATTTATCTACAAAATGTATACTATTTACTGTGACATAAAATTCTATAACACTATTTCAAGTGTGCATAAACTCTTTTCTAATATTTTTATCCATCAGATAATGTAGAATTTAAATAATTATATAATATTACAACAATTAAAATTTAAAAATCATTAAGAATTATTATAAAACATATTCTAATTATATAATAAATTTTAAATTTAACTATATTTCTCAACATATCTTCACAATATCCAATATAAAAATTTAAAAATATAAAGTGACATAACTTATCTAATAATTTTTCAAATATTCGTTTGGGCTTCAAATCAAAAAATATGAATTAAAAAAAACAATCATTTTTTTTATATAACCTAATATTTACACATTTTAAATTTTAAATTGTGTAACACTTTGCTTCACCCCTATAACACATTTAAATATCTTCAAATAAATCCATAACACAGATCATGATTATCGAAAATTCATTAACAAATACTGTTGAACAGAAAAAAATCATTCAGGATTTTTTCATTAAAAATTTCACTAAGTCAATCATTATTTATTCCATTTTAAGTTCAGTCTATAACTCAAAGTAATGTTAAACATTATTTTAACATCGCATTAAAAATTACAAAATTACCCAATCATTCTATTATTTTTTATTGAAATTTGAGAACCATTGTTAAAGAGAAAGAAAATTTTAATAACAAAAATAAATTAGATCAATAGGATTCTAAAGGAAGGAGCATTACATTTGTCCCTCTAAAATGGGAAATTAAATCCAAAGGATTAAGATCTGACCAAATGTGATCCTTTTCTACCACACCATGGTTGAAAATACTATCATAGAAATAATTTTATTCCCTATAAACATGAATAATGATACCATCAATGGATGAGGGAAACTCTATACAATATATGCACAGATTACTAAGCCCTTAAAGGACATGAAAATATCATATTCTAATAAAATGAATGACAATGGTGGAGTCACATACCATCCAAATATTATTACAACCCCTCTACCCTGATCAATTAGTAATAATGATAATGCTAAGAATCTCATCTTCATGTTAAGAATAAACTCCATACGGTCTTGGTTGAAATACTATAACATATCCAAGAATATTCCAAAAAATAGCCACATTGATGGATTATCCTAAATTTCTTATTGATGAGCCATAATTTTTTTCTTCATCAAACATTAAAAAATAGACTGATTAGAAACATCCACTGTTCCAAAATGATGATTAAAATTATCATTACGGATAATTTTATAAAGAATATAAGGATCGAGTATTGAAATATAACAGTAATAAATTGGGGATACATTATCACTTTTCACTAGGGAGTGAAGAAAATTTAAAGAAATTGGACCAAAAGAAATGCAATCATGTATCCCTTTATTCCATTCCAATTAGACAATATAAAACACTTCTACTTTAATAAAATTGAAGAGAATCAAAATATGGGGAGGAAGGACAAGATAAATCCAACCCAAAATGATCTCACATATAGATATGGTACAGGTCATCTGAACATTGAAAATATCATCAACAAAATTCCAAACGAATGATGAAGTTGCATAAATATAAAATAAATTATCCAAATACTCCCTATGTTGATAAAGAAGTACACAAAACAAACATAATGATATTCTACATACTTACAAAAAATTATCTGTTATAATCCTTTGATGAGAAATACTCTAGACAACATTGAATTGAGATGGGTTAATGAAATTGCAGTACAATTTATTGATCCAATACATACACATAAAATAACCAAAGACATGGTGTTAAACAAAACCAATGTGAGAATTCCCCATATTGTACGATCCAAAATAATTAAATCTCAATGTGATGAGATGTAGTAAGCATGTAATTCCTCTTTAATGTGGTTTGAAATATCTCATATGTCACTGATTTGATCTTTGATAAAAATATCAAAATCCACATTTTATTCATTGTGAATGATGTGGTAAAAAATTATAAACCATTACAATTAGTTGTCTAGAAATTAAGATAACTTTCTTTGAAGACATACCATTTTTATTGAGAAGAAATTAGTGAACAATTGTACTTGAATAAAGGAAAAACTGATGAGTCAAAGTGATTAAAATTTAAGTATTTAAGCCTTATCTGGATCCTAGCATGAAAAAATAGAAGAGATTCCAAATTTCTATTGACCAGATTCCATTAAAAAACATTCTATGACTAAATTAACGATATTCTTTATTCCCAGACCCCCCCATCCTCAGTAGGTTCAAGACAATTATGTAGGGAACATTGGACAATCTTCTCTCCCTCATGCTGCCACTGCAAATGACATTCTGGATAGAAATATTAATGCATTTAATGAAAGTTAAGTGACACACTTACACCATAATATAACAAAAAATTAAATGATTATAGATTTAACAAAACAAAAATGACATGCCTTGGAGGGAGATTTTCATTTCCAAGAGGATAACAACCTTCTGATCTGACTAATAATGTCATAAAAGTGATAGGATTTTGGAAGTCCCCATAACCTAGGAACACCAGATATATAAAAGGGAAAATTACATCTCCAATACAAAAATATTTGATGATGCCAAATTTTATGGCAATAGAGACATTCCTTCCAAAATAAACAAAACATTTTTTCTAACAAACCGTTAGATGTGTAACCTCCTCATAATGAAAGATGGCATTCATATTATTTTCAATGTTTCACTTATCACCTTTTGGGAATATAATAACATCATTAGCCTAAATAAATTGAGTAGGAGCTAAAATCTCCCTACTAGAACATATAGACATCAACTTCCCATTCCCATCCACGGCAGACAATAGCCTACTATGACAATCCTGAACAATGTAGATAAAAATATTAGATAAAGTGTCACCCAATCTGACAACTATGAAAAAGGTAATGTATCCCTTATGGTATATATTTTATCTACATTAAGACAGGAATATACCAAAATTACTTCGATCTAATTAATGAAAACACCATTAACATGAAACATAGAATGATCCCTGAAAATTAATGTTCAATATATCATTTCAAAAAACATTTTAATATCAATTTTTTTTGAAATGATTCCTCCTATAACTAAATATCTATGTACATTTACACATTCAAAAATAATTATAAGAAAACCCCAACTGGCCCCCTATTTAATGAAATGAATTTTATTGTGATTTAAATTTTTACTTTATATGGGATCCAGTTTGTTAGCTATAATCTATAAAATGAACTTATACATAGAGATTACCAATGAAATAGATGTAAACAAGTGGTACTCATAGGAATCTGACACCTTTATAATAAGATAAAAAAATTGAGCATTAAAACCCTAAAAATAGAAACACCAATAATAAAATATGGAATGACCTTGTAAACATCATCATGGATGATGTCCTAATAAGCATGAAAAAATTATAAATCCATCAAGTCTAGGAGTGTTATTAGGGTTGAGGCCAAAGACAACATGCATGACCTCTATTTCCTATAGAATATAATTAGTCCTTGAATTTCCTTCTTGATTGACTAACACTGGGATAATACAATAAACATGATCAGAGATAATTGATGATCCATTAAAAAATATCCATGTGTAGGAGACTACATGCTCTAGGAGGGCATGTATGCCTTCATGATATAATCCCCATTTTTAGGTAAAGATACTGTAATCGATAATAGTAATTATGGTTGAAGAGAGTTGACAAGAATTCAGTTTATATTCTTATATCTAATGAAATTATCATTAAAAACAGCTCAATGCATGTCAACCGTAAGGGGGAATATATTATTATACTTTGAATTCAAAAAATATTCTCTTACAAATCACATTAGAAAACTCATTTCAACTGTAATTCCCTTGAATGATTAAAATGAAGATTAAAGAGTTGAGATTTATTTCTCAGAGTGGTGGAATATATTCTTGGTCCACTTCATTAGATGTAATTTAATAAATTTTATTTTGAGGATGCAAGTTAATGAATTATTTATGCAATCCACCAATCACCAAACATCTTACACAAGCTTCCCACAGTCTAGATGAATCACCCATTATTTGTTAATTCTAAAATAGAAGGGATATCTAGATTTCATTCCATGATGTTGAACCATTATTGGATGATTATCTTAATTTATCCTATATAAGGTCATGTAGGCGATTTAATTCTTGGAATTTAAAGAAAACTCATTAACTAAATCCATGTTATGTTTTCTAGCTACCGAACCACTGAATCACCTCCAACATCAGATGTATTTGGACCAGATGAGATCAAAATAAATCAAATCATTATATTCAACATATACTCTTAACAACTAGGAAAAGATTTAATTAGTCACATCATAAATTTTTCATCTAATTTTAAAATTGATTTAAAGCCTCCAAGAAAATCCCATCATCCATCATTAATATTACTACATTAATCAATATCCAACATATACTTCTAAGATCTTGATATCTATTCTATATGTAAATAAAGGAACAAAAGTGATGATTCCCCATAACCTTAGTGATACAAGTGACGCACTAGTTACATAAACTATCCAATGAAGGTTCAACCAAAGTGGTGTGTGCCATAACATTAAAAATCCTAATGTTTTCCAAATAATTTTTAGTGACCAAAAAATTAAAACCCATATTTTCCAAAACTAGTAACTCTAGAGAATAAAATTCTCTTGGGTTTAGCTTACCCAAAAAAGAAATGTTTTATGTTATTTATTATGAATCCTAAGAGAACTATAGGTTTCATTATTGTCCAACCTTTGAAAATTCCAAAATAGAAACCACTTACAGATTCTTTTTTGGGTTATATCCCCCATTGACAATCCTCCCCTACCCTATTTTTACTAGATTTTGGAGTCCTTTCACACTTTTTCAAGGTTTCTTTAGTGACATCAATCAGGCTAATGATATCAGTAACATAAACCCATTCCTTTCTATATCACTCATTTAAGGTTCCCTTTCTACCAATATCTTGTTTATTATACCCCTAACTAAAATCACACATTTTTCCCCTGAAACTAATATATTTTAAATATTATAATTCAATTTTTGCTATAGTTATACTAAAATATTGTGAAGGTTCAATGTAGAATCCAATAATATTTGAGGAATGACCTCATTAAAAATGTATTTTTTAATGAGATCTGATGGACCTTCAACTTTTCTCATAATAGAAACCAAATCCATTATGTGCTGAAATATTTATTATTCAATAGAAGAATCATCAACTTCCTCTTTCAGAAAATAAACCAAATAGTTTATGTATTTTAATAAAAAATTATAAATATTTTTTCCAATAAAAGAAATGTACCCTTTATTGTTCACCTCATTTCCCAACATAATAATCAAAAAAGGTGAATCATTTGAACCAGAGTCTTTCCCCCTATTATTATACAATATAATCTCATGTTTTTTATAGTTATACCTTTTGAATTATGGTCTTTAATGATTCCCATATGGTTTAAGAAGGATTTAGATACCCTTTCACACTTAATTAAAATAACCATACTTTAAATTTCTATCTTAACATCCTTCAAATACCTTCCCTTGGGATTTTCCATTGCATTACTTTGAATAGACCTATAATTAACAACTGAGTGCCACCACAATCATGAAAACATCACAGAGTAGAGGAACTCTTTCATACTAAACTTTGACATCAATATTTATGACATTATAAATAAAAGTGAAGACCTATGTATTCTTATGTTCTATGATGATTTCCAATAGGATGTGAAAAAAAACGTATTCTCCCTTTATTATATGTAGATCCAAACAAAATGGATTCACTAGAAAATATTCTAGATCTACCATAATCATTGGATGATAATAAACACATCATAAAATCTATAATTGTACCCAAATTTGTGAATTTTTTTATTCTGGTTATGTGGATTAAAATTGAAATCCCATATGGATATTATTTGAATATTTGGATGATGTTTAAGATTCTAAGAATTCCATGTATCATTGAAATCCTCCTTGTAATGAAAGACGATTTGATAATACTATCTTCTAATTGGAGTAATCTTCCAATTATGATCACTCTAGTAGTGAGAAATTCTATTTTCGATATCTCCATAAGGCCATGGTCTATTGAACTTTTATTATATGATTCTAATCGGAAGTTAATACATGTATATATTGGACCATTAATGTAGAGCCTTCGAATATGTTACCTTCAAGAATCGACCGTGATCATGATTTCTAAAGTTATAGGATTTGGGTGCCACATCCCTAGACAAATTAGAGAAACCATAAAATGCCTCCATGAAGGATAAAACCATATTTAAATAATGATAATAATACATCTAATATACAAGGTTTAATGGATCTGAGAACAATATTTACCATTAAAATTTAATTCCCAATATGGATTGAACAAATCCATGAATAATTGATAAGAGAAGATCCAAAATTGAATATCATAGCCATCACAAAACTGAAACCCAGAACCCCCCTCTAATGGTATATCAACCTCACATACTACTATTTTTTATCCCATATTCCCATTCTTTAATCTGCATTCTATCAAATTAATTATTTAATATGTACCTTCAAAATTAATCTCAAAAAATAATCCTATATATTAAACTCAATTTACATAACCCCATATTTCAATATAATATTTGTATAAATCAACAATCTTTTGTGCATATATAATAACCCATTTCCATTTATCCAATTTCAAAATAAATTTTTAAAAAATAATGTCCCAAAAATTATAACATGACACTTCACAAAAATAATTTCTACCACTCATCATACTTTTATCAAAAAGTCATGTTTCTCATAATCATCATGAATTAGTTCATAATATTAAATATATCTAATATAAAAATACTCTTTAACCTTTATCAGAAATAGAAAAAAAATAATATATATTCTACTGAATACAAATCATGATTTCTATGAATTCAATAATATTATCATATATAGCATAGTTGAACTAATGACACTCCCAGATGGATATTAAGCCTAAGGTATCAGGTTAGAATCATGGCGAGGCGTATTAAATCCTGGTAGGACCTACTAGAAATACCATCCAGGCAGGGAATAACCCCAGTTCAGCCAAGTCCATATAAATGGTCGGTAAAAGGCATAGCCAGACAATGACCCGATTGTGGAGTATTCCTTTCAAAATGAGCTTTTTTTGTTTTTCCCTTGAGGCTCCCGAAAATGGACAGAGATAATACCAAGCCCCTAAACTCATGTTACTAGGCACATAAATAGTCCACTAAACTGTTTCGTGAATCATGGATATATTCCCTCATCAGTTGGGGGTTTGTATCTCTTCCCTAAAGAATCAATCCCAGGGATGACTGGATCTTAAACAACTTTGGAGATTCTCTGGTTCCACTACATCATATGGTATAGTATTATGAGAGATTCTCCCTGGTTGGTTAATTTATATACATTCTTGGGTATTGGTCTCTAGGGAGGAAAAAATCCCCAACAAGTTAGGGGACATATCCACGATACTCTTCCTAGTTGAGGGGCCCTATTAAGTAACATGTAACCCGAGTGTTGTGGCTAGGGAGTATCTTGGACCATTTTTGGGAGTTTCAGGGGTCCAAAAAATATAGGGCCTATGGGCCATGTAAATGGAATCATTCCCACTAGTCATCAAGAATGTCTCAATATATGATAGTGGCTATTGAAAAATGACAAGGTCCCAATTTGTACAATGGGGAGGCTCTGCCTTCAAATCAGAGTCATGCAAATGTGAAAAAATAACCAAATTATTCATAAAATACAATGACAGTATTCCCAAATAAATTATCACAATGTTATAATAAATTTCATAAAAATGACATGTAGTCATACATACAGATATCATCCACTAGGATAGCCTCGAATTAAATTTAAAAAAACATCAAACTCACTAGTCCAGTAGCCATACCCAGGCCACACAAACTATGTCTCAAAATACCCTTGAGATTCTCTTTCCAAATTCACTACATATCATTCGATAAACCTAAAGGTGAAAATTATGCATATATGTGCATCAATTTTATCATGAAAGGAGTGAAAAATGATTATCATTAGTGTCTCGCCATATTTACATGTTACACGTCAAGTGATATGTGTGTTCACAATTGAAAATTAACATATCAAACCTTCTCCTTAGAAGTTTTCTGTAAACATGGACACCAAGACTCTCTATACATTGAGTCACTGTATGATAATTAGGACACCATGACACCTGTTCATACCCACTTTTCTTCCATATATAAATCCACCTCATATTATTTCATCAGACTATTGAACAACCCCTAAATTAAAACATGAGGTAGGGTGATTTAAAACCATCGACTTTTTAACTAGAAGAACATGGTACTATTTTAATTTAACCTTAAGGTCCATTATCTTATCAATAAATTTAGGTGTTTCTTGTCCCATCTCACATTATATCATATCCCAAACCTCTCACAAGACATCAGTGACCCATGAAAACTATGGAATGGTCCTTATATTTTATAACATAGCATTTTGGAATTTTTTGTTCTCAAATACTCTCATGAAAATGTTTAACTCATGCTCATAAAACCATTCCCACACACTCAACATAGGTCCGATAAAGAACATCATCCCATCCTCAGAGAATATTGGTTGGTCAGACAGGCACACTTACAAATCCTTCTGGAAAATAGGGAGGTATCAAAAAAACATTCAGAATAGGCAGAGAATGAACATCATCACCTATCTCAGCAGCTGACCCCTAGGATCATGTCCCTCGAGACATATCTCATCATTAATATACATCTCAACTCACCCATAAATGTGACCATGGGATCATCCAACCCAATCATAATCACTACTTATCTATACCATATTAATATTGTCACCCAATAGAGATAACAGAACATGATGGATTCTATTACTCATACATGAATGTCTGATTCACATCCGAGTTAAGTCTTACAATACTCTCGGTCCCGCTACGTAAGAATTATCTTAAGATTACATGCTTTAAATACAATGTAATTCTGATTCCATGTCCTAAAAATATGAAATTCACTCCCTCTACTCCTATTTTATTTCCACGGTTATAACCCTAAACTCATCACTCTTAGTGAACTACTCACTCTGAAACCCCTATTGTCCTGAAGGACTCCTCTATCTCAAAATGGTTGCACGGATCCTATTATAACCTTAGAAGGGCTTCTCTCATCAAGTCTTAGATCAAAAATCATTTAAAGCATCACCACTTCACCATAGACACAATTTTCCAACAAAATAGTCCTATAAAAACAATACCACCTTCCCATGTCTCATATCAAAATTTGAGACATACCCATGGCTTCATCCAAATTTAAACAAAACTCACTCCCCATGTCCACATAACCATCAAGTGATTCCAACATACCAATGTTTATGTAACACTAATCCTAATCTTTAGAGGTTAAAAACCACCCAAAAACTCTACCTAGGAACTCTTTGTTCCTCTTTATCTATGAAGACCCATGAAATATTCATGTTGTCATGAATTCATGTATAAATGCACATATCACATTGTATTAAAGAGACCATCGACCTTGGTCAATGATTAACAACCAAAACCAGGCCCCAAAAAACCTCAACCAAGCCCATCAATGCCTCTTATAAATACATATAGACTCTTTACCTCTAATTTATTTCCATATATCAAAAATAATTAATTATAAACAATTATAAATAATTATTTAATATGAAAAAAGGCATAATAGATAGAAAACTGACAATGTAATATCGTCAATCTAAAACCATAGAAAAAACATTGAATGTTTGTCGAACAAAAACTAAATCATCAAAGAAAAATTTCATTAGAAATGTGAATAATCCTGACCAAGGTTATATATAGTAGTTCCTCAATTCGATCAGTAACATGACCTCATGTGTTCCACCACATATGCTAATGGCTTCTAACTAGTGGTGAGGATCTAATATATAACTATGGAAAACTATACACTATTTATTTTAGTAATATAAAAGAATAAATAGATCAAGAATAACCAAATGACATAACCAAAATAAGAGTAATACCAGTACAATAATATGATGAAAACAAAAATATAATATAAAAAACTAATGTAGTAGATATGTCATTCCATGTATGTGTCATGTGATAAATAGAAACCCCAAAACAAAAGACACCAACAACTACCAAGTGTGTACCAATACCAAGTCAGGTTCCCTCATCAATGATCCATCCAATATCATCTATATAACATAGGGATATTTCCATTATCCTATTATACCGACATGATATTTATTTGCATACCGATCAGGCAGCCTGAGTATAGTGTGACTACAAGTCAGTAGACCACCACCAATGATAACTAAAAAAATAACCAATCAATAATAGTGTTTGTATCGGTATCAATTGTAAATCACAATAAATAAGGTAATTAGTTTACATATACAATTATTCTTTATTTAACCATACATAACCGGTCCCCTGGTGCCCATGTAGGGACTGCCCCAGGCCTGCCTTCCAATGGCCAGGGGTTGGCAACTAGCACTGGAAAGGTATATCCCTAAAATTGGGAAGGCATTTCCATTAAAACTCGAAACACACAGACCAGATACACAAAAATGAACAACCACATAGTATAAATGCTGAAATAAAAAGTGTGAAATAAAGTGGAATGGGAAAGTATACAAACTCAACTAAAAGAAAATATAGCAGAAAATAAAATCAACTCCTGAGGTCATACGCAAAGGATCCTACCTGAATGGTAGTTACAAATTGTCACTATAGATCTCCAATTCAACTAATCAACACCATGAACCTTCTAGTCTTGGCTCCCAAATCTCAGTCACAATTGTCCGTCGTCTGCACAAGACACAACAAGGTGAGGGTGAAGCCCTTGTAGGGGTTAATATAACAATACCCAGTAGGGACCCTGATACCCCAGGTCAGCAAGAACTCCACAATGGAAAAACCAAAAACTATGATCTCAATAACAATGTATAAAGTAAAAGACAACTCACACCAGGTATTAATTAATGAACGAAAATAATTACAATTAATTATGGAGCTAAATCATATTTTTCCAATGAGATGTTCTACTGCTATACCACGAAGAAGTTGTTCCAATGTCGATACAAACAGGGTCATAATGCATGAATCCCCACATGGTCATAATTATTTGATCCACACATGGTTTTAAGTCAGTGATCCACAATGTAATGATCTAGGGATGGTCCCCATTGAGGGAAACTACTGCAGATCCACCAGGATCGTATGTCGTCAATCCACACATGGGTTATAAGTCGTTGATCCACATAGGTTCATAAGTCATCGATCCACACAGGGTTGTAAGATGATGATCCACGATGGTCTTATATAAGGGTGGTCCTCATGAGGTCATGTTAATGCAGATCCTAAGAGGGTCGTGAGTCATCGATCCACACAGGGTTTCTCTGATTTCTTCCACAAAGGGTCCCAATTCACTTGATAGCAAGCCACCAGATTCTAATACAAGGTGTGCCTGAGTTTTATAGATTATTCTTCTCAAAATATTGGCCATATTTTAACTACCACTATGTACCATTAAAAACAATCCCAAATAACGGCCATGTAATTCGGGTTCCAGCAAAAAAGACGACACGTCAATCAGATTCCCGGTCTGTAAGTTATAAAAATTTTAGTTCTGAATGCCGGTTGGATTTGAGTTTGATCCATCCCATCCATAATCCAACAATCCCCAAAACCATGGTTGAATATCATAAAAAACTTATTCATCATAAGGGTCCAGCGCTACAGACGGTTTGTCAAACGAATGCCCGGTATATAAGATATGGCCCTTTAAATGTAAGTCGGTCAAACAGTGTCCGGGTCAGAACCGACCCAGTTGGACAGACCCAACCCACCATGGTCTCGACCGAAAAATCCTAGCCATAGTATAGGTGGACCCGAACCAACCTAGGTATAACCCATGTCTGACATGACCCAGGCTAGCCTGGCCCAGACCGGCTGGAACCAGTCGAGTCCGCCGGCTGGGCACAACCCGCTAGCTGGGTGCGGTCCCAACTCCCCCAAATGGATGTAGGTCCATTCAGTTCATCCATCAGTGGAACCTAGTTGGCACTTCCCTTCCAGCTAACTAGTCTAATGGACTGGTCAATAGAGGGATTGGTCTATGTGGGTCCACCACCACCACAGCCGAAGCTGCGGTGTCTCCTCCGCAGCGCACTACCGTGGTGTCTCCTTCATGGCGCGATGTCGTGGTGCGCCTCCCACCATCAACACAGCCTCATATGGAAGGCTGACCCCTGTCTTTCATAGATCTTATGGGAACTACAACCTCCTCATGTATATCAAGAGCTGAAATCCATCGCATTAGTGGTGTCGCGCCAGTGGTGTCGTGCTGGTGGCACTTTTCTGGCCACGGGTGAATCTCTGGTGGTCTATTTTTCATCCTGTCTCCGACTATGGGCCTCCTTGGACAGAACCATCACTATGTGGCCCTTATTTCCATGTTTTTGTCATGTATAAGATTCATCCCAGAAGAACTCACCAAAACTGATATTAGAGGATGGTTGGAGCCTAGTTCTTTGGCCTATGCCCTCTGCGTTAGTGTTTTAACTAGGGTAAGTAATTAAATCGTTACCCAGATTATTTTCCCTCAAATTCAAATGTGTCTCAGATCAACCCATTAGTTGGGAAGTATGACTTTGTCATATAATTCAATAGTGAGATAGGTTGAAACAATAATTCACTTTGAAATAACAACCGCAACCTTGAACATGTTGGATTCTACGGATGATGAAGGAGAAGAATCCATTGTTTTAAGATGTTTATCGGTGTTCGCCTTCGCCTGTCCATGTATGACTCAAATCAATAATGGAATTGTTTAATTTTTCATTCCTCATTGGAGAAATATTATTCAAGCATTTCCTTACAGCTTCCTCTCATATCTCTCCAAAAATGCATTCCAAAGTTTTATTAAATAAAATAAAAGGAACCACCTGCATTTTGTTCATTAATCTGGTTCATTAATGAACCACAATTAATTTCCTAGTAATCTTATGAGTTTCGTGTTTATGAATCCAAAGGATCTTGTCAATAAATGGATCTCAATAAAAACATGACATTACGTTGAGTCCCGCCGCCATTTCTCAATGGTTTAAAAAATGATATAATATCTTTTTTTTATTTTATTATTTTTTTTCTAAAGGTCTAAAATTTATCGTTTCCTTCTGACCCTTTTCAGTCAATCATAATCTTCTCTTAAGAGAATTCTGGCTCTATGAGTTCAATGGTTCCCTACAATATTTAATTTTAGCACCAGTTCGAATGATATAAATTTGAACCATCACATTTACTAAACGTACATAAAAAACCTCAATGTTATGTTCAAGGCACTCCAAACCGCAGAATCATATTCTGCCAATTTTCATAGTCTTGTAAAATTTATATATAATTAGAAACATTATATGGAATTGTTATGCCTTTTCATTCTCCCCATATTAGGTATTTTCATCCCTAAAAGCCACAACAACGTCTAAGAGAACCAAAGAGGATACTGAGCATGAATATGAGCCTCCTTTTCCCTTCGTATCTCTTAGAGGTTCTTGTACTTCCACCAAACTCACACTAGAGGTATCAACCATCAATTAAGGACCTTCTCATATCAATCCTCAATCTCCACTGGGAAATCCGCAAAAGACACCCCATCTTCAGTTTCTATATTTCCCCAGTTTATGACATGCAATGGATCGTGGTCATATCTCCTCAACTATGACACATGGAAAACATCATTCACCCTTTTCATCTATGGGGAAAGATCTAGGTGGTATGCAACCTCTCCAACTCTGCTGAGAATCTGGAATGGTCTAATGAACCTCGGATATAGCTTACTTCCCCATCCAAATCTAGGAAAACCTCATCAAGGTGACACCCATAGGAATACAATTTCTCCCTAATCAAACACCATGTGTGTTTATCTTTTTTCAGTATATGACATATGAAAACTCTTTAATGTTTTCATCCTCTCCTAGGTGATCTGAACATTCTCAGTGGTGGCCCATACCAACTCTAGAATCATAAGTGCTGACTCCCTTGGGACTTTCCAGCAAAGAGTTGATCTTCATGTTATACCATTCAAGACCACAAATGGTTCCATGTCGATGGTGGAGTGATAGACTCTCTTGTATTCGAACTCCACCAAGGAAATGTGATCCTCCCAACTGCAGCCAAAATCATGGATGCAAGTACAGAGCATGTCCTCAATCATTTGTAGATTCCTCCATGTCTGACCATCTGTCTAAGGGTGAAAGGTAGTGCTCAAATGTAGATGAGTCTCGAAAATCTCCTAAAATACATTCCAAAACTAGATTGTAAAAAGAGTGACATGGTCTGAAATGATTGTCGATGGAAACCCGTGAAGCCGTATTATCTCTTGTATGTAGAGGAATCTCATGACCTCTACTGATTCCTACTCTCGGATGGGTAGGAAGTTGTCCAACTTAGTGAGTTGGTCAATGATCACCTGGTCACGCATGTCACAACATGTGAAAATTTGCAATATTGATTATCCAACCAACTACTGTAGAATTGGAGAGCTGGGTCGAACCACAAAGAGAATGTGAGTAGACACATGAAATAACCTTTTGGAGGAATGTTCAGGCAGATAAGCATTAATTGTGTGATAAACAACTAAGTTCTAAAAACAAAATGAATATTTTAAAAATGACTATTTAAATTGTCTAAAATTATCTATGTGAACTAAGCTATGAATGAAACTGGAAGAGATGGAATTGTCAGAGTCGTGATATCCATTCAAGTGCAAGCAATGTCAATTTTCTAATTCCCACATTTGAATACTTATTTATTCAATTATCACCGATTCCAAATTTAATCTAAATACTAACTGGTCTCGTTATCTGATTTTAGATATTATTTTAATGTTTACACAAATTATACATCATCTCATTCTCTATGCTGATGAATATCATGCGTGTCATTATAGCACTGAATGACTTGGTGAAATACGACATCCTATTTCTCACAATGTCTAAGTTTCTACCTACATAGAGTTCACTCACATGAGATCACTTATTCAGTATCAAACACACAAGTTTGAAGAAGCGCACACACAAAATATTAATTTTTCAATTAATATATTTATTTATTCAAAATTCTCTCGCACGCTTGATCAAAATCAGGATAAATATATTATTTTATGAACTATCCTTCATGATTACTTATTATGTATCACATGAATGGGTGACAATTAATGTGTGCATAGCCCAAAATAAAATTAATTTAAACCCAAATATAATTAATTCAATAAACATCCAATTAAAATTAATTTAAAAGGCAATCAAAAATGAAGATAAATTAAAGACATGAAATTACCATCACATTCATCACAACTCCGACACAAAAAGGATTAGCCTTCCATCATGATGACACGACACATAAAATAATAAATAGAAGATATCACCGTGCTCGTGTCATTGCTGTGGTCACTGTGAGACACTGTCAATGATTGAAAAATAATAATCAACGCTCCGCTCCGTGCAGCCGCTGATGCCACATCTGAATCAAACCACCATGCTGCTGAAAATATGATCTGATCAATGATCTTTCTCACCATGTGACTTCAATCTCCGAAAGTCCAAGAGAACCTCCATGAACGTCGATGATGTGCTCGAACCTCCAATGCGCTTCTGATGATGGTTTTCCGCTGGTTCTTTCTGAGGTGGGCTACTGATCTGTGAAGAGGTCATCGCTACTTGTTGCATGCTGCATAATGAAATGGCCGATTAGTGAAGGGAGGAAGTGGCGACGCGGGTGTGGCGTGAATAGGGGGAGGGAGGCGACGATGGGTCGAAAGGAAGAGAGTGAGGTGGCTGAGTGTGTGGAGAGGATGGGGTGTGCGGGTTGCTGGGGAAGAGAGGGAAAGGGGGAGGTGGGTTATATGGGGGGAGGCAGGATTTATGTGGGGAGGGGAGGGGCGTGAGGATGGGTAGGGGATTGGAGAGAGGGAGTGTGATGGAGAGAATGGGGTGATGGGGGTAGCGGGGAGGCGTGAGTTGAGAGCAGGGAGAAGGGGGTTCCTGAGGTAAACTAGAGGGGATGGGGGGAGGCACTAGGAGAAGGGAGCTGGGGGAGGCCGGGTCCAAGTGCGTGGGATTGAGGGGTGGCCAGTCTACAAGGGAGTAATAATGGGTGGTAGGTTATGCAGGGGAAGTGAAAGGGGCGTGGGGATATATGGGGGCTAGAAAAATGAGATTAGAGTGAGAAGATAAGAGGGGTAGAGGGGTGATGTGGGGGAGGGTAAAAGTTGAGTAAAAGGTAGGAGAAAAGGGAAAAGGGTGAAGTGGGGTGTGGGAATAGGTAGTTAGGGGATAAGTTAAACAAAAATAAAAATAAAATAAAGTTAAATTCAAATGAAAAAAAACTAATTATCTAATTGAGTTAATAATAATAATAATAATAATAATAAATAAGAATTAAATATTAATTCACATGTAATTAAATATAATACTACTATTAAATATAATAATAACTAATAACAAATAATATTTTATTATTGAAACAAAATAATGAAATAAAATACAAATTAAAATATACATTCTAATAAAAATTAAGAACATAAACTGAACTAAAATTGGAAAAAACAATAATAATAGTGTACAATATAATATATATAATTAATATTACTAATAGAAATACTAAATTACAAATATAAGTATATAAATTTACTAAAAATTATCAAAATATATAAACTAGTACAAAACTAAAAATATAAAAACTGGTTAAACAAATTAATTAAAACTAAATTATAAAATTATAAAAATACGTGTAAAGTCCATATACATCAAATCCCCCACACTTGAACTTTTTCACTCCTGGGAAAACCAATCATAAATAAAACACAGGTGGCCACAGACAAATTAAAACATCAAAATTATAAGTTCAAAAAATTTCAATCTCCTTTACCCATAAAATATTATGTTACATTCAAAACTTTAATTTTCAAAAATCATTTTTCTTCCACGCGATTTTTTTCCAAAACAAGTACGTGAAAACTTGTATCATTTGACCTACCTTACCATCACTCACATCTCTCAAAATATATGATCAAAGTTTTACTCAATTCTCATACGTATGCATGCTTACTATAGTCTTTCCATGAATTTCACATCTCTACTATTGGAAATCAAAAAAAATGTACCAATCTCAAAGACTTTTCATGAGGTTCAATTGTCTCTGAGGTTGCAGGACTATGGGTCATAAAAAAATTGTGACATTTTTTTGGCAAAAAGGAGGGTTGAATCTTGAAATAAATGAATGATAAATGTCAATCCAAATGTATCCCTCAAAAACTCGCTCCCCCACACATAAAACACTGCATGTCCCCAAGCATATGATAATCCAATGTTTCACTCTTTTTTTTACAACACACTCAAATAATATATGTAGGAAAAACTAGTGAGTATCTATTCCAAAACCCCATAAAATAAGTGTAAGACAATAATCCCAAATAATGGTTCGCAAGTAGCATATACGCTGTAACATCTCAATGAATGTAGGTCATATGGAAAACTTCTTAGCTCCTGGAGTAATGAATCATCACATTTATAGGTATCCCAAAAGTTGTGGGTTATCGCGTAATGACCTCCAATGTACACATTGTTGGAACCAAAAGGATTATATATTCCTATATCAAAACACATGTAATGAATGTGGCTACTGTGAAATATAACTCATATGGTCATGATGAGATAATGTCAATCCATGTGCATCAAATGACTCACTGCTCCTCAAAGAACCCTATATATGAGTAAATCTCTCCCCCACACATAGATTGAAAATTATCATATAGAAATTCAAGGATTGGGTAGGGAAGGGTGCCAGTTTGGGCTCATCCTAAAATTCTCTTTCATGGATTCTAACCGCTATACGATGGAGAAAATGTATGAGTGGATTAGTGGGTCGACGAGGCTAAATAATCCAATAGTTTCCTTGATCATTTTAGTGAAACTTTCAAAAATTCCAATCACTTTGATAGAAAAACACAGAATATTCTTGAAGACATAACATTGTTGAGATTCCCTCTAGAAAAAGATAAATAAGAGATGATGTCAAAGGGGTCAGATTCTTCATAAGTATGGAAATATAATGTTGGATAGTACAGATGAGCATGAGTGTAAATAAATGTCGAAAATAAACTTGTTTTAGAAAAATATTTTCAAAGCATGAAATAATATCAGCAATCATCTAACTCATGAGATCAAGGATCAAAGAATTCCAAACAAAGAATCAGGTGATCAAACTACCTAGGGACACAACTGGAATGTTCCCAACTGTGTTGCAAAAAATATACAACAACTTTTATGTGGTTTCATCATGATATAAATGTTAGGTTTTTTCAAAATTTTATTGTTCCTTTTAGTTTACATGGTGTTTTTGGAAGCATAATGTGTTAAAAAAATAAAACACTTCCTTGTGTAAGTGCAGATAGAGACAGAGAGGTTGTTTGTATCTGATGAAACTCCAGAAATGGTATACCTGTAAAACCTACACATTGACATCACATACTCGCATCATATCAAAGAAGTCACACCATAATCAAATGAATGTGGATGATAAAAATATTTATGATGAATTTAAATCCACTATTGTGCCGGGAGAAAACAGATTGTGGAAAATGCATGCCATTTTATTTAAAATAAAACTAAATGAAATGAAATTGAATGCAATGAAAATAAAACACACAAATGATGGGTTTCCTCTCATTGAGCTCTACATTTACTTAATCTTCAGTGAGACGTTATTAAAACTCCACTAGGATCGAACAGAAATGAAAACCATGCATCTGCTTCTTTTTCAGTAGGAGTGTGGAATCCATTCGTTGAAGATGAGTTTATCCTGCAAGTTACACAATATTTCAATGAAATATTGTTAGAAGAATGAATGTTCAGAATGAAATGAAAATATGACAACTCACAAGGGAACGAATATACCTCACATGTAGAAAGACTCTTCAAATAATTAAATTTTGGGAAAATGCCGTCAATGGAAGGATCAAGAATATTACCACTTTGAATGAGAATAGGTGAAAAAATGAATTTACCAGAATCCTCAAGTGTTTGAATTATATCCATCACATCCTTGAATGCAGTATTTGGCATAACAATGTATCCCAATTCATTTTCAAACCAAACCACTAGCACATTAAAATCTTCTGGTTTCCAACTCAATTCATGCTCGATGGATTCATTGATAGTGCCAAGGATAAAAAGATGGTTATCATATGTGGCTATTTCAAGTGAAGTGTTTTTAACCTCGACTAATGGAGCAAGTGGCCTAGGATCAATTGGAATAGATGACTCCATTGTGTTAAAAATGACATCTTTTTCATTATTTTCTTCTATGACGCCCTCATAATAATTCTTTGTAGGCACATGTGTCACCACGAACTCAGGATCCTACATGCAATCCCATTCTTCCATTGTTTCTAGAAAATTATGAGTGTTCTCTACCACCACTAATAATAGATTCTCTGGCTACATAAATTTTTCAGATTTCTACATTTCAAAAAAAGTGTCGGACTCACAAAGATTTTCAGAAACATGTAATTTGATATGATTTGAAGTGATGTCCTCATGAGTTTGGCAATCCAATGTCCCATGGTTCAATTCTGAATCTATCATGGTAAAGAAGAGTCTTAGTTTAATGTCCTATTCTTCTGCAAAAGTTTTAATTTCAAATACATTGAATATGTCATTTTTCAATTTAGAATGGCTAGGTTGTGAATTCACAGAAGAAGGACATGAAATCTCATTTTTCGAGGGACCATTATGTTCCACAGGGTGGAAGACCAAGCTCTAATATTCTTGATATGTGATTAGATTAGAAGAATTGTTTTGTGATGGAGGGGAGTAATCAATTGTATGATAAGAAGGCAGATCAATCTCATTATCAGATTCGGGACATAGATGTTGTTCAAATGGAACCTCTATTGCAGTCTCCTCAAAAGAATTGTTTTGAATTAGATCATCAAGTTTTAATGAAGGAGCTAGTTCAAAAATATGATATATTTGATTTACTAAATATGTCAATTGATTTTCTAGATATTTATTTCAGGAAAGAAACATTTCATTGCAATTATCATGAAGTTCAAACCTTCGATTGGTCTTAGTGATAGAATAATGCAACATGTGCTCAAATATTGAATCATTTGTTTGAAATGAATTATTGTGTTCTAAATTTTTAGGAATATATTGACTTTGAAAATTATCAAAAAATGTATAATGACTTTTTTATATCATGGAGAAATATTCTCATATGGATCATAGCATTGACTTGAATAATGACCATTGAAATAAATGGGATTACCTGGATAGCTCATGTGCGGTGAATCATTATACATCATACATTGAGTTGGGGCTGCGTAGGGCGGGTACTAGTTGTAATTGTGTGATGCAGCCCATGTCATTTTGAACATTTGGGTGTCTTGAAAATCCCTGCAATGAAAAAATCCCAGCGTATTAAAAAAATTTGTTTAGTTTATTTTTAACCTAAATAACTCTTTTAAAGGAACTCCTAATGCTACTATTCTCCCCAGAAATGGAGCCTGAAATTGGTGACGTGCATCGCAACCTGTGCAAATTTGTAATATTTATTATTCTTTCAACTACTGTAGAAGTGGCCAGCATGGTCGAACCACAAAGAGAATATGAGTAGACACTAGAAATGTCCTTTTGGAGGAATGTTCAGGCAGATGAGCATTAGTTGTGTGATTAACAACTAAGTTCTAAAAACTAAATGACTAGTTTAAATATGACTATTTATATTGACTAAAAGTATCTAAGTGAACTAAGCTATGAAAGAAACTGGAAGAGATGGAAGTGTTAGAGTCGCGACATCTGTTCAAGTTCAGGCAATGTCAATTATTTAATTCCCATATTTGAATATTTATTTATTCAATTATCACCGATAACAAATTTAATCAAAATACTATCTGGTCTCGTTCTCTGATTTTAGATAGTATTTTACTATTTACTGAAATTATACGTCATTTCGTTCTCTTTCCAGACGAATAACTTGTGTGTCATTATAGCACTTAATCACTTGGGGAAATATGAAGAACCATTTCTCACAAAGTCTAAGTATCTACCTGTGTTGGGTTCTCTCACATGAGATCACTTATTCAGTATCACTCACAGACGTTTGAAGAATCGCACACACAAAATATTAATTTTTCAATTAATATATTTATTTATTAAAAATTCGTTCAAGCGCTTGATCGAATTCTGGATAATTATATTATTTTATGAACTCTTGTTCATGATTACTTATTAGGTATCACACGAACGGGAACCAAAGCATGTGTGCATATCCCAAATGAAAATTAATTTCAATAAAGATATAATTAATTAAATATAGATCGAATTAAAATTATTTTAAAAGGCAATGAAACATGAGGATAAATTAAAGACATGCAATTACCTTCACTTTCATCACAACTATTACACAAAAAGGAGTATCCTACCATCATGATGACATGACACATAAAATAAGAAATAGAAGATATCATCGTGCTCGTGTCATTGGTGTGGTCAGCGCGAGACGCCGTCAACGATCGCAAAATAATAATCACCACCTCGCTCTGTGCAGTCGCTGATGACACATCCAAATAAAACCACCACACCGCTGAAAATATGATCTGATCTGGGCTCGCTCTCACCATGTGACGTAAATCTCTGAAAGTCCAAGAGAACCTCCACAAATTTTGATGATGTGCCCGAACCTCTGTAGCGCTCATGATGATGGTTTTCCATTGGTTTTGTCCAAGGAATACTGCTTGCTATGGTTGGTGGGCTGATCAGCGAAGAGGTTGTCACTGCTTGATGCCTACTACATGCTGAAATGGCTGAGAAGTGAAGGGAGGATGTGGCGGTAGGGGTGATCCATGAATAGGGGGAGGGAGGTGACGGCGGGTCGAGGAGGATACAGTGAGGCGGCCAAGTGTGTGGAGAAGATGGGGCGTGTGGGTTGATGGGGTTGAGAAGGTAAGGGAGGCGGCAGGTTATATGGGGGGGCGGCGAGATTGATGGGTGGAGGGGAGGGGCGTGAGGATGGGGATGGGATTGGAAAGAGGGAGTGTGAGTGAGAGAATGGGGAGATGGGGGTAGCGGGGAGGCATGAGTGGAGATGAGGGAGTAGGGGGCTGTGAGGTAAAATAGTGGAGATGGGGGGAAATGCTGGGAGAAGGGAGGAAGAGGTGGCCGGATCCACGGGCATAGGATTGAGGGGCAGCCGGTCTACAAGGGAGGAGGATGGGGCGGTGGGTTAAGCTGGGGAAGTGGAATGGGCATGGTGACATATGAGGGTTGGGAAAATGTGATTGGAGAGAAAAGATGAGAGGGGTGGAGGGGTGACATGGGAGAGGGGAAAAGGTGAGTAAAAGGTGGTAGAAAATGTCAAAGGTGGAAGTGGGGGTGGGAATAGGTGGTTAGGGTATAAGTTCAACAAAAATAAAAATAAAAGAATGTTAAATTAAAATAAAAAACTAATTAACTAATTAAGTTGTTAATGATTATATAAAATAGTAATAAGAAGTAAATATTAATTCAAATGTAATTAAATATAATACTATTATTAAATATAATAATGATTAATAACAAATACTATTGTATTAATGCAACAAAATAATGAAATATAATAAAAATTAAAATATACATACTAATAAAAATTAATAAAATAAACTAAAATTAATTAAAGAAACTAATAATAATAATAGTGTTAAATATAATATATAAAATTAATATTACTAATAGAAATAATAAAATAATAATCTAAGTATATAAATTAACTAAAAATTATCAAAATACTTATAGTAATACAAAACTAAAAATTAAACTATAAATATAAAAATTGGTTAATCTAATTAATTAAAACTAAATTAGAAAATTATAAAAGTACAAATAAAATCCCTTTACATCATCACCCATATGGAATCTTGGCCACTGGATTAAAATTGTATCCATATCACGAAATCCCGAGAGATTTCCTCCCACATCTATTCGGACAATTCAAGTGGTTGATTCAATCCTACTGGAACCCAGTGCATGGCATTCACTTGCTGAAAAGTGTGTCATCGTGAAACGAACTCTGCCACTGCTTTCTTTATACCTAGTCACCAGTACTAATGTAGGAGGTCATGGTACATCTTATCGAAACTAGGATGTACTACCAAACAGGATCTGTAAAAATCCTTTAACACCTCCACTCATAGCGTCACTACTACCTTGGTACATCCTCTTAAAAATAATGACATGCTCCCCACCTTCAAAAAAAATTTCAGGAGCCCGTCTTGAGGATATCTGAGCACATTAGGTCTCTCTGTTAGAATCCCAAAGATGTGCCTCCTTAACTCATTGATTTAGTGGGGGAGTTATTGTCATTGACTAGAGGTAAGTTGCTCCATCACTATCCTCAAAGGATAACTACAACTCAGCTAGCTGCTCTATCTCCTCACTCATCGACTGTAAAACAGACCTCTTACTAAGTGTTATTCCGCCCTATTTCCCCTTAAATGAGCATAAACTATATCAATTTCATATTTCTAGATAAACTCCAACCATCACTAATTTCAAAGGTTCAAGTCCTTTTGTGAGAAAATATAACTGAGACTCTTGTGATCAGAGTAGACAGTAAATCATTCACCCATTATATAGGGCCATCACATATACAAGGAAAAGACCACTGGTTATAACTTCAAATCATGGGATGTGTAGTTCTACTTATGTTTCCGTAGCTGTCGAGATTTTTAGGTTTTCATCACTCGCTTTGGCATCAGGACACATCCAAGTCCGGTCCCTGATGTGTCGAAGTAGACTATATACCCAAAAACCTCTTCTACTATCCTCAATATGGGGGCACTCATCAATATATACATAATATTTTAGATACCAAACTCGCATATCTTCCACCATACTAAGGGTTTCTCCCTCTTTGTAATGATAACAATGGTGTTGTAACTCTGTAAAAGTCATGTACAAATCTCTGGTAGTACCCAGCCAATCCCATGAAACATGGCACCTCAGTCACACTCCATGGTGTCTCCCAAGAAAGAGTTTCCTCTACCTTCATTGGATCCACTACAAATCCATCCATCACTATAAAATTTCTAAAAAGTAGACCACCCGTATCCAGAACTGTCACTTTGATAGATTACCATAAAGCTGGTTCTCTTGAAGTGTATCCAAGACTATCTATAGATGAGTGGTGTGCTTCTCCTCTGATGCTGAGTACGCCAAGATGTTATCAATGAAGACCACCATGAAGTGATCAAGGAAAGGAAATAATATCCTTTTCATGAGTCCAATGAAAACTGTCGGAGCATTGGTCATGCTGAAAGGCAGTTCTACGAACTCATAGTTTCAATACCAGAATCTGAATGCTATCTTTGGTACATCTTGATCTCGAACCCTGAGCTGATGATAGCCTGATCTAATTTATATCTTTGAAAACCACTGAGACCCCTTCATATCATTGAAGATATAATTAATCCTTTGGAGTGGATACTTGTTCATTATGTTCACCTTGTTTATGCACAGATACTCCACACAAATCATCAAACTCTTGTCTTCCTTCTTGTAAAAAAATTGGGGTTTCCCATGGTGAAACACTTTGCCTTATAAAACCCATCACATGTAAGTCCTCCAGATGTACCATAAACTCACGAAGCTCTGTGAGAGCCTTTTGATATTCTGGTGTGATATATGTGTCAACATAGAGTATAGGTCGATGTAGAAGTGTACTTTTCTTTGAGGAGGTATTCTTGGAACATCCTCAGGAAAGACATCAGCATACAGGTCCACCACTATACGAAATCTAGGAATACTCTCGTAAACTGCACTGAATGTAATTATAGCCAACTAATGGGTGATTGGACACACCCTCCTCCTAGAAAGTCCATCTTGAGATTCAAAGGTTCCCTTCTCACCGGTGAAGGAGAACCTGGCCCCATCCTCATAGACAAACCACACTTTCTGCCTAAAATAATAAATCTAAGCATGGACTATGGATAACCTGTCCATACCCAAGATGATGTTGTGAGGCCTCGATGCTGCTTCTAGGAGAAACAAATATAAAATCTCACATCCTATAGTATGCTCACACTTCTAGAACCAGTGTGTAATCATCGAATCATCTTTTTTAAGAGTCTCTAAACGTAAGGATCAAGTCAACGACACGATCAGAATCACCGAGATTTGAATGAGAGTCATGGAAATAAATGAGTGACTAGAACCTGTGAATAAAATAACAACAAATAGGGTGTGATAGATCCATATTGTACCTAAAATCATATCATGAGTTCCACGGTCATAGTCCTCATCTACCTGAAGCAGAGCTCGACCCTGTCCACCTACTCCCTAAGGACGAGGGGGACCACCATGAGGTGGTGGCTGTAGAACCTCAAACATTAACCCACCACCAACCTCTAGGCCATATCCCCTTCCACGTTTGCTACCCTGTAGACCTCCTCAATCGAACAACTACTGTTTCTTTAGTGGTCCCTCAAATTTCGCCTGATTTTTGGGGTGGCTGGTCATGCATTAATGAGAAACATGGCCTTGCCCACGGGATGAGTAGCACAGTCTGCTCCTCTACTGACCTCCTCTATCTCGTGAGCTCCACACCTCCGACCCTAAATCTTGGGGTTGTCCACCAGATGGTTTGTCCATCTTGGATTTCTACGTCATCTACTTTGTTCTTATTATATATGTCTCAGCCTCCTGGTGTTTGGTGATGCCTCTCGCTATTGGTGCCAGCTCATCTTGGATGCTCTCCACTAGAAGTTCTCCATTTTTCCCTCCATCCTATGTCTCTATGTTGAGAAATATCATCAATGCTCTAATATCCCATCATAAACCCTTCTCATAGGTATTATCCCTATAAAAAGGTTCATGTACCATGTCGGTGGAGTAATGGGAATGTTTAGTGAATCTATTCGAGTACTAGTGTATATATAGAATTCCCTACTATAAGTACCATAGCTCTAGAATAGGAATAATGTGTAGTGTCTCTAAAATGAACTCATCCCAAAAAAGGATCTCTAAGTCCAACCAGTTGAGGGTTTCCTCAAAATATAACAAGATATATAGGTTCCAGCATCTCCCTCTTGTGCCCTGATAGAGGCTAGCAGCTAGGATCACCATCTTGTCTACTAGTATCACAAATAGGTGAAAAACTCTAGCCTCATCCTCTAGCCAATCACCAACCCTATGAGGGTCCATATTTCCTCAAAACCTTGGAGGCCTCTGCCGTTTGAACTGGTGTAGTGCACTCAGTCGTCATTCATCATTAGTGGGTGGGTCTAGTTGATATTGATTCCCTATTGGTAGTCAAGTTGCTGGTACACCACACGAAGGTACCATAGCGGTATGAGGTCTCGTCACTGAAGCATTATCACTTGGTGGGATTTCTTCATTATATCTCACTGGAATCTGGGATAGTTGTCAACAAGGGGGATTATTATAAGAAACTAGTGTGCCACTATCAATAAGTTATACTTGGTTAACTAACTCAAAAGAGATCAAAGGAATAAAATTTTAAAAAAACCACACAATCATTGTTTCCATGTACTAAGTCAAAAATTAGAATTCAGGGTTCATGTTTATGGATACATCGGCTGCCACGGCAAAACTGGAATCCCAATCTAAAAACCATACTAAAAACATGTAACACTATTACCCCAAAAAATATCTGAGTTGTAGTTTCATTAGTAAAACTGACTCCTATGATACCACTTTGTCACAACCCATCTCTCAGGGCCTGTGCTGTGACTACCCAAAGCCCACCTTCCACAGTCCAGGGGTTGTAATATAGCACCGAAAAGTTATATCCCTAAAATTGGGAATGAACATACATTAAAACTACAAACACATAGACTAGGTACACAATAAGAACAACCCCATAGTATAACTGCTGAATGTAAAAGTTTGAAGTAAAGAAGAATGGTCTTGAATACAATTTCAAATAATAGAGAATATAAGAGAAAAGAAAAATATCTCCCAATGTATTCCACAAAGGATCCTACCTAAATGTTTGGTATGGCTTGTCACTACAACTCCCCTTATCAATAGGTCACCTCCATGAACCATATAGTCTTGGCTCTAAAATATCAGTAAAAGATGTATGTCATCTGCACAAGACACAAAAAGGTGCGGCTAAGACCCATGCAGAGGTGAGTATTACAATACTTAGTAGGGACCCCAAGACCCTAGAAGGTCACCTGGAATTCCACAATGAAAAAGCCACAAATTGTGATCTCAATCACAAAGCACAAAGTAAAATATATATCACACCAGGTATAACATAAGGAACATATATAATGATGATTAGTCATGAAGATAAATAATCTTATTCAGTTGATAAGTTTCACTATTGGACCACGAAGAAGGCATTAAATTGCCAAACCACACTGGGTCGTAAGTCACTGAAAAACATAGTGTCATAAGTCATCGATCCACCGAGGGTCATAAGACACTAATCCATGATTGGCCTCTCTAGGGACGGTCCTCATTGGGTTGTTCTACTACTGATCCACACACTATTATAAGTCGTAGATCCACATAGGGTTGTAAGTGGTTGATCCATACAGGGTCCTAAGTCATTGATCCACACATGGTTGTAAGTCGCTGATCTGCAATGGGCTACTCTGTGGATGGACCTCAATGGGTCTGGCTACTGTTGATCCACACATGGTAGTAATTCATTGATCCATATAGGGTCACTCTGATGTTGTAACATAAAGGGACGTTCTTCACAAGATAACCGGCCACAGGATTCTCGCACATAGTGCACTTGAGTACTATTAATTCTTTTCCTCAATACACTAGTCATATTTCAACCTCCAAAAAGTCATAAAATGTTGTAACCTAAAGAAACTCCATGTCATAAGGGTTCCAATGCAATTTATGGTGTGTCAATCAGACGCTTGACCTATATGTTATAGGCATTTTAGTTCCAAGGGCCCAGTTGGATTCGAGTTCGATCCAACCCAACTATAATCCAACATTATTTAAAACCCATGTAGAGTTTTGGAAAAGGGTCTAATATTCCTAAGATATCTAGTTTCATAGAAGATTCATCAATCAGACGTCCGGTTTAAAAGAAATGGCCCTTTAAACGTAACTTGGTGAAACTGGGTCAGGGTTCAATTCGACCCAATCCGGTCTGGATTGACCTGGCCCACCGGGTCTGGCCTGGACTGACTAGACCCAGTCCAGTACACCGACTATGTGATGTCTGAGCTCCCCTGAATGGATGTGGGTCTATTTGGTTCTTCCAATAGTGGAACCAAGTTGGTGTCATCCTTCTTGCTGACCGATCTGGTGGGCTAGTAAAGGGCAGGACCCACGGACATGGGTCTATCCCCGCCATGGCTGGAGCCACAATGTCTACTCCACTAAAATTTTCCGCAGCACGCTGCTTTCCATAAACATGGTCAAGGTCGACCAGTCACCCCCATGTGCCACAACGCCTACACGCACTACCCAATCCTGGAGGTTGGCTAGAGCATGTCATGGACGCACTGGTGTTTCCACATTGATGACACTTCTACTGGCCACTGGTGAAACATCAGGGGTACTATTTTCATCCCACATAAAACTACGGGCCTCCTGGGACACCACATTTACTATTTGGCACACAGTTCCACATTTTTGTCAAGTTGAACATTCACCCAAGAAGAACACATCAAAACTGAGTGTGGTCGATGGTCGAATCCTTGTTTGTGAGAATACACCCTCCACATTAGTGTTTTAACAAGTGTATTTAATTATATAATTACCCAGATTAGTTTCCAAAAAATTAAAATGAGTCATGTATATACCCATTAGTTGGTTGATCTATTTTTTTATATAATTCAAGAATGGGGTAGGTTGAAACAATAATTCACATTGAACAAACAAAACCCCTAAATTAATCAAGTTGGACTCTGGTGAAGAAAAAGGAGGAGAATCCGTTATTTGAAGACGCATGTTGGATTTTGTGGTCACCCGTCGATGTATAGGTTAAATCCTCAATGGTTTCAGAAAATTATTCATTTTTCATTGTAGGAAGACGTCAATGGTGTTTCTTCAGAGCTTCCTCTTGTAGATCTCCCAAAACCCATGTTAATGGTTTTATTAAATATATGAAAAATAACCACATACATTTTATTCATTAATTTGGTTCATTAATGAACCAAAATTAAGGTTCCATTAATCCTAAAAGCACCGTGGTTAAATAACCAATAGATCATGTCAATAAATGTCTCTCAATCAAAGCTTGATGTTACACTATGTTTCTACCACCATCACTCAACATTTAAAAAAAAGTTAAAATAACCTTTAGTTTTTTTATTATTAATTTTATTGAATAGTCTGAAATTTATCTTTTCCATCCAACCCTATCTATTCAATGTTATGTATCCCTTAAGAGGATCTTGGAAGTGCAAGTTCAACAGTGCACACTGATTTTTAATCTAGGCACGGGTTCAAAAGATATAAATTTTCACCATCCAATTTACTGAACTTACCTAAAAATGTTCAAAATTCCATTTCGGGCTCTTCGGCCCTCAGAATCATGTGCTATCAATTTTCATAGTCTCATAAAAATTCTTTATAATGAAATAAACCCCTAGGTTCCTAAAGAACCCCAAACCATCACTACCTACATTGTTTTATGATGAATTCTGAACTCTCCCCAGGGGATACTGCATATCATAAAATCATCGTTTTCTTTTCTCACATAATTTTTATTCACTACATGTTCAATTTGAACAATAGTCATATATGTATCATGTAGGAATAGAGAGTCAAATCTTACACCCCTTGGGTATTTCGAGCATATGTCTCAGTCCCACACATCATCTCACATGTTTATTTATAGAAACATTATTTATAACACACTCGCTATATCTTATAGGTATTTGGATCTCAAATCCCTATCTAATACTCACTACATCTTATGTGTGCTTGGATCCTCTATCACTATCCGAAACCTCAATATCTTATATGGATATTTGGATCCTTAGTCAGTTTCCCACAATCATATATCAATCAATCACACAAAAATAACATACATTACATCAATTATGGAAAATAAACATCCCCCCCCCTTGTTGCTCATGTCATAAAAAGGATACCGTCAAAATTTTCAAAATAATCAAGGTTCATCAGTTTTATCACTTGAAATAACATGACCAATTCACCATTAAAATGTTTACATTATTTTGATCATATAACACATTAACCATTAAGGTAAATCCAATAATCTTTAAATTCTCATGGGTAATTTTTTCATAATCACAATTTTTTTATAGTTTCACAATCTCAATATCCCTTCTACTACAAATCAGAATAATCCCATTAATTAATTAATCAAATAATTAATACAACAACTCCAATTAAAATTTCCCACAATTATTCCCAAGTCATCATAACATGGAAATTTAATTTAATCAATTCAATGTCACATTATTCTCCAATTTCATAATCATATATTCCAAATTAATTTTTTCCAAGGTCAACTCATCTAATAATCACAGAAAAAAATAAACTAATAAATTCAATGTTTTAATTAATTAATTAATAATTTAATTAATTCAATTCAATATTCAATTTCAAAATTTTCCAATTGAAATTATACAAGATAGACATGAAATTAGAATTTCAGACTATATGAATTGACCATAAACAACCTACCTCCATATCCTTGTCAGATGATTTCAAACATAAATACCCAATTGAAGTGGAACAAACAAAGTCAAGATGAATAATAAGACATAGATCCATAACCAAGATCCCAGATTGAATAAATTAAGATTTATCAAACCCAAGATCTAGATCTTTCACCGACAGAGGAAAACATTGCTTCAAAATATGAGATAAGTATTAGAGAGAGAGAGAGGAGAGGAGAAAATAAGAGAGGGGAGAATATCTTTTCAAGATAGTTTTTGATATTCAATTCAATCTTCAATTCATCAATAATAGATTTTGGATTTCGTAGAATTCATCACAATGCCTATAATAATCAATGTAAAATGGTATGGGTAATGAATGGGTGTTTTGGGATATAAGATGGGTGTTTGCTAAATTTTTAGTGATTTTTCAGGTATCTAATATTCTATGCACATAGTTTCCTATATATAGAACATTCTTTTACCTAATCATGTGCCTCCACTCAAATGGTGTAAATGCCAATACTAATAGGTTGAAAAGTTTAGAAAATTGTGTTTCGACTATGTAAATCCCATCAGCTTGGTTATTTACGGTTTGCTGGCTCTGGTTCAAATTTTGGGAAAGCCATGTTCCAACCCTGAACTTCCCCTCTTCCTTCCAAAACATTAATAGTTAACCTAATATTCACAAGGTAAAACCCAAACTAAACATTTTTATAATAAGTAAAAATGTTTACTTTTAAACGCTATCAATACATATTCAAAAAAAGTGAGGATCCAATAATCTCAGAACCTTATAACAACTCATCTGAAATATATACCCATGCATCTCTATGATTATGAATCAAAAATATTGGGCCACTAAGAATTCATATCAAATTCTCTCTCCCATATTTCCACTTTTACACACCCATGTTTTTGTAATAAACAAACTATTTATAAAGTACTTCCCCTCAAAACATTCTCACTATGATCCAAAATACATATCAGTATCTCCTAAAAGGACTCATTATTCTAAAGCTAAACAAAATCTTCATCGATCACATGGGAAGGATTAGGGTGATACCATCGAAACCATGACATATGGAAAAAATCATTCATAAACATATAACTCTGTCGAAGATCTAATCAGTATGCCATCATCCTAATTCTCTCCACAACCACAAGTGGTCGAAAAAAACTGGGTTCTAACATCCCTTGTATCTAAGTCCAACAACTACCCAATTGTGTTGACATCTAAAGGAAAATGAGTTTTCCCATTGTAAACTCCAGGGTTTATTAACATATATCAGTGTATGAATTATTCCTACCTTGATCTGTAGACATACATTTTCTAACAATCTATATAAGGACTCAGCCTTATAACGTTACTTAATATTGAAATTTAAACAATAACATACATTATTACACATTGAGGATATTTTTGGGTTTATAGTTTTAACTAATTAAGATAATTAACATACATAAAATACCATAATCATACAGAGATAACCCTATTAAAAAGAGTTTTAATTTTTTTCAAATTACAGGACATTAAAACGTAAAGCACGATTTCTTTGAAAACAATCCATAGAAAGCATCGTGAATCCCTTATTTCTCTTACCCATCCATATATCATATGAAAAACTTTTTAGAAAAATGGGTTGACTATTAAACTCATTAAGGTATATAAATATAGAAAGCATTATTCAAGTGATAACATTAAAACAAACAAAACACATATCATAAAAACACGAATGCATGGTGTACTCAAGTTATTTTCATTGGGAATTTTTTAACATATAACTCTTATATTCGCCCTTATATATGGAATACAATTTTTTCAACTTCCATCTCAATGGTACTCAATGCATTGTATTGCTATAATGGGACTCACCCGTCATATCTTGAGCTATAATGGGCTCAACCAAACATATCTTGTGCTATAATGGGGTCAAACCAACATATCTTGAGCTATAGTGGGTTCAAAAGAAAATAAATAATTTATAATTAACATATCATGGTAATAAGTTTTATTGAAATCCGGATAAACAACTAATTCCATATACATATAAAAATACAATCCCTTTGAAAATTATTAGAGAGACTTTTAAAAATATTTTAAAAGGAAAGTCCATTATAAAAGTAATTGAAATGAGAATTAATATATTGGAATGTAGATGTATATACACTATATATATACATAATAATACATTATATATACAAAATTTCATCACACTAATTATCTTAATACAACATTATTGATAAATTATAATATTAACCAATGGATGAAAATTGGGTTAAGAATCCCCTTACCTCGGCTTATTCTTACTTCATATGTGTTTAACCATTCGGTATAAGGGTTAAAAAAAGATATTAATATCTTATAAAAACATATCTATATTTTTAATATCTTATATGATCATTTAATTAGATCGTTTAACCCTTTATTTGTTGTTATTTTGTTCCTTTCATTGTTTTGAGGTGTTTTCACTACAATTTTTTCATGATAGGTTCATGATGGATATTATTGTCGACTGGAAGTAAAACTTCAGAATTGGAATGGGAAGGTATTTAATTATTACCAGTATCATAATTTATACCATTTATCATTTTGATGTTTCATATGACGATGATTCATAAGTCAAAATAATAATGATATTCGTTTAAATCATTTTAGTGTTTCTTTGATAATAATGACCACATTTTGTATTATAAATTAAAACCATGAGTAAAAAACAGAATTTATGAACTATGGATGAAAAATAATACAAATATTATAACCTGGATCAACCATTAAAATGGATTAATGACTAGACATGAATGAATTAATGAAAATTTAAATCACATCGTCCATGATGTCAGTAATTCGACACATCACAAACAATGTTTTTATTCCTTGAATAAGTGGGAGAGGAGAGAAGAATGATGTTGTATTTTCCATGAACAAGATAACATTTTAAATATACATAATTTTTTAAGATTTTGTGCCTCGTGGGTAATAGTATATGTGGAAATAATCAGAAAACAATGAAACTCAAAATAATAGAATAATTGAGAAATCCCTTAAAAAAATTTGTCAGCCTAACAGGTATGCAACAAGGGTTTAGAAAATTTTAAAAAGAGAGGGGACAAGGGTAAGCCATCCAGAAATGAATAATAATAGATAATATATCAATAATAATAATTTAATAAGAACATGGTATGAAAACATTAATGTTATACAACATATAAGCGAACATGAATGGAAAAAAAGAAAGAAATTTAGAATTTTCTTACCTTGTATAGTGACACCTAGAACATGAATGTTGGGACCATATGGACTTTATGAAACCTGGGGAATACTACAAGGAAGGTAAGCAGTAAAGAAATTCATTGATCATGAATTTTGAATGAATTTAATGATGGAATGGGATGGTATTTATAGAAAAAGTGAGAGAATATTTTAATAATTTCCAAGGGACACCTCATAAGTGTTATTTGAAAAACCATGGGATTGTCCATGGTATTTTCCCAAGGTATTAGTCACCTGGGAAACCTAACATATTAATGTACTATACCGAAGTAGAACAAATTATTTACAACATTATTATTTCATTAATACATTGAAACTCAAAACTCTATTTTTACTATTCACCGAACAATCAACTTCATCAGAAAAATCCCAAAAATTTACTCGTTCAATTTTTTGATTTTTAGAATTCAAAAATTAACTACATTTTTTGAAAATAATTATATATATATTATTAATTTAATTTTTATATAAAATCATAAAAAATTCTAAAATATACAAATTTAAAATAATACGTGTTTTTATATCACATTGAAAAATTAACCCCGATGTTATTATCTTAAAGACTTAAAAAATAAAATATTAATACAATTTAATATTCATTAGAGTCAGATTAATATTTATATTAAAATTAATATTGGTAAGTTACTATTCACCGAAAAAAAAAGTTGGTTCCATCAAAATGCAAATAAATTACTAAACACAATTATTGATGTTTGTTTTTTGAAATTCAAAACATAAAATCATCAAAATTATGTTTATTGGATATTTAAAAATATCTAAGAAATAGTTTCCAAAATTTAATTAATTTTCAAATCCATGGGGTGTTACATTGTCCCCACCATCACAAAATTGGGTCCGTGTAATTTTATTTACTCATTAAACAAGTGAGGATACCTTTCCCTCATATCATTTTCAGACTCCTAGGTTGCCTTTTCAACCATATGGTTTCTCCACATAACCTTTACCTGGTGGATTAAATTATTCCACAATACTTGTCCCTATCGATCAAGAATTTGAACTAGTTTATCTTTATAGGAAATTATCTCTTCTAGTCGAACTGCTTCGGGGCTCAAAACATGTGATGAATCTGGCACATACTTCATCAGCATCAAAACATGAAAGACATTGTGTACCTAAGACAAACTCAGAGGCAAAGCTACTTGGTTTGCAACTGTACCAAAATTCTCTTGGATTTCAAAAGGACCGATGGACCAAAGATATATCATCCCTTTAATATTGATACGCATCACTCTTTTCCAAAGAGAGATTTTATGGAAAACATGGTCACCTACCTCAAAAGAGATGTCCTTACATCTATTATCAGTATAACTTTTCTTCCTACTCTGAAATGTCCTCATGTGCTACTGGATCATCTAACTTTCTCAGCCACTTCCTCTAAAAATTCTTGTCCCATCAACTTCATTTCCATGACTTCATCCAAAAAAATCTTGAGTTTGACCTTGCTTTCCATACAATTCCTCAAAAGGTTCCATCTGTATACTGGAATGAAAACTGTTATTATATGAAAACATGAGTAAAAAAAGATGATGATCCCAACATCCCTGATAGTCAGTTGTACATGATCAAAGAATATCCTCTAATGTTTGGATCGTTCCTTCTGACTGCCCATCAAATTGAGGATGAAAAGTTTTACTAATATTTAATTCTGTGCTCAATGAATTTTGAAGCCACTTCCAAAAGATAGAAGTGATCCTTGTATCTTGGTCAGATACAATAGAAATAGGAACTCTATGTAGCCTGACAATCTCTTTGAGTTACAATCGAGAATGTTGATTCAATGACATTGTATATAAAATAGAAAGAAAATGTGAAATTTTTTCAGCCGATCAACAATAACAAAAATCACATTGTTACCTCTAAAAGTATTTGGTATTCCGCCCACAAATTCCATGGATACATTCTCCCATTTCCACAATGGCATTGGAAAAGGCTGAAGCATCCCCTTCGGTAACAACCTCTCTTACTTAACCTGATGACATTTCAATCATTTCAGTGTAAAATCATCAACATATCATTTCATTCTATCCCACCAATAATACTCTTGAAAGTATCTTTACATCTTACTACTGCCATGATGAACTAAAAATGGAGAACTATGAAATTCACATAACAAGTATTTAATCTACTGAGAATCACAAGGCACCCACAATAATTTTACAAATCATAAAACACATTCTTTATCATGATTAAATTATAGAAACATACTCATTTTAACCAATTATACATTTTTCTGTAACTCAAAACCTTCTATCTACAGTTTCTCAATTCTATATGATAACAATTACTACACTAAAACTTGAAAAAATAGATGTATTCCCTACACAGAAAAATTATATGCCAAAATTCATGAAATCATTAACCAATGGATCATGTTCTAAATATAACATGGATAATGATACATGATGCTTTCGACTCAAGGCATCCACCACTTTGTTTACTTCTCCTAGATGGTAATTGTTCATATAATAATAATCATTTTTAAGTTTAAGAAAACTTCCTCAATGTTATGATTAATTCCTTCTGAGTGAATATATTCATCGTACATTTATGGTCAGTATATATTTGAAATTTGGATCCATATAAATGGTGCCTCCAAATTTTCAAATAAAAAATGACAGCTTCCAATTCCAAATCATGTCTGGAATTATTTAACTCATGAGGTTTTAGTTTTCTTGATGAATATGCAATTAACTAATCATTCAACATCATAACACAACCATTTCACTTCAATGAAGCATAATTTTTTATAACAAACTCAACAATTCAAGAAGGCAATGCCAAAACTGGAGCACTCACCAATCACATCCTTAGTTCTTAAAAATAAACATCACATTCTTCTTTCAAAATAAATTTATCCATTTTTCATGTTATCTTAGTTAGTGGGCTAGAAAACCCTGCAATGTTTTTTACAAACCATCGGTAATAACCTACTAAAAAATGAATACTATGAATATTAGTATCATTTTTAGGTCTTATCCATTCATCAACTACGACTGTTTTGGTAGGATCAACAATTATTCCATCCTTATTTACAATGTTCCCAAGGGAAAATTTTTGCTGAAACCAAAAATCCAACATTATGACTTTTCAATACATTTTCTTTTCTTATAAGGTTTTCAAAACAACCCATATACGTTTTTCATGCTCCTCTTTAATTAAAGAATGTACCAGAATGTCATAAATAAACACAACCAAAAACATATCCAAGAACTCATTAAATATTCCAATCAAAAGAACTATGAATACATCAGGTGCATTAGTTAACCCAAAAGGAATAACTAAAAATTTATAATGACCATGTCTAGTACAGAATGCAATCTTCGAGATGCCTTCATCCTTTACTTTCATATAATGGTACCCCAAACTCAGATCAACCTTCAAGAAATACTACGCTCCCTGGTGTAGATCAAACAAGTCAAAAATATGAGGCAAAGGATAGTTATTTTTAACAATAATGTTATTCAAGTAACTATAATTGATGCAAAGTTTCATTGAACTGTATTTTTTCTTAACAAACAAGACAGGATAACCCCATGGTGAAGTGATGGTTCAGATGAAGCCTTTATCTAATAATTACCAGAACTGTTTTTTTAATTCCACAAGTTCCTTTTGGACCATTTGATAAGGAGGTTTAGAAATTTTCTTATAATCAATAACTAACTCAATAGTAAACTCAACCTCTAGATTAATAATAACACCATGAAAATCATCCAGAAAAACATACAAGTATTCATTTACCACTAGCACATAAATATTATGGATAGTTCCCTCATAATCCAAAATATGAGCTAGAAAAATTTCATTTCCAACCCTTATCAGTTTTTTAGCTTCCTGAAATGTTATTTATGGTATGAGTTCATTATTGTACAAAAACTGATATTCATTCTAAAGGAAAAATTACTTTTCTCTACAATCTATATTATCATGATAAAAAAGAAATCCAATCACAACTCAGAATTACATAAAACTCTACTATAGGGAAAATGGTTTGTAGGTAGATTCATTCCATAGACGATGATATGACGATTTTTATAATTCCTTTTTACAAAAATATTTACTCTTGGTGTTGTTACTGTGAGATATGGTTTCATTTCATGAGTTTGGATTCCAAGTTTTCCTAATAATTTCATAGAAATAAAGAAATCTTTAGACCCTGAATCAAACATCACTTTTGAGAAATCTAAAAAACATGTAATATACCTGATACCACCTCATTTTCTGGCACAACATCTACTGATGTGGTTTCAAATTATTTTACCAATTCCTTCTTCTTCCAATCTTGTTGATTCCCTGCATGAGTAACTAGATTCAAACAAACATTAACAAAATGTCCTAATTCCTTACACTTAAAGCATCTCACCATTGACTTATCATTATTTTCGAATCATATTCCTTGTACTCATGAGACATGTGTCCAAACTTCCCACATCGATAGAATTTCCCAGAATTAACATGACATTCACCAGGATTCCTTTTACCACCCTTTTCACAAGAAGGGAAATTCATTTTCTTACCTCTGGACTTCCTTTACAAGTTCTTCCTCATTTCCTGCCAACATGATCTCTTCTTATTAAAATCATTACAATGTACATATGTTTCTTCAAACTCTATCTCAAATTTTTTCGCACAATGAACATGCTTATCATTGCTTTTAAACACTCATGATGCCAAATATATTCACAAAAATGGTTTCAAACCAAACTAAAATCTCGTACATACCTGTCCAGTCTTCTAAAATTGGATTCATATACTACCAAAAAATCAGCATCTTTCTACTTCAATTCTATGAATTGTTTCTCTATTCTATGTTGAACAATTTTAAGAAAATATTTATCTTGAAAAAGCCTCTTAAAACCATCCCAATACACACTTTCATGATCATCTATTTCTCTAATATTATTAAATAGAGACCACCACTGATCGGCTACACCATCCAAATGATAAATTTCTAGTATTACCTTTTGATGTTCTAAAACTCCAATGAAATTAAATATCTTTTTAAGATCGTTGATCCATCCTTCGACTATCAAAGGATCTGCGGTTCCACTGAATGATCGAGGATGTTGCCTCATAAAGTGCCTCACAAAAGACATGTTTCTTTATGGTTGATAATGTTCTTATATTGAATGGATTCCACCCCCATTTATTGCTCAATTCAACTGAGACATTTCTATCACAAAATTCATGGTTCTGATTCCCAAAATTTCATGATGTATATTTAGATAGAAATCGGCCTCTTGGTGCCTTCCTACATCAGCATCCCTATTACTTCTAGAGACAAATATTATGAAAAAACATAACTAAGATAAAGCAACATGTTAATCCTTAAATTATATAACATTTCAAATTAATCATAGTGTGAAAATAAGTTATAGTATTCATTAAATATCATCCCAAACCCGAAATTTTCCTAAACCATCCTCTCATACCAACTATAAGGACCCAACCTTATAACCATCCTTAATCATGAATTTAAAACAAGAACATTCATTATTACACATTGAGGATATTTTCGGGATTAGATTTTTTAATAATTAAGATATCTTACATACATTACATTACATATTTATACAAATATGATTATATTAATAAAAGTTTCCATTTTTTCAAAATATAAGACATTAAAACATAAAGCATGATTTCTTTAAAAACACTCAATATTGAACATCATGAATCCTTTATATCTCTTACCCATCCTTATATCCTTTTAAATACAATTTAAAAACATGATATTACTATAAAACTCAATAAGGGATATAATGATAGAAATCATTAGTCAAGGGATTAAATAAAAACCAATAAAACCCATAACATAAAAAATCAAATGCATGGTATTCTCATGTTGTTGCCTTGGGACATATTTACCTTATCAATCCTACATTAAACCTTATATATGGAATAACGAGTTGGTCAGCTTTCATCTCTGGAGTACCTAATGCATTGTAGAGCTATAATGGGGCTCACCCGTCATATCTTGAGCAATAATGGGCTCAACCCAAAATATCTTGAGCTATAATGGGATCAACTGAACATATCATGAGCTATAACAAGCTCAACCCAACATAAATAATGTCCATGGAAGCTATCATGGTAATAATGATTCTTGAAATCAAGAGATATAACTCATTCAATATACATATAAAAATAAATTCCTGTTGAAAATTATTAGAGAGGCTTTTAAAAGGCTTTTAAAAGGAAATTACCTTAAAATATAATTGAAGTGAGAATTAATATAATTAAATGTACATGTTTATACATTAAAAATATATAGAGTACTAAATTATATACACAAAAATAAATCACACCAACAATCTTAATACAACATAAGGGATAAAGTAGAAGGTTAACCCATGGAATGGAAATTGGGTTAATAATTCCATTACCTCAGGTTCTTCATACTTAAAATGTGCTTAAAAATCATTTATAATGGTTAAAATAGTGTTATTAGTATATTATAGAAACATATCCATATTTATAATAACTTATTTGATCATTTCATTATATCATTTCACCCTTTATTTGTTAATATATTGTTCCTCTCATTGTTTTGGGTTGTTTTCTTTACATGTTTTTCGTGATTGACTCATGATGGATATTTTTTTCACGATTGGAAGTGAAACTCCAAAACTAGAATGAGAAGGTATTTACATATTTCTAGTATCATAATTTTTACCATTTTTCATTTTAATGTTTTATATTAGGATGATTCATAAGTTAAAATATAAATGATGTTCATTTAAATCATTTTAGTGGTTCTTTAATAATAATGACCACATTTTATCTTATTAAGTGAAACCATGAGTAGAAGAAAAAATTACATAACTATGGATGAGACATAATACATATATAATAACCTGTTTAAATCATAAAAATTGTTTCATGACCAGAATATAATGATTTAAGGCATATTGAAGTCACATCGTCTATGATGTCGGAATTTCGACACATCACGGAAAATGTTTTTATTCCTTGAAAAAGTGGCATAGGAGAGAAGAATGATTATAGATTTTACATGAACATGAGAATATTCAAGATATACATAATTTCAGGTGAATTCGTTCCTCTTGGGTAAGAGGATATGAGGAATAAATAAGAAAAGATAGAAACTAAAAATAAAAGAATAATGAAAAATCCCTAAAAAAATCTGGCAGCCTAACGATTAGGCAACATGGTTTTATAAAGTATTAAAAAGAGATGGAAAGAGGTTAACCCATCCATAAATTAATCATTATACAGAATATATTATTAAAATTAATATAATAATAACATGGTATGGAAATATTAATGTTATACCACATAGAAGAAAACTTGAATGGAAAAACGAAATAAATTTAGAATTTTCTTACCTTGTAGAGTAACTATGAGAACTTGGAGGTTTAGACCATAGAGGATTGAGGAAACCTTGGGAGGACACTTGGGGAGGTAAGGAGGCCAAAGATATATTGATGAGTAATTGGGAATGAATTTAATGAACGAATGGGTTGGTATTTATAGAAAAAGTGAGGGAATATTTTAATAATTTCGAAGGGACACCTCATTAGTGGTATTAAAAAACCATTGGCATGAACAAGGTATTTGACCACATTATTAGACACTTGGGTCACCTCACATATTATTTTACTATACCCAAGTTGAATATATCCATTACATCATTATTACATCATTAATGATGTTATTAATATATCGAAACTCAAAACTGTATTTTTATTATTCCCTGAAAATTCATATATATCAGAAAAATCAGAAAAAGTTAACCATAAAATTTTTTGATGTATAAAATTTGAAAATTAACTACATTTTTTTTAAATAATATAAATATAATTAATTAATATTTAAATTATAGCATACTTAATTCCAAATTAAACTATTAAAAAACTACAACTACTTTTATATCAAATTGAAGAATGATCAAAAATGTTATTATATTGAAGCCTTATGAAAAACAATTTAATACAATTTAAGTTTCATTAGAGATATATTACTATTCATAAGGGTATGTTTCTATTCCCTAAAAAAAATTTGGTTCCATGAGACTCCAAATAACATATTGAACACAATTGTAGATGACTATTTTTCAAAATTCAAAACATAGAAGCTTCAAAATTATGTTTAAAGTATAGTTATAAATATCTACATAAAACAATGTTTCAAGAATTCAATTTATTTTTAAAACCTTGGAGTGTTACATGAAAAAACCTAATCTGATATCTGATGCATGATACTCCGTCCCAATAACTATGAATCACCTACCTTTATCCAATATTGGGGTGATTATCATGGCCTACCATAAAGAGCCTCATATGGTACCATTGGAATAGTTTTATAATTACTATTGTCATAGACAGACTCAATAAGAAGTAGATGTTTCTCTGAAGTCACACCAAAATCAAGAACATGTGCTAGAAGCATATTCTCACAAACCTGTATAGTATGTTCTGACTGCACATCTATATATAGTTGGAAAGATGTAATTAGTAAAAATTTTGTACCAAACATCTTTTTCAAGCCCTTCTAGAAGAATGAATTTAAAAGGGAGTCACATTTTGAAATAATACACCATAAAACCTTATGATAATGGACTCTCTATAGAATGTATATGTTTCCCCACAAATCCATTTAATGTCTCCCTTGTAGAAAATAAATGTTCTACTTAAGCCAGTTGGTCCATAATCACTAAAATAACATAATTCACTTGAGGAATCCTTGGAATACCCACAACAGATTACATGGTAACTTCACCCCACATCCATTTAAGAATTGGATACAGCTGTAGTGAACCACTAGGTTATTGATTCTCAGCCATAGCCTATTGAGTGGTGTATAATTTTGTAATGAACACAATTGTCTCTTTGTCATGTCTGCCCACCAAAACTATCATCGTAGGTCACGATACATTTTGTTCAAACCTAAATGTAATTCCTACATTTGGGTGTGATAATCAAACATAATATCCTCTCATATATTCAAAAGAACAATTACCTGGTTCCTATAAATAATTGTGTTCTCCTCATCTACAGTCCATTCAGATGGTGACCCCTGACCTGCATTGCATTACTCTAAGGGAAAATATTTCTGATCCTCATAATTCTTTTAGCTAATCAAACAATAAATTGTGTAATCTAATGAAACTAATATTAGGTTCCTATTCTAATGGACCAAATGATACAAAATATGCATCTATGTAAATAAACTCATCATCATCCATTCATCACTTGACTCTTGAACTTCTTGACTATAGGTTTTTTTATTTAAAGGGATAGCAACATTGTTTCCCTTCCTAAGAATATATGATAGAACAAATATGAATGGCCCAATATACAAAACCAATCTACACATCCAGATATTAGAATATCATTATTAATGTATATCTATTAAACTCTTATAATACGTATATATAGTAAACATCATTCCAAACAAATAGTTCCACCAAGACTTCAAAGCTTAAACAATAATAGCTAACACAATGTCCGGAATAATGTAATTCAATTAATGTGGACTCAACTTTCAAGAACCACATACCAAAACTAGATATAATTACATCAATAACTCCCCAAGAACTATCCTATAATTATAAAATAAAATTTATACTCCTCACATGTCTCAGATTGGATCTATATTGGTTTTCTCTTCAAATGCTTCTTCAAATCATGGAAAAATAATCACATGCTCCACACCATTAAAACATTATCCCCTTATTGTTAAAGACATGAAGATGTGTTTTAAATGGGAAAATAACTAGATGAAACTCTGATAAAAACCCACTAATCCAAAAAAACTAAATATATCACAAACATTCTTGGAATTTATTCACAAAACCACTGCCTGCACCTACTTTAGTTCCCATAACACACATTTCATGCTATTATATGACCCTGAAGTATACCTAATAAATTAGAAATTTAATCTTAGATATATTGAAGTATATTAAATTCCCTCTCTATGTACTCAGGAATATTTATTGATATTGTTCATGATCATCGTGAGTCGTGAAGTACACAATGATTTCATCAAAAAAACTGCCACAAATTGATCTAGGTATATGTGGAAGATAATATTAATCATGGGAAAAATCAATTCTAGAGCATTCATTCTCCCAAACAACTTTACAAAATAACACATAAAGGACATACAATCTTTAAAAGATAGTCCAAGTTATATTAGTAGTCCCAACTCACTATTGATGCTACCTCGATCTTAATTAAGTGGATCTTGGAGAAAACACAAGCTCCCATAAATTGGTATCTAGTGACATTGATTCCCAAAAGATAATAATAATTCATAATTTTCAACAAGTTCATCATCTGTTAAAAAACACACAAGCACAAATTCCTGACATACATCATTGAAAAAAAACAATAACCCCAAGGCGATGTAATTGGACAGATAAACCCCTTATCCATCAACTCTACCAACTAGTTTTTAATAACTTTAATATCTTTTGGGGCCATTCAATATGGAATAATAGGAACTATCTTATAAACTTGAATGATCTCAATCATAAATTAAACATCTATCATAGGAAAAATGATTGGGGATTATTCATGAAATACATCATGAAATCAGTCCAATATAGTGGGAAATGCATCATTCTTTAAAACCCCATCATCCACCTAAATACTAGAAACATGGGTTTTTAGCACACCCAATTGCTAATGAATTGTCCCTACGCACCCAAACTAGATATCCCACTCTCCTAGCTGAATATACCTTTCACCCTCATTGTAACGACCCAAACATTTAAATTATATTTGTTTTCCAAATTTGTGTGTTATTTTATATTTATACTCAAAAAAACTATATCATTTAATTAATTAAGTGAGTATAATTAAAATGAGACTGTTGGGTTTTGACTATTATATGACCGTTGGTCAATATGACTGTTGGAAACTATAATCTTTATGTTGTGTTTTTATAAATACAGTTATCTTGGTTAATTGATATAGAAAGAAGATTGAATGGCCTTATCCAGTACACTCGACCAATATGAAGCCCATCTGTCGAATCTTGGGAGGGAGGTAGAATCATTGGGATTTGCTCTGGACCAAGCTGAAGCCGAACTTCAACATATGAAGCTTGATCAGAATCGCTTAAGGGAAAAGTCCAAGCTGATAGAAATCACCACTCGTGCAATGTTGTCTGAGCCACCCTAAGATTCCATCACCATAGCACACCTTACACTTAGGTCCTATGCTGGTGTTATAAGGGGATATGTAACGAGTCCTTTGTTTCTTTGTGTAATCCTTTTATATAAATAAATTCTTATTTCTTATTATGGGCATGTTTGTGAATTTCAAATTTCCAGATAAATATAGGATGTGTATTATTGATGAATTTATAAAAAAGGGGTATTTTAAACTATTTTTGTATTTATTAAATAATTAATAATGTGAAATGATTTTCAAGAAATGGTCTTCTACAGTTGTGTTCAGTAAAAAATTTAGAGTCTATTAAGATCAACTAGGTTTTTAGTGAATAGTAATGTAGGAATAGTAACATACCCATATTAATATTAATGAATAGTAATTAATAGTTATTTAAAAAAAATAGAAACTTGACCCATGAATTTATAAATACATTTTAGACATCATAAAAGTGAAAAAATGATCCTAGATTCGTTTTTGGTTTTTTGGTTTTTCATAAGTATTTTATTTACAATTTAATAATTAATTTAATAATTTAAAATGGAAATGTATTTTCATAAAATTTTATCCTAAGTTGTTACTTTATTTTCTTATAGTTATATGATAATTTTATGGGACCTTGATTACTCTTTTAAGGTGTTACAAAATGTGTTATAGTTTTAAAGTTGTATTTTTGGAATAGAAAATTATTATATTTAAAAATTAAATTATAAATATTTAGAAAATTATTTTCAAAAAATGGTTTTCATGTTTTAATTTAGAACATCAATATTTTGTTAGGGTGAATTTTAGGGTTTTTTCTGTAACAGTTGAATTTTTAGTGAATAGTAAAAATGTAGTTTTGAGTTTCGGATGTTTAATGACATCATTATTGATGTAATAATGATGTAATATTTTTGGTCGACTAATGAATAGTGAGATATCCTATGAGGTATCTGAAGTGGCCAATACCATGGGCATATACCATGGTCAATTCCATGGTTTTGTAAATACCACTGATGAGGTGTCCCTTATAAATTAATAATTTATTCACTGACTTTTCCTATAAATACCAAGACATTTCCCTCATTCATTTGATTCCAAAGTCATCCTCAACTATTTTCTGGTCTCTTTACCTCCCAAGGAGTCCTACTAAGGTGCCCTCAAGCCTCCCAAGGTCTCAAACATCATGCTTTCAATGTTACACCTCCAAGTAAGGGATCCTTTCACCCTCCTTTTATAAGTCATGACTTCTTTTATGTTTTTTCTGATATTTTTCATCTATTTTTGTTGAAGGTATGTTATTATATGTTCTGATTACTTTCATTTTCATTTCTATTTTTTGAGAGACTCTTTCTGCTCTCATCAGTTTGTTTTCTAAATTTTTAAGTAACGTCGTTAGGCTGCTGTATTTTTCGTAAAAGAAATCGCACTTTCTATTTCATTTCAATCATTCTTTTCATGTGGCATGTCATTAAAATTTCAACAACATGAACTTATTTCATTTTATTCAGTCCCTACACATCAAAATGATCCATTTATGTATGGGATATCCTTTTCCCCTCTCTTTTTATTGTTTTCTAAAACCATGTTATATAGCTATTATGCTGCAGAAATTTTGTCTCAAAATTTCTTTCTCATTCTCTCAATAAATTCTCTTGTTTTATTTATGAAAATACCCATACCTATTTTGTTTCTTTGGGTGTTCATAAATTTATAAATATGATATACTTTATTCGGTAATTTACATCCATATAACCCTCACTCCCTTTCCATTGGTTTTAAATGTTATAATGATCTTATTTTTAAGCTCTTTTTAAACCTCACGATTTTGACAAGAAACCCATTTTATTGATTCCATTTGGGTTATTTATAAAATGTTTGATTATGATATATTTCTATCACATTAAATTAAATACATATTAATGGTTCACCCTGATACCACTCCAATGAATTGGGAAATGAATTAATCTCTAGAGATGAAAAGTTTCACGATACATTGGAGAATAACCTTGGTAATTTTTATGACATCTCAGGGTTAAACCTTGGTGATAAGATAATGAATTTATAAATGAAATGTTTTATCCACATATTCATGTTATGATTCAGGTAATATTTATTATGATATTCTTATTCTTCAATTTCTCATGCCTTTATGAATTTTATCATGTTCTTATTAATATTGATCATGATCACATGTCAACTGTTTAACTTGTATTTCATACTGAGCCTTTTACTCTCCCTTTCCTTTGATGTACGTCTCTAGGATATGAGATACAGTAATTGTTCATATGAACTACTTATGATGAAGCTTTAAAAGTTTATTAGAATAATTATTTATGTATTATTCATGTTTTTTTGTTCCTGATTTCCAAGGAACTAGACTTTAAAAATCCTCTATATGTAAAATGGAATGTAATAAAAAGGCGGGATGCTATAGTTGGTATCAGAGGATAGTATAGTTATTTATGGAAATTAGGCTATGAAAACATTAGGAAGGATCTTATAGAAAAGAATAAATATAGGAAAACTTCTTGGTATTTTGGTGAGTATAAAGTAAGTGGTTTATCAAGAAAATACATCCATTTATGGATACGAGCAGGTAGATGCGGTTCGGGCATAGAGGTACCTAAGATTGAAAACTCCAATAAGGAGTTTTAGGATTGAATAGGGGTATCCTAGTACACAACAATAGGCCTTGCTTCACTCTTGGTTACGACACTCACGGGGGATATGTTTGGTTAATAATTATCTTTTTAAGAATCATTATGAAGGATTTATAGCTAAATGTAATTGTTTAAAGAAGTTTTAAGACATAAATCTTTTATAGTTAAAAGATTTGTAAATAAAATAAGTTCCTCATTAAGGTTTTATTCTTTTAGAAATGGCGGTCAATAGGAGGAACCGTTATAATGGTGACCGCAATGGACGATGCACTGACGACACTATGATGGAAGACGGAATGAAAACATTAATGCGAATGATGAACCAAATGACTCATGTAATGGGAAATAACATGAATCAAGATGAGATACTGATCTCACCATGAAGGGAACACCATTATTTTGATTCCTTTTTGCATCATCGACCAACAACCTTCAGGGGATCAACTGACCCATTGATTGCTAAGCAGTGGATCAGCTCCATCGAGAAGATCTTTTCTGTGCTCCATTGTTCAGAGCAAGAGAAGGTCACCCTAGCTGCCTATCACTTAGAAGGAGAAGATGATCAGTGGTGGGAACTGATCAAAAACAAAAGGCAAGGAGTGGAAGTTGAAGCTATAGAGTGGGAAGAGTTTAGAGGGATCTTTTTCAGTAAGTATTTCCCTCGTTCCATGAGAAAAAGAATGGATAATGAGTTTCTCGAGCTGAAGTAGAAGGAGAATGAATATGTTGGAAGATATCAGAAGAAAATCACAAGGCTTTCACAATATAACTCTAGATTTACCATGGATCCAAATGGAAAGGTTGATAGATTCGTTGGTGGACTAATACCTCATCTACGGTAGAATCTTTCCAACCATGATTATGGCAGCTATTAATAGATTTGGTGAAGTGCAATGAAAAACAAACTGGAGTTTGGTGAGATGATGTTGTCTCATAAATCCAATGAAAAAAATAAATCAATGGATCGATGCTTAGGGAGGAGATTTGATCAAAGAAGAGGATGTGAGCAAGTACAACATCCCACGTGTAATAAATGTGGGAAGAAGCATTTGGGGAACAACCTTCTTGGGAGCAGAAAATGCTACATGTTTGGAAGAGATGGCCATATTGTGAGGAATTGTTTTTGTGAGGTGAAACCTCAACTTCCAAACACTGACGACATGGGGAATATGGTGCAGACCTACCTGATGTCCAATTCATTAAGTGTGGGCAACTTGGTCACATTTCCAATAACTGTCCAAATCCAAGGGCAGTAGAAGGAAACCACCATCAGCCTTAGTAAAGGCCAATGGACAAAGGTCGTGATTTTGCTATCACGATATCTAAAGTTAAAGCTCCAAATGATATGGTATCAGGTACTCTTGTTGTTCTCTCAGTGATAGAAAGTACTTTGTTTGATTCTGGTTCTACACATTCCTATTTTTCCTCCAAGTTTGCAATGAATTTAGAATCAACTCCTATTTTTCAAAAAGTATAGTTATCAGTCAAGACTCCTTGTGCGATTAACCAATAATCATCAGGGTTTAGAAACTCTAATATTAACATTGGTGAGTATAATATTATCGCAAATATATTAGTCATTCCCATGCTATAATTATACATTATACTTGGGATGGACTAGCTATCAAAGTACAATGCTAAGATCAAATGCAAGAAGTTAGGAAATATCAGTAGACTTGAATAGTAAACCTTTATTTATCTTCCAAGGAGAGATATCCCAACCTGATCATTGTCGAGAAGAACCTCCTATATAATTCTTTGTGGAATTTATAACTGAAGAAGATAAAAGAAAATAAGAGTTTCATGATAGAAAATGTCTGCATCGTCCAGGATTATGTTAATGTCTTTCCTAAGGAGTTTCATGGACAACCCCAAGAAAGATAGGTAGAGTTATCCATTGAACTTGTACCTAGATATCACCCGATATAAAAGACCTCATATTGGATGAAAAATGTGGGTCTAGAGGAATTAAAGAAACAAATCCAAGATCTTTTAGAGAAGGGGTTTATCTTCCCAAGGGAGTCTTCTTAGGGAACACCTATTCTCTTTGTGAAGAATAAGGATGTATTGATGTGGCTATGAATTGATTATAAAGAACTGAATGGGATCACTGTAAAGATCGAATACCCTCTTCTGAGAATTGATGACTTATTTGACCAACTTCATGGGGCTAAATTATTCTCTAAGATTGATCTTCAATCTAGTTATCATCAATTGGGGGTGAAGAATGAAGATATTCTAATAATTTCCATCCGGTCAAGATATGTGCATTATGAGTTTGTTGATATGACTTTTGGACAGACTAATGCACCTACTATTTTTATTGATTTGGTTAATAGAGTCCTTAATGGTAACCTTGATAACTTTGTTGTATTTTTTATTGATGATATTCTGATATATCCCAAAAGTTGTGAGGAGCATGTGGATCATCTTAGGGTTATTTTGAAAACTCCACAAAAGGATAGGCTTTTTGGAATGTTCAGAAAATGTGAATTATGGTTACAACAAGTTGCTTTTTGGGGGAATATTGTAATCAATGATAGAATCACAGTTTCACTTGCAAGGAATAAAGATGTAGAGGAGTAGCCTCAACCTACAACAATAACCGAGATTCGAAGTTTCCTTGGATTACCTGGATATTATAAGAGGTTTGTGAAGAAATTTTCATGACGTTCTAATACATTAACCAATTTAACTTGAAAAGGGGCCAAGTTCATCTGGACAATGGATTGTGAGGAAAGTTTCTAAGAGCTGATGAGGAGATTGGTTGCTGCACCTATGTTTACTCATCCCTTAAGTAGAGAAGGATTCATTATTTTTAGCAATACATCTCTTAAAGGGCTTAGGTGCATCCTCATACAAAATGAAAAGGTCATTACATATGCATCTCGATAGTTGATGATTCATGAGAAAAACTATACTACACATGATCTGGAGCTGGCTATGGTTGTTTTCCCTCTAAAGATATGGAGGCCCTATCATTTTGGGGAGAAATTTGATATAAAAAAATCCCATCAATGTTTGATGTATATTTTCACATAATATGAATTGAAAATGAGACAAAGGAGATGGTTGGAACTTCTTAAAGACTATGATTGTTCAATTCATTATCATCTCAGAAGAGAAAACAAAGTCATTGATGCATTAAGCAGGAAAATCCCAGTTGTTCTGTCCATGATGAGGATTCAAAGAGATCATTTGATCAATGACCTAGTAAAGCTGGACATGGGAATAATAAGGGAAAGGACATCATCAACCCTAACACAAATGATTTCTCAACATTCACTGCATGAGAAAATCGAAAAAGTTTAGAATGAAGATCCTTTGTTACAGAAGAAGTTTGAGGCTCTGAATGATGGGAAGTTTCCTGAGATCAATACTGATCAAGAAGGTGTACTGAAATTTCATACAGGACTATGTGTTCCATATATTCTGAAAATAAAGAATGATTTGATAGATGAAGCTAATATCTCTTCTTTACTTATACATCCTGGTAGCACGAAAATGTATAAGGTAATTCGTGATCATTATTGGCAGGATAATATGAAAAGGGAGATTGCTAAATACACATCAAGGTTCCTGGAATGTTAGTAAGTGAAGGCGGAGCGACAACTTCTTAATGGGGTATTTCAACCACTATTAATACCATCATGGAATTGGGACAATATCACTGTGGACTTCATAACTGGTCTCCCAAGAACATCCAAAGGAAATAATGAGATATGGGTTATTGTGGAACATCACACCATGACTGGCCATTTTATCCTTATTCGGGAATATTTCACTCTTGATCAACTTGCTAGGATAGATGTGAAGGAAGTTGTATGGATACATTGAGTTCCACTTTTTATCATAATTGATCATGATCTAAGGTTCACATCAAGATTCTATAGAAGTCTTGAACAAGCATTGAGCATTGAATTGAATTTCAGTATGGCCTATCATCCCCAAAATGATGGCCAATCTGAAAAGACTATTCAAACACACGAGGAAATGCTGAGAACTTGTTCAATGGAATTTATGGGTGGATGGGATAAACATATCTCTTTAGTTGAGTTCTCTTACAAAAACAGATTCCACACGATCATTCAAATGGAACCATATGAAGCTATATATGGGAAGCTATGTAGAACTCCTACTTGTTGGGATGAATTTGGTGAGAGAAAGCTTCTTGGGCCTAATCTTGTGTAAGAGTTGGAAAAACATTTCCATGCCATCCTGCAACACATTAAGGCTACTCAGAGTCAAAAAAAGATCTATGTCGACAACCATCGAAGGGACTTGGAGTTTGATGTTGGAGACAAAGTCTTTTGGAATATTTCACCTTGGACGGGAGTTCTGAGTTTTGGGAGGAGGTGAAGCTCATCCCTGGGTACATTGGCCCATATGAAATCCATGATTGTGTGGGAGAAGTGGCCTATCTTCTTGCACTCCCTCTAAATCTAGCACAATTTCATTATGTCTTCCATGTATACCTCTTGAGTAAGTACATACCTAACCCTTCACATGTACTAAACCCAGAGGTGGTACAAATAGAACATGACCTCTCCTTTGAGGAAAACCCAGGGGAGATCTTGGATCGTAGAGACAAGGTTGTAGGAAACAAGACTACCCACCTTGTTAAGGTGTTGTGGAAGAACCTCAAATATGAAGAAGGCACATGGGAAGTAGAGGAATCTGTGAGGCAGAAGTACCCACACATTTTCTCTTCAGAGGATACAAGTTAAAAATTTTGGCGATGAAATTTCTTAAAGGGGGAAGAATTTAACGACTCAAAATTTTTAATTATATTTTATTTCTAAATTTGTATGCTATTTTATTTTTATACTCAACAAAACTTTATCCATTAATTCATAAAGTGGGTATAATTAAAATCAGACCATTAGGTTTTGACAGTTATATGACTGTTGGTAAATATGACCATTGGAAACTATAATCCTAATGTTGTGTTTTTATAAATATAGTTATCTTGGTTAATTAATACAGAATGATGATTGAATGGCCTCATCCAGTAGACTCAAGCAATATGAAGCCCATCTGTCAGAGCTTGGGAAGGAGGTAGCATCACTGGGCTTTGGTCTGGACCAATCCCAAGATGAACTTCAATGTATGAATCTTGAATGGAATCGCCTAAGGGAGAATTTCAACCTGATAGAAATCACCACTCGGGCAATGTTGTCCGAGCCGGCCCAAATTTCTATAACCATATCACACCTTACAATTTGGTCCTATGTTGGTATTATAAGGGGCTATATAAATAAACCTTAGCTGTTTGTGTAATCATTTTATATAAATAAATTGTGATTTCTTATTATGGCCAGGTTTTTGGATTTTGAATATCTGAATAAATATAGGATGTGAATTATTGATGAATTTACAAAGAAATGTATTCAAAACCATTTTTTTATTCATTAAATAATTAATAATGTGAAATTATTTTCAAGAAATGGTCTTCTACAGTTTTTTTCAGCAAGTAATTTAGAGTCTAATAAGATAAACTAGGTTTATAGTGAATAGTAAAGTTGGAATAGTAACATACCCATATGAATAGTAATTAATAGAAATTTTACAAAAAAAACTTCACCCATGAATGTATAAATACATTTTAGACATCTTAAAATTGGAAAAATAATCATAGTTTATGTTTTGGTATATTTTTTTGTTATAAATATCATATTTACTATTTTATAATTAATTAAATAATTCAAAATGGAAATATATTTTCATAAAATTTAATCATAAATTGATACATTATTTTATTATAGTTATATGATAATTTCATGGGACCTTCATATCTCTTTTAAGGTTTTACAAAATGAGTTATAGTTTTAAAGTTGTATTTTTGGAATAAATTATGATTTTATTTTAAAATTAAATAAAAAATATTTAGAAAATTATTTTCATAAAATTTAATATATTTTTTAATTCATAGCATCGATATTTGGTTAGGGTGAATTTTATGGATTTTTCTGAAATAGTTGTATTTTTTGTTAATAGTAAAAATGCAGTTTTGAGTGTCGGGTGTTTAATGACATCATTATTGATGTAATAATGAGGTAATAATTCTGGTAGATATATTAATAGTGATATATTCTATGAGGTGTCCTATATGGCCAATACCATGGGAAAATACCATGGTCAAGTCCATGGTTTTTTAAATATCACTGATGAGGTGTCCCTTGGAAATTAATAATTTATTCACTCACATTTCCTATAAATACCAAGCCATTTTCCACATTTATTTGATTCCAAAATCATCCTTAAAGAAGTTGTGGTATTATTACCTCCCAATGGGTCCTCCCAATGTGTCCTCAAGCCTCCCAAGGCCCCGAACATCAAGCCTTCAAAGATGCACTTTAAGGTAAGGGATCCATTAACCCACCTTTATTAAGTCATGACATCTTTTATGTTGTGTCTTATATTGTTAATCAATTTATGTCAATGGTATGTTGTTATATGTTCTCGTTAATTTTATTATCATGTATAATTGTTGATATACCCTTTACTCTCTCATCAATTTGTTTTATGAATTTTTAAGTTACACTATTATGCTGCCGAATTTTTCGTAAAAGAAATCACATTTTCTATTTCCTTGCATGTTTTATTTTCATGTGGTGTGTCATAAAAAAGTACACACCATGATCTTATTTCTTTATATTCTATCCCTATACTAAAAAATGATCCATTTATGGATGGGGTACCCCTATCCCCACTCTTTTTATTATTTTATAAAACCATGTTATATAGATGTTATGCTGTAGGAATTTCATCTCAAAATTTCTATCTCTTTCTCTCAGGAAATTATCTTTTTTTATTTATGTGAATCCCAAGACCTATTTCTTTTCTATGGGTGATCATTAATATATAAATATTATATATTTTATTCTGTATTTGACATAAATATAACCCTCACTCCCTTTACATGGGTTATATATGATATAATGATCTTATTTTTAAGCCCTTTTTAAACGTCACGATTTTGACATGAAACCCATTTATTTGACTTCTTTTTGGTTATTTGTCAAATGTTTGATTATGATATATCTAGATATCATGAATGTAAATACATATTAAGGGTCCTCCCTAATAGCACTCCAATGCATTGGGTAATGAATTAATCTCTAGATATGACAAGTTTCACACACCTTGGTGAATAATCATGGTAATTTTTTTGAAACCTCAAGGTTAAACCTTAGTCAAAGGTTCATGAATGTCAAAATGAAATGTTTTATCCACATATTCATGTTATAATTCATGTTATTTTTATTATTATATTCCCATTCATCCATTTCTCATGCCTTTATGACTTTTATCATGTTATTATTAATATTTCCCAAGATCACATGTCAACTACTTCACTTGTTTTCCTTACTAAGCCTTTTGGTCACACTTTACTTTGTTGTTTATCACCAGGATATGAGATATTGTAATTGAAATTAATAAGAACATATGATGAAGCCTTAAATGTGGATTATAATAATTTTTGATGTTGTATTCATGTGTTTTTTGTTCCTGGTTTCCAAGACATTAGACATTAAAGATCCTCTGTAAGTAAAATGTAATGCAATAAAAAGGCAGGATGCCATACTCCGGAGATGTAAAATTCACTCTCTTTATGTCAAAATCCTTGGGATATAAGTAAACTATTAACCATCCAATACCCATAATAAGTTCAATGTATGACATATTCATAATTTTAACATCCCATAGAAAACTATACTCTCCAACATTGAGAGAAAACCCCTTTCACCAAAAGATGTATCTTGACCATACACCCAATGATGTATCAACCATAATAACCCCACTCAAAAAATCCACTGCTAGGCACAAACCATTCACAATTTGTGCATATATAAAATTATGTGTGTCACCGATATCAAATATGTAATTATCGTGTGTATAATATATATATATATATATATATATATTTGAGTACCCCTATTCCCTATGGTGATTTCTAAAACCCATAATATACACTACATTATTGATATGAGTGCTCTTTACAAGAAGTACGCTGTCTATTAACTCTGACAACATTCCTAGTATAGATCCAACTAAAAGGCTAATACATTGTAGAAGAACCACTTCTCATTCTTTGGTTTTTTCTAGCCTCTCCTTTGCTACCCATCTATAATGGTTTCCTACAGAACTGATTAAGATGTACCATATTTCTAGACGATCAAAACTCTATCGGTAGTCAAGAACAATATCTATGAATGTTTCCCATCCTACCACACTTGTGAAAAAGCACTCGAGTATGATCTAGAATAACGAATACTTCCCCCTGGAAACTATTTATTCTAAATATCGGGTCACTATTCTCATATTTATTCTTCCTACCATTAGGGGATTCACCTCTAGTTCACCTCGTAGAAACTACCTATCCTACACTTGGTAAATAATACCACATTTAATCCCATAATGTAAACTCCTTATTGTAGTTGATTTGTACCCTACCAGTGATTGAGAAAAGAATTGTATGTTTGTAATGTGACCATTGTAGTCTATTATAGACATACTACAATAGGTAATCATCGTGAACATAAAATATCTATCATGTCTAAGAGTCTATGTATAAATGTGGTCCAAGAAACTCTCTAAAAATACTTACATATCAAACTATCTTCTTGCCTAGTTCGAGCCTAAACATCCCTCCCATGAATCGATGATCATCACATCATATAAGAAGACTTCTTGACCCACTTCATATCATGAGTAACTAAATGGTCTTTAATATTATTGGTGGGCTAAATATATAATTATTCTGCCATAGGTATACCCTCTCTGGTGAAAGTCCTAGGGTGTCGTAATGGAAAATCATGTGTCAGGTCAGATATACTCATTATTATGCACTTTGGGTATCTCCCCTAAAAGTGCATGAGGTGTGAAATTTTCTCCTTGAACATGTTTATGGGTACTTCATCGGGTATATTTTGCTGCCTCTAGTTCTAATACTAGAGATCCATTTCCAATCATATTGTACAGTTGACTTACCCATAAACATCACTGTGGGGGTATATCATTACAATGTCAAAAAAAATCATATTACACATTTAAAAACATTATCATAGATAACAAGTGGTATTAAAATAAGTCCATAAGAATTCATCCCACTTTTTTTCCACCATAATGTCAAAACCAAGGCACTATCACTGCCCTTAACCATCTTATAGCTACGTCATGGTTACTTTTGGAGAACACATTCTCATTTTCCAGTTTTCCATTAGAAACCCAACTATTCAAATTTTTCTTCATTTTAACACAATCAAATCTATATCAAAAACCACTTTCAATTGAATTAAAATATAAAAAGTAATAATTAAATTCCAAAAACTCATAAAAACCCCATTTCCCCTTGCATGCCTAAAAATAATGCATGTCATGATAATTCCTTAGTGCTTAGAATGATGAATGAATACTTGAATCTCATGTATTACTAAGACATCAATAAAATATCTAAAAAAATATAATCATATACCAAATCACACAATAAGTACATCAACCAAGGTGAAAGAACAACCAATTTTAATAGAAAACACTAATAAAAACAATCCCACATTGGGTACTTGGATTTCCCCAATATATGGGTTAGACACTCCCATTCATGAGAGCATTTCCATGGCCCGACTCTTACTTTTATTCTTTGTACCTTTAAAAAGTATAATTAAAAAGTAATGGAACAGAAAACTCCAATTCTACCACTTTGTAACATCCTAACCAAAGTGAAACACACTAGTGCCCTGAGTTGGTCTGTTACATGACCTCAAGCGCACCAATATATAGGCCAGAGGCTACTGATATGTAGCAAGGGTCTTTTATAAAACAATGGAATAATATAACCTCTTTATAAGAGAAATAAAATAATGTAAATATAACAATAGTTACAAACTTAAATAACCGTATCCATAATAATATGTGTACCACATGATGACAAAAATAGGAATACAATATCCAATACTAATGTTGTTGATATTTCATACCCAATACATGTCATGTGAAAAATGAAAAACCCAAATTTGAAGGCAAAAACAACTCCTAAGTAATTATTGATACCAATTTTAGTTCCCTCATCCATGTTCTATCCCATATCGTACATTTATCATAGGGTTGTTTCCCTTATCATGTCCAACAAACATGAAGATTATTTGGGTAGCGAGTAGGAAAGACAAGTAAGGTGTGAGTATTAATTTGTAGGAAACCCCCAAAGATGCTGAAAATAATATATAGTCAATAAATATTTACGTATTTTCTAAGGAATAAACACAAATCATAAGGACTAATCCTTACATTATCATTTATTCATTTTTTAACTAAACAAACCTGAAGGTTCCTGAGAACACCTGAATCATCAATACCTAATTCTTCTCATTCCCAAGTCAAAACTAACCCCAAGGGATATCTCATCTCACCAAACCATGTTTATCCATTATGAATTAATTTTTAATCATAACATGGCCAATTCAAGTCGAAGTCTAACACCAATAGAAGGGGTGTATAACGTCATGTCTAACACCCCAAGGGTATTTGGAGCATCGTTCACCACTTCTCACATGTGTATTTGGAGCCCCAATCCATGTTCCATACTTTTTATCGAATATTGTTATTTTGAACCTCATTCAATGTCCCATAATGAATATATCATATGATATTTTGTAGCCTTAGTCACCATAAAACACCTCAATATCACGTATGGCTATTTAGAACCTCAGTCCATATCTCACACTCTTATATCAATCCATCACACAATAATCACATATATCATTTCAATGATGTTTATTCAACAATAATCCCCTTTCTATCACATCACATAAATAATACCTTCTCATTTAAAAAAACAAATCTCGGATCAACACTGTAATCACATGGAATTCCATGAGCCATTCACCATTGAACCATTTTAAATTATTTACAGCATATTACCGATTTACCATTATAGTTAATCCAACCATATCATAATTATCATTTTTAATTTATTCCTAGTCACATCCATTTTCCAATTTCCCAATCCCATTATCTCATAAACTCTTAAATCACAATATCCTCATACATTAATTAACAAATTAATTAATCCAAATATACTATTTCCAATAGGCCCAAATTTATCACAATTTATCAATGTATGGAAATTAAATTAAATCAATTCATTTTCATTTTATTCAAAAATTTGATAATCATAATTACCAAATTCAATTTTACCTTGTTCAAGTCCCCTCATAATTACATGAAAAAATTAATAATTAATTCCATGACTTAATTAATTAATGCAATTAATGATTCAATTTCAAAACATTCCAATTGAAATTCTACAACACAAACAAGAAATTATAATTCAATACTATTAGAATTTATATTTTACCACCTACATCGAGATCATTGTATGACACTTAATAATGGAAACCCCCAACTAAAGAATAATAACCAAGGTCATGATAAAGTTCGAGATCTAGATCCAAACCCTAGTTTTAAGATTGAATTTGTTATGGCCTATGAAATCCAAGATCTAGAACCATCACCAATAGTTTAAATCCTCCCTTTCAAAGATGAGATAAGGATGTGATAGATAGGTGAAACTAATCAATATGAGAATATCATATCAAGAGAGGTGCATATATTTAATCTGTGCTTTGAATCATCAAGAACAGAGGTTAGAGTCCTTGGATTTCATCTTAGAGCCTATTTAATTCAAATTAAAATATTCATGGTCAAGAAATGGTGTTTTTTTATAATACAGGATTATGGGAAAATTATAATGAATTTTTTGGGGTTTAATCATATGTATTCATAGTTACCTATTTAGGGGGGATGATTTTCCTAGACCATGCATATAATTGGGAACAAAATGTCAGGGGTACAATGGTTAATAATAAGAGGGAACTTGGTTCGAAAAATAGTGCACTAGCCATTAGAATCCACATTTTTTGGATCACATGATTAGGACATTAGCTTTGGGAAATCGTGAACCAACCATGGACTTCCCCTCTTCCGTTAAAAACACTCTAATTTCATCAAAAAAATCCAAAAGGTAAAACCCAATCTAGATATTCTCAAAATAATTTAATATAGTACATGTAAAAAATCTAAATACATATGGGTAAAATTATGTCTTCTTATATGTGGCATCGAAGAAGCCATAAAATTAGTTCATGTAAACTAAAATACCTAAACAATATAGTATTAACATACCTCAATAAAAATCATTATTGATGGCGTCAATAAATATTCTTATGTCCTGCTCAGTCTAGGACAAACATAAACCCCATCATGCTCAAATTATTTCATCGTGCTCTAGTGACATCATCACAGAACCAAAGAAAAAATAGAACAGTTTTTTGAAAATAAACAGGCATCCAATAATGGGGGATAATAAAAGTGGTATATATCTAGAATATATGATAAACCCCATTTTCAATAATGGGAATGCAAGGGGAGGGGAGATTCATACATCGTCCCTCTTATGCATGCTCCTTGGCCAAAATCATGAGGTGTTTGGAGGAAAAATGGTTATGAAATATTTTTAAAAATCCACCACGAATGTTTCATGGTGTTAACCAATTAAACATCATGAAATCCTTAGAATAGAGACAATTGAAGCTCATCTGAAAACTTTCATAGCATGAACCCAAGGTTTAAATTTTCTAATAACTTGGTAGTGTGTTATTATCTCATCATTTAATTCATGGACAAAATTGGCCCCATAAAAGGTCATTCACAATTTGAATGAACCAATAAAACTATGAATGGTCTATAGTTACAAGGATTTAACTTCCTAGCTACCTCAACCCACTTTAATTTCAACTTGGAAACTTATACCACCAACGGGGCCCAAAAATTCCAAAAATCATATATTAATATCTCCAAATGATCATATTTTTAATCTCAGTAAAAAAAATTAAAACAACCGATTATATTAACCATATATTCATATTACCATGAGATTTACAACTGATAATGATATCAACCTTTATAAACACCCCTATATATTGATTTCATTCCTTAATAATTCATGGTAGTTCATTAACCAAATCTTCTAGACAGTCCTAGACAAAAAAACCACTACCAAACGACCTTGTTTCATCTTCAACATCCCAAAATGATTCCACTAAAAAACACCAACACCCAAGGACTGTATTCACTATAAACTAAGCCACCTTCGCTCTTGTAATGTCAATGCTATGATGACACCCACTGCACTCATCATTCATTAGACACCAAGGTTTCATGAAATGTTTCAACATAAATAATATAGTTCATACAACTATTAAACTCCATCTAAGATAAATTGATTCTAATATACGGTTCGCACCACCACTATAACACCTAACAAATTCACACCTCATGTAGTCCAAAAACACTCAAACTGTTACCCAAACAACAATCTTCATGGTTATTTCACTTCATTGTATATAAAATAATGAGATATCACTTTTTGGGAAAAAAATTTCTAAAATACCCCAAATATACATGGTTTCACCTCATGAAGCATTCTTAGAACACCTGATCACAGTGCCTAAACTTCTGGAGGCATGGAGGAATCATTCAGGCCCCTACATGGAACTCAAAACCTTGATGGTCAGTGTAATTACATGGTTATATCACCAAAAATCTACCCTATGAACCGTGATACCACTCTAATAACTAACACTACATAGATCCAACTCACTCTCAAATCACTAAAATACCACATTGAACCTAGTTTTGAAACATTTACTCTTACTAACATTACATTCATGATTCAAATATGGTCTCTATCTTTGAACTCGATAAAATTGAATATTTAAATATAATTGAATAAAAAAATTCTTGAATATCCATTGACATGTATCACCATATCCACAACAATTATGTCACGGGGGTTATTTACCCATGACTAATACTACACTCTCAACAATTGTAGAATTATTATTATAAAATGAATAAACACCTAAATTTATCTCTACGTCACATCATCCAACCAATATTATTCATAATGGATGCATGAGACCATCCCTCTCATACCTGAGAATAAATATTACATTGCAACCACAACCTATTCTTGGAGAAAAATGAAGGGAATCCTTGACATCAACTAAATTAATATAAAATAAGGTTCACACCCTCTCAAAACCAAGGGTGTGCTACCAACCATATGGTTTCCCTTACACCACTAAATTAAAAAACTCCTAATAGGTCCACCAACACCACGAATCCATCATAAAACCCATGTTAAAGACTAAAAACCTAGGCTAACATGTAAACTAAAAACTCATTACTACAGTATAGTATTAGTACAACATGGGTTTATTCCTAACCTAAACAAATCTAAATAGTCTAGAACATGACTCATTCGACAATCTAAAACCCAACCGAGTACCATGAATACCTAGTGCACACCTACCCACACACATCTTTATGTTTCCTAAAAATTTAACTCTAATGATCATTCTCCTCCATCAACTAAAAAATATTACATCATGAACCCATTAAAATGTTACCTCTCTCAATAATACTCGATCCCTCTAAAAACAAAAAACTACATTCTTAAGTAAAAACTAATCTCACAATTGGATTCATGATCCTTTGTGTCACAAATCTACAAAACTAGAATCATGTTCCTAACTCAATGACCATTCCCCAGATTCATGTTCGTTTAATATAACTTCTTGATCTATTTTCTTCATTACACGACTAATTGTACGATTAAAAACTACAAGGTCATTGATCCAAATTCATTAGACTATACCCATGCCCCCAATGAGACATCAAAAGCACATCCATAACCACTAGGTCCTAAAATAAAACTAATCATTCACTATAAAATTATACTTGATCCAAATAGAACATAACATGGTCTAATTCACTTCACAATAAATATAATTCATACCTATATCAATAACAAATGTGGGGTTTCATATTTATTGGGAAATATATGTCTGGCCTCATTTCACCTCTCAAGAATTCCATGACATAATCAATCCATCACTATAGCATCAGATTCTCATACTGATTGGATGATGATCTCCATATACCAATTTATGAAGCTATTGTGTTATAATCACCAAATGAGATACATCTTTCTGATCCCCATGACATGTCATGAAAAGAAGTTTATCTTTTTCAATTTATATTAACTCTATGAAATACTTATATGATAAAACATTGAATGAGATGATGTTGACAATTTAATGATCTGAACACTTTCATTTGAGAATCTAATCAAACACAAGGTGGCATATGCGATGTGATTCATAAATTGTAATATTTATGTATGATCAAATTCCACATTACAATTTTCCAAAAACGAAAAACCATAAATAACATCCTCTAAAAAGGTATCATAATCAACCAAAATCTCAATCAAAATAGTGAAAGGACAGAAAAATAGTCACATTCCCCCAGAAATATATAATTCTATCTAAAAAGGTTTTAATTAATCACCAATTTCATGTCCATGAAAAGATCTACAATATTCTTTGACCATATTCCTACAATATCCCTAATTAGAAAATAAAAAATGGTTTCTACCAATCTCTGACACATCATTCTGAAACTAACAATAGATTAAGAGTAACAAATTGCCTTAAGGGATCCTCCCATATAAGAGATTCCACTAACATCTGTTGGGGATTTGATCCATAATATGTGGATACTATTTCCTCAAATTGAATTCACGAAATAGTGTAAAAGTAAAAAGAAACAACCATAAAACATTTTTCAAAATATTCCAAATAAATAAACACAATGTTGTAAAATATTCAAGTTGATTGTAAAACAGTCATGAAAACATTGATCACCCACTGGGATATCACAAAATAAAAAATAAACCAACATTAAAAATCATACACTCATTCCTTATAACCATCCTTCTAACTCTAAAACCCTATCTCTGAATACCGTAGATATTTTCTAGCCCGATTCAATATACATCATGCGTTGAACCTGGAATAAAACATAAGGTCTATTTGGGAATTTTTATTCCCATATAGAGTGTGAGAAATGAATCTTAGTAGGATATCAAAAAATATGCCTACAACCTGACATCATTTATGATTATGAGTGAAGAGAAATAACCATATCACACAAGTCTCTTGGACACCATGGTCAAACTAGGACCCCATAACTCCATGCACATTAGGTCATCATGTCTTACCCAGTGCACCAAAATATCTGATTAGACCTTCTTAATGCCATACCAGAATTCGCTTCATCTCCCCATCATGATCCATAGTAATAATACCTAGACCATAAATAATGACTCATCTTATGACATGTCCAAAACAATACATGACACATGATGAAACTATTTACTATCATACATCCACTTCATGAACCGCTACCCTATCTCTTAAAGAATGGTTCATTGATCAAATATCAAAAAACACAGTGACTTATCTCTCTCATAGGCATTACTAAAAACAACACTAATAATAAAATATCCACATAGAAGGAAAACCATCCCCCAAGGTGGTCCTCAAAGAAAACCTCACACAAAAATGCCTAATTTATTCACACTGACCCATCACCCAAAAATTTTAATTGAGGTCACATAAAGCACACCTACCCATCCCCACAGAGTATGGGGATGTCACTGGAGCACAAAAACCCATTCCCAGAGACTTATTGGATGTCAAACAATAAAATGAAAGATAGAGATATATTTAATCAGATAACATAAGGGACTCATCCCCTTAGAATTCCCCCCAAGTTCATAGACCACCCACATAAGGGTGTCTATCATCTAGCATGAGGAGAGACTTCATATGACCCATCACCACCAAGAAAAAACCTCACATACACATCCATAAAGTCCTTTTTAATCCATAACATATACTTGATTATCATCTCATACCCTAGAGACCTACCCCATGCCTCATGATATCTCAAAAACACTTCATCCCATTTTTTGACACAATCGTTGGGTGATTACAACTTACCAAGGTGATAAAAAAAATTCCTCAAACATATGAGGCTCAAAAACACCCTAGCTATTCTACCTAGGGACACCAGAATTCTATTAATAATACATGTTTCATGAAATATTTTTTTAGGAATGTATTAATGAATAAGAACTTATATTTATTGATATTTAAAGGACCACAATCATTTTTCAAGGAGTTACACCCATGATAGGATCTATGATACCTCATCCAAGTCCATTCATGGATCATCCAAGATAATATAAAATCCAAATCTCACACATCATTCCATACACCATTAATATTTAAATAAAAAATTTATAATTATTTATTTAATTTAATAAAAATAAAAATAATCAATTCAAAATTTACTAAGCCCCATCGTTGTATCGATATCCCATGCGACCTCACATATAATTCCTAGGACACACATATATAATCATCATTACCAAAGTACTTTTCACAAGAAACACCATTAAGTTTTAAATCAATCAAATTTTATTAAAATTTCAAAATAAATCTTTGCATTGGATTTCATCAACTGAAATTATAGTAGAGTACATGAAGACATTCTCATGGGTAATCATTTAACCATTGCACACAAAATTACCATCAGTCTCAGATGATTTCACATTGCTCTAGTGATGTAATTTATAAACCAAAGATAAAAATATAAAAAAATTTATGTATAAGGATAAGTAATCAATAACTGAGAATAAAAAAGGGAATAATGTTCCTAGAATATATGATAGATCCATTCTCTATCATGAGGAATCTAAGGTTGGGGAGTTCTAGCTGTCAACAATCTCATGAATGATCCAAATGAAAAATAGAAAAAGGGTACGTGGATCCACAATGGGTCAAGAATTACTTTAAATAGATTCTTTAAATTATTCATAGGGTGAACCTAGTTAACCCTATTAAAACATAATGTCAAATACTCCTAAATCTCATCCTGTCACTTTCATGAGGTGAACCATTATTTTACAGTATGAAATGATCTTTAAGTGGTGTTATATCTTCATATTTATAATCATGTCATAATGGAACCCCATGGAATATCATTTAAAACATGAATGAACCATTCATATCATAAATTTCCCACAACAACTAACCATATGGATCTCATTAACCCAACCCTTTTCTACTGTCCTTCCATGAATCAATACCCCCCATAGGGGCTCGAAAATTATCCAAAAAACAATTTTAATGGATTTGAAAACACTCATATTCTTAATACAAGATACAATTATAAAAAACCCTTCTACAAACAAAATATTTAAATTCCATTTTGAATTTATAACTGGTATTGATTCATTCTGTTAGACTATTCAAAAAAATGTTATTACTAATAATTAAATCATTTAAATATATTAAATTTCTATAATAAATTCACAATAAAGTATAAAATATTTTAATATCATATTCTATATCCTTATATAATGAAATTAAGAATAAATTTTCCACTAATCACAATAAATCATGATAAATAGATAAATCGAAAGAAAAAATTTCTTTAGGAATCCCAAAATCTTAACTCACCAAAACCAATCAACTCAATATCTAATTCTATAGCAACCTGAAATTATACTGTTGAAGTGATAAATATTAGAAATGAAAGAATTTTCATACCATATATCAATCATTAGTATCCATCCTAAAATTTCTCATTTGAAGCAAATTATATTAAAATAAAATAAAATTGATCCTATTTTGAAACATTCTCCCTTTCAATGTCCTTGTTATTTAGAAAAAAATTTATTTTGTCTCATGTTTACTTCTAAGTCACTTGATGTCAGTTATTATCAGAGAGAGGGTAAAATATTTATTAGGGGATGATTTACTTTCTAATAACTCATTATAATATTATAATAAAAACAATTAAAATAAAATCTTAAATCGAATAAGATACTAATTATCATCAAATGCACTCAACAAGAAATCCCCACAATACTAAACATGTCATGAAAGAAAAAATTATTATCCAGAAAACTAGGAAAAATTATCCTTAAACATAACACTAGAAATGATCAAAATGTATGTACTAAAATGGTTCAATAAATTAACTAAGTAATCCATGAAACCCCACCATTGTGGTTTTGGCCTCTACATACAAGTTTTATTAGCTTCTTACCCCTTACCTAAATTATCACATGTGATATATAATATTTCATTAAATATAAATGTATAAATTTTGATAAATACAATTCAATATGATAACATAAGATATCCCAATTATCAAATGGATACTATCATACTCATATATTTATCGTAAAATATATTCAATATAATGTATAAAAAAATCACACATAAAACACTTTCAAGTGATAAAAATACACCATTAGAGTATACTTTACCCACATTGGAACTTTCTAGTTAAAATATGTAATCTTTATGAAGGATACCATTACATAACTCATAGATCAAATAAACCCTATCCATATATATAGAAAACCCCATTATATATCAGCCCATAATTAATAATATTATATCGCATACCAATCCCATTGGCCATGTTATAATATATAAAATAACGGATCATATCCACCAATTAGTATCAATGAAAGAGGATCACTTGATTTGATTAAAAGATTTCATGGGAAATTAAATATCCCCAAATAATATTTTGTCAATTTATTATCATAAATCAAAATAATAATTTCAATAATCTTACAAAAATTAATTTCTTTTTTAACATGGTGTTTAGATAAATTTCACTTGGTTAGGTTTCTATGAAATTTTCTTTGAGTTTTTTAATAAAAAGGATTGGATGATCTTTCATATTATAATTATTTTCGATATTAAATTTATTTAATTTAGTTAGAGTGAATTTAATAAGGTTTAATGTTATGAAGAAATTTTGAGAGTTAGGAAATCATTATTATCTAGAATAAATGCACATTATAGTTCAGAATTATAAAATTATATAATCTCAAAAAATTGAACAACATATTGCAAAACATTGTAAAACATGTCATGGATTATTTATAATAAAAATTATGTATAAATAATATCTAAAAGCATCCATGGATTTGACTATTGTTCCTTAAGAAAATTTTTTTTACATGCTAGTGTCTACATGAAGGATAACCATGTGTTAGTGTTTGAGAATAAAATAAATGGTCTGTAAGATTTTCAACGTTATGTCATTATGGTTTGATAAATTTTTATAATAAATTTTTTTCACCTCATTATTAATCATGAAAGAAACCATGCATTAGTTTTATTTATCTCATTATTTTTTGATGGTCTAAAACTCATGGATTAGTGAATGTATAACTGTAGAAAAGGCCACATCATAGTTGAGATGATACAACATTATAGTTTTAGATAAAGATATTAATGAATGGAAATAGTTTCTGAATTTATAGAATGATTTATGTTATGGTTGAATTAATTTTATTTATGATTTACCATATGAAACCACACCATGGTTCATACCACTATGAAATGTTTTACTACACTATATTTAAACATATAATGTCACGTAGTGATAAATGGATGATATTCATCCATACATTATAAGTAAAATTTAATGGAGAAATGAATCACATTTTAGAAAATATCTATACCTAAACATCATCCATTGATATAGGTATCTTGAGGATAATGGGAGATGATCAATAATGCATTCTCACAGTTATTTTAAATAATTTTTATCTTTGTATTTCATACTTTATCATGTATATTATAAAAAATTATCTTTTTCGACATATTATTTTAATAAAACTAACGAAAAAGTCATGTGATGGGGAATTACGCCTTTAAATATCCCTATATTAGCCATTAAAAATGATTTATTTAGTCATTTTATAAGTCAAATAAAATCATGTGTTGTTAATTATCAATTTTCTATCACTCAGTGTTATATCATGGATTGTTTCATCCTACACACTAACAATAATGAGATAATTTTTTTGATAATTTTTTTCCTATCATTGATTCACACCCACCATTTTCTCTTCATTCTCTCCATTTTAAAGTGAATTGGTGTAATAGTTAAGGCTCACTCTCATGGATCATTATTTTGACAGTATATTCTCATAAAAGGATTATTTAAGACTCTTTTATTGAAGTTAAAGATTAGATCAACAATAGTGATGTTACCATGTTTAATAAAAGATTATTTCATATATGGGGATAGTGGATGATTTTATAACTACCATAATTAGGATAGGATATACATAAAATCATTGGTAATGGATTAATTCCACCCAAATAAGGAGTAGTTTTTACATTTTAGGATCCAAAGAATATTGAAGGTGATGAAAGAGAATGAAATTAATATATTTTATATTTCCATGAGAGTGAACTAACAAGGATGATGGGTCATATAACAATGAATATGATATAGACAAATTTGCATTAAAATCATGAATTTTATAAAAATATGAGACAGAAGTGACTTCAAACATTCCATTTTCAATTTAATGTTATATGGATGGCGATGGACGATTCAGTTGCTGAATTTTTTTTGTCGGGGAGATATATATTTTTGATCTATTTATAAATATAGATAATAATATTGTTATTTAATATTCATATCTGTGTTACTGTGAATCCAACAATTAAATTTTTGTGTAATTTTCATATCATGAGGAACACAAATTGGATGAGTTTACAATCAAAAAACAGAACAATAACATGATTTATTATACAATTTAAATTGAACCACCTATGATGTACAAAGGATGATAAAGAAAAGATTAATTATTTTAAATTCATTAAAAAATTAAAATTCATTAACAAATAAAATATCATGTTGACACATCTAAATTTTATGAAAATAGAATTATTACCAACGATCTCAAAGAAATCATTAATAGGTTTCAAATAGTAAACGTTAATTATGAAGAAGTAATTATAACAAATTAGTTAATTTTTGGAATTGTTTGATTTATTTATATTGTATTACATTATAAAAATCACAATAATAAATATTAATTCAAAAAAATTATATATTCAAAAAAATGTGGAATATGGCCACAATAAAAGGAATTTTTGGAAATGGAGAAAAAATTTCAATTCATCATGAATAAACAACATACACTCTAAATAGAAGAATGGAGAAACAACTAATCTTTCTAATAAAGAGGCATATCCAGGGAGCCCAAAGCCTCAGTGGTGGTGATGACCTAGTGGAGATGCCTCTGGATCCAGCCCCCTCCTCCATATGAGGTGGAGGGGGGATTTTCCACCCTTCCACCATAATTCTTAAGCCCTTCTTCTCCTTCAATAACCCAAAAATCCTTCCTCCTTTCTCATTGATCCCCCTTTTCCCTATGGTCCCAAATCTGTATAACGTCTTGCCTCAGCTCAGGCTTTCATACAAATAATTTAATATAGCTTTTGATCTCAATTGGTCGACAATTTTTTCTCAATTTAGGGGTATCCGACCATCAGTTGATTCTTTTGATAGATTTTTTTTATTCATGGGGGATTGAAGATCATGTGGTGGTGGGTATTCTTGATTAGTTTCACATGATGGTATGTTCCTCCTATGTGGCTGATCTGATAGTTTCCTGGTCCTATTCCCTTCTCATTTTTAATGGATTTGGTTTTCACCTTCTTCGATGGTCCTTTGAACTCAGTATGAATCAGGATGCTCCTTTGAAAGTAGTTTGGGTAAGCTTCCCTAAACTTCCTCTCCCTTTCCAAAACCCTTTGGTTGTATGTATGCTAGGGAATCCGGTTGGAAGGTATTTGTTCTCTGATAATTTCACTAATGCGGTTTTTCATCCAATCTCTCCACATGTATGTGTTGAGGATGATGCCTTGAAGGCTTTAACAGAATGGATTTGGATCTCATTTGGAGAATAGTTCAGATGGATTCAAGGAGTGGTCTTTGAGTCGTGGATTTCATTCTGGCTGGGGTGCCACTGTTTAGTCCATATAGTCTCTGGTTGCCACTGTGGTCTTATAGGTAGGAAAATCACAATTCCATTGTCAAAAATAGCAATGGGGTTTGAACTGTAAGTGGATCTTATAGTTCAAAAGTTCAGGATAATACTGTCATGGGTGGGTTTTAGGAGGTGAGAGGTGCTATTCACAAGGTGATGGAATCCATTAAACAACATGACTGTATAGGTGTGGAGCTTAACTCTTGGGAGGATCAGCTACACCAGCAGCCTACATTGGCTCCCTCAGATGTGGTTAAGAGTGTGAAGTCGAAGGTGGCAGAGCCATAGGTAGAAGATGTCTACTACCACTTTAAATAGGGTTTGGGAATAACTCCCTTGCCAGTGGGAAAAAATTAGTGTGTGCAAGGGGGTGGAACAAAATATGAAGTCAGTGGCTATTCCGGTTTCAATTAGTAGTCTTGAGGGCTCTAACAAGGTGCAGGGAAGTCTGTCCTGCTGGGTAAAATGGAGACTCCTTATAGAAAAAAGAGTTTGGATGGAGTGACTATATTTTAGAATATAGACCCAAACTTACTCAGTGACAAATTTGGCTTTTAGTTGAAGGCATGGAATGGGGGAAAGAAGAATGGATTGAAGAAAAAAGAAGAAAAATGGGAGCTTCCATGCAAGTAGTGGGACATCAAAGAAGGTTTGGGGATTAATATAGGGAACTGATATAAGGGTTTGGATGTTCAAGAACCACCCTTGACTAAATAGGAAAATAATTCATGTGATGAAAACTATAGTCAACTCTCAGTGGATAGCATGGAACACTTTCCAAGAAAAGGGCCTCAATGGCCTTGATGGAAAATGGGGAAAAAGATTTCGATATTTAGGGAAATTTATAGTTTTATATGGGAAAAATCAATGTGATGAAAGGATTACTCCCATTTAACAAATTCTATAGAGACAAGGTCATCCATGAAGGGTAGGAACAATGAATGAAATGCCCTAATTAAGGGTCATAGTGAAGAAACAGGGGAGCGTTTGAAAGATATTCTACAATAGAAGGCAGAAATATTAGATAAAGATGTAAGACTCATTGTCTCAGAAGAGGAGATCAAAATAATTTACCGATGAAGGTTGGAAGTTGACACCAGCGAGGATCAAGTGCACTGGATAGATAAAAAAGGTTGAATATTGGATCGAGGGTTCTATCAAATCATAATTATCGTGGAGTAATTCATCCAGAAAATGGAGAGGATTCTTACTCACCATGAAGATCTTATAAGAGAGGACCCAAACATACTGGTTAGTCTACTGAAATGGGAACATTATAGGTTATATGATTCATGTAATCTATGTCTTGTTTGTAATCATTTTGTGATCTCTTTTAGAATGAAGTGGTCTTGTATATGCACTTTTTTTCCAATTTATTATCAAAATGGCCCAATAAAAATTTAAATTTTGATGGAATATAAACTAAGTATAGTTTTTTTATCCTATGATGAATATATAAGAGTTCAATTCAAATATTCCTATAATGAATATTATTAATCCTTCATTTCATTATCAAACATTCTAATGAAATATTTAGTTATGAATAATATAGTAAAAAGAATAGTGAGAAATAATAATTTGAAAATGAGTTAATAGTATGAATTGGGTTCATGTTATGTATTTCAAAAATAAAATACTTGAGCATATTAGTTGATCAATAATGAAATCCATTTACATAATATTTTTCAATATGGATGTTGATAAAAAAGGTTAATTAATTAGGAATATTTACGATCTCAATTCTGTTCTTACAAAAAGTGTAACATCCAGACCCAAACCCGTTACATTGGATGTGATTTTAATGACACTAACCATAAATAATACTAATATGCACATCATTTTTTATTTAAATACCTTGGGTTTAAAAATATAACTAGGTTATAATTTATTCTTTTTTTGTTGAGATAGCCTATAGTGGGAGAAGTGTAATGGATAATTATATATGTGATGCATGATAAGAACTACACTAAACTCTAGTTACAAATTATAAAAATAATTATATTCAATGAAACCAATAATATCTCCAAATATCTATACAAGACCCCATGAATTATTATAGAAATTAAGGATCCAAATGTGGAACTACATCAAGCTCTACACATCAACCACCTCCGAAATACCACCTTCAACACCAATAATCACAAATTTATGGTACTCTTCTATAGAAGTAATAGGTATTACCCTTAATCGCATTAAAAAAATATGTATACACACAATTATGTATATGAATGGGGTGATTATATAAATAATTTAATAAATCCCCAAAATAAATTCAATAAAATATACTCACACAAGAATAATTTCACTCACATTTTATTTAAAATAGATGAGAGTAATAAAATATGGGGAACAATGAATCCTAAATAGACTAAATAAGTTACACAAAAAACTAACACAGGCCTGAAATAATCTAAAACCTACTCACTATGGGACATTCCACGAACCAAATAAAATCCCCATTAATGAAAGACTAACTGAACATGGTAGTTCTATCAGTAGAATCTCATCTACCTAGGACAAAGTAATCACATGATGGTATAATCTGTGTTCACACCAAAATGGAAAAATTATCCAAGATTTAAAAAATATGTTTCCATTAATATATATCATGAATAAAGACCAAACCATTCCAATTACATGTTTTAACACCAAAATAAAACCTTTAAAACCCCAAATAAACACATAGTAATTTTAACAAACACATTGTAGGTGTCCTAAAAAACATTTATTTTTTAAAACACTGAAATAATGAGGTATTTCTCCAAACATTTTTTCCAAAGATTGTTCATGAAAAATTCATGAATTTTATTATTAGAGACCTAAATCATATATGTTCTCTAGGAAATTCGAGTGAGAGTGAATTCATATTCCCTAAAAAAGGTCATTATTATGAAATCCCACCGTGCAAAAATAAATATTGGATCTTACAGTCCTTATATAAAGGTTCACAACAACAAAAATATAAAAACAAAACATACAATTAGATATATGCATGGAATCCCTATACAATTGTTTCTTATAATTAGATGAGATGTTGGGAGAAGGAGATATATGATTCCTTCCTTAGATACCTAGTCTAAATTCTCCATTATTTGGAGAGAGTGAGATCCAAAAAAAATAGGATCACCAATGTAATATAAGGGCACCCTGAGATTGGAGATCCCAATCTATTATAGGATAAATTATTTTCATTGGTGAAATATTTGGGTTGAAAACTAATATTCATGAAAATTTAATATTTTCACGGTTTGGGTACACTATTTTGGAAACTACGCACCATCTATATTAGTGATTCCATGTAAAACTAAGGGATATGCTATTTTTATTGATGATTGGGTAAAAATTTCACCAACTAGATGAAAAACAAAATTAATAATTCTCATGGATTCATCGGCGGGACACATAGATTACAGAAACCACACATTAAAATTGTACCTTCCCAAAGATCCACATCTCACCCTTCATAATTAACATAGGATCTCAGATTGTTTTCCCTTACCATGCACTAACCATGAAATATTATATAAATCTCTACTAATACCTATAGGATTTAAAAAATACAACACCAACCACTTCATAACATAAAATACAATTAATATGTTCGTAAAATAAATCAACCCAGTTGTGTTACATCCACTATTCAATTTTTATTTCCATCCTCATTAAGCTAAGGGTTAGTGGGGTATTAAAAATTCCTCATTCCATTTCATTTTATTAACAATATATATTTTCTAACTCTCTTAATGTTCCAATCCATGGTTGCATAATAACCATACCAATGAGATATATCATTTTCACAAGATCTTTTCCATCATATCAAAAACATGAATCATGGTGATAATAATGTGGCATTTTATTGATCCATAATATAATCCATAAAAACACATTAATGATTTTAGTTTGGTACTTATTTTTTAGATATATATATAGAAAATTAAACATAACTTTATATCAGTTTTAGTGACAATTAATATGAAAAATATACCATATTATTGTGACTCATAAATGGTCCTATATACAAAAGAATTATTTTCATTTAATATTGAGATTGTGAATCCCCAACAATGGAGTTACTCATAAGGATTTTTAGTTCATATTTAAAAAGGTAGAAGATGATAAGGAAGATCTGAATAATATTGTTGATGAATTTTTTATATTGTTATCAATTTCCAAAATAAATTGATCTTCTAGGTCGACTCGTGTATAATACATCTTTCAATTAGTGAGGATTCCTTACACTCTACCCCAAATATTAGGAATCGATTAGGAAAACTAGATATTTTTTTATTTGAGTCCATAAGTATCATTTATTAATAATTATATTTTTATAAAAAAAATATAATAAAAGAACTTGATATTCCAATGAAAGTGGAATGTACATGAGACATGATTTGAGCCTGTATTCCAGTTTCTGGATTGTATTCTCTAAATAAAAATCCTTTTGAGGGTGGTATACAATAATCATGGTTAACAACATTTTAATGGGTTTTGTAATTACTACCAAAAAATTAAGCTAAAAATTGATACACATTTATATATGATATATATTTTTATCCAAATAGATTTTTAGCATCATAGATATAAAACACAGAAACATATTCCACCAAATTAGTCAATTAGATTTTATTTCTCAGGGAAAAATTTGTTAGACCACCAATAATATTTCAAATAGAATCATTATTCTATAGCATCTTCAGTAAAATATATAAAGTTTTTATAGAAATATTTTCTCCCAGTACATATGTGTATCGATAATTATTTTAAAATTATTGGTTTTCATCAATTATTGGAAACATGTATACATTTTTTATCATAACATTATTCTTTTTAAAATAATAAATAAAAATTATGATTTTTCGATCAATAGTATTTAAAAATAAAACTACAGTTCACATGGTTATTTACATGGTATCATAAAGTTATTTCTTCTCAAATTATCCAAATTTTAAATATGTTCATTAAAAAATTATTTTTACATTCAATATCATTGAATAGAAATAGATCACATTATTGGGTGTTAGATGACAGAAACATCAACATACCTTTATGGAATAAGTATAGTGTATTGTTTCCAAACCCCATTAGGGTATCTATAAAATATATAAGAAATATATCAATTAATTTTTACATCAACATAGCATATTGTTTCTATTTCAAACATGTATGATATGTTTTGAAAACATTAAAAAAGTGAATATACTATTCCATTATTCATTCCTAATTCCCTTGTAAAATATGATCAACCCCATCATCAGATGTTAATGAAACTTGAAGAGCAATATTGTTTATATAATATTTTTAGGACACAAACTATTCAATCCCTAAGATAATATTGACGGTGTCTATACATTTGATAGTTAGAAAAAAATAAAAAAAATGGGTTACTAAAATGATAATAAATAATTTTGATCATGTAAATCCCTTTCACTCTCTTTTCCAAAGATGTGTCTTAATTCTCATAACTAGAGGTATCATTTCCACATGAAACACAATTATATTTACCTGGTGATAATAAATAAAATAATTAAATATTCTTGTCTCTAATAAAACATATATTAATGTTTAACCAAGAAATATCATTCATCACACCATTGAGGGACCTATTTATTTATTTTTAAATAATTTCTAGTACAGAAAAGTTATTATCCTATCCTAATTGAATAATTATAGCACTGATATTGATATCTGTTTTACAATGGTATGTTAGGGATATCATAGAGTCACTATGAATAAATCAATTAAGGTTATGTATATAAATTTTTAAACTATTTATTGGGACATACTTGATTCACTCTTGTAGAAGTGATGTACATTAAATTTTTCTATTCACTAATGTTTCACATAAAAAGTAATCCTATAAATTTTTTGGGAAACGTGAAAATAAATCCAACCTCAAATGTTTTGCCTTTTTTTCATTGAATCCCTTGGAGTAATTTTTCCTCCTTTTCTAATTTACGCCACTAGAGTTTCCATTGGTTCCTTGGTGGTCAAATGTATTCTCTCTTCTAAGATTACATGCAATTAAATTTTACACCAACATCACATTCTTCACAATCGCTATGTAATTATTAATGAAATGAAACCCCATCATAGATTGAATATCTGGTCATAGACATGACTCCATGAAATGTTCTTTGAGGTATTCACTTTCCCACACATCAAGTGTATACTGATCTAGGTAAGTATATTGACCTAAATATTCACTATCTAAGAGGTTTCCTTAATAAAATTCATCAAAATATATTATACATAATACATTTAAGGTGTGTGAGTAGAATTTGTTACTAAAAATATCCTCAAAAACTCCCAAGTAAGGCCTTGATCAACCTAACCATTGATTGTTAGTGTAAGGATAAGGGAATTTAAGATAGTGATTTGGGTCAGTTATTGGATTTACTATGTGATTTTCGACATGGTATAAGTATTTAAAATATAGACATAGATATAGGATTCATCTTTTGGTGTGGGTTCATGATTGTGGGGATCATTTTTATATATGTTCAAAAAGGTTTTGTAGTATTTATTTATTCTTATATAAGGGAATAAAGATGTATGGAAGCCCTAAAAATGAGTTTCTAGTGTTTTGAGGTTTATAGGGACTTGAATAATTTTTTTCAACATTTTGACACATTTGTATAGTAATAATTTAATGAATTTTGTAACACTTCATTGGGTAAGAGTGCACTGAGTAAGACATTGATTAGGAATACATATTCATATTATGGCTCATGGAATGTAAGACAATAAAAGAATTAATAAAAATGTAAGACATAAAATTTATTAATATGAAAGTAAAACATCTGAGATGTAAGACTTCAAGAGTGTTAATATAAATGTAGTAATTAATTAGTCTTATTATGGAAATTAAGTGTTCTATAAAGTAATTCTTTATATTCCTCACTTTAAATGTATGACTTTAGAAGTATTATATTTAAAGGAAGTCTTTTCAACGAATTTTTCAGAATATTACAAAAAAATAGTGTTTCTAGAATCCTCAAATTCCTTAAATAATGGTTAAAACATTTATTTAATGGAAAATAGGGTTTTCTAATCCATGAAAAGAAGAAAATCATCAAATTAGGGAAATATTTACTTTATTATTTTCCTAGTGAAATATAATTTATTTCTTTTCATAATAATTTGTCATTAATATATGTGTGAAGCTATTGGTTAGGATATTAGTTTACTAGATATTAATTTTTATATTTCTCATTATTCCTTCTTCCTATTCTAAAATCCCAAATTTTGTTGATTTTGATTATGGTGGAACTAGATGATGTTTCTTTATGGTTTGAATCTTATAAACACTTGGAAGGTAGTTCCTATATATTTCATGATGTGTTTTATGCCTCTTATAACGTGTTGGAATGATTTTGTTCACAGATTTGAGACTGCATATAAAATGGATTTGGGAATCCATTAGTGATACTAGAGGGTATCCTATTGTATGATATGTTGGGATTATCAAAATAAGTTTTGGTTGTGTGGTTGAATAGTTTTTTAGTCATGTTACCACATTCTAAGGATTGGGTATTTTTTATTTCTGGTATTGTTAATGTTTTTTAGTGTGATGTAGATGTTTTTCACCACTGTTTTTGGTGGAGATTGAATTTTATTGATGGGGTGGACTTTGAAGATGCTATTTTTTCACATCGTAGTTGTCTATTGGAGTTTTTGTTTTATGTGTACAATGTAAATGGCCCATTATGTGGCCTAGTCCATTGATTATGGAATTTTTTATTTATATATTACATAGTATAATGTGACGGTGTTGACTATTCGTATTGATGAGGTGTGTAACATAGATACCAATGCGGGTAGTGAGAGAGACCATAAGATGGGAGTGTTTTACTAACTATGTTAATATATATATAGTTTCAAGCTTATGGAATGAATTATGTAAGAAATTATAGGGTATAAAATCGACATATGATGAACACATTATTTATAGATGTTGTATATTTGGAGTGAAAAGGTTTGGAATGGAAGGATTAGGGCTATATCACAGTGAAAGACTATGGATGTATCATTACACACAAACCCTAGATAAAGTATGTAAATATTCAAAATGGAATGATTAAAATTTGTGGAGTATGTTTTTTAATTTATTAATGATGATTTTTAACTACATTGTTTTGATAAATGGTGTACATATATATATGGATATTAGATAGGGACCCCATTGATGATGGCCAAATGAGTTCATACTCACACCGTCCATGGGCCTTATAAGGTGCATTAAATACTTATTCCTTTTGACGTATGTAGATTTAAGGGATTACAATTATTATTTTAGTGGATATTGATGTTCAAATAGCGAATGATAGGGTTGGAATGAATTTATATATGGGACGGGTGGTTCCTTTGTACCATATAAGTAGTAATTTTTGGTTTTTTTAATAAATATACAAATATATGATCAACTCAGGGTAGATCCTGATACACATTTAGGACTATCATAGAATATAATAAGTTTACTGAAATAGCCCTTTGTATGCTTTCAATTATTGTTATTTTTTTATTTCTTCAATTGTTTTTTTCTTATTCTCATAAATTATCATGGGTGTGTATAATATCCTCTCTACCACCCCATATATCCTCACTGATAGTTATAATACTGTGATAAATGGGAAGGTATTCCAATGGACTTGTTGTACATCACTAGTATAGAAATTATAATATTGACATGAGTGAGAAAGTAATTACAAACATGTATATGATATTGTGTATTATAATTTAATACCTATGAATGTTGGATAGAAAGAGGTAACAATGTTCAATTATTATCATGTAGAATTAAATATGGGATATGTAAAAGTAAACACTTTTTTTATTGTGGTAGATAAATATATTATTATTGTGTTGTAACATGTAATGAATATCATTGCAGATGTTTGGACCCCTCTTATATGAACTGATGTCCTAGTTACCAGGGAATCTAGGATATATCATTCATTTTTTTGATACAATTGTTTTATTTGATTTGGATAAATTTTTATTTAATGAATCAAAATAATATTTCAAAATAATTCCCTAGAAATTCAAGAGTGATTATTTAGTGGTTTCATGACCTTGTAAAAACCAAATTTATTAACGTAGAATATAGTCTGCTGGGTTGACCATTGTCATTTTCATGTTTTCATGGGGACATTTCGTCATGTTATCAATCATTTAATAATTTTTTTCTATTTTCATTAAATATTTAAATCATATAGATGTGATATGGATGTGGAAGTTTGTATTGTATGAATTTGAGAGAAATAAAACTAGAATAAAACAATTGAAAATCCTGAACATGTGTTTATGGGGAAGGAAAATAATTCCAAGACTCATCCACTAAAATCCTTTACTATCAATTTATTTTTTTAACCCAATTGATAATGAAATAAATAAAACTCATGGATCACCATACTATATTAATAATTAATATCCTATGCACTTTTAGAAGTCATATAGGCACAAAACATTTTATATCATACATAGTATTAGAATAAAATCATTTCACAACCATATACTTGTCCATAAAATCAACCAAACACCACCTTTAATTTATAATTCCTTATATACCAATATTTAATCATCTATGAAGAGAAATAGGATAAGGGATTGATAAATAATAAGTAGAGGTTGAAATAAAAACATGATAAATTAGAAGGAGGATTAAAAATTCTATTAACCTACATAGGGAATTCACAACCTTAGGTCTGTAATAAAATATCAGGGATTTTAAGAGACCAAAACAAAACATGATGTAGTAATCCCAAAAACTATAATAAGAAAGAGTAAGAATAGAATTTTACATAATAGAACATTTACAGAAAGCTAATACAATATCAAAGTAGAAAACGATAGAAATATTAATCCTATAAAGAGGAGATTCTTTTACCTAAGAACCTCTATCTTCTTAGATAAAGTTACCCTACCCCTTTCATGAAAATAGAAATTGGAATTTTACCCCACTATAGAGACACATACCGTGATCATTTTATATATTCCTTTAATAGGATTCAAAAGTGATTCACTTTATAACATTACAAATTTAGTGTATTTTTTAAATAAATATCCTCCATATATTCTCACTTTTAGAGTATTATTTATTCACATACTATGTGTAATAAACATTTAATTATAATTATTTAATGAACTGGAATTGGTTAGATCTTCTAGATATCAAAATTTATCATGGTTTTCCCTACTATAGGGTCTAAAAATGGAATTATTGTCCTAAACACAAGCCTAGGATTTTCATATCATCATAGAATTGGTTTTTTGAGTCATGATATTCTGGGGACATTGATAAATGTGATTCAAGTTAGGTATAATTCATATTGTGTGTAATAGAGTTTGGAAGTCAATGGAATTTACTAAATATTGAAACAATGTATCGAAGGTAATATTCTAAATATACATGTTGTTAGTTCAATTGGAAATAGAGGATCTGTTGGGGTTGATGTTGAGATAGTGATGGACTGAGGAATATAATCTATTAGGGTATCTATATAGGTCATATTTGCAACACCCCAATATTTTATTGTACTTTATCTAATTAATGTTACTCAATAGATTGTGCTTAACACGACATAGTGTATGAGCGCCCCACAACGTAACAAATTAGTCGTTCAAAAAGAAATTATAAATAGTATTAACTACATTTTGAATATTATATAAGTTTTATAATTTTAAAATCCATATTATATGTTTGTTAGACATAATATAAGAACAAATTCATTTTTTAGATAAAAGAAGTATTTTTACAAAAAAAAATGAAATTTAACCTTCTTTTAATGGATAACCCTATTTAAAACAAAAATTTGACACTTTTATATATTCAATTTATTAAATTTAAATTATTTTTCAGAATCAGGACATAAAAATTTAGTTTGTATAAATTTTTTGAACTTTTCGGATAACTTTCATATTTTGATGAATAGTGAAAAATAATATGTTCTAATTGAAAAAAGCTTTTTAATAAAAATAATTTATAGTGTAAAATTATGAATTTTAATAGTTTTGAAGTATAATTAGATTAATTTATTATCATTTAATAAAATTTAGGTCATTATAAGTAATTCCCCATTTAAATTTGACATAGTCACATGTTAATCTTTTGAAATTTTATACTTTTTAAAACCGCTCATTTTGGTTTGGAAAACAAAAATTAATTTTTAGTTAATTAATGCAACATATATTTTTATAATTATGTATAATATAATTAATATTTTAATTAGAAATATCATGATTATCTTAGGGTGAAGTTTTGTAATTTTTCTGAAAACATTCATTTTTTTATAAATAGTGAAAAACACTGTGTTGTTGACCAACTTTTTATTTAAATAATTTTAAATTTTATCGAAATTTATTTTAAGTCAAAATAGATATATAATACCTATATATGTTATATTTAATTCATTTGAATCATTATTTAATAAAATTAGATGTTAAAATTTTTATTGAACTTTTTACCGTCTTTTACCCACCTTCTAAGATCAATTGGAAGTTTTAATAAAATGTAGTTTTACTGCTTCTATGAGTTGAATTACATTAATTAAAATGTTTTTCGATAATATGAATGTAATTTTTGGTGAATAATAACTTTTGACTTTTATTTAAAATGGTTAAAATTAAAAATGGTAATTAAGGCTAAATGTGATATTATAATTACCTGAACACATGTCTAAGTTCTATTGGATAAGTGTAATTCTACAAAAACTAACCTTATAAATAAAATATGATCCTATTTGGTCCACTTGGATAAGATTAAAACATTTATTATTATTTTATTTAAAGTAGAGTTAAATGTGTTAAATTCAGAGTTTAATAACTAAAATATTTTTTATATAGGGTTACACAAAATATAAATTCGACTATAAACATTAATTATAAATATATAAATATTTCATACATAATGGTATTTTATTTATTACTTTTAGGAATATAATAATTTAATATATTTATGACATAATGATGGCTCAATAATTACATTATTAATGAAATATTTAAATAATTCATATTATAAATATCCAAATAAATGAAAATTGTCACTTTTGATGAATTTCAATAATTTTATAGGTTAAGATGACATATTAGGGTTGATTAGATAAAATAATATTTAATTTATAAATTTGTTAGGACTATCATAAATACACAATACCAAATCGTGTCAAAATTGACATAAATTAATTTTTAAAGCAAATACTATATTATTGATTGATATAATAGTCCTAAAAATCTAAGGTTCAGTCAAAGAGATTAAATAATATTATTTAATTCATTAAAAAACCCAAATGAGGTTCTCTTGGATGTTTAGAATAATATTATTAACCATACAGTGTGACAATAGCAGAAGACATAGAAAAAGTTAAACAATTTAACTTACATTTAAATCTAAAATATATTGTTAAAATGATAACATAAACTTTTCTAAAACCTATTGGTTGAGAGGGTTTATACCCATAACCACCTTATCCAAGAAATAAATAATTTTGGAGCCATTATAAAGCTAGTTGTTTTTATTGTAATATAATATTTCATGTTTTTCCTAAAGTGACCCTCACCTCTCTTATAAAAGGGTACTTCCCTTTACTCAAAATCACACCTCCAAACCATTTGGCTCGGTAAAACCGTACCCAAATCTCCTCCGTACTTTCAACATTTCTACCTAGAGGCCTTAATTTGATCAGAAAACCATCTTGAGGATCCCATTTGATCAACTCAAAAGGAAACACCTGAAGAAGAGGTAACAATTTCACCACTCTCATTCATGATCTTTTCTTCTTACACGTCCTATTTATTTGTTATCTCCATTACAAAATAATAAATCTCTTACCTTCTACATACTGTGATGTATTTATAAATATGGTACAACCATATTCGTTATTCTATCCATCCTATAAATGAAAAAGTCTGCAAACGTGCGTATGTACGACTTTCCATCTCCACTTTGTGGTGTAGTTTGTTATTCAAACACATAATTATTTGGATGGGTATAATAATGAGTATAACTAATTTAAATAATAAATATATCATTTTAATTATTTTTTAAATATAATAAACCATCCAATTACATATGATTTCTCCATCAAAATAATGATATTGTTGCTCGTGCGTACGTACATATTATCGTCTCCATGACGCCATGAGATTCATTTCCACATTAATCATTTAATGATGATTATAAAAATATATATTATTCATAAGTATGTAATATATGACATAATAATTCTACTGAAGATATATATATACTTACATATATCTTATTCACATACATCCGTTCAATACGAATGAAAGCGGAAACAACGTTTATGCGTACATACGACCTACTGTATCCATAAATGGTGCCTTCCATTTAATATATCTATCTATTATAAATATTTATATTATAAAAATACATGATATATAAATCATGGTATATGTTCTATAAATATTTAAATCATGATCTAAATGTTACGATCAAGAATAACAACACGTATGATAAAAAAGTGAGTATTAACCAAAATGTTAATTTAACATGAAAATAATTATTAAATGGGTTTTATAAAGTCAAAAATGAATAATTTATGATATAATAAATATGAATATGTATAATTTAATAATATACTATGGTCATTATAAATGAGGTTAAACGTACCCTCGACCAAAGGAATGTGCAAGGTAAGGGTTAATTTCATAATCTCTTTATTATCTGTGGTTATTTTTACATAAGTATCTATAGGGAAATATTTATTATCCATGTCCACGTATCATAAATATGTTTTTAAAGGGACTTTTTGAGGGACTTTTTTACTAAAACATCATTTTAAATGTTTAATGATTTTTTCCACAAAACCATTCTCATTAATGTCCATGTTTTCCAAATGGTATTAAAATTTTTTTTATATGGACATGAATGTTTTAAAATGTTAATTCCTTTCAAAATATTCAATGTGGTATGGGACACATTGATTCAAAACATTATTTTAAATGAATTCATTTATAAATTATGTGACTTTTAAATGATTTCATGAAAACAGGATATTTCTCTCCAATATTTTTACTGATCATTTTTAACTATGTCCACATACTTTAAGGGATGTTATTCATGATAGAGGTTGATTAATTATGTTAAAAATATTCCATATTTCATTGAAGGTTTTGGGATATGTTTGACTGTGGATGTGTTATTTTTATACCATTCATGGTTAATGGCTAAAGTATTGACCTTTCATATTCTAGTTTTAATACAAATGATTATGTTATTTTTAAAATATGTCATATGAGGATTGCATTGGACTTAGTAAGTGATAGGTGGGGCCCTCTATAGCTCCTCGATGCATTAGTATGTCTCATGAGATAAAGTAATGTCTTGGAAAAAATACTTAAATTTTTTTATTTTTAGTCCTAGAATAGGGCCTTTAATATGTGGTTATGATGTCTAGAATTATGCATTCCAATATTCTGAAATTGACTATTGATATTTCATGTGATTATACGACTAGTATAATATACATATGAATATGTAAATGGAATTTTTTGATTTATATTGTCCATATTATACAATCTTTTTTGTTTTAAAGGCTTATGTTTTAGTCATATACACTACCTTGAATGTTTAATCTTGTTGATGAAAGTTTCTTCTATATTGTTATCCTTACTGAGCATCTGAGCACAGCCCTTTCTTATATTTTGTTTTCCCAGGATTCTAGGAAGCGTATTATGGTTAATAAGAATAGATAAGATAGGGGATTAATGGATTTCTCAAAGGATCAATTATGTTGTGTTGTATGTTTGAAGTTGAAATGTAATGTTCATGTTTGTAATCAATTTTCCTAGACTTCTAAACTGATTGGTATTTCGGGACGCGATTCCTTGTAATAACGACAATGATTTAAAATAATTCACCGAATCTATGGAACTGGGGTCTAGGCATTAGATTTGGTATCAGAGGTAGTTTAGTAACATGCATAGAAATATATTTTTATAAACTCTAATAAGAGAACATTAACCTAAGATATATTTTGAGGATTTTTATAGAAAAACTTCCTAGAATTTTGGTAATATAGATATTTTGTTTATTTTACAAGAAATGCATCCCTGTCTGGATACAGGCAGGTAGAGGCGGCTCTGGCACAGATGTACCTAGGAGTTTAAACTATGAAAACGAGATTCGATTGTGACCTTGGGTATCCGGGTACACAACAATGGGCCTTGCTGCACTCATGGTAATGACACTCTAGGAGGATATGCTTCGGATAATTCCCATTTTCATTATAATCCATTATGAAAGATTTAATATAAAATTCTTCTTCAAAGAAATCATTTTATGATTATAGATTATATGAATAATTTGTCAATTTATGTTAGGAATTTTACAAGTTTGGAATTATGCATTGAAATTCATAAACTAACCTAGTGTATGACATTGTATAGAAATGATGCCTAGAAGAAAGAATGAGAATTTCAGCAATACACATGATCATTTGATTAAGAATGATCTTATCTTTCTCGGTATTAATCAATCATTTAAAAGGAAAATATTCTCCCACATATTCTAATAGTATAAAGAAATATTATCATGATTTAATAAGTTATGTAAATAATTCTTTGAGTCCTATGGCTTTGAATAGATGCAAGTTAATAAAATTATAGATTAGAGAAAGATGTATAAAGAGTATAGGGGAAAGAAGGATTTTCCTATATGTGATAACAGTGGAAAGAATCACCATGGTAAATGCTTAAAAGGAATTGGAGTTTGTTATAAGGTTGGGGAAAAGGGACACCATGTGCTTGAATGCAAGGGTAAGAAAAATGATTCAAATGTACAATGCTTCATCCGTAATGAGTTGGGACACTATGTGAATCAATGTCCAAATCATCATATTATACCACAAATTATGTTGTTGGATAATAATCAAGTTATGATATTTCCACCGATAAATAGTAATGGCTAGTGTTCTTATATTGATATTAAAGAGTTTTATCATTTTAATATTTTATCAAAGATGTACTGGTTATAATAATTAAGGAATATATAAGGATTGTACTCCAGTACTATTTCATTAAGTACATTAGAAATGTGTGGAACCAAGAAAAGTGAATTAATAGAATTTTAATTTGATTGAAAAATTTATGGTTGAGAGAAATATAAACCATAATATGGTTTTGAAACTGAGGTAGTGATTTTTTTATAATATATGATTGATTTGGATTAATTATATTGGATATTCTTGACTACCTTGAAACTGATTAATGATTTGTATATTCCATCATTCTTAATGTTTACAAAATTTTTGGATAGAAGGATTAAATATAGTATTCTATATGGAATAAGAGAGCATTAATGTAATCAATATGTTTTTATGGTAAGTCAGGTTGTTACAGTGTTTAAAATAATACATGATAAAGGTATTTACATGTTATTACACGGAAAAAAATGTGTTCATTGTGTTTATCTTCCATATAAATTTTGGACTGTGAGCTAGGACAGAAGTATTCTGGATAAGTCTAATGGTTTTAATCTATTAGGTTTGACATTGGATACTATTGTTAAGGTTAAATAATTTCGTGGGATTATTTTTGGATTATCATAAAATGGACAACCCGAAGGTCGGGTGACTACCAGTCGCATTCGGCAAGGCTGCGAGACTTGAACCCGCAACCGAAGAGTGACAAGGCTGCATCACCTACCATTGGCCGACATGATGTCCTAGTTTGTATAACATAGTTTTTATTTAAATGTTATGACAGATAAATTATAAATTCCTTATTTTTGGAACCCTATACAATTATGATAAATAGAATATTTTTTAATTCAATTATATTTTGGTGTAAAAGATGATTTTGTGGTAGGAATTAGGTGAAGGACTAAACTCTACTTGTCAAATATATTTTTTCCCTATTGATCTATGAATAAATTAATTCTTAATCATTATGGAAGGGATATTAAAACCAAAAATGTGTTATCCTAATTCCTTATGTTTTGTTGAACCAATTATATTTTAAATCATCATTGATTGATATCTTTGAGGCCCCCAATTTTAAACTTGTTTGCGATTGATGACGTAAATCACCCCAATTAAAAATTATATTTTTCCTCCAATTATTTTTTTCTAATTTCCACCAATGTTCTCTTAATTGAGATCATAATTTTGTGGTGAAATTTTCATTTCCCTTTCCCTTTTATTAAGACTAAATTTTATTAACCCAATTTCTGACGTGGATTTTCCACCATGGTATTTTTCTATTTTTAACCTTTTATTTTCCAAAAAAAATTCGAATTGCAATGAATAAATTTATTAAAGGATGCTATAATGTGACACCCCCAAGATTTTATATTATGTTATCTCATTAATGCAATTCAATAGCTTGCGCTACAAGTGACACCGAGTTTGAGCGCAACACAACTTACTAAACTAGCCGTTCAAAGAATGGATATGAATAATATTGATTGTATTTTGAATCTTATATACTATATATAATTTTGACACCCATATTATGTGTTTCTAAGAAATAATATAATAAAAAATTCATTTTTTCAGATAAAAGAAGTATTTTTCAAAAAAAAAAATGTAATTTAACTGCCTTTTATTGGCGAACCCTTTATAAAACCAATATTTGACACTTTAATGTATTCAATTTAGTGAAATTAAATTAATAATTAATATAATAACATAATAATTTAGTTTGAATAATTTTTTGGTACTTTTCTGATAACTTTCATATTTTTAGTAATAGTTAAAAATATAGTGTTTTAATTGAAAACATTTTTTTAATCAAAATAATTTATAGTGTTAAATTCTGTATTCGAATTGTTTTTACGTATAATTAGATTATATTTTTATTATTTAATACAATGTAGGTTATTATATGTAACTTAACATTTAAATTTGACATAAACACATGTAAATCTTTTGATAGTTTTTAATTTTTATAAACCCACTTTTCGGTTACGAACACAGGAATTAATTTTAATTTATTTAATGAGACTTCTATGTTTTGAATTTGGTAAAATAGAATTTATTTTTGAAATATGAATATCCCAATTATCATTGGGTGAATTTCTTGTATTTTTATTAATACAATCAATTTTTGATGATTAGTGAAAAACATTGTGTTATAATTTAAAACCGACTTTTTATTCAAATAATTATTTATTTAAATAAGAGTTAAAAAACTGCATTATAATTTACCCCAACACATTTTCTAATTCTATTGAATAAGTGTAATTCAACAAAAAAACTTATGAATAAAATATGATCCTTTTTGTCCCCCTTGGAGTAGATAAGGAAATTTATTATTAATTTATTTAAAGAAGAGTTAAAAGTGTTAAATTCAGTGTTTAATAACTAAACCATTTTTTATATAGGGTTACATACAATATAAATTCTACTATAAAAATTCATTTGAAATATTAAAATATTTCTTACATAATTTTATTTTATTTATAATATTTATACTTAAAAAAATTAATTTATTTATTACAAAATAATGATGTAATAATTACCTTATTAATGAAATATTAAAATAATTGATATTATAAATATCCAAATAAATGTAATTTGAGACTTCTGATGAATTCAACTAATTTATATGGTTAATATGGCATGTTAGGGTTGATTAGAAAAATTTTCATCGAAGTGATAATGTTTTTATGACTTTCACAAAAACAAAATACAAAATAGTGTCAAAATAGACATAAATTAATTTTTAAAACAAATACTATATTCATGGTTGATATAACATTCTTAAAAATATAAGGTTTGTATAAAGGAATTAAATAATATTATATATTTCGTCAATGAACCACATGAGGTTATCGTGGAAGTTTATATTATGTTTATTAACCATACAGTGTTAGAATACAAGAAGACACAGTAAAAGATAAAGTATTTAACTAAGAGTTAAATTTAAAAAATAAGGCTAAAATGGTATCCTAAACTTATCGAAAACCAATTGTTTGTGAGGTTTTCGACCCATCCCTACCATAGCCTAGAAATAAATCCTTTTTTAGCCATTATAAACTGAAAATTATGTTATTATAAAATAATATATCAAGATAAACCTAAATTGATCCCTCACCTCTCTTATAAAAGGGTACTTCCCCTTCTCTCAAAATCACATCTCCAATGCCATTTGGATCGGCCAAAGCAAGCCCAAATATCCTCCCAACTTTCCTCCCTTATACCTAGAGGCCATACATATATCTGAAATCCAACATATAGAGTCCTCTTGATCAGCTCAAAAGGAAACACCCGAAGAAGTGTTAATAATTTCACCACCCCCTTTCATGTTCTTTTCTTCTTACACTTCATCTTTCTTTGTGGTTTCCATAAAAAAATAATAACTCAAGTACCTTATAAGTACTAAGATGTTATTATAAAAATGGTATAACCATATTCTTTATTCTATCTATCCTATAAATGACAAAGTCACCATACATGTATATGTACTACTTACCCTCTTCTCGTCATCCCCCAAAGGCCTGAAGGCCTTCATTTTTTATCGATTCTTGACAATCTACATTTCAAGGGGTGAGGTGGAACCCTTACAAGGCCCATAGTAGTAATTATTAAATGGACCATAAGCTTTAGAAGAATTCATTACCCATAGGAATCAAACATTATATACAACCCTGACAAACTACTTGAAACTGCTCCTCCCCAGCATCATCATTGTGAAATTTTCTCTCCACCTTCACATGGATGTTCGGATAGGATTTCTCGTGAATTCACATGCTTGTCCTGATGGCAGGTTCCATACACTCTCATTCTTGCTATCTGTTTAGCTTCTACGATGGTGGAAGCTTCATGCTCATCCTCCTTCTAAAGCTAGTTCCTTATAGGTTTCCTGGTTTACATCTGTACTTATGGTGGCCCGAAGGCCTTGAGGTTGCCTGAAGGCCTTACTCACCCTAAGGCATGGGTGGATCAAAGGACTTAAAGGACTGGAGAACCAAATCGCTGGCTCAAAGGCCCAAAAAGGGGAATATTCATAGCAACTACATAGCTAGAAATAGTACCTGCTACAGTTCTGCACAGTACTTCTACAGTACCTCGAAAATTAACCTCCATCGGGATTTGATCATGGGTCGCCTGGATGCATTTATGGAGTCCTCACCAACTAAGATGTTAATCATGTGCTTACCATATCCGCGTCATTTGTAGTTTGTTATTAAAACACTTCATTATTTGGATGGGTATAATAATGGTAAAAACTGATGTAACGAATAAATATAACATGTTAATGATTCTGTATATACGATATAAAATCCAATTACATACAATTTTACCATCAATATAATGATATTGTTGCACATGTGTACGTACTGATTATTGTCTCTACAACGCGATGAGAATAATTTCCACGTTTAGCATTCAATGATAATTATAAAAATATATATTATTAATAAGTATGTAATATATGAGATAATAATTCTACTATATATATATATATACTTATATATATTTTATTCACTTACTTCTATTCAATAAGATATGAAAACGGAAACAACATTTATGCGTATGTATAACCTACCATCTCCAAAAATGGGGCCTTCCATTTCATATATCTATCTATTATAAATATTTATATTTTTAATATACATGATATATAAATCATGGTTTACATTCTGGAAAAATTTAAATCATGATCTAAATGATATGATCAAGAATAACAAGTTAAAACATGTATGATAAAAAAAAGATTAATATAAGAAATTTTTATTTAACAAGGAAATAATTATTAAATGGTTAGTATAAAGTCATAAATGAAATATTTATGATATAATAAATATGAATATGGTTCTGGAATAATTTAATAACATTCTATGGTCATTATACATAAGGTTAAATGTACCCTTTACCAAAGGGAAGTGCATGGTAAGGGTTAATTTCGAAATCTATTTATTATCCGAGGATATTTTTACATTTGTATCTACATAAAAATATTTATTATCCATGTAAATGTTTCAAAAAAAAATTTCAAAGGGATTCTATTCAGTGGATGTTTTTACAAAAAAATAAATTTAAATGTTTTAAAGATTTATTATTCTAAACCATTACCATTAATGTCCATGTATTCAAAATGGTTTTACGGATTTATTTATATACACAAGACTATTTTAAAATGTTAATTTCATTCAAAAGATTCAATGTGGTGTGGGACACTTAGATTCAAAACTATCTTTTAAATGAAATCCTGTATAAATTATGCGACTTTTAAATGATTTCATGAAAATTTGATATTTCAATCCAAAAATGTTACTGATCATTTTAAACTATATCTATATCCTTAAAGGGATATTATTCTTGATCGAGGTTGATTTATTATGGTATAAATAATCTATATTTTATTTAGGGTTTGGTGATATTTTTTAATATGGATGTGTTATTTTTATAATATTCATGGTTTATTGATAAAGTATTGTCATTCATATTCCTGTTTTAATAAAAATGATTACGTTTTGTTTAAACCTTTTCATATAAGGAATGAATTGGACATAGTATGTGATGGGTGGAGCCTTCTATAGCTCCTTGATTCATCGATTGGTCTCATGAAACAAACTAGTGTCTTAGAATAAGGCCGTGACAAAATTTTATTTGTAGTATTGGCATAAGGCCATGACTATGTGGTTATGAAGTCTCGCATCATGAAAACCATAATTATGAAATTGACTGTTGATATTTCATGTGATTATTCGACTAGTGGAATATCCATGTTAATTAGTAATTTGAATTTTTGATTTATATTGGCCATATTATGGAGAATTTAATGTTTTAAAGGCTTAATTTTAAGTCTTATGCATTTCCTTAAATATTTATTCTTATTTATAAATGTTTCTGCTATATTGTTATCCTTACTGTCTATCTAAGATCACCCCATTATTATGTTTTATTATCCCATGATTCCAAGAAGTGTATTATGATTACTATGAAAGGTTAATCTAGGGGATTAGTGGAGTTCTCAAAGGATCATTTATATTGTGTTGTATGTTTGAAATTGAAATGTAACGTTCATGTATGTAATCAATTTTTCATGAATTCTAAACTGATTGGTCTTTCGAGACTTGCTTCATTGTAATGAATCCAATGTATTAAAATAATGCACCGACTATGGGGAATTGGAGTCAGGGCATTAAATTATTCAGTAATGGTTGAAGGTTGTGGGTTTATGTGGGAATATCCTCTAACACTATGTTTACATCCCTCTATGTGTTATCCACCGTATCATAGGGAAGATTCAATTCCCTCATTGAATCATGGATCTTCACATGGAGCACACATACAATGGAAATTTTTTTTTTGGATTAATTTGGAACAATAGATTCATAAAATTCTTCAATAATGGGCCACACTTAATTTTATGAAGAGATGTTTCACATAAAAAAGAGAAAAATTGGTTCTAGTCTGTTCTGGCTGAGTGAAGTGAATCTTGTGATAGTTGTAGAATTTCTTCACAGCAAATTTATAGACATGTTTGACTAGTGATCTAGTTGGAGAAATTCTTAATTGTCCTCACACAGGTGATTTGGACTTTGACTGGTAATATATTGTTATATTTATGTGTTATGGAGTGTATACATACGTTTATCACTAGAAATATTTCGAATATAACATTCAATGGTGAGAAATATTCATATAGCATTTTGTGTTGTTTCATTGTAGGATATATTAGTATGTTATCCAATAGTGGGATGTTCAAGCCTATTTAATTGATAAAGACACTTAAATTAACTATCATCTCAGATATATGATTAGCTGATTGGAATGAATTACCTATAAATTCATAAAAAGTAAAAAAATTTAGAAAAAACGATTAATTAAAAATTGGGAGATTCGAATAAATTATATTTTCAAGATAATCATTCAATTAAATATAATAAAATGAAATTTGGATTTATTTATATTATATTCAAAAATATATCATATCATTAAAATAGAAAATTAAATCTTAACACACATTAATTACCTAAAACACTAGAAATCATGATAATGAGACATTTAGTATGATTATAACTTTATTTGGGAGTTGTAATAGTTAATTACCAATAAGTGTTTTTAAAATTCAATATATCACCACTAACCCACACATGGAATACATTAAATTTATAATATTATTAGAATTATAAATTTAAAACATGAAAACGTTTCTAATAAGATATTATGTCAATGTTATCCACTTCTGAAAAAAATAAAAAATATCAACATAAGAATTTACTACAAAATATTAGAAGATATACTAAAAATATGTTTAATGTGTATTTAAACTTTAAATAAGATTTGTTTAGTATTTATAGATCTTCAAAACTAATTTTTTTCGATTTATGTTTTCATTATGAATTTCAGTCAAGTAATAGGAAAATAGAAACTCAAAAATATAAAACCACTGAGTGATTTTTGAGAAAAAAATGTTGTTTATTCCCACAAAAAATCACATCATGATTAATATATGAAATTAATACACTAAAATAAAATTAATTCATGATAATAATTAATGCTCAGAAGTAAAATATATCAATTTTAGTAAAATTTAATTCTTAAAAGTGGAACTTCCACTTATCCCTATTTTCTATGATACATAAACCATAGTTACATTTTCCACATAAATGATAAAACCCCAATGAAATTGATATAATTGAATTTCAAACATCTTTATCTGGATTCAAAATCCCCCCCCCATAGAGTGATTTCATTTTTGAAAACATGTAATTCATTAAATTTTTAACTTCAATGAATGTGAAAAGAACTAATTGAATTTTAAAATCAATATTTTCACTTGTACACTCTGTGCCTAATGTCTTATATTTCTAATTCATGAATAAAATTCTATATTTCAAACAAGTTTCAAAGTAAATATATCAATTTATTTGGTTTTGGATCACTAAATTGTTGTTTTTTAATAGAATCTATGTTACATAGAATTCAACCCAATGTTCTAGTTTCTTCTAGTTAGAATGTAAATTCTAGCAGTTTTATTTTACCAACACTCCATTACTTATTTATAAAACCATATTTCCAATAAAATAATATGTGAAATAATGTAAAAATAATTTAATCTTTTATGGTTAAATAATAGTATCAAATTTATTATAATGAATATAGTGTTTAGATGTACTTAGAGTTCTCAATTCGTCTCAAATAATGTTTCAAAACTACAAAAAGTTTCAAAATAATAATTTCATGTGTTCAAAATTGAATAATATTTTATATATTAATATTAAAAAAATTACTCAAAAAAATGAAACAAAAAAAGATAATCCTTCAATAAAATAATCCAATAGATTCCACCCCCCATACATTATTCTATATCATAATTTAAATTCAGTATAAACATGCAGTTTTGAAGTTGAATTGTATATATGATATCATGAAAAAAATGATTATAAATGGAGTTCCTCTAGATGTAATTATTCCAATAATTTGGATATACCTGTTAAGATGTGATTCCCAATATTTAGGGCATAAAATTTTCATTATTCATCTTTGGTCGATAAATTTGTTCATCATCCTACATAAAAAAATATAAATTTATTGTTTATTATAAATTAAATTCCAATAATAATGTAAAATAAATGATGTGTAATGGGAGAGGACAATTGGTTATAATAACCCCAAATAGGTTCTATATTTTCTCACACCTTATATAAGTAAAACCATATCATTATCAATAATAATATGAAATATAGGGATTGTGTGGTAAGAACTACCATATTATCTATTTTCTATAACTATTCTCTAATATATTCTTCACCTAAATGTATTTCCATGTAGTATTGTGTGTGTAAAACCCCTCATAACTTTTTTAGCTTGATTATTGGGGATGGAATGGTAAAATATGAGGCCTCTTGTTATTTCCAGACTTGGATGTCTAGGCCTCCTTCTACTTCTTCTTCCACATTATCCACCTCTCATGGGAAATTGTCATCCCACTATTCTAGATTCTATCTTACTATATCATCAAAATAATCCTTACCCAATTCTGCTTATTCATATTGATCATCCATTTATTCAAATTCCAATAACATTTTCCCTTGTATTCTAGGAATTTATGGTAGTTTTATACAATTCATATCTATGTATAGCTCATCTAGACCTAAAAATTTTCGAATATAGGGTGTCAAAGTTTACGTCATGTAATTTAATGTAAAAAATAAATATAATGCAAATAAATTTATGCCCCCTTGGATATCATGAACATGATATAATTACTTCTAATAGAGGATAATACACTCAATTATTTAAAATTGGTCAGTGGATCCAACAATTTTTTTCCAACCATAGAGCTTATTATTACTCTTCTTATAAGTCATACTTCATCAGTTATGATTAAATATTTTTTAAAAGATGGCGGGGTTTGAAATTAATTATAGAAAAGTTAATGATATATGATTTTAGAGTTTAATCATCATCCTTTAAGGGTTTCTCATGTATATTGTGTTTCTACATGGGTAATTGGCGATTATATCTAAAATGTTTGGGAGAGAGGGATCTTTTTATAATACCTCCACCTCTTGGATTTTAACTTGATAAATGACCATAGTCAGTAATTCATCATCATCATGTTTTCTATATTTCTCTATAAGTTATTTAATATTTATTATTTTTATATACATCATTTCCTTCAACTATCTCAAATTGTGCTGTTAATCCTCAATTATTACTTCATTAGAACGAATCCATTTATATACATCCAGTATTGGGTCATCTCCACTATGATGGTATAGGGTTATTCAATAACACATACCATTTATTATATTTAAAAATTGAGTTTAAAAATAGAATAATATTTTTAAACCGATTATGATAAATTTATGAGTTTCGGACCTAACTACCAAGAATCATTTTCATGATAATCAAATTATTTTCAAGGGAAATTTTCAAATAGAAATTTATTATCCTCATATATATTCTAATAGATTGACATGGATCATTATTAAAGAATCATGGGGTAAATTATTTTCAATATTGATCCATTATTAATATTATTTATATTTTCATTAATTATTTCAAAATTTTCGAATGAATATAGAAAAATGTGTATTATTTTGTTTTGGTGTCTATCCATGAAAATAAAACAAATGTTGCTAAAAATCTGACACATGTATTGGTGAGTAAATGAGATAAATTCCAGACATTTTGATTTAAAAATTTATTTTAAATTTATTTTTACATTATCTAATTAAAAATCAAATCAATAACTTTCATAACTAAATAACCTCTATTTATATTTCATGATTTTATTCCCTCTCAAAAATATCCTTGGAATATATTATATCCCCTCCTTCACGGTTTTTTTCTGATGAACATAACCCTCCAATAAAAATATCACCAAAATAGTCCAAACACCATCATTTTTTGATTATTAACTAACTCCTAAAATTTCTTAGTATATAAAATTTACTGGTATAGGGGAGGGATAAATAATTATTAAAGTTTGGAATTAAATCATGAGAAATCATAATAAGGATTTGTAAATCTATGGACCTCCAACAGAATTCACACACTCTAGTTAGTACTATGATAGCATAAATTTTTTGAGATCAAAACAATATATGATGGAAGAATAAATAATAGATAATAAAAATAACATTCATATAAAAAACATTTTACAAAATGGATGTAAAAAACGAATTGAATAAAAATGTTTAAAATCCAATTAAGTGGGGGGATTATTTTACCCAAAAATCCCACATCCATTTATATATAGTATCCAAATCCATTTGAATTAAATAGAAAACAGAATAAATATCCTATAGAGATACACATCCCATTATTGTTCTTCAAATTCCATCATGAAGAATTTGAGGTAATTATCAATACAACATCCTAGATTCAGCATAAATTGGAAATCATGTTCCACTCTGCATGATCACGAGATAAGTCTTAGTGATTAAAATATTAGTTTTCATTGATAGTGATTTATTATTATCTTATGAAATAGTCTTGGGAAAAATATTTTTGGATTTATAATTCATCTAGTTCTTCATGAAACATGGGTTTGAAAATTTATTTCCTTGCCTAAACGGGTGACAAAATCTATTACTAACATTGATTACAGTGATGCATGGTTGATTTAATGTTGTGTTCATGAACTAGAATAAGGAAGTTTGTAGTAGAAAAATTTATCCATTTCATATTGAATCTATCACCATTAAATAATGTGCACATATCCTAAAATGAAACATTGGATCTATGAGGGTTGGTGCTTGGAGAAAGCAGGAATGGGGGATGTATCTTCAATGACTCCTGTGAAAGTTTATTTTTACGAATGTTAAATCCTATATATTGATGTAGAGATTTTTAAAAACCCATATTATGTGGAACTATACTGAAAGGTATACATGGAATGGAGAAGAGTTGAGGTTCCTTATGTTCATTTATCTCTATTGGGAAAACACGCAATAAGTAAATTTTCTATTCTCTAACTTCTTTAGATAATTATAATCATAAAATTATTCAACATTGGAACATGATAAATTTTTTTGAGGTGGTTCCTATGGATTTATGGAAGATCATAGATCTAGTTCGTTGTTTTTGAGTGAAGAAATTATAGATAATTTTGATGACATTGTGCTCTAAAATCATAGAGAGGTGTTGCACGTGGGATCCTGTAGGAGGGAGTGTGAAACATTTTTTTAAGGAACTAATTGCTTAGGTTACATGAAGGGATATTTATATTATGTTTCACTTTGACTATCATGATGGAGTGGTGATATTATATGGACATGATGTGTGAGTAATTATACATATATGGTTTTCCAAATATTGATTTCAATTCTTACATTCAGCAGTCTAGAATCATGTGGTATCTTGGTGTGTTGTATAACATTATGTAAGTGTGCTATGTCATATATATGTGTGGTTAAGAAACCTAGTTTGTGGAGTTTCTAAGGTCATTTTACCATGATTTTGGATATATTATAGTGTTCATTAGAAGAACATCATACAAAATTCATCCCAAAATAATGAAATAAGACAACTATTGAATAAAAATCCTCATATTTAAATGAACTATTTTTTAATGATCGACTTCCATGTTTATTTTAGAAAATAAATTTGAGATTTTGGAATATAAAATTCAATATTATATTTTATAATTAAAATAAAAAACATAATCTTAAATTTAGTTATCCACCAAGAACACATGATAACAAGAAAATGAGAATTTTATGCGTATTTTAATATGGTATTATTGATTTTTAGGAGAAAATTATAGAAACTATATTATAAAACATAATATTTCATTAAGAATATGGTACCCATGTATAATATTAATAATTTAGGGAACATAAGTAAGGTTTTTCTTGGTTTTTATTATTTCTTTAAAGCTGGAATAATGATAACATGTTCAAATTTTTAAAGCATCAATAACAAGCTATATGGGGTTTCCTTTTATTGCTTCTTGTGGCATTCAACATAGCTATACCAATAAGGTGATCATGTGTGTATATGATGTGTGTTGTACCTAACCATGATATAATTTGTTGAGAGTTGTATGGTTAGTTGATATAGGACTTTTGTGTGTAAGGGAAGTGTAAGGTATTGTGCATCACACTTCTCATCAAAACATTACTTATTTGAGATATCTAAAATGAGGAATCATTATTTTGTATGGACTATGTATGGAGGTAGATTAGTTTCTTTTAGGAAGTGGAAGGATGAGTAACTTGGGAAGATATTATTTTATGAAATTAGGGGTAATGATCATGTATCTATACTAACTGAAATTAATATGATATACATAACAATTGAATTCATGCACCCGGTTCATGAAAGGACCTCATTAATGGAAACAATTGTAGGGAGTGACTTTAGTGGGTTATTATTTTGTTTATTTGGGTGACTTATGGTTTTACCTAATTCTAGTTCTTAATGTGATTACATGTAATAAACTATCATGTTATCTAGGTATTGGTAAACATCATTATATTAACTTAATTCTATGAAAGATTAAATTGTGAATTAATTAATGATTAGAACCTGGAAGAGGAGAGAACATTTATTTTGATAGCCATGTCATGTTAGACTAGTTATAGTTCTCCATTAAATTAAAGGAAAGATTATGAGGATACCAAATTGATATTTAATAACAAAGGTGTGATAATACCATCGCACAATGGGGCTTTAGTGTGGTTCTTCTAGTGTGGGAATACAGAACCTATTCACACCTTGTGGGATTGAAAACCAAATGAGTTATGATAATTTTGTATTAGGTTTTATATAAATCTAATAAATATATTATAAAAAGTGGAATCAATTAGAATCTAAGACTAAGGATCTCTGATGAATGAAAAATAAAACTACAAATAAATCTATAAATGAAGAACTATTGTAAAATATGTGTAATATACACTATATCGTTCACTAAATTAATCTTTATATCCTTTGTATTAGTTTTATAGTTATCACGAAGTGAAAAAAAATAGATTTCGACAAACATAGAGTATCCATGAGCAAATTTGAATCATCCAATGTTTGTAATTGATTCACCTTTTATCCATGGCATGCCAGTACCATTATATGAAAAAGGGAAATTAAATAGGTCAACAGGTCTATGATTATTGTCCATGCATGATTATATAAATCAATTCACATACCCAATCATATTTAGTTTGATTTATATAGGAAATAAAGTATACCCTTAAATTATTATCTCATTTATTCATGTATTGAAACATATGAATAAATCCCTTGCATAGTTTATGAATACAAGAATTCATCATATGAATTTACTCCCTCATTTGTTTTATATGATATAATCAATTATTGAATTGTAGAATATGCAAGAGAATGACAAAATGATAAAATTTATCATTTCTCAATAATCACATATTTCATATCATAATATACACTTATGTGCATGAAAATAATGATTTTTATGCAATACAAAATGGAGAATTTTTATATCTCATATGTATTCATATATATGTATTTAAAGAATATCATCTTCAATCACCCACATTCATTAAAATATTACTAGACTTCATGAAATTTGTCCTTATATTGTTACATATACAATAACTTGTGAAACCATATCAAAATCCCATGTTTATATCTTCAAAAACAATATTTGAAAGCTATCATTTACTTCAACTTATATCACATCATATGAATTATGTAACACCCCGAGATTTTATGAAAAATATTTTTTTAATTTCGTTAATGTCTTGTGTTGTACGCTACACCAAAAAAAGCTTGCACAACATGCATCCTTGACTTGCCTTTCATTACACGCAATCGCGACCTTCCTTGATAGCGTGTGTAGTACGCAATACCGAGTTTCACTAAACAAAGATATGCTATTAAAATATTATTAAAACTAGCAGTTATGAATAGTAATAACCACTTTTTGAAATTTTGTAAATTTTATTTTTCAAAATGGACTTTATTTCTGGATTCGTAATATCGAAATTAGCTTAGGGTGAAATTTTGGTACTTTTCGGATAACTTTCATTTTCTGATGAATAGTGAAAATAAATAAATTTTAATTAAAAACAACTTTTTTAATCGAAATAATTAATAGTGATAAATTATTAATTTGAGTGGTTTTAAATTATATTTAGAATATATTTTTACAATTCAATACAATGTTGGTCATTGGATGTAATTTCACAATTACACCAGACATAAACAAGTGTTAATCTTTTGATAGTTATTATCTCTTAAAAACATGCTATTTGTTGTGACATCAGAAATTGATTATAAAATTAATTAATGCAACTTATATTTTGGGAATTTTGTAAAATAGAAATCATTTTTGAATTCGGAATATCAATTATAGCTTAGGGTGAAATTTTGGCATTTTTCTGAAAAACTTCAATTTTCGATGAATAGTGAAACTACTAAGTGGTAGTTAAAAAAATTAATTTTTTCCTAAATCTTAATTTTACCGCTTCTGTGAATGGAATTTAAAAAATCTGAGAGACACGGTTGATTTCAGTAAGTAAAATGTGGTTCAATGAGATGAAAATAATTTTTGGGGAATAGTAACTTTTTACTTTTATTTACCACGGTTAAAAGTAAATAGGGTAATTAAGGGTAAAAATGATATTAATATTACCCTAACACATGTCCTAATCCTATTGGACAAGTGTATCTCGACCAAAAACAACCTTAAGTGTAAAATATTATCATTTAGGCCCACTTGGATTAGATTAGGACATTTATTATTAATTTATTTAAAGAAGGACTAAAAGAGTTAAAATCAAAGTTTATTTACTAAAACATTTTTAATAAAGGGTTATACATAATATCATTTCGACTATAAATATTCATTATAAAGATAAAAATATTTCATACATAGAGGTATTTTATTTGTAATTTTTATACTTTAAATAATTTAATTTATTTATGACACAACGATGATGCAGTAATTACCTTTTTAAGAAAATATTAACATAATTGATGTTATAAATGCCCAAATAAATGTAATTTGAGACTTTTTATGACATCCAATAATTTTATAATTTAATATGACATGTTATTTTGTATTTAAGTAACTTTTTTTGAACTTATCATTCCGTTAGAAATTTCATAAAAATCATGTACCAAATAGTGTCAAAATTGACATAAATTAGTTTTTAAAAAAAAATTATATTATTAATTGTTATTTAATTCCTAAGAATATAAGGTTCGGCCAAATTACTTAGATAAGGATAGATATATTAATAATAAACAACTTGGGGTTCTTTTGGCTTGATATAGTTATTTTATTAACCATATATTGTAAGAAAACAAAAAGACACGGTAAAAGTTAAATTATTTAACTTAGAGTTAAATCTAATTGATAAGGATAAAATAATAACCTAAACTTTTCTAAATCCTATTCAATGAAAGGATTTCGACCCATCCCCACTTTATCTTCGAAATAAGACCATTTGGAACCATTATAAACCGAATTTGACCTTAATATAAAATAATATTTTGAGATTTTCCTAAGATGCCCCTCTCCTCCCTTATAAAAGGGCACCTCCTCCCTCTCCTCCTCACACCAATTTGAGCATTCAAGCTCGGCCAAACCCAGACAAAATCTCTTCTAAAATTCTCTAGTATCATCCTAGAGGTCCTGGTCTTCTTCAAAAACCATCCTTAGTTCATTAAGTGGAGGTTAAGTGAAGGCACGTCAAAAAGAGGTAATATCCATTACCGATCTTTCTCAATTTCTTTCTTCTTCAACTTCTTCTTATTTAGTTGTTTCATGATAAAGTAATAACATCAGTATTTATTATATACTGATATGTTATTATATATATGAAACAACTCTAATTAACCTTCTATCCATCCTACGGAAAAAGGAAATCATCGCGCGTGCGTACGTACAAAATACCGTCTCCACGACGCGATGAGATTCATTCTCAATGATTAACCATTCATGAATGATTATAAAGTATATATAATAAGTACTAATGAAATATATGACATAATAATGATAATGTATTTATGTATATTTATATGTATGTCATCTACTTAATTCCATTCAATTCAATAAGGAAACGAAAACAGCGTTCATTCGTATGTACGGACTACCGTCTCCATGAACGGTGTATTTCATTTCATTTATCGATATTATATATATATATATATTATGAATATATATTGTATATAAATCATTTTTTACATTCTGTATATAAGTAATCATGATCCAAGTAATCATATTAATAATTACAAGTTAAAAACACGAACGACAAATGAGACGATTTTACCCAAAATGCTACTTTAACTTGAATTTACAAAAGAATGGGTAATATAAAGTCATAAGTGGACCATATATGATTTAATAACAATGAATATGATTCTTTAATAATTCAATAACATTATTTAAATCATTATACAGGAGGTTCGGACACTTACAAAGCAAGTCGGACCCAAGGTAAGGGAAATATCACAATCTCATTTTTTTCCGAGATTGTTTATACTTTGGCAATTACTGGGGTGTATTTTATCATCCACATCCATGTTTCCTTAATATGTAATATTATTTCCATCCACCTACAATTTTTTAAATCTAATTTTACCCTTTGGTGAGTTTTTAGTAAAAGATATGAAAGGAATCTTTTGTCATTTTTCGTACGAGGTACTTTTTGACTTTTCCGACAAAAGTACGAATAATGTTTTTTTTAACTTATATGGCATGAATGGATTTTTAAAAAATTATTTCCAAGAAGCTTCCTTTACAAGTTTTCAGGTTTATTTTTAATCAACTTCTTTTGTACGACATGTTAAGAAAGGAAAAATGTTTTTGAAGAAGAAAGGATATTTTCCTCAAGAATGGAGTTCAAGTGTTTTATCAAAATTATTTTCCATCTAAGATAATAAAGGGTTTTGTTTTTATCCCTATTGTTACATTGATTTGATTATGTTGTGATGGAATTATATTTTTATTAATTCCTTTATATGAATTGTTTTATGATGTCACGATGTTTAAGATTCCCATTTTTATTACATGGGTTATGCAATGATGTATGATTTATGATTTTGTGGCACACATAAGAATGTTATCATTATGAGATGGGTGGGACCTATATCTCCCTCCAATGCATTGCGTAAAGATTTTATATCTCATGAGATAGACAGTGTTGGAATGGTAGGTTATACCGGTTCAGTGAAACAGGACTGAAACGAGGGTGCCTCGGTTCAGAAAGGGACTTTTTCCACTAAGATAGTCTTGAAAATGAGTCTTGACTAATAAGAAATGATTCTATATGATTATGTGTGTATGCCACTAGGTTTCATGTTTAAAGTTATGATTATTGGGATTCCATTTCACTACTATGATTTATCCCATGTTATGAAATTATGCTCTCTTTTGCAGGTTAAGATTTCCAAAAGTTTTGTTCTTATGTATATGATGTGATTGATATTTCTTTTGTTTACCCTTACTGAGCATTTGATCTCACCCTTTTATGTTTTCTTTTCCCCAGGTTATAAAGAAAGGTTTTAGGTATAAAAAAAGGAAGATCTTTATGGGAGATGTTCAAGATCTTTCACCAGGATTAGAAGATTATATTCCGAGTTTCCAAAGACACTAAACTATTACGATCCTTGTGTGTGTGTTTTTGTTATGTACTAAGTATTCCGCAAATGTAATGTAATGTCAATGTACGTCAAGCTTTGGGTCTCTACTGTTGGTATCAGAGGAAAGGTTTAGTCAACCTTTGGAAACTAAGATGTGAGAACTTTAGTGAGATCCCTAGAGATATTTCTAAGGTATGTCTAGTGATGTCCCTAAGGTTAAGTATACGTATAGGTTATAGTACTATAATTATGATAACGATCATAGAATTAAAGATAAGATGTTAGATATTGAAGGTACTTCCCCTTTACTATGTTTTTTTCTCTAGCATGATTTTCTCCTCTCACAATATTCTTTTTCTGTTTCAGTTAATGGAGGGAAACAGAAGGAATTCGGTTAACATTGAATCCAATGGACAAATTGGTGACTATGAGCAAAAAAATTGTGTAATTCCTAGAGAGAAAGATATTGTGATTATGTCGAATCAGTCGTCTCGATATATGATTAACTAGGTGAAATTTAGAGGTATCCCTAATTCATCAAAGAAGAGGAAGATAAACTATTATGCATGTTCGCATGATGAGGAGCATAAAGAAAGGAAGATTGAGATTTCTAAAGAAGGGAAGAAGAACCTTGAGGAATACCTCAAATGGAGGGACCAATGTTATCTGTGTGGAGAAAAGGGTCATAGAGTGACAGATTGATATGGAGTTCAATGTATTATTTGTGGAGAATATGGGCATTACCCAACTCAATGCCATGACCTAAAAAGTTACTTCTAAATCAAGGAAGGACTTATTCCAGGACAATCATTGAAGTGGATGGACTGAAGTGTTTGTGTATTGGTATTCAAAAATAATGTTGTCGAGGTACTTTTATGGTGTATTGAAATATTTATGTAATGGTCTATTATGGTTTTCAATAATTTCAAGGTACCGGTAACCATGAAAAGTGATTCAAATATTTTGGAAAGTTGATGATATGGGCATAATGAAGGGAAAAGGAGAAAATTAAATGTTTAACAGTATTCATGAGCTCATGATTGATATAAGGACTAAGTGATATCATGGTTTGAGTATATAGAATTTTTGTTTTTTGGTATGTGGAAAGAGTTAACTTTTAACCGCATTCTTGTTTTCACTATGGATCAATGGGTATTCAAGAGAATACATGATTAAGGCCTTTGAATGTTTGGAATGTAACCAACAAAACCTATCTTATGATATATGGGGATCAACGATGGTATTAAATCTCTGGTAATCATTTTCACTATGTTATGAGAGTGGACCAAAGTATTTTAGATAAGCCTAAATATTGGAATGGATTATGTTGGACATAAGTTAGTATTGTTTAAGGATAGAACTTTTTTTTTTGATATTATTGATGAGATGTTATAGAAATGTAGTTTTAGAAAAAGGACAACCTACAGGATGGGTGGAAACCCATCGCGTCGGACAAGGCTGTGGGAATCGAACCCACAACCGAAGTGCGACTGGCCTTTATCTTCTACCATTGGCCTACAAGAAGTCCATGTTTAGTAGAAACTAGTTTTATTATATTAAGCAGTATGATATATGAAGTATAAGTCCATTCTAGGAACTATATATGATTAATCTCACTATAGATGGACTTATGTATTTTTTGATAACTTTTCAAACCTTTTGTTTGAGACAGATGGAATGACCCATCATTCTATCACATGATCTGCTAACACATCACGAATGACGAATTCAAATTCAAGAGATGAAGAGGAAATTGTCCAAAGAATGACAAATGGTGAGACTATACCAAAATCACGAAAGTATTTCTTCTAATTCCAATTTCATCAACTTTAGGGAAATGATCTTGAAAACAAAAAATGTTGTCCTAGTACTCTTATATCTGATAAATCAGATGGTACCTTAGATCATCACCAATTTATGGCTTTGTGATTGCTGGCTTTTCCATAGGCATGTTCTCTACCACTCTCAATCAGAACATGATGGTTAGATTTCACTTCCATATCCATATTTTCACCTATGTGGAAACCCAGTGATTAGTTTATTTGGGTAACCATTACGTTTCATACTTTTTTATTTAAAGATTGGTTTTGGTATTCCTTTTTACGATGTGGGTTTCGATTAAAGAAACTTTCGAATAGTAAACCATTTATAACCCCGATGAATTTCGAGGGCGAAATTCATTTTAAAGGGGGTAGAATGTAACACCCTGAGATTTTATGAAAAATATTCTTTTTAATTTCGTTAATGTATTGTGTTGTACGCTACACCAAAAGGAGCTTGCACAATACGCATCCTTGACTTGCCTTTAATTACACGCAATCGCGACCTTCCTTGATAGCGTGTGTAGTACGCAATACCGAGTTTCACTAAACAACGATATGCTATTAAAATATTATTAAAACTAGCCGTTATGAATAGTAATAACCACTTTTTGAAATTTTGTAAATTTTATTTTTCAAAATGGACTTTATTTATGGATTCGTGATATCAAAATTAGATTAGGGTGAAATTTTGGTACTTTTCAGATAACTTTCATTTTCTGATGAATAGTGAAAATAACTAAATTTTAATTAAAAACAAATTTTTTAATCGAAATAATTAATAGTGATAAATTATTAATTTTATTGGTTTTAAAGTATATTTAGAATATATTTTTACAATTCAATACAATGTTGGTCATTGGATGTAATTTCACATTTACACCAGACATAAACAAGTGTTAATCTTTTGATAGTTATTATCTCTTAAAAACACGCTATTTTTTGTGATAGTGGAAATTAATAATAAGATTAATTAATGCAACTTATATGTTGGGAATTTTGTAAAATAGAAATCATTTTTGAATTCGTAATATCAATTATAGCTAAGGGTGAAATTTTGGCATTTTTCTGAAAAACTTCAATTTTTGATGAATAGTGAAACTACTAAGTGGTAGTTAAAAAAATTAATTTTTTCATAATTCTTAATTTTACCACTTCTGTGAATGGAATTTCAAAAATCCGAGAGACACGGTTGAGGTCAGTAAGTAAAATGTGTTTCAATGAGATGAAAATAATTTTTGGTGAATAGTAACTTTTTACTTTTATTTACCACGGTTAAAAGTAAATAGGATAATTAAGGGTAAAAATGATATTAATATTCCCTAAAACATGTCCTAATCCTATTGGACAAGAGTATCTCGACCAAAAACAACCTTAAGTGTAAACTATTATCATTTAGGCCAAATTGGATTAGATTAGGACATTTATTTTTAATTTATTTAAAGAAGGGTTAAAAGAGTTAAAATCAATGTTTATTTACTAAAACATTTTTAATATAGGGTTATACATAATATAATTTCGACAATAAATATTCATTAGAAAGATAAAAATATTTCCTACATAATGGTATTTTGTTTGTAATTTTTATACTTTAAATAATTTAATTTATTTATGACACAACGATGATGCAGTAATTACCTTTTTAAGAAAATGTTAACATAATTGATGTTATAAATGCCCAAATAAATGTAATTTGAGACTTTTTATGACTTAAACTAATTTTCTAGGTTAATATGACATGTTATTGTTGATTTAAGTAACTTTTTTAAAACTTATAATTCTGTTAGAAATTTCATAAAAATCATGTACCAAATAGTGTCAAAATTCACATAAATTAGTTTTTGAAACAAATATTATATTATTAATTGTTATTTAATTCCTAAAAATCTAAGGTTCGGAAAAATGACCAGATAAGGATATATATATTAATAATAAACAACTTGGGGATCTTTTTGCTTGATATAGTATGTTTATTAACCATATAGTGTAAGAAAACAAAAAGACGCGGTAAAAGATTAATTATTTAACTTAGAGTTAAATCTAATTGATAAGGATAAAATAATCACCTAAACCTGTCTAAATCCTATTTTATGAGAGGATTTCGACCCATCCCCACTTTATCTTCTAAATAAGACCATTTGGAACCATTATAAACCGAATTTGACCTTAATATAAAATAATATTTTGAGATTTCCCTAAGATGCCCCTCTCCTCCCTTATAAAAGGGAACCTCCTCCCTCTCCTCCTCACACCAATTTGAGCATTCAAGCTCGGCCAAACCCTGCCTAAATCTTTTCTCCACTTCCCTAGTATCATCCTAGAGGTCCCATTTCTTCTTCAAAGACCATCCTTAGATCTTTAAGTGGAGGTTAAGTGAAGGCGCATCAAAAAGAGGTAATATCCATTACCGATCTTTTTCAATTTCTTTCTTCTTCAACTTCTTATTCTTTAGTTGTTTCATGATAAAGTAATAACATCAGTATTTCTTATATACTGATATGTTATTATAAATATGATACACCTCTAATTAACATTCTATCCATCCTACGGAAAAAGGAAATCACCACGCGTGCGTACGTACAGAATACCGTCTCCACGACGCGATGAGATTCATTCTCAATGATTAACCATTCATGAATGATTATAAAGTATATATAATAAGTACTAATTAAATATATGACATAATAATGATACTGGATTTATTTATATTTATATGTATGTCATCTTCTTAATTCCATTCAATTCAATAAGGAAACGAAAACAGCGTCCATGCGTACGTACGGACTACCGTCTCCATGAACGGTGTATTTCATTTCATTTATCGATATATTATATATATATATATATTATGAATATATATTATATATAAATCATGTTTTACATTCTGGATATAAGTAATCATGATCCAAGTAATCATATTAATAATTACAAGTTAAAAACACGAACGACAAATGAGACGATTTTACCCAAAACACTACTTTAACATGAATTTACAAAAGAACGGGTAATATAAAGTCATAAGTGGACCATATATGATATAATAACAATGAATATGATTCTGGAATAAGTCAATAACATGATTTAAATCATTATAAAGGAGTTTCGGACACTTACAAAGCAAGTCGGACCTAAGGTAAGCGAAATATCACAATCTCATTTTTTTCCGAGATTGTTTATACTTTGGCATTTACTGGGGTGTATTTTATCATCCACATCCATGTTTCCTCAATATGTAATATTATTTCCATCCACCTAAAATTTTTTAAATCCAATTTTACCCTTTGGTGAGTTTTTAGTAAAAGATATGAAAGGAATCTTCAGTCGTTTTTCGTACGAGGTAATTTTTGACTTTTCCGACAAAAGTACGAAGAATGTTTTTTTTAACTTATACGGCATGAATGGATTTTTAAAAAATTATTTCCAAGAAGCTTCCTTTATAAGTTTTAAAGTTTATTTTTAATCAACTTCTTTTGTACGACATGTTAAGAAAGGAAAAATGTTTTTGAAGAAGAAAGGATATTTTCCTCAAGAATGGAGTTCAAGTGTTTTATCAAAATTATTTTCCATCTAATATAATAAAGGGTTTTGTTTTTATCCCTATTGTTACATTGATTTGATTATGTTGTTATGGAATTATATTTTTATGAATTCCTTTATCTTATATGAATTGTTTTATGATGTCACGATGTTTAAGATTACCATTTTTATTATATGGGTTATGGAATGATGTATGATTTATGATTTTGTGGCACACATAAGAATGTTATCATTATGAGATGGGTGGGACCTATATCTCCCTCAAATTCATTGGGTAAAGATTTTATATCTCATGAGATAGACATGGCTGTAATGGTAGGTTATACCGGTTCAGTGAAACAGGACTGAAACGAGGGTGACTCGGTTCAGAAAGGGACTTTGTCCACTAAGATAGTCTTGGAAATGAGTCTTGACTAATAAGAAATGATTCTATATGATTATGTGTGTATGCCACTAAGTTTAATGTTTTAAGTTATGATTATTCGGATTCCATTTCACTACTATGATTTATCCCATGTTATGAAATTATGCTCTCTTTTGCAGGTAAAGATTTCCAAAAGTTATGTTCTTATGTATATGATGTGATTGATATTTCTTTTGTTTACCCTTACTGAGCATTTGAGCTCACCCTTTTATGTTTTCTTTTCCCCAGGTTATAAAGAAAGGTTTTAGGTATAAAAAAGGAAGATCTTTATGGGAGATGTTCAAGATCTTTCACCAGGATTATAAGATTATATTCCGAGTTTCCAAATACACTAAACTATTATGATCCTTGTGTGTGTGTGTTTGTTATGTACTAAGTATTCTGCAAATGTATTATATTGTCAATGTACATCAATCTTCGGGTCTCTATAAATTACCTTGAAAACACACATCCAAAACACTTTGGAATTATCTACAAAAAAATTTTATAGTATAACATTGAGTCAAATCCAGCCTCAATTTAATCAAACATAATGTGTGATCCCATAGGCTTTTATAGATCTGACAATAAATATAAATCTTTGGATCCATAGATGTTATTAAAGAGAAACATATGAAAAAAGTGCCAATGATAACTAATCTATATAGGTATATGATGTGTTCTACATAAAAAACATGTGTCTCTATACATATTTCCACAATAATACACCACATTTAAATGTGAATTCTCATATTTTTCATTTTTCCAAGACACAGTGTGACCATGGGACATATAGTATACTCATCCCCTATATAGAAAAAATTTATTCCAAATTTATAGTGTGAAATCAAATTTGATTAGTGAATATATCATATATTATTCATACTTATGGATAACTACATCACATACCCATTATCTATATAGATATTTATAATATCTTGGGGCTAATTCATAGTCTCAAGGTCTATCTAAATCAAGGGCCCTGACATCATACTCATTATTTGAAACAATAATGGTTAATATCTAATTGACAACATGATCAATAATATACCAAGATACCCATTTATTGGAAAATTATATATGTTGAATTCTTTTATTAGGGTATCAATTTGTGGTAGTTCTCATGCTAGACATCCCACCAGCATTGAGTAATAGGGATAAATATGATACATTCCCCCTAGTATAGAAAATTAAACAATAAGACACGCAATGTGGTATAATTATTAGGTCATCTAGTGTACAAAAATAACCATTTCAATTGTTTTTTGAATCATTAAAATGTTATCTATATATATAAAATAATTCTACTAATGTTAGCCTTATAATTTCGTTAAAAAAACTATTGGAAATTGTGGCTTTGATGATGAAGTTTTAACCTTAGTTTCATAGAAACTGACATTAAAATTTATGTGAAAAACATTATACATAGGTTTTATAAAAAACCATCTACAAAAGTTAAAAAATATATATTTACAATGGTTTTTTGAAAATGATGGGAAAAGTATTTTCAAAAATTACTAAAAACATGAAACCCAAATTTTTTTTCAAACCCCTCTTTCTCTCCGCCTATTACAAAACTGACAATGCATATTGACCTTCAATAATAATAAATATTATACTTTATTAGATTTTAGTCATCATTTTGTGATCATTTATTTCCAAAATTCATTCATTTTTATATGTTTCATTATGTAATTTTTTTATTTTTGAAGTTGAACAAATTATTTGTTAGTAATAAATTTTATTCATCCATTCATTTGTATCTATTAATTTTATTATCAATTATAAAACATTATTGTTAATAATTTCATTATGTTCTATATTATTTACGAAATTAAATTAATTTTCATGGTAATTTTTTATTAATTTTTTTTGTATTAATAATTTTTTATTTTTTTAATTATGTATCATTATAATTTATTTCTGGTTTAGTTTTTATTTATATTTTTTCATCCCCTTTTTTCGATATCTTGATCCTGATAAAAAAAAATTGGAACTTTTTTTCATTTTTATCATTTTTTATGAAAAATATTAGTTTTTTAATTTATGCATGTTAAAATTATCTATTTTTATATATGCTTAATCACAGGTAATTAAATTTTTAAATAATTCTTTTATAATTATTGATAATTGTTTGTTATGATAAAATAGTTATCAATAATTTATTATTTCTAATATTCTTTTATGTTTAAAATTTATTTTTTTATATATATATATATATATTATATGTTTTAAAATATTGAGTTTTTATATTTTGTTCTTATATAATTAATGGATTACAGACGGAGAATTTAATTAAGATTCATTGATGAATATGACAAATGAGTTAATTATTAAATTGAATTTTCTATAATAAATGTTCAAGAAATATTAGATATTTTACCCATGTGTAAAGTGTCTTAATATAAGAGATAAATTCCAAATAAATCAATGGTCATCTCATTTTCTATGGTTTTATCCATAGTTATACTCATGGGATATAATATTGTGAAATAACAAAAAATTCAACCTCTAATGTTGAAGAAAATATTCATCCTAAGGAATAGGGTCATGTTGATAAATTAATTAATTATGTAGGAATTAAACCCATCAGAAAAAATCTATTGACCAATTTTATGGAGATTCTAAGACACCACTATTATCATGTTTCTCAAAATTGACCATGTAATCTGGTAATCAATGATTAGTTAACTTGAATGAAAGAAATGGGCTGATTGATAAAGGTTTCTATGAATAACATAAACATTTAAAAGATATAATTCCATATGGAAGTAGGCTTATAAATATAAATTATTAGATAATGAAAATATTTTCCTCAATGGGAATGTGTTATTAAAATATATATGGTTTCCCCAATGATTGTTTTTTATATAATAAAGAATATGAATCCTCATTAAAATAACCTATATGTGCGACATCATGATATAATAAGTATGAAAAATCAAAAATCAATTCATTCTCATTTACCTTCATCAAACATCCATAAAAATAAATTCTGTACCTTCAAATAATTCCTTGTTTAAATAATCATTCTTCAAATTAAAATGATAGAAACGCTAAGATGACATAGATATGGGCACTTAACTGTTACATTCGTTCATCTCCGTATTGATTCACCACATAAGAATTTATCTGAATTTATTTCCTTCATTTTGGAATTGAATATAGAAATCTCATAATTGGAATATTCATAGATGTAATAAATCCCTATTAGTTCCATTGAAGCCAAATTTTTCAAAGAATGTCTTTTTTTAAGTATAATACTTTTACACACATATATGTATGATAAAAAAAGTATTTTACGATGATCTGAAAAATTTAAGGACCAAAAAATCCAGAAAATTGTATTGATGTGTATATTTATCCATGGACTCTTTATTATAATCCTCTCTGGGTGACATGTGTGAAAACGTTTTATGCCTACAAGATTGACTATAATCATTTTTCGATGTAATATTGTTCAATATAAAGAGATTTACCAAAAATAGAAACACATCTTGATATAGTGATATGGGTTAAAATGTTTTTTTAATTTATGAAGAAGATACATCATATTATCAATTATAATAAGTAATATATAATGTATTCAGTACATCAAATATTTTCCCAAATTTATCATCCTTTTTATTTATTGGAACAAAAATATAAGGGTTTACATAAATATAATATCCCCCTATAACCACTATCAGTTAAAAAATGTTTTTATTAGGGAAAATATTTAGTTCACCTTTGGAAACAAAAGATGTTATATTAATAAAAAACAATATATAGAAGAAACAGAATCTCTTATTTGGACAACCATATTAAATATTTCTAGAGATAAAACAAGAAAATGTCATCATGTATGTTGAGAAAAAAATTAAAGGTAGTTTCATTAGAATATTTTTATATATAAAATGAGAAAACATTATTTCCATGTTATATTAAATTTGATAACAATGGGGATATGTTTGAAGTTATCTCTACCTACAAAAGGATACAAACCATATTTACCTCTATCATATCCTAGATCGAGAAAGATTTAGAAGGTCAATTTTTTATGTATTTTTATGGCATTATGGTTACTTGTGGATAATCTCGAAATGTGAAGAATTTTGTGTTATTGAAGTTTTATAAATTCATAGGTATGAAATCTCACGTCCTTCATGTATTAATGTAGCAACAGTTACCATCTCCATTGTGTAGTAAATTTTAGTCACCAGTAAAAAATAATATCATTAGGTTTTGTTATTTTTTCAAATCAATTTATGGAAAATTTATCAATCCAAATTTGATAGATTATTCGGAGAATGAAGTTCTTCCTCATAATTTTTCAATTAAAAATTTATTTCTCATATATGTTTTATATATAATGGTTTATCTGGTGATTCATTTTTATGGATGGCATAAGAATATGTCGGCCTGATTTTTTATTGTTTATATATGATTTAGAAAGATATATGAGTAGTGTATAGTGATATATTAAAAATATTTAAAGAAGGATGGTCTATAATGTTCAAAAATATGTATTATATGAGTTTATTGGATTCTATGTTGATTATTTTTATGAAGTGGAGATTATTGTTATCCATATATCATGATATTTGATTGTTGATAGTAAAAGTAGAGGGATTCATTGGTTAAAAGTAAATTTCATTCCACATGATTATGAAATAAACAACAAATTATACATTTTAATGTACATAAATGTGGTTGAACCACATATATCATCATATATTCCAATATTAATGTTATGATATCTGAAAAAAATGAAAAGTGGTTTATTACTGAGATTAATAAAAAAAATTACATTATTTCAATAAAAATTAAACATATATTTATCAGTATAATATAAATCAAAATGGTTGGAAGTGGGATGGTATCTCCACGTGATCAAACGGTCTGGTTTTGATATTAATGGGTACCCATTTTACACCAAAAATAGGATTATAAGATTACAATTTAAAATTGATCAAAAAATGTCACCATATAAGAACTACTTTTTTCAATAGAAAATGATAAAAACAAAATTTATTTATCAAGGAAATATTTTGGAGTTCTTGAAGATATATTGGGAAATTTATTATACAAAATATTTAGTATCATTGTTTAAGTTTAATCAGGATGATATTAATAGTGTCGAGAAACACGTTGATTGTGGATCTATACATGTTTATTTGAAAATACAAAGTTCAATAGAAACCATATATAATGGATAAATATTAAATTAAAATATTTGCTGTTTTTTCTCCATCAAATTATCAGTGGTCTATCATATTTTATAGTAAAATAACTCATTTGGATTTTGATGATGATTATGATATTTTGGATTTATTTTAGGTTTATTCATGAATTACATGATTTTAGGTGGATTATTGTCATGCTCAAGGGATATGGGAAATCACTAAATTAATCTAATAATAATTCTGGGATATTTTAATATTTTATATATTTATCGAAATTTATAAGTGAAAAAATCTATTTTTAATTTGGATGTTTAATTCAAAATATGTTCATTATTAAATTTTTTTATTGAAAACCCTGATGTGCATCATTATGTATTAGTTATATTTACAAATATAAAAACACTTTTTTATAACTATCATATTTCTATTTAAAAATGTTGATTATTCTATCTTTTATGAATTTTTTTTATTTTTATTATTTCATGATATTTATATTTTGTTTAAGAATCAAGAAATCATTATTTTTTTAAAATATAAACATGTGTGACACTATTTTTTATGAAATATTATTTTATTAATTGTATTTTAACATTCACTTTGATAATAATATGAAGGTACGTAGAATATAATTATATTAATTTATATAAATAAAATACATAGAAGAAGATGAAAATTTGTCAAGTTTTATGTATTTTTTAATATTATTAAATATTAAGTAATAAAATTATTTAATGAAAGTATACATTTAATTTTAAAAAATCATATCTTGGAATTCTAGTGAGCCTCCCAGAATTGATTAATATTCTTTTTTCCCAAAGAAAATTATTTCTAGGGTGTGTATACATTGGATTACACATTTTCAAAAACGTTCACTTTATCTTGGAGCGTATAGGATATATACAGATTTTTATGATTAAATAATAAAAATCGAACAAATTCAATGTGGTTAACATGTTATATGGCCATATAGAGCCATTTTGAGATTGAAATTTTATATCTTCATTGTAATTCAGTCAATAAAGAAAGTAAAAGAGAATCTTTGGGTGTCTATAATGCTAAAATATCTCTATTGGTTTATTTTTATGACATTCATTGAATATTATATAATTTATATGAAAAGTATTTAATGTATTCAATTATAAATGAATTTTAAATTTCATGAAATGAAAACAATAGGAAAATATATAAATCATTATCGATGGTTTAATAGAGATTTTATAATAAAATTGAAAAAAATTGGGTCTTTAAAAATTTATGGAAGGAAAACTAATGGTTAAATATTGGGTTTTTAGATACAGATACATAGGAAAAATTTGTTTCCATTACACATGAAAAATCTTTTTTTATCTTAATTATAGTATCTTATAATCTTTATTATATATTATCTAATTTAATATTAGTTTATTTTTATATAAAAATCCTCCAAGATATCTAACTAGAACATATAGTTTAATAATGTATACCCTCATACTTTATCACATATAGTGTAAAATTTACTAGAGGAACAAATGATTATAACAATGTATTATTAATTGAGTGATTAATCTAGTAGTTATTCTAAAGAGGTCTAGTTAATTCCTCCACCTCTCCCACTCACCATGAGAAATGTGAAATAAAAAAGAAAGGAAAATATTAAAAAGTATATTTCTTATTAATAAAATGATGTATCTCATTGAATTTTAAGAATTATATTTTTATTTTCCATAAATGGGTGTTTTTTTAAAATTAATAACACAAATATATAATTTTAATTTATCATTTACCGAAGAACTTAATGAGCAAGCAACATAGGGGAAATTTATCCCTTATGGTATGATGCACATTATATTTAGTGCTTTTTTAATGATGAAGCACCCCAACCACGTAAGGGGATATGAGGCGGGTGTCAGTATTATAAAACATTCAAGTCATCTATATAAGAAATCAATGGACAGATAAATATATTCCTTAAGAGATGAAACAATAGGCCTAAAATATTACCTAGGTGATCAAATTAAATCAAATTTTCGTTAATGTATGAACAAATAATGTTATATTCACTGCCTTCATAGCATTCCTAGAGAGATACTCTACCTCCTCATTTGGATATGCCTATATATTTTGATTAGTATGTTGGACATCCTAATATATGTAATATAGGGTATACATTCATACATTTATTGTGGTATTTTTTATATTATTAGAAAATGAAGTTGGGTAATGTGAGAGTATTAGAACATGATATTATGGATTCATGTTTTCTACATGAATTTTTTATAAAGGATGCAATAATTGTTGGATATTATGTCAATAATATATTAGTTTGGTGAGTTTTACGTTTTTCTATTTTTAAATATGAGGTATGAATTTTTCGTTAAATATTATTTTCATTTTATTAAAAATCATTATATATTTTTATTGTTTGTAATTTATATTGTCGTATATAAAATTGAAATAATTTATAAAAAAGAAAAAAAGGTTTAAGAACAAATTAATTCAAATATTTATATGATATATATGTTCTAAAATATTATAAAAGATTTATTATTTCTTAGATAACATTTATGAGTTTCATATGATGTCTATATATGTGGAAGAGAATACCCAACGAGAATATTCAAAAAAATGATATCATAGATCTTGTTATTTTTTATGAGCTTCGTGTAGATGTTGTATAGTTTTTTCATTGGTTGTAAAAGTTAATATAAGATGGTATAGAGGGGGTGAAGAGGCCGTATTACAATTTTAAAAAAATAAAATGGTTAATAAACTTAATTATAAAAGTTATTTTTTGAGTTCAAATAACAGTGGAAAAAGTAAAGAACACGCGAGTATGTTTATAGTTATTTTTTCCAAAGTGATCCTACTCGACTCCTCTACCTATATACATAGGGAGAAATATGTGTTAACTAAAAATTATTTTTATGGGTAATTCATAACCCAATTACAAAATAATATTCTAGTGAATGGATAACTGCAAAATTAACTTTTTTATCATAAATAACATCCCTTAAAACCTGATTTTATACATTTTGAGTGCAACCTAAACTAAATTATCTTTAGATATAGGGAGTCACAACCATAATATCATGACTTTAGAATCTTTAAGTTAAAGCCCATGAAAATAGAATAACAAATAATACATTTGTGAGTAAAATCTTAAATTGAAAAATAGAGTCCTTGTGAAAGATCGGAAAACGTGATAAAGAAAAAAAGAATAAAAACAATGAATGAGAGGGTACATGATTTGGAGGACTAGATTATATTTTATCATCAAAGTAATTATAGTCAAAGAAAAATTTATTCCGCTCTTTATATATAATTCTAGTGATAAAACAATGTGTTGTAGGATGTGGTAGATTGCAAAATTGTTTCATAGATCACATAACATTATTTTAAAAAAAGTATAAAAATATAACATTTGTATTGAAATTTTTTATCTTGATATCTATTTATAAATAATAAAATTGAAATAAATATATAGAGTATATATTCAGCAGTTACAGTAGCTCTGTTTCCTTAGGATTAACAAAATATATTGAGTCGAAAGAATTCAAAAACATCTCAACAAAAAAGGCATCACCATTGCATCTTATACATGTATAATAAATCTATAATAAAATAATTCATCATAATTTTCATAAGTATTCCAATAAAATCTCTAGAATATTAATAGAGTTTAATGATTGAAAAGAACAACATAAATTTAGTCAATACGGTACCTAGAATCTAGTAGCACTAGCCAAATTTAAATTTAAATATTTGATAATAAATAAACATAAAACCAATGAATTTATTTGAAAAATATGTTGAAATAATTTATTATTTTATCTTCTTATATATTACTCTAGAAAAATTAAAAAATCATCGATCATAATCCTTATATTTAAAGGGAATTTTTACTATATAAAACTCTTGGAAAATAATCCATCAAAATGAAGAAAATTAATTTTTAGTAAAAACGGAAGGAATAAATAGTAAATTCAGAAATGAATAGTAACATAACATAGATAATATGAACATTAACATATTGTTGATGAACCATACTTTTTTAAATGAATAGTACTATAGCATCGGGGTGATGAAAAATAATGTAGCATTGGGTATGAACAATAATTTTCACCATTCATGAATAGTATCATTGTGTATGGATAATGAATAGTAACGTAGGGTTGACGAAAAATAATTTACAATATGTAGGAATAGTAATGATGATTTAATGAATAGTACATTGCAGGGAAACTGGACAACATACATTAACAGTCGTAAAAGAATTATTAAGGGACTTAAATATGAGGACTCAGCCTTAAAACATTTAATAATATTGAAATAAATGAATAATTCCCATTGAGGATCTTTCTTATTTAATGTTTTAGAGAATAAGGCCATTACTATTACATATCAACTTTAAAATTACACATAGACACTACTAATCATAATCCATTTTTTCATTAAATAAAAACTCATAAAAAGTAACATGTCTAGTTACAAGTTTTAGACCACATGACTTTTCCTTGATCCCATCCATGGCCATATTCATCATTAAGTCCTGTGGAAAAAATATCCAAAACATGGGATGAGAATAAAAATCATAGTAAGGGTTATAAAATAAGGAAAGGAAACATTATCCTGTCAATAAATACAATTCAAAAAAACCATACTTTTCAATCAAAACATAACTTATGAAATCATAATATTTTTGAATAACACATATAAATCATAAATCATAAATGTAACTTGTGGAATACAAAACATACATACATCGTATCTATCAAAGTTACATATGGAGTAACATTATTTTACCCATCATAGTATATTCCCTAAATCTATTACGAGAATCATTTATGTTTACCTCCGTCATGTTACCCAATACATTAGAGAGCTATCTCAGGCTCACCCGCCTAAGGTTTATCACGGAACCACACATGTACGTAAACAATGACGAATAACAATAAATTATTCATAACTCATAAAACAATCATAATGTAAAGAAAACATTTCCACATTTCAATCACAGTATATCATTTCAAGATATTGACATAATCAATTATTTACCAAAAGCACTCTCAAAACCATTTAAAACATTTAATAAAGAGGCTTTTGAATCAAAGTTTCCCATAGCACATTGATGATTTTAAAGGAATTAACATTTTAAAACATTAATGTACATATAAATAATTTCTTAAAACTATTTCAAAAGAATATACATTAATGATAAATATTTATAATAATAAATCATTAAAACATTTAAAATGATATTTTAGTTAAAGTGTTCCAAACCAAAAAAGAGACACTTGAAAAAAATAATTGAGGATTAATATTAATCAATGATTATAATATCATGAGAATAAATATATTCATGATATAATTTGTCAAAGGGAATTATATACACCATATAAAAGTGAATTTTTGTATAACACTAACAATTCCAATGGAATGTAAATTGAGACAAAGTCCCTTGCAAAGATCATATCCTTAGATTAAGGAATAATAAATGACATAGTTCAGTGTGAAAAATAATAATACACCCAATATAAGTGTATATTATGTGAAAAACAATCATATTTCATTCCTAAATAATCATATCATGAAAAATTCAAGAAGTGGTAGGTTTACCTAGATAATTAAAATTGGGTAAAGAAGTTCCCTTACCAAAATTCAACCTCCTAACAGCGTTACTTTAAAATTCAAAAAAAGAGTTGATGAGTGAAAAAATATTATATCATCACTTGGAAATAAAATTTACCACAATAAGGGTATAGATAATCATATCCAAACATAATAATATGTAAATTAAAAGACATAACAAAAATAAGTCTTTGACTAAAAGAGTGTGGTGAAAGGTTCCCTAACCGATTTGGTAACATATAAAACATAGACCCCATGAAGTAAAAATCATACAATGAAGATAAAAATACCAATAAATTAATGTATATTACACAAATATTACAATCATGGGCAGTACATAATCAACATAAAAGGAAATAGTGGAAAGTATTGCATGAATCTCAAGGGAATAAAAAGTGAGATGAAAACCTCTTACCACGTTGTAATCAATTGAGTCGTATGACCAAATGTTAATAACCAACATTTAATAATATAATTCCATGAATATAAAGTTAATAATTATAATTTATATCAAATGGAACTACACAATACCCCACATGTAATAAATATGTGGCGAACAATTGAAATCTGATGGAATTAAAAGTGAGAGAAGAAACCCCATAACTCGTGTCTGACATGACTCATTTGTTCCTTTTTCTTACCGAATAATAAAAATATATTTATTTATATATTCTTAAGAACAATTTTCTGGTTTATTATAAATTTTATATCACTTATTACATTTTTATAAAAATTCGATTATTATTTGGGTTCATATTGGACATTTTGTCGATGTTCGGAACTTCAGTCAAAAATGAACTTGTTATAATTTCAAATTGTCTATGTAGAAAAAAATACATTATATATTGATTAATATTAAAGATTTAGATATCATATATATCATATATATCCATTATATATGTTTTTATAATAGTACATAACATTTGGTGATAAGAAATGAGTTGCACTATTCACAGAGACGATAAGTCGTACGTACGGATGAATGTTACTTTCATTTATATTTCATATTTAATGGAATGAAAATGAAAGGATAAATTGTTATATTATAATTACAATTTAATATCATATATAATTTAATTATATCCAACCTTTATACATTCCATGAATGACAGGAACGAGTCATATCACTTTGAGGGGCGGTAGTCCGGACATCCTCAAATAAAATTATCGCTTTTAACAATTAGGGAAACCATAAAGGTATGATATAAATGGAAAATACAGTTGAATATAAAAAATATATATATAATATATATCAAATATAAATATGTTTCCTTCATAATGGCCACTATGAGAGGCGGTAGGAGATAATTGAATAATCATCATTTCATGAGGGCGTAGTTTGTCGTCCACAGAAACTATATGTTCTTTTAACAATTATATGTAGGTTTTTGTTAGTGTAGTTAGAATAAATCTCACAAAAACAACTATGAATATTTAGGAAACTGGATTTTTTATAATATAAGTCCATAAAACTAATTTAGAAAGTTGGAGAAGTAAAAAAACGTAAGAGAAGATGTTACCTTTAAATTGGGTATCTCGCTTTGGTTTGAACCAAAAGGATTAATTTAATATCCTTCTACCTAAGGTAAGGCTTCAAAGAAGATTTTAGTGATTTAGGGAGCTTAATTTTTTATATTTCGGACTAGGCAGGGTGATTGAGAAGTGTGAGGAATGGGGTAGATATGAGGGCTTTTATAAGGCAGAGGAGGGGCTCTTTAGGAATGCTTAAACATATTATTTTATTATATAATGATTTTCGGTTTCTAAAGATCCAAAAGTAATTAAAGTAGAATATAATATGACTCGTGTTAGAAATAAAACCCTTCAATAAGAATTGTACTGGTTTTATATATTTTTTTAATTTTTATAATCTTATTTATTTAAATCATTCATTAATGAGATAAACACTGCATCATTATTATGTCATAAATAAGTTTATTTATATGATGTCTAAAAATTATGAAAAAATATATCATGATGTTTTAAGTCTTTTTAGATTTATATATAATACTTATAATCTAAGATATAACTTATAAAACCCCATGTAAGAATTGATTTACAAAATGATATATATTTAAGTCATTTCTTCCCATTACTTTAAATTAATTAATATAATGTGTCATTATCACTCTTAAATGGCTCCATGGGGTCCCAATATCAACCCAAAGGATGACCATGGTTTAAAATTTATCAACCAATTGGATTAAGGCACATGTTAGGGTAATTTAATCTTATTATATTATTTTTTGTTTACCCTTATTTACCAGATTTACCCTTAAACCTTGGTTAATAAAATATTTACAAAAGAAAATATTTAAAATGTCTAAAAATATTTACTATTTAAATAATTTGGACCACATAACTCCAAATATTGAATCCATTTTTTCATATTCAAAACTTAGAATTGGTATAAATTAACGTAAAATTAATTCTTGTTGTCAAAACAAAAATCGTGTTTTTAAGAAATAATAACTATCAAAAGATTGACACTTGTTTGTGTCCAATTTTAAAGAAAAAATACTTCCAATGACCAATATTGTATTAAATAGTAAAAATATAATCTAATTACACTTTAAAATAATTTATAAAGATAATCTATCCATACATAGAAATTATATTAAAAGACAATTTTTAATTTAAATATAGTACTTTTCACACTTCATAAAAAATGAATTTTATCTGAAAAAACCAAAATTTTATCCAATGTAAATTTTGGTGAACCTATACTAAGTAAAAAAATTATTTTGTTATGTAGAACATATAATAGTGATCGAATATATAATTAAAGTGGTTTTTCTATCAAAAGGTGGTAAATCGGCGTACTATAGAATATTTGATTATTTATGCTTATAATCAGATTTGTTCTTATTTTAAGACTCTAAAATTTATTAGATAAATGGAAAAACATTTAACAAACATTCATATTCATATTGTAGTTAGTTCATTACATCACTTCCAATACAATGGCTAGGAATTAACTACCATTTAAAATAATATTATATTATTATATTTCAATATGACTAAACATTGTGTGAAACAGAAGTTTTCAAAGAAACTCTTTGTTGCGTATCGGGAACACCATCGAACATAGCAGCCCCTTTAAAGAAAATTCAATATTTAAATCACAAATTTTAATAAACATGAAAATTTTATATTCTTTATTTACCAAGAATATTACATCCTCTCACCATTTTGGGAATTGTGTCCACACAATTTTAAAATTGGATGTGTAAACTTCATGAAATGTCCAACATAATAAAAATAGTCAATAAAAATATCGCATTAAAATAAAGAAATATAAATAAAAAGGTCACCTGAGATAGCCCATACTAGGATTCCATGTAGGAAAATGTGGATATGGAAGAGAAAAAAACCATCATAGTTTGATGGATAGTGGTAGAAGACATGGTTAGGAGAAAGTTAAATGCCGAAAAATATAAAACTTGGGATCAGTAAAATGGTCTTTGATTCCCCAGTAGGAAATGTTAACAGACAATGTATTTTTAAGTTACTTTTCATAAAGTTGAATAATATATTTAAGAGCATGATTATGAACATAAGTAAACATTCTTACTTTTCATGTAGACATTCATCATTTACTAGATTTCTACCACAAATACAACTTTTATCAAAACGATGAGTATTAAAGTAGACATGGTCACATAAACATTAATAGAATCAACTTACAGTGTATCATATGATCCACAAAAGATGAAATATATATTTTCCATGTCTTTATACATCAACCAAAACCAAAAAGGTTACTACAAGTATAGATAATCCCCAAAAAGGATATTCCTTAATTAAAAAAACTACTCTTAATCATCAAAATTCAAAAAACAATACCCAAGGTTCAATAAAGGCCATTCAATACAAAACTGTGATTAAAAATATTCAAAATAATCCAAACTAATATTGAAACCCAAAACACAGAAGAATTTGAATACATAGTCTTCCACGATAAATCTTATAATTTATCTCTAAATAATAGTAACTACTCTTAAAGTCTCTTAATAAAGTGTAATTAACCTAATCACATATTCTCTGTGATATGTCAATCATTTCCATAAATAACCCATATTTCTATATGTCCATAAAAAAATACAGATTTTCCAAAAATAAAATTTCAACCAATACTCCCCAAATAAGATCCTAATGTATTCTATATCCCTTAATCATATTATGTTCCCCAAAGTAGAGAACATCTTCAAAAATAACCGTTATCACTTAATCACCAAATCATTTTCCTATATTAAGGATGTCCATTTTATAAAACAAAAGTTACCCAAATCAACTTATTATTTATCCATAAAATCATTTAACATAAAATAATAAGTCATGTTGACCTGGGACTTCACATAGTATAGTGGTAGGCGATGCGCCCTTGTCACCCTTTGGTTTTGGGATTGATTCTTATGGCCTTTCCAGACATAATGGGTTGTCACTAATATTACAAGATTTCGTTTTTATAATACACAAAAATAACCCTAATATGTATTAAAATCAATGATTTCTTATACCATTAATTTTCAACACAATATATTAAAACCTCAACATCTTATTTATATTCATTTTTGTCACATCCATATGATAATATAAAACTATTCCAAATTGAATGAAAATCATACCTTGATCATGGTGACCATATGGTTTCATCATCATCTTGTTCACATAGGTATAAGGTCCACACATTGAAAAAATGAATTATAGATTCTTCAAAATAATTTTATTCCTTAATCCAAATACACCTTGTATAACATGGGTCATATGGGTGTTTGTAGAAAAACGGTTTCAGAAAATAATCATGTATGACATATAATTTCAAAAAATCTAATAAAACATGATTTTTATAAAATAGTTAGACCAAATTTGAGTTGAAACATTCTATAAATTGTCCTTATAAAATACTATAAGTATGTGTTGAGAGACTATATTATAAAAGAAATTATAATTAGGTTGTGCAAGGTTCTCCTTCTTCAGCACCTTTTTCAAATTCATAATAAGCTTCAAAATTTTGTGTTAAGGTAAAATATTTTAAAATGCCTTGATAATATATACCTTTCTTGAAAATATGATAATATTGAAAAAATATGATTTTATTAAATATAACCCATGATCCACGATGATATCGAGGTATAATAGAGGTGTTTGATATCTCAATCAACTACTTTCAAGTGAGTTTTATGCCCGAGAAAGTTTTATAATCATATGAAAATGAATTTGCAATAATTATCGCAAGCATGTAATCGAGAAGAGATATAAATTCTATTTGCGGTCCTTCACCTTCCATTAGTAACCAAATTTAATTGATCTAAAAAAATTATAAAAAAGGATTTAACTAATCTAATTGACATAGGGACCAACCATGTGTCTAACAGAAACACCCAATCCCTAAAGTTGTATAAATCGACCTCTGATACCAACAATAAGTACCAATCCTGAAAACAATACATAATAATGAATTAAATGACTAATTCACATTTAAGATCATTTCAGGTTTAGTTTTTTAGAGAATTAGAAAATAACTATTACATATCAACATCAAAATTACATGTAGACACTACTACTCAGTATCCATTTTTTATTAAAAAACTCCTAAAAAGTAACATGCCTAGTTCTAAGTTTTATACCACATGAATTTTCCTTGATCTCATCCTTGACCATATTAATCATTAAGTCATGTGAAAAACATTTCAAAAAAATGGGATGAGCATAAAAAGCTTAGTAAGGGTTATAAAATAAGGAATGAAAACATTAGCCCATCAATAAATACAATTCCATAAAACCATGATTTTTAATCATAACATAACTTATTAAATCATAATATTTATGAATAACACACAGAAATCATAAATCATAATGTTAACTTGTGGAATACAAAACATACATAAATTTTAGTTATCACAGCTATATAGGGAGTTACGTTAGAATACTCGTCATAGTATATTCAAAAAATCTCTTAGGAGAAACACTCATGTTTACCTCTATCACATTACCCAATACATTGGAGATCTATCTGATGCTCACCCTCCCTAGGTTTATCCTGGAACCACCCGTATACATAAACAATGCCCATTAACTTTAAAATATTAATAACTCCTTGAGCAATCATAAATTAAAGATAACATTTACACATTTCAATAACAACATATCATTTCAAGATCTTGACGTAATCAATGCTTTACTAAAACCATTTTCATAACCATTTAAAACATTTAATAAAGAGACTTCTTAATCAATACATCCCATACCAAATTGAATATTTTAAATGAATTAACATTTTAAAATAATAATGTATATATAAATAAATCCTTAAAATCATTTTTATAACATGTTTATTAATGATAAGTATTTAAAAGAAAGAATCATTAAAACAATTAAAATGATATTTTAGTTAAAGAGTTCTCAACCAAAAGAGAGAAACATGAATATAAATAATTGAGAAAAAAAATTAATCAAAGATTATAATATCATGATAATAAATATATTAATGATATAATTTGTCAAAGGGCAGTATATACACCATATAAATGTTAATTGGTGTATAAAAATAATATGTTTCAGTGGAATGTAAATTGAGATAAAGTACCTTGGAAAGATCATATCCTTAGATTAAGGACAAATCAATGACATAATTATTTGTGAAAAAGAAGAATACACCAAATATAATTATATATTAAGTGTAAAAATAATAATATGTCTTCACACATACTCATATCATGACATAATCAAGAAGTTTAAGTTCATCCCAAAAAATTAAAAATGGGTAAAAATTTTCCCTTACAAAAATTCGACAGTCTAAAGGTGTCACATTAAAATTAATAAAAATGATTTCATGAGTGAAAAAATTGTATCTCCTCACTTGGAAATAATAATTTCCAAAATAAGGTTATAGAGGAACATATCCATACCTAAGAATATGTAAATTAGAATGCATAACAAAAAGAAGCCTTTGACTAAAAGAGTATGCAGAAATGTTCCCTTACCAATTTGGTATCATGTGAAACATACACCCCATGAAAGAAAGATCATACAATGAAGTTGTAAATACCCATAAAATAATGTATATTACACAAATAATAAAATAATGGGAAGTAAATTATCTACACAAAAGGAAATAAAGTAAAATATATCATGAATATTCTGGGAATAAAAAGTGAAATGAAAACCCCTTACCACATTGTAATCAATCGACTCGTTTGACCAAATGTTAATAAACACCATTGAATAATAGAATACCCTGAAAATGAAGAAAATAATTATAATTTATATCAAATTTCAGTACACAATACACCACATGAAATAAATATGTGGAAAACAATTGAATCTCACGGAATTAATAGTGAGATAAAAAACCCCTTACCTCGAATCTGACTAGACTCATTTATTCCTTGTTCTTCCTGAATAATAAGCTGAAGTTAATTTTTACTTTATGACAAACCTTTTTCATTTTTATTATTCCTTTTATTTCACTTATTACTTTTCTATAACAATTACTTAATTATTTGGGTTCATATTCGACATTTTGTTGATGTTCGGAACTTGAGTAAAAAATGAACATGTTACAATTTCAAATTGTCCATGTCATAAAGAATCCCTTATCTCCATATTAATATTCAAGATTTAGATATCATATATATCATATATATCCAGTATATATGTATTTATAATATTACATAACATTTGGTGATAAGAAATGAAATACACTATTCATTGAGACGATAAGCCGTATGTACGCATGAATTCTACATTCATTTTGATGTCATATTTAATGGAATGAAAACATAAGGATATATAGGTATATTATAATTATATTAAAATATCATATATAATTTAATTATCTCCATCCTTCATATTTTCACAGTATGGCATGAACAAGTCTTATCACTTTGAGGTGGCGGTAGTCCGCACATCATAAAATGAAATTATCGTGTTTAACCGTTAGGGAAACCATAAAGGTATTATATAAATGTAAATTACAAAAACATAGAGAAAATATATATAATATCATATATAAATAAATTACCATAATAATGGTCACCATGAGAGGACGAAGGAGATAATTGAACAATCATCATTTCGTGAGGCATTCGTTGGTCGTCCACAGAAATTGTATGTCATTTTCCCCATTATGTGGGGGTGTTTATATGTGTAGTTATAATAATTTTCATAAAAAATTCCTAGTATATTGAGGATACAGGTTTTTTTATAAAATCAATGAATAAAAAGATTTTATAGGTTTGGATAAGTAAAAGAAATCAAAAAAAAACTTAATAGAAGACGTTACCTTTAAATCGGGTATCTCTCTTTGGTATGAGCCAAAAGGTTTTATTGAATTGCCTTATTCCAAGGGGATGGAATCTAAGAGGAGGATATGGAATTAAGGTGATTAATTTGGAAGTGTTTGGATGATCAAGGGGGATTGAGAACTGTGAGGAATGGGTTAGAAGTGAGGGCTTTTATAAGGGGGTGGGATCTTTAAAAATGTTTAAACATATTATTTAATTATATAATGTTTTTTGGATTCTAAAGGTCCAAAACTAATTAAAGTAGAATATAATTTTACTCGTGTATGAAATAAAATCATCCAATAATAATTTATCTATATTTGAATATTGTTTTAATTTTTATAATCTTATTTATTTATATCATTAATTAATGAGGTAAACACTGCATCATTATTGTGTCATATATAATTTTACTTATTTGATGTCTAAATGTTTTAATAATATATATCATGATGTATTAAATCGTTTGATATTTTTAGTTAATATTTATAGTCTAAGAGATAACTTGGATAATCCCATGTAAGAATTTATTTACTAAATGATATATGTTTAAGCCATTTTTGTATTTACTTTAAATTAATTAATATAGTGTCATTATCACTCATTATTGTCTCTATGGGGTCCCTAAATCAACCCGAAATATGACCATGATCTAACATGTATCAAATAATAGTATTAAGACACTTTTAAGTGTAATTTAATATTATTATTATATTATTAGTTTACCCTTATTTATCAGAGATACCCTTTAACCATGGTAAATAAAATATTTACTAAGGTAAATATTTAAAATGACTAAAACTAAAAGTTAGATATTTACACAGTTTGGACCTAATAATTCCAAATATGAAATCCATTTTTTCAAATTCATAACATATAATATGGAGAAATTAATTTAAAATTAATTTCTGCTGTCAAAATAAAAACCGTGTTTTTAAGAAATTATAACTATCAAAAGATTGACACTAGTTTATGTCCAATTTAAAAGTGAAATTACTTCCAAATACAAAAATTGTCTTAAATGTTAAAAATATAATCTAAATACACTTTAAAACCATTTATAATGAAATTATATGAATTTAAATAAATTAGATTAAAAGGCAGTTTTGAATTAAAATACAGTATTTTTCACAAATTCATAAAAAAACTAATTTTATCAGAACAGTACAAAATATTTATCCAATGTATATATTTGTGTCCTGATTCTAAGGAATAATATTATTTTTTAAAATGGAACATATAAAAGTGAAAAATATATATTTAAATATTTTTTTCCATCATGAGGTTGTAGATCAGCCTATTATTGAATATTAGAGTATTTATGCTTAAAATATGATTTGTTCCTACTTTAAGCCACTAAAACTTATTTGTTAAATGTAAAGACATTTAACAAATATTATTATTAATATTTTAGTTAGTTTCATCCATTCTTTCCAATAAAACGGCAATGAGTTAACTACCATTTAAAATAGTATTATATTATTATTTCTCATAATGACTAAACATTGTGTGCAACATAAGTTTTCAAAGAAACCCATTATTGCGTATTGAGTACGCCATCGAAAATAGAATCCCCTTTAAAAAAATTAATATTTTATTCACAAATTTTAATAAATATGAAAATTTTATATTTATTATTTACCAAGAATGTTACATCCTTTCACCCTTTTGGGAATTGATCCCTCACAATTTTAAAATTGGGTGTGGAAACTTCATTGAATGTCCCATATAGTAAAAATATTCAATAAAAATATCACATTAAAATAAAGAATGTCAAATATAAAGGTAACCTAAGATAGCTCGTACAAGGATTCAATTTTGGAAAACATGGATATGGAAGAGAAACAAATCATTAAGGTTTGATGGATAGTGGTAGAAAACAAGATTAGGAGAAAGTTAACAACTATAAATCAAAAATATTTGATGATTTAAATGGTCTTTGATTCCCAATTAAGAAAATTTAAGGGACAATGTTTTTATTTTAATTTACTTATAAAAATGTTTAAGAATTTATTTAAGATCTTGAATAAGAACATAAGTAAACATACTAACTTTTCATGTAGACTTTCATCATTTACTATATTTCTAAAATAAAGACATCTTTTCCCAAAATTATGTTTATTAAAATGGGATTGGTAACATAAAAATCACTAGAATAAACATCTATATTATCATATGATCTCTAGAATATTAACTATATACTTTCCCTATCATTATACATTAACCTAAACCAAAAGGATAGTACAAGATCTGATAATCCTAAAAAAGGATAATCCGTTATCAGAAGAAAAATTACTCTTATTCTACAAAATTAAATAAACTATACCCAAGGTTCAACAAATACTATTCAATACAAAACTATCTTTAAAATTTGTCAAAATAATCAAAACTAAGATTGAATCCCAAAACATAGAATAATTTGACCATATAGTCTTCCATGATAAATCATATCATTTATCTCCAAATAACATCGACTACTATTAATGTCTCATAAAAAAGTGTAATTAACCTAATCACATATTCTATATGATAGGTTAATCATTTCTATAAATAACCCAAATTGTTGTATGTCCACAAAAAAATATACATTCTTCTAAAATAAAATTTCAACCATTACTCCCCAAATTAGATTCCATTTTATTCTATTTCTCTTGAGCATTTAATTTTTCCCAAAAGAGAGAACAAATTAAAAAATAACCTTTATCACTTAATCATCTAATTATTTTCCTGTATTAAGGATATCCATTTGATAAAACCTAAGTTCCCCAAATCAATTTATTATTGATCCATGAAATCATTTAACTTAAAATAATAAGTCATACTGACGAGGGGCTTCACGTAGGACAGTGGTAGGCGATGCATCCTTGTCACCCATCGTTTGTGGGATTGATTCTTGTGGCCTTTCCCAATGCGATCGGTAGTCACCAATCTTATGGGTTTTTTTTTCTAAAACTCAAAAATAATTCTAATATGTTTCAACCTAAAATTATTTCTTGTACCATTCATTTTCAACCCAATATATTAATACCTCAACATCTTATATATTGTCAATATTTTCACCTCCCAATGATAATATAAAACTATTCCCAATAGAAATAACATCATACCTTGGTCATGATATCCTTATGGTTTCATCGTAATCTTATTCACATAGGTATAAGGTCCATTAATTTCAAATATGATTTAGAGATCCTTCAAAATCATTTTCTAAATTAATCCAAATATACCTTGTATTTCTTGGGTCACATGGGTGTTCATAGAAAACCAGTTTGGAAAAATAATCATTTATGACAAATAATTTCAATACATCTAAAAAATAGAATTTTTATAAAACAGTTGGACAGAATTTGAGTTAAAACATTCAATCAGCGGTCCTTTTAAAATACCATGAGTATTTGATGAGATATATATAGTAAAATAAAATATGATTATGTTTTTCATGCATCTCCTTATTCAACACCTTTTTTAAATTCATAATATGCTTCAAAATCTGGTGATAAGGTAAAATATTTTCAAATTCTTTGATAATATTTAGAATTTGTGAAAATATGAGAATATTGAGAAAATAGTATATGATTAAATACAACCAATGATCCACGATAATAATGAGGTATAGTTGAGTTGTTAATATCTCAAACATCTCCTTGCAAGTGAGTTGTATGCTTGAAAAAGTTTCACAATCATTTGAAAATTACATTACAATATTATTGAAAGTATGCCATCAGGAATTGATAGAAATGTCATTTGAGATAATCCTCCTTCCAATTTTCAAAATCATTCCATGATCAGAAAAATTTATAAAACAAGGATTTCACTAAAATAGCTACCATAGGTATTAACCATGTGTTCAACAAAAACACATAGTCCCTAAATTTGTCTAAACCAACATCTGATAACAAAAAAAATAACTCGGCCTTAAAATAGTACATAATCTAGAATTAAATTAATAATTCACATTTAAGATCTTTTCAGGTTTAGAGTTTTAGAGAATTAGGCAATAACTATTACATGTCAACTTGAAAATCACATGTATACACTACTACTCAGTATCAATTTTTTTCATTAAATAAAAACTCTTAATAAGTAACATGTCCAGTTCAATGTTTTAGACATCATAACTTTTCCTTGATCCCATCCTTCACCCTATTCATCTTTATTTACTATGGAAAACATTTCAAAAACATGGTATGAGCATTAAAATCTAATTAAGTGTTATAAAATAAAGAAATAAATCTTTAACCCGTCAATAAATACAATTCAATAAAACCATACATTTCAATCATAACATACCATATGAAATCATAAGACTTATGAATAACACATAGTAATCGTAAATCATAAAGGTGACTTGTGGGAAAATAAACATACTTATATTTCAGTTATCATAGCTACATAGGGAGTTATTTTGGAATACCAATCGCAATATATTCTCTAAATCTCTTTGGAGAAACATTCACATTTACCTCTATCATGTAACCCAATGCATTGGAATGATATCTCGGACTCAGCCGCCCTAGGTTTATCATGAAACCACTTGTATATGTAAACAATAACCAATAACCATAAAATATTCATAACATATAAAACAGGCATGAAGGAAAGATAAAATTTTCACATTTCAATCACAATATATCATTTCAAGATATTTATGTAATCAAATCCTTACAGAAACTATTTAAAAATCATTTAAAACTATTAATAATGTTAATTTTTAATAAAAGTGTCTCATACCACTTTTAAGTATTTAAAAGAATTAAAATTTTAAAACATTAATTTACATATAAATAAATCGATAAACCATTTTTAAAACATCTACATTAAGGAGAAAGATTTATTAAAAAAATCATTAAAACATTTATAATGACATTTTTGTTAAGGAGTTCCTAGATAAAAGAGAGATGCTTGAATAAAAATTAAAAAAGAATAACATTAATAAAAGATTATAATATGATGGGAATACATATATTCATGATATAATATGTCAAATGGAAGTATAAACTCCATAGAAAAGTAAATTGGTGTATAACAAAAATAAGAATCAATGGAATGTAAATTGATTCAAAGTCCCTTGCAATGATCATATTCTCAGATTGAGAACAAATCAATAACATAATTATGGGTGAAAAATAAGAATAAACCCAATATAAGTGGATATTATGTGTAAAAAAATCATGGTTCATTCACAAATACTCATAGCATGAAATAATCAAGAAGTAGATGTTTAACCATAAGAATTTAAATTTTGAAAAGAAGTTCCCATACAAAAAACTTATAGCCTAACGGTGTCACATTAAATGTCAAATAATGAGTTGATGATAGAAAAAAGGGTATCTCATCACGTGGACTTAAAATTTATATCAACAATGATATAAAAGAACATATCAAAACATAAGAAGTTATAAATTAAAATACATAACCAAAAAATATGTATTTGACGAAAAGAGTATGGTGAAAGGTTCCCTTACCGATTTGGTAACAATTGAAACATACACCCCATTAAAGAAGGATCATACTATGAAGATATAAATACTCATAAATTAAATTATGTTAAAAAAAATACAATCATGTTTAGTACATACACCACACAAAAATGAAATATTGGCAAATATATCATGAATCTCACATGAATATAAAGTATGATAAAAACCACTCACCACGTTGTAATCTATCGAGTCGTATGACCAAATGTTAATAACCACCAATAGAATCATATAAAATCATTAATATAAAGATTATAATGATAATATATATCAAATTATTTTACACAATACACCACATGCAATAAATCAGTAGTGAACAATGGAAATCTCACAAAATTAAAAGTGAGATTAAAAACCCCTTACCTAGTGTCTGACATGACTCATTTGTTCCTTGTTGTTACTTAATAATAAATTTATGTTAATTTTTAATTGACTAATAACCTTTTTCACGTTAAGTATTCCATTTATATCACTTTTTACTTTTAAATAACAATTATTGAATTATTTGAGTTCATATTGGACATTTTGTCGATGTTCAGAGCTTGAGTAAAAAATGAACTTGTTATAATTACAAATTGACAATGTTGTAAAAATTCCATTATCTCCATAATAATATTAATGATGTAGATATCATATATATCATATATATCCATTATATATGTATTTATAATTCTACTTAACATTTGGAGATAAGAAATTAAATGCACCGTTCATGGAGAAGGCAAGTTGTACGCACGCATGAATGCTACTTTCATTTATATTTCATATTTAATGGAATATAAACATAATTATAAATAGTTATAATATAATTCCATTATAATATAATATATAATTTAATTATATTAGTCTTTTATACATTTCACACATGGCATGAAAGATTCATATCACTTTGAGGGGGATGTAGTTTGCACTTCCTCAAATTAAATTATCGCATTTACCCATTATGGAAACCTAAAGGTATAATATAAATGGGAATTAAAGTTGAATAGAAACAATATAAATATAATATATATCACATATCGATAAATTTCCATCATAATGGCCACCATTATAGGAAATAGGAGATTATTGAACAATCATCATTTTGAGAGGTAGTAGTTTGTTGTCCACAGAAACAATATGTTCTTTTAACTATTAGATTGAAGAGTGTTTAATTGTAGTTTGAATAAATATAAAAAAATCCTATAGTATTGAGGATAATTTTGTTTTTATAAAATAAATGAATAAAAATAGTTTCGGGGGTTCGTGAAGTAAAATAATACAAAAGAACAAAAGTGAAGACGTTACCTTTAAATCGGGTATCTCCCTTCAGTTGGAACAAAAAAGTTTAATTGAATTGACTTATGCCAATGGGAAGGATTATAAGAGGAGGAAATGGATGTAGGGAGATTATTTGGGTAGATTTTGGATGAGCCAAGGGGATTGAGACGTGTGAGGAATGGTTTTAAAGTGAGTGGTTTTATTAAGAGGCAAGGGGCTCTTTAGGAATGTTTAAAAAATATTATTTTATTATATAATGATTTTCCATTTCTAAAGGTCAAAAACACATTAAATTTGAAGATAAGATGACTCATGTTCGATATAAAATCATCCAATATTAATTTTATAGGTTTTGTATGTTGTTAAAATTATTATAATCTTATTTATTTAAATTATTAATTAATGATATAAAAACATCATCATTATTGTGTCATAAATAAATAAATTTATTTGATATATAAAAATAATAAAAATAATATCATGATTTATGAAATATATTTATAATTATAATTAATATTTTTATTAAAAGGGATAAATTATATAACCCCATGTAAAAATTTATTTACTAAAATATATATGTTTAAGTAATTTTTGTCTTTACATTAAATTAATTAATATAATGTGTCATTATCCCTCTTAAGTGGCTCCATGGGGTCCCAATATTGACCAAAAGGATGCCCATAATCTGAAATTTATCAACTAATCGCATTAGGAAATATGTTAGGGTAATTTAATATTATTATAATATTATTTTTTTACCATTATTTACCAGATTTACCCATTAACCGTGGTAAATAAAATATTTACTAAGGTAAATAATTAAAATGTATACAAATAAATGTTACCTATTTACCCAATTTAAAAATCCTGATTCCAAATATGGAATCACTTTTTCCAAATTCAATACATAGAAGTTGTAGAAATTAATTTAAATTTAATTCCCACTGTCAAAACAAAAAGCGTGTTTTTAAGAAATAATAGCTATTAAATGATTAAAACTTTTTTATATCCAATTTCAAAGTGAAAAATACTTCAATTACCTAAATTGTATTAAATATTAAAAAATTTATACAATTACACTTTAAAATAATTTATAAAGATAATATAACTATATAAAAAAATTAGATTAAAATGAAGTTCTGAATTAAAATATTGTATTTTTCACTATTCATAAAAAATAAACATTATCAAAAAAATACCAAAAAAATTCAAAAGTAATTTTTGATGACCCATTCTAAATGAGAATATTACTTTTTCAAATAGAACATATGAAATTGACCAAAACTATATTTAAAGAGGGTTCTCTATAAGAAGGCGGTAAAACGTCCTTTTAATGAATATTAGAGTATTTACGCTTAAAATCAGATTCATTCTTATTTTAAGCCTCTAAAATTTATTGGTTAAATGTAAAAACATTTAAAAAACATGAATATTCATATAATAGTTAGTTTTGTCCATTCTCACCTACACAAAGGCTAGGCGTTCACTACCATTTAAAATAATATTATATTATTATTTTTCAGTATGAATCAATTTTGTGTGCAACGTAAGTTTACTAAGAAACCCGTTGTTTTAATCGGGTATGCCATCAAAAATAGCATAAACATTAAATTAATATTAATATTTAATTAAAAAATTCTTATAAATATAAATGTGTTATATTATTTTTTTACCTGTGATGTTACACTAAACACCAGATTCAGACTAAGATCAAAAATACTAATTTTTAAAAGAAAATATATTATATTAACAAAAAACCAAGAATAAAATAAATATAACATCCAATGTTCCAAATATCATTAGAAAATAGAATAAAAAACATTTTTCAAAAAGCATTTCTAAAAAATTAAAGCAGAACTTTGAACAATTTAATGAACTTTTAAATGAACTTTTTAGACATCAATGTATAAAAATAAATTTATGATAAAAATTGTGTATTTATATTAAATTATTTATAATTAAAATAAATTATTTTTAGATGTTTTAGTAAAATAAACACACATTTAAAAAAATACTATATAGTTTCTAAAATTGAACCACAAATTTAACTCAATTTATAAAGTAATAAAGTTTCATTTTCTGAAATCCTCATAAACTAATGAAATATAGATAAATATCTTATCTATACAATGTGAAAATAATAATAGAAATACATACATTATAGTTTTAGATATAAAAAAGTACATAATGGTTTTTAAAAGAAAACTCATGTGTAATCAAACATGTCATCAAAATAAAGAGAATTCGCATACACAAATAATCTTCCACTTTTTGTTTGATTACAGTACTAAGACAATTGAACAATTAAAACCAATCTTAAAAACATTTAAAAAGAATTTATTTCTCCCAATTTACTCCCAAAATATTTGTCCCCTATTTTTTAATAATAAAATTAAAAACAATCTCTTTTTAAACAAATGTAGTAATAAAAAATTAAAATTCCCACATGCCAAGTACAAACATACATTTTCCAAATTGTGAAAAATCTAAAGGCATCGTCAAAATATCAACTATATGATTTTTAGATGGTATAAATTCAAAAACAATATCATCCTAGTTCATATGATCTATAAGAAAATGAATTATATGATCAATATTCTTTGGTCTATAATGTTTCATGGGGTTTTTAGAAATAGAAAATGTAGAAGTATTATCACAATAAATAGTATGTTTTTCTAGATAAACACAAACATAAAATAATCTAGAATTAATCCATAAAATTTATGCACTAATATTAGTAGCAGTTTTATACTCCACTACAGTAGTGTATAAAGAAATAGATAGTTGTTTATTAGAAGACTAGAAAATTAAAAAAATTCACTGAAAATTACACATACCTTATGTCATTTTTCAGTTAATTCTACATCCCCCAAAATCAAAATCAAAATAAGATTTTAAATCAAAACATTAATATTTTGGGAAAAAAATAGAATCCAAATTTCTTTAAACATATCTAATTATTCTTTTGATAACATTAATATTACTTTTATTAGGATTTTCTTGAATTATAGAACATTGACAATCATAAATAATGATATCAGGTCTCGATGCAGTTAAATATATCATGATACCTATCATACCTCTAAAAAATTTAAAATCAACTGATTTCCCAAATTCATCAATATCTAATATACAATTACTACCCATTGGAGTTTTCATAGATTTAGAAGAATCTAGACCAGATTTTTTAACTAACTCATTAGTATACTAATATTGACTATCAAAAATTATGTCTTCCTTTAAAAATTTGAAGTCCAAGAATGAAATATAATTCTCCCATTAATATTAGGTAAAATTCAAAAGACATCAGAGAATAAAATTCGTTACATAGTATTTCACTAGATGATCCAAAAACCATATCATCAAAAAAATATTTAACAATTAAAATATCATCAGATGTTCTTTTAAAAATATATTAGGGTTAACATTTCATATCTCAAATAAATTTTACATTAACAATGAAATCCTTTCATTCCAAGAATGAGGTGATTATTTGAGACTGAACAAATATTTAGATAATTTAAAAACATTGTTAAAAAAAATTCACTTTCCAAACCATTGGTTGAGAATAATAAACTTCATCAGTTATAAATCTCTTTAAAAAACGTTTTACATCTAGTTGATATAATTTAAAATATTGAACAAAAAAGAAATACAATAAAATTATAATTTTGAATAACCAAGACATAGGTGAAATAGAATATTCAAATTCAATACCTTCTTCTTAAGAGTATCCTTGAGAAATAATCCTTGTTTTAATTGTTATAACATTTCATGATTCATATATATCTTTTGTAAATATCTTATTAGTTCCGATTACCTTCTAATCCCTAGGCAGTTATACTAAAGCACCAATATTTTTTATAATAATATAATTTAACTAATCCTCCATAAAAAAATACTGTAATCATATTTTAAAGAAACATTAACATTAAAAATAGATATATAATCAACAAAATCAGAATTGGAAGAAAAATTAAAATAAAATTTATAATTTTAGCACCAGAATCAACATTTCCAATTAAATATTCATCAATATGATCATCACGAATCTTCCATGATTTTGGATCTGGTTGAGAAGGAATATGCTCCCTCGTAATTAATTCATTCTTTTATTGAGGAACTTATTCCCAGAAATTTAATTCTCTAAACTCATAATCAATAACATTAGATTGAAAAGTTAATTTGGCTTTTTTTTCATTAAACATAACATGGAAATATTCTTCAATAATAAAAGTTATTTAATTATAAACTCTATATGATTTACTATTATTATAATAACAATTAAAAATATCTACATTAATCTTACCATAAAATTTATCATAATTATAATTCGAATTTAATATACAAAAATCACAACCAAAAATTTTAACATAACCTTTTAATTTTGAACAGATTAAAAAAAGGTAGAAAATCTAGAAAGTTTATCATTTTATTGAGAAAGAAATTATACCCAAGTAAATCTATTATAATCATCAACAATAACTAATGTATATTTCACTCCACCAAGGTTATAAATTTGAGTGGGACCAAATAAATCATGACGTAATAAATTTGAAGGCCTATAAGTATTAATCTAACTGATGGGTCTAAATGAAATTATGGGTTTCTCCCCTTTCATGAGATTGTCACATGGATAAAGATGTTCTTTCCCCAAAGAAGGTTGTTTTAAAAAATTCTCATGTTTTAAGAGATTATGCATCATTCAAAAATTAACATAACTTAAATGTAAATTCAAATGGATTTTATCACTATATTACAAATTAAAACACATTACAAGTTTAACATTTATTTCATTAAAATAAATAGAATAAATAATATCTCATTGATTAGTATAAAATAATAATTAATCATCATTAATAACTAAACATTTATCATTTCTAAATTTAACTTCCATTCCATAGTTACGTAATTTTGATATAATAATTAAATAATGTTTTAATATTTCAACATATAAATCATTAGAAATAAAAGTAGAATTTGAAAACCCACTTTACCAAAACACATTACATTATATTTGGAATTTTCACCAAAAGTAATTTTCCCCCCATTACAAGGATGTAATGTGGTAAACATTGATGGGTCTCCATTCATATCCCTAGAGAATCCACTATCAATGTACCATATGTTTTTTGAGACATCAAAGGAATTTTTCCAACAATAATAAATTAAATTGAGATTTTGGTACCCAAGTTACTTTAGGTCCAATGGGATTAGTTATAAAAATGTTCTGTACCCATACAGAATAAAATCATTTTTTGTAATTTACTCTAGATAATAATGATTTATGAAAATTGTTTTTTAAAATACCATGGATTTTTTAAATCTAATAGAACAATTATTTTAATTATGACCATTTATTTCATATTTAAAAAAAGTAACAGATTATGTAAATCAATCATTACATTTAAGAAAATGATTTTTATACATTTGAGGTAATATCTTATCATATCCATAAACCATGTTTATATTTATTAGATTTTTTCAAAGACTTAATCTTAGGATATTTATCACGACCTTGAATAAAATAATATAAAAATAATTTACGACAAAGAACATAACTTCTCAAATTTTCATTCAAATAATGAACAGTTTTTATATTTTCGTAAAAATTTGAATGAGAAGAATAATAATAAGTGTTACTTATTTTTTTATTCTACTTACATAATATTTTATTTTCAAAAACATGTTTCTTATTTTTTTCAATTAAACATATTATATAAATCATTATCTTTTAAAATATATTTTCTTAATAATTCAATTTTGTAATTTAATTTAAAAACATTAGGGTTTTTGTAATCACATTTATAATTATAGTTTTATGAATAAAAATAAGTACTACTAACCGTATAATGTTTTTCAATGAAGAATAAGTTAGAAATTTATTTTTCATTTCTATATTGTTCACTGGAATCATATTTCTTGGTATAACTCCTACTAGTGTTCAACAATATTTTTTCCTTCTTTTTTCTCTTTATTCTTTTGTTTTGGAAAATTTTTATAGATATTCCGTTTCTTTCTACACTCATATCATGTTACATCTGATGAATTATAATTCGTATCACCTTCTTATCTCTATTATATTTTTTTCTTTTGAGGGTTTATCCTAAATGAATTCATGTATCCCTTCTTTCTTATTCTTTATTAATTTCCAGTAACAATCTAATCCACATCTTCTTTTTCATAATCCTGTAGATCATAATCATAGAGTCAGTGGAAAAAATATTCACATATTTAAAAGCTACATGTTTTTTCCTCTACATAGATTCTAAGTAATTTATTTCACGATCATGTTTAAGTAGTGGCCCAATTAATTCATCCAGGGTGTATTATTTCGAATTATTACATTCATCAATGGAAACTATATTTTAATCAAATATATTTGGTATGGATTATATGACTCTTCTAAAAAGTTTAGGGTTTTCTAGATCTTCTACAATAGAATTCATTGTATTCACAGTGATCATGAATCAATAGAAAATTTGGTTTAATATTTTTTTCATCACCAATATAAAAATATTGGTACTCCAAATTAAGCATTCCAAGCATTTTACGAACCAATTTTTTAGATCTAATGTGATTGAAATTTATATTCGTCAATGTTTCATGATTTGTATTTGAAGTGGAAAAATGACTCAAAATTATGCTATTTATAGTACAATATAAAATAGGAAAAACTTTGTAATTTAAAATGTATGTAGTTGGATAGATTCTGGTAAGAGTATATGGGTTAGCATCGAGTAGTGTGTACTATTTTGACATGATAGACCGTAGTTGATGACTCAACATTTTGAGGCAAGCCTCTATTTTGTATTTTTAGTGTCCATTATAATTTCTATCAAATTGTGGTAGATTATGATTTATCCAAGCATCATTTTGGTTCAATCTATCCATCATATAATATCGTTATCCTTATAATATGAGGTCTAGGAAAATTTTAAGACAAATAAAATTAAAGAAGACTCTAGAGAGGGATTTGATAATTCCAAAGTTAATAATATTTTAATACAAATTTAAATATATCAGAAATTGAATAGAGAATTTAATAAATTATTAAAAAGGATTTCTCTTTGATAAATTTTTTTTGGTAAGAATGGGTAATGGCAGATGGTCTATAAGGAGGGTTAATAGATTAGATTAAAATTTTTAAAATATAAATTCACTAATAACTTTAATTATAAATGTTAATTATTGAGGGTAATTAGTAACATAAAAATTTAATAACACAACGATGTTTTTTATAATAGTTCAGTCTAAACTGGGCCTAAATTTCTATTATTCCTCTATACATGATGAGAGATATGTGTAAAAAAATATTTTTATGGTGGAATAATGACCCAATTATTAAATCTTTTACTAGTGGAGGGATAACCAAAATATTGAATTTGCTATGTGGAGTCACAACACATAGAAATTGACATGAAACACTTGGAGTTACAACCCATATAGTCTTTACTTTAGATACAAAGAGTCATAACTCATAGATCATAACTTTATAATCTAGGAGTCACAACCTAATAATACAAAAAAAACAATTAATGATAAATTTATAATTATGATAAACTGAAATATAGACTATGTGATGTTGATGGGAAAAAGTGTTACATACTTAGAATGGGACTAAAGAATATAAACAATGAAATCAGAGGTATTGGTGGTCGAGGATTAGATTTGATCATATTCTCATGGAAATTATTTTCCATGTATAATTAATTCAAAATTGGAATATCATGTAGGTGATGAAACATATTGTCATAGGATGTTCTAGATTTCACAACAATATTGTCATAGGATGTCATTAATTTGGTATATTAGTCATTTAATATGGTTTTTATGTAACTTAAATTGTAAGCATTTTCTATGTTTTTATAGGGTTTAAGATGTTTTTGGTTTATGGAAATTATTATTTTTTTTAAAAATGTATTCGATTCCATTTGGGTATTTATATAAAAAAATTGGAATTAAAATTATAGGACATTAAACACAAGTTTTTGGTCAAAATGTATTTTTAAAGACACATTCCTAGTTAGTTTTGAAAAAAAAATATATGTCAAAATTCCTTTGGAAATTTTTCAAGAATCAAAATTATTGCTCTCTCGACACTATCTTTTGTCAAAAAATGAAGTCAATAGGTTTATTACATGTTGGTTTTTAGGGAAAATGATGATAAATGGAATATTCCACATTGGTATTATAAAATAAATAATGTCTAATTTCCTTTGAAATTTTTTTAAAAAAAAATTATTGGAATATTAATGTTGGTTTTTAGTAAAAATTGGCATCAAAAGGTGTGTTCTGCATTGATATTTTAGAGAAACTTTTGTTTAATGTTCTATGGTAATTTTTCCACATTGGTTTTATTTTAAAATAAACATGGAAAGATGAATAAATTTTTCTTCTTATCTCAATGTTGGATAAAATTATAAAACCGATGTGGAAATACAAATTCAACATCAGTTTACAAGAAACCTATATTGAAATGTCTCTTTAATTTACTTTTAGTTTAATTCTCGACCTCGGTTATCAAAAAATTGACATCAAAACTGTTAGTTTTTACATCTTAAGGATCAAAATTAGCTAAAACTCGATTTTTTTTTAAAAACACATACATAAAAATATAATTATCTTCTAGTCGGCTGATAATTCCCCAGGACAACATTTGTTTGGGATAAAATCAACCATATAAATTGAGATATCGATTGACATTTCACTTCATAAAGTATATATCTATATATATATATTTACATAGAAAATGTGACTTAATGATAAAATATTGGTCTCATATTAATATGATACATTCTAAAATTCATATAAACTATATGAATATTTGAATTAACCAACATAAGCACCGATTTATATGTCATTAATTTAGAACTACAAAGAGCATTTTTATTTTTCCACACAATATAGTCTTTTATCACATTACATTATATGAAGCCATTCCACATCAATATATGACTATATAATAAAATAATCCCACTAAACACTTTTGTAAGAAACATATATAAATTAGAAATGTATGAATAACACATAAATTTATGAATAATATTCCTAGTAGTTCAACTAAATCAATAAATTCAAACTTATTAAATTAAGTACATAAAATTTTACAATGTAAACATTTGTGTGAAAAAATTCATTATATGTTCATCATTATTGTCCTTAGAACCGGATTCCCTCTAAATTTTCTCTGAAATAATTTACGTACTTACATTATTATTTTCCTACCATCCTATTCTCTTTTAGGATATATTGACAAAAAAATTAACTAAATATTTTTGTTTCCCGTTATTAGTTAATTTTTATCTCCTCTACGTTCAAACATATAAAACTTATTTCATTTATGCTCTATTATTTTAATAATATCTTATTAAAATTGAACACAAACCTTCTACTAAGAAATAACATTTATTTCATTGTAGAATGAATATTAAACAAATAAATTATTTTATAACATTATAAATTTTTTATATTTGTATGTAAAATGTTCATTTAAAATAATACATTATTAAAATATACTACTAATTGATAATTGGAAAATTTTAGAAATATTTTAATAAATAATTGGATTAACAATTTATTCATTATAATTTTTTATCCTTGTCTTCTTCTTGAAACATGTTATACAAATTGATAAATCATAAACCATGTGTATAAAAACTCTCATATCACACCTGTTCACAAAAAATAATTATAATCAAACAATATCTCTTAACACATAGGGGAAATAAGTTGATGATACACATATTTTACATGGAAATATTTCATAATAGTAAAATTCATTACATTCAAATCCTTATTGTAGTAACTATTTATATTATCTGAGGAAAATAAACTATTATCTTAATAAATTATTCCTTCACTTTTTAAATCCTTTATATTTAAAACACTTTTTAAAATATGTATTTAGTATTTAATACCATTCAAAATAGTTCAAATAATTTTTATAGCATTCATACCTGACAAGTACATTACATAGTGTCTCAAAAACACTTTTTGTTATATCATGGACAATCTATTCATATTAAATTATAAATATTCATTCCTAAAACGCATGGTTTAAATGAAATTTATTTTCTTTTTTAAAAAACATTATTGATCTTTTCAAATTAAATTAATTCATCTATAATAAAATACTACTTACATGAACAGTCTAAACAGAACATTATAAACTATAAATCATATTCCTAGATCAAATATTTTTCCAACACATTGATATTATCAAGTATGAATTATTTTTATTCCATCATATTGTTGGAAAATTTTTATATATTAAATATAATAAATTATCTTATGAAAAATATCTATTTTTAGTATCCCCTTTATGTTTTTTATGGAATTAAAAAAATCATAAACCAAGGGTATTAGAAACAACCATATCAATCCATTTAATCAACAATTGTTTAAATTATATGATCAAGTGACAAATGAGATGTAATACATATATGATGACTATTTTATCCATGGTTGAAGTGTCTATGTTTCTAATGAAGCAACTCCATTTCACTATTACATGATATAAACCTTGAATATCTAAACAACATTTATTTTCCTCTTCCAATTTAAATTTTGTTTATTATTCCATTTTAAGGGATACGGAAAAACCTGAGTACATAACCAGGATACCACTACGTGCTGAAAGAACTTACAAAATGCTTAAACATAAGGCTAATACTACTTGACTCAGCAGCTCTATAGAGCTCCCAGTTCAGCATACCAACCTGGATGTCAGGATCCTCTCTTGTAACACCCCAGGCTTCTACGGTACGCTTCTCTTTGAATAATGTGATAGCGTGTGTTGTACGCAACACCGAGTTCTAACACACCATAACCAACCAAACTAGCCGTTATGAATAGTAATACCTACTTTTTGAAATTATATATATTTTATATTTCAAAATGGAAATTATTTTTGTATTTTTAATATCGAATTTAGCATAAGGTGAAATTTTTGTACTTTTCGGATAACTTTAATATTTTGATGAATAGCGAAAATTACTAAATTTTAAATTAAAAACAACTTTTTTAATCAAAATAATTAACAGTGATAAATTATGAATTTGAGTGGTTTTAAAGTCTATTTAAAATATATTTTTACCATTTAATAAAATGTTGGTCATTTGACATCATTTCACAATTAAACCGAACATAATCAAGTATCAATCTTTTGATAGCTATTATATCTTAAAAACAGGCTTTTTGTTTTGATAGAGGAAATTGATTTTAAATTAATTTCTGCCACTTATGTGTTTTGAATTTGGAAAAATGGATTCCATATTTGGAATCAGGATGTTCAAATTGTGTAAATAGGTAACTTTTATATTTAGACATTTTGAATAATTACTTCAGTAAATATTTTATTTACCATGGTTAAGGGTAAATCCCGCAAATATGAGTAAATAAATAATATTATAATAATTCTTAAATTACACTAAAACGTGTCCTAACCTTATTGTATAATACATTTTCGACCATAGGCATCTTTGGGTTGATTTTGGGACCCCATGGATCCACATGTAGGTGATAGGGACACTTTATTATAATTAAGTTAAAATGAGTACAAAAATGACATAAGCATATATCTTTTTGAAAAACAATTTTTAAATATGGTTCTATATGTTGGATTTTCGACTATAAATATTCATTAGAAATATAAGACTATTTCCTACATAATTATGTTTTATTTATAATTTTTAGACATTAAATAATTTAATTTATTTAGGACACAATGATGATGCAGTAATTACCATAATAGTGAAAAATTAAAATAATTGCTATTACAAATACCCAAATAAATATAATTTGGGACATTTATTGAATTAAACTAATTTTATTGGATAATATGACATATTATTATCGATTTACTTAACTTTTTTCGAAGTAATCATTCTGTTATAAGTTTTAAAAAAATCAACAACTGAATAGTGTCAAAATTGACATAAAAGAGTTTTTAAAACAAATATTATATTATTAATTGATATTAGTTTCCTAAAAATCTAAGTTTCTGCCAAGAGACTTATATCATATTATTTGTATCCTTAATGGACCACTTGGGGGGTCTATTGGATTTATATGGTTTGTTTATTAACTATATAATATAAAAATACAAAGAGACATTGTAAAAATGAAACTAATTAACTTACAGTGAATACTTAAAGATAAGGTTAATATATTCACCCAAACCTGTCTAAATTCTATTTTTTAGGTGGTTTTTGACCCATCCCCACCTTAACCTTTAAATAATAAACTTTGTAGACATTAGAAACTGAATATGAATTTATTATAAATTAATATTTCTAGCTTTTCCAAAGGTGCCCCTCACCCCTCTTATAAAAGGGAACTCTTCCTTCTCATTTATTCACACCTTCAAAGCCTTTTGGTTCACCCAAAATCTGACCAAATACTCTCCCAACTTCCCTTAATACAACCTAGAGGCCTTAGTTTGATTAGAAAGCCAACCTAAGGAGCCATTTTTATCAAATCAAAAGGAAGAACCCGAAGAAGAGGTAATGATTTCACCACCCTTTTCCAAGTTCCTTTCTTCTTCCACTTATTCTTCCTTGTTTTTACCATTATAAAATAATAACTCCAGTATAATATATATACTATGATGTTATTATAAATATGGTACAACCATATTCAGTATTCTATCCACCCTTTCAATAACAAGTCACCATACATGCGTACGTACGACTTACCATCTCCACGTCGTGGTGTAATTGTTTTTCAATATATTATTATTTGGATGGGTATAATAATGATGTGTAACACATGTAAATAATAAATATAACATCTTAATGATTCTCTATATATGATATAACATCCATTTATATATTATTTTAATATCAAAAGAATGATATTGTCGCTTGTGTGTACGTACGGTCTACGGTCTCCACGAACGCGTTGAGATTCATTCTCCATCATATCCATTCAAGTATAATTATCATTTGATGACTTAAAAATAATGTTTAAGGACGTGATATAATTCTTTATATGAATAATATACAACCTATCCATGAAAAACATGGATTATGTAACAAAACATATATAAGAAAATGATTATGTTAACACCTGAAATGATGATAATACTAAGATATTATTAACAAAGCAATGTTAAAAGATCATATATGATATCATATTAATGTATATGATTCTTGTATAATTTAATAACAATTATTTCACTATTATATAGTAGGTTAACCTAACCCAACCAAGGAAAAGTTCAAGGTAAGGTTTTTTTCACAATCTCTCCATTATCCGAGGTTGTTTATACGTAATAATCTACTGGGATCTCTTTATCTTCCACATCCATGTTTCTTAAAAATGTATTTCACTACATTTTTACTATTTACTAGAATATGATTTAAAGTCATTTATACCCTTTTTGAATTTTATAAGTGGTTTATGAAGGAATCTTTCTATCATTTTCCAAACAAGGTGTTTTTTAACCTTTTCGCCAGAATTAAGGTAAGAATGTTTTTTTTAACTTATATGGCGGGTGCAGTTATTTTCCGCCATTACAAAATCGTCGAAGCTTCCATAAAAATCTTATAAGAATATTATAAAAGAAAATGTTTCATTTTATAAATATATGACTCTTAAATGATTTCAAAATAGAAATAGATATTTCTCTTAAAGAGTTTTTATTTCATCTATGTCAACATCCTTTGATGGATTTTACGCTTATTTGAAGTTGATTTATTATGATAGAAAACTTCTATATTGTATTGAAGGTTTTGTGATATGTTTTACTATGGATGTGCTATTTTTATACCATTCATATTTTATGGTGAAATTATTGAAATTTCGTATGCTAGTTTTAATACGAATGATTATGTTATGTTTAAACCTTTTCATATGGGAATGCATTTGACATAATAAGTGATTGGTGTAGCCCGATATTGCTCCTCTATGAATCGGTAGGTCTCATGAGACAAACTTGTGTCTTTGAACAAGGCCTTGTAAAAATCATATTTGTAGTCTTGGCAAGAGGCCTTGGCTATGTGGTTATGATATTCTGGCATTGTGCATTCAATCATTATGAAAGTGGATATTGATATTGCATGTGATTATTAAATTAGTAGAATATCCATGTGAATAAGTAAATGGATTTATTTCATTTTACTTTTTCCATACCATGTTGAAGTTCAAGTTTAAAAGGCTTTTGTTTTAGTTATACATTGCCTTAATTGATTATTCTTATTTTTAATGTTTCCGCTTTATTGTTATCCTTACTAGGAATTTGAGCTCACCTCTTTTCTATGTTTTATTTTTCCCTGGATGTGAGAAAGTAAGTTATGAATGACCTATAAGGATATTATGTGGGGATATGAGTGTGGATTATTGAGACAATATGTTGTTGTATTATTTTTCACTTATAACGTAATGTAGGAATTATGAATATATCTAGTGTTTCCAAGGCTACTAAACCAATCGATCTTTCGAGATTTGATCCTTCCTGTGATCATTCCAATGTTATGTAATAATGAACCGACTCTAGGTAACTGGGGTTAGGGCATTACAGTTGGTATCAGAGGAAGTTTAGTTAAAACATTGGAAGCTAGATTTAGATAAACTCTGATTAGAGCACGTAGACCTAAGATGAACTTTGAGGATTAGAATAGAAGAACTTCCTAGAATTTTGGTATTGTAGAGATTTGGTGAGTTTTCTGAGCAATACATCCTTATCTGGATATGAGCAGGTAGAGGCGGCTCTGGCACAGATGTACCTAGGGGGAAAACCCGAAAACGCCGCTTCGAGCTAGACTCGAACGGGGACTGGTGCACGACAACGGGCCTTGATGCACTCTTGGTTACGACACTCCCGGGGGATATGCTTAGGATAACTCTCATTTTATTTAGAAATCATTATGAAGGGTTTATGAGTATATACTTCTTCAAAGAAAACATTTTTATGATTATGGATTATATCCATAAATAGTTCAATTTATGTTAAGTGTTTTATAAGTATGGAATTATGTATTTTGATTCGTAAACTGATCTAGTTTATGCCATTGTTTAGAAATGTCACCTAGTGGGTGAAATGGAAATGGTATCAATGCAGGCACCCCATGTAGGGATTTCCCTCCAGCTCAAGATAATTATAGTGGAGCTGGTGATGCAACTGGTGCTGATCAGCTAATCACCATACCGGGACAACTCACTCAGGTTATGAATAATAACCTTACCTGTATGGAGCACCCTGATCCGTAGCATGGAGGATCAATGTTAGATCGATTCATGAGGCAACAACCACCAACGTTTAATGGGAGTACAAATCCCTTAGTAGCTGAGCAATGGATAAATTTCCTAGAGAAAATATTTCAGGCTTTGGGGAGTAGTGAAAGGGAAAAAGTTATCATGGCAGTTTACCGCCTCACTGGAGATGCTGATCAATGGTGGTCATTGATTCAAAACAAGAAGTAAGATGTTGAAGTATCAAATATGGAATGGAGGGAGTTAAAAGATCTGTTTTTAGAAAAATACTTTCCCCGCAACCATCGAGCAGATATGGGAAGGCAATTTCTGAGTTTGAGACAAAAGGAGGATGAGAATGTCACAAAGTATGAGGCTAACTTTCCAGGGTTAGAAAGGTATGTTGGAGATTATATACGTAACCCAAGAAGTAAGATTGATCATTTCATTGATGGGTTAAAACCATTTCTCTGTCGAGCATTAGTCTCACAATCCTTCTTGTCGTACGAAGACATTGTCTCATGTGCTAGCAAGACCGAAAAGGAATTCTCTAAGTCTTATGACTTTAAAGAAAAGAAAGAGAAGAAGATACCTACTGATCAATCTGGGAATGAAAATAAGGGGAAGAAGGGAATGGTTAAATATCCTTCCTGTGGTAAATGTGGTAAGAAACACCCCGGTACTTGCTTGAAGGGAACGAGAGTCTGTTACAAGTGTGGTGAAAAGGCCATCATGCTCGTGATTGCAAGGGGAAGAAGTAAGCCACCAACGTTCAGTACTACAATTGCAGGGAGATGGGTCATTATGAAAATGAATTTTCTAAGAGTCAGGAGAACATACCTCAGAAAAGGGAAAGGGATCAAGGCCAAGCTTATGCTATCACTACTTCTGATGTAGAAGCTCTGAAAGACGTGGTGGCAGGTAATTTAATTGTTTCCTCAAGTTTAGCAAATGCATTATTTGATTCTGGATCATCGCATTGTTTCATATCTTCCCAGTTTTCTAAGAAAATTATATATTTCCAATTTTATATAACAAGGGAGTTTTCAGTTAAAACTCCCAAGGGAAGTATCATTGCAACAAAGTTCTGTGAATGAGTCCCCATTAGAGAACATAAATGTTCTTTATCTGCTAATCTCATCGTCATTCCTATGATTGAGTTTGATATAATCCTCGGTATGGACTGGCTTTCAAACTATGATGCAAAGATTTATTGTAAGAAGAAAGAGGTTATGATTATTGATGATGATGATAAGGAACACCATATCTTTAGAGCAGAATTGCCACCACCTAATTCTTATTTAGATCCACCCCCAGTAGCTCAACTAAATTCAATTATTGGGGAGGAAGATAATGAAATGACTCTGGGTGTGGAAAGGAGTGTTCAAATAGAGGATGTAACTGTTGTGAAAGAATTTGTAGATGTATTTCTGGAAGATTTACCTTGACATCCTCTAGAACGAGAAGTTGAGTTTTCCATTGATTTAATTCCTGGATCAAGGCCTATATCAAAGACCCCTTATAGAATGGCCACTGTAGAATTAGTTGAACTAAAGAAACTACTAGAAGAATTGAGTAATAAGGGATTTATTCACCCTAGTGTTTCTCCATGGGGATCCCCTGTTCTTTTTGTTAAAAAGAAAGACGGATCTATGAGGTTATGTATCGACTACAGGGAGATCAATTCTATAACAATAAAGAACAAGTATCCCCTACCATGCATTGATGATTTATTTTACCAACTATATGGAGCTCAATACTTTTCAAAGATTGACCTTCGATCTAGATACCGTCAGTTGTGTGTGAAGAAGGAAGACATTCTAAAGACAGCATTTCGAACCAGGTACGGGCATTATGAGTTTACTGTAATGCCTTTTGGATTGACTAATGGACCCTTTTTATTCATGGATATGATGAATAGGGTTTTCAAGGACTATCACGAGGAATTTGTGGTGGTATTTATTGATGATATCTTGGTATACTCCAAAATCTATGAAGATCATGAAAATCACTTGCACATTATCTTGAAGACTCTGAGAAGACATGGATTATATGGGATGTTTAGCAAGTGTGAATTCTGGCTTCAGGAGATTTCTTTTCTTGGATATATTGTCTCAAAATATGGAATCTCTGTTGATCCTTCTAAGTATAAGGCAATCCAAGAATGGCCAGTACCGACAAGTATAACTGAGGTATGTATTTTTATTGGTTTACCAGGTTATTATCGACGTTTCGTCCAGAATTTTGCCCGATTGGCTAACCCATTAACGAAGCTCACACATAAAGGGGTTAAATTTGTTTGGAAAAAGAGTGTGAAGAATTTTTTGAAGAACTGAAGAGAAGATTAGTCAATGATCCTATATTGACTCTACCATCGGGGAATGATGGGATCCTTATTTATAGGGATGCATCAATGAAAGGACTTGGTTGTGTCCTTATGCAGAATGATAGACTTATTTCCTATGCATCACGATAGTTGAAAATTCATGAACAAAACTATCCTACTCATGATCTCGCGTTAGCAGCTGTGATATTTGCTTTGAAGATATGGAGGCACTACCTCTATGGTGAAAAATGTGACATTTATACTGATCACAAGAGTTTGAAGTATATTTTCTCACAAAAAGAACTCAACATGAGGCAAAGGAGATGGCTTGAATTACTCAAGGATTATGATTGCACGATACACTACCACCCGGGGAAGGCAAACAAGGTGGCAGATTCTCTGAGCAGAAAAGATCATGGAGTTTTGAACGTGATGAGACTTGAAATGGATCCAATTTTGATAGATCTAGTGAAGATGGACATGGGAATAACCAGGGAAGGTGAAACATCAATTCTTTGTCAAATGGTTGCCAAACCATCATTACTAGAACGGATTAAGAGTTCTCAGAACGATGATGATGAATTTCAAAAGAATATTAAAGCTGTGAATGATGGGTGATTGAGAGACTTTGTGTATGAAGATGGAATTTTGAAATTTGGGAAGAGACTTTGTGTTCCCAATATAACTGATGTAAAAATGGAACTGTTGGATGATTCTCATAGTTCCAATTACTCTATACACCCTGGGAGCACCAAAATGTATAGAGATTAGAAGGAACATTTTTGGTGGGACAATATGAAGAGAAAGATTGTTGATTTTGTGTCAAGATGTATAGTTTGTCAACAAGTGAAAGTAGGAAGGCAATAGCCTAGAGGATTCATGCAACCTCTTCCCATACCGGAGTGGAAATGGGACAATATTACAATGGACTTTGTCATGGGACTACCAAAGACTCCTAGAAGGAACGATGAAATATGGGTTATTGTTGATCATCTTACCAAGTCAGCATATTTTCTTGCTATAAGAGAAGATCTACCCCTGGAACGCCTAGTAAGACTATATTTTAATGAAGTTGTGAGACTTCATGGAGTACCCCTATCGATTGTTTCTGATCGTGATCCCCATTTTACTTCAAGATTCTAGAAAAGTCTTTAGAAATCCCTGGATACTGAACTTCATTTGAGCACTGCTTACCACCCTCAGACAGACGGACAATCAGAACGGACTATTCAAACCTTATAAGACATGTTGAGATCATGCTCACTTGACTTTCAGGGAATGTGGGATCAGTATTTACCTCTGGTAGAATTTTCCTATAACAATATCTTCCATTCGAGTTTTAAGAAGGCACCATATGAATCATTATACGGAAAGAGATGTCACACACCAACCTGTTGGGATGATGTTGGTGAAAGAAAACTTGTAGTTCTAGAACTGGTGGAGGAAACGATGGAAAAGGTGAAGGTAATCCAAAATCACAACAAAGCAGATCAATGTAGGCAGAAGAGCTATACCGATAATCGAAGGAATGATTTGCAATTTCAAGTCGGTGATCGTGTTTTCCTGAAGGTATCTCCATGGAAGGGAGTCATACATTTTGGTAAGAAAGGTAAATTGAGTTCCAGGTACATCAGACCTTTTGAAATTCTAGAACAAATTGGGGCTATAGATTACTGATTGGCAATGCCGCCAAGTCTCTCCAAAGTTCACGATGTGTTCCACGTATCTCTGTTGAGGAAATACATGCCTGACCCAACGCATGTACTCACCTATGAGGAGTTAGAACTGGAACCCGTTCTGTCTTATTGTGAAGAGCCCGTCAGGATTCTTGATACGAGAGAACAAGTACTGAGATACTAGACGGCGCGTCTAGTAAAAGTTTTGTGGAGAAACCATAAGATGGAAGAGGCAACGTGGGAACCCGATGAACATATGATGAAGAACCACCTTAGTCCTTTCATGTGATAAGTATTCTAAAAATTTCAAGGATGAAATTATTTGAAGGAGTGGAGAATGTAACACCCCAAGCTTCTACGGTACGCTTCTCTTTGAATAATGTGATAGCATGTGTTGTACACAACACCGAGTTCTAACACACCATAACCAACCAAACTAGCCGTTATGAATAGTAATACCTACTTTTTGAAATTATATATATTTTATATTTCAAAATGGACTTTATTTTTGAATTCGGAATATCTAATTTAGCCTAAGGTGAAATTTTGGTACTTTTCGGATAACTTTAATATTTTGATGAATAGTGAAAATTACTAAATATTAATTAAAAACATCTTTTTTAATAAAAATAATTAATAGAAATAAATTATGAATTTAAGTGGTTTTAAAGTATATTTAAAATATATTTTTACCATTTAATATAATTTTGGTCATTGGACATAATTTCACAATTAAACCGAACATAAACAAGTATCAATCTTTTGATAGTTATTATATCTTAAAAACACGCTTTTTGTTTTGACAGCGGGAATTAATTTTAAATTAATTTCTGCCACTTCTGTGTTTTGAATTTAGAAAAATCTATTCCATATTTTGAATCAGGATGTTCAAATTGTGTAAATAGGTAACTTTTATTTTTAGACATTTTGAATAATTACTTCGGTAAATATTTTATTTACCATGGTTAAGTGAAAATACGGTAAATAAGGGTTAAAAAAATAATATTATAATAATAATAAATTACCCTAAAACGTGTCCTAACCTTATTAGTTGATACATTTTCGACCATAGGCATCTTTGGGTCAATTTTGGGACCCCATTGAGCAACTTTTAGGTGATAGATACGGTTTATTTTAATTAAGTTAAAATGAGTACAAAAATGACATAAGCATATATCTTTTAGAAAAACAATTTTTAAGTAGGGTTATATATGTTGGATTTTCGACTATAAATATTAATTAGAAAGATAAAACGATTTCCTACATAATGATGTTTTATTTATAATTTTTAGACATTAAATAATTTAATTTATGAATGACACAATGATGATGTAGTAATTACCATAATAGTGAAAAATTAAAATACTTGCTATTATAAATACCCAAATAAATATAATTTGACACTTTTAATGAATTAAAATAATTTTATAGGATAATATGACATATTAGGATTTATTTAATTAGCTTTTTGAAGTAAAAATTCCGTTATAAGTTTCAAAAAAATCAACTATTGAATAGTGTCAAAATTGACATAAAAGAGTTTTTAAAACAAATATTATATTATTAATTGATATTAAATTCCTAAAAATCTAAGGTTCGGCAAAGAGACATATATCATGATATTTGTATCATTAATGGACCAATTGGGGGTCTATTGGATGTATATGGTAAGTTTATTAACCATATAATATAAAAATACAAAGAGACATTGTAAAAGTGAAACTAATTAACTTAGAGTTAATACTTAAATATAAGGTTAATATATTCACCCAAACCTATCTAAATTCTATTAAATAAGTTTTTTTCAACCCATACCCACCTTAATATTTAAATAATAAACTTTGGAGCCATTAGAAACTGAATATAAATATATTATAAATTAATATTTCTAGCTTTTACAAAGGTGCCCCTCACCCTTCTTATAAAAGGGCACTCTTCCTTCTCATTTCTTCACACATTAAAAGCATTTTGGATCACCCAAAATCTGCCAAAATACTCTCCGAACTTCCCTCACTACAACCTAAAGGCCTTAGTTTGATCATAAATCAAACCTAAGGAGCCCTTTTGATCAAATCAAAAGGAAGAACCCGAAGAAGAGGTAATGATTTCACCACCCTTTTCCAAGTTCCTTTCTTCTTCCACTTCTTCTTCCTTTGTTTTTACCATTCTAAAATAATAACTCCGGTATCATATATATACTGTGATGTTATTATAAATATGGTACAACCATATTCAGTATTCTATCCACCCTTTGAATAACATGTCACCATATGTGCGTACGTACGGCTTAACGTCTCCACGTCGTGGTGTAATTGTTATTCAAAATATTATTTTTTGGATGGGTATAATAATTATGTGTAACTCATGTAAATAATAAATATAACATGTTAATTATTCTGTATATATGATATAACATCCATTTATATATTATTTTAATATCAAAAGAATGATATTGTCGCTCGTGAGTACGTACGGACTACCCTCTCCACGAATGCGATGTGATTCATTCTCCATCGTATCCATTCAAGTATAATTATCATTTGATGATTTAAAAATAATTTTTAAGGACTTGATATCATTCTGTATATGAATAATATACAACCTATCCATGAAAAACATGTCTTATGTAACAAAACATATAAAATAAAACGAGTATGTTACCACCTGAAACAAAGATAATACTAAGATATTACTAACAAAGCAATGTTAAAAGATCATATGTGATATCATATTAATGTATATGATTATTTTATAATTTAATAACAATTATTTCACTATTATATAGGAGGTTAACCTACCCCAACCAGGGAAAAGTACAAGGTAAGGTTTATTTCACAATCTCTCCATTATCCGAGGTTGTTTATACGTAATAATCTACTGGGATCTCTTTATCATCCACAACCATGTTTCTTAAAAATGTATTTCAAAACATTTTGACTATTTACTAGAATATGAGTTAAAGTCATTCATACCCTTTTTTACTTTTATAATGGGTTTATAAAGGAATCTTTCCGTTGTTTTCCAAACAAGGTGCTTTTTAACCTTTTGACAGAATTAAGGTAAGAATGTTTTTTTTAACTTATACGGCGGGTGCAGTTATTTTCCGCCATTATAAAATCGTCGAAGCTTAAATTACAAGCTTATAAGAATATTTTAAAATAAAATGTTTCATTTTATAAATATATGACTCTTAGATGATTTCAAAATAGAACGATATATTTCTCTAAAAAGAGTTTTGATTTCATCTATGTCAACATACATTGATGGATTTTATGCTTATTTGAAGTTGATATATTATGATACAAAACATCTATATTGTATTGAAGGTTTTATGATATTTTTTACTGTGGATGAGCTATTTTTATACCATTCATAGTTTATGGTGAAAGTATTGACATTTCGTATGCTAGTTTTAGTACGAATGTTTATGTTATGTTTAAACCTTTTCATATGGGAATGCATTGGACTTAATATGTGACAGGTGGAGCCCGCTATAGCTCCTCGATGCATAGGTTGGTATCATGAGACAAACTAGTGTCTTGCCACAAGGCCTTGGAAAAATCATATTTGTAGTCTTGGCATGAGGCCTTGGATACATGGTTATGATAGTCTGGCATTATGCATTCCATCATTATGAAAGTGGTTATTGATATTGAAAGTGATTATTCGATTAGAAGAATATCCATGTGAATAAGTAAATGGAATTATTTCATTTTAGTTTTTCCATACCATGTTGAAGTTCTAGTTTAATAGGCTTTTGTTTTAGTTATACATTGCCTTAAATGTTTATGCTTATTTTTGAAAGTTTCTGCTTTATTGTTATCCTTACTGGGCATTTGAGATCACCCCTTTTCTATGTTTTATTTTTCCCAGGATATGAAGAAGTAAGTTATGAATGACCTGCAGGGATATTATGTGGGGATATGAGTGTGGATTATGGAGACAATATGTTGTTATAGTATTTTTTCACTTATGATATAATTTAAGACTTATGAATATATCTAGTGTTTCCAAGGCTACTAAACCAATCGATCTTTTGAGATTTGATCCTTCCTGTGATCATGCCAATGTTATGTAATAATGCACCAACTCTAGGTAACTGGGGTCGGGGTGTTACATCTCTGATAAGCTCTTCAAGGTGGGTAATCATCCTCTCCATAGTATGAATGAATTCATCTGAATTGATTTTATCCTGATTGAACCCTCAGGCCAGAATTCTCTCTTGTTTATCTAACCACTCTTCTTTCTCCTCTATTGCATCAACTTGCAGCCTTAGTTCATTTATTTTAGATTTCTAGCTTTTTCTATATTTACAACTACTAAAAATAACACAGTTCATATCATATATATTTTAGAATTATGGAATGGATTTATATACACAATAATTTTTTAATAACCCATACTCTCGAAAATTCATTTATCTTATTCAACCATAATGAATATCATTTGACGTACCCAATAATATTGTGTATTTGAGAGTAATATTGGAGTGCCCATTCATATTGAGTACAAGAGTGTAGACTAAGTTTAAAACTACCATTTGTTATGTAATTACTTTTAAACCCTAAATTATTCACACAATTGTTTCATAATCATCTACAATCACTTATTAAACAACATCATCACTTGTTTAATGAAAAATTAAATCTTCTAAACAAAAAAAAATCGATAATATGTTTTCTAAAATTAAAAATATTTTATAAGAACTTATCTTACTAATCTTATCTTAGTACTAAATTAAATTAATATTGCCTTTATAAAAGATTAATAATAAATTTTTAACATGAAATGATTACAATGTTTTATAAAATGGAATATTTTATCATATTATTATCTGGTATTGTTAACAATCTAATAAGGACGCTTTTTAAATGTTATCCCGCTAAAATGATGAACACTTTATAAAATCCTTCATATCCATTTGAGAGAAAAGATCCATATTTTCTCATGAATTATACTGGGCATCACAAAAATAATCCATGAATATATTTGGTATACAATAATTTTAAATAATATCAAATTTTATTCTTGGATAGTTGAGCAGGTAACTATTTATACAACCCATTGAATGTAAATACAAAACTATAGTTTTATGGTATCCAAAATATAACTTCCCACCATAACTCACCATATTTGTAAGAGGTGAGGTTCCACTATGCTGACGTGACATCTCTATGGAACTAAATATTGATAGTAAATTCAAAGGTCTTAGAAGAATATTTTTATATTATATTCTATTTAGAAATTAAACAACTATACAACATGTAATATCCATATCCTAGTCATCTATCTGATTCATCACCACGTGAAATGTAACTCAAATGTAAAACCTATAGTATATCAATATCATTGTGATGAATAAACAAGGGAAATCAGTAAATAAATCCCACATGTCAAGGTGTCCCATTTACACCAAAGTGGAATTATCCTGGACGTTAAACCAACTACATTTAGGATCCAAACCATCATCCATTCCCATATTATCAAGATTCATCACTAAAGAAATAAGATACCAGCCAATTTCTTATTACTTTATATACAACATCTAAATATGTTACAATGTGACCAAGTAGGGGGTTAGTATAAAACTCCATATGAAATTCCTAAAATTTTCCCACACAATCCACACGGATAGGAATTGGTTAGTAAAATTGATTATAATGTCCTGAAAAATAGATAAACTTTTATAAAAGAATATAAGTTAAATCGACATGTGAAAAAAATGGAATATAATGTGTTGTAATTAAGATGAAACATTTCTATATTCACACAAAAACACACAAAAATTCAAACACAGTTGTCTGTTGTCACATATTGATAGTGTTGCATCACGAGCACACTCCATTCATATTATCCAATGGTACATGATGAAAATACTCTATCCCAACTTAAAAATAGTACAACCAAATTATTCCAAATTTAATTCCAAATTTAATTCCACATAATTTTTTTTCGAACAAAAAATCCATTGAAATATTTAATTAAACATGTTACTTTCAGCAATACCATATTATAATATTAAAAACAATATTTAAAAATCATAATCATGGTGGTTTTCCAAAAATCTTCTGATTTCCCATATTTCTTAAATATTAACCCAATATGGTTTCATTAAAAAAAATTAAAAAAAATTAAAAATTAAATATAGCAATGACCCAAAAAATATTTCCAATAATTCTTGTTCTTGATAAAATAGAGAAGATAAAGAGGCCTCCTACCTTCCAACAGATGAAAAAAATATAAAAAAATACACTAAAAATCTAGATGCAGGCTCATAACACCTTCCCTTAAATAGATTCAAAGATATGTCATGATTATTCACATCCTAACTCATATATCTTATCTATAATGTATCAAAAACATGTCTATGATGGATTGTATAAAGGTATATATAATAACTAAAAAAAATAACATTGACTTATCATCATTTTTGATTCTCCAACAAACATAGATTCAAAAAAATTACTTCAAAATAAAATGGTAGGAACAAGGATCCCTAAGAGGGATCTGTAGTTTTCGACCCTAGAAGAATAAGAGAAAAATCAGCATTTAATTAACATAATCTTGATTAAAACATAATTTTTGGATTATTAGCTGTACATCACATGGTTAAGACACATAGTTTTTCAAACCGTGTTCCAGACATGTGTGTGCTACTATAAATTTCATAGGTATCTACATGGATTGGGCCAAACTATTTGGAATATTATGCACCAACATTGGGGTGCTACATTTTCAAATCCATCCTCTCACATGGTTGTATTTCATTTTCTGAGAAACCATGAACCAAAAGTGTTATTCCAAAAGTATTTAGTCACACACTTTCCCCTGTCATGCTCGTAGTGCTGAAAAACCATACTCAAACTATGTTCCTTCCCATTAAATACCATCACCACATATCATGATCCCATAGTGGTAGTGTTGGATTATACAAACTGTAATCAAACTTTCCACGTTATAAAAAAAATCTTAAACAATTCAAATATTTCTAGAAAATACCAAACCTGAAACCAAGTGTTATTTAAATTCTAAATAAATATTCAAAGGGTAATATAAATTAAATCGATGATGTTACATTCCATACAACATTGATCCTTCCAATCTAAAAAATATAGGATACTAGTGTAAGTTTAGAAGAGCCTGGGATACTCTCATTGGATATACTTCTCATATTATCATTTATATTCTTTAATATTACAATTTTTTCATAAGATTCATACCCAACCGATGATTTTACCATGAAATATTTTCACCTTCCTATCTATAGTTCAAAACGGTGCGTGAATCAATAATGAATCCCATACAATATCAACTTGATCCAATCAAATCACATTGCTAGAAATTGTCTGATACATCTTGAATAGAGATACATGAAAAACATGGTGTGTCAAACTAATCCATTGAAGTAAATCCAACCAATACGACATATGTTAACCCCGTTTTTGAATCTAAAAAGGCTCAATGTTCTAGCGTGAAACAATTTTTTCTTATGGGAATTTTTATTCCCTAGTCTTGGAGGGATTATCAAGGAAATATGATCACCCACAAAAAATAAAAGTGGTTGATGAGGGTTATACTCCATAGAATTTTGATGGATCTCATCCACCACTTTTCTTTACCTAATCATAAAAATCATACATATTTTATCATGTACATAGATAGTTCTGATAATTTAAACTTAAAATACTTCTATCGAACCATCTAGTGAATGAAAAAGAAAACCATAGTGGGATTTTAAGGGAACCATACATATCGAGGCCTGAAAATTATTATTGTATGAGACATAAACTTATGGTTTATTCCCTTCCAATGAGCCACAAAAATCTATTACATAGTCACTGATCATGACTCCCAATGTATCGATCAACCTCTTGGACTTACCATCTATTTATTGATAACAATTTATGCTCATGTATAACAAGGTTCTATTGGATTGATGTAAATACTTTCAATAATGAGAAGCAAACATGGGGTCCCTTCTAGATATAATAGATACTAAAATGTTGTGAAATATTATAAATTATAATATATATATCTTCCCAAAGACATTAATAATATCAGATTCCTAAATATGGATAAATTGAGACTAAATTAGGATATGATTCACAATTCATCATATGGAATCATTTTGATGAACTGTTCATGATAGAAAAGTGATATAATTTATTGTTCTATACACCAATTTCCCCATATGGATTAGTAAAGAAATGAAATATAACAACAAATTATTGGTGTTCCTTATTGACCTACTAATAGTTGAAACATTTAAAAATGAACTTTTCATGGTTCATCTTAATGTCAACCCACCAAAACAGTACTCTTTGCACATTATATATTATTCAAAAACTAGGATGAACATCACATGTAAAATGGTGGTTGGAATAAGTATGTTTTTATTGATATAATATTTGTAAAAAAAATAGGATCTTTAATGAAAAATATATCACTAAAATCATGTTTCAATCCCTAAATGGTTCCTGCAAAATTTTTCATTGACCTCATGATTAGACATTCATGATCATATTTTTTAGCATCCTTAACATTATAAATCATATTATGAACAAAAAAATACTAATAAAACAAGAGATTCACCCTCATACATATAATCCATATTTAAATAATATATTATTTACATTAGTTATAATTGATTGCAATCATACTTTAGTAAATGATTTGACAACTTCTTACGCAATTAATCGTCCATAAAATTTTACTTAATAGGTGTATTGATCTATTTAAAGTAAAATATATATAGATATTCCATCAATCTCCACTACTTTAGGTTTAAATATCATTGAGTTAAAATGTGTTTTGTGCACTAATGATCTGTAAACATTGAGAATTTCTCACAAAAAATTATATTGATAACAAGATATCTAGGCAAGGACTATGTTAGAAAAATAAAAATCATGTATTAGGGAGAGTTTTTTATGTACACACAACTTATATGTTCTATAGGAGAAAACATGATATCATTATATTATAATAGAACCAAACCCATATTCCAATGTATTATAATAGAAAATATAGTGTTTGATTAATTCTTGAAATATAGGGATTGGTGTTGATGTTTGGAGAACCTTAATCTGTTGGAAATATTTCTGTAATTATTTACTCTAATGGAAAGAAACCCATTTATTTTTAAAATATTTAATTATTGGGTCATGTATTGAAAAATCATAAATTGAGAATCAGTAATATCATTCTATGTTGAGGAAATTGGGTATCTCCAAAAAATCAGTGGTTTTCAAGTGATAACAGCCTCTATATCTTCAGGATATAAAAAAAATTCTTTATTATATTTGAAAAGTAAAAGAAACCCAATCTCATGTATCAAAAATTACACTTTAATAGATTCTAATAATGTTGATTCTATAAAAATATATCCAACATTGTAACCATGTGTTTCTCATGATCATCTTTTTTCCTTGAATATTCTATAATATCATCAAAAACACCACCATAGGGCTGACAAGACAACTATGAAATATTTAATTCATCAATACTATAATCACTTCAAGGGAATTTATAATACTAAATTGAACAACCATATATTCATAATGGCCATTATGACTTCATATTTTTTTCAAATATCCTTTATTCAAACTCAATGTTATTGATACCCTGACCATATTTAAATATTATAGAACAATGTGGATCCTATAAATTTATCAAAAATGTCATTAATTCAAAGAAAAGTATATCAATTAATAATCATAATTTGGTTGTAATTATGATAATCCACAAAAATCCAATTTTTTATATCTACCCTATTTACTAAAATTACAGGTGCTTTCTAAGAAGGTGAACAAGATATGGCAAACCCTTACATTTCCAACTCTTAGAGCATACAACCATCCAAAAAATATAAAATTTAAATCAACCCTATTTAAAAAAAGAACAAGATTTTTCTATAGTTGTGGACTATATAGGGTAAACCAGTAACTTTAAAACACTTACATCTAAAAATTTAGTTCCATAAACTCCATTAGTTCTATCTTATAAGACAATTGTGAAATAAAAAAGGTCCCTTATAACTGATCAATCATAAATTCTAGTTCTATTTCATTTAGAATCCTAATGAAAATTTTATATGATACATAAGTAAATTGGATAATGATGAGGGAAAAATCTCTAGTTTTAGTGGCATAAATATATTATGCATTGCCCACTACGAATAGATAAGATATTGTCCCAAACACCAAAACCAATGGTCCTTCTCTGCATGCATTCACATCCCAATCTTCTCTAAATTGATGCTGGACATCATCAAATGTTGTAAAATTAGCATGGATGGTCTAACAGCCCCTGTGGACATTGAATTTTATAAAATAATTCATTTTTAAATTTAGGACATAGATTCCCATTTCAATAATAGAGAATCGCAAATCCAATTTATCCCCATAAATAGTCATATGAAACACCGCACACTTAATGGATAAACAATTTTTTTGTCAAAGAGGTGTTTGAATATTCAAAATAAAAGGAATCTTTTTCATCTGTAAACCCATATGATGAACAACATAAGATGTAATAAAAATGTGAGATGGAACCATTTCAAAAAAAGATTTCATAAGTATATAATTCATAATAATAGTACCTAATTCCTTCAATGGAATATATTTTTCATCCATGATTATCTAAGAAGAACAATACAATTGTATACAATCCACCATATTCATTTCATCACAACAAAGAGTTCTTAACTTTAAGGATAATGGTTTCCCTAAAATCACATTTTCATTCTCAGTTTTGAGGATAAGAGTTACTGCAATGAGATTTCCCTGTTGATGTAATAATGTTTGAGAAGCATGAGATGCATCCTCATCACTATAATTTAAATTGATATGACAACAAAACTGAAGATGTACCATCTAATTATGTTTATTACACTATGCAGGTGGTGATGTACAATATCACGTTATATGATTAAGTGAACCACATTGAGAACACTTGGAATTACTCTTATCCCATGGAAAAAAGTTAACACATTATCTTTTTTGATTTTTCGATGCTCCGCCACCTTTTAAGTAGGTGTCCCTCATCATAAAATTCACAACATTTTAGTTTCCACCTATTTCTATGAATATATATATATACCCCCTCTATCTAGATTCCTAGGTTTTTATCTCTTCACCACTATTCATATATTTATCATCTATTTATAATCTTTAATGCAAATAATATTAATTTTAGAGTGAATCTCTAATGATATAATAGATTCAAAAATGTATATCTTTAAGGATAGACGAGCAATAATGTCTAGGAAAAATTAGACTATATTCATTAACATAGAACAATACTATATCACATATTGATTATCTTTTATTATACTAAAAAAATTGTTCTTGTGGTCCCCTATGAGAGGAAATATAATTTTTTGTCTAAAATTTATTTAATTTATTACCAATTAATTCCTTGTATGACTTAAGTTTTGAAAGATAAATCCCACCATTATTAAAAAATTAAAAATACCGAATGATTCTCTAAATAAGTTTTTATTTTACCTTTGGAATATGTGAAATTAAATTTTTCATAGCCTCTTCAGGATGATTTCTATGACATCTTGCAAATTCCATTTTCAAAAACTAGAAAATAGAATCACGTAGTCTTTACACTCTAGAAACTAGAGGAAATTAAAATAAATAAACATAATATGAAATAATCATTTGATCCTTTCATTTCAAAATGAAAACATTGTAACCATTTAAATCATTTATACATAAAACATCCAATACAAAATATACAGTATAGTCAGATTGGTAAGTCTCACTCTTAATGAATGATATGAAATGATCCTCAGATAAACCCACAATAAAGAGAAGAAACATTCATAGAATTTTCTTAAAATTTTTTTTTACCCAATCCTCCCTGGTAACATGAATTTTAGTGTAAATACGGTTATCTATGTATTTTTAAGATATATATATTAGGTTTCAAAAATGAAATCTCATTTCTACAATCCAAATAGATAGACATGATGATGAAGACTAATACTACTTATAACAAACCACCACACCTCATTGTCATGGGAAGTGGCGAAGTGAAACTAACCTTATAAAACATCCTCACGACACAAAATGACAGAAATAAATTCCAAGGTACTAGAAGAATTTTGGGGGTTGATTTTCTAATTAGAAATAAAACAACATAAAAACAAATTATATTCACTTTTAAAACATTTATATTATTGATGATAATGGGAAATATAATTCAACTGTAAAACTAATAGGATATAAATATCAAAGTGACAACATAAACAGGGATATCAATGAACAAATACAAAAAAGACAATATGACCCAATAACACAAAATTGGAATCATATCATGCATTACCCAATCTATCTCCATGATCTAATCCACTTTGCATCCCATGTAATCTAGATGAACTACTAAGGAAATACGATACATTCACCTTTATAGTGTATTAATATACAATATCTACCAATTTTATAATTTTTCCCTTTAGTGTGAGAGTATAAAACTCATTAAAAAACCCCCCACCATCTTTCTAACATATTCTAATGAGAAAATAACTTTTCAAAACAATTTTTAATAAATAGTTGAAAATAGTTAAATATTTATAAAATCATATAAGAAATAATCTCTAGAAAAGTAACATGCACAAATATATTACCATTCATTAGCATTTGAAATGACTAATTCAATGTACATGCACAAAAACAACCATTCTAAAAACACAATCATTGGTGTCATGTGTTGATAGTGGATATTCATGACAATGCTATGCCCTAATTTGATGGTTGTACTTTAAGACCATACATTGTTCGACATTGAACACACAACATCCAAATTATGAAAAATTCCATCAAATTTAATTTTACAAAAAGAAATATTTAGAAAAAAAGAAAAAAACATGGTTCCTTCATAGTCCAACCTCTTAATCGATGATGAAAATAATTAATGGTTCTATGAAAATCTAGGTTCGGGCTCAAAATACCTTCCCTTCAAAATATTGAAGCAAATCTCATCATGAATCACATAATATAGCATATTTATATCTATAACTGAGCAAATATATGGCTTTTAATGATGGTATAAAAGTAAATCTAATACTAATAAGGTAGAACAAAGAATTACCATAGATTATGGACCTCTAATTCATTATGATTAACCTAAATAACTTTTCTAGATCAATGGGAATCATCAAAGGGTCCTATTTAGGGAATGTATTTTAATCCCCAAGAGTAATGGGAGAAAATGGGGATCTCAGTGAATTAAAATGGATTAATATATAATTATTTATAAAATTAACAACACATTACTACATCATGAAAAATTGTATATCCAACCATGGTCTTGTCATGTGCATACTACAGAACATTACCTAGGTAATCTCATAGTTTCTGCTGCACTGTAAGGTAAACTGTATAATTGTGGCTTATGAGTATCAACTGTTGAAGCATCATTAATCGAATTCCACTACACATGACCCTGAGTAGAATTCAGTTGATTATGATTGGATGTTTTTTTTGGAATTTACTATTGGTTGTGAAGTTTACACAACCATAAAATTGACCGTCAATAATTGGTTGAATTTGTGGTCGTAGGCATAAAAATTATACCAGTAGCCTATGTCCATAGTTTTCAAAAATGGTGGCCGCTATTTCCATGGAAATAGTTCTTACCTACTTCAACAGTTTTAATATTGGAATTAAGAACCCTATTTATGTAGTTCTAATAGTTTTGGTAGGAACCCTCTTTCCATGGTTAAACCATGGCGGTAGGTGAACTAATTCCAAGGTTTTAACCATAGAGGTAAGAACCCAAAATCCATGGTTTTAATCGTGGAGATAGGTCAACTGACACCGCAATTAAACCTTCACAATAGGGTGAATACCACTACGGTTAAAAATGTGGTTATAGGTTCTTACCACCATAGTTAAAACATTGGCAATAAAACCCAATATCCAGAGTTAATCCATGGAAATATGTGACCTTATATAATTGTTAAAACCATGGAGATATCTGTTATATTATATTAAAAAACTAATTTGGTTTACTAAATTTTTTTTAAATGAACAAAAACATAGCAGAAATTGATTTATATAGGACAAAATATATAAAAATCCATCTTCAACCACTAGATTACCAGTTGACTTAAGACCTAAAATATGGGTGAAAAAGCCCATTATCAACAAAAATTCAAATATATGAATACTCTATTGTATAATTTTAGTAAAATAAAACATATAATAATGGAATATGGAAACAATGAATCAATTTAATATGACCTTTTTCTTCTTCACGAACCTATTGTCAACCATTTGGTTTCTGTCATCACAAGAAACTAGGGTAATATACACGCATAGTTGGTTGTGTGAACAAAAAAAATTTCACATAAAATAAATTAAAAAGTTTCCAGAACTATTAAATGGATGTGTAAATTTATAATGAAAGGAAAATAGTGAAATTCAATTTTAGGTTAAGCTCGAATATCCCGCCATTTGGACGATATCCTGAACATGTACAGCAGTGAAGCTGTTTTGCAATACATATCTCCCTAGATCATCTCATATCATTCAGTCTTGAATAAGCAATACACAAATTAGTTTACTCCAAAATATATAAAATGAGATATCATTTCATGATGTTTATTGCCGGTAGTACCTTGTAAAATATGGGAAACACGGACTTATAGTGTCTACAATAAAATTACACATAATGTTCAGTGTTTCTAGGTTTTAGTGCTCCTAATTGAATGCACAGGAATGCCAAAATTGTCAACCCTTAAGGAAAACCAAAATAAATAAATCAATGAAAACCAAAATGAATAAATAACTCCCCTTTGTAATGATACAAAACTCATTACCCAATTTTCTTGAGTGATTGGGCATGAACGCACATGGTTTCATTCCCAAGTGCTTTACAATAAGATCCCATTTAACCTCCCCTGTCTGTAGAAGAATGTAGGATTTCCATGGCTGTGAAAAAAATAAAATGGTTCAACCGACATTTTCTAAACACTCCTTATTCAGAAACCATGGAATTGACAAATGATCATTCCAAAAAAATGATTATTCCCATATTTTGAGTTGAGTCGTGAACAATAAAACCTTGATTAAACTGATATGTGATTCTAATTTTGGTAAAAAATAATATATAGAAAACTAAAGCATCACCAAAACCCAATCACCATATATGTTACCCAAGTTGTGGATTAAAAACATATAGAACCATGTCAAGAATATTATTAAGGAAGGTTATAAATGTAACCCTAATATAAAATTTTAACCTCATAATTCCATTCAAAAAATTATGTTCCATGTAAATTGAGAACTAAAAACCATATTTAGGTACTTTCCCTTCCCATCAAGATCATTTTTTACTTATAACTTCATATCAATCTCACTTCTAATTTTATGGAGTATATAAATTTCATGAAAATATGTGTGTGTTCCACATCACCAAAAAACAGCGAATCAAACACTCTATAATAATGAATCATGTAGATAATGGTACAATTAAAAATAAAAATATATTTCAAAATAAAAATAATGACTTCTAAAATAAAAATTCTAGTTTTTTCCAACAAACATACACTACACATTCTTAACATCATTCACATTTTGGGCGTGATAGAAACATTAATTTTTCACAAATCAATATTTTTTCCAGCAAATACAAGATTTATTATTGGCCCATAAAAATCAGAAATATTAAAGGAAAATGATGTATTAAAAACTTATTTTAATTAAAAATTCCAATAGTGATATTAGAATCAAGAAAGTTTTCCAAAATTTCAGGCAACTGACCAAATTATCATCAAGTTAATAGGAAAAGTTCATGGGAAGGGGAAAAATAACTGAAAGATAAGTAATGTAAAGTATGGACCATTAAAATAGCCCATGAACCTCAACATGAATTAGAAAATGTTCATGGAAACATATTTTACATTACTCAAATATAGTTGAATAGATTATTATTAATTAAAAACATGACTTCATGTTAAACATCCATTTTAAATCATTAAAAAGAAGTACTAATAAAACATTACATTGTTGTTGGCACATTTTGTGGGTGCATATAAAAAGAATCAATACCATAATCCAACAACCAGAATTTATTTTATGGGACCTCTTTAGTATAATTGATTAAAATAAAAAGCACAGACATTAGTGATTTGTAAATCATATGATCAAAATATCAATCTCATATCTACCAGCTTTCATAGCTTAAAGCATCACACAACCCCACTCAAATCATCAATATTCCCTGAAAAAAATCATTTCACATTAAAATTAATTTCATAATTATTATAAATACCTTAAATGAATAATAAAATAATGTTCAACTATTTTAAGATAGCATAAAATGGTTCAAATGAAATGATTCTACAGAATATCAAGTATTCAAATTCATTCCCTAAATCAGGATGCACCTGTATCGGAAGTTATATTATAATAATTATATAATATGTTGAAACAACCAGAAATATAAAATATTCAAACTAAACTCAAAGTCAAGTCATATATACCAATACATAAGAAATTAAACTCAAAGAGATAATTGAAGGAATTGTGTACAATTCACTTTTTAATAATCTATAATATTTCAAACTAAGATTCAAATTGTACATAGAAATCAACACCCAAATACAAAGGCCACATTCCATTAAATGGACCATCATGCATCCAATTTGTACACACAAAAAGTTATATGTATTGTGAGTGATAACCCAATACTTCAAAAACCTACAAAAAACTCAAGGAGTTAGTATGTGAATTTATAAATAACTATGTAATGTAAAGAGGGTGAAATTACCTTTAGAACCAATTATTACATACCATGGAAGTTCATAAATCAAACCCATAATCCACCTATTAGTGACTCTTAACATAGCTCAAACATTGCACAACTTGATTAGTGATAAACATCCCATACATCACTAAAAAAACATTGTACAAATTATTAGTGATAAAAATATAATACATCACTGAAAACAATATATCACATCACTTCTCACCCATGAAAACTCATGTTGTCAATCCCCCCCCCCCCCACAAACCAGGTGAAATCAATTTGGAAATACAAATCCATTATCTATATTGAAGATTACAATTTCTATAGCCCAATACAAATAAATAACCTCTAACAAGGTCTCAAGATCTTATATTTTAGGTCATGGTTAGTTACCCAACAATTTCCTAGTTATATGTTGAATAAAACAATTTAGGGATCCATTTACAACATTATTGCACTGAACTTTTTCATGTAACTCACACATTAACAAACCCATTTAAGGAACATTAAATTCATTTTCGAGTTTGTAAGGTAAAATTATTATCAATATGATCCTATATTACACATGTTACCACATTAGATGGGGGTTTCTACTCACAAAATTCAATTTATAAGGAATGAGATATGATACAGTAAAATGTGAAAAATATAAACCAAATCATAAAAAATAATAAATACAATCATATGTAAACATTCCATACAAAATTAAATTTTATCAATTAATGAAAATTAATATCAGAATAATTTTTTTTAAAAATAAATTATAGGCATGTTGTATATTGTATGAATATTCAGTTAATTCCTTACATATATGTACACTATCCAATTTCTTTCATTATATATATATATAAGAATATATATTTTATCTATAATAGAATTTCTTTAATTTTTCTTACAAAATGTTTTTATTTTTAATAAATCACTAAAGTGGTGTCAATAAAAATATGAAATACATTGTATTTATTCTATTGAATTGAAAATATATAAAATAATGTATGTAATGATTATTGATAATGATTTTAAAATGATAATTGAATATGGATACTGATTTCCAATTGATAATTGAAATGATTATGAAATAAAATTTAAAGAAAATTTTGAGGATATTATATTAATATAGAATAATGAATGTAATGAAGAAAATGTGTTCTTGTGTATAATAATTTTTAGAATTGTGAATCTTCGAAACTAATATATATTTGTATCATGGAGAGAAAGAATAGATGGATTTCAGGAACCATTCAAAAAGTTTATAATCTATGTGTCACGGTACATTAAAACATTTGAAGAATCAGATAATTTATATTCTATGGTGACTGTATGTTACTGATATATTATATTGTGATAATTAGTTGGAAATATTTTTCATCTGGTTAAAATGAGCAGACTAGTGGATATATTTTTAATTTAGAGGGAGTTCATCATCGAGTTGTGCTAATGCAACCCAAAGATGAAGGATATCATTCTAACTATTGAATCATACATTTTTAGTGGGCAATAGAATGATGAATTCTCAAGAGGGACACTATAGAAGGAATTCTAGGGCACTTTATGTGGATATGACTTGGATGGTACGTTATAATTTATAGTGATTTATATTATAATTGAGGGACTTTGAAATCTGGACAAGGAGTTGGATGTTATTGAAAAAACATTTAAAACCTTATGTGTTATGTTCATTTTATTTTATTCATACAAGAAGTGAGGCTGGGATAATTATATTTGTGAGGAACAACAAATTAACATTTCATATATATTCACAATAAATGAAATCACTATAAATTTGTATCAAAAAATCAACCCATCTCCACTAGTCCCCCACTCAGTGGTACCGAATGACATGGTCATGATAACATGTCCTCATACCATGAGATATCAAAAATTGTGTTTTAGAAATTGTCCAATATATTGATCATCCAATAATTATTTGTTTCTATTCACACCACAATGGTGGTTTGAGATATAAAAAAACTGGTGGATGGATTTCATGAACATATATATTTTTTTATGATATATCACCCCCTTTATAGAAATGTATGCTTTAACATGGGGGATCTATCCTAAAAAAAGAATAAATAAGGGTATAAGGAAAAATAATTTTAATTGAATACTACCCAGGGAACCTATAGAAAAAAATTTTATTGGGATTGAAGGGATCTATGGTATATTTGACCAGAATCTTCATCATTAAAAAAGATTGTATAACCACGATTTGAGGTTATAAATAATATATTTCTAAATAAAATAAGACTCAATAGATATATAATGTTAAAAAATATCTTAGTTATGATGTTTCACTAATATATAATAAGAAATTAATGACACAAATACATGATAGTGGATTATGATCTGAAATAAAAGGAGATACAGAGATCATTAAAAATATTCCATTAAATTATAGTTTTAATATAACTTTTATTTAAGAGAGAATATTAGTTAGTAATGTAATTAACTCGATTTAAATTGATCCGTAGAGTTTCATCAGACATGAGGTTTTATTTATTTAATAAATCAGGAAAAAAGTATGCAAGTAAACTATGTGATAAAGTAAAGAAGTTATTTATAAAACCGTTTCTGAATTAATATATATAATAACAGTAATGTTTTCATAATGTGTAAATGATTGATTGGAAATTTATTTCATATTAGAGATCCTATAAATTCATTCCTCCTACATACTAAAGAATTCAATAATCGCATGCATTTATGTCTTGGAAATCATAGACAAAAGGAGATGAGTTTTTTTTAAAGAATTTTTTTTGATAGGTATACCCCAGTTGAAAAGATTTGGAGATATTTTTTTACAGACTTCTGGTGGAGCAATATGGTCCATGGAATGTATAAAAGAGTGATGATACAATAAAATAGTCAAGATGAGTAGATTTATATTGATATTTTTTAGATGAATGAGACAATAGTCCACTATAGGTGACCTTTATTTCATTACATTCCTAAGTGAATTTACATGAATTATGAGTGTTTTTCAGGAAGAAAATTAAAAAGAAGTGTAAATGTATAAATCATTTAAAAATTTTGTTGAAGGATAACATGATTTTTAAATTGAACCACTTATTTGACATGAGAATCATGTATATATAAAAGCATATTGAATTCAGTGTGGTATCCAATTTTTTCAAAAATGAATGATTTTTCTATTATTTGGGGTTTTAAACAAGGATCCATAGTATCATTTTCCCTCATGTAAAAAGATTTCCATATGTGGGAAAAATTTCATTCAACCTCTTTATTTTTTTCAATTTCTAATTTAATATATCATTTTGATAAGTTTTTGAATTCACAGGTGCATAAATTTTAAAATATAATTAGATGATATCAAGTGATTTAATCAAGAATAAATAAATCAATAAATTCAATTATAAATACCTAACTAATTTCATGTTTCTTGGGCTCATAAAAACATTGTACCTATGATTAATTCCTCTATTTTAAAATCATCTGCTATCTATAAAATCCTAGAAATGGTAAAAGTTAAATTCTTGTCAATGATAGATTCTCCATGGGATTGAAGGAAGAAGATGAATACTTCTATTATTCAACAATTTTTTTAATTAATAAATTATTTTCATTGTCCTCTAAATTGATGCAATGATCTGTTTGAAATAAAGAGCATATAAACCCATCAAGGAACATGATCTATCAACCATCATGTAGCCCAAATTAGTTATCAGTGTTATAGATAATATTTAATAATAACTCATTCAGAATAATTAATAAAAATTTATATTTATTATATGATCCTTTATTGTAAAATTAATCTATACATTTTCATAGTGATCCACAATGTTGGGATTTATCCCACCACTATTTTCTCTTTCTACTAATATGGAATTCCCATATAAACAATATCCTCCAATTATATTAAATGTCACCCTATACGTTAAAATGTATGAAAATAATAATTCCAGGAATATAAGGGAAAAATAAATATTTTAATGTAAACAATTTGAAAACATGGACTTTTTAGTTTGGTTACATATTCCTCTAAACAGTAACCTTTTGGGTTGTAGAAACAAAGAGTCTGTCAATGAAAATTCTTACAAAAAAGTACATTAATTTCTAAAATAACTCTAGGTACCATTATTTTTTCATTTTAATGGTTAATTATACTAAAAATATACCTTTAAATATTTTATCCTAATAAATGATTTTATATTTCAACAAATTGTGAAAATAATAATCTCTATGGATGAAACAATAAAATATTTACTAAATACATTGCAATATAGTCCATAAATTAATGATATTGGCCGACTAATCTATATTGTGGATAGGTCCTAGAATCCATTTTATTTTCTTTTAAAAAGACACTATTAAAGGGTATGTGTGAACCTTAACAACTTCATCCAAATAAAATAAATAATGGAATGTAAACCCAGATAGAAACTATGAGAATTCCCCCTCCCTAGTGACTGCAACATTATGTACAGTCTCCAACTTTTCATTACCACTAGGCTAGTTGTCACATGAAGAGATGCATGGTATTGGTACCGATGGAAAAATAAATAACTTCTCAATCTTCAAAATCTGTATGACCAAGCTATGATGAATACTTCCTTCTCTGACTCCTCATGTGATGTTATTACATATAGAGTGTCTAGGTTCTTTCACAATCCAAAGTCAAAAGTAGTCGAACATCCTCGATGTCGTTATCCTACGAGAGCCAACAGAGACAGATCCCCCACAAGTCATATGCAGTTTCTTTCCCTCACATTCCAAAGCACCATGAAGACCACCACTCGTGTCCACCTGGAACATGTTGGCGGAGTTATGGAGCAAGAGAAGTGGAACATGAAAGTAATTACCTTGAAGAATCTAGTCTTCATGGCCCCCAAATTCCACTAGAAAACCACACCAAACACTTACTATTATGAAAGCTTCCATTGAAGGAGAACTGGAATCAACACAATTCCAATATCACTTGGCCTTCCCTACTCCAGCAGACATCAACGCAAGGAGAAAAATAGAACCAAAAACCTTCACAAGTATTAGAGAAGACACAAAAAATGTATATGGTTCAACAAAATGTAATATACCGCTGCATCACGAGCACACAACATCCAGCACCCAGATCTGAACCCACAAAATCAGAAAATGAATCCTAAGCCAAATGATTGAAACCCTAGCTGTATTAAAATTTTATGCCACCACATAGAGACAACACCCAGCTTAGATTAGAACTCACTCCATTGCAAAAGGAAGTCAAAATCTGAAACTCCCACCGATGTAAAGAATCCAAAGACAAAGCCCAAAGAAACCATTCTATCATCACTCGATGAGAACCCATGGCATTGTAGAAGCGATTGTAATAAGAAAAAATCCATCCACCGTAATGAATGAAACCGACCAGTGAAGGAACATAGCCGACAGCCGCATGAAATTAGATGCTGCAACAGATGATTGTGGTTATGGATTTTGTAATTAAAATTGATTTATAATGTATAATAGTAGTTTTGTTCCCAGGGATGAGCCCGTAAGGGTCTTACGGCGCTAGGTTTTCCCCCGTTGCCACCTTCCAGTTCCTCATGGTGGATCTTCTACGATCTCTTTCGGCACTCTCCATTTTGGTTTGCGGCTCTCCCTCCTTCTGTGATTTAAATCTAAGGCCTTCGTGGTGATTCAGTTCACGATTCTCGAGTGTAATTCCGGTTTGCAATGAGGTCTCTCTATTCACCAGATCACTCTTTAGAGCGTCGTGCGATCGTGGTCTCTGGAGGGGCGGCATCTTCCTGGTTTATTAGAGCCTGAGGGTTGTGGTAATGTTCTCTGGAGGATTGGATGCTTCAAAGGTTCTTGGTGGTTTCCACCTGCAGGACTAATGGCAGCGACAGGTTTTGTTTGGTTGATCTATAGAATCCCACAATGGTGAAGGTCTCTCTGACTCATCCTCTTTGCTTAGTTTTCAATTTTGTTTTTTCCTGCTATTGTAATTTTGGCCTCTAGCATTTTGGTAGTGGCCTGATTTGGTTGAATATGATCTGGGTTTCTCAGACTTGTGTTGAGCGATGGATGGAAATGCTTCTTCATCATTCTATATTAGATGATTCGGGTGCTGGCTTGTTTAATTTTATATTTGGTGTCTGGCTCAATTTGATTATGAACTCCTATGATTTTATTTTGGGAAGTGCCAGTGATGGTTTGTAGGGGGATGATCTCACGATGGTAGCAAATACCTTGATGTTGCAGGTGGGTTTTCTGAGGAAATATGGATGGTTTTTCTGGTTTTGGATCAATGATCTTCATGTTCTAGTTGTGGATTCCCTGGTCAAAATGGTTTTTGGTATGGATGTATTGATTTTCACTAGTTTGTGGTATCTCGGCCATCTCTTGATGATTTTGACTCCAGATATGAAGTATTGTTTTGTTTTATGTGGGGAAGTGGAGAAGTGGTGATGTTGTGATGTTTTCAAATTGTGAAGTCTTGTATGGTTTCTCACTTTTCCCTAAAAATTGTTTTCTTAATAATAAAATATACAATTTTCAGTAATGTATAACAATAATACATCTATCAAAATATTTATTTATCTAGCTATATTTGTGGCTCATTTTTGACAATGTAAATGAATTAGGGACTCAAATATAAACTAAATAGAACAAAATAATGATGTAATATAAGTAAAATAATAAACATAAGAATTTAAAATTTATAAGATAATTTTTATTCCTTAGCAGTCCATGAACAACTTGAATTAAAAAAAAACAACTAAGTGAAGAAGGTCGATTTTACTATGGTGGTTGGATGTATTATAGGACATCACATCTCATGTTTTGATCTAATGGGGTCTTCTTATTGGAAAAATTGAGAGGGATCCTAGAGTGTATCACATTAAATTACTTATTTTTTGATGGATTCCTTCTCGAATACTTTTTTTTGAATAGGGTGCCTCTATTGACCTAAACATTGCATAGAAATTTCAATTGAAATAGTGGATATTTTAGCTAACTAAAAATACATTGTACATCAACTGATTAAATTATTGAGTATATATTGGGACATAATAGTTTATTTGTAATAGGATGAATGAATAGTATCTATATTTCTATGTATTTGGGATGAAAAAAAATTTCCAACTAAAAATTTTATTCAAAAACTATACTAACCTAAAAATATAAAAATGAATATTATATAATGTTCATTACAATATCTCGGATCTCAATAATTTATGGTTATCGAACAGTGTTAATATTATATTCCTATAGAGTATATTTGATTATATTATTCTATGATAAGTTAACAAAATAATGTTTTTCAATTCAGTCTAAAAAATCAGCTATTAATTCAAATTATAATTGACTATATCTTAAAAAATCAACAACAAAATATCAAATACTCTAGAATGATTTCAATATAATATTTATTAGATGAAAAAAAGTCCTTGTAATTAAATTTTCAAAGACTCATAACAGAACCATTAAAACTCTACAAGAATATTAGTAGTATTATAAAATGTTTTAAATAAGAATATTGAAAACAAAAATATTCCATCAAAATACGGAGTCTATCAACCAAACATAATACACACATATATATTTAAGATTAACAATACCAAAGAAAAACTACCTAGTAGTAGTACCATGTTCATGAATAATCAATGACCTCAACAATCATAATTATTTACATTTATTATTAACCATGTTATTGATTTTGAAGTTCCAATGGTGGAATATGTTAGAGACTGAGATTCTACAAGATTAAGAAATAGAGATGACACCATAGGAGGTATGAACTAAAGGGCATGAAACTATAGTTTTTTATAGGTTTCAATATTTAGATGTTGTACTTTAAACACAATGAGCCTTATGCTACAAGGCATACCATGATTTGTTGTCTTGTGTGAGCTGGTTGAAAAAGTATACCATGAGTGGATTCAATGAGAAAGAAATATAAAAGGTGTAGTTTGATAAAAATATTAGAATTATATGAGGTGTACATAATCATTCTATAAGACTCTGGAATATATGTATTTTGTTTTGAGAAATGAAAAATTAGGAGAGGTGGAGGTTCAGGTATGTTGAACTACATTTTGAGGGTTATCACCCTCTCTGAGATAGTAGTAGAATGTGGAGATCCGAATAGTGGTTGAATAGAGGTGGAGCCTCGAAAGAGGTGGTGTTGACACATCAAAGCCTGGTTAGAGTCGGATTGTAGGAGGTGGAGAGGTCTCTTTGGATTTTCTTTATCACAGAGTTAGGGAGGCCTTGTCGGAGCCATGTTGGAGAGGAGGTGGACTCCCTATGTATGTGGAGGTGGATCGTTGGGATCACATCGGTGGCTGGGATGTGCTGCAGGGGAGCATCTATGGAGGACAATCTATGGAGGAGGTCAGTATGACCGCAAGGGGATATTGAGAGATCGATTGGGGGAGGTATAAACTGTGGAGGAACATGACCTATGAGATATGAAATGTAAAGGGTTTAAAATAAACGGTGACAATAGAGAACCTATTGCCATATTTTTATTAAAATGTGGAATTAGATGTGTGTAAATAGAGAATTTTTTTTATTATTGTTACATTATATATGAATTAGAATAGCTTATAGTATATATTTTCACAATTATATTTAAATATCTAGTAGTGTAAATGTGTTTAGTATTTTTTGTCATTTGATTTTGAGCTACAATTTACGCCCAAGAAGAGGAAAGGTGAAGCTGAAACTTTGAGCAAGAAAACTCAGAATCAAGTAGTCCAAGAGTCTTGTACTATGTCTAAGATGATCACATTAGTGGTTGAAAAGTATATTTTCATTAAGGATAGTAAGGAGATGATGACTCTCATGTCAGATTCATTAGAGTATACAAATTTTAGAAGGATCATAGAATCACAATATTAGGATCCAAAGTGCTTGACCTTGAGGGAAATCCTTGAATGTGGTAAGTTATATTCATATTAGAGCATAAATGATTAGAGATAATTTATATCAGGGGGTGGTTTTTTATGCCTATATTTATGCAAGAGGAGATGATGTGTGAGTTTCATGCCTCAAAATATGTTCTATGTCTAGGAGTGAAAAAAATTTTCCATGACCTCGGAAGATAGTTTTTGTGGTCGTGCATGAAAAATGAAATAGAATGTATCATGAAACGATTCTACACCCATCAATAGGTGAAGGCTGAGCATCAATGAGCTGGAGGTTTTCAACCATAGTTATCCATTTTGGAGTGGATGTGAGATTATGTGACCATGTATTTTGTGGTTTGATTCCTATGGAGGCCTTGGAAGAATGACACTATTTGGGTTATTGTCAACCAGTTTATAAGGTATCACATTTCTTACCCATACAGGCAACATTCATAGTGGTGAAACTGGGAGAACAATAAATTCAAAAGATATTACATATACATAGAGTAACATAGACTATAATTTCATACTATGATTCAATATATACTTTTTTCTCTGAGTATGACTTCCAAAAGGTGATGGGATACCATGTTTTGTTGAATTAAAAATTCAACCACTTGATAGATTGGAAGTCTAAGAACACAATATATGTTATTGAATATACTATATAAGTACGTGGTCTTGAATTTTTTGGTTCCTGGGAGAAGCATCATGATTCTGTTGAATTTTCTGAAAATATTAGTTATTGGGAAATAATTCTTATGTGACCATGTGAGGAACTTTATGGTACCTCTGTGGTGGATAAAGACTAGAGATTCAGAGTTGTTGGGAGTAAATATTGTGTAAGAGATGTTGGAATTGGTTCAAATTATTATTAAATGTATGGATACATATCAATGTAGATTGATGTTGTATGCTGATAGACATTGAAGACCCCTAGAGTTTACACAGGGTGGTTGTGTGTTCCTTAAGGAGATTCTTAGATGGGATCACCATTGGATATAGAGACAGAGAAATATGGCACCCAAGATTGTTGGACCTCTTGACATTGTGGTGATAATTGGGTTGGTGGCGTTCCAATTGGATCATCCATAGATATAAAGTGTTATGTATGATGTTTTCCACATGTCACAACTTCATCCATATCAACCACAAACATATAATGTGATTGATGTGGATGATATTAAGTTAAAGGTAAATGTGTCATTTACGGTGCATTTGAGTTGTGTGTTGGATCACAGTGAGAAAGTGTTGTAGGGATTGATTGTGCTAATAGATTGAGTATTTTGGAAATTCGGATAGGATTAGGAGAAAACATGGGAAGAGAAGAAAATATAATGGCTCAGTGACCCAATTTTTTTTACCTTGGTGTCTTCAAGATTCTTGAGAACACATCACTTGGAGAAGCTATTATAAGGTGGAGACATTGTAAGATACCGTCTTTTTTCAAGTACATCTCGTTAAGAGTTTCCTGGGTTCTTGGTGACATGGGAAACATTTAATTTTTTAATATTATTTAAAATGGAAAATGGATTGAAAAATAAAATATATATCATTTACAAGCTATGTAAATGGATTAAACATCATTTAATTGTTCGATAGGTTTAATAAAATAAATATGTGGCAATATGTTTTTGGTTTATTCCTTTAAATTCATTTACATGCCATGTAATCACATTATATGCCATGTAAATTCCTGACCATCTATTTTAAACATGATGTGTGGCTGAAGTCTCATATATTCTTCCCTTCATCTATTAACCTCTAACCTTAGGGAAACCCTTCGTAGATTTGGGGTGAGTTATTTGCCTGTGATAATTACGGATTTGTGTTAGATAAATAGTACGAACTTTTTTATGTGGATTGCCTCCATTCTTCCTTATTCGAATGAAGATGTGGAACCCTTGATAGTTGTACATTTGGTGGTTGATATTGATCCTAGGTGTTGGTCTTGATCTCTTCCTCTATTGTTGATTTTACAGTCTTACGTCAATTGGGGTTTTTCATTTTTGAGTGTTCCTCAAAAAATTCAAGGTCTGTGGAGTATTATTAAAATACCTTAGTCATTATTTTAATTATTTGTATGCAATTATACATTTTCTAATAGTAGTTTAGGAATTGAATTAATGTATTCAATTAATTAATTTTGTGGATTAATTAATTAATTAAATGTGAGTTTGAGATAATTAATTCTTGAGTTAATTATCATAATAGTGAATAGGGATTTGGGAATAATATATTATTGAGTAATTAATCAGAAAATTGAATTGATGTTTGGGGATAATTAATTCTCAAGTTAATTATCAAAATATATTGAGTTGTGAATTAAAAATAATTAATTATTGAATTAATTATTGAGATACTAATATTTATTATGGAATGAATGTTATAAATTAAATTTAGAATGAATTAATGATGTTAATGTGATTAATTAAATGTATAATTAATTAATAGAATGATTATGATTAATTAATTGATGAATTACTAAATATGATAGATGTTCTTATTGAGTTTTTGAATTAATTAATGTAATGAATATGATTAATAATTGTTAGATTAATTAATGGGAGTTATTATGATAAGAGAATTAATGTTGATTAATATTTGTTGATATGATAAAACAAAGCATGTGAAATTTATATATATGTGATATATTTTTTATAGTTTATTGATTTATATATCTCTATTGGATACGGGCTAATGCTCCAAATACCCATGTGAAATTGACTAATGAATGAGTTTGGGGGCACTGCGTGATGCTCCAAATATCGATGTGAAATTTTCTGATGAATGAGTGTGGGATAAGGATTGATTATCCAATTATCCAATGAATGAAAAATTTTATGTGTGTTAATACTTTATGGGGAAGGGACTCATGTTCCATATAACCATGGGTTGTGGTACATAGACTGATAATACCCAAAGGTTGATAGTCATGACTTTCTACGCCCATAAGTCAGACATAGGACTATAGATCCACGTAGTTGTGTTAGTGAATTAATATTAAATAGATAATTAAATACCATTTATTAAATGAATTCAAAATTTATTATGTGATTTTTCTAGAATCCATCATAGTCTAGAGTATGTATGGAGGTTTGGGTGTTTTTGGGAACCCATGGGTTTATGTTCTTAAATAATGAATAATTGATAATGGGATAACTGTGAAATTATTCACTGTACTTATTTCTCTCTACAACATCATAAAACATTATTCCATAGATATTATTTTAGACACTGTTGGTGGTGGCCCACATTGTTGTAATCACACCCTACTCGAGCATCCTGAATGGTACCTGAATAGATTTCATGATTATAGGATAGGATAACAGAATAAGACAGATGTAAGATGGCTGAGTCAAGAGGGAGCATTGTTAAGGTAACCAAACTTGGTTTTAGACCCACTTAAGAGTTTTTAGTGTCTATACTTTTGGGTCTTAATTTAAGAAATTGACATGTACTTTATCAGTGTAACACCCCAACCCCAGTTACCCAGAGTCGGTGAATTATTTTAATACATTATCAGGATTACAAGGAATCATGTCCTGAAAGACCGATTTGTTTAGCAGTCTTGGAAAATAGATTTCATACATGAACACTACATTACACTTTCTCACGTACATCAAAAAAATTCCTTTTAGTATTCCATTTCTCCCTTAGCTTAACCCTGCATCTCATACATAAGACACTTCATTGGATCCTAGGAAAATAAAACATAAGAAAGGGGTGAGCTCCGATACATAGAAAGGGTAAATAATTTAGTGGAAGCTATGAAATTTTATGACAAGATATGTAATAAAAACAATAACATTTTAAACATAAACATGAAAACAATATGGAAAAAATAAATCCAACATTACCATATAAACATGAACCTGGATATTCTACTAGTCAAATAATCACAAGTAATAACTAATTTCTTAATGAGGGAATGCCTAATGACGAACATCATTACCACATAATCAAGGATTTTTTCCAAGACTACAAATAAAATTTTTGTCAAGGCCTTGGTCCAAGACACTAGTTTGTCTCATTAGACCTACTAATGCATCGAGGAGGAATAGCGGGCTCCACCCATCACTTACTAAGTCCACTGCATTCCTCATATTAAAAAGATGAAATATAACATAAACATTCATATTAAAACTAGCATATGAAATGTCAATACATTAACCATAAACCATGAATGGTGTAAAAAGAGAACATAAACATTCAAACATATCATAACTCATTCAATACTATATGAAAGATTCTATTATAATAAAATCAACCCCAATAAAAAATAATACCCAGTAAAGGATACTGACATAGTTGAAAATGATTTGTAATACTTTTTGTGTGAAATATCCTTTTTATAAAATCATTTAAAAGTCAAAAATTTATAAATGAAGTAATTTAAAAGAGATTTTTGAATCAAAGTGTCCCATACCACTTTGAAACTTTTGAAAATAATTATCATTTCAAAATATTCATGTCCATATAAATAAATCCTTAAAATCATTTTGAAAACATGGACATTATTTAAAAAGATTTAGAAAAATAAATATTTTAAAATTTTAGAATAATGTTTTAGTAAAAATTCCCTTAAAAATAATCCATTTTGAAAACAATTTTATGAAACATAGACAAGGATAATAAATATTTCCCAGTAGATACTTATGTAAAAAAAACTCAGATAACAAAAAGATTGTGAAATTAACCCTTACCTTGCACTTTTCATTAGTCAATGGTACGTTTAACCTCCTGTATAATGAACATTGTATGTTATTAGATTATAAAGGGACCATATTAATATTTATGATATCATACCCATTTAATAATAATTTCCATGTTAAATTAAAATTTCGTGTAATAATCGCTTTCTTTATCGTATGTGTTTTAACTTGTTACTATTAATTGTATCACATAGATCAAGATTTAAATACATCCAGAATATAAAAAATGATTTATATATCATATAAATATTGAATATAAATATATATAATAGACATATATATGAAATGGAAAACACTATTTATGGAGACGGTAGTCTTTACGTACGCATAAACGGTGTTTTCGTTTTCATATCGTATTTCACAGAACTAAGTGAATAAGATAGATGTAAGTAAATATATATATATATATATATATATATCCATTAGAATTATTATGTAATGTATTACATAATTGTTAATGATATATGTTTTATAATCATCATTGAATGGTGAATGTGAAAATGAATCTCATCACGTCTTGGAGACGGTAATCCGTACGTACGCATGAGCGACAATATTAGTATGTTGATGCTGAAATTGTATGTAATTGGATTTTATATCATATATATAGAATAATTATCATATTATATTGATTATTTAAATCAATTACACATCATTATTATTCCCATACAAATAATAATGTATTGAATAACAGTTACACCATGACGTGGAGACGGTAAGTCGTACGTACGCACGTATGGTGACATGTCATTCAAAGGATGGTCAAATTAACAAATGGTGTACCATATTTATAATAACATCACAGTATATAGAATTTACTGGAGTTATTATTTTATAATGGAAACAACAAATAAAGAGGAAGTGGAAGAAGAAAGGAACTTGAATGAGGTGATTAAATATTTACCTCTTCTTTGGGTTCTTCCTTTTGACTTGATCAAAAGGGATCCTTAGGATGGCTTTTTAACCAAATTATGGCCTCTAGAATGAATGTAGGATAGTTGTAAGGATATTTGGGTATGGTTTGGGTGAACCAAATGGCGTTGGAGTTGTGAATTTGAGATAAGTGGAAGTTCCCTTTTATGAAAGGGGTGAGGGGCACCTTTGGAAAACATAAAATATTACTTTATAATAAAATACATTTCCGTTTCTAATGGATAAAAAATGAATTATTTAAAGTATAAGGTAAGTATGGGTCTCAATACTCTCAACTAATAGGTTTTATAAAGGTTAAGGTCACCATATTAACCTCAACTTTTCGATTTAACACTTAGTTAGATAGTTTCAATTTTACCATGTCTCTTTGTATTTTTATATTTTATGGTTAATAAACTTATTATAAAACATCAATCAAACCCCAATTGTTTCATTAATGCCATATATATTATTATATAAGTCTTTTTGTCTAACCTTATATTTTTATGACTGTTATAACAATTAATAATATAATATTTGTTTTAAAAACTATTTTATGTAAGTTTTGACACTATTTGGTATTTGTTTTTTGTTAATATCATAACAGCATGATTACTTCAAAAATATTTATTGAATCAACCCTAAAATGTCATATTATCATATAAAAATATTTTAATTCATCAAAAGTCTCAAATTACATTTATTGGGGTATTTATAATTTTAATTTTTTTAATCATTTATAAATAAGGTAATTACTGCATCATCATTGTGTAATAAATAGATTTAATTATATAATGTATAAAAATTATAAATAAAATACCATTATGTAGGAAATATTTTTATATTTATAATGAATATTTATAGTTAAATTTATCTTATGTATAACCCTATATTAAAAAAATAGTTATAAAAACTTGAATTTAACACTTTTAACTCTTCTTTAAATTAAATAATAATAAATGTCCTAATCTAATCCTAGTGGACCTAAAGAATTATATTTTATTAATATGGTTTTTTTGTCTAATTACTCTTATCCAATACAATTAGTACATGTGTTAGGGTAATAATAATATCATTTTTACATTTAATTACCCTATCTAATTTTAACCGTGGTAAATAAAAGTCAAAAGTTACTATTCACCAAAAATTATTTTTATCTTATTCAACCACATTTTACTTACTGATATCAACTATGTCTCTTGGATTTTTGAAATTAAATTCATAGAAGTGGTAAGATTATATTTTATGCAAATTTACAAATTTTCCTAGGAGGAGGGTAAAAGACGATGAAAAGTTCAATAAATTTTTATATATCTAATATTATTTCAAATGGACTATAATGAATTACAATGAACATATATAGGTATTATGTATATATTTTGACCTAAAATATATTTTAAGAAAATAAATAATTATCTAAATGAAATGTTGCTTAAACCCAATAACGCGGTGTTTTTCACTATTCATCAAAAAATTGAATGTTTTCATAAACATATCAAAAATTCACCCTAAACTAATTTTGATATTAAGAATTAAGAAATGAAGCATATTTTATCAAATTCAAAAGTTATATTTATTAATTTATAATTAATTCCCGTTTTTAAAACCAAAAAAATTACTTTTAAGAAATAATAAATATTAAAATATTGACACTTGTTTATGTCAAATTTTAAAGTGAAATTACTTCCAATGACCAACATTGAATTAAAAGGTAAAAATATAATCTATTTATACTTCCAAACCATTAAAATTTATTATTTATCAATATAAATTATTTTAATAAAAAAGGTTGTTTTTAGTTACAATATAGTATTTTTCACTATTCACACAAATATGAAAGTTTTCAGAAAAACCCCAAAAATTTATTAAAACTAAATTCATATGTCCCGATTCTAAAGAAGACATTTATTTTTTCAAATTGAATATATAAAAGTTTTAAATATTTTAATTAAAAAGGATTTTCCATTAAAAGGTGATAATAGAGCTTTTTTAAAAAATACTTTTTTTATCTGAAAAAATGAATTTGTTCTTACATTATGTCTACAAAACTCTTAATATGGATTCTAAAATTATAAGGATAATATAAAGTTCAAAATTTAGTTAATACTATTCATAACCGCTTTTGAACAACTAGTTTTGTAAGTCATGGTGTGCTTAAACTCGGTGTTGCGTGTAGTACATGTTATTAGATTACATTGAAGAAATAACATACTATGAATTCTTGGGGTGTTACATTCGTTACTCCTTCAATAAATTGCGTCCTCGCAATTTGAAATTGTTCTTCAAAAATAAATAGTGGAATATAGAAAATACCTTTGTGGAAAACCCAAATCAGAAATTTGGTTAATAAAATTTAGTATTAATAAGAGAAAAAAAATATTCATATATATAATTGACAAGTAGAGTTTCATCCTTCAAATAATTCCTACCATAAACTCATCTTCCACTTAAAAAGATTTCAAAAATATATTCTATTTATCCTAATCATATAGGGTTCAAAAAAATTAATTTATAATTCAACTAGCAGACCATTTACAAAAACTACATTATTCGATCCTATACATTACGTGGGCCAGTGGTAGGTGATACAACCTTGTCGCACTTCGGTTGCAGGTTCAAGTCTCGTGGACTTTCTGGACATGACAGGTTTCCACCCAACCTCTGGGTTGTCATTTTTATAACATTCCAAAAATAACTATAACAATAATATACAATTTCAATCCTAATCCATTGTATCCTTTAGAATTTTCCAAAATACATTGATCTAAACTCTCAGTCCAAAATTTATAAGGAATTTAAACATGATGAAGATCCTTTTTTCTAGGTAATAACATATGAACGCCTTCATCGTGTAATCTTTTAAAACACTTCAACATCATGAATTACCATAAATCCTTATTGATTATATTCATGCTTCTTTATTCCTTAGATTTTACACGATATACGCCTTTTATTGGAAAATGTTTGTAAACTCCAAAAATGATGGAATATACAAATCATTAATCATTTTCAAGGTAGTCAAGAATTTCCAATATAATTTAACCAAATCAACAATATCTTATTCCAATATCACTACCTCATTATCAAGACCATATTAAAGATTACCTTTCCTTCATACATGTATTTTCCAAAAAGTGTAGCTTACTATTAAGTCACTTTTCTTAAAACCATATAATCTCAACTCCTCAATAAAATAGTACCACAGTACAATCCTTATTTCTCTCTATAATTTATATAACTAGTATACTATTCATAAAACACTCAAATGAAATAATTCTATAATAAGAACATCAGAACACTTGCCATTCCCCTTCATCTGTGGTGTTATCATAACTTCATTATTATCCAATAAAATCATTTGTGGTATACTATGATGATTGGGTCATTGATTCGCATAGTGTCCAAATGCATTGTAGATGAATCATTTTACATTTGAAACCTTATTCTTACCCTTGTAATCACGTACTTGGTGTCCTTTTTCTCCACACTTATAACAAACTCTCATTCCCTTCTAGCATTTACCAAGGGTATTCTTTCCACAATTATTATATATGGGAAAATCTTTCTTTTCCCTCTTCTCTTTATCCATATTTATATCTACCATCCTTTTCTTCTCTTGCTTCCCATCAAAGCCATGGGACTCATAGAATTATTTATTTATCTTATTAAGACATGATGTTATTTCTTCATAGGTTGAGAATACGTGGGAGACTATTTCCCTTCTAAATTTTGGCTTAATACCATGAATGATATTATCCTTCATACTCTTTGGATCATACATATTTCTGTAGTTCACATTCCTTTTACTGGGCTCCATCTCTATACAGTGGCGTACACTAGGTCAGTTTATGAATTGCAATGAATAATTTCAAACTTGTAAAATTCCTAATGTAAATTTTACAGTTTATGGATATAATTTATAATCATAAAAATATTTACATTGAGGGGGTATATACTCTTAAATCCTTGAAAATTATTTTTAAATAAAATTATAATTATCTTAAGAATATCTCCCGAGAGTGTTGTAACCAAGAATGCAGCAAGGCCCGTTGTCATGCACCAGTTCTTGTTCGAATGTATCTCAAAGCGGTGTTTTTGGGTTTTACCCCTAGGTACATCTATGCCAGAGCCGCATCTAAATGCTCATGTCAAGATATGGATGTATTTGTTTGGAAAACTCACAAAATCTTCACATTACCATAATTCGAGGATGTTCTTCTATACTAATCCTCAATTTCTATCTTAGGGCTATGTGCACTAATCAGTGTTTACCTAAATCTAGTTTCCAAGGTTATTGTTAAACTTCATCTGATACCAACTGTAACACCCCGTCCCCAGTTACCTAGAGATTGTTCATTATTTTAATATATTGGCATGAGTAAAAGGAATCAAGTCCCGAAAGACCGATCAGTTTAGAAGTCTTGGAAAATATATTTCATACATGAACATTAAATTACAATTTATAACATACAACACAAAAAAACATTTATAATGTCATTTTTCCCATAGCTTAACCGTGCAACTCAAACATAAAACACTTCTTGGGATCCTAGGAAAATAAAACATAAGAAAACGGTTAGCTCAGATTCTAAGTAAAGGTCAATAATTTAGTCGAAGCAATAAACTTTTTTAGAAATATGTGTAATAAATACAATATCCTTTTAATCATAAACTTGAACATAATATGGAAAAAATAAATCAAACATTACAATATAAACATGCACATGGATATTATACTAGTCGAATAATCACATGTAATAACTAATTTCATAATGAGGGAATGCCTAACGCCGGACATCATTACCATGTAGTCAAGGCTTTGTGCCAAAAATACAAATAACATTTTTTGTCAAGGCCTTGTGCCAAGACACTAGTTTGTCTAATGAGAACTAACGATTCATCGAGGAGCTATATCAGGCTCCACCTATCACATACTAAGTCCACATCATTCCTCATATGAAAAAGTTAAAACATAACATAAACATTAATATTAAAACTTTCATAAAAAATGTCAATACATTTACCATAAAGCATGAATGTTATAAAAATAGAACATCTACAGAAAAACATATCATAACTGATTCAATAAAATATGAAATATTGTATTATAATAAATCAACCCCAATCAAAAATAATATCCAGTAAAGGATGCTGACATAGTTGAAAATGATGAGTAAAACATTTTGAGAGAAATATCCATTTTGAAAAAACATTTAAAAGTCACACATTTATAAAGGATGTAATTTAAAATAGATATTTGAATCACAGTGTCATATACCATTTTGATACTTTTGAAAACAATTATCTTTTCAAAACATTCATTCCCATATAAATAAATCCTTTTAATAATTTTGAAAACATGGACATTAATTTAAAAATATTTAGAAGAATAAATATTTAAAACATTTAGAATGATGTTTTAGTAAAAAGTCCCTTAAAATTAATCCCTTTTGAAAACTTTTTTATGAAACATGGACATGGATAATAAATATTTCCCAGTAGATACTTATGTAAAAACAACCTTGGATAATAAAGAGATTCTAAAATTAACCCTTACCTTGCACATTCGTTTAGTCGAGGGTACGTTTAACCTCCTATATAATGAAAATGGTATGTTATTAGATAATACCAGAACCATATTAGTATTTATGATATCATAAATGATTCATTTATTACTTTATACTACCCATTTAATAATAATTTCCATGTTAAATTAACATTTCGAGTAATAATCTCTTTTTTTATCGTATGTGTTTTAACTTGTTACTCTTGATTGTGGCACTTAGATCAGGATTTAAATACATACAGAATATATAAAATGATTTATATATCATATATATTTAGAATATAAATATGTATAATAGATATATATCTGAAATAGAAAACACCATTTATGGAGATGGTAGTCAGTACGTACGCATAAACGTGGTTTCCGTTTTCATATTGTATTACACGGAACTAAGTGAATAAGATATATATAAGTACATAAATATATATATATATATATATTCTAATCACCCATAGAATTATTATTTCATATATTACATACTATTAATGATATATATTTTATAATCATTGTTGAATGGTGAACATGGAAATAAATCTTAGCGTGTCATGGAGACGGTAATCCGTACATAAAAACGAGCGATAATATCATTATATTGATGGAGAAATCGTATGTAATTGGATGTTATATCATATATAAAAAATCATTATCATTTTATATTTGTTATTTAAATCAATTACATATCATTATTATACCCATCAAAATAATAATGTATTGAATAACAATTACACCATGACATGGAGACGGTAAGTCGTACGTACTCACGTATGGCGACATGTCATTCAAAGGATGGATAGAATAATGAATATGGTTGTACGATATTTATAATAACATCATAGTATATATAATATAATGGATTTATTATTTTATAATGGAAACAACTAAGAAAGAGGAAGTGGAACAAGAATGGAAGTTGAAAGAGATGATGAATTATTTACCACTTCTTTTGGTTCTTCCTTTGGACATGCTCAAAAGGGTTCTTTAAGATGGATTTTTGACTAAATGATGGACTCTAGGATGAAGGGAGGATAGTTCGGAGGATATTTGGGTAGGTTTTGGCCGAGCCAAATGGCTTTGTAGGTGTAAATTTGAGAGAAGGGGATGTTCCCTTTTATAAGAGGGGTGAGGGGCACCTTAGGAAAACTAAAAATATTATTTTATAATAAAATCATTTCTGATTTCTAATAGCTTAAAAATTAATTATTTAATGTTTAATGTGGGGATGGGTCTAAAACCACTCAACAAATAGGTTTTATATAGGTTTGGGTCACCATATTAACCATAACTTTTAGATTTAACTCTTAATTAAATAGTTTGACATTTACCAGGTCTCTTTTAATTTTTATATTATATTGTTAATAAACAAACTATAAAATTCCAATCTAACCATAATTGGTTCATTAATGTTATATATATTATCATATAAGTATTTTTACCAAACCATATATTTTCTGGACAATTATAAAAATTAATAATATAATATTTCTTTTAAAAACTATTTTTTGTCAATTTTGACACTATTTGGAATTTGTTTATTGTTAAAATCATAACACCATGATTACCTCAAAAATAAAATTGATTGAATCAACCCTAACATGTAATATTACCCTATAAATTTTTTTAATTAATCATAAGTCACAAATTACATTTATTTGGGTATTTATAATATCAATTATTTTAATCATTTATTAATAAGTTAATTATTGCATCATCATTGTGTCATAAAGAAATTTTATTATTTAGTGTCTAAAAATTCTAATTAAAATACCATTACTTAGTAAATATTTTTAGCTTTATAATTAATATTTATAGTCTAATTTATCTTATGTATAACCCTATATTAAATATGTTTTAGTTATACAAACATTAATTTAACACATTTAACTCCTCTTTAAATTAAATAATAATAAATGTCCTAATCTAATCCAAGTAGACCTAAAGAATCTTATTTTATTCATAAGGTTGATTTTTTCCAAATTATTGGTATCCAATAGAATTAGGTCATGTGTTAGGGTAATAATAATATCACTTTACCTTTAATTACCCTATTTACTTTTAATAGTGGTAAATAAAAGTCAAAAGTTAATATTTCCCAAAAATTATTTTTATCTTATTGAACCACATTTTACGTACTAATATCAACCATTTCTCTTGGATTTTTTAAATTAAATTCACAGAAGTGGTAAAATTATTTTTTATGAAAATTTTCAAATTCTCCTAGGAGGTGGGTAATAGACGGTGAAAAGTTCAATAAAATTTTATACATCTAATATTATTTCAAAATGACTCTAATGAATTACATTGAACATATATAGGTATTATGTATCTATTTTTTCCTAATCTAAATTTAAAAAATATAAATAATTATTTAAATGAAAATTCGGTTTTAACTAATAACGTAGTGTTTTTCACTATTCACCAAAAATTGAATGTTTTCAGAAACATATCAAAAATTCACCCTAATCTAATTTTGATATTCCAAATTCATAAATTAAGTGTATTTTATAAAATTAAAAACATAGAAACTGTATTTAAAAATTTAAAATTAATTCCTGTTGTCAAAACAAAAGTGTATTTTTAAGAACTAATAACTACTAAAAGATTGACACTTGTTTATCACCAATTTCAATGTGAAATTACATCCAATGACCAACATTGGATTAAATGGTAAAAATATAATCTATTTATAGTTCCAAACAATTAAAATGAATAATTTAACACTATAAATTATTTTTATTAAACAAGTTGTTTTCAGTTAAAATATAGTATTTTTCACTATTCACCCAAATATAAAAGTTATCAGAAAAACACCAAAATTTTATTGAAACTAAATTCTTATGTCCTGATTATGAAGAAGAAGTTTATTTTGTCAAATTTAATTTATAAAAATTTCAAATATTGAATTTAAAAAGGGTTCAACATTAAAAGGCTGTAAAACTGCTTTTTTTTTGAATAATACTTCTTTAATCTAATAAATTAATTTCTTCATACATAATGTTTAAGAAAATTATAATTTGGATTATAAAATTATAAGAATTATATAAAGTTAAAAATTTAGTTAATAATATTCATAACCACTTTTGAACATCTAGTATTGTGAGTCGTGGTGTACCTGAACTCGGTGTTGCATGTAGTGTAAGTTATTGAATTTCATTGAAGAAAAATAACGTACTATGAAATCATGGGGTGTTACAATCAGGGACTATATTCAATTCAGTTTTGATATTCTATCTTCAGTTTTGGTCAACTTATGATTTTGGATCTATTTTTTTTATATTTATCTGATATTCTATCATTCCTTATTATTTTCCACTAGTTTATCACTCTGATAAAAGAGTGTACAGTCTCCCCATGATAGATATCTGACCATTACTGCATTTCGGTAGCCACAAGCATATGCAAAGGTGTGATTGAGGTTCATTGCTAAACTGACTCAGGGAACTAGGGGATGGCACCCATGCTAGGATGTTACACATGTTAACCTATAAGGGCATTTTAAGTTTCTTTATATTCCAATTAATAACCCTTGGGCGTTTTCTTAGGTTTGAATATTTAATTTTTATAAAAAAAATTATTGATTTTGTAGCATGAATTTATTGTCATTTGTGGGTTTATAGATGTTTAGAAGGCCTAAATTAAGTCTTTTTGAGATTTGGGGATCAAATGGATTTTAATTTTATTTTTTAATGTTTGAAATGTATAAATAATATTACTCAAATTATTATTTTAAAACATTGATTTTTTTAGTAAGACTTTACCGAGTATAACGTCATTGGGTGACATTTTAAGTTTTAAAAAAATTTATTGTGCATGAATCTATTGAGTAAGAAATTTTTTTAATCATTGTTCATAGTATGAATTCAGAAACATAGGACATAATAATTCTTATTATGAATTCAAGACATCCAAAGATAGTGAAGAAATTGTTATTTCTAGAAATGTTAGCATCAAGAGTCTCACTATGAATGTAGAGATTCTGAAGTATTACTAGAAATATAAATGTATATGTAATTTAATACTTGATATTTCTTACTAGTAAAGTAAGACATTATAAGTATTAATATAAATCTAATTTGTTTCTTAGAATTTTTCAATTAATAGATCGAATAAACATTGTTTATATTATTTTTTAAATTATTAAATTAATGCTGAAATAAATTATGCAATGGAAAATATGTATTTCCCCTGATATATATATTATAAAAATAATATAAATATGAATATCATTCCTATATTCTCATTCATGTAATATCTAAACTGTTTATTATTAGAATCATGTTACCTTTAAATAATAAGGGAAATATACGTAAAGATAACCATACACAAGTAACAAATATTTGTATTTATCTCTATTTCATTATCCCTTGATGAAAAATCATAATTTTTGAAATTTATTAAAACTTTTATAAATCATATTATTAAATTGGAAGTGACCAATGATTATTAACCTGTGGATTCTTATAATCTTTTTGTAGGCATCCCCTTACTATTTATTATTTATGAACATGTTTTGTGTCATGTAATATTTATGAATGATTTAGGTCATATTTATGAGACTAAGAACATAACCACATAGTTTGTTCATTATTCCAAAGAGAGAAATGGGGTAGTATAATGTGTGAAATTTAATGATCAGATTAGTTTCTTATGTTTGTGTGGTTTTAGGGTTTTATTTCCATGAGGTTGTATGTTGAGGATGAGGTATTTTTTATATGTGATGTTGTTGAGGTTTTTTTGTTCTGAAGTGAATTTTTTCAACCATCTCCAAAGGGGGTGATAGAGGATTTCTATTGGAGTGGCCTAATATGTTGGTGATTTTCTATCATCATGGTTGGATTATAGGGTCCTTACGGTTGTGCGATCGAAGAAAATGTTCCTTGAGTTTGTTTAGTTCACTAATTGTGGGTGGTGTCCTGATTGTATTAAACCACAATAGGCGATGGTGTTGGACATTGGAATATAGGTGGTCCACACTCTAGAGACCATATTTTTTGGTGATATAGACACCAGATGGGAGTATCATTCTTTTTATGTTTAGAGGTATAACTATATAACCTTATATTAAGTATTGTAGACATACCGATGGTGAATAATGAAACACCTGTGATAGAAATGTTAGTTATATATGATATATGTCTCGATTTACATTGTTTTAAACATATAGAAGATAGATCTTCTAGAAATATTGACTGTGGATGTATAATTTCCCTCACGAATTTGCAAATGTAACTAAATAATCAATATGTATAACTTAAAATATTTATAGTAGGTTATGTAATTAATTATTTTTCACAATTTATTTCATCTTCTCATGCACCTGTATATATATATGGATATTAGTTCGGAACACTTTTGGTGGTGGTCTATTTATTTCATTCTCAAACTGTACACAATTGCTACAAAAAATTATGACTTTTCATATGGTTTTTTCAGTTAAAGTAACATATCATCTTCATAATTTAGTGGATGATTATGTGTGTATGCTCTGTAGGTTGTTGAAATGATATTTAACATGGGTTTGGTTCTTCCACATTGTTGGGTTGTTAGTAATTTTAAGTTATTTTGTATACATACATATATGTGTTCATCCCATGTGAGATCCTATTATAGTTTAATGAATGAAATGATATAGTATATGTCAAATAAGACATCCATATATAAATTTTGGGATATTGTTTCTTGTGATATTCATTACATCCATTATGTTGTTTTCATTATTATTATTATTAATTATCAACAGAGGGTATAATGTCACTAATATCACCCCATTGACCATCATAGCTAGTAGAAAACAATTATTATATAGGGATGAGCTACAATGTTATTATTCCACACAACATGTCTAGGAACATTTGGGTTGTCCTTGGTTGGAAAGGATATATAGTCATTCCCACCATTTTAATTCTAGTCCTTTGAGCATGGGCATTATAATATTTCCATCTATCATGGATAGAGTTGGATGGAAATTGAAAATATTATTTATCATGATAATACCTACCTTCATGTACATAGGTTCTATGATGTAATGACCCCCTCCGCACAATGTGTAACCCTCCTGGGCCGGCATTGTGAGAAGTGCGATAATGACCCCCGTGTCCCACCTACAATTGGCCCTGGGTTCGACTAGCACCGAGGGTATAGTAAATACAAAAATGGGAGGCTTTAACCTCTAAGAGAACACATGCAGAAGAGAGTGAAAAGATATACACCAACCAACTCTAAGTCAGAACTGAAATAAAAAGGAATACCCAACTGCACATATGTAATGTCATGAAAAAGTACTACAACTTGAAGGGAAAAACTGCAAGTTCCCAAAAGAAAGAAAAATAGCAGTAACCACAAGCCCGAACATCTCCTGGAACCCCAATCTAGTAGAAACCAGCCTAATCTTCTACCTGCACCAACTGACTAGAAAAACAGTTTATATATACATAGGGTGAGTATAACAGTATACTCAGTCGGATCCTCCCTGAAGCCTCTCATGCAAAAGTAATGAAAACATGCTAAAGCATAGTGAACAACAAGTGAAACTAACTCATCATCTAAATAGGTATGCTATGTTCCTAGCCTCACCATGGCTTCTCTCACCAAGTAACACATACAATAATATATCATATATTAAATAATATCAAGTGTACCCCACTACTACATCCCCACTGGTTTTCCGCTTTGCCCCAATGTCGTCGTCCTAAGAATCTCTCTCCAAAAAGGCTTTCCCACAAACACCTGGGAAAAGCACCACAACATGAACCTCATGCAACAAAACCACCACGTCCATGTAAGAAAAGTAACCAGGTAGTTTCTGGGATCCACCATAGCCCGCATAATGTGTATCATATGTCGGGTATTATACCTCAATCCATTACATCCCATACACCGAGTAAGGATCCTCAAGCCCTCACAGCCTATACACATTACACCTATAGTAGTCCATAGGAAGCTATATTCATAATTTATGTGTGTGAATAACCACAATCCATTAAATCCATCTACACATATATATGGGGAAAACTAACTGACGTGCCTACCAGCACAAGTAACTACGAAGATAAGAGAGTGGGGACAAAGGGGGTTGTCATCCTTTCATCCTCCCACCAGATTGTTTGGTAAAACACCCCTCAGGGATCATAATCCTTGGGGTATCAATTACCCTTACTAAAAGACTGTAGTAGCGTATAGAAACAAAAAATGTATAGAATATACTATACATCACATCCACACTCTGGTCATAACCTAGTCTTAGAATCAACTTCCGATAAAATCTCTTAGACTATGGGATACTACTTCTATGACTACGTATCCTATAAGCACACAAAAATTTAAAGAGATTTAAAAAATTATTTCATTCCCTTTTTATCAGTTGATCTTTATGTTAATTAATTCTTTAGACATTAATTAACTGATAACTATCCATCATTAAATTTCAGTAGCATCACACCCAAAGTCTGATGTTCCTTTAAAATAGTAACCTGAGCATTTTGTTCTAGAAAGACCTAACATCATGGGATAACATGATTTATTCAATTATTAATTAAATAATTACATTCCCATATTCCTAGGATTTCTAGAAAAACATTCTATGCTACTAAACACAAGGGGGCTCAACACGGTGAGTAGATTTACTACCCGTCGAGTCTTTTCCAACTATAGTCAGAGCATATACCCATCCTACATTGAGAAGCTAAACACGGAAAGCATGTGGCATACAACATGCATCTTCACCTATTTCAGAAGAAGGGTAAGCAAGACCAGCTGCCTTGAGCAGTGGGGAAAATTAAAGCAGATAATCAACGAATATGAAACAATAAGCATACAACAATCACATCCATCCAATTCCATCATCACTAGTTTCCTCCCGGACACCCACATGCATAAACTGATGCATCTTGCCACACTAGGTGTCATCTTGTTCCACAACCAAATAAGCCTCCATGTGCCCACATATCACAACAGCCATCCATGCTCAAATCACAACACAAGCATCATGAAAACAAACATCTTAACAATTTGGCTCTTGTCCCTTTAACAATAAAGAGGGTAACTCATAACCCTTAAGTGAATTATCAAACAATCAGTACTTTAATCCATCATGAATTAACTGATTTATTATTCATAGGTTCCAAATTCGGGATACCTAATAATTATGCTATTAAAAAATAATTAAACATTCTTACTATGCCAATTTGATTAACATCAAATTACAACAAGGAGAACTAGATTCATTTACATGCATAATTATCTTTTAACTAAACAATAATCCATTAATTTTTTTTTACGTTCATTACTAATTTCCTGCAAGAACAAACAGATAAAAAATTCATGCATAGATATCACACTATATAGCAGAACAAGAGGAAAAAACATATGATCGATATCAATTTATTTAAATGGTTCAAAAATTTATTATGTTAATTCCATTGTCATCCTGTGGTAAAAACATGATAATGATATAGTTTCACGTAAAGGAAGAGAGAAGCAACGAATCCCCTACCTCAAATAGTTCTTGACATTCTTTATAAAAGCACAGTCCACACAACGGGTCATGATCCCCCTCTCGTGACAACTGCATCCACCTAAGGATGCCATGGTACGACCACAGCAACCAAAACCCTAGAAAACTACATTATAAGCATTGAGATTACATGCTATAATATAGAAATGAGAAATTGGAGAAGATGAACCCCAAAATAATGACGACAAAACAAACATTATATCGAAGACTAATCGATATAGCTTGGTTTCATCAAAATAGATCAGAACCAATGTGAGGAGGAAAGTTTGATTATTCAAGTCCTGTGAGAAGGAATCGGATTTTCGAGTGACTCACACATGAGAACAAGGAGAATGAATTATGGAGGAATATATCCCACTACTAGGAATGTAGGCTTTCCCAACACTTCTTTACCAACAGTTTTCTTAAACCATTGGTAAAGAAGGTCCACGACACCCCTTTACCAACGGTTTTTAAAAATCGTTGGTAAATGTTTACCCCAAATACAGTCAATCACCTCTCCTCTCACCCATTCGTGACAGAACCGTAAATCTCTCAAGGGCTCTGATCCTTTCATGACTTCCCCCATCCTAACCCCTGAAACTCAATCGGAATCATCTCAAATTAGTTATTTTCTTCTTTGTATACATAAAATATTTAAGTGCTATATAGTTTTTATTGTTATTCATATCATATTTTAGTTTTAAGTTTTTATTTTTATGTGTATATCATTTTTTTGTGTTTTGATTTAATCTAGACTTTCTCAAATCCAATTCATTTAATTATTTAAATATTTAACCCTCCATCGAAGAAGAAACATCTCAAATTCATTGTGGTTGGATTCCAGATTTTCTATGTATATTTTTTTATGAATTTTCTTCATATTGTAATTAATTGTTACTTGGAAATTTATTTATATGTGTTTATTAATTTTTAGAATTGTTTTTATGAATGTTTTCCTTAAAATTCCTTGAAGAAAGTGTTTTATTAAAATGAAAATTTTTTAATAAGTCTTGTGTAATGTAATTTGTTATAGTACACTATGTGACTATGTTTGGTATTTATTAACACATGAGATAACCGGTGTGTGAGAATGTGTTGTGAAAGAGATTCCATGGATGGATCATGATTTTATTTATGTTTTGAGCCTCTTAATGAGTTGTTTTAATGATATTTTGAGATATTTACCTTTTGTTTATTGGTGACAACTGAGAGCTGTAGAGGTGGTTCATGATTAAGACATCTAATTACAACTAAACATGTGGATAAACCATGCATAGTAGTGAATTCTTGAAATGTTTGATGTTTTTAGTCCTTTTTTATTTGGAGTTTCTTTTGATGATGATTTTTCTTACTGATACCTATGATGGGAATTTATTTCAGTTTCTAAATTGGTTGAGACTCCCCCACCATGCACAGCGTATGCAACCTCTACCCTTATTTAATCATTCTGTTTACATAGCCTATGCAACCTCTACCCTCATTTAATCAGTGAACTCAAGTCATTAATTCAAGAGTTCATTCTCACTAGTATATAAGAAGTTGAATGATGTAAACCTACCCTCACATGATTTCTTACCTCAGATAGTGTCCGACATATGGAATACAAGCTTTTGAATTCATTTGTTAACAAGTATCATATATTCCATTTCCCCTAATATTACTGTACTAATATAACTTTAGGGTCAATTAAATATGGTTCTCATTGTACGTTGTATATTATGTGTAATTCTTGGCCAATACTCACTTTTATGAGGGTGGGGCACTTTTCACTACACATGTTGGCATGTGTAGACATCCATAAAAATTTTAGATAATTCAAAAGTTTAATTCGGTAATGTTGTTATCATTGACATAATTTATTATTAATCTAAAATTGAAAAATAAATGTTTTTGACTATACTTAATGAAATTAAATCTTTTTACAAGGCATGAACAACCTATTAGTTTATAGGCCTAAAATTTATTCACCCATGTGGTACGCTTGACTTGGAGAAATAATTGGGTAATGAAAGGTATAGCCAAAGAGGTGCCAATAATGAGTTATTGAACATGAGTGAATGATTTGGGGTGCCTATAACACATAATGGGACCGAAGGCATGGGCCTCTTATAGACATAATGAAAATGAATATAAATAAATTTTAATTTAATTTATGAGTACTTGTTCTTTACATTATTTTAATAGTTCATTACAACGACTAGAAACTCCTTCCTTTATCATTTACTAAAATGTATTTTCTATTAATTTTCAATCCTATTTAATTGTTATTGAAAAATGACTTTTATAAAAAAAATTACAGAATGGAAAGAAGTTGGATGTATGAAATCGGTCGGATCTCAAGCGATTTTCAAAACAATTTGGAGAGCTTTATAGATTTTTCATTTTACAATGCTTTTGATAGTGGTCACATACACTGCCTACGTTCCAATTATGTTTGTAGACCTTGGTTGAGCCATGAAGAAGTCAGCTACCACATAAAAAAAATGGTTCTCAAGAAAACTACTTTGTGTGGTATCACAATGGGGAGAAAATGAAATCTCAAATTGGTGATGATCGAAATGAAAGGACTAGAATGGAGAATTTATTAGATGATCGGTTTCCATTTATTCAACATCATGAAAAAGAAAGGATTTCGACTCAAGAAGACTTTGATATGAGGACAGCTGATGCATCTAGTGAAAATGAAGATATTGATATGGTGATAAAATTTATTGATGATGATGCGACACCATTACATCAATAATGTGATAAAATGAAAAATCAGAAATTTTTAATCTGATGGTTTCATGGGAAAACTATGTATGGGATTTCTAATACAGCAATCGATTACATTCTTACCCTCTTGAAGGATTTAATTCCAAATGATGTAGATATTCTCTCAAACCACTATATGGCATGGATGTTCATTGAGGAACTTGGATTTTCATGAAACAAAATTCATGATTTCTCGAAAGATTGCAGTTTACTATGGGAGGAAACTTCTAAACGAAATGATTGTATAAAATGTGGCATATCCTGCTGGAAGTCAAAATCTTTTGGAACACCATCCCACTTTCCCCAAAAATTAATTTGGAACATTCCATTGATCCCAAAACTCTAGAATCTTTTTATTTCTGATGACATAACAATAAAAATGATATGGCATGATACAGAGAGAAAGAGGACTAATGATGAGTTGGTTCATCCTGGATATGGATTTTCATGGCAGATATTTGTTTCTCGACATCTTGATTTTGCATCTGACATGTGTAATGTGAGGTTGGGTCTTTCATACGACGGTTTTAATCTGTTTGGGAGGATTATTACTTCGCACATCACATGGCCAGTTTTTATACACATTTATAATATTCCCCCGTTGTTGTGTATGAAAAAACCTTTCACTTTCATGAGTATACTCATATCTGGTCCTTCTGATCCCAACATTGATACTGATGTATACATGCAACATTTAATAAAAGAGTTGAAAATTATTTGGGATGTGGGTGTGTGCACATACGATGCATGTTATAAAGACATATTTCAGATGCGTGTTGTGCTTATGTGGATGATCAATGATTTTTCTGCTTATGCAATGATGTTTGGATGGGGCATGAAGGGAAAACTATCATGCCAAGTTTTTATGAAGAATAAATGATCCAGAAGACTAAAAAATCACTATAGTTTTAGTTTTAAGGGACATCGACGATTCAAGCCAAATGATCATCCATATAGAATGAATCATCAAAAATTTGATAATACCATAGAGACTGATGATCCACCTCAGTGTATGATTAGAACTGATTTTCTTAATGAATTGAAAGATTTCAGTTTTTCATTTGAGAATGGTCAAAATAAATCTGGAAAGGGAAAGAATTTTTCCACTGAAACTTGTTACAATTGGAGAAACAGGATTATCTTTTCTAATTTTCCAATTTGGTCAACCAATTTGATACGTCATTACATAGACGTAATTCATATGGAAAATAATATATGTGAAATGTTGCTTTCATTTCTTCTAAATGACATGGGGAAGACAAACGATGATATACGATCTCGGTGTGACTTGGTGGATTGGGGAATCAAACTAGAATTTCATCTTGGGCGTATCAGTGAAAATAAATGGCCACTTCCATGTGCTTCTTATGTGATGAGACCTACGAAAAATAGAATTTCTTGGAATTATTAAAGACTATTAGTGTTCCTGATGGCTATTCAAGAAACATATCTAAATGGGTCAATAGAAGAGATTTGATGCTAAAATCCATGAAGACTCATGATTATCACGTTCTACTGCATGAGTTGCTTCCAATAGAAATCTATCATCTTTTGTCCAATAATTTATGGGTGACAGTTAGTCCGTTGTGTCATTTGTTTAGAGATCTTTTTTCTAATATGTTGTCCTAGTCTTTCTTCAAACAAAAGCTGACAGATGCCCCATTATTTTTTTGTGAGTTGGAGAAAATATTTCCTCCATCATTTTTCACATGCATGATGCATCTGACTATCCATTTTCCCATGGAAATACTTCTTGGAAGACCTATTTATTTTCATTGGATGTATACAACTGAATGAAATATGCACACATTAATGTCTTATGTCCGAAATAGGAATCATCCCGAAGGTTCTATTGTGAACGGTTACTTGACTCAAGAATGTATGGATTTTTACCCAATGTATTTGTCTGATCTTGCTACAAGAATTAATAGGACAATGAGAAATGAAGAAGAAAATTGTGAGAAAATTGAACCTAGTTCTCCATCACTTCCTCAAACAAGAGGAATTACTGGATCATATACATTTAAGACAATAATCCATGAAAAGCGGGAGATGGCACATCACATTGTTTTGTTCAACTGTGATTTGTTCGATGACTATATCAGGTTACTAAATTAAATATGTATATCTTACATATATATATCTATTAGACTATTCATATTTTTTATCTACAGGGAACATAAAAAATGTTAAATAGGAAGCATCGTTCTTTATCTTTGAGAAGGAGAGACTTTGCATAGAAAAGAGTTTTCTGCTTGGTTAAAATTCAAGTTAAAATATTACTGTTTAAAATAATTATATCAGTATTTAATTAAGATTAATAGTCATTTATATTGTAGGTATTGATTTTGTATGCTGACTCTGTCTCTAAGTAAATAAGAGCTTTCAATTTTGGTTCTAATACCATGGTTCGTGACTATAAATCAATTGTTATCAATGGGTAAAAATTTATTTTCCCTGAACGAGAAATGAACATGAGAACACAACATTATGGTATTATGGTTACTGCCACAACAGACTGTTATGCCAGTGGATCATATAGTAGACCGGGATTTCAAAATGTGAGTTATTATGGAGTTGTTGAGAAAATAATAAAATTATATTATTACTCTCATGGACGAGTCACAATGATGAAATGAAATTGGTTTGATACTATGATGAGACAAGGCACATTTATTGATGATTGATGATTTCAAGTAATTAATATGACTCACACTCTTGCTACCGAAGAACCAGATGTTTTGGAATCAATGTATAAACATGTTTTTTATGTCAAAGACCAACTTCGACCTAAATTTGGTGTCATAGTTGAAGTAATTCCAAGACATAGTTTTTGATGATGGTGATGGTGGAATTGACCCTGTCCCTAGTGCCATTGGAACCAATACATTTATTTCTTTTGATGACTCCAATAGCTTAATTTTTAGAGTGGATTTTGAACCTATTGTTGTGGTTGAAAATATATAAAATCATTCGTCCATGTTCTCAATTCTTTTGGTTTACCTCGAGTTGGGTTGTTACGGTTGGTAATATTCAAATTGATTTATCGTTGATCACAAATATTTTTTAGCTGACTTGACCATTATGTGAATTTTAATTTTATATTTTTTTTGAATTAATTTGAATTGCATTTTCTAATTTGGAATTGAACTGTATTAAAACCTAGTCAAACAATATTTCTAACTTGGTGAACATTACAACTTGTATGATTTGTTAAATCCATTCAATCTCTTCTAGAACAATTGATAGATAAATTACCAATGAATCCCCCTATTCTCTCATATATTTAGTTTTTTGGGTTACACATTAGTTTCCTTTTACTAATTAATTACATATTTGTTTTCAAAAGTAGGAAATGTAGCCAATTGAAGAGAGATGAAGGAAAAAATGATGGAGAACAATTGTTGAATGGTGGAGATGGTTGTTCCACCATTAGTGCGTACAGTGAGTACTTTATTTCAAGTATATATATTTAAAGAATATATAATGTCATGTGATTAATTTTTTTGTAAACATTTTTGTAGGATTCACCTATACATCGACAGTTATTTGATGACGAGCCTAGTAAAGGTCCTAGTACTCAGGATGGTGGTACGAGGAGGTTTTGTACCATAGGTGGACTAGCATGTTTGTGTACCCTACTAGATCATACCCCTCCCACTGATATTTCATCCTTCCCACATTCTTATCTCGATGTGTCGTTAGGGAAACATGGTATATTTAGGCCTCCCATGTTTTCGGCACCTTTTTCATCTTCTGGACCATCATTTTCATATCCCATGATGATTCCCACTCCCTAGTCAGAATCTGGTCATATAGCTATACCATCTCATTTTCCTTCTACTTTTGTCTCTCTAAGCTTCTATATTCCATCGTCTTTTACACATGTTCCACCACAGGGTGTTCCATCAGTTTCTGTTGATCCAGCGGCGCTCAGCGATCAGACTGGCACATGTATATTTATAGAAGCCTAGCAAATTTTTATAGAAATATTTATTTTTATTAGAACATGTTTTGATAAAATATTTGTTTTTCTTTCATGACAGATACATCTAATCATAGGAGGCGGGGGCAGGGTTGTACAAGCATGTGTTTGGTGTGGAACTGCCGCACACAGGTTATGGTGGATTACAATGAAGAAAACCAAATGGTTTAGAAAACACGGAAGTAATGTCGGTGTTTTTTTGCGACGCTTGCCAAATACTCTGACATCATTCCCTTCATCCCACAATCATAGAGACATTTTCCAAATGAGGTCAAGGATCGAACTTGGGAAGAGATATGGTTAAAAAAATCTTTTGTATTTGATTCCATGAATTATTTATATATTTATTTGAATTAGTATTTTGATGTCAGCTTCGATTTAATTTTCCCGATGGTGAGGGTGCACGACCGAAACGTCTAAAGGATTTAGGTATGCTTTGGAGAGCCTATAAGCATGAGTTGTATATAGGATAGTGTGCTAGAGTTGGAACTATGTTAGAGGCAGTACCAGTTGTGTATGATATTCCTATAGAGTCGTATCGTCAGATGATTACTCATTGGACGACTACCCAGTTTAAGGTATGAATTACATTTGAGGTATTTAAAGAGTAACTTTCATGTTTTAAATTAATATTATCCTTTTCATTATAGAATTTTATTTAGGAATCATCTGGAAAAAAAAATTGTTGCAAAAAAATACCTCCACACACTAGGACATACTACGATGCCAGATCATGAGAAGATGCAGGTATGATAATTGTTTATAAGTTTTCTTTACGACTATCACTTTATTTTTTCCCCTCAATTATTTATCTTTTTTCTAAAGTTATCATATAAAATTAATTTTAAATGTCATTTTAGAGTAAAATACATAATATTGAAGGATGTGTGCCTTGATCAGAATTGTTTTACTCAAGTAGACGAAAAAAGGATGGAAGTGTTGTCAACGAAACGACTCAGTAGCAGATTGTAAGTTTCAATCTGTTGATTTTATATTTTAATATCTATTTCGTAACTTAAAAATATATTTATATTTGTAACAGGCTGCTTAAAATACCTTGATTCCCAAGAACCACACAATTGTGGGCCCACTGATCACTTACATCAAGTGTTGGGAGAGGAGCATCCTGGCAAAGTACGTTGCCGACCTAGGATAGCCCCGATGAGGTATTTTCCCTCCTCAGGTAAGAGTTGTAGTGCCTCCGAGCTGCAACAAGTTAGGGAACAAATAAAACATGCTAGGAAAAGGGCCACAGAGATGGTAGAATAGTCTACTAGGGAAAACAGAGCATTGAGGAAATTTATTGATGTTCTACATCCAACACTTCCACTAGAGGACAGCATATCTTTTGATGAATATATGTCTTCGATATGTTCTATATATGGTGCACCTTATGGCAGTTCTAGTGGTGGTCAAGATGATGTCCAGCTTGAAGATGATGATGGCGTGGAGTTTGATGTAGAAGAGGAGGGAGATGAGGAGGGCGAGGCGGATGGCGAGGGGGAGGATGAGGGAGAGGGAGAGGAGGAGGGCGATGAGGAGGGCGAGGACAATGATGGGGACGTGGAAGAGGGTGATGATGATGGTTTTGATGGTGATGGTGATATGGGAAAAATTGATCCATTACATTTTTTACTAATATTACTAATATTTGATGTTTAATCTATTTTAGTAGTTGGTTTTATCTAGACTCGTAGTATAGTATTGGAGTTGAGTTATTTTTATAAATTGTCAGTTTTCATGGATGTTGTTGTCTTTTAGTGGTTGTGGTTTATCTTGAGCATGTTTTTAGATTTTTGTGTGTTTGTGAACACCTTGGATAGCCCCCTACATCATGGACCCTGGACAACCCCCCACCATCCTCCTTGGACCCCAGATAGCCCCCTAGAGAGCCCCCCGAAGAGCCCCTCGGAGAGCCCCCCCACCCTCCTCCCTGGACCTCAGACTACCCCCGGACAGCACCCCAGACAGCACCCCACTCTACGCCTTGGTCCCCGGACATCCCCCCAAACACCCCCCAGACATCCCCCCACATATCCCCCCCACCTTCCTCCTTGGTCCCAGGACAGCCACCCGGACACCCCCCGGACAGCCCCCGGACAGCCCCCAGAAGTGTCTCTCTATAGTTTAAAATGGACTTCATTTTAATTGAAAACAACAAATGACATAAGGTAAACCAAAAAAACACATTATTATTCTGTTGAAACATTAGTACAATGATCCATGGGTCATTTGTGACATGTACGAGTCAACCGCGCCTCAATCCGAGTCGTAGTGTGGCTGGGATCACTCTAAGTGTCTCTTTTTTTTAAAAATGGACAACATTTTAAGTACATACGGAAAAATGACCAAACGGATTCTGATTGTGTTCATACATTATCCTAATGATCCATGGGTCATATGTGATGTGTACGAGTCAAACCCTCCTCAATCTGAGGCACGGTGTGGTCGACACCATTCATAATGTCTATCTTTTGTTTAAAATGGACGTCATTTTTTGTGAAAACAACAACTGACATACGAAAAACTAACCAAACACATTTGAAATATTTTGATGCATTAAGACAATGATCCATGGGTCATATATGATGTGTAATAATCAACGCCGCCTCAATACGAGTCTTGGTGTGGCCGAGATCACTCTAAGTGTCTCTCTTTTGTTTCAAAAGGATATCATTTTAAGTGAAAACATCAACTGTCATACAGAAAACTGACCAAACGCATTCAAATTGTGTTGATACTTTATGAAAATGATCCATGGGTCATTTGAGATGTGTACAAGCAAACCCCATCTAAATCTGAGGCGTGGTGTGGCTGGTACCACTCTAACTGTGTCTATTTTTTTTAAAATGGACAGGGTTATAAGTGAAAAGAACAAATGGCATATGGAAAACTAACCATACGCATTCGGATTCATTGATAATTTATCACAATGATCCATGGGTCATATGTGATTTGTACGCGCCAACTCGAGCTCAATACGAGTTGCGGTGTGGCCGGGATCACTCTAGGTGTCTCTCTTTTGTTTAAAATGGACATCATTTTAAGTACATACGTAAAACTAACCAAACACATTCAGTTTCCATTGAAACATTTGGAGAAATATTCATGGGTCATATGTGACATGTAAAAGAAATCATCGCCTCAATCAGTGATGCGGTGTGGATGAAACCACTCAAAGTGTCTCTCTTTTGTTTAAAATGGACTTCATTTTAAGTGAAAACAACAACTAGCATACAGAAAACCGACCAAACGGATTTTGATTGTGTCGATACATTAGCACAACGATCCAAGAATCATATGTGACATGTACAAGTCAACCTCTCCCAAATATGAGGTGTATTGTGGCAGACACCATTCATAGTTTCTCTCTTTTGTTTAAAATGAACGTCAGTTTCAGTGAAAACAACAACTCACATATGAAAAACTGACCAAACGCAATTGAAATGTGTTGATCCTTCAGGAAAACGATCCACCGGTTATATGTGACATGTACGATCCAACCCTGCCTCAATTCGAGGCACGGTGTGGCCGGAACCACTCTAAGTGCCTCTCTTTTGTTTCAAAAGGATATCAATTTAAGTGAAAACATCAACTGGCATACGGAAAACCGACCAAATGCATTCATATTGTGTTGATACATTAGTAAAATGATTCATGGGTCATTTGAGACATGTATGAGTCAGCCCCATCTAAATCCAAGGTGTGGTGTGGCTGATACCACTCTAATTGTGTCTCTTTTGTTTCAAATGGATAGGATTATAAGTGAAAAGAACAACTGACAAACAGAAAACTGACCAAACACATTTGGATTTTGTTGAAAATTTATCACAAAGATTCATGGTTCATATGTGATGTGAACAAGCCAACCCAGTATCAATCCGAGTTATGGTGTGGTTGGGATCACTCTAAGTATCTCCCTTTTGTTTAAAATTGACAACATTTTAAGTACATATGGAAAACGACCAAATGCATTTGGTTTCTGTTGAAACTTTATCATAATGGTACATGGGTAATATTTGACGTGTACAAGTGAACCTCGCCTAAATCTGAGATGCGGTGTGGCTGACACCACTCAAAGTGTGTCTCTTTTGTTTAAAATGGACTTCATTTTATGTGAAAATAACAACTAGCATACAGAAAACTGACCAAACGGATTCTGATTGTGTCAATAATTTATCTCAATGATCCATGGGTCATATGTGACGTGTACGAGTCAACCCCACCTCAATCCAATGCACGGTGTAGCCGACACCATTCATAATGTCTCTCTCTTATTTAAAATGGACATTATTTTATGTGAAAACAACTACTGACATACGATAAACTGGACAAATGCATTCGAAATGTGTTGATACTTTAGTACTATGATCCATGGGTCATATGTGACATGTACGAGTCAACCCCGCCTCAATCCGAGGCGTGGTGTGGTCAGAACCACTCTAAGTGTCTCTCTTTTATTTCAAAAGGATATCATTTTATGTGAAAACATTAACTGGCATATGGAAAACCAAACAAATGCATTTTGATTGTTTTGATACTTTAGTAAAATGATTCATGAATCATTTGAGACATGTACAAGTAAACCTAATCTAAATCTGAGGAGCGGTGTGGCCAGGACCACTCTAACAGTGTCTCTTTTGTTTAAAATGGATAGGATTATAAGTGAAAAGGACAACTGGCATACAGAAAACAGACCAAACGCATTCAGATTCAATTGATAATTTATCACAACGATCCATGGGTTATATGTCACGTGTATGAGCAAACCCGAGCTCAATCCAAGTCACGGTGTGGCCGGGATCACTCTATGTGTCTCTATTTTGTTTATAATAGACAACATTTTATGTACATATGGAAAACTGACCAAACGCATTCGGTTCCATTAAAACAATATGAGAATGATGAATGGGTCATATGTGATGTGTACGAGTCAACCTCTCCTCAATCCAAGGCACAGTGTGGCCGACACCACTCAAAGTGTTCCTCTTTTGTTTAAAATGGACTTCATTTTAATTGAAAACAACAACTAGCATACAGAAAACCGACCAAATGGATTTTGATTGTGTCGATACTATAAAAAAAATATCCATGGGTCATATGTGATGTGAACAAGTCAAACCCACCTCAATATGCATCGCGGTGTGGCTGACACCATTCATAGTGTCTCTCTTTTGTTTAAAATGGACATCAGTTTAAGTGAAAACAACAACCGACATACGAAAAACTGACCAAATGCATTAGAAATGTGTTTATGATTTAGGAAAACGATCCTTAGGTCATATTTGATGTGTAAAAGACAACCCCGCCTCAATCTGAGGCACGGTTTGGCCGGCACCACTCTAAGTGACTCTCTTTTGTTTCAAAAGGATATCATTTTAAGTGAAAACATCAACTGGCATATTGAAAACAGACCAAACACATTGGGATTGTGTTTATACTTTAGGACAATGGTCCATGGGTTATTTGAGATGTGTACGAGTCAACCCCGTCTAAATCCACGGCACGGTGTGGCCGGTACCACTCTAACTATGTCTCTTTTGTTTAAAATGGACATGACTAAATGTGAAAAGAACAACTCGCATATAGAAAATAGACCAAACACATTCGGACTCTGTTGATAATTTATCACAACGATCTATGGGTCAAATGTGATGTGTACGAGCCAACCCAAGCTCAATCCAAGTCACGGTGTGGCCGGGATCACTCTAAGTGTCTCTCTTTTGTTAAAAATGGACAAAATTTTAGGTACATATGGAAAACTGACCAATCTCTTTTGGTTCCATTGAAAATTTAGTAGAACGATCCATGAGACATATGTGATGTGTACAAGTCAACCTCACCTCAATCCAAGGCACAGTGTGGCCGACACCACTCAAAGTGTCTCTCTTTTGTTTAAAGTGGACTTCATTTTAAGTGAAAACAACAACTAGCATACAGAAAACCTACCAAACAGATTCTGATTGTGTCGATATATTAGAAAAATGATCCATGGGTCATATGTGATGTGTATGAGTCAACCCTACCTAAATATGAGGTTAGGTGCGGCCGACAGCATTCATAGTGTCTCACTTTTGATTAAAATGGACATCATTTTAAGTGAAAACAACAACTGACATATGAAACTCTAACCAAACGCATTCTAAGTGCATTAATTCTTTTGTAAAACTATACATGGGTCATATGTGACGTGTACGAGTCAACCCCGCCTTAATATGAAGCCCGGTGTGGTCGGTACAACTCTAAGTGTCTCTCTTTTTTTTCTAAAGGATATCATTTTAAGTGAAAACATCAACTGGAATTTGTAAAACTAACCAAACACATTTAGATTGTGTTGATACTTTAGAAAAATGATACATGGGTCATTTAAGACATGTACGTATCACCCAATCTAAATCCAAGGTGTGGTGTGGCCGGTACCACTCTAACTGTGTTTCTTTTGTTTAAAATGGACATGATTATATGTGAAAAGAACAACTAGAATACGGAAAATGGACCAAATGCATTCAGATTCTATTGATAGATTATCACAATGATCCATGGGTCATATGGGATGTGTACGAGCCAACTCAGGCTCAATCTGAGTCATGGTGTGGCCGAGATCACTCTAAGTGTCTCTCTTTTGTTTAAAATGGACAACATTTTAATTACAAATGGAAAATTGACAAAACGCATTTAGTTTCTATTGAATCTTTTGGATAACTATCCATGGGTCATATTTGACGTGTATGAATCAACCTCACCTCAATCTGAGGCTCGGTGTGTTTGACACTACTCATAGTGTCTCTCTTTTGTATAAAATGTACTTCATTTTAAGTGAAATCAAAAACTAGCATACGGAAAACCAATCGAACAGATTTTGATTATGTCGATACTTTAGCAAAACTATCCATGAGTCATATGTGACATGTACGAGTCAACCCTGCCTCAATACGATGTGTGGGGTGGCCGAAACCACTCATAGTGTCTCTCTTTAGTTTAAAATGGACATCATTTTAAGTGAAAACAACAACTGACATACGAAAAACTGACCAAACACATTCGAAATGTGTGATGATTTAGGATAAAGATCCATAGGTCATATGTGACATGTCTGAGTCAACCTTGTCTCTATCTGAGGCGCGGTGTGTCCGGAACATCTCTAAGTGTCAATCTTTTGTTTCAAAAGGATATCATTTTAAGTGAAAACATCAACTGGCATACAGAAAACTGACCAAACGCATTCGGATTGTGTTGATACATTATAAAGATGATCCATGGGTCATTTGAGGCATGTACAAGTCAACCCCATCTAAATCTGAGGCGTGATGTGGCCGGTACCACTCTATCTCTGTATCTCTTATTTAAAATGGATTGGATTATAAGTGAAACGAAAAATGGCATCCGAAAAATCGACCAAACTCATTTTGATTGCTTTGATAATTTTTCAAAACGATACATGGGTCATATGTGATGTGTATGAGCCAATCCGGGCTTAATCTGAGTCGTGGAGTGGCCGGGGTCACTCTATGTGACTCCCTTTTTAAAAAAATTGGAAAACATTTTAAGTACATACCGAAAACCGACCAAACACATTCGGTTTAAATTGAAACTTTAGAAGGAAGATACATGGGTTATATGTGACAAGTATGATTCAACATCACCTCAATCCGAGGCATGGTGTGGCTGACACCACTCAAAGTGTCTCTCTTTTGTTTAAAATGGACTTCATTTTAAGTGAATACAACAACTAGCATACAGAAAACCGACCAAACGGATTCTGATTGTGTCGATACATTAGCACAATAATCCATGGGCCATATGTGATGTGTATGAGTCAAACTCGCCTCAATCTGAGGCACGGTGTGGCCGACACCATTCATAGTGTCTCTCTTTTGTTTATAGTGGACATCATTTTAAGTGAAAACAACAATTGACATACGAAAATCCGACCAAACGCATTAGAAATGTTCTTATGCTTTAGGAAAAAAAATCAATGGGTCATATGTGATGTGTACGAGTCAACCCCACCTCAATGTGAGGTTTGGTGTGGCCGGCACCACTCTAAGTGTCTCTATTTTATTTCAAAAGGATGTCATTTTAAGTGAAAACATCAATTAGCATACAGAAAACTGACCAAATGCATTCGGACTGTGTTGATACTTTATGACAATGATCCATGGGTCATTTGAGACATGTACACGTCTGCCCCCTTTAAATCCAAGGTGCGGTGTGACCGAAACCACTCTAATTGTGTCTCTTTTGTTTAAAATTGACAGGATTATAAGTGAAAAGAACAACTGGCATACGAAAAACCGACCAAAAACCATTCAGATTATATTTATAAATTATCACAATGATCCATGTGTAATATGTGACGTGTACGAGCCATCCCAGGCTCAATCCGAGTCGCAGTGTGGTTGGGATCACTCTAAGTGTCTCTATTTTGTTTAAAATGGACAACATTTTATGTACATATAGAAAACCAACCAAAATCATTCTGTTTCGGTTGAAACATTAAGAGAACGAACCATGGATCATATGTTACATGTATGAGTCAACCTCGCCTAAATTTGAGGCGTGATGTGGCCGAAACCACTCAATGTGTCTCTCTTTTGTTTAAAATTGACATCATATTAAGTGAAAACAAGAACTAGCATACGAAAAACCGACCAAACAGATTCTGATTGTGTCGATACATTAGCATAATGATCCATGGGTCATATGTGACGTTTATGAGTCAACCCCGCCTCAATCCGAGGCGCGGTGTGGCTGACACCATTCCTGGGGTCTCTCTTTTGTTTAAAATGGACATCATTTTAAGTGAAAACCACAACTAACATACGAAAAACAAACCAAACACATTTGAAATGTGTTGATGCTTTAGGTCAATGATCCATGGGTCATATTTGACATTTAAGATTCAACCCCGCCTTAATCCGAGGAATGGTGTGACTGGGAAGTGTCTCTCTTTTTTTTCAAAAGGATATCATTTTAAGTGAAAACTTTAACTGGCATATGGAAAACCAACCAAACACATTCATATTGTGTTGATACATTAGGAAAATGATACATGGGTCATTTGAGACATGTATGAGTCAACCTCGTCTAAATCTGAGGCGCGGTGTGGCCGGTACAACTCTAATTGTGTCTCTTTTGTTTAAAATCAACAAGATTATAAGTGAAAAGAACAACTGGCATACGGAAAACTGACCAAATGCATTCAGATTCATTGATAATTTATAAAAATGATCCATGGGTTATATGTGACGTGTACGAGCCAACTTCAGGCTCAATCTGAGTCATGGTGTGTCCGGGATCACTCTAAGTGTCTCTCGTTTGTTTCAAATGGACAACATTTTAAGTACATATGGAAAACCAACCAAACGCATTCGGTTTCCATTGAAACATTAGGAGAATGATCCATGGGTCATATGTGACATGTACAAGTCAACCTATCCTCTGTCTAAGGCGTGGTGTGGCTGAAACCACTCAAAGTGTCTCTCTTTTGTTTAAAATGTACTTCATTTCATGTGAAAACAATAACTAGCATACGGAAAACCGACCAAACAAATTCTGATTGTGTCGATACATTATCACAATGATCCATGCGTCATATGTGATATGTAAGAATCATCCTCACCTCCATCTGAGGCATGGTGTGGCTGACACGATTCATAGTGTCTCTCTTTTGTTTAAAATGGACATCATTTTAAGTGAAAACAACAACTGGCATACGAAAAACTGACCAAACGCATTCAAAATGTGTTTATGCTTTAGGTCAAAGATCCATGGGTCATATGTGACGTGTACGAGTCAAACCTACCTCAATCTGAGGCGCAGTGTGGCCGGGATCACTCTAAGTGTCTCTCTTTTGTTTAAAATGGGCAACTTTTTAAGTACATATAGAAAACTGACCAAACGGATTCTGATTGTGTTGATACGTTTGAAAATGATCCATGGGTCATATGTGACATTTAAGAATCAACCCCGCCTCAATCTGAGGAGTGGTGTGGGTGGAACCACTCAAAGTGTCTCTCTTTTGTTTCAAAAGGACATCATTTTAAGTGAAAACATCAACTGACATATGGAAAACTGAATAAACGCATTCGGATTGTGTTCATACATTAGGAAAATGATCTATGGGTCATTTGAGACGTGCACAAGTCTACCCCGTCTAAATCAGAGATGTGGTGTGGCCGGTACAACTCTAACTATGTCTCTTTTGTTTAAAATGGACATGATTATAAGTGAAAAGAACAACTGGCAGATGTAAAACTGACCAAAAACATTTGGAATCTGTTGAAACTTTAGGATAACGATCCATGGGTCATATGTTATGTGTACAAATCAACTGCGCCTCAATACAAGTCACGGTATAGCCGGAACCTCCCAATGTGTATCTCTTATGTTTAAAATGGACAACATTTTAAGTACATAAGAAAAACAAACCAAATGGATTCTGATTGAGTGGATATTTTAGAACAACGATCCATGAGTCCTTTGTGACTTTTACGAGTCAACCCAGCCTTAATCTGAGGCATGGTGTGGCTGGCACCACTCAAAGGGTCTCTATTTTATTTAAAAAGAACATAATTTTAAGCGAAAACAACAACTAACATATGGAATATTGAACAAACGCTTTCAGAATATGTTGATACTTTTGGACAATTATCCATGGGTCATTTGTGACGTGTATGAGTTATCCTCACCCCAATCCAAGTCACGGTGTGTCCGGAATCACTCCAGGTCTAAGAATTTTGTTTAAAATGGACATCATTTCTAGTAAAAACATATGGTATACGAAAAATTGATCAAATTTTAAATTTAATTCCAGATTCCACATATAATTGTCATCTAAATTTTAAATTTAATTCTAAATGAATTATGAATGTTTATAATTATGATATGAATTCTGATTTAATTCTGGATGTGTATAGTTACAGGATGCATTATATGTTAAATGTGTATGAATTTGTTCTTTATATGTCTGTGTTAGTTGGTTATTGCAGGTACAATAATTTTATATGTATGTGTTAGTTTATTACAGGTACAATAATTGTAAATGATTGAAAATTAGAAAGAATGGACTGGCTGCTGTGCAAATTGCAGGCTGCTGTGAAATTTTCACAGCATAGGCTATGCAAACGGTTTGAAACCGTTGGAATAGAATTCTGAGTATTTTTTTACCAATGGTTCATAGATCTGGGAGTAAAAATCCTTTCCCAACGGTTAAGAAAATGTTGGGAAAGAAGTCCTCTTCTTGGTTTTCCCAACGGTTCAAGCCAAACCATTGGAAAAAAATATCCCAATGGTTTGGCACAATTGTTGGGATAGGTTTATTTCTTCCATCCTAAATGGTTTAGTGTAAACCGTTGGGAAAATCATTCCCAACAACTTACTTCCCTATGGTTTGCATAACCATTGGTATAATATATACCAATGGTTCTGCAGCCTTTCCCAATGGTTTAGAACTATTGGGAAAGCCTATATTTCTAGTAGTGTCCCGTCCCTTTAGATAATTTAACAGAGTGATGGATTTAGATAAGATTGATTTTCCATTAAAAGTGGATCATAATAAACCATGATGTTTGACCAATTAAAAACATCCCGACCCATGTGAATAATTAATAGAGGAGTTATGGCCTTTGTATTGGCCTTAGAGTCCTTAAAACAAGGATTTAAATGCACTTTACATCAAATAAAATTTTAAAGGGGTGAAACAGTTGGAAGCTGGAAATATTCTTCATGATCCTCACTGTTGGAACATTAGCGTTTTGGAAACACTATTCATGAACCTCACCGTTCTGGAAACACTTTTCATGAACCTCACCGTTGGAAACTCACCGTTTTGGAAACACTATTGATGAACCTCCTCGTTCAACCTCACCATTCTAGAAACACTGTTCACAGACCTCATAATTTAGAAAAGAAATGAAAATCTAACCATTATACTATTGACAGAAGGTCACTGATGAAACTGTTCATATAAGGTCAAGGATGTTGCTATTCAGATAATGTCATTGTTGCACTATTCACAATTGTCTACCATTGGAACTATTCACCGAGGGTCACTGAAGTCACTGTTCACAGAATGTTATTGATACACTGTTCACAACTGTCTACCATTGGAACTGTTCACCGAAATGGAAATTTTGCAAATTGTTGGGGATTAGTCCCCTTGACCACCCGGAACACCTCAAACACCATAATTTCACATAGGAATGGACTAGAGAGGCCTGGGCCATTACATCATATACCTCTCAAAACATTCTCATCCTCGAGAATTCAAAACCCACCTAATGTGAAAACGAAATGGGGTTTGATCAACCACCCATCGAGATACCTCTCAAAATAGATCAAGACAAAAAAGAAACAAAGGGATCCATCTCATAAACATTAAAGATTATATCCACGGAGGCTACACCGATACATGAAAAGAGTTAAACATCAAACAACTCTTGGTACTAAGAACGTATCTATGACTCATGTTCCCATGTACTATTCTCCATGCCACCGTGTCTCCACAAGACATGAACCTAGAGGATTGAAGTCCCATGGAACACCTTCTCCTTGCGATTTTGGATCTCCATAGGTCACTCTTCAAAGTTTGTATCATTGTCAACATCGATATCTCCCTAATCGATGATGTGAGAGTTATCATCAAGATAACAACGATGTTGTGATACATGGAAAACATCATGTATCTGACTCATCTATGGGGAAATTTCAACTCAGTATGCCATAGCTCAATATGAGATATCACCTCAAAAGGCCAACAAAAGGGGGAGAAATCTTACTCCCATGACCAGACCTTCACTTCCCATGATGGGGAGTCACCTTCAGAAACATGTGATACCCATCATAAACTCCAAGGGCCCCCTCCTTTGACCGGCATTTGATTTTTGACGATCTTGTGTTGTCTTCATCCTCTCACGAATCACTTGAACCATCTCTATTGAATTCTGCACTATTTCTGGTCTGAGAATTGCTGACTCTCTGATCTCAGTCCAAGACAATAGATAATGGAAATTTCAGCCACACAATGCTTCAAATGGTTCCATACGGATGGTGGGGTGATAACTATTTTTGTTAGAGAACTCCACCAAGGGTAAGTGCTTCATCCACGAAGCTCCAAAATCTAGGACAGTAGAGCATAACATGTCTTCAAGAGTCTGGATGGTTCACTCTATCTGACCATCCGTTTGAGGATGAAAAGTAGTGTAAATGAATAGTTGAGAACCAAAATCTTTTTGGAGACCTCTCCACACCCTGGAGGTAAAACATGGATCTCGATCAAAAATACTCGTCCTAAGGAATCTATGAAGTCTCACCACCTCCTTTAGATACGGCCTCGAAAAAACATCCAATGATCTTGACTCCTTGAATGCTATAAAGTGGGATGATTTCGTTAAGCGATCCACTACCACCCAAATAGTATCATTTCCTCCTAGATCTTGAAGTAATCTAGTATCAAAGTCCATTGAGATGTCTCCCACTTCCACTATGGAATCTATAATGGCTAGAGTTGACCACCAGGAACATGGTGTTTGACCTTCACCTTCTAGTAGACCTAACATCGAGACACAAACTCCGCAACTGCACACATCATCACCGGCCACAAAAATAGTCTCCTCAAGGCTCAGAAAATCTTTACCATTCCAGGAAGAACTACTAAAGGAAAACTAAGAAACACATTGGGAACTATCTCATGCATTGTCAATGGAAAAAAAAGCCTTTTGTGATACAACAGTCAGTGTTGTTCATCCTCAGACCACCCATCAGGGGCCCCGCTACAAAAAACTCTGTCTCTCCAGACCTCCACCTCTAGATCCCATAACTAGGACTCTTCCACCTGCTTCACGAGAGATGATTGCACCATTATCTGAAAAAGAAAACCTCTACCCCCCAAATTCTCCCCTATCAAGTTGTAATGTGGAATGTTCTTTAATTACTCTCCAGGAATCACCAGATTCACACACAACATCACTATGTGACTTTCGACTCAGCACATCTGCTACAAAATTCCACATTCTAGGTGTATATGATATCTCGAAGTCATGTTCCTGTAATACCTCTATCCACCAATGTTGTCGTATGTTCAAGTCACACTGGGAGAAATCATACCTCAAACGCTTATGATCGGTGAAAATCACAAAGTGATCCCCAATGAGGTAATATCTCCACAACATCAGAGCAAACACCATGGATTTCAACACAATATCATGGGTGGAAAAGTTACGCTCATGGGGACACATCAACCGAGACCCCTAAGAAATAACTAATATTTTCTGCATCAGAGCACATCCCAAACCCAAATGTGAAGCATCGTAGAAAACATCAAACTGAACTCCCTCAGCTGGAATACAAAGAACTAGATCACTTACTGACTTATCCTTTAGATACTCGAAATCTTTTTTACAGTAATCATTCTATATGAGTGAATAATCCTTATTGATCAAAGCTATCAGAGAAGTCACAACTTGAGAGAAATCGGCTACGAACCACCAATAGTAGCCTGTGAGACCATGGAAACAATGCACCTCCAACACTGTCTTGGGGGATTCCCAAGACACAACTACTTCTATCTTCAATGGAACCACAAAAACTCCCTGCTGGGATACAACATGCCCCAATAAACAAACTTCTTGAACCCGAAACTCACACTTCAGAAACATCCTAAATAGATGATGATGACAATGAACTCCCAAAATAGCATGTAGATGCTCTATATGCCCCTCCTCAGGCATGGAGTACACAAGGATGTCATCAATGAAAACCACCACAAAATTATCCCAGAACCCACAAAAAACATAATTCTTCAATCCCATGAATACATCTGGAGCATTCGTCACACCGAATTCCATTACAACGAACTCATAATTCTCATGATGACACCAGATGGTAGTCTTCTAGATATCCTCATCCTTCAAACCCATCTGATGATATCCTGACTGCAAGTCAATATTTTAGAACCAACATTCACCATTCATATGATCGAATAAATCATCAATCAGTGGAATATGATAGCTATTATTTATTATCAATTTGTTTATGTGACGATAATCGACACACAACTGCAAAATACCGTCATCCTCTTTCACGAACAAAACTAGAACGCCACACGGTGACACATTTGGCCGAACAAAACCACAATGTAACAGACCATCAAGCTGTATACATAGCTCTTGTAACTCAAAAGGGGATATCCTATATGGAAACAAAGATATAGATGATTCTCCTGGTTGTATCTCGATCCCAAACTCTATCTCTCGTCGAGGGGGTAATGCTACAACCTCTTCTAGAAAAACATCTGGCTACATTATACTACCCTAGGAAAAACCATCTTTTGAACCTCTTAAGAACTCTACATCATCTCAAACATCATGGATGATAAGGACAGAACGCGCCTATGACCCATCTGAGGATCTCGATCACCAACAAACACCACCGACTCTCTAACAACTTCGAAGAAGACGACTAGCTTCCTAAAGAAATCTATGATAGCCTGCACTGAATACACCCAATCCATGCTGATGATGACATCATATGGTTGTATTCGTAAATATTGGAAATCTCCCTAAGAGCGGTGTTTCCCCAACAGTAGCTCACATTTTTTACATACTTCAAAAAAGTCAGCTCTACCACTAACAGACGTAGTCAACACCAAGGGAACTCGAAGCCTCTCTACCTCAAGTCCCAAATCTTGGACAGTGGTAGGTGATTGAAATAGTGTGTCACTCCTAAATCAAACATGGCATAAATGAAGGTATAAAACAAGCCAAGATTACCTCGAATGACGTCTATCTCTCCTGGAGATGGAAATGCTAGAGCATGAAGCCGACCACGACCTCCCCCATGTCCACTCTGACCCTGATGACAACCACCACCACGGCTGCACTCTGCTATCTGAGGATGATGAGTATCATGGGGTTTTCCTCTGCCTACCCCAACTACCCTGTGTAGATATATAGCTGGTGAAACCTGCTTCTGAGGCCTCAACTATAACTACTTCAATGGAGGAACCTGGAGTGGGGCACCTGGTGTACGATGACTACTCTGAAATTTCAGGCACTCTCGCTATTTATGACCTCAATAAACACAAGAAAAACAATCGCATGATCCCCTGGCATAGGCCTGATATTTTCTACCTATGGTGAAACGAGATATGAAGGGTTGGGACCTACCCCCGGTTGGATGGAAACTCTTCTGCCCTGAAAACCAGGAACCCCGACCACAACTATACTTCATGAGGAATCATGAAGATTCCCCCCTCGTGATGATCCGATCCTGGTGAAAGTCCTCTCGACAACCTCTGCCCATGCCATCACCTCATGATAGGTCTTCAGTATAAATGGGGTGACCTGGAACGAGATCTCTGGATGCAAATCCCCCTTGAAATGCCTCACATAGGCCTCCTCATATGGAAACAGGTTCCGAAGATTATTGTAAAAGCTTCCTAAAATGGATTCCTAACTCACGCACACTAGAGCGCCCTTTTAGAAGGCTAAGAAGCTCCTGGAAACTGGATGAGTTCGCAGTCTAAGAAATAAACTCAACTCTAAACATGTCTTGGAACACCACCCATGAGATAGTTGATTCCTCATGATACCTGAGGAACAAGGACCACCACTTCCTCTCTGCTCCATGTAGTATCGTCACAATCATGGATACCCAGTGCTTCTTCCTATAATTGACCAAACTGAATCTGATCTCGACCTCCTCCAACCATTCTTCCGTGACCGCATTTGAAATGGATCCCTCGTACTTCGGTAGACTCTGGCGCTGAAACTCTCATAGTGTCTTCCTCTATGTGTCTTCATCGTCAACCTCTACCCTACGATGATTTTCTAGAATAGCCTGCTGAACATATCCTATGCGATCCTAATGAGGACGTTGACCTAGAGCCATACCTATAAAATAAAAAAAAATTATGGATCCTATACAAGTAATATGGAAGACACAACATTAATTAATTAATTTTTTTCTTTTATATATTTTAAATTAAACTTTCCCAAGGTCTACCCATTCAAACATAGGAACAATGAAGAATGATTCATGATCCTTTCCTATGTTTCTACCATGCAACTTGTATCACCTCATTTAGTAGACATTTTAAACTAAATGTTCAATACATCATATCGTAGGGGGCCCTATAAGCCTATGTCTCAGCCAGTCTCTAGTGTTTACATCACTTGCTAAACATTAATGACATTGTTTCCTGACCAACCCATGCAACCTCACATCTGCCTAACTCCAAACTCCATCCTATCCCACAAACAGACCTATGATACCACTCTGTCACGACCCCCTCCCCACAAAGTGTACCCCTCCTGGGCCGACAATGTGAGAAGGGAGATAATGACCCCCGAGTCCTACCTCCAGTAGGCCCCTGGTTGGAGACATGCACCGAGGGTATAGAAAACACAAAAATGGGATGCATTACACTCTATGAGAACACATGAGGAAGAGGGAGACAAGAGAGACATCAACCAACTCCAAGTCAGAACTGAAAAATAAAGGAAAAAAACACTTCACATATGTAATGTCATACAAAATTAATACAACTATAAGGGAAACACAAGCCCGAATAGCTCCTGCAACCCCAAGCTCGTAAAAACCAGATTGATCTCCAACTTGCTCCAAGTGTCCTGAAAAACAGTTTATATATACATAGGGTGATAATAATTATATACTCAGTAGGATCCTCCCTGAATCCTCTCGTGAAAAAGTATAGAAATCATGATAAAGACCAGTAAACAACAGGTGAAACTAACTCGTTATCTAAATAGGTATGATATGTTCCCAGCCTCACCAGGGGTACTCTAACCAAGTAACACATTCAAGAATATATCATGTACTAATGAATATCATGGGTACTGTGCTACTACTTCCCTATTGGTTTTCCACTTTACCCCAATATTGCACATCCTAAGCATCTCTCTCCACAAAAGCTTTCCTGTAGACACCTGAGTGAAGCACCAAAACATCCACCTCCTATAAAAAAACCCCATGTCAATGTAGTCCAATTAACCAGGTAGTTTCTAGGTGCCACCAAATCCCTCATAACATGTATCATACATTGGGTATTATTCCTCAAGCCATTAAACCCCATACACTAAGTAATAATCTTTAAGACATCATAGCCTATACACATTAAACCTATAGTAGTCCATAGGAAACTATATCCAGAATATATGTGTGTGAATAACCACAAGCCATTAGAGAAATATAAAAACATATATCGGGAAAATGAACCACTGTTCCTACCAGCACAAGTAACTTCCAAGAGAAGATAGCATGGCCAAAGGGGTTAGTCAGCCATTCATCCTCCCATCAGAATGTTGGGGAAAACACAACCCCCACCCCCCTAGTGCTCGAAATCCCCAGGGTTTCATTTTCCCTTATTGATAGGGTGGAGTAGAAAATAGAAACACAAATAGTAAAGAATATACTATACCTCACAACCACACTATGGGCATAACCTAGTCTTAAATTCAACTACAACTAACATCTCTCAGACTCCAGGAGGCTACATCTAAGACTAGGTATCCTTTAATCAAAAAACCATTTAAAGTGGTTTATACATTATTTCATTCCCTTTATATCAGTTTCACTTTTCGTTAATTAATTCTTTAAACATTAATTAACCAATAATAATTCATCATTAAATTTCATTATCATCACACCCAAAGTCCGCTATCCCTTTAAAATTGTATCTTGAGAATTTCATTCTAGAAAGCTCTAACGCCATGGGTTACCATTGTAAGGACCTGGCCTTAAAACATTACATGATCGTGAATTAAATGAAAAATTCACATAGAGGATCTTTTCAGGTTTAGTGTTATGGAGAATTAGGACACAACTATTATATCTCAAAATATTACAAAGTAGACACTTCTACTAAGTTTCCATAAAAAAACTCTTTAAAAGAAACACTTCTATATCCATGTTTTAGATAGCATGTATTTCCTTGATCTCATCTGTGACCCTATTCATCTTTAATTCATGTAGAAAACATTTCAAAAACATGGGATGATCATAAAAATCCCAGTAAAGGATACACAAAGAAGGAAAACTGTTAGTTTTTCAAAAAAAAACATGTAAATAATGAATACATTATCAAATTAATACTTTTCACCTTTAGGAAGTAGTAAATACTCTTCACTTAATAAAATATCACAACTTATCCTTTTTAACCAAAAGATTACCATAAACCCATATAAAGAACACATAACATATAAAGGTAACTTGGGACATAAAAATACTTAAATGGAATAACCATACGGTCGACTTCCACACATATCACTACATGGAATAGCCATATGGCCGACATCCATACCCAATGCATTGGAGGTTATAACGTAACCACCCATCCTGGTATTCACGGCACCACCCATCATACGGTTTATAACGTAACCACCTGTCAAATTTCCAAGTACCATTATAAAATCATAACACATAAATCAATTATAAAGGAAATAAAACTTTTCAACATTTCAATCACAATATATCACTTAAATATATTGACATAACAAATCCATTATCAAAACCATTTTCAATACAAAAATACATAAAACATTATATCGTATTTATTTACTTTTAGAAACATTACGGCTTGTTGAGGAAGTGAAATATCAAATAATACCCGCGGCAGCGGAAAGGTCGTTGTCACCACATACGTTAAAAAGAAACATACTTTTCGTCGTTTAGTAAAACACTTTGTATAGAAAATATTACTTTTGAATAAAATTAAAAGTGAAAGGGTTTTATACACCTTATAAAATAAAGTTGTGTATATTAAAAAATATACCTCAATGAAAGGAGATTGATACAAAGTCCTGTTCAAAGACTGTATCATTAGATTAAAGATAAATCAATTATGTAATTATGTGTGAAAAATATAAATACACCCAATATAAGTGGATATTAAGTGTAAAGAAATCAGAGGTCAAGCGCACATATTCATATCATGACATGATCAAGAGTTAGAGTTTTTAACCCAATGAATTGAAATTGGGTTAAGAAGTTCCCTTACAAAAATTCGACAGCCTTACAGTGTCACATTAAAATTCAGAAAAAGAATTGATGAGAGAGAAAATGGTATCTCATCAGTTGTACAAAATAAATTCATCAATAAGGATATATAAGAACATATCCCAACATAATAAGAAATAAATTAAAAGATATAACAAAAAGGAGTCTTTTAAAAAGAGGAGGGCGAAAGGTTCCCTTACCGATTTGGTAACTTACAAAATATAAGCCACATGAAAGAAGGATCATAAAATAAAGATGTCAATGCCAATAAATTGAATTATATTACATAATTAATACACTCATGGGAATTATATACACCACAGAAAAGGAAATAGTGGAAAATGATTCATGAATCTCATGGAAATAAAACTGAGATGAAAAATCCCTTATGAAAACTCGGCAGCCTAATGACGCCACTTAAAATTTCAAAAAAATAGATTGACGAGATCAAATAGGGTATCTCCTTATATTAACATAAAATTTAAATTAAGTTGAATAAAAAACAGCATCCCACAACATAATAAAAAGGAGATTAAAGTAATTGACATAAAAGAGAGTACTTAAAAAGAAAGAGATCGGTAGGATCCCTTACCTCAAGTCTGACTTGTCTTGTTCGTTTCATTATATTACTGAATAATAAACATTTTTCAATTTATAATTTCTTTTGTACCTCCTTTAAATATTATTATTCAGTTCATATCACATATTATAATGTTAAAATAATTGGTTAATAATGTAAGTTCATATCAAACGATTTTGTCGATGTTCGGTACATGAGTCAAAATTGAATCTGTTTGAATAGAATTTTCCATGCAGTTATAGGTACATCATATCCAAAGTAGTATTAATGATTTAAATATCAAATATATCTAGTATATATTAATTTTATACTATTCCATAACATTTGGAGATGAAAAATGAAATGCACCATTCATGGAGACGGTAGGTCGTACGTACGCATGAATGCCACTTTCATTTCATTGTCATATTAATGGAATTAAAACTAAATGAGAGAGATATATATATATTATAATTACATAATTATATCCATAATTTTGATGTAATATATGACACATATATCCATTATATATATGTACTTATAATAGTACATAACATTTGGAGATAAGAAATGAAATCTACCGTTCATGGAGACGGTAAGCCGTACGTACGCATGAACGCTACTTTAATTTCTATTTCATACTTTAATTGAATGAAAAAAAAATTATTGATACATAGGTATATTATAATAACAGTATAATATAATATATAAAATCATTAAATCCATCCTTTATACATTCCACATATGGTATTAACGATTCAAATAACATTGAGGGGGCGGTAGTCCGCACTTCCTAAAATGAAATTATTGCGTTTACCTATAATGGAAACCATAAAGGTATGGCATAAATGAAAAATAAAGAAGAATAATGAATACGTAAACATAATTTATATATAATATATAAATACATTTACATCTTAATGTCCACCTTGAGAGGTGTTAAAAGAAGACTGAACAATCATCGTTTGGTGAGGCAGTAATTCGCCACCCATAGAAACAGTATGTCATTTAACCATTAGATGGTGGTGTGTATGAGTGTATCTCTAATAATCCACATAAAATAATCCTATTATATTTAATATACTTGTGTTGTTACAAAATAAAGGAATAAAAAGATTTTAGGGGATTGGGGAAGCAAAATAAAAGAAAAGAACAAAAGAGAAGACATTACCTTCAAATCGGAGAACTCTTTTTGATTTGATCTCAAAGGACTCCTTGGAAATACTTATTCCCAAAGTGATTCATCTAGGAGTAATAGAGGGATGTTTAGAATCAATATGAGCATATGATGGATGATCCAAGGGATTTAGAGGTGTGGGTAAGGAGGTAGAGGTGGAGGCCTTTTATAAGAGGGAGGAGGGGCACTCTTGGAATGTTTTGAAAAGTTACTTTATTTTAAAATTATTTTCGGATATTAAAGGTCCCAAAATTATATATTTCTAGTATAAGGTGATAAGGATTCTAAATAAACTCATCCCATAGGTTTTTGACATTTGTATGTCTTATAGATCACATTATCATTTCATTTTATTTAAATCGTTCAGTAATGAGGTTATCGCTACATCCTCATGGTGTCATAAATATATTAATATATATAATTTCTAAAAATTATAATAAAAATACTATGATGTAGGAAATCTTTTTATCTTTCCAAATAATATTTATAGTAAAAAATATTACTTTTATAACCCCATGTAACAATTGTTTTTGTAAAACAATACATGTTTGTGACATTTTTATTTTAACTTTAAATAAAAAGTTACTAATTTCATTTTCTTACCCATGTGGCTCCATGGGGTCCCAAAGTTGACCCATGGATTTTATTGGTCGTCAATGACTCATCAAATAAGGGTAGGACATGTTTCAAGTTCATTTCATATTATTATGACACTATCTTTACCTTAAATTAAACTAATTTTTTTTAATCGCGATTAATAAAACTTAAAAGATACTATTCACCAAAAATTATATTAATCCCATTGAACAAAATTTTAAATCCTAATTACAACCATTTATGTAGGATTTTTTATATTAAAATCACATAGGTGGTAAAATTTCATTTAAACGAAAAAACGGTTTTTTAACTTCCAGTTAGTGGTTTCACTATTCATCAAAAATTGATGTTTTTCAGAAAAATACCAAATATTCCCTCTAACCTATATTTGATATTCCAAATTAAAAAATGATTTCTATTTTAAAAAATTCAAAATATATAAGCTTCATTAATCAATTTAATAATTATTTCTCATTTTCAAAACAAATAGGGTGTTTTTAAGAAACAATATCTATCAAAAGATTGACACTTGTTTATGTCCAATTTCAAAGTGAAATTTATTCCAATGAACTCCATTGGATTAAATGGTAAAATTATATTCTAACTAAACTTTAATCCCAATTAAAAAGATAATCTATCCATATAAATAAATCTTATTAAAATGAGGTTTTGAATTAAAATACAACATTTTCGCTAAAAATGAACTCTAACAGAAAAATAACAGAAATTTACACAAAGTAAAATTTGATGTCCAATTTCTAAAGAAGGATTTTATTTAGTCTAATATAATAGATAAAATTTTCAAAAAGTGTATTTAAAAATGGTTCTCCATCAAAAGGCAGTTAATCGACCTTTTAAATAATATTCGAATATTTACGCTTAAAATTGGATTCATTCGCATTTTAAGCCTCTAAAATTTATTGGATAAAAGTAAAAATATTTGACAAACATATATAATCATTTTGTTGTTAGTTCTATTAATTCCTTCCATTACAATGGCATGGTGTTAACTACCATTTAAAATAATATTATTTTATTGTTATAGTGCAACATAAGATTTCAAAGAAAAGCCTTGTTGCGTATTGGGTACACCATCGAGCATAGAGTTTCCTTTAAAGAAATATTAATATTTTATTCACAAATATTAATAAATATGAAAATGTAATATTCTTTATTTTCCTGGGATGTTACATCTTTCTCCCCTTTTGGGAATTGCATCCTCTCAATTTTAAAATTGGGCTTGGAATCTTCATTGAAAGCCCCACATAGGAAAAGAAGTAAATTAAACTATCACTTTAAAAGAATGAAAGAAAACTAACAAGGTCACCCGAGACAACAGGTACTATGATTCCATGAAAAAATGTATATGGAAGAAAAAAACAAAGGGTTATGTTCTGATGGAGAGTGATAGAAACATGTTTAGGAGAAAGTTAACCACTAGAAAATCAAAAAACTTGTGATGGGTTAAAAGGTATTTGATTCCCCAGAAAGAAAATATACCAGAAAAAAATTTAAGTTTTAAGTTACTTTTCATTGAGTAATTTATTTATGATCTTAACAAAAACATAAGGAAACATACTTACTTGTCATTTTGACTTTCAACTTTTACTAGATTTCATACACAAACTCAAATTTTCTCCGAAAGACGAATATTTAGGAAGACTTGTTCACATTAAGAGTAGTATAATCAACATCTTGAGAACCACCTAATCCACAAAAGAGAACTATATATTTCTCATGTGTTTAGACCTTAACCAATACCAAAACCAAAAAGGTTAGTACAAGATCAGATAATCCCCATGACTGATAATCCTTTATAAAAAAATCTATTCTTAATATCCAAAATATTTCAAACAATACCAAAAGTTCAATAAGGACCATTCAATAAACATCTATCCATAAAATTATTCAATGTAATCAAAACTTAGATTGAAACCCAAATCTCTGAAGGATTTAATCACATAGTTTTCCAAGATAAATCATAACATTTATCTCCATATAACATCATCTTGTCTTAAAGTCTCATATTGAAAAGTAATTTTCCTAATCATATATCCTCCATGATAGGTCAATATAGTCCTAGATAACCCAAAATCAACTTATTCTTGTTTCATAAATTTATATAACTAAAAGTAATTTTTCATTCTAACCAGGGAATTCACGTAGTCCAGTGGTAGGTGATAAATACCAGTCGCACTTTGGTTGTGGGTTAGATTCCCACAGCTTTGTCTGACGTGATGGGTTGTCACACGATCTATGTGTTTTCCATTTTACAAAACTATATAATTCTTAAATCATTCCCCAAAAAGAGATAAATTCATCAAAAATAACTATATCATAATTTAACCTCAATTTAATCTCAGTACTTTAATTTTCCATCATAAATTATAGTAACCCATAATTACCTCCAAAGTAAGGATCATATAAACCATAATGGTTACCTTTATAAATATTAATGGAACTTCCACATCGGGTTGGTTATCTCGTACATGATGCATTAGAGAAATCACCAAGGTTCAAGTGGTTAATCATGACTCCTTAATAGTTGGTTTAGAATAACCATGAGATTCCTCATTGAATCCCCCATTTCATCCAGTCTCTTAATCAGAGAACAACCACAGTTTCCTTCAAACCCATTGTCACTTTGGTGCCTGGTAGATCCATCCATTTACTAAAATAAAAAAATTCAGTGTCAGTATATCAACAAAAACATCATATACGAATGAAAAAGATAAACACTATGATATACATACTTATTCACATTATCTAAAAACTATGAATATTTCTGAAATCCTAGCCATTATGGTAATGTCACTTATGCTTAAAGAATACCCTAACCTCTAAAGTTATATAAACCCATATAAAGAACACATAACATATAAAGGTAACTTGGGACATAAACATACTTAAATGGAATAACCATACGGGTGACTTCCACACATATAAAGGTAACTTGGGACATAAACATACTTAAATGGAATAACCATACGGGTGACTTCCACACATATCACTACATGGAATAGCCATACGTCCAACTTCTATACCCAATTAATTGGAGGTTATAACATAACCAACCATCCTGGTATTCACGACACCACCCATCATATGGTTTATCACGTAACCACCTGTCAAATTTCCAAGTACCATCATAAAATCATAACACATAAAACAATTATAAAGGAAAGAAAACATTTCCACATTTCAATCTGAATATATCACTTAAATATATTGGCATAACAAATCCATTATCAAAACCATTTCCATACCAAAATACATAAAAGGATATATGGTATTTATTTACTTTTAAAAACATTATGGCTTGTTGATGAAGCCAATGATCAAATAATACTCGCGGCGGCGGAAAGGTAATTTTCACCGCATACATTAAAAAGAAACATACTTTTTGTCATTTCGTAAAACACTTCGTATAGAAAAGATACCTTTTCAATAAAATTAAATGTCAAAGGGGTTTATACATCTTATAAATGAATGTTTTCTATAAAACAAAATATACCTCAATGAAATGATATTGAGACGAAGTCCCGTTCAGAGACGGTATCCTTAGATTAAGGATAAATCAATTATGTAATTATGTGTGACAAATATAAATACACCCAATATCAGTGGATATTAAGTGTAAAACAATCCTAGGTCATTAAAACATATTCATATCATGACATGATCAAGAGTTAGAGTTTTTAAATCAATGATTTGAAATTGGGTTAAGAAGTTCCCTTATAAAAATTTGACATCCTAATAGCGTCACATTAAAATCCAGAAAAAGAGTTGATGAGAGAGAAAATGGTATCTCATCACTCGTACAAACAAAATTCATCAATAAGGATATATAATAACATATCCCAACATAATAATATGTAAATTAAAAGATATAACAAAAAGGATTCTTTTAAAAAATAGGAGGGTGAAAGGTTCCCTTACTGATTTGGAAACTTACAAAATATAAGCCACATAAAAGAAGGATCATAAAATGAAGATGTCAATACCCATAAATTGAAGTATATTACATAATTAATACACTCATGGGATGTATATACACCACAAAAAAAAGAAATATTGTAAAATATATTATAAATCTCATGGGAATAAAACTGAGATGAAAAATCCCTTATGAAAATTCTGCAGCCTAACTGCGCCACTTAAAATTTCAAAAAAATGGACTGATGAGATCAAATAGGTCCTCTAATCATATGAACATAAAATTTAAAGTAATAGAAATACAAAATAACATCCCCCAACATAAGAAAAAGTATCTTAAAGGAATTTACATAAAAGAGATTACTTAAAAAGAAAGAGAGAGGTATGATCCCTTACCTCAAGTCTGACTTGTCTTGTTCGTTTCGTTATATTCCGGAATAATAAACTTTGATCAATTTATAATGGCTTAAGGACATCCTTTAAAGATTATTATTCATTTCATATCACATATTATAATTTTATAATAATTTTTTAATAATGTGAGTTCATATCAGATGTTTTGGTCGATGTTCAGTACATGAGTCAAAATTGAACTTGTTAGAAAAGAATTTTCCATGTAGTTATAGGGACATTATCTACAGAGTAGTATTAATGATTTAAATATAATATATTTATAGTATATTTTAATTTTATATTATTACATAACATTTGGAGATAAAAAATGAATTTCACCGTTCATGGAGACGGTAGGCTGTACGTACGCCTGAACACTACATTCATTTTTTGTCATATTAATGGAATTAAAACTAAATGAGAGATATATATATATATATTATAATTACAGAATGTTATCCATAATTTAGATGTAATATATGACGCATATATCCATTATATATATGTACTTATAATAGTAAATAACATTTGGAGATAAGAAATGAAATGTACCGTTCATGGAGACGGTAAGTCGTACGTACGCATGAACGCTACATTAATTTCTATTTAATACTTTAATGGAATGAAAAAATAATAATTATACAAAGGTATATTTTATTAACTGTATTATATAATATATAAAATAATTAAATCCATCCTTTATACATCCCACATATGGTATTATAGATTCAAATCACTTTGAGGGGGTGGTAGTTCGCACTTTGTAAAATGAAATTATCGCGTTTACCCATTATTGAAACCATATAGGTATGGAATAAATGAAAAATAAAGAAGAATAATTAATACATAAACATAATTTATATATCATATATAAATACAGTGACATCTTAATGGACACCATGAGAGGTGTTAAAAAAAGATTGAACAATCATCGTTTCGTGAGGCAGTAATTCACCACCCACAGAAACAGTATGTTCTTTAACCATTAGATGCAGGTGTGTATTAGTGTAGCTCTAATACTCTTCATAACAGAATCCTAGTATATTTAAGATACTGTTGTTGTTACAAAATAAAGGAATAAAAATATTTTAGGGGTTGGAGAAGCAAAATAAAAGAAAAGAACGAAAGAGAAGACATTACCTTCAAATCAGATAACTCTTTTTGATTTGAGCTCAAAGGATTCCTAGGAAAGACTACTGCCCCAAGTGAGGCTTATAAGAGCAATAGAAGGATTTTTAGAGATATTATGAGTAGAGGATGGACGATCCAATGGATTGAGACGTGTGGGTATGGAGGTAGATGTGGGGGCCTTTTATAAGAGGGAGGAAAGGAACTCTTCGAAAGTCTTGAATATTTACTTTATTTTAAAATGATTTTCTGATATCAAAGGACCCACAATTATATATTTATAGGATAATGTGATAAGGTTCTAAATACACCAATACCATAGGTTTTTGACACATGTATGTCTTTGATTTTGCATTATCTTTTCATTTTATTTAAATCGTTTATTAATGAGGTAATCGCTACATCATCATGGTGTCATAAATAAAATAATTTATATAATGTCTAAAAATTATAAAAAAATACTCTAATGTAGAAAATACTTTTATCTTTCCAATGAATATTTATAGTAAAAAATATGACTTGTATAACCCCATGTAAAAATCGTTTTAGTAAAACAATACATGTTTGTGACATTTTTATTTTAACTTTAAATAAAAAGTTATTAATGTCATTTTCATACCCAAGTGGCTCCATTGGGTCCCCAAGTTGACCCATTGATTGTATTGGTTGGCCATGACTCATCCAATAAGGTTAGAACATGTTTCAAGGTCAATTAATATTATTACAACATTATCTTTAACTTAAATTACACTAATTACCTTTAATCGTGATTAATAAAACTTAAAAATTACTATTCACCAAAAATTATTTTCATCTTATTGAACAACATTTTACAACCTAATGAAAACCTTGTATGTCGGATTTTTGAAATTCAAATCACAGAGGTGGTAAAATTTCATTTTAATGAAAAATCAGTTTTTTAAATACCACTTAGTGGTTTCACTATTCATCAAAAATTGAAGTTTTTCATAAAAATAACAAAAATTCCCACTAAGCTATATTTGATATTCCGAATTAAAAAATGATGTCTATTTTACAAAATTCAAAACATATAAGTTTCATTAATTAATTTAATTATTAATTCTCGTTGTCAAAACAAATAGCGTGTTTTTAAGAAACAATATCTATCCAATGATTGACACTTGCTTATGTCCAATTTCAATGTGAAATTAATTCCAATGACCACCATTGGATTAAATGGTAAAAATATATTCTAATTACACTTTAAACCCAATTAAAAAGATAATATATACATACAAATTAATCATATTGAAAGGATGTTTAAAATTAAAATACAACATTTTCACTAAAAATGATCTTTATCAAAAAAATAAAAAAAATTACAGAATGTAAATTTTGATGTCCAGATTCTAAAGAAGGATTGTATTTGGTCCAATATAACATATAAAATTGTAAAAAAGTGTATTTAAAAATGGTTCGCCATCAATAGGCAGTTAATTGACCTTTTAAAGAATATTCGAATATTTACGCTTAAAATTGGATTCATTCGCATTTTAAGCCTCTAACATTTATTGGATAAAAGTAAAAATATTTGAAAAACATACATAATAATTTTTAGATATTTCTATTCATTCCCACCATTATAACGGCTAGGCGTTAACTACCATTTAAAATAATAATATTTTATTATTAGAGTGCAACGTAAGATTTCAAAGAAACTCGTTGTTGCGTATTGGGTATGCCAACGAGCATAGAGTTCCCTTTAAAGTAATATTAATATTTTATTCACAAATATTAAAAAATATGACAAAGTAATATTCTTTATTTTCTTGGGATGTTACATCTTTCCCCCCTTTTAGTAATTGCGTCCTCTCAATTTTAAAATTGGGCTTGGAAACTACATTGAAAGCCCCAAATCGGAAAAGAAGTAAATTAAACTATAACTTTAAAATAAATAGAGAAAAGTACAAAGGTCACCCGAGACAACAGGTACTAGGATTACACGAAAATATGGATATGGAAGAAATAAACAAAGGGTTAAGTTCTAATGGAGAGTTATAGAAACATGTTTAGGAGAAAGTTAACCACTAGAAAATCACAAACTTGTGATGGGTTAAACGGTATTTGATTCCCCAGTAGGAAACGTTAACATAAAAATTTTTTGTTTTAAGTTACTTTTCATTGATGAATTTATTTATGAACTTAACTAAACCATAAGGAAACATACTTACCTTTAATGTTGACATTCATCTTTTACTAGATTTCACACACAAAATCATATTCTCTCCAAAAGATGAGTATTTAGGAAGACTTGTTCACATTAAGAGTACTATAATCAACATCTTGAGAATCACCTAATCCACAAAAGAGAACAATATATTTACCATGTGTTTAGTCCTTAACCAAAAAAAAACCAAAAAGGTTAGTACAAGACCAGATAATCCCCAAAACTGATAATCCTTTATAAAAAAATCTATTCTTAATCTTCAAATTTTGTCAAACAATACCCAAAGTTCACCAAGGACCATTCAATAATCATATATCCATAAAATTCTTCAAAGTAATCAAAACTAAGATTAAAACCCAAATCTCAGAAGGATTTAATCACATAGTCTTCCAAGATAAATCTTAACATTTATCTCCAAAGAACATCAGCTTCTCTTAAAGTCTCATATTGAAAAGTAATTAGCCTAATCATATATCCTCCATGATATGTTAATATATTCCTATATAACCCAAAATAAACGTATTCTTGATTCAAAAAATTATATAACTAAAAAGAATTTGTCATACTAACCAGGGACTTAACGTAGTCAAGTGATAGGTGATAAATACCAGTCGCACTTTGGTTGTGGGTTCGATTCCCACAGCTTTTTCTGATGCGACGGGTTGTCACATGGTCTGCATGTTTTCCTTTTTCCAAAACTATATAATTTTAAAACATTCCCCAAAAAAGAGATAAAATCATCTAAAATAACCATAACATAATATAACCTCAAGTTTATCTCATGGATTTCATTTTCCATCATAACATATAGTAACCCATAATTACCTCAAAAGTAAGGATCATATTAACCCTAATGGTTACCTTTATAAATTTTACCTGAACTTCCAAATTGAGTTGGTTATCTCATACATGATGCATTTGAGAACTCACCAAGGTTCAAGTGGTTAATCATGACTCCTTGATAGTTTGTTTAGAATAACCACGAGATTCCTCATTGAATCCACGATTTCATCCAGTCTCTTAATCAGAGAACCACCACAGTTTCCTTCAAACCCATTGTCAGTTTGGTGCCTGCTAGATCCATCCATTTACTAAAACCAAAAATGTCAGTGTTAGTATATCAACAAAACCATCATGTACCAATAAAGAATATAGACACTAAGATATACTTACTCATTCACATTATCTAAAAACTATGACTCTTTCTGAAATCCTAGCCATTATGGTAGTGTCACTTATTCTTAAAGAATACCCTAACCTCTAAAGTTATCTAAACCGACCTTAGATACCATCTTTAAGGACCCGTCCATAAAACATAACATGATCATGAATTATATGAATAATTCACATAGAGGATATTCTCAGGTTTAGTGTTTTAGATAATTACGACATAACTATTACATCTCAAAAGATTACAAAGTTGACACTTCTACTAAGTTTCTATAAAATAAAAACTCTTAAAAAGAAACATTTCTTGTTTCATGTGTTAGATAGCATGTCTTTCCTTGATCCCATCCATGACCCTATTCTTCTTTAAGTCATCTAGAAAACATTTCAAAATCTTGGGATGAGCATAAAAGCCGAGTAAGGTATACACAAAGAAGGAAAACTGTTAGTTTTTCAAAACAACAAGTAAACCATGAATAATTTATCAATGTAATACTTTTCACCTTTATGAAGTAGTAAATACTCTTCAATGAATAAAATATCACAACTTTTTCTTTATAACCAAAAGATTACCATAAACCCATATAAATAACACATAACATATAAAGGTAACTTGGTACATAAACATACATAAATGGAATAACCATACGGTCGACTTCCACACATATCACTGCATGAAATTGCCATACAGCCGACTTCCATACCCAATGAATTGGAGGTTATAACGTAACCACCCATCCTGGTATTCACGGCACCACTCATCATATGGTTTATCACGTAACCACCCGTCAAATGTCCATGTACCATTATAAAATCATAATACATAAAACAATTATAAATGAAAGAAAACATTTCCACATTTCAATCACAATATCTCACATAAATATATTGACATAACAAATCCATTATCAAAACCATTTCAATTCCAAAATATATAAAAGATTATATGGTTTTAATTTACTTTTAAAAACATTACGGCTTGTTGAAGAAGCCAAAGATCATTTAATACTCATGGCGGCAGAAAGGTCATTGTCACTGCGTACGTTAAAAAGAAACCGAATTTTTGTCGTTTATTAAAACACTTCGTATAGAAAAGATTCCTTTTGAATAAAATTAAAATTCAAAGGGATTTATACACCATATAAAAGAATGTTTTTTATAAAAGAAAATATACATCAATGAAAGGAGACTGAGCCGATGTCTTGTTCAAAGAAGGTATCCTTAGATTAAGGACAAATCAATTATGTAATTATGTGTGATAAATATAAATACACCCAATATAAGTGGATATTAAGTGTAAAAAAATCATAGGTCATTCACACATATTCATATCATGACATGATCAAGAATTAGAGTTTTTAACCCAATGAATTGAAATTGGGTTAAGAAGTTCCCTTACAAACATTTGATAGCCTAACAGTGTCACAATAAAATTCAGAAAAAGAGTTGATTATAATGAAAATGGTATCTCATAACTTGTAAAAAAAATTAAATCAATAAGGATATAAATGAACATATCCCAATATAATAATATGTAAATTAAAATAAATAACAAAACCGAGTTTTTTTTAAAAAGAGGATGGAAAAAGGTTCCCTAACCGATTTGGTAACTTAAAAAATATAAGACGCATGAAAGAAGAATCATACAATAAAGATGTAAATACCCATAAATTGAATTATATTAAATAATGAATACACTCATGGGCATTATATACACCACACAGAAGGAAATAGTGGAAAATGTAGCATGAATCTCATGGGAATAAAACTGAGATGAAAAATCCCTTATGAAAACTCGGCAGCCTAACGTCGCCACTTAAAATTTCAAAAAAATCGATTGTTGAGATCAAATTGGATCTCTCATCATATTCACATAAAATATAAAGTAAGTAAAATACAAAAGAATATCCCCCAACATAAGAAAAAGGAGCTTAAAGGAATTGAGATAAAAGAGAGTACTTAAAAAGAAAGAGAGATGTAGGATCTCTTACATAAAATCCGACTTGTCTTGTTCGTTTCGTTATATTCTTGAATAATAAACTTTGGCCAGTTTATAATTGCTTAAGGACATCATTTAAATATTATAATTCAGTTCATATCACATATTATACTATTATAATAATTGGTTAATAATGTGAGTTCATATCAGAAGTTTTTGTCGATGTTTGGTACATGAGTCAAAATTGAACTTGTTGGAAAAGAGTATTCCATGTAGATATAGGTACATAAACTCCATATTAGTATTAATGATTTAAATATCATATATATCCAGTATATATTCATTTTATACTATTCCATAACATTTGTAGGTTCAAAATGAAATGCACCGTTCATGGAGACGGTAGGTCGTACGTATGCATGAATACAACTTTCATTTCTTTGTCATATTATTGGAATTAAACCTAATGAGATATATATATTTATAATAATTCCATAATGATATCCATAATTTATATGTAATATATGACACATATATCCATTATATATATGTACTTATAATAGTACATAACATTTGGAGATAAGAAATGAAATGTACCGTTCATGGAGACAGTTAGCCGAACGTAAGCATGAATCCTACTTTCATTTCTATTTTATTATTTAATGGAATAAAAAAAATAATGATAAATAGTTATATTATAATAACAGTATAATATAATATATAACATCATTAATTCCATCATTTATACATCCCACATATGGTATTAATGATTCAAATTACTTTGAGGGGGCGGTAGTCTGCACTTCTTAAAATGAAATTATTACGTTTACCCATTATGGAAACCATAAATGTATGGAATAAATGAAAAATAAAAATGAATAAGGAATAAATAAACATAATTTATATATCATATATAAATACAGTGACATCTTAATGGCCACCATGAGAGGTGTTAAAAGAATATTGAACAATCATCGTTTCGTGAGGCAGTAATTCACCACCCACAGAAACAGTATGTTCTTTAACCATTAGATGGAGGTGTGTATGAGTGTAGCTATAATCCTCCTCATAACAGCATCCTAGTTTATTTACGATACTGGTGTTTTTACAAAATAAAGGAATAAAAATATTTTACGGGGTTGGAGAATCAAAATAAAATAAAATAACAAAAGAGAAGACATTACCTTCAAATCGGATAACTCTTTTTGATTTGAGCTCAAAGGATTCCTTGGAAAGACTGCATCAAAAAGTGAGGCTTCTAGGAGTAATAGAGGTCTTTGTAGAGACCATATGAGAAGAGGTTGGATGATACAAGGGCATGAGAGTTTTGGGTAAGGAGGTAGAGGTGGGGGCCTTTTATAAGAGGGAGGAGGGGCACTCTTGGAAAGTCTTGAGAAGTTACTTTATTTTAAAATGATTTTCAGATATCAAAGGTCCCAAAATTATATATTTCTAGGATAAGGTGATAAGGGTTATAAATTAACCCATCCAATAGGTTTTTGTAATGTTTATGTCTTATATTTTACATTATCTTTTGATTTTATTTAAATCGTTCATTAATGAGGAAAACGCCACATCATCATGGTGTCATAAATAAATTAATTTATATAATGTCTAAAAATTATGATGTAGGAAATATTTTTAGATTTCCAAAGAATATTTATAGTAAAAATATGACTTGTATAACCCCATGTAAAAAATGTTTTAGTAAAACAATACATGTTTGTGACATTTTTATTTAAACTTTAAATAAAAAAGTTATTAATGTCATTTTCTTAACCAAGTGGCTCCATGGGGTCCCCAAGTTGACCCATGGATTGTCTTGGTCGGCCATGACTCATACAATAAGGGTAGGATATGTGTCATGGTCATTTCATATTATTATAACATTATCTTTACCTTAAATTACGCTAATTACCTTTAACCGCGATTAATAAAACCTAAAAGGTACTATTCACCAAAAATTATTTTCATCCCATTGAACCACATTTTACATCCTAATGAAAACCATGTATGTTGGATTTTTGAAATTCAAATCAAAGAGGTGGTAAATTTTCATTTAAATGAAAAATCAGTTTTTTAACTACCACTTAGTGGTTTCACTATTCATCAAAAATTGAAGTTTTTCAGAAAAATACCAAAAATTTCCCCCTAAGCTTTATTTGATATTCAAAATTCAAAAATGATATCTATTTTACAAAATTCCAAACATATAAGTTTCATTAATCAATTTAATAATTATTTCTCGCTGTCAAAACAAATAGCGTGTTTTTAAGAAACAATATCTATCAAAAGATTTACACTTGTTAATGTCAAATTTCAAAGTGAAATTAGTTCCAATGACCACCATTGGATTAAATGGTAAAAATATATTCTAACTAAACTTTTAACCCAATTAAGAAGATAATCTATCCATATAAATAAATCAGATTAAAAAAAGGTTTTGAATTAAAATACAACATTTTCACTAAAAATGATCTTTATCAGAAAAATAACAAAAAATTACTCAATGTAAATTTTGATTTCCAGATTCTAAAGAAGGATTGTATTTGGTCCAATATAACATATAAAATTGTCAAAAAGTGGATTTAAAAAAGGGTTCTCCATCAAAAGGTTGTTAATCGACCTTTTAAAGAATATTCGAATATTTACTCTTAAAATTGGATTCATTCACATTTTAAGCCTCTAACATTTATTGGATAACAGTAAAAATATTTGGCAAACATATATAATCATTTTGTAGTTAGTTCTTTTGATTCCCGCCATTACAACGGCTAGGCGTTAGCTACCATTTAAAATAATATTATTTTATTATTAGAGTGCAACATAAGATTTCAAAGAAACTCGTCGTTGTGTATTGGGTACGCCATCGAGAATAGTGTTCCATTTAAGTAATATTAATATTTTATTCAAAAATATTAATAAATATGACAAAGTAAAATTCATTATTTTATAGGATTTTACAACCATCATTTATTCAATTATTCATTACAAAATTACTTTCAGATATTCACAGGCACTCTTGAAAAAAATTCTATGCTACTAAACACAAGGGGGCTCAAAAAGGTGAGTAGATGAACTAACCGTCGAGTCTTTTCCACCTATAGTAAGATTGTGGACCCATCCTTCCTTAAGAAGCTAAACACAAAAAGCACATGGCATACCCCACGCATCTTCCCCTCTTTTGGATGAACAGTAAGAAATAACTACTTCTTTGAGTAGTGGATAAAATTAAAGAAAATAATCAACCAATAAGAAACAGCAAGCATCCACCAATCACATCCATCCCATTCCATCAGCCCTAGTGTCCTCCCCAACACCCACATTCACAAACCGATACATCTCTCCACTCTAGGTGTCATCTACTACCACAACCAAATCAGCCTCCATGCTCCCACATATCACAATAGCCATCCATTCTCACATCACAACACAAGCTACATGAAAACTAAAATCATAACAATTGGGAGATTGTCCCTTTTACCAATCAAGAGGGTAACATAAAACCCATCTAGGAATTATCAAACAATAGGTTCTTTAATCCATCTTGAATTAACTGATTTATTATTCATAAGTTCCAAATTTGGGAAACTAAATCAGTAAGCTATAAAAAAATAATTAAATATGCTTACTGCGCAAATTTGATTAACATCAAATTACAACAAGGAGACCCAGATTCATTTACATGCCTCTTTATATTTTTACCAAATAATTATCAATTAATTGTTGTTTACGTTCATTTCCAATTTCCATCAAGAACAAACAACTAAACAAAGCAAGCATAGATATCACACTATCTAGCAAAAAAGGAGGTAATAAGATACGATCGATATAAATTTATTTATCTAGTTTACATATTTAATGTGTACATACCATTGTCATCTAGTGAGATAAAACATGCTAATGGTACAGTTTCACATAAAGAAAGAGAGAAGTAACAAATCCCCTTACTCAAATAGTTCTTGATGTTCTTTATATGAGCACAGTCCACACAACGGGTCATGATCCTCCTCTCGCAAAAACTACATCCAGCCGAGGATGCCACTATATGAATGCACCAACCGAAACCCAAGAAAACTCCATTAGAATCATGGATATTACATGCTATAATATGGAATGTATAAACAAGAGAAGATGAACCCCAAAATAATGACGATAAAACATACCTTATATCGAATATTGATCGGTACAACTTGGTTACATTAAAACAGAGCAGAGCTAATTTGAGGAAGAAGGTTTCATTATGAAACTATTAAGAGAAGGAATGGGAAGTTCGAGTCTCTCACACCTATGAGCAAGGAAATTGAATTAGAGATGAATACATACCGTCCCTTTATAATATTAAAAGGAGTGACGGTTTAAGATACGATTAATTACCCATTAAAATCAGATCGTATTAAACAACGTTGTTTGATCGAGTAAAAACATCTCGACCCATAGGAATAATTCATATTGGAGTTATGGCCTTTGAATCAACCATGGTTTTCTTAAAACAAGGCTCTAAATGCATTTCAGGTCAAAGGAAATGTTAAAGGGGTGAAACTGTTGGAAGCTGCAAACACAATTGATGAACCTAACTGTTGGAACCTAACCATTCTAGAACCAATGTTCTTGATCCTCTCTACTGGAACCTCATAGTTGAAACATACCCATTTTGGAATCACTGTTCATGAACCTTGTCGTTGGAAACTCACCATTCTGGAAACACTATTCATGAACCTCACTATTGGAACCTCACTGTTCTTGAAACACTATTCATAGAACTCAAAATTTAGTAATGGAAAGAAAAGGTCACAGTTATACTGTTCACAAAAGGTCACTATTGACAATATTCATAGAAGGTCAAGGACGTATCTATTCACATAATGTCACAGTTGCAATGTTCACAACTGTTGACCGTTGGAACTGTTCACCGAGGGTCACTGATATCACTGTTCACAGAAGATTTCTAATGCACTGTTCACAACAGTCTACCTTTGGAACTATTCCCCGAAATGGAAATTTAACAAGGTGTTGGGGATAAGTCACTTTGACCTCCCAGAACTCCTCTGACACCCTATTTTTACAAAGTAATAGACCATATAGGTCCGGGACATTACATATACCACCATTAATGATTGTTTGGTTTATAATTTGAAATTCCAATGACCAATCCACATGACATGGTTCCTCTATATGATTTCACCTTTCCACATCCTAGAAATATTATACTATTTTTATTATGATGTACTTATTTATATGTGTTCTTGATGGAAAAAAATCATAGTAGAACCCTCAAATTGGTTTCAATATATCTTGACTGGTGGAAGTTTCTTATCACCATAGTAAAAAAATCCATATTCCATCACCTCTCAATTTCAATTATTGGTTTTTATAATGTATAAAATACGTCATTAAGATCATTAAATAAAATTTAAGAAAACTTTATTCATGAATTATCATATTTATGTTGAGGTTATATTGCGATGTATCTTTACTAATGCATGATACCAAAATCTCATCCACTAAAATCATGAATATGAAGTGATAAAATGAATAAAAGAGTTTAAAATAATTTTTTCACTCAAAGAACAATAGAAACATTATATATGTTATTAATAGGTTAACTATAAGTTTTTATAGACTGTATTTCAAGTCATGATACATCTTAAATCAACATCCACCATCCCAACATATAGACAATAGCAAAATTATACCATTATTATCTTCTTGACTGAAAATCATCTCCTTGGATATATCAAAATGAAAACAACCATAAGTTTGGACTTCCACAAAAATATAGGTTAACAATAAATTACTAGGGATTCACAGTATCATTAGGGAATGATTTACCCATTCATATAACACAACATATAGTAAGGGAACTACAATATATAAATATAGATTTTTTGAAGGATAAAAACTAGATTAAAATCTTGTGACATAATATAAAAAACAATTCAAATAAGAAGTAATCTCTAAATAACTATACAAGGCCCAATGTCTGAACTATAAACTAAGGTTTAGAACATGGAACTAAACCAATACCCAAATCAAGGCCACCACCATGCTACCACCACTATCTCAATTGACTCTAATTTGATTTTCCTCTGATAGAGAAGTCAACAGTCTTCTAATTACATATATCATGTCAAAAAACATATATATACGCACCATGAGTCATATACCAAAAGATATTACATAAAACCAGTAGTAAATTCCCCAAAGTATTCCCACATATGTTGAAGACAAGATAAAATGGTAGATAACATATTATATAAAATAAGAGAGAATAGTGAAATTAAGAGAATATATAAAAATATATAGAATAAATAAATCACACCAAAAACAAAAAAAAATCTTGAATCACATCAAATTCCCTAATATAATATCCATTGAAAAAACCCAATTCATCGACTGTCAAAGTGGGACAAATATTCTAGCCTAAATTCATGAGAATAAACTCTTCCCTCTAATCCCAATTCATCACTTGGTGGTACAACCCAAGATCCCACATTCATGGGACAAGTATCCAATTCTAAATCAATAATACCTCATCCATATGAATTAAGAACACAAATAAACCCATGTTTATCATATATCCCTAGTCATAGAAAACTACCCAGTGTCCCGATCGACATATCATAAGTCATCAAGCATGACTCCACATATGTGAGAGGCTACAAACTAGCAAAGAGGGCCTAAATAATACATCATAAAGTTCATTACCTTGAATAAAATTAAAATTTTTGTGAAAATTAAAAAGTGTCACACATTAAAAATAATCAATTTATACATCCTTCAAAAATTACAATGCAATAAAATGAAATCATACTGAATTCAATAGTCATACATCCCAGTGATCACCACATGGACAATAAAATAATCAAAAACATAATAATTATAAATAAAAAACATGCTATAATACCTTCCCTTAGCCCAAATATAGACATGTATAAAATAACATATCAAGTTACATCATTTTGTTTCACTTCTGAAAAATTCTCAATTTTAAACATATTTTACGATTTTCATACACACTATACTCCCCATTTATGGTCTGAGAAATACATCTTTGTAGGGTCTTTCCCAGTGACCCTAATATGTTCCATCTTATACATGTATGTTTCATGATAACAAGTGATATAAATAAAAATGCACACAAAATAACATCAAAACATTTTATGCTAAACATAACACTGAGAATCCCTGTAAATTAGTTCATCATGTTATAACTATGCCATAATTATTCCTGATCATAATAGATTCTTACCAAGACTGAATCTAGTAACCTAATTCCTCTAAACCAATATTCCAGTCCATACCTGAAGACTCTATGTAAGGAATTATACTATCTTCAAACCCATACACAATGCTAGCAGATGGGGGTTCCACCAAATATTGAACACAAACCTACCACTTATTTTAGAGACCATACCAGTCTCACAGATTAAACACTATCTCATATGAGGTTTCTCAATAAGTATCCTAACCGTCCCCACACACATAAGGACGATCACACATTATATCCACCATACTCCAACTCTAGACAGAGTAACAACCAAACCACCCACCTCATCTAGGGTTGGTCTCACAAGAATAGGTGGACCAATTCCCTCTCACTAAGGGAGATAGATGCAAGTTACCTTTAACTTCAGTTAAGGTGGTATATCCTAACAATAAACCTATCATAGGGGCTATATTCATACCATCACCTTCTCACTCAATAAAAGTTATGGACATAGAATATTTTATCAACTACACCATGATCTATCACCTATCACATGCACCCATTAATCAGGTGCATGAAACAATAAGAAGGTTATGAAGATCATCTACAATGATCATCTACTCAACATCGAGGTGCTAGTCACTTAAGAAATACCCCCAAACCCCATCATACATTGTCATCAATTCCAAATAAAATTCTAATCCCAATATATCCATCATAGTTGGACATTACCATCACAATGGTCCTATCAGAATTACCATGTCTACTTTTAGTGCATCCACCCGGTCCCTTTAGACCTATATCACCTCATAAAAATCTATGAACTCTCATAATACCATATAGAATTCATATTCCATAGTTACATCTAGATCTAGGCCTCAATAGGTCGATCCATACTTCATAAAAATTTTGATTCACAACCCTCATTGAGTTTCATCTCACATCACTCCCAAATGAGACCTAAAGACTAGCAATTGGAGGAAACCATCCCTTTCTCATATTGTTCTTTCTGAGAGGACACATACCACAAATAGTAATCCCCAATCCTTATTTCAACTAAAGTGGGTGTCCCTCCCCAATAATTAAATGTATAATAAATATAACCCATAACTACTTTGAATAATCCTCTCATTCATACCAAATGATCCTATCTAATCTAACCTAGGATACCCATAATTAATCTCTAATCATAATACTCGACTGAGGTGTGTTAACAAATAATTTGAAACTATTTCCCATTTAGAAATAGTCATCTACTGATCCAAATTTACATGAGGATCAGTGGATCCCTCATTAAACTCTAAGGAGGATCATTGTCATCTCCTCCCTTTCTATAGTGTTCTATCATTATCAATTACATTACATTTTCCAGTTTAAAAATGGAAACATGTACACTCATGCATAAAATTATAGATTCGTTAGTATTAATGGGGCCAAAATACTCCATATAGGTGTTACCACCCACACAAATATCCTCAAATCTCATGAAAAAACCCATCCATGTCCCATATATGCATTCGTCAACTATTGGGATTATATATTAACTTATAAGAACCAAATAATTAATTATAATGAATTGTAATTAATTATTAAATTTAATCCCTGGATCAATATGAACCAAAGACACATCATACATCATTGCACTACAAGAACCATAAAAAACCTCATGTGTTCATCATTAAAAAACACATTTAGTGTATTTGATAAAACTCATAATTAAACTATGATGATTTTACCATTGTATGATCAAATCATCACTAAATCCCTAAATCTGATTCATCCAAAAAAGTAAAAAAAAATATAGGAAGAGATGACGAATGTGGATAAAACACCATAAATCTCAATATAATTTCTTAGAAATCACACTACATAAAGGGCATATTGAATACTGGAATACATGGGGGGTGGTAAAAATATCACACCCATTCATTTTTCTAATCCTAATAACAAAGGGTTATATCCCCAAATTGATGGTTCTTGCCTATAAAAATATTGATATGTGGGTGGATCATAATAACACTATGGGGAAATGGTATAATTCATCCTTTGATCGATATAGTCATAGAATGGCCCTACTAGGTCACATCATGACTTCCCTATGTATAGGGTTACTCCCTGAACTTGCCTTCATCATGATGTTTCCATCCTAGCTCATGACACAACCACACCTGGGACATACACCTAACCCATTTCCAGACACCATCGTATAATAAACCAAATGGGTTAAAATGTGACACACCTTATTCAAAAAGATGAGACACTACCATTACTATTTTTAGTGATATTTTGTTACGTTCTATGTTGTGATGCACCCCACACTGTAGGTCATTAGGGCATTATCTGATGGTCAAAACATGAAAACTACTGTTACTCAAATTAAATAGCAAGGGTATTCAAAAAAAATGTTTTCATTTATATCCAATTACCCTAGATAGATCATAGCTTGAGATCCATACAGAAAAAAAATATCTCAAATATCTTCCCACACTCAGATTCATAACATGTGTCCAAATAAGTGATATGAGCCCTAATTTGGGACTAAATTTTATATTTTGGATAAACTAATTAGATATAATGTTTTCATATAGCTCAAAAATACCCTGCACAATTCTTCTTATACTTGAGATTCCATATTGGTCCCCAATCAACATTCCAAACCTATATTGGTCATTGATTCCTCATTAACACTTGTTATTCAATCCCAATATGGTGAATGTACACTTCTATTTTCAAACTATAAACCCCAAATATCACTATTCACTAAAATTCAATGCACTCCATAATCATTATCTATAAATTTAAATATGGTGGAAAACCACTCTCTTCTATCATGATACACTAATGTGTCATAAGTAATTATACCATGGGTATTTTGGTATATGTTCAAAAACAGTCATTATATTTTGAGTCTTGGATATCTTTAGGTAGCCATGAATATGATAAATAGAAAACTCAAGAACTGTGTTAAGATAAATACCAATAAACACTTCACAGAATATATTATATACTTCCTTATAATAGGGAAGTCATTAAGAGTGGTTCCCTCAATTTCCATAATCAATTGAGATAAATCTGTTTCCTCATAAGTCAATAACATCCACGATTGAGGTTAATTTTACAAATCAGATTCATACTTCTCCTTACACATGTATATAATCAAAGGATGATTAGGTACATTGAAAATGATTCCCTTCACAAGATAATTGATGATGGATCTAAATAATAATAACTAATCCATGGCTCGTGTAACAAAAAAATTTACTAAAGGTAGTATGAAACGGATTTTTTGAATATTTATCACATAAATATGAGAATAGGATTCACATAAGATAAAATAACTTTCCCAATTTATTCTTTAATCAATAAACCAACCACTTTATTTTTAGGAAGTGTTTTAATAATTCAACCAAATAGACATATTATGAAATAATTAATAAAACCACAATCAAATTGTATGTGTGATATTATTGAATAAATAAATAGTATAAACAACAATACTTCTTTGAGTATCCACCACATTATTTATAATAACATTAAAATCAACATTTGTATCTTAAATCCAATGGTTTTAGTAATCGATTATCTTTAATAACCAAAGGATTTTGGAAATTATTTTCACAATTTTCATATACCATAAAAATATTACATTCGACCATAGTATGGGAATTAATAAAACCCTTATTATTGTATTCCACGTATTTAGGTTTTTTCATTTTCTGTTGACATTCATTTTTTAATGGAATTCCCTTACACAATTAAAGAATCCCCTCATTTTCCTGCGGAAATTTCCAAGATAATTCATCCACACATTAGAAAATTGAGTAGTTGGAATCTCTTGTATCCAGGAGGTATATCTAGTGATCCTTTAAAGTCAAAATTTATCCTCCACATATTATATCTAGTTATAAAAAAACACTAAGAATATCCAAAATCATTTTATTACATTAATGTAAAAATGATAAATTTTCCTATAGTTAAGAAACTCATGAATTATAAAAGATTATAAAAGATTTATCTTTATCCCATTAATGATTTATTTAACTACACATTTAATATCAATGAAAACATTAGAGGAATTACCTGAAGTAATTGTGAAGTTTTCACCATATGAAATAATGAATTCTTCAACATTTTTCATGAGTCTGAGGAATTACTTATTAATTTTAAGATGGAGAGTGTTTGGAAAAAACTTATGGAAAATCATCTACATGAATCAATCCCATTTCAAGGATTTAATGACATCAATAGGATTTTTATTCTTATTTAAATAGTGTCTACCACTATTAATCTTTTCCCTATAAGAAAGAAACACTTAGTATGAATTTATATTGATCAGATCATTTTAGGATAGATAATATCTCCACATCAGTTTTAATCCATTGCTACAAAGTTAAGAGAATTGGTGATCCAATTAATGATGAAGGCATTTTTGACATAAATCGATTAACATTGCCTTTATCTTTATTATTATAAGGATAGAGTTTCAAATCATTCGTGTTACTAATCATAATAGTATTTATTTGTGATAGTGCTTCTATGAAATTCATGACTTATGCACCCTTTATATTAAACATTTCCAAAGGGAAATAATAAAATTTCCCATTGTATTAGTTTTTGAAATCATTCTTCTTATTTCCCACCATTTTCTAAAATAAATAAAATATTTAGATAATGATACATGATTCTATATGAATATAAATATAAAAAACACTTAACTAATATGGGATTACATTTACAACCTAACATAGGAATCTACAAGTTTCAGTCTCAATTATCTATGTTCTATTTAATGTTATGTTTCTTAGCCAATCATTAAATTAAAATCATTAATATTTGAATTAAAAAGAGTATATGAATTATTCATAGTGAAAAATAAGGTATTGTCTAGACAACTATGTAATATTAGGGCCACCCATTATGCATCGAGTTATGATCGATATAGTTTTTATCCAATCATTTTCAGAGTGATTACCTATAGGTGCATTCATTCTACAACTGTATCCACAAACTAGTATCCTGGAAAGGATTTAATTTTAAAGAAACCACATACTTAATAATTAAAATCAAATTATGAGTTTTTTCTATATTTTATCTTATCTCATTGGCATTATTTAATTTTTTCTCAATCCAAGTCACAAAAAATATGCGACGTTCATCTGACACCAACTATAATGGGAAATATTTATAATAGATTTTATTTCATGATTTTAAACATAATGATCCATATAATACATGTATTGAAAATCGAGAGGTCTATTAACTTTCTTAAATTAGATAAAACCCATTAAGTTAAAATAAAATACAACATCATAACTTAAAACTCTATAACGTCCTCCTAGTTCATTTTGGACAATTACTACTAAACAATATAACCTAGGGACAGAGAAATTGATGGAATGGCTTTAAATCATAGTAAAGGAATAATCAAATCATAGAATGTTCATAACTAGTTCATGTGAGTAAATATTTGTATCATTAAAACATAAGGATATAAGAATTATATATACTTTCATGGAAGAATTTCATGATAAAATTATATTATAAAACTATTGTATCACATGAACTTGGAAATGACATAAAATTTAACAACATAAGAATAATTTAAGGGTAACCCCATGAAATCATAACATAGGGTTCTTCATATAACCACACAAAAAAACATATATAATATTTCATGATATTTAAACATTACCTAAAGAATCTGATTGTTATTAAGAATCACCTTTCATAAGCATAAATTTATATGTTACACATCAATTTACAACATAATATAATATTTCATAATTTCAATCCCATGAGTAAGAAATTTTTTGTTCAAACATATATTTCTCTAATAATGAAAGAATGCTAATATTTAAGTTAACAACCTTGAATAAAATTAGGGTTGTCTATTCACTACATTAGGGTATTGAATTTGATATAAATAGATAATTTTTTCTGTTATTTGGAAATAAAAGAATTATTCTGAACACATGAGAACATAAATATAATGAGATAAAATTACTTAATGTATTTTATGTTATTGAATTTAAAAGAGGTGTAAGAAATCCCTTAACTCGAGGGATTTCTTCACAAATATGGGGAGAAGATCATTAGAACCTTAGAAACTATTTAGGATGGATATAGAGATGGAAATTGTAGGTAAATAACACATAATGTATTTTAATTGATTATTATTTCAAGAATAATTGGGATTTATTTTTTAAAAAATGGAGTTGATTGTTTATGAATTTCTAAACTGAGGCATTACACACATAGTAAATAAAAAATACAAAACCATTAGTCCTACCATAGTTTATTCCATTAGTATTTTCATGTACGAGTGGTTCATAATATATTATTTGTTTAATAACCATAACATTTAATCCAATTTCATTAAATTTGTTGATGTGGGTGTAACACGAAGATATTTTTAAATATGAACACTATATTCGATAGCATATGTGACACACACTATCAATATTAGGAGAAAATATAACACAATGAGACTTTAGGATTTATTTATTTTTTAGTAAATTTAAAATAATCAACATAATTCTTTACAGAATAATTGTGTTTGTTCCATGTTACACACAACATTATGGATATCTTTTGTTACACTCAACACCGAGTATAAATGAAACGTAGAGTATACTTAAATTTTTTAATGTAATTTTATCCCCTAGGCATTGAAAAATTGGGTTTGAATAAAAATAAATGTATTATGTGGATTATGTTCATATATTAATTAGACATAAAAAACGAATTATTTAAAGAAAATATTTATGTTTTCTTAACAATTTTATTTTTAAAAAACATTATTTAATATTACTTTTCAGAGTTAATTTAAAATTAATTTTTACCACTTTTAGAAAATTTATTTTAAAAAATTGGATACATTATATATATAAGAATATATAAAATATTTTATTTTGAATATTTTATGTTTTTCTAGAAGGCAACGTTTTATTATTAATAGTGAAAATACTGAATTTTAATTGAATATTAATTTTCATTAAAATTATTTAAATCACTAAATTATATTTTAAATTGGTTTTAATGTAAAATTATTAAAATTTTATATAAATTATTCCAATTTAGTTCATTTTAAGAATCTTTATATTGAATTTTGATATAAAAACATTATAAACCATTGGACATTTCATCATTAAAAACTTACATTCTCATCACCTATGCGGGATTAATTTTAATTTAACATGTTCCAATCATCTGAATTGAATATGGAGAAATAAATTATAAATTTATAATCATAATATTGTATATTTTATAATAATTTAAAGTTAATATTTTTCCAAAATTAATTATGTTGAAAATAAGAATTAATTATTGTGATTAAGGTAAAAATTTGATTTATTGAGAGGTTAAACTAAGAACATTAAAGTTAAAAATAACCCAAAAACTTTTACCACACCCATTACTGGGATATATATACACTTTATATATACAAGGATGAAGGATTATTCTTTTTTGAGAAATTTTACATGATATAAATGAGGGTATGATTGAATCCCATTAAAACAATTACATGTGTACCATTATCCCTACTTATAAAAGGACAACCCCAATCCTCCATTCCTCCCACCATCAAACCCATTCGGTTTAGCCAATACCTACCCACATAACTTCAAACAATCCCTTCACTCATCTTATAATAATTATTTTCTGAAGAAATATATCCTAGTATGTATTTTGAGAAAACCTAAGCGGGATACCCACCAAATGTGGAAATGTTCTACAATGAAAATTTTTATTTTATTTATTTCTCCAACTTATGAAATTATTATTATATCATGATGACATAAATATATTATTAACTAGTATATAATGGGATGTTTTAATAACTATTTCATTACATGAAACCATCTCCACTTCTATTAAATAGGCTATGAAATTATCATCTTTGTGAATAGAGGACTATCACATCACAAACTGATGTCATAAGATCCTCCAATACCTCCATTAATGTTTCAGTATGATTATGGATATAAGGAATATATATAATTTTAAAAAAACATTAATACCTATTGAATCATAATATATATATATATATATTTCAATTCTGTATGGATACAATAATGTATCTTGTGTGTACGGTGAAATACCGCCTCTCAATGTTATGTGATTCGTCTTTCACTAACTACATACATGGAATATAATATAGTAATTGTAAATAAATATATGTGATATAAATGATAATAATTATTATATTCATGAAATATTTATCTTTATGAAAATATAATATTATATATTACATTTTCTATCACATGAAGCTGATAACATCAATCATGTACATCTCTACTATTACCTTTGTCAAGCTACGTGACTCTATTTTCACCACCACACCATATGAATGATATATATTTATATATATATATAATTATATTTTAAAAAATAATAAGGTATATCTCATATAATTAAAATTATGTATTGATAAATTATTACTTACCACCATTCCATAATGTTCATTGAAAAAATGGGAACGTTACTCCTGAATATGTATATCCCACCGTCTCCACATACATAATGTATGCCATTTTTCAAAAACATCATTCATGATTGGTTTTAAAAGTAAAATTGATTTTAAAAAATAATAATTATTCCATGATTATTATTTATTTATATTATATAACAATATAATATTGGCAAGAACTGAATCTTCTAGGATGAAACACATATGTGAAAATAATGCAATTAACACTTGAAAAAATGAAAATAATGAAATATTATTAATATAATGGTAATAAGATTCTTAAAAGGATAATATATGATATTATAAATATTATTATTTTTATTATGGGATAATTAAATAACATTTTTAAACCCACTATATATTCTGTTAAATAATTTTCGACCAAAAGAAATTTTGATTAAAGGGATTATATATAAATTTCATTTTATTGAGGCATATTGTATTGTTATGCACTTATTTTATTTTATATAGTGTATATATTTCCCATATGACATGTAATATCATGAATAAATAACTATTCATGATATTTAGTAGTTTAATTTTAATTATTTCATATAATTGGATTTGATCGTAAAGTTACTGACTTGTAAATAATTTTATAAACTAATTTCTTTTCATTGCATTATATTACTCCCATGTTGTCTTTGATATTATAATATTATGTTTGTAATGAAATTTAAATGTATATTTTTTTATTTCAACTAGATTTTTTTTCATTTGATATACATAATTAATTCATTGATTAGTCATCACTTCAATTTTATGAACATTATATTGATTTATTTTACATTCTCATTTAAATATTTATTTTTGGTAATTGAACTTTCATTTAATGAAATTATTTTATCATTTGATTATATACACATAATTTTTTTATTGTTATTATTCATGATCAATTTAAAGTAATAGTACCATTTTTATCTCCTTAGTACTTAAAATGACTAAGAATTTTTTTAATAAAATCCCATATAATTTCTCTCTTAGGTCGAAAAAAATTTTTCTTAAAGACATTATTTTCTAAAAATTTGTTCAATTTTTTAAAACATTTTCGAAAATAATTCATTAAAGTTATTTATGATTTTTTTACTTTTTTCAAAATGTTTTGAATTGAATCTTCATGTTATATTCAAAAAATGATTCCATGTCTTTTACTAAAAAGAAAAAAGAATATTTATTTTATTATGTTTAGCATGAATGGAATTTCAAGCTGACATTACCACTCAAATGATTTAAGGGTTATAATATAATTTTCAAAGGATATTCTCAAGTAAAATTATTTTCAAAAGGTTTTTTGAACATTTATTTCTAAAAATTTATTTTCAAAATGAAAAGGATATATACCTCAATAATGTTTTTATAGATCCTTTCATCATATTTAAAATATTCAATGACAAAACCTATTTATTATTAATTCAATGGGTATATATTGTATTTATACCGTCATTATTATTCCTTTTTATGGTTTATTTTTTTTCTCTCCAAGGATATAAAATAATTGACTTCCTTGATTTATTTATGTATGTAATCACTTCAACAATAATTATATTCATTCATATGATCATTATACATTAAATTTCTCATAATTATCTATAGATTTTATCGTACATAATATTATGGAAAAAACCCTATATAATTTCAAATTATAGAGTAATTTTATTAGCTGGGGAAATATTGATAACTCTGTATCCTTTACTCAATACATATATATGATGATAAGGAAAATTTTACATTAATTAAACAAATTATCAAATTTATAAGGAATTATTTGTATATGAAGACTTAGGTGAACAAATTCAATGATTTCCCCTCAATGCATCCGTAATCTCATGAGTTTAATCAGAAATCTAGCATGAAATTCATTTTCCAAAACCAATGGGTTTATATGATTTAGTTTATGTTATCTTCTGAATGTTATTGACAATTAAGGAATCATGAAGATTGAAATAAAAGAATCTAATATTTAAAAACATCATTCATTATCAATATACTAGTTATTTTCCCTATCATTTTCTCAATTATATTATAAATGGATGCATTTAATTCTCATTTATTGACTAAATGGAATGTGTTTTTGGTTATATAGATTTCAATATTTATTACAACTTATCTATTTTTGATATTCATGTTTATGATTAAATGAAATTTTATATAAGTTATTTTCTTTACCATATTGATTAATATCAATGTCATTTATGCATTGATTTTATCGATGTTAGAACATCCAACTTGGTTTATTAATTAAATGTAAAGTGGTTTAGTTATTTACCTTACCATATTGATTATTTTGGTTGATTCATAATAGATTCCATTATAATTAACTCTTACTAAGAATTTTTTCTACCCTTTAATCTTTTTACATTTCCAAGAATCCCTAAAGTTTACAATTATTGACTTTCAGGGATATGTTTGAGGGAATAATAGTGTTCCTTAAAAAATTATCTTCTAATTTGTGTTTCAAATATAGTATGGTAATAATGTATGTATCTATTTTACAAAGAAAGAAAAACTATTCCATCATTTGGAATTTGATTCCATGTATACGATTCTATTGTAAAAAAGAAGAGACCAACTCTAAGTTACTTGTTCCAGGGTCACTACAATTGGTATCAGATGAGATTTAGAAGAAATCATGGGAAGTCAATTTAAGAAAATTTTGAATATGGAACATAATAATATTATAGAACTTGAGGATCTGTTTAATGTAACATCATAATATTTTGGTAATGAATATATTATATGAGTTTTTCTTGAAATGCATCCCTATCTTTATACAAAAAGTGGACGTGATTAAAAAAAAGGTGATTGTGGTAATAACTTGAAAAAATGAACATTGAGTTTAACCCCATCATCACCTAGTTCATGAAAATTGGACATACTCCGCACCTGGTTTGACACTCCCTAGAAATATTCTATGTAAAAATCACATTTTCATTATAAAACATTATGAATAATTTCAAATAGGGATATCCCGAAAGAAGTCATGTTCTTGGTTATGATAATAACAATGCTTAATTTTCTCAATTTTTTTAAATATTACATTATTTTTCATATAATAAATTATTATTCAACATTATATGATCTAATCTTTTTTATTAGATAATTTATAAATGGATACTAGCTATAAGTAATGTGAAGGAATTAATATGTGTCATCTAATGAGTAAGAATGACTATTTCATTGATGGGAATAATATAATATTTTGAAGGGAAATAATCTCCCAAATATTCTTGTCTTATGAGGGCATGGTATCATGTTCTAATAATATAATGAAATAAATCTTAAATTATTATGGTTTAATTGGGAAGTATGGGAAGGATTATACTTTAGGTAATAATATAGTTAAAGGAATTAAAAGAAATATGGATTCTTCCACATGTGATAAATGGGGAAATAATCATCCTTCTAATTTATTGAAGTAATGGAAATATTATCAAAGTGGGAAGATAACTGATACCATACTTATGATTATAAGGGAAAAAATAATTTCTTACAACTTAAAATTATTCAACTGTAATGATATGCGGCACTATGAAAATGAATTCCTCAATCGTCAAAGTAATATACAACAAATATCATGAATAGATCGTGGTAATGATTATGTTATTTATATAGACCATGTGGAATGATTAATTTTATTGTGATATTATTGAATAATAGTGACATTTTATTATTTTATAAATTATATCTTTGTTATAATAATTATGATTTGTATTGGGATTGTATTACAGTGATTTTCCATTAATTGTTTTAATGAATATGTTGAGTGGTACCAATGTACATGAAAATTGATTTAGTATAAAATTGAAACACTATAGAAAATAATTTTTATTTAAATGATAACCTTTAATATATTCCTAATTTTTAGATAATTATGTTTTTATAATGAAATGATTGTTATGGAAAATGTAAATTTAATAGTTCTGACTACCGTGAAACAGATTAATGATTCATTGACAAAGTGATTTATGCAATCATTATTGGAGTTTATGATAATTTTGGAATTAAATAATATATAAAATAATATGTATTTTATTTAAGTAATATGGAATCATGTATGCTTTCAATAAGGTTTTATGGTAATTTTGGTTATTATCATGTTTGAAATGAATACATGATTTTGGTTTTCCCATGTTTGGTATGACACGATTAAGAGATAATTAATGTTATTTGAGATATAAAGGATATGTTCATTTAGAAAATTTAGTAACCTTGTTTCTAAATTATTAATTCTTAATCTTTTGGAAGGGTCATATGTTTAATTGTGTATGAAATGGTATAAGTTAAAATTTTGATAATGTTTTAGAGATCAATGTATTACATAACTATATTGAAATTTTTATATATTAAATAACATGTGAAATGATTTTTTTAATAATAATTAGATAATAATGGAAATAAATATTATTTTATAATGTATATGATAATCCATTATACTTTAACTTTAGTTATTTAGTAATGAAAAATTTAATTTTTGATATTTATTTCATAGAGAATGGGATGAATTGAAAATTGATCGAAGCATAACCAAAGGATGGTATTTTTCTTATGATTTTAAAACATATTATTTACCTATATTTCATTATATTTGTAGACAATAAAATATTTCATCATATTTATAAAAAGTATCTTGGAAAAAATGTTATACAATTACATTCATATCCAATGAATTATATTTTCTTTTAAAATCATAGTAGATTTATGGTTTTGAGGACGTTAACATTCTATTGATCATTGATTTTATTATGATAAATGGATTAAATATCTCTCCAAAATAATCTATTCTTTTCATCCATGTCAATATCGTCACTTTACAATAATTATCTCATACTTGGAAACATAGTTATGTGTTATTCCATATGAGCTTGGATCTTCCCTTTATCCATTATATAGAGAATATTTTATTAACTCTTTTTATGATGTGGGTTTTTAACAAAATAATTTTAAAATATCTAAAAAATTATTACCATGATCATTTATAAATTGTGAATACTCGATTTATATAAATTTAGGAGAATATAAAACCTTGATATTTTAAAATAATAACATTTCATTCGATAGCATATGTGACACGCTACGTTAATATTAAAATAAAATATAACACCCCGATGATTTATGATATATATTTTCTAAATAAATTATATATCATAATTATATTTCAACATAAATATCACTAAGTTCAGCTTGAGTTATGTGAATCATTTTTTTTCTTGTGTTACACACAACATCAACTTTACTTTGTGTTTCATTGAACAATGAGTTTGAATGAAATAATAAATATTATAAAAATATTATTATTTAATATAATAGTTATCACCTAGATAATGGAATAAAAATAATTAATAGTAAAACAATAAATTATAAAAAAGTACGGTTATCTATTGATTAGGTATAAATTAAGAATCATTGAAAAGTAAAATAGTTTCTATGAAAATTTATATTTTTTAAAAGAAATTTTTATCACGCTCTGTGCAAGTAATTTAAAACTTATTTTTAAAAATTATATAATACTGATTTTAATAAATGGACATAAATTTTTAAATTATAATATAAAAATTATATTATGGGTATTTTTTAATTTTCTAAAAAGATTCATTTCGGATGAATAGTAAACAATACTGAACATTAATTGAAAACCTCCTTTTCATTAAATTATTTATAATATTAAATTATATATTATATTTATTATAATGTAATAAAAATGTAAATATATATAAATTAATCCAATTTGGTTCAATAAAATTTATTTTCATATAATAACACTATAAAATTTTGGAGATTCATTTATTAAAAAACTCATATTCTCATCACATCTATGATATTGATTTTATGTTATATATTTATACTTCTTTGAATATAATTTATAAAATTGATTCAATGTTTTGAATCAACCTAATTACTAATTTATAATATTTTCCAGTATGTTTTTGAAAAAAATTAATATTGATCACTGAAAAATGTAATTATTATGGTTAAAGTAATAAATGTATTATCTGGGGGTTAAAAAAAGAAGATAAGGGATACAAATGACCCAAAAACTTTTCCCAATCCAATTTTCTAGAAATATTATTTCCTTATATACTCTACGATGTATAATTTCCCATTTTGATTATTTTGGAATGAAAAATCAGGGTTTTTATTGAATCTTTTCAAAAATATTACAAGCGTTCCACTCACCTGACTTATAAAAGGACACACCTTACCTCTCTTATTTTAATGTTAACAACATTTGGGATAAGAATATACCTAGAAAAATCACTTCCAAGTTTTCAACACTCATCTTATATTCATTATTTTTGGGAACAATACAATCTAGGAAGTATTTGGTTCAAATGCAAAGAGGATACCTGAAGAGGAGGTGACATTCTTTGATAACAGTTTTTATTTTGTTTTTTCCCCACCAAATTCAGTTCTTGTTAAACAATGATCATATGAAAAAATTACTATCTTACACATAATATGGTATTTTTATAATAATTTAATGACCTAGAACCATATCTGCTTCAATCAAATGGGTTACAAAATGGTTGTTTATTTGTATAATGGAATTCCACCTTGCGAACCAATGTCATTAATTCTTCCATTATGAACACTGAACATTGGGTTAGATGAAATATCTAAAGTATATATATTATTTTTATAAAATATTTATTCCTATATATTTATTATATCATACATATATTTTTTATATTACATTCTGTAGGGTATATGATAATATCTCTTATGTGTACGGAAGACTACTGCCTCACGAAGCGATGTGATTCGTCTTTCACTAATGATTTATATTGAATTTAATAAGATTATATTTAATAAATATATGTGTTATTAATAACATAATTATTATATTATTGATATTTTTTCATTACAATAATAAAATATTCCTTCGTACCTTTTCAATAACTTTAATATGATAAAATCATTGGTGTACGTGTGGTCTACCACATTTACGAAGTAATGTGACTCTCTTTTCATTACCAAAATACATAGATGACATATATAAATATAAAAAATGAAAAAATATAGTATATATTATATTATTATATATTTTTAAATATAATATTAATTAAATTTTTTCCATTGTGATCATTTAAAAATGAATACATTAATCATGGGTATATATGACATATTGTCTACATGATCTTAAGATAGTTCATTTTTCATAGCCATATTTTATGATTGGTTTTAATACCATAATTTATGTAAAAATATGATAGTTATTTCATGATTAATATTTATTATATAATATAAATATATAATGTGTTCATCAACCAGGTCATTCATAACGAAACATACAAGATAATTCATTGGAAATAACACCTGAAACAATGAAAATAATGAATGATTATTAAAAAAAGTGTAATAAAATATTATAAGATGATAATAAATTATACTATAAATATTTATGTAGTACATTTATAGGTTAAAAATTTTCTTAAATCACTATAAATGTGTTTAAATTATGTTTTTCCAAAATTAAGAGTGAGGTAATAGAATATGTTTTAATTTCATTTCATTAAGTAATATTGTAATTTCATGCACCAAATTTATCATTTATAGTGTATATAATACCCCATTGGCTTGTAATATCATGAATACTAAATTATTCATCGTATTTAAATTTTATTTTTCAATTATTATATTTAAGGGGATTTGAATTAAAAGTTATGAAGTGGTAAAAAATTTCATAAATCATTTTTTTCATTTAGTTATATTTATTCTTTCATGTACTTGATGTTATATGATTATACGTGTAATGATTTTTAAACTATATATTATAATATTTTTACCATTTTTATGTGTATATAAATTTTAAAAACATATTAGAATCACTAATTCATCCTCAAATAAATGATATAGAATTTTAGGGGTTCATTTCTCAATCTCATTTTAATCAGGATAGTTATAAATGAATTTTCATTAAAAATATAATGTAATCACTGAGTAAGAGAACCATTAACACTATCCTCATATGGTTATTCATGAAAATGTTCAACTAATAGTTCCATTTTTCACTCTTTTCCCTATATCATTATTTACAACATTCATTAATGAAATCTGATTTCATTTCACTCTGCGCTCGGAAAACCATTTTCTTCAAAAACCCCATTTAAAAAAAATAAAAAACTGTTTTTATCCATTTTTTAAATTATTTATTAAATACATTTTCACAAAATTTTACTTTTTAAATTTCTTTTTCAATGGAATCATCATGTCATTTTTAAAATAATTGTCATTTTTATTTTAATAAAAAATATAAAAAGAATCATGATTTAACATGTACAACTTGAATGCAATTTCTAATCATCATGACCACTAAAAAGTTGTTAATATTGGTTTTTTTGGTTTCAGATATTATGTTAAAGTAAAATTATTTTCATTTTTTTGAAATATTATTTTTATAAATTTATTTTCAAAAAACAAATTATGATTTCCTCAAGATTTTTTTCAAAATTAATTTTATGGTATTTTGTTTCAATAATAAAAACAACCCTTTATACATAATCCAATCAATTTATGTTGTATTGATACATTATATATTATTCTAGTGGATGTTTTATTTTTATTTTTATCATAGATAATATTGATATTCACTCCCTAAATTTATTTTTGTATTCATCAAAATCCACTTAAACTAATAACTTTCTTGTGATCATTAGACATTAAATTTCCCTTAATTATTCGTATAATTTATTAGGAATATGATTATTTCATAAACTGTATAACATTTCTACATACAATGTTATTTTATTTACCAGGGATGTATTGGTAAATTTTTATCCTTTACTGAAAATAGATATTTCATGATAAGACACATTATTCATTAATTAATATAATTATTCAATCTATGAAGAATGCATTGAAGATTCAGAAATTATTATGGACCAATTAATTATATCCCCTAAATTTATCAATTTTCTCATGCGGCGATTCAGTATGTTTCATAAAATCAATTGACCAAAACCAATGGATCAGTACACAGTTGTTTAAACTATCTTGTAAAATATCATGATAGTATATCTATCATGATTCTTGATATAATGGTGTCCAATAATTAAGAATGACCTTCATTGGGAATTTATCTAATATTATCCATGATATTTTCACAATTATATAATCTTTGGGTTCATTTCATTCTCATTTATTGATGAAATGGAAATTTTATTAGTTATTTACCTATAAATATTGATTATACATTATCCAAATATGATAGACATGATTTTGATTAAACAGAATATGGTTTTGGTTATTTTTGATGCTATATTGAATATTATAAATGATATTATTACATTGATATTATCTCTTGATACTTTTCCTTCTCATTTTATTGATTACATATCATGTGTATTCAGTTATTTACATTATCATATTGATTATACTTATTGATTCATGAAAGATTACATTATACATAACCATTATAGAGCATTTGATATCCACCTTTATTTTCTTTTCATTACCAATTATCCATGAAGTTTAATATTATAGGAAATCAAGGATATAGTATATTTAATAATGTTATTCTTGAAAAAACATTATGTTGTAATTTGTTTTTTCAAATGTAATTTACGAAAAATGTATGTGTCTAATTTAAAAATACTAATAAACTATTTAGTCAATTTGTATGTAATTCATTTTATCTTATGCCAATGTAATAAAGTAGCTACCTGTAATGGGTTACATAGTTTGGGGTCGCTACAATGAGTTTCATTCATTAAAATTACTTTTTTAAATATTTAAATGTTCTGTTGGTTATTGAAGGTTCATTATTATTTCATAAAAATAAGATTATCACATTGAAATAAGTTATCTTAATGAAAATTATTTTTTGTATAAAAAAATGTTTATAAAAATATTAACATCACCATTATGTTATTATGATGTTATAATACTTACAGTATATTCATACTGTTTGTAAATTTTCCCCGAAAATTGACCATCTAAAAAATTAAAAAAAAATTAAATTTGGTTAATTTTCACATGATAATTTCATAAATAATTTGTTTTATCATAAAATCAGGTTTTTAAATTTTAATTTTAGACTATTATTTATTAAAAATTATTTTTTTTTATAATGTAACAATTTTTTTACCATTATAAATATTAACAAAGACATTATAAAATTATTTAATTTTTTATATTCTAATAAATAGTGATGTATAAGTCTATATCCTGGAAATTATTTATATTTAAAATTATTGAATTCATTATAAAATTATATTATAATAGAAAATATATATATTTTATATATAAAATTATATTTTCCTTATACCAAAAAAAATAAATTTCTCACAATCTTATGTTCATTTGAATTTTATTAATTTAAATTAAAATAAAAATATTATTTAAGAAACAACTTTTTTATTTTGAAAAATTTAATTTCACCTTTATAATAATAATTTCAAAAAAAAAATTTATTACACTAGTGTACGCCCAAATGGAATTGTTTTTTATGGCAATACTTTCCTGAGGAGGCTCAACTAACATTGATCTTGTGGGGATCTATACTAACATAGAATTTTCTCATAGGTGGTTCTACTTGAGCCTCTTTTATTTAAGCACTACTTTTGATTCATCAAATTTTAACTCTATTGATGCTACATCCCTCAAAATCTCTAAAAATGATCTTTGTAAGTCATGATTCTAAAATTTCATGTCATTATTTCTCCCTTATGAATTAAGTAGTTCTCTTAATTTATCATAACATACACCAATTATAATGGTAACATGATGATGACTACATTACCATTGGTCATAATTCCCAATGGAGATAATTTATAATGGTGATAAAGTTTTTTACTTCCAATAAATACCTTCTATTTTATTTCTTAAATTTATATAATGTTTCAATATAAATAATTCTATAAAAGAAGATTACATTAGAAAAAGATATATTCCCATTATATAGTCTTTTCATGAGTGTGATAATACTAAGATATTGATATTATATAAATTATTTATTATGGTCATTTTAATTTATCTCTAATTATTTTCCCATAGTAATATTATGAATTTTACTGGGATTAATTATTAACTAAAACTAAAGTTATAAATTTATGAAATAATGTTTTATAATTTCTCCCGATAAATAATCCTTAATTCCTAGAATCCAAAAAATTATCATCTATTTACCACACTAAATATTTAGCCCAATAATAAGTGTAATGCCACATTTGGGTCCCTAACCAACCATATCCACTTGCATAATTTCTCCATGAGCATCGTTGCATCTTAAATCTCACCCACTCTCGGATCAGGTCAATTCTATCATTATCATAATTCTAATACATGGACTCTATCTGAAACCTCATATAAAAAATAAATGTAGTGTTCACTAAGGTACTAGATAACATCATTTCTCATTGCATACCAACACCTTAGTGTCTTCTCAGATATCCACAAACTACTCTCATAAAAACCATGATATCCCGAACACAAGTGTCACATCCAAAAAAAACCAATGGTGTGCTCACCACTATTTTGATTCTATTACATGGTTATTCTAACATTTCAAATTTATGATCTTATGTTTTTATAGAGTTATGGATCTTATTAATTTTATCTTAAATGCACCGTTTGAACTTAAGGGAAATTCCTATTGTTTTCACGAGAGATTCAAGGGTGTTTGAGGCTTGTTCAGATCCTAATGGCTCTGTTAATAGAAAATGAACCTCGACTTCACTATTATTGAAAACATTGTGAATCATTCCCAATGTTTTGAATAAACCATGTTGGGTTGAATAATTGATAAGAGAATTTTTTTTCAAACTATGCGGCTAGGGGAGTACGACCATATATGAAGCTCTACAGTTTTTAACAAAGGCATACAGTTTGGTATTTGACATGGTTTACCAAACTGGTTGACATTACCTAGTGAGGTCCACCTTGATGTAGAGACAGTATCATGGATGGAACAGGGTTTGGATAATCGTGTGTCCAAACCATGTTGCCCAAAAAAATTGGTAAATTTACCATTTTCCATTACCGCAATTATAACTGAAACCCATTTATATATTTTTATATCTCTAGTGGATCCTCTAAATGATCAAGATCTTATTAAATCCAATGGTTAGTATATTACTTAATTCATCTGTACAACATCTGATTCAATAATCGACCATATCATTAGGTACACACCAGTATGTTCTTATTTCAACTTGTGTTGTTCTTCATTTTCATTTGAATATAAATAGTTATTTTAGTGCAAGATAATTTTCCATATTACCAGGTTATCATATATTATTACTTTATCTCTCAATTTAGAACTAACCACAGGATGATACCAGATGACAGTTTTATAATTTTTATATGGTAGGTGGTCAATTACATTCACTTAATGTTTTTTATATTATATAACTTATTTTGATGAAGAATCGCACCATAACATCCCATGTTTTCCAAAATTTAAAAATAATATCTTGTTATAATTTATTTGAATCTATTAGTTTTCCCTTGAGGTCCATTTTTTAGTTGCAGGTTGTAATCCTAATCCAAGTCCCCCCATGGGGTGTGCCCTTATATTGCCCCTTAGTTATACAACACCACTGGGTTTCTGTGAACCTTCCACTTTCATTGGGATCCCAATTAAATTGAATGAGAATTTAAGGATTTATTAAGTGAGGACAATGCCCCCTTTGAATAGTAAATTTATTGATTTTTAAATTGTTAATTTTTTTAAAAGGAAAATGTGGATATGAGATTGGTTAAATCATGGGTGGTAAATGGTTATGAAATTATTAATTAATTGGTTGATTAATTAACTATGTTAGTGGATTTATTGAACAATTGTACTCATTAGATCTGAATTCTATTAGATTCCATAGACATTTATACTATATGAATCATTATTGATTATGGTAGTAGATTTCAAAAACATTTCAACTCTTTATATCTTGATTTCAAAGGATGAAGAGTTTATTACTACCCCATTGATATTCACTTCATGGAATCACATTATAAATTATCTGTAGACATTATCCTTGGACTCCACCCAAGTATATAATGAGTTTCTATAGAGATGATCTATAGACTCGATGATGATTCCATGGTATTTTATACTTTTGATCCATCCCTTCGTAGTCTAACACTATTTTACATGACACATTCCATTTTTGATGTTATACTATTGAATACATAGTGTGTCCATTGTAGATGCTTTACTATGCATTACTGATAGACCTGGTATGGGTATTTAATTATAGTTTTTAGATTGGATTGTATCACACTTTAAATTTAATATTGTTATTCATATGATATATTGAACACTACTTCATTGTTTATACATAGACTAGATATACTATAGACACCATTAGTAGTGGAATACTGAGTGTTATCTCACTCCCTCTTCAGGATGACATTGGGTAATTGTAAAACCATTATGGATGTATGTAGGTACTAGGGAATAAACCTTCTTTATAAATCATTATATGATATTTGATTAGAAAGTGAGGATCACAATATCGAGTAATGATTGTGATCCTATTTGGTGATAATTATTTTTTAAATATTTGTACATTTGACGCATGTCTTATAAAAGATTATTATTTCCATGTACATCATTTTTTAGATACATGAAAACGTACATCATTTTTTTATGATAATACTTTCGGATAATTTATTATAATTTCATCTGATTTTTATCTTCAATGTTCTATTCATTTATTTTTTCTTCTTATTTCATTTGATATTTATAACTATTATTAATAAAATACACTATGAAATAATGGAATAGCTTCCCAATGGTAAGTACCTAGGCCCTCGCTGCTATTAGGAATCCTTTGACATATGGTGTGACATGCGTGAGGCTATGTGGCCCACTAGTTTAGGGAAATTTTAGTGCATCCCAATTTGGAACGATACAAATTCATATAATGACTTTTTATTTTTTGGATTTCTCATTTTCTGAAAACAGTCAAGTCACTTGGAATGAATTTGAATTTGGTAAAAATTTGTACATTGGAGTTTCTAACACATGTGTAGGAAAAATTAAGATCGCCTAGACCAAGAAACTAATGTTCTGTATTTTTCATGTTATAGTTGATTTGATTCTACCATAGGGTGATGTACACAAAGTGATGTCATAGTTAGTTTGTCGGGAGGGGTTTTATTTTACCACGACTCAGTAAGATTAGTTTATTAAATATTATGTATAATTTTATTCCCATATTTGAATTCAAATCCTTCCATTATTCCATTCCTTGTAGGATGCTTTTCCTGACTACATAACATTTACAATTGTTCCTTTAGTGATATTGCTATTTTTTGATAAATGACTTCAATATGTAATTAAGAAGTATGGTTGGTACCTAGAGTTCCTTCCATAACCAATAATATTTTTACCTTCTAAGGTAGTAGTATATACCCATTGTAGTCAATTATGTAACATTAGTTCATTGACCATTGGTCATAGGGATTGGAATGTGAAATTATTTTTATTAATTGGAATCCACAATTCTATTTCTAAGGTGTGGGGAGACATGTGTAATGGAATTTATGGCCCATTAGATCAACCATTTAATGATATTGGTAAGAAAATATGAATTCAAAATGTCTTAAAATTTGAAACCAGTGAACTTGAACTTTACCTAGTACTAGAGTGGTATATAGTTAGTGTAACAGTGGATTTTTACATTTGATTCTATTACTCAGTCCTAGATTTATGAATAGGTAGATGGGTGTGGCTTGTTTATAGGAATTGTTTGACCTCTTTAACTCTCCTATACATTTTCTATTCATTATCAAACATTTATAAAGCATTTTATTGGAATTGTAGATGCATGACACCATAATGGCCTCCATTCATTCCCTATTAGGGTAGCGAAAACCATGATCAGGAGATGGTTTTCCATGGGATAATAGTAGATCCTTTTGTATTTACTATTAAAAATCCAGTAGTTATAACAAAAATGGGTGTTGGGGAAAATTCAATAAGGGTTTCTCACTCTTCATGAAAACCTTTCAAGGAATCATGATACCTGCCATAACTATAGTAGGGATGACAGGTGAATTCTTGTAGTAGCATCCTCCCATGTTTTCATGGAATAGTATTATATAGGATCTTGAGCTAGGGACAGAGACTACCCTGCTTATTTTTAAGCATCTGTGGACACCTCCAGAGAATAGAGTGAGGCTCATGACATATATGATTCAGGTATTAGCTAAGCGTTGGTGGGCTGTTTTGCACCGGGATGATAAAATATTAGATACTGGTTAGAGATATTTACAATCTATGTTTTATGATTAATTCATTCTAGACACTCTATGATCTAAAAGGGCCAGTGAGATTATGCATCTAGATGGGGGTTTATTCACTGTTATGGTGTATTCAGACCACTTTGTGGAGTTTCATTTTTTTCACTAATTTATCATTTGTATGATCCATGGAGGGAGATACAATTCAAATAAGGTCTCATTCATGCCATTAGATAGTATTTAATTGTGTTTCAACAATCTACAATTACATATATAGTGAATTGGGATCTATTTATTGAACAAAACATGAGGGATTCATGGGATGAATAGTAGGTTAATTTTCCCCCAACCTGGAACTTTAGTATCATTTGGTAAGAATAACAAATTTGAAGCTTCTCATGCGGTGAGTTCCAACATGGAAATTTATGCTTTTATTGTTATATTCAACGATTGTGTGTGGGATATGGGTACGTCTGAGGAATTATTGCAGTGGAGACCATGTTGGGTGTCGAGCATGTGCCAAAATGGGCCATGTGGATCGATCTTTCCAAACCATCCCTGTAGAAGTCAGTGGAATGGGATATCCTCCAACTCTAGGTTTAGTAAAGGGATTCAAAAACTCATTTCAGGAGAGGAGATATATTAGTATTTTCCTTTTAGGCCAAGGTGGCGGTCATGGATAAGGTAGAGAGGAACCGGTTGTACCGTGAAAACAGAGAGTGTCTTCTCTGGGAAGTGAGTTTATTTCATAGGGCCACAGTTCAGTCAAGATAAATTCTTTATAACCTACACCATAATAGAAGATATTTAGGCAGTCTATGGTGAGAGGTATGATATTAGTAGCTTCTATACTTGTATTTTTTATTTATGCAACAAATGAATTAAATATCATTATATTTATACCCATTTTGGGGAGACTATGGATCATTGTTCAATTTTGTAATGGTGTTAAAACCTTGGATACTCCATTGTGGATTACAATGAAGCATGTACACTAGATTATGGAGTTCCTCATAGAGATTGGTCGGTCTCACATTGTATGTAATATTTCATTTCCTTTATATGACAGGGTTTGAAGCAATATTTGGGATGTAAATTCTAGTTACTTATAATGCCTGTGTTGATTTCTATTATTGGAGGGTGACCTTCAAATCAACAGAGGGAAGAGTTTTTATTCACAATGGTTTGTTGGATAACCTAAAAGATAGAGTTGGACCCTAGAATCCTAGGCTTGGGGTGATTATAGCCCAGATCTCCATTTTATATCCAGATGACTGGGGATCACGTCAAGAAAATTTTAATCTAGTGTCTGATCATTTCCAGGATGCTTTCTCAAATAACTGGAATATTTTAGATCTTGAGAGAGATTTGGATTTCCTTATCATAATTGTTACAAGAGTTTCAACATTACCTGTAAAGACGCGACCCCAGATGCTCAGATTTGGTGCTTTATTTTAATACATTTGAATTATTACATGAAATCAAAAAATGAACGATAGATCAGTTTAGCAGTCATAAAAATATATTACAAACATGAAATTTAAATGACAATTTCTTACATAGAATAAAACATAGCTAATACTTTTAGAACTCTATTCTTATCCTAGATTAACCCTTCATATAAATCATAAAACACTTCTTAGCATCCAAGGAAAATTAAACATAAGAATACGGTGAGCTCAGATTATTTATAGGGTAAATCAATATAGAATATGATTTCATAAATATGTATAATCTTTTACATAATATATGAAATTGAAACTCAAGACTTTTGAACATAAACATGAATATAATATAGAAGTAACAAATTAAATAATTCATTTTAATCATTCAAATGGATATTCTACAAGTTGAATAATTACACCATCAAGGCCTCATTCCAAGACCATACATAAACTAGTAAAAACCCAAACTAATTTTTCTCATGGGAACTATTGATTCATTAAGGGGATTTCATTAACCGATCTCTATCCTATCACTTACTATGTTTAATGGATTCCTCCTATGAAAGTGGTAAAACATAACCTATATAAATATTCATATTAAAACTATTATATTCAATTTTAATACATTAACCACAAACCTATAATGGTATCAAAAGAGCACATCCAGAGTCAAACGTACCATAAACCCTTCAATAAAAATTAGTAGATTTTATTATAACAAATCATCCTCAATTAAGTATAAAATCAAAAAAAGTATTTTTACCATGAAGAAAATAATCATATAAAATCATTAATATTATTTAATGTTTGAATCCCTTTTTACATTCAAAACATAAAAACCATTAAATTTATAAACTAAGACATTTAAAAATTGATTATTGTATCGAAGTGTCCCAAAACACTTTGAAACTTTTCAGTTTAATTAAAATTTTAAAACACTAATTTCAATATATATAAATACTTAAAACCATTTTTAAAACATAGAAATTAATGAAAATGATTTAGTAGAATAAATCATTAAAACATATAAAATAATGATTTAATTAAGGATTCCCTTACATAAAATAGTAAAAGGAATAATTTTTTAAATGATTTAAATGTAATTATAAATATTCATAAAATTATTTTATAATCCTATTATATTTATATAAATATTTATGTAAAATAATATAAATACTATTTAAATGAAGAAAGGATTAATCTTTAAACATTAAAAGTGTTTCACACCACTTTGAACATTTAAATAATTAGCCCAATATATTCAAATAAAAAATTAAATAAAATGAAGATAACTTAATTCATGATATTAAGTATTGTAGGGTAATTACATAAACCACACAAAAGAAATAGGTGGTGAACATGACTTATATTCATTAAAATTAAATGTGAGATAGAAATTCCATTACCTTAGGTTTGATACTCCTCATAAGTTTCATAAAAATATGTATTGTGGTTTTAAATATATTATTAACTTTTTCCAAAATCATAATAATTTTTTTGATATGTTATATGATTATTTTATTTTATTATCTTACTCATTTATTAACAATTCCATGTTGAAGAAATGTTTCGGGTAATAATTGCTTTATTGGCATTATGTGTTCGGAATTTTTATTCATGATAATATGACATAGATCATGATTTAATTAATTTAATAACTTTTCAACTGATTTATATATCATATGTGTATATATATATATTCATTATATATATATATAACATAGATATATGAAATGGAAAACCCCATTCATGGAGACGGTAGGTTGTACTTATGCATGAAATCTATTTTTGTTTTCTTAATTTATTGATTGGATATTAGGAAATAAATTATATGAGTATAAATATATAAATATATATATTATATTAGAATTAATATTTTTTATATTTTATAAGTATTCATTATATATTTTTATAATCATTCTTTAATGGTTGTAATGGCGGATGAATCACATCGCATCGTGGAGAGAGTAGGTCGTACGTACGCATGAGCAATGATATCATTCCATAATGGTGAAGGGTGATGAATTGTATGGTGTATGAATTATACAGAAAAAAAAATCATGGCATATTTATTATTTATATCCTTTATATTGATCATCATACACATTGAAATAATGTATGCATGAAAAATAATATACACCACAACGTGAATATGGTAAGTCATACGTACACACACGTGGTGATATTGTTTCTTGTAAAAGATTAAAAGGAAGAATATGGTTGAATAATAATCATAAAAACATCTCAGAATATTTTATATTATGGAGATATTAATTTAATATGGAAACAAAATAGGGTGATAAAGTAGAAGAAGAAAAAAAATTGAATTAAATTGGTAAATTAATTACCTCTTCATTGAGTGTCTCCTATTCATTTGAATAAAAGGACTCCATATGATAAATTTATTCCCAAATAATGGCCTATATGATGATTTTTAGGTTTTTGGTAGAGGAGATGGGATGTTTTGGGCCAATCTATAGGGATTTATAGGTGTTAATAAACAATAAGGAGAGGTTCCCTTTTATAAGAATGTTGAAGGGACTTTTGAAAACTCCAAGACATTTAATTTATTATAAAATATTTTCACTTTAAAATTGCTATAAATTGAGTTATATTGAGCTTAAGATGTGTATGTTTCAATATCATCACAAAAAATTATTTTTTTACAATGTTATGTCAAAAAATTAAACATATATTTTGGGTTCAACCAATAGATAAAGAATATAAGTCTTACCATGTATACATTAAAATTTTAAACTATAAGGTTAATATATTTACAATAAAATGATATAACAACCCAATTAGATCGATGTTGAAATATTTAACATTAACCAAGTCATTTCAATGTGCTATATATTTTTGTTTTAATTTTTTAACATTTAATAAAATATTATGCCTTTTAATGTATCATTTATGTCAATTTTGACAGTATTAAAAATATTCATTTTTTAAAATATTAAACAAATATGATAACTTCAAGGAATCTTTAAAAGATTCAATAAAATTTCTATGTTATATATAATATTATTGGATTTCAATAATTAAGTAATATTATATTTATTTTAATATTAGTAATATAATTTAATTTATTCTTTATTTAATAAAACAATTATTGCATCAGCATTTCCTCATCAATTAATTTTGATTATTTATTTCCTAAAATTACATCCTAATTAATATTATTTCAATAAAAATATTACATTTTTAATCATTATTTATAGTCAACTATATCACTTATATAACATCATATTAAAAATTATATATTGATAAAAATTTGAATATAACATTTTTAATGATACTTTAAATAATTTATAATAAATGTCCAAATCTAACAAATGTTTCATAAAATGATCATGTTTTTGACCTAAGTATTATTAGGGTCTCAAAAAACAAGTCCAATAAAATTTGGACAAGTTTTTGGGTAATTTTATTTTATTATAATATTATCTTTACCTTTAATTACATTATTTACCTTTAATTGTGGTAAGTAAAATTCAAAACATTATATTCAACAAAAAATATTTTTATCCAATAAGACCAAATTTTTCATATTAATTACAACAATGTGGGTGGGTTTTTTCTAATATCAATTCACTTAAGCTGTAAAATTATGTTTAATGCCAATCTAGTAAATGTTTCTAGAAGGAAAGTAACAAACACATTCAAAAGTACAATAAATGTTTATATCTAATTCCATTATAAAAATGGTTTCAATGGACTAAATTGGGAAAATATTTTTGTTATTTATATATTGTGATATTAAAATAAATATAAAATAATGTATTTATTTCAATTAAATGTTGGGTTTTCAAGAAAAAATCAGTAATTTCACTATTCATGAAAATTGAATCTTTTTATTAAAATACCAAAAATTCACCCTAATCTTGTTTTGATATTTTTTGATTAAAAATGATATCTATTTTCATAATGTAAATTTATATTAGTGTCTAATATTAACTTCAATATTGTTTAGAATAGGGCATGAAATGTTGTTCCTTTAAGAAAATTTTATTTCTAAACATATAACTATTTTACCGAAACATATACATTTCATTATAAATAAGATTTATTTATGTAAAAACATTATAAATAAAATTTAGAAATTATTTATTACTATTAATATTTTTATATATAATGAATATTTTCTAAATATAACATTTAAAAAATTATATTACTATTTTTTTGTTTCCAAGAAACTCAATCTTGCTTGTAACGCAAGCCAAATCATTATTACATGAAATGTATGATGTTGAATTTCTTTAAAAAGTTAAAATAAAATGAAATATTTGGGTGTTACATTCTCCCCTACTTTAATAAATTTTTTCCATTAATTTTAAATTTGACTTTGAAAATAAAAGGTTGATATAAGAAAATACCTTTCCGGAAAACCCACACCCGAAATACGATTTATTAAAGGTGTAATTGGAAATAAATAATGTAAGTATGGATGTTACCAAAAATAGCACATACAGGGGTTCTATGTAGGAAAACAAGGATATGAATGAAAAATATTACCATCATGTTCTAATGGAGAGTGATATAGAACATGTTCAAGTGAAAGTCAACAATCACAAAGCTATAAGTCGATTACGATCAAAGGGACCAATTTATTCATAAAAAAATATACTAGGAAACCATTTTTTTGTTTCATGATCCTTTCCCTAGAGTTTAAGAATTATTTTACTATTCAAATATGCACTTAATTGATTCAATTCCATTTCATAATAATAATATCATCCTTTTTTTGTTCTTTGATATATATTCACTACATCTCTTACACCTGGAAATTAAATTTCAAAATGAATTTTTCATGCCTAAATCACTTTTTATAAATCATAAGTCCTGCATATATTTCTTTCAATATATAAATGATTACAAAAACCAAAAATTTTATCTCATTACATCCAATAAATTTTATTCAATTCTCATACAATAATATCCAATGATCAACCTAACCCAATCCAATCTTAATACTCGACCAAAATAATTACATCTTAATTCAATGTAAAAAATTGTCTCGATATTTACAAAATCTATATTAACATTAGATTCCACAATCAATGTAATATAGCTCTTAAATTTGACATACTAAATATATGATCACCATTAAATCCTTAATGATGAAGTATTGTAGTACAATTATTATGTGTTCCATAATTATTATAACCAGTACACTGATAATAAAATATTCAAATGAAATAATTTTTTAATAGAAATATTAAACTTTTCTCTCCATCTGTGGAAGTACTATAACATGATCAATATCCAGTAGCATCATCTGAGGTATATTATTGTTATGATTAGGATATTGATTTGAGTTTTTCATCTCTTTGCAGCTGAACAATTGTACATTGGATACATTTCTCTTACCCTTACAATCACGAACATGGTGTCCTTTTTCTCTACACTTATAAGAATCTTTAATTCCATTCAAGAATTAACTGTGGTGATTCTTTCCATAGTTATCACATGTGGAAAAATCCTTCATTCCCATATTCCCTTTATCCATATTTTTCTCTACCATCCTCTTCTTCTATATCTTCCCTTAAAATCCATATGACTCAAATAATTCATTACACTTCTTTTTGACACATGATTTTATTTCCTCGTATATTGAGAATACATGGGATATTATTTCCCTTTGAATTGTTGGCTTAAGACCATGAATGATGTGATCCTCATTACTCTTTAGATCATGTTCATTGGTGGAGATCTCACTCCTTCTGCTAGACACAATTTACATAAGATGGAATATACTTTATTAGTTTATAATGTTGTGAACTTTGTATAACACTAAATATGTTTTATCACATAACATTAAATTATGCATCATAAATCCTAGTATCAAAAACCTTGGTTAATTTGGGGCATCATTAATTTTAAATCTTTCATAATGGTAGGTAAATAAGATATGAATTATCTTAATAATATCCCCCAGGAGGGTTAAACTAGGTGTTTAGTAAGGCCCATTATCATATAAAATGTAACCTTGAGTCAAGCTTATAACACCTTATATGAGATATTACTCTTAGATACATATGTGTCAGAACCATGTCCACATATAGTATCAAGGTCCAGATATATTTTCTATGAATACCCATATAATCTCTACATTGAAAAAAATTAGCATGTTCCTCTATACTTATACTCAAAGTCTGTCTTACGGTTATAATCCCTGATCTATGTTTTATAAAAATATTTACATGGTTGTTTCTAAATTCCCTTAGATGCAAACTATAATTCCCAGATGATAGATGTTCATTGATGGTACATTATATTAATACAATACCATGATTACAATTAATCAAATCCCAATGGAATGATTAGTTCAGAATATTTTGAAATTATATTACAAACAAGAACATTATATTGCAATTTAGAATATAGAATATGAGACAGATAATCAAATAAGAATGACATTATTATCCATTCATAACCCTACATATCAATCAAAAAACACTTCTAGGCATCTTGGGAAAATAAAACATAAGAAAGGGGTGAGATCAGATGCACGGTAAACTTAATTAATGTTTCATATAATTTCATAAATAATAATAAACTTTTTAGGAAATTATAATATTGAAACATAATCCTTTTAAAAATAATCGTGCTCACAATTTAAAGAGAAAAAATCAAATAAATCCATTTAATCAGTAACATGGATATTCTAATAGTAGAATAATCACATGTTATATCAACAACTAATCTCATGATGAGGTAATTCATAATGAAAAATATCATAACCACAACATCAAGGATTTTGGCCAAGACAATACATATACAGGTAATAAACCATACTAGTTTGTCTCATGAGAACTATTGATGCATTGAGAAGAATTTATTAATTGGTCCCCAACCTATTGAGATTTAATTAAATGGTCCCCAACCCACATGTATTTCATTTATTATCCCCTAACCCATCAAATACTATGTTCAATTCATTCCACTAATTCATTACCTGCAAAATTGTTTCTGCAAATTAGTTTGGTTTCGTCAAAGGGATATCAATACATGATTGTCTTATTACCACCTCAGAGTGTGTTAATATTCATAAAAAACTCATTAGGGTAGGAATATTTCTCTTAAATTGGATGTCAAGAAAGCTTCTAATACATTGGATTGAGGTTTCATATGCATGATCCTTGTCATGTATGGGTTAGCTGATTTATTCATCAACTGTGTCAAATTCAGTTTAAGTAATTCTCATATTTTAGTTCTTATAAATGGATCCCCATAAGGATATTTTAAATATTAGAGAGGTGTTAAGTAGGGTGATCCCTTATCAGTCATCCTTTTTCTATCGTAGAGGATTATCTCAGTAGGAATTTTTCCATCATGGATGGAAATGGGAAACTGATATCAATTCATGCTAGAAGGGGGATTGTTGCTCCCTCTCATCTTCTATTTGCTGACGACATCATTCTCTTCTCGCAAGGGGATTAGGGAAATATCAAGAATATAAAGATATCCCTTTTCACTATTAAATGTTTTCTGGGTAGGTGGTTTGTTGGAGAAATTCCTTTGTCTACATTAGAAGGGGATTCTCACCTGTTAGAAAAAATGATATCATAAGAGAATTGGGGATTCGTGAGGGACATCTTCTCTTTACTTATTTGGTTCTTCCCATATTCTGGGGGAGACAAAGGTTTTGTCACTTCACTGGCTTTGTGAGCATGATTAAAAGAAAAGTTTCCACATGGAAGGGAAAATCTCTATTAACAGTTGGTAGGGTTTTCTTGGTGAAATCAATCATCATTTCCAAATTTTTCTACTCTTTTATAGTGTATAAATGGATGTTTTCTTTAATCAAGAGAATCAATACTTCTATTAAAAACTTTAATTGGAGTGGTAGAATTTTGGAATTGAGGTTGGCAATTGCTCCATGGGATAATGTATGCAACCCCCATGATGATGGTGGTTTGGGCATCAAAAATCTAAGAGGCTTCAACTACTCTTTATAGGCCATTTTTATATGTAAGCTTATAAACATGAAATAAGAGGCTACTAGTTTTCTAATGGCAGGTTTATTCACGGGATTAAAGAAGGGAACTTCAGTTATGTAAACTCTTCGGTGTGGCCTACCTTCAAGTGTATTTTATCAATAATTGATGTTGACACTTGGTGGCTTGTTTCCAAGGACACATTTCTTCATTTTGGGAAATCTAATTGGACTTGGAACCACATGATTAACATGGTCCTAGAGTGGGATTCAAATATGGACTTTTATCTGTCTATTAAAGATCATCATGGTAGTATGGATAATATTTTAGATCATATTACTTAGATTGTGGACCAATATTTTTGGTCTCATAGGGGTGATTTTTGGGCATGGGAACCTGCTGTAAATGGAATTATCACCTAGAAAGGATATTATAATCACTCCACTTGTAGTACAACTGATTGGTAATGGATGGGGAACCTGTAGAAAAAGTTTCTAAGGCCATCCCAGTATATTCATTCATGGAGTATGGATCATAAATAAATTCCAACTGGTGAATTTCTACCGTTATGTGGTATTTCTCCTTGCTCAATCTACTCTTTTTTATTTAAGCATAGGGAGGATGTGGACCACATTTTACTCAGTTGTGTAGTGGCTTCAATGGTATGTAGGGTAGTTTTTGACATGTTTGATGTTCCTTGGCCTCATTCCAATTCAATTGGATATTTCATAAAGAGTTGAAGCTCTTTGATCTTGTCACCGGAATAACAGAATTTGTTACAAGATGATATAGAGGAGGTGGTTCATCTTATCTGGACATCAAGAAATAAATTCAGACCCGATATGCATCACTTTCAGTATGGTACTGTTTTTGATGGGATTCTCACTTCTGTCCAAGAGGGTAAAACATCGAGAGGTGTGTTTTTCTCAAACTCTATTCATGATTTATCGATGCTTAATCTGGTTTTGAAAAAGGATACTTTCATCTTCCACGTGTTTCAATATAAGTCATATGGAGGTCCCCTTTTCATGGGTGGATTAAAATCAACTCTAATGATACTTTAATGAGAAATATGGGTCCCTCTCGCTTTGGTGCTGTCTTTAGGGACTATCAAGGAATTGTTCTTTAGTGCATCTATGGCTCATGTGGTATTGCTTCTGCTCTTGAAGCGGAAATGCATGGGGTTATTGTTGTAGTGGAGAAAGTGGGAAGGCGGGGTTAGAACAATATTTGGCTTGAAGGTGACTCCACTGCGGTATTTTCTTCTATTTCAAACTGGGGCTTTGCATCTTTCATGGAAGCTCACTCATCGCTGGACTAGAATTTTGGAATCTATCTATTCAATAGATCACTTTTTTACTCATGTGTATAGAGAAAAAATGTATTGGAAGATGGGATTTCTAACAAGGGTGTTAATGGTATTTATTTGTGTTGGGTCGATCATGTACCAGATGATCTCTTTCATATGTTTAGGAATGATTTTTGAAAATATTCATCTTTTAGACTTTTGTATGTTTTTTTCCAAGAAAAGGGATCTATATTTTCTGGTAAATGTCTTAGTTTTTAAAAATACCTTAAAATATTACATTTGAAAAAAATTCAATGGAATTAAATAAGTCATAAAATTTCCTTTATAATCATTTTATATCCATAAAATTGTTATTTAAAAGTGATACAGGATTTCCATTACCTTGGGTGTGATACCCTCTATACATGTCTAAAACCCTTGTATAGTGGTTTTAAATGAATTATTAACTTGTAAAAAATCATAACAATATTTATGAAATAATATACTATTATTTTATGGTTTCATATTTCTTTTTTATTAAAAATTCCATGTTAAAGGACTATTTCTGTTAATAAAGGCAAGGTTTATCATATGTGTTTGACATGTTATTATCGATCATATTACATAGATCATAGTTTAATTAATTACAAAATGATTAACATGATTTATATATAATATATATTCAATATATATATTTATTTATTTATTTAAGATAGATATATGAAATATAATAAACCTTTCATGTTGATGGTAAGATGTACGTGTGCATGAACTTTGTTTCCATTTTCTTATCATATTGAATGGATGAAAGTAAATCACTTATATATACATATATATAATTCTAGTTGAATTATTATGTCTTATATTTCATACTTATTCGTCATATATATTTTTATAATCATTCATAAATTTTTTAATAGGGATGAATGTCATCGCATCGTGGAGATGATATGTCATACCTACGCATGAGCGATGATATCATTCCATAATGGTAAAGGTTATGAAATTGGAAAGAGAATGAATTATAAAAAAAATAATATGATGTCATGTTTTATATTTATATCTTTTCTATATATATTCATACCCATTTAAAAAATTTATACATGATAAATATTTTCCCCAATGTGGGGAGATGGTAAGTCTTATATACGCACTCATGGGGATATTGTTTTTTTCGGATGGGTAGAAGGAAAAATATGGTTATCCCATAATCAAAAAAACATATCATAATATAGTAGATGTTGGAGTTATTAATTTAAAATTTATACAGTAGAATAAGAGATTGTATAAGAATAAAATAAATGGAATTAAATTGGTAAGGCAATTACCTATTCATTGAGCGTCTCATTTTGATTTTCACAAAATGAATCTTTAGGTTTGAATTATATCCAAATTATTTCCTCTATGTTGAATAGAGGGATTTTAAGAGAGGAAATTGGGAGGGTTTTTCTGATCCAAAGCGCTTTATAGGTGTGAATAAAAGAAAAATATTGGTACCCTTTTATAATATATGTGAAGGGCACTATTGGAAACTCCAAAACTATTAATTTATTATAAAAACATTTTCAATTTAAAATAACCCCAAAGTGATTTATTTAGAGGAAAATATGAGTATGGGACAAAATACTCAAAAATAGTGAATTTTAGATTGGTTTATTTTAGAAAATTGACCTTATCTTTTATGTTTAACTAATAGTTAATAAATTTAACTCTTTCCACGTCTAATTTTATTTTTTACACTATATGGATAAAATATTTGCAATTAAGTAAAAAAACTCTAATTAGATCATTAATGTCATATTTAACATTATCCAAGTGTTTTTTGGAACCTTATTTTTTTTATAACTTTTAATAAAATTTTATTTATTTTAAAGTATCATTTATGTCAATTTTGACAGAATTTTATATTTACATTTTTAATAATATAAAAAAACAAGCTATGTAACACCCCGACCATTAAAATTATTTTATTTTATTATTTATTGGATTCATTTAGCCTCATTAGTGTGTTGGTTGATCATAGGTCTAAAAATATTAATGTTTAGTAATTATTATGGGTTTCAGACTGTAGCATGTGCACCACACGGTTGGTGGTAACACTTCTGTTGGCCCAAGTTCCCTTGACGTTCCCTATTGTTTAAAATAAATAAATATTTAAGAACATAAAAACTTTTAAGTCATTAAAATATAATTGTAATAATATTATCCTAATAAATGATAATATTAATGTTATTAAAAATGTTGTTAATATTCAATTCTGGAATTTTTATTAAAAGCATTCATAATATTTTTATGATTAAATTATTATTTTAATTTTTTATTATAAATGATATCAGTAAAATTGGGATTATCATTATTTTTATTGTTATTGTAATTATTATTATTGTTAAAAAAATTGATGACATTATTATAATGATATTATTATTTATATTATCATTAAGAATAAAAATATTATTATTAGTATTATCCTTAGAATTAATTTATTATTATTATTATTATAGTGTTATTCTTATAAGTGGTAGTTTTTTTATATTAGAAAAATGGAAACCCTAGGGGATTCCCCCCCTATTCCCCCCTCTATGACACAACACCCACCCTTATGGGGTTCTCCTATACAGTGCCCCCAGCGTCCTCTCTGTCCTGTGTGTGGTGGCCCCACTCCATCTCTAGCCTATGCACATTATCCCCTGCTTATTATACCCCCCTTGTTTCTACCTTGTTCACATACAAATGGTCAATCTATCCCCTTATCCTTCGCCCTATTCCGGTGTGTCCCGAACCCCCCCCCCCCCAGCTCCTCTGCCTTGCTCCAACGTGGCCATTATTTCCCTTGATGTAAGCCACATTCTCTACCTATCCAGTTCTATTTCATTTCATTTTTGTTTTTTCTTCAAATTAACCAAACCCAAAATCCTTAGTTATTGATTCACATTTTTTCCTCATTGTCTATGGTACGTGTTTGGTCCATGAGGTCTCTCTCTCCCTTCGGTTGGATTTTTATCCCATATACACATGTTAAGTTAGGTTTTTCCCTCCCATTGCATCCATTTTCAATCCATGTGATTCGTGGGTTTCCTTAATTAATTCTTAAATAATGTTTCCTAGTTCTATTATATTTATAGTAAATTTATGGTAGTGTTTTCTTATATAAATATTTTATTAACAAAGTCTCTATAATGATTCCCTTTTTATGACATGTGTATGCATTTACAATTGGGTTGAAACTAATGTCTCTTTATTTTAAATGGTTATGTTGGGTATTTTGTGTGGTGTTTGACTACAAGAACAGTTTTATAGAACTCATTTTTATTTTTTTGTGTGTATGTATGAATATTGTTTTCTTAATGAAATGTATTGAATTGTTAGTTGATGGTGTGTGTTTGGGTCTGTAGTTTCCTCAAAATGTATAGGATAAGACATCTAGTTATTCCATTGGATGTAGTCACATCCATGGATTCATATTTTACACCCAGGGATGGTCCTTCAAATGTTGATGACATTTGGAGTTGTCCTTTTATCAATCCTTGAATTTCTGAAATAAATCTTTTCTCCTCTCACCCTCTCTTTTTACAATGGTTCCTTGTTTTATAAAATTACTTTTGGTGTTTTAAAAATTATATAAGAAGGATTTATGACTTGTTTGGTGATAGATAAATGGAAAATAAATATTGAAATGGTAGGACACTTTTTTGGGACCATTTAGTAGTGTGATGCGTTAGTTTCAAAATAGTTTTGTGATAAAGTGTATTTTAGATAAGGGCTCATTTAGAAAATGTGATGAGTTTTGGTTTGTATTTTAAAATTAATGGTCGATTGGTGAACGTAAAGAGAAAATAGTATTTCTTATGGTTGGAAATGGGTTTATGATGTCTCCTTATTTTTGGTAATGTACCCTAAATGGGTAGAACAAAATGCCCATTTGGAGTTTTGAAATGGATTTTCAAAAACACCCTATTATATTGGGTTCCTTTCCTAGTTGTTGATCCGTGATATTGGGAGGGTCCTTGGTATGTGACCACCCTGATGTATTGAATTTTGATGGGAAGGTACTACGCTTGTGGTTGTCAGTGTTATTCCGCATTATGTGGTGTGGTTGGGGTGATATATGTGGCTTGTTTTTTGTATTGTATGGAAAACCCTATTATGAAATATACATGGGAACCTAACATAGAAAAGAAATTTACTAAAAACATTTTCTACACCAGCCTAGGTTATTTTACTAGATAGCATCCCATAATAGGTGGATACTTGGGTTTATTTCAATGGAATTGGGCCCCTCGACCCAGCCAGGTAGGGAAACAGTTAGATGTTTTGGAGTTATGAAGTCATTGAGTAGGGAATACCTTCAGGATGAGTCACATGTATATAATTTTCTAGATCTCCTCTTAGTTCCTATGATTTCCCGTGTTTTTCTGTTACAAGTACTATTAGAGGTGTTTCCCTCGTAGTGTAGTATCTTGTTACTTATAAAAGGTATTAGATTTTATTAGAAAAAACTATGAATTTGTGGTTGGTCAAAAAAGGATATCTTTATAGTTGTTTTTAATGATAAAGCACAAATCCTCATTTTCATTCCAGTACCTTGTTTCAAATTATGTGGGAAATGGATCATTATAGTTTTTTTAAAATGAAAAGTCTGTATGATATTTATTTTTTATAAATTTATTTTAAACTTGTATTAATTGAATATTTTTGCTAAAGGAATGGAATAGATTCATTGGTGGTTACCTACTGAGCTATTAGATCACACGATACAAATACCACTCAGTGTCGGTAGACCCAAATTGTTTTCCAGGTTCATCATTTGTTCATATTTCATTGAAGGTTATCATTTTTGGGGCATAGATTGAGAAATGTTTTTTTTGGTTACCAAGAGGTCACATGAAGATCATATGGTGGTGGTTCGGTTTCCTCATTTTAGTTTCAGTTCTGTATCTTAGTTTTTATCTTATTGGGTGTATATTGTAAAATAATGTAGTTATATTATTAATTTTAGGTTCATTTGTTCATGTTCCTATGGTTATATCTTATTAAATTTATTTATCTGGTCCTAGTTATTTTTTACGTTCTTGTGTCAGTCCCACATATATGTTTTTATGTTTAACACGAGTTATAACTATGTGGGGATCGGGAACACCCTTCGAGCGATGTTGCGAACCAGCTTAGGTGACTGGTTCAAGGTAAACCCAGGTTGGTTCATGACATCATAACTTCAAAATGAAACTTATAAAATTTCACTAACCTATATATTTTATTTATAAAACTAGTGTATGTAATTAAGTAAGTAAAAATATATTTATTTTAATATTATTAATGTCATTTAATTGATTATTTCTTTAATAAATCAAATAATTCATCATCATTTCATAATAATTTAATTTAGTTAAGTATTTCATAAAATTAGAAATAAATTAACATTATGTTTATAACCATTTTAGATTTCTAGTGAATATTTATAGTTGAAAATATCACTATTAAAATATTATATTAAAAATGATATATTTATTAAAATTTGAATATAAAATGTTAACTCTTGTTTTAATAAAATATAATAAATTTCATAATCCAAAACAAGTGACATGAAAAGGATCGTATTTTTGACCTATGGCTAATTTGGGCTGAAGAAAACTTATTTAATGAAATTATTTCAAGTGTTTGGGTAATCGTATATTATTATAATATTATGTTTACCTTTAATTTCATTTAACAGTGGTAAATAAATTTCAAAAGTTACTATTCAAAAAAAATTGTTTTGATTCTATCAGACTATATATTTCATGGTGATTACAACCATTTATGTTTATTTAAATTTAATTAAAAAATGATAAAATTATGATTAATGCTAATCTTGCAAAAGTGGCAATAAAGGTGGTTAAAAGAGATGTTCAAAACAACAATAAATGTTTATATCTAATTTAGTTGTTAAAATGGTTACAATGACCTACATTTATTTAACATGTTTATTATTAATCTATTTTTACATTAAACTAAATTTAAAATAAAATAATTATTTTCATGAAAATTTTGTTTTTATACAAAAAATTGATTAATTTCACTTTTAATAAAAAATTGATGCCTTTAATAAAAATAACACTAAGCTATTTTGGATCTTTTTAATTTATAAATTGAATATTCATTACCAAATTAAATTTTTATGATTGTATAATATTAATTTTATTATTTTTCACAAAAGGATATAAAACATAGTTCCATTAAGAAAATAGTATTTTTTAAACATTTGACTATTTTACTGAAAATTATACATTTCATTACCATTATGTTTTATTTATGTGAAAACAATATGAATAGAATTTTATATTTACATATTACTATTCATATCATTATAACTCATTTATATGTTATAAATATAACCATTAAATAATTATAATACTAAATTATTGTTTCATAAAAACTCAATCATGTTTGAAATGCAGTGCTACCCGGTGTTGCGTACAACATAAGATATTGAATTTATTTAAAAATATAACAAACTATGAAATATTGGGGTGTTATATTATTCATTACTCCTTATAGAATAGATACTACCATGTTGGAAGAGATCATGAGTTAGCTGAAGGACAAAGAGTTAAATGGGTTTATCTCACCCAGTACTTTTATATGGGTTTTCATGTTCATTTGAGAAAAGGAATACAATAACATCTAGATATGTTTGGATTACTATGGATTAATACTATTTGTTATTAAGAAACTATATCACTTTTCTTGGATATAATATCACTTCAACCATCTTGGAGGAGACCAAGTTTTTTGAGGGATTGTTTTGAGGTTGTTTTATCACATAGAACGTGTTCGGACTATAAAAATACTTCATATAAATTTTTTTAGTATGCATTTTCTATATGATTATCCAGTTATGAAGTTTGTCCTCATGAGAACCCCAATATTTTTCATGGGGTTGATGAAGCATGTTTTCTATCCATATCTATATTCATTTGTGGTTGTATTTTTTGATAATATTTTGGTGTATTCACATAATCAACACGACCCTTCCAAACAACATGAGATAATTTTGGATACCCTAAGAGTGCATATGTTGTATTATAAAATTACAAGGTTCACCTTTTTTATGGATATGTTTCATTTCCTAGATCATATTATCTCAGATAAAGATGTATCAATTGACACAGAAAAGCTGAGCATTGTAGTTTCCTGGGACTATCCAAAAAATGTCTTTGACGTATGGATTTTCTTGTGGGTTCTTTTCTATTACAAAAAAATTATAAAATACTTCTCACAAGTATATGTATGTATTAAGAGCTTAACAAATAAGGGTGTGGTTTTTTTATGGTCAGATACTTGAGAAATATACATTTTGGGTCTAAAAGGGATATTAACATCAATGATGGTTTTGGTTATTTCAAAGCTAGTGAAATCTATACAGTATATACCGATGCATCAGGTATTAGTCTAGGAGTGCTTATGATATATGGTATTGATTTTTTTCATATTCGTGTCATCATTTGAGGATACATGAGAGAAGTGACCTGATAAAAAATATCGAGTTATCTGATATAATAAATAAATTTCATTATTGGATGGATTATTTACTATGAGTTCATTTTTGGGTATACAGGAACCAAAAAATCCTCAAGTACATGTTTACACATTGTGATCAGAATTTTAGGTAATGAATTTGGGTTTAATACCTTTTGTATTTCAACTTTGATCTTGTTTATACAAATGGAAAGGGAAATGCAGTGTCTGATGCACTAAGGAGGATGACTTGGATACTTATAGTTTATGAGGACTGTATCGAGTGGCATATTATATAATTTTTCCCTATGATAAACTTTGATGGGTATAAAAATCAATGGAATAATCTTCTCTCATCCATGTATGTAAAATACACTATTTTGAATGGGTTGATGATGTCAAATATTTCAGATGTTGAGGGCTCAGTCCAAAGGGGTTGTGTGGAATGTGAGGTCACTCAACCTAGTTGGATTACTTGAATGGATAAAATTCTTGTAATATCGGGATTGGTTTGGGTTCTAGAAAACATATTTGAAGAGCTAATATTAGTTTTTCATTCTCTAGTTTGAGAAGTAAAACCCATATTTACCAAGACATACCGATACAATGTTATCAATTATTTATCACCGGGGATGAATTTTGAGAATTATGGTTTTTTCATGAGGTTTTCCAATTGTTAACAGGTGAAAGAAGAACACCAATCACTATTTGGTCTTTTAATTTAGTTATAAATTCTTCAGTGGAGATGGTAAGATGATGTTATGGATTTCACATCCACAGTGTTAATGTCGCTTCATGGTGGTAACACAATTTTGGTTTTTGTGGATTGACTCATGTAGGTCTCCCATTTTATACATATTAAGGATACAATTTTAGTAAATTAGCTTTAGATAATTTATATCCGTGAGATATTGTTCCATCACAGGGTTCATCATACCATGGTATCAGATAGGGATGATCATTTTATATCTTATTTTTGGTAGAGCTTACAGAGGTCATTGGGAATACTAGTTTCCTTGAGCACAACGTACCTCTCTTATATTTGACAGGTAGTCATAGTGCATGATTCATGTTCTAAACGACATCCATAGAGTGTGTTTAATTTATTTTTGGGGTTGTTGGTAGAGAAATATTCCCCCAGTTGAGTTCCCCTACTACAATAAATATCCAGAGAATATAAAAATGGAACCATTTGAGGATTTTTATTGCACGTCATGTTGATAACTACTGTTATAGTTATAGGCAGGATGGGTTGTGTTGCTCGAACAACATCTCAATAAAGATACAATATATATTGTTTAGTTGATCATGAAGTAGATGGATACCACATTCTATAGTAATAAATATTATGCAGATCTCCATCGATTATCCATGGAGTTTGAGGTTGGGGATCATGTATTTTTACATATAAAACTGAGGAAGGGAAATGTAAGGATTAGGTTATAATTTAAGCTTTCACAATGATATGTCGATTTGTTCAGTATTCTAGAGTGATTTGGAAAGGTATCATATAATTTATAGTTATCTCTAAGGAACAAATAAAAGCACGACATCTTCCATGTTTCTCAACTACATCATTATCACTCAGACACATCTCACACTATGTAGTTGGATGAGGAAGAGCTACATGTATATGTATCCTTTGAGTATAATCCTATTCATGTCTTTTTTATGAGAATTAAGGTTTAATGTGGTTTGTCAGTTACTCTAGTATGGGAAAAAAGGTAGCAATACTGTTTACAGGAAGAGACTTGGAGGGAAGTATTTTGAAATATGTTCTCTGTGACAAGAGTTATTCTCAGGTAATTCATGACTACCCTTAGAAAGAAAAAATTGGGTATGAATTTGTTTAAGGTGGGTAGATTTTTGTTTTCTAAAGATGTACAGATCAATATAAATATTTATTAATTTCATGGCTCAGACATCATTGGTCTTCCGAATGAGGTCATGAGCATTTTTGGGTTGTTTAGGATATATTCAGTGCCCAAAGTCTCTATATTTGAAAATGGAAACTAGTAAATATAGTTAATTTATATTTTTCGACCCATGAAACATGGTTTGAGTAAAACATGAGTGGTTGTATTGAAATTATAAAAGGGAACACATTTTGTTTCCAAAAGTGTGCCTATGTTTGCATGCCTATGCAGGATGTTCTGTTGTTTTATCATAAGTGTGAATCATTGTTTGTACAAGGTTTCCCAAAAAGTGTGCAAAAAACATGTGTGTCCCCATGTAGGTAGATAAGGGAACTCAATTTGTCCAACCTTGAAGATAAACTATGTGGCCCAGTAAATAGATTTATGTGTTACCAATGACCTTGGATAAACTGTGTGGCCCTGTAAAATTTTATTTATTTTAAAGTATCATTTATGTCAACTTTGACAAAATTTTATATTTTCATTTTTAATAATATAAGAAAACAATCTATGTAACACACCAACCATTAAAATTATTTTATTTTATTATTTATTGGATTCATTTAGCCTCATTAGTGTGTTGGTTGATCATAGGTCTAAAAATATTAATGTTTAGTAATTATTATGGGTTTCAGACTGCAGCATGTGCACCACACGATTGGTGGTAACACTTCTGTTGGCCCAAGTTCCCTTGAGGTTCCCTATTGTTTAAAATAAATAAATATTTAAGAACATAAAAACTTTTAAGTCATTAAAATATAATTGTAATAATATTATCCGATTAAATGATAAAATTAATGTTATTAAAAATGCTGTTAATATTCAATTCTGGAATTTTTATTAAAAGCATTCATAATATTTTTATGATTAAATTATTATTTTAATTTTTTATTATAAATGATGTCAATAAAATTGGGATTATCATTATTTTTAGTGTTATTATAATTATTATTATTGTTAAAAAAATTGATGATATTATTACAATGATATTATTATTTATATTATCATTAAGAATAAAAATATTATTATCAGTATTATCCTTAGAATTAATTTATTATTATTATTATTATTATAGTGTTATTATTATAAGTGGTAGTTTTTTTATATTAGAAAAATAGAAACCCTGGGGGATCCCCCCCCCCCTATTCCCCCCTCTATAACACAACACCCACCCTTATGGGGTTCTCCTATACAGTGCCCCCAGCGTCCTCTCTGTCCTGTGTGTGGTGGCCCCTACTCCATCTATAGCCTATGCACGTTATCCCCTGCTTATTATACCCCATTGTTTCTACCTTGTCCACATACAAATGGCCAATCTATCCCCTTATCCTTCACCCTATTCCGGTGTGTCCCGAACCCCCCCCCCCCCAGCTCCTCTGCCTTGCTCCAACGTGGCCATTATTTCCCTTGATGTAAGCCACATTCTCTACCTATCCAGTTCTATTTCATTTCATTTTTTTTCTTCAAATTAAACAAACCCAAATTCCTTAGTTAGTGATTCACATTTGTTCCTCATTGTCAATGGTACGTGGTTGGTCCATGAGGTCTCTCTCTCCCTTCGGTTGGATTTTTATCCCATATACACATGTTAAGTTAGGTTTTTCCCTCACATTGCTTCCATTTTCAATCCATGTGATTCGTGGGTTTCCTTAATTAATTCTTAAATAATGTTTCCTAGTTCTATTATATTTATAGTAAATTTATGGTAGTGCTTTCTTATATAAATATTTTATTAAAAAAGTCTCTATAATGATTCCCTTTTTATGACATGTGTATGCATTTACAATTGGGTTGAAACTAATGTCTCTTTCTTTTAAATGGTTATGATGGGTATTTTGTGTGGTGTTTTCCTACAAGAACAGTTTTATAGAATTCATTTTTATTTTTATTTTGTGTATGTATGAATCTTGTTTTCGTAATGAAATTTATTGAATTTTTAGTTGATGGTGTGTGTTTGGGTCTGTAGTTTCCTAAAAATGTATAGGATAAGACATCTTGTTATTCCATTGGATGTAGTCACATCCATGGATTCATATTTTACACCGAGGGATGGACCTTCAAATGTTGATGACATTTGGAGTTGTCCTTTTATCAATCCTCGAATTTCTGAAATAAATCTTTTCTCCTCTCACCCTCTCTTTTTACAATGGTTCCTTGTTTTATAAAATTACTTTTGGTGTTTTAAAAATTATATAAGAAGGATATATGACTTGTTTAGTGATAGATAAATGGAAAATAAATCTTGAAATGGTAGGACACTTTTTGGGACCATTTAGTAGTGTGATGTGTTAGTTTCAAAATAGTTTTGTGATAAAGTGTATTTTAGATAAGGGCCCATTTAGAAAATGTGATGAGTTTTGGTTTGTATTTTAAAATTAATGGTCGATTGGTGAAGGTAGAGAGAAAATGGTATTTCTTATGGTTGGAAATGGTTTTATGATGTCTCCTTATTTTTGGTAATGTACTCTAAATGGGTAGAACAAAATGCACATTTGGAGTTTTGAAATGGATTTTCAAAAACACCCTATTATATTGGGTTCCTTTCCTAGTTGTTGATCTGTGATATTGGGAGGGTCCTTGGTATGGGACCTCCCGCATGTATTGAATGTTGATGGGAAGGTACTACCCTTGTGGTTGTCAGTGTTATTCTGGATTATGTGGTGTGGTTGGGGTGATATATGTGGCTTGTTTTTTGTATTGTATGGAACACCCTATTATGGAATATACATGGGAACCTAGCATAGAAAAGAAATTTACTAAAAACATTTTCTACACCAGCCTAGGTTATTTTACTAGATAGCATCCCTTAATAGGTGGATACTTGGGTTTATTTCTATGGAATTGGGCCCCTCAACCCAGCCAGGTAGGGAAACAGTTAGATGTTTCGGAGTTATGAAGTCATTGAGTATGGAATACCTTCAGGATGAGTCACATGTATATAATTTTCTAGTTCTCCTCTCAGTTCCTATGATTTCCCGTTTTTTTCTGTTATGAGTACTATTAGAGGTGTTTCCCTTGTAGTGTAGTATCTTGTTACTTAGAAAAGGTATTAGATTTTATTAGAAAAAACTGTGAATTTTTTGTTGGTCAAAAAAGGATTTCTTTATAGATGTTTTTAATGATAAAGCACAAATCCCCATTTTCATTCCAGTACCTTGTTTCAAATTATGTGGGAAATGGATCATTATAGTGTTTTTAAAATGAAAAGTCTGTATGAAATTTATTTTTTATAAATTTATTTTAAATTTGTATTAATAGAATATTTTTTCTAAAGGAATGGAATAAATTCATTGGTGATTACCTACTGAGCTATTAGATCACACGATACAAATACCACTCAGTGTCGGTAGACCCAAATTGTTTTCCAGGTTCATCATTTGTTCATATTTCCTTGAATGTTATCATTGTTGGGGCATAGATTGACAAATGTTTTTTTGGTTACCAAGAGGTCACATGAAGATCGTATGGTGGTGGTTCCGTTTTCTCATTTTAGTTTCAGTTCTGTATCTTAGTTTTTATCTTATTGGGTGTATATTGTAAAATAATGTAGTTATATTATTAATTTTAGGTTCATTTTTTCATGTTCCTATGTTTATATATTATTACATTTATTTATCTGGTCCTAGTTATTTTTTACATTCTTGTGTCAGTCCCACATATATGTTTTGATGTTTAACACGAGTTATAACTATATGGGGATCGGGAACACCCTTCGGGCGATGTTGCGAACCAGCTTAGGTGACTGGTTCAAGGTAAACCCAGGTTGGTTCATGACATCATAACTTCAAAATGAAACTTATAAAATTTCACTAACCTTTATATTTTATTTATAAAACTAGTGTATGTAATTAAGTAAGTAAAAATATATTTATTTTAATATTATTAATGTCATTTAATTGATTATTTCTTTAATAAATCAAATAATTCATCATCATTTCATAATAATTTAATTTAGTTATGTATTTCAGAAAACTAGATATAAATTAACAATATGTTTATAACCATTTTAGATTTCTAGTGAATATTTATAGTTGAAAATATCACTTTTAAAATATTATATTAAAAATGATATATTTATTAAAATTTGAATATAAAATTTTAACTCTTATTTTAATAAAATATAATAAATTTCATAATCCAAAACAAGTGACTTGAAAAGGATCATATTTTTGACCTATGGATGATTTGGGCTGAAGAAAACTTATCTAATGAAATTATTTCAAGTGATTGGGTAATCATATATTATTATAATATTATGTTTACCTTTAATTTCATTTAATAGTGGTAAATAAATTTCAAAAGTTACTATTCAAAAAAATTGTTTTGATTCTATCAGACTGTATATTTCATGGTGATTACAACCATTTATGTTTATTTAAATTTAATTAAAAAATAATAAAATTATGATTAACGCTAATCTTGCAAAAGTGTCAATAAAGGTGGTTAAAAGAGACGTTCAAAACATCAATAAATGTTTATATCTAATTTAGTTGTAAAAATGGTTCCAATGACCTACATTTTTTTAACATGTTTATTATTAATCTATTTTTACATTAAACTAAATTTAAAATAAAATAATCATTTTCATGAAATTTTTTTTTATACAAAAATTTGATTAATTTCACTTTTAATAAAAAAATTGATGCCTTTCATAAAAATAACACTAAGCTATTTTGGATCTTTTTAATTTATAAATTGAATATTCATTACCAAATTACATTTTTATGATTTTATAATATTAATTTTATTATTGTTCACAAAAGGATATAAAACATAGTTCCATTAAGAAAATAGTATTTTTTAAACATTTGACGATTTTACTGAAAATTATACATTTCATTACCATTATCTTTTATTTATCTAAAAATAATATGAATAGAATTTTATAATTACATATTACTATTCATATAATTATAACTCATTGATATGTTATAAATATAACCATTAAATAATTATAATACTAAATTATTGTTTCATAAAAACTCAATCATGTCTGAAATGCAGGGCTACTCGGTGTTGCGTACAACATAAGATATTGAATTTATTTAAAAATATAACAAACTATGAAATATTGCAGTGTTATATTATTCATTACTCCTTATAGAATAGATACTACCATGTTGGAAGAGATCATGAGTTAGCTGAAGGACAAAGAGTTAAATGGGATTATCTCACCCAGTACATTTATATGGGTTTTCATGTTCATTTGAAAAAAGGAATACAATACCATCTGGATATGTTTGGATTACTATGGATTAATACTATTTGTTATTAAGAAACTATATCACTTTTCTTGGATATAATATCACATCAACCATCTTGGAGGAGACCAAGTTTTTTTAGGGATTGTTTTGAGGTTGTTTTATCACATAGAACGTGTTCGGACTATAAAAATACTTCATATAAATTTTTCTAGTATGCATATTCTATATGATTATCCAGTTATGAAGTTTTTCCTCATGAGAACCCCAATATTTTTCATGGGGTTGATGAAGCATGTTTTCTATCCATATCTATATTCATTTGTGGTTATATTTTTTGATGATATCTTGGTGTATTCACATAATCAACACGACCCTTCCAAACAACATGAGATAATTTTGGATACCCTAATAGTGCATATGTTGTATTATAAAATTACAAGGTTCACGTTTTTTATGGATAAGTTCCATTTCCTAGATCATATTATCTCAGATAAAGATGTATCAATTGACACAGAAAAGCTGAGCGTTGTAGTTTCCTGGGAGTATCCAAAAAATGTCTTTGACGTATGGATTTTCTTGTGGGTTCTTTTCTATTACAAAAAAAATTATAAAATACTTCTCACAAGTATATGTATGTATTAAGAGCTTGAAAAATAAGGGTGTGGTTTTTTATGGTTAGATACTTGAGAAATATACTTTTTGGGTCTAAAAGGGATATTAACATCAATGATGGTTCTGGTTATTTCAAAGATAGTAAAATCTATACAGTATATACCGATGCATTAGGTATTAGTCTAGGAGTGCTTATGATACATGGTATTGATTTTTTTCATATTCGTGTCATCGGTTGAGGATACATGAGAGAAGTGACCTGATAAAAAATATCGAGTTATCTAATATAATAAATAAATTTCATTATTTGATGGATTATTTAATAGGAGTTCATTTTTTTGGTATACAGGAACCAAAATATCCTCAATTACATGTTTACACATTTTGATCAGAATTTTAGGTAATGAATTTGGGTTTAATACCTTTTGTATTTCAACTTTGACCTTGTTTATACAAATGGAAAGGGAAATGCAGTGTCTGATGCACTAAGGAGGATGACTTGGATACTTGTAGTTTATGAGGACTGTATCGAGTGGCATATTATATAATTTTTCCCTATGATAAACTTTGATGGGTATAAAAGTCAATGGAATAATATTCTCTCATCCATGTATGTAAAATCCACTATTTTGAATGGGTTGATGATGTCAAATATTTCAGATGCTGAGGGATCAGTCCTAAGGGGTTGTGTGGAATGTGAGGTCACTTAACCTAGTTGGATTACTTGAATGGATAAAATTCTAGGAATATCGGGATTGGTTTGGGTTCTAGAAAACATATTTGAAGAGATAATATTAGTTTTTCTTTCTCTAGTTTGAGAAGTAAAACCCAAATTTACCGAGACATACTGATACATTGTTATCAAATATTTATCACCGGGGATGAATTTTGAGAATTATGGTTTTTTCATGAGGTTTTCCAATTGTTTACAGGTGAAAGAAGAACACCAATAACTAATTGGTCTTTTAATTTAGTTATACATTCTTCAGTGGAGATGGTAAGATGATGTTATTGATTTCACATCCACAGTGTTAATGTCGCTTCATGGTGGTAACACAGTTTTGGTTTTTGTGGATCGACTCATGTAGGTCTCCCATTTTATACATATTAAGGATACACTTTTAGTAAATTAGCTTTAGATAATTTATATCCATGAGATATTGTTCCATCACAGGGTTCATCATACCATGGTATCAGATAGGGATGATCATTTTATATCTTATTTTTGGTAGAGCATACAGAGGTCATTGGGTATACTAGTTACCTTGAGCACAACGTACCTCCCTTATATTTCACAGGTAGTCATAGTGCATGATTCATGTTCTAAACTACATTCATAGAGTGTGTTTCATTTATTTTTGGGGTTGTTGGTACAGAAATATTCCCCCAGTTGAGTTCCCCTACTACAATAAATATCCAGAGAATATAAAAATGGAACCATTTGAGGATTTTTATTGCACGTCATGTTGATAGCTACTGTTATAGTTATAGGCAGGATGGGTTGTGTTCCTCGAACAACATCTCAATAAGGAGACAATATATATGGTTTAATTGATCATGAAGTAGATGGATACCACATTCTATAGGAATAAATATTATGCAGATCTCTATCAATTATCCATGGAGATTGAGGTTGGGGATCATGACTTTTTACATATAAAACTGAGGAAGGGAAACGTAAGGATTAGGTTATAATTTAAGCTTTCACAATGATATGTTGATTTTTTCAGTATTCTAGAGTGATTTGGAAAGGTATCATATCATTTATAGTTATCTATAAGGAACAAATAAAAGCATGACATCTTCCATGTTTCTCAACTATATCATTATCACTCAGACACATCTCACACTATGTAGCTGGATGAGGAAGAGCTACATGTATATGTATCCTTTGAGTATAATCCTATTCATGTCTTTTTTATGAGAATTAATGTTTAATGTGGTTTGTCAGTTGCTCTAGTATGGGAAAAAAGGTAGCAATACTGTTTATAGGAAGAGACTTGGAGGGAAGTATTTTGAAATATGTTCTATGTGACAGGAGTTATTCTCAGGTAATTCATGACTACCCTTAGAAAGAAAAATTTGGGTATGAATTTGTTTAAGTTGGGTAGATTTTAGTTTTCTAAAGAGGTATAGATCAATATAAATATTTATTAATTTCATGGCTCAGACCTCATTGGTCTTCCGAATGAGGTCATGAGCATTTTTGGGTTGTTTAGGATATATTCAGTGCCCAAAGTCTCAATATTTGAAAATGGAAACTAGTAACTATAGTTAATTTATATTGTTCGACCCAAGAAACATGTTTTGAGTAAAACATGAGTGGTTGTATTAAAAGTATAAAAGGGCACACATTTTTTTATTAAAAGTGTACATATGGTTGCATGCCTATGCAGGATGTTCTGTTGTTTTATCATAAGTGTGAAACATTGTTTGTACAAGGTTTCCCAAAAAAATGTGCATAAAACATGTGTGTCTTCATGTAGGTAGATAAGGGAACTCAATTTGTCCAACCATTAAGATAAGGGCACATTATTGGAAACATCCTTCACATGATTCAAAAATTCCATGTATTCTTATAACTACATGGGATAACCTGGTGACATATATAAGGAAGGGATGAGCTATAAATCCAAATAAGGGAATAAAAAAGGCATAACAAAAGATGATAATACATGTTAGGAAATATAAACATCAATGAGGAATAAATGGAACATCAATAGTAAGTCACAATATAACATGATAATCATAAATAGGAATTGTGGCAAAAACATAAAACATTGAATCATAAACATAGGTCTTGGATAAACCAACCAAGAAGTAATTGTGGAAACATTCTCATAAATGATACAGGTCCACTTCCTAACCCAACGTGATTTATCATGAGACTAAACATTTCCCATTGCATTGTATTTCTATCTTTTTGCAACCAACATATTCATATCATTCTCATGCTTATGTGTGCCACATAGATCATACAACATGGATTCATTCATCATCATAATATATTCCACAACCAAGGAATTAATAATATATACATGTAAGCATACAACAAATAAGTATATATGAATAAATTTGAATACCCTTGATTGAATAATGAGTTTGGTATTCAATACACAACTGTTTGGGATTGGAAAATGACGGTGAAAGTTCGACAACATAACGGTGTTACCTAAAAAATAAAAAATGGTTTATAATAGAGAAAGGAGTCTCTAATCATTTATAAATAAAATGGGAAATAATATAGATATTTAAATACATTTTCAAACCTTATTAAATGTAGATATAATTCAAAAGTTCATAACAAAACATGAATAAATAAAGGAATATGAGGATTCCTTATGAAGTTTTGTCATAGTAACAATGTAGTTAAGGGAACAAATAAGGAAGGATAAATGACTCCGCATTCATATAAAAACAATTTAATAGTATGGAAATGATTATAAATGAATTAGAATATAACCAATTGAAATTAAAAGAACTACTTTAAAAGAAAGTGCTAGAATTGAAAGGAGGAGGGGAAGGAGAGTATCCCTTACTTGAGTGTGTGACTTCAAAATCTTGGTAGGGGCTCATTGAGAGCTTGTTGGTGCATTGGGAGGACTCTATAGATTGTAGGGATGAGTGCGTTCTAAATCCAAAGGGTTTTACTAAATATAAATGGGATCTTTTCTGGGTTTATATAGGAAATAGAGGGGATATATTTATTAGTTATACACTATAATCTACATAATAAAATATCCATAACCACAAACCATCCAATTGTTTTGGCCCATGGATTCTTAAAAAAATTATTTATCATTATTTTATAAGGTCAAGGGACTAAAATATTAAAATAATTCCCCTTCATTGGTGTAGGCAAGTCGCACTCTTAAAGAAAGTATTTCAAAACATTAACATATATTATATGTTTTGGAGGATTCACAATGGCAATGAAAAATAAATAAAAAATAACATAAAATAATAATATTTCAATAATGAAACCAATATATGGTTGTGTGTTTCACTTATCAAAATTATTACATCACATTTGGGTCATTATGATGTCATAAAATTCAAAGTATATTTATACAATATATAATTTTTACCTGAATATTCATCTCCCTCAAAAAATTATGAAAATCTCACTGATGTATAATATGTACTATATTATTCCAAAAATAATATTCATTTCAAGTAAATAATTTTTTAAATATTTTAATTTTAAATTTTAATATAAAATCGACTTTTATTAAGAAAGGTTTGGTATATTTGACAACAATAGTTTTAAAATACTAATAAAAATTCAATTTGAATTCATAAAATTTATATGATCATTTATATTTGATAATGATTATTTAGTAGTAATATTTCATAAAAATATAATTTATTTAAAAATTTTAATAATTCCAAAATTCATTAATTGGATTTTAATATTAATCAAAAATATAATTTGTGCTTTATTGTATCAAAGAGATTTCAAAGTTACAATTATATGATGAAAATATATTAATTATTCTATATAAGATATTATAAATAATCATATTTCTATGGAATTGATACATATCCACTTAATATTATAGCAAAATCCCTAACATTAAGGTGCACAATAGTGGTTCTTTCATTGGGCGGTTTAGAAGACATGGTTTGGGTCATGATCTCTATGATCATGAACTTCTCCCATTAATTGTTTTGGTCTTGTTTAAGTTGTTGGAACATATCTTTTTATTGGAAATGGTAAAATCCTAAAAATGCTAACTCCCTAAGATCCTCAGATAAATGGGCTTCATGGAGTCTGATCCTACTTATTAATCACAGCATCTCCTTTGTCTATGTTGATTGGATTTGTTAAAACCATATATTTATACTAATCATGTGATCACTATTCAACAACTATACCAAAAATGGTATTGGTAGATAACTTTCATTTAAATTCAATTAGATATAATAAAATAAAATAAGTGCATGTGTTTTAAATAATTATTTTATAAAATAATAGATTTAAATAAATAAAATGGTAAATTTTATTCATAATAGTTCAGGTTAGTACAATTTTGATGTGGTTTCATGTTAGAAACATAAATAACATTTATTTTATCATTTTGACAATAAAATTAAAACTTTTTTTTTAAATAAAAAGTATATACATATTATTCAATGGGGAAATTGATGATAATATATAGAGAAAAAAAATTATGTGATTTTTTATGGTGATCAAAAAAGAGAGTGAAAATCAAATAAAACAATCTATTAAAGTAATTAATTGACCATATAATGGTATTAAGAGCTATAAATTTCTTAATTATAGTGAAATTCAATAGTTCCAAGGTAGATAACAATATCAATATCAAATAAAAATACAGTAACTCACTCACTAATTTAGTTTATGTTGATTGTTTAAATTTTACTATAAATGTTGTGAATATATAGTAATATATTTCTTACCAAATGGAGAAACACTTGGAAATGGAGTTAAAAGATGAAATTATAATTTTCTTGGGTTTTCGTGTGGGGAATATAGAATATTAAATATTTCTTTTATTGGAAAATTAACCCATGAGTTACATAAATAATTGGTATCTACTGATAAATTAATTTGTAGTGAATTATGAAAGGATTGTGATGTAAATGGTGTGTATCAAAATGAGTTTTTAGGAATGATCATCTATTTTATCTATTTGAAATTGTTAATACCAAACATAGTGTTAATTATTAAATTTTCTAGGTATTTCAAAATAATTTCCAAGGAAATGTATATTTTTATTGGGAAATAGATCATGATCAATGTTAAAATAAATCTTGTGTATGCATAAAGGAATAAAAATATAAATAAATTCATAATTATGGTTTTCATATATCATATGGGTAGGTGATTTTGGTGGCATAATGTAAACAATTTTCAGAATATGCATTATTAGAGGAAGATATGTTTCCTAGAACTCCAAGAAGGAAAATTTAATCATATTATTATCAATAAATTTTATAATTATGATACATCATAAGCTATAACTAAAATTATTTTGATGAAATCATATATTAATAAAATGTGAGTACAAGTCCCATATGAATTGATGGTTTTATACAACAACCAATTTTCAATAACATTTTTAAAGAGCCTAATTCTACATTTCAGTGGAAAATATTTGGAAATTAAATAAAATGTCATCAATTAGAATATGTAATATGGCGATATGAACTTATCATAAGATTAAAAAAAGTGAAATGTCACAAATATCTCTAGGAAACCATTGATAAAGGAATTATTCAGTACATTATAGTATTATTGGGATTGAATTATCTCAAACAAAAAATATAAATATATAGTTTATATTTTCCATCTTTAATCCCTTTTCATTTTATTGAAAAAATATATATAACATATTATGTTTTCCCATGTAAAGGATGGGAATTCATAGATAATAAAGGAGAAAAAAGGGGAGAAGGTGTTCTTGGGTTGTTACTTAATGCTAGATACATATAGATATTTTGGTTGTTAAAATTTATTTTTGATCTAAATACTATTTTCTAATAATTTTAATGGGTTATTGTAGATGCGAAAAAGTGTGTAAGTGCCGGAGAAAGTTCCGAAATGAAAAAGCAAAGTCATATTCGAACCCAGAGGCCTGGTCTAGTGGGCTCGGATGTGGTGCATGAAAAAAGGGAGATTGCGCGAAAAAATTTGTCATGTGCGGAAGGTACTGGGATTCATGAAAAGTCCCAGTGCCGGTGTGAAATAATTTCACGCCTGCGCCCCGCGCGGTTGATATTTCGCGTCACCTAATCAATCGCGCGATTATTTCACGCGACCCTGTATTTTTTGCCCAGGGTTGTCTATAAATATAAAGTGACACCCTACCATTTCGGGGCTGAAAAATTCAAACCGCCTCTCGTGTGCATAATTTTTAATCCGCACACGTGGAATATGGCATTCAGGTAAGGTTATTTTTTACACCAAGTCACATGAGGATCTGCCTTCACGCGAGGTCCCTCTAGCTTACACTAAACCCCAACCCCTTTGGGGTCTACCCCATGCGCAAAATTCCTTCCATTGCGTGTAGGACCATCAGTTGCGAGCAATATTTTCATGCCTCATGTCCTTACGTGTGGCCCTCACCGCATGTGCGCAATTCTTCCCCTTTCTCGCAATCCATTCAAGTCATAGAAAATCCACAACCCCATGTTTCACACAGTCAACACCTATTTCGCACCAACCCTGGGATTTTTATGCCAGGATACCCTTATTTCACGCAGCCCCAAGGGTTGCGCACAATCTTTCAGTGCCCTTCACCTCGGTGCTCCCCGGGCCCCCTGTGCACGAGTACCTGATGCCCTCCTTCTGGATGCCATTTACAGGTGTCTTGTGCACCCCGGGCATTAGTATAATACAGGGTTTTCCTGTTCATCCTTCTCGGCTTGTAAGAAGTAACTTCAAAGTCCCTTGTACAATCCTTCCCGATTCGTTGCTATGCCTCATGCTTTTTTTCATAGGCACGCTAACAGATATTTCTTCTTCGCATAGCCACGCTAATGTGGACCCCTCGATGGTTTGCCCCGTGACTCCTCCTCAGTACGGCCTTGCTGATGCCTTCCCTTCCATAAGGGGAAGAGGGCACCAGTTATGTAAGTCCTAGGGGTGGGGAGCCAACCGACCTAGTCCGAGCTACCGGATGTTAAACTAACAAGAACCTCATCCTCAACATTTGACGTTAAACTGTGACCTGGCCCCATGCCTCGCATGCAGGGTCCCCTCGCCTCGGACATTCTCCACGCCCGCTCATCTCCATAGGGATGGTGGGGTAATCCCTCATAGGGGGTGATTTATTAGAGTGGAATTTCTCCTAGGGGAAGGGCATCCACCTTGGTGTATGCTCCTATCCTTCCTTCCAGGAGTCAGCATCACTATTCCTCCTCACGCCCTCGGTGCCAAGAGAATCCAAGGTCGTGGTGGGGAATGGTGGTCCCTCCTTTCATCTTCGATACCCAAGGTCAGTAGAGGACGTGATAAGGAACGGGGATCCTCCTTTATTCGGTCCCAAATCCCTCTCCTGCTGCCCTTTGTCTCCCCTCGTGCCTCTATCCTAGAGTAAGTCCTGACACCATGGTCCGCTCAACGCGTAGGCCCCTCTCCGCTTCCCACGGACGCACCCTTCGTGACGTGATCATAAGGTCCCTGCAACCTCTTGTTTCTCACACTGAGCATGACTCCTATGAGATTAGAGTGAGCACTGACCATGACACACCATGGGCTGCCTCAGAGAGTAATCCCCAAATTCCCCCATCCTGCATGATGTTAAACTGTATTCCCGAACTACGATGACTTTGATCTATTCTAGGGCATGGTATGTAGGAAGCCACCAAGAGGTTCATGCCCCACCACCAAGGGCCGTCTTAGAGAGTAAGCCCCATCCAACCTGAAATACAGGGACTTTGATCTAAGTTAAGGAATGGTACGTAGGAAGCCTCCACAAGGTTCAAGCCCCACCATAATGGGCCGTCTCAGAGCGTAAGCCCCATCCATCCCAAACTACGGGGACTTTGATCCGTGTTAAGGCATGGTATGTAGGAAGCCTCCATGAGGTTCAGTCCCCACCCCCACGGGCCGTCTCAGAGCATAAGCCCCATCCATCCTGAACTACAGGGCCTTTGATCTGTGCTAAGGCATGGTACATAGGAAGCCTCCAAGAGGTTCAAGCCCCACCACCATGGGTCGTATCAGAGCATAAGCCCCATCCATCCCGAACTACGGGGACATTGATCCGTGCTAAGGCATGGTATATAGGAAGCCTCAATGAGGTTCATGCCCCACCACCATGGGTCATCTTAGAGTGTAAGCCCAATCCATCCCAAACTACGGGGACTTTGATCCATGCTAAAGAATGGTATGTAGGAATCCTCGACAAGGTTCAAGCCCAACCACCATGGGCCGTCTCAGTGCGTAAGCCCCATCCATCACAAACTACGGGGACTTTGATCCATGCTATGGCATGGTACGTTGAAAGCCTCCATGTGGTTCATGCCCGACAAGCCATCGGCCTCAACCATCTCCGTGACGGAGTGCCAAACCCCATTTCCACCTTGGGCCACCTCAGAGTGAAACCCCAATCCATATAGACCATAGGTCCCCATTCATGTCAGTTCGCCGCCACCATGGGCTTCCTCAGAGTGTAAGCCCCATTCTCGTCTCGCATGATGTTAAACTATATCGGCCACCTGATCTACGATGACATTGATTTCCCCCCATGGGGATACGTATGAAACCTCTATGAGGTTCATGCCCAACACCCTTGTCTCATCCGGTTCTCTCCCTCGAGCCCATGTGTCTCAGAAAGCTCATTCCCTAACCCAAAGGTTCTACTTCCTCTGGGTCCCATCCAAGCGTCCATTCTCACGGGATGCCACTTCTGGTTTCCCACCGTATCATCGAACTACGCAGACTTTGATTTCCCACCACATGGATATGTAGGAAGTCCTTTCAAGGCTCAAGCCCAAAGCCATCATTCATCCTGATTCATACATGGGCCACCCAATCCTGGTGGGATCATGCCACTTCATTCCCTTCCACAGCAATTGGGAATCCACTAACATGTTGTCCCCAACATCGGTGTTCCCACCAAGGGGGTTCTTCAATCTGATCCACTCTAGCTAGTGTTCTGATCAGTCTGATCCGTCTCCATTGGACGTTAAACATGCGGCATACCCTGTGTTAAACATGGGAAGCTGAGGAAAACCTCAGATACATGCCTAGGGCATAAAATCCCCTACGTTTGGTATGGGATGCCTCAGGCTTTCGCGCCCTCAATGATCCCTATAATAAGGGAAAGAAGATAGAAATGCCAATCCCCATCATCAAGACACACTAGTGATGCTCCAATGTGACTAATCTTCAAACTAAAGGTTTCTGCCCTGACTGGACACCATGGAAGTTCCTGATAGAAGCAAAATAATTAATTGGTGTCAATGAAGATATGGCTCCGAGAAGAGCTTCATGATTTACATTTTAAATATATGAGGGAGACCCAAACAAGGTGACGAGCTCTGAGGAGGAATCCACAGAAAGAAGAACTGACATTCCATCCTCCCATTTCGATCATGGAGGAAACATCCCTGAATAAAGATCAGATGCCACCGGCCTTTGGAAAGCGGGAATGCGGGGTAACAACAGCGCGTCCTCTACGTGACAGATGCGCACGCCCTGACGAAAGTGTCAGAAACAGAAAATGGTGAACCCGATGTGAACCTTCTCTCCTCAACATGGGGTGAGTATCATTTAAGAAATCAATGGATAAGCGTGTCGTCTGACCTCATCATCTGGTACCAGGTCCCACCGAGAAGGCCTCACATGAAACTCGCCAGAAAATGGGATAGTCTAGACGTTGAGCATTCCGTTATGAGATGTTGTCAGTGTGGATCCCTCTTGCAAACCATGGATGATGGAAAAGTGCTGGGGATATAGGTGTCGATTCCTTTTCTTAGTAGTATTAATGAGTTTATCTCTATAACGACGCATACTTTACATACATTGTTATTACATTAGAATTGAAGCACACATATTACAACATATAACAAAACCAGGAAAGGCCCTTATAGGTATAGTGTCTTTAGAAACTGGGAAACATAAAAAAATGGTTTATAAAGCGTCTATACTGTCTCCCATTTATTTAATCTTATCTATAGTTCCTTTTGGCATATCTTACTTAATAACCTTCATCCTGACCTGGGGAAAGAAAACATACAAAATGGTGAGCTCAAATTCATTAAGGGTAAACAAAAGAAATGTCAATCACATCATATACATAATAACATAACTTTTGGAAATCTTATCCTGCAAAAGAAATCATAATTTCATAACATGGGATAAATCATAGTAGTGAAATGTAATCACAATAATCATAACTTAAAACATGAAACTTTGTGGCATACACACATAATCATATAGAATCATTTCTTATTAGTCCAGACTCATTGCCAAGACTATCTTAGTGGACAAATTCCATTTCTGAACCGAGTTCACTCCTCGTTTCAGTCCTGTTTCACTGAACCGGTTTAAACTGTCATTCCAGCCATGTCTATCTCATGAGATATAAAATCATTACCCAATGAATTGGAGGGAGATATATGTCCCACCCATCTCATAATGATACCATTCGTATGTGTGACACAAAATCATAAACCATACATCATACCATACACCATGTAATAAAAATGGGAATCTTAAACATCATGACGTCATAAAACAATTCATATAAGGAAAAGGAATTCATAAAAATATTTCCATCACAACATAATCAAATCCATGTAATAATAGTGATAGAAATAGAAACCTTTTGTTATCATAGATGGAAAATAATTTTGATCAAACACTTGAACTTCATTCTTGAGGAAAATATTCTTTCTACTTCAAAAACACTTTTCCTTTATTAACATGTCATACAATTATAAACTAAAAGAAGTTGATTAAAAATAAACTTGAAAACTTGTAAGGGAAGCTTCTTGGAAATAATGTTTTAAAAATCCATTCATTCTATATAAGTTAAAAAACATTATTTTCGTACTTTTGTCAGAAAAGTCAAAAAGTACCTCGTACGAAAAACGACAAAAGATTCCTTTCATATCATTTACTAAAAATTCACCGAAGGGTAAAATTGGATTTAAAAAATTGTAGGTGGATAGAAATAATATTAAATATTGAGGAAACATGGATGTGGATGATAAAATACACCCCAGAAAATACCACAGTATAAACAATCTCTGATAAAAATGAGATTGTGATATTTCCCTTACCCTAGGTCTGATTTTCTTCGTAAGTGTCCGAACCCCCTGTATAATGATTTAAATAATGTTACTTACTTATTCCATAATCATACTTATTTTTATGATATCATATATTGTCATATTCTTAGCTTCTTATTAGTAATATTTCATTACTACTTGTTATTCGGGTGTTTATTACTTTTTGTTCTGATGTGTGTTTGGTCGAATAAATTCTTATTTTTCTCTTTAGGTTATAGATACCTCTTTTCCAGAATGTTATTAGTGTAATATATATCATATTCATTCATTCAATTCATTTATATAATCATTATGCAATGAAGATCATGTAGAATGAGTCGCATCACATCGTGGAGACGGTATTCCGTACGTATGCACGAGCGATGATATCGTTCCCATGATCATGGAATTGTATTGGAGTGTATACTATTTGAGAATCAATATCATGATACAATAATCATATATATTCATTATTTACACCATTATACCAATCTATGTAAGGTGGTGGAAAATAGATTACACCACAGCGTAGAGACAGTATTCTGTACGTACGCACGCGCGGTGATTTCATTTTCCGTAGGATGGATATATGGTGAAATAGGGTTGTTTTATTATTATAATAACATATCAGTATATGAGTGATACTGATTTTATTACTTCATAATGAAACAACTAAAGAAGAAGTAGTGGAAGAAGAAATAAAGATGAAAGAATCGGTAACAGACATTACCTCCTCTTTGAAGTGCTTCTTTGAGACCTCCTTTTAGGGCACTAAAATTGGTCTTTGAAGAAGATCAGGACCACTAGGATGTCTCTAGGGAAGGGGAGAGGAGAAATTGTCAGGGGTTGGCCGAGAATGAAGGCTCAAAGTTGTGTGAGGAAGAGAGGGAGGAAGTTCTCTTTTATAAGGGAGGAGAGGGGCACCTTTGGAATAACTAAAACTATTATTTTATTATAAAGTCAAATTCGGTTTTTAATAGCTCCAAATTGATATATTTAAAAGATAAGGTGGGGATGGGTATAAATCCTCTAATCCAATATAATTTAGACAATTTTAGATTCCTATTTAAACCTTATCATTTAGATTTAACATTAAGTTAAATAATTTTACTTTTACCGTGTCTTCTTGTGTTCTTATACTATATGGTTAATAAACATACTATAAGCAGCCAAACAAACCCCAAGTTGTTTATTATTAATATATATAACCGTATATATGTTATTTTGCCGAACCTTAGATTTTTAGAAATATAATAACAATTACTAATAATATTTGTTTTAAAAACTATTTTATGTCAATTTGGACACTATTTAGTAATTGATTTTTTGTGAAAATCATAACAGAATGAATAGTTCGAAAAACGTTAATTAAATCAATAATAACATGCCATATTAACCTATAAAATTATTTTAATTCATAAAAAATCTCAAATTGCATTTAGTTTGGTATTTATAACATCAATTATGTCAATATTTCATTAATAAGATAATTACTGCATCATCTTTGTGTCATAAATAAATTAAATTTTTTAATGTCTAAAAATTACAAATAAAATACCATTATGTAGGAAATAAATTTATCTTTCTAATGAATATTTATAGTCGAATTTATCTTATCTATAACCTTATATTAAATATTATTTACTTATTAATCTTTGATTTTAACTATTTTAACCCTTCTTTAAATAAATTAATAATAAATGTCTTAATCTAATCCAAGTGGTCCTAAATGGTCATATTTTATTCCTAAGTTTGTTTTTGGTCGAATTACACTTATACAATAGAATTAGGACATGTTTTAGGTAATAATAATATCATTTTTACCCTTAATTACCCTATTTACTTTTAACTGTGGTAAATAAAAGTAAAAAGTTACTATTCACCAAAAATTATTTTCATCACATTAAACCACATTTTACTTATTGACATCAACCATGTCTCTCGGATTTTTGAAATTCCACTCACATAAGCGGTAAAATTAAGTTTTATGAAAAATTCAGTTTTTTTTACTACCACTTAGTGGTTTCACTATTCATCAAAATTGAAAGTTTTCAGAAAAATACCAAAATTTCACCCTAGGCTGATTTCGATATTCCGAGTCCAAAAATGAAGTCCATTTTGAAATATGAAATTTATAAAATTTAAAAAAGTGGTTATTACTATTCATAACGGCTAGTTTTAAGAATATTTTAATAGCATATCATTATTTAGTGAAACTCGGTATTGCGTACGATGCAAGCTATCGAGGAAGGACGCGATTTCGGGTAAAGCAAGTCAATAAAGTGTTGTGTGTAGAAAATTATTCCTTTGATGATTTATATAACATAAAAGTCTCAGGTGTTACATTCTACCCCCTTAAAATGAATTTCGCCCTCGAAATTCGTCACTTTGTAACAAATAGATGAGGATGCCTCCCCCTCATCATATACTCAACCTCCAATGTAGCTTCTTATAATTGGTGGTTCCTCCATAAAACTTTCACCAAGAGAGTGGTCTTGTTTCGTAAGACTTTTTTGCTACGATCCAGAATCTCTATCGGCTGTTCTTCATAAGAAAGATCTTGCTCTAGTGGTACAACTTCTAAGCTGAGTACATGTGAAGGATCAGGTATGTACTTTCTCAGGAGAGATACATGGAACACATTGTTTACTTGAGAGAGATTTGGTGGAAGCGCCAATCAGTGAGCTACATTCCCAACACGATCCAATATTTCGAAAGGACCGATATATCTAGGGCTCAACTTCCCCTTCTTTCCAAATCTCATGACCCTCTTCCAGGGAGATATTCGTAAGAACACTTTATCACCCACTTCACACTCTTAGTCTTTTCATCAGTTGTCGGCATAACTTTTCTGTCAACTCTGAGATGCTCTTATGTGTTGTTGAATAGATATGACCTTTTCTGCCATTTCATCAACGAGATCAGGTCCTAATAGCTTTCTTTTCCCAACTTCATCCCAGCAAGTTGGAGTCCTGCATTTCTTTCCATAGTGGGCTTCATAAGGAGAAATCTAAATACTGGAGTGGAAGATATTATTATAAGAAAATTCCACCAAAGGTAGGTGTTGATCCCAACCACCTTTGAAATCCATAGAGCAAGCTCTCAACATATCTTCTATAGTTTGAATTGTTCTCTCAGACTGACCATCTGTCTGAGGATGATAAGCAGTGCTGAAACTCAACTCTGTATCCAGAGTATGCTGAAGACTTCTCCAGAACTTTGAGGTAAACCTCGGATCCCGATCAGATATAATAGAAAGTGGTACTCCATGCAATCTTACCACCTCCTTCACATATATCCTAGAAAGGTGATCCAGCGAGAAATCCTCTCTAATAGCGATGAAGTGTGCATACTCTGTAAGACGATCAACTATGACCCAGATAGCATTATTGCCTTTGGATGTTTTAGGAATTCCAGTGACAAAGTCCATAGTGATGTTTTCCCATTTCCATTTGGGTATGGGTAATGGTTGTAACATCCCCTTAGACTTCTGTCTCTCAGCTTTAACTTGCTGACAAACCAAGCATCGAGAGACATATTCAACAACATCTCTTTTCATGCCATCCCACCAGAAGTACTCTTTCAGGTCCCCATACATCTTCATGCTTCCAGGATGAATAGAGAATGAAGAACTATGATCCTCATCCAGCATCTCCTTCTTTAATTCAGGGATGGGAGGAACACAAACCCGATTCTGGAACTTTATTAACCCATCACAATTAAGGTTGAATTCAGGAACATTTCTCACCTTCTTTTGTAACACGACATCTTCTTTTTGTGCCTCTTTAATCTTCTCATGTATAGATGGTTGAACATTCATATGAGAAAGATACGATTTTCCCCCTTCCATTATAATTCCAAGATCCATCCTTTTTAAATCCATAAATATTGGATCTTTTGTGATCCTCATCATGGATAAATTGGCATGGTCTTGTCGACTTAATGCATCTGCCACCTTGTTTGCTTTCCTAGGGTGGTAATGGATTGAGAAGTCGTAATCCTTAATCATCTCCAACCATCTTCTTTGGCGCATATTCAGCTCCTTTTGAGTGAAAATATACTTTAAAATTTTATGATTAGTATAAATGTCACACCTTTCTCCATAAAGATAATGCCTCCAAATCTTTAATGCAAAGATTACCGCAGCTAACTCCAAATCCTGAGTTGGGTAATTTTGCTCATTTATTTTAAACTGTCGTGATGCATAATCTATCACCATATCATTTTGCATAAGAACACACCCCAAACCCTTCTTGGATTCATCACTGTAGATCACAAACCTTTCTCCACTACAAGGCAGTGTGAGCACAGGTGCACTGGATAGCCTTCTTTTCAACTCCTTGAAATTCTCTTCACATTCCTCCGTCCAAACAAACTTAACTCCTTTCCGAGTCAACTTGGTGAGTGGATTAGATAATCGTGAAAAATATTTCACAAAATGTCGATAATATCTATCCTAACCAAGAAAACATCGGATCTCAATTACTGTTGTTGGTCTCGACCATCTTTCGATAACCTCTATTTTTGCTAGATCCATAGATATCCCCTCTTTTGAGATTTTGTGACCCAAAAATTAAACTTTTTGAAGCCAAAATTCACACTTGGTAAATATGGCATAAAGATTATCCTTTCTCAGGGTCTTCAATATAATTCTCAAGTGATCTTCATGTTCTTCCTTTCTCTTTGAATAGACAAGAATATCGTCTATAAAGACTACCACAAACTGATCAATATAGTCTCTAAAGACTCTATTCATCAGATCCATGAAGATAGCAGGGGCATTAATAAGAGAAAATGGCATCATTATAAATTCATAGTGTCCATACCTTGTACGTAAAGACGTCTTTTTATATCCTCCCTTTTGACCCTTAATTGATGATACCCTAAACGAGGATCAATCTTGGAAAAGTATTGAGCTCCGCGTAGTTGGTCAAATAAGTCATCAATGCGTGGGAGAGGATATTTGTTCTTGATAGTGATCTTGTTATGTTCACGATAATCAATGCAGAGTCTCATTGATCCATCTTTCTTCTTAACAAACAGAACAGCTGCTCCCCAAGGTGACGCAATAGGGCGTATGAACCCCTTATCAAGATTCTCTTGGAGTTGCTTCTTCGATTCCTGTAACTTAATTAGGGCCAGTCTATAAGGTGTCTTTGAAATAGGCAAAGCACCCGGTACGAGTTCTATTGAAAACTCAACTTCACGATTTGGTGGAAGACCCGGTAATTCCTCTGCAAAGACATCATCAAACTCTCATACAATGGGAATATTCTTAATCATTAGTTTCTCACCAACCATTTGAGATAAATAACCTTCATTTAGTGGAATCAAGACCCATAAGATGGAAGAAATTAACACTGGAAGGTTATGTTCATCCTTGCATTGATAGACGATAATAGATTGATCTGGAATATGAAATGTGACTTCCCTTCTTTGTCAATTGATATGAGCTCCATATAAAGAAATCCAATCCATGCCAAGAATCACATAAAATTCCACTATAGGAAGGATCACAAGATTTTCAGGAAGCACGTTTCCACAAACTTCGATCGGAGAAGAATTATAAACTTTTGATGCGACTGTTGTGCCATTAGGGGTTGTCACAACTAACTCAACATCTAATTGTTGAGGTAATACGGTGATATCCTTAGAAAATTCTTCAGAAATAAAAGAGTGGGTGGATCCAGAATCAAATAAAACATTTGCTACTTTAGAGTGGATGGTAAGTGTACCTTTCACAACATCGTTATCGTACTCCACATCACTGATAGAAATTTCATGTGACTTTCCTTTGTCTTTAGCCTTAAGAGTTTGTTGACATCGACCATCATCATCAACCCTTGGATTTGGGCATTGATTGGCATAATGCCCCATCTCCTTGCACTTGAAACATTGAAGTGTAGTAGGTTCATTCTGTTCATCCCTTCCTTTTTTTGCACCATTAGACATCTTCATCCCATTATTACGGCATTCAAATGCCCGATGACCTTCTTTTCCACATTTGAAACATTTACTTGTCCCTTTAAGACAACTCCCTCCATGTTTCTTTCCACACTTTGAGCATAAGGGAAATCTCATCTTCTTTTCAGTGTGCTCTTTAGATTTTCCTTTTAATTCCATTTTCCTCTTCTTATCAAACCCATATGGCTGATGGGTTACTCCAATCTCCATCTCGACTTTGAGAGCACATCGAACGATTTCCTCGTAGCTATTGAAGTCCCTTATGGATAACTCCCTTCGAAGACTTGGTTTTAAGCCACTAAAGAATCGATCGATCTTACTCTAATGTTGGATAATAATACTAGAATCGTACCTTGCAAGTCTTGTAAAATTTTCTTCATTGGTACCAACAGATTCATCATCCTTTTGCTTTAGTTCAAGAAACTCCTTCTCCATCTTTGTTCGAAGAATACGAGGGAAGTGATTTTTGAAAAATAAGTTCTTGAACTCGTCCCATTCCATGGACTCAATTTCATCTCTTTGCCTCGTATTCTTGATAAGATTCCACCATTGATCAGCATCTCCTTCCAAATGATACACTGCTAGGATGCCTTTATTATGTTCTGAACATTGAAGAACTGAAAATATCTTTTCAGTAGTACTAATCCATTGTTTAGCAACTAGTTGATCAGAATACCTACTAAAAGAAGGTGGACGCTGCTTCATGAAGGATTAAACAGAATGTTGCTCCTTCCTTTGCTCGTTTGGAAGTCCTGCATGATTCATAGCTTGAGAACGTTGTGTGATCATGGCTACAAGATTTTGCATTCCAGCTCTCATAACGTTTGGTTGCTCAGGGGGACAATCATTGCATTGCCCGTCACATTCCGCATTAACACGATTCCTTAGGGTTCCACCCATTGACTAAAACCAAGAAGAATAGTGTGAGAAACACTAATTATAATAGAAAAAGCACATAATCAAGAATAAAATTTCACACTTAAGGTCTTATCCTAGGTTATTCATGGCCATTTCTAAAACACTAAGATTGTGTTCTATGCTTAGAATTATCCTTATGATTCTTACTAAGGATTTCACATCCTAGTTTCCAAAGGTTGACTATACCTTTCCACTGATACCAACTATAACGACCCCTACATTACTTACATTGTTATTACTTCACAATTGAAGCACACTTATTATAACATATAACAAAACCAGGAAAGGACCGTATAGGTATAGTGTCTTTAGAAACTGGGAAAAATAAACAACTGGTTCATAAAGCTTCTACACTGTCTCTCATTTATTTCATCATATCTATAGTCCCTTTTGGCATATCCTACTTAATAACCTTCTTCCTGGCCTGGGAAAAGAAAACATACAAAAGGGTGAGCTCAAATGCTCAGTAAGGGTAAACAAAAGAAATTTCAATCACATCATATACATGATAACATAAATTTTGGAAATCATAACCTGCAAAAGAAATCATAATTTCATAACATGGGATAAATCATAGTAGTGAAATGTAATCCCAATAATCATAACACAAAACATGAAACTTTTTGGCATACACACATAATCATATAGAATCATTTCTTATTAGTCAAGACTCATTGCCAAAACTATCTTAGTGGACAAAGTCCATTTCTGAACCGAGTTCACTCCTCATTTCAGTCCTGTTTCACTAAACCGGTTTAACCTGCCATTCCTTCCATGTCTATCTCATGAGATATAAAATCTTTATCCAATGCATTGGAGGTAGATATAGGTCCCACCCATCTCATAATGATACCATTCTTATGTGTTCCACAAAATCATAAACCATACATCATAGCATAACCCATGTAATAAAAATGGGAATCTTAAACATCGTGACATCATAAAACAATTCATATAAGGTAAAGGAATTCATAAAAATATTTCCATCACAACATAATCAAATCCATGTAATAATAGGGATAGAAACAGAACCCTTTATTATCTTATATGGAAAATAATTTTTATAAAACACTTGAACTCCATTCTTGAAGAAAATATCATTTCTACATCAAAAACACTTTTCCTTTCTTAACATGTCATACAATTATAAAATAAAATAATTTGATTAAAAATAAACTTGAAACCTCATAAGGGAAGCTTCTTGGAAATAATGTTTTAAAAATCCATTCATTCTGTATAAGTTAAAAAAACATTCTTCTCATACTTTTGTCGGAAAGTCAAAAAGTACCTCGTATGAAAAACGACAAAAGATTCCTTTCATATCATTTTCTAAAAATTCACCTAAGGGTAAAATTGGATTTAAACAATTGCAGGTGGATAGAAATAATATTACAAATTGAGGAAACATGTATTTGGATGATAAAATACACCCTAGTAAATACCAAAGTATAAACAATCTCCGATAAAAATGAGATTGTAATATTTCCCTTACCTTAGGTCTGATTTGCTTCGTAAGTGTCTGAACCTCCTGTATAATGATTTAAATAATGTTATTGACTTATTCTAGAATCATACTTATTGTTATGATATCATATATGGTCATATTCTTTGCTTATTGTTAGTAATATTTCATTACTACTTATTATTCAGGTGTTTATTACTTTTTGTTCTTATGCGTGTTTGGTCGAATAAATTCTTATTTTTCTTTTTAGGTTATAGATACCTCTTTTCCAGAATTTTATTATTGTAATATATATCATATTCATTCATTCAATTCATTTATATAATCATTATGAAATTAAGATCGTGTAGAACGAGTCGCATCACATCGTGGAGACGGTATTCCGTACGTACGCACGAGCGATGATATCGTTCCCATGATCATGGAACTGTATTGGAGTGTATAATATTTCAGAATAAATATCACTTTACAATAATCATATATAGTCATTATTTACACCATTATACCCATCCATGTAAGGTGGTGGAAAATAGATTACACCACGGCGTGGAGACGGTATTCCGTACGTACGCACGCGCGGTGATTTCATTTTCCGTAGGATGGATAGATAGTGAAATAGGGATGTTTCATAATTATAATAACATATCAGTATATGAGTGATACTTATGTTATTACTTCATAATTAAACAACAAAATAATAAGTAGTGGAAGAAGAAATAAAGATGAAAGAATCGGTAACAGACATTACCTCTTCTTTGAAGTGCTTCATTGAGACCTCATTTTAGCGCACTAAAATTGGTCTTTGAAGACGAGAAGGACCTCTAGGATGTCTCTAGGGAAGTGGAGAGGTGAAAGTGTCAGGGGTTGGCCGAGCTTTAAGGCTCAAAGTGGTGGGAGGAAGAGAGGGAGGAGGTGCCCTTTTATAAGGGAGGAGAGGGGCACCTTTGGATTAACTAAAACTATTATTTTATTATAAAGTCAAATTAGGTTTTAAATAGCTCCAAATTGATATATGTAGAAGATAAGGTGGGGATGTGTCGAAATACTCTCATAAAAGAGAATTTAGACAAGTTTAGGTTCCTATTTTAACCTTATCATTTAGATTTAACATTAAGTTAAATAATTTTACTTTTACCGTGTCTTCTTGTGTTCTTATACTATAAGGTTAATAAACTTAATATAAGTAGCCAACTAACCCGAAGTTGTTTATTATTAATATATATAACCTTATCTAAGTTATTTGGTCAAACCTTAGATTTTTAGGAATATAACAACAATTACTAATATAATATTTTTTTAAAAACTATTTTATGTCAATTTTGACACTATTTAGTAATTGATTTTTTTGAAAATCATAACAGAATGATTAGTTCGAAAAAAGTTAATTAAAAAAATAATAAAATGTCATATTACCCTATAAAATTAGTGTCATTCATAAAAGATCTCAAATTACTTTTATATTGGTATTTATAACATCAATTATGTCAATATTTCATTAATAAGATAATTACTGCATCACCATTGTGTCATAAATAAATTAAATTATCTAATGTCTAAAAATTACAAATAAAATACAATTATGTAGGAAATATATTTATCTTTCTAATGAATATTTATAGTCTAATTTATTTTATGTATAAACTTATATTAAATATTATTTACTTATTAAACATTGATTTTAACTATTTTAACCCTTCTTTAAATAAATTAATAATAAATGTCCTAATCTAATCCAAGTGGTCCTAAATGGTAATATTTTATTCCTAAGTTTGTTTTTGGTCGAATTACACTTATCCAATAGAATTAGGACATGTGTTAGGGTAATAATAATATCATGTTTACCCTTAATTACCCAATTTACTTTTAACCGTGGTAAATAAAAATAAAAAGTTACTATTCACCAAAAAATTATATTCATCTCATTGAACCACATTTTACTTACTGACATCAACTGTGCCTCTCTGATTTTTGAAATTCCACTCACAGAAGCGGTAAAATTAAGTTTTATAAAAAATTCAGTTTTTTTAACTACCACTTAGTGGTTTCACTATTCATCAAAAATTGAAAGTTTTCAGAAAAATACCAAAATTTCACCCTAGGCTAATTTCGATATTCCAAATCCAAAAATGAAGTCCATTTTGAAAAATAAAAATTCTAAAATTTCAAAAAGTTGTTATTACTATTCATAATGACTAGTTTTAATAATATTTTAATAGCATATCATTGTTTAGTGAAACTCGGTATTGCGTACGACGCAAGCTATCAAGGAAGGTAGTGATTTTGTGTAAATAATGTCAAGTAAGTGTTGTGTTTAGAAAAATATTCCTTTGATGATTTATATAACATAAAAGTCTCAGGTGTTATACTCTCCCTGCTTCAGGAATAATGTCATTGCCTTTGGAGCTCGATCACCTGCCCACCGATGCATGGGAAGGGGAAATATCAATGCGGCTCCCCTGCGCGGGTACGAGGAGGAAGGGGTCCTCCCCACTAGGTATATGCCTCGCCAAGATCATGAGGTAGATACACCTCACTGTCCACGCTTCCCCGAGGGCCGCGGAGGGAGCCACTTCTCCCCACCCCAAAATTCAATCGCTTCGGTAGCTTGTCCTCGGAGTGCCTTAACAGCTCCCTCCCCTATGATGAACAAGTAGGAGGTATTCGGGATGGCCCTATATGAGTCCCGCTTCAACGGCTCCCAGAAAGGGCCCCCACCTGGCCACGCTAGCGTCGCTACCCGGTTCCCTGAGCTGAGGAGAAGGTAGTCCATGCACCTGCACCACTGGCTCCAGTCCACCTGACTCGACGCCAGTGTTGAGCATGAGCAAAAGAAGACTCTTGTTGTGGGGCGTCAACATCAGTGACTACTATGACCCGAGACACAGCTGATTCATATCCCCAAATTCATGTATACGTTGAGCAGGGGCAGCTATATGCCCGGCCCAGATCGAGGCCCCAACCATCACGCAGGTAGGTTTGGTCGACTCTCCCGATCGCCAGCACCGGTGATGGCCACCGCGGACCAATCTGCAGTAGTATCGCCCAGTGCAGAGATTCAATACGCACCACCACTACAGAAGTTGCGGGCCCTCCCTGCTTCCAATCTCAGGTTGGAGGTCTGTCCCATGCCACCTTCAACCCAAGCGAGGGTCTTTCCTGTGAAATAAACACTCCATATGGGGGGTCTCTCCAACACACACTACACGTGGTATAGGGTCACTCCCCCTACTGTGAATAGCGAGCATGGAGGCATTTCTTGTTCGGTCACTTCCCAGTATGGAAGTCCTCCCCGTGTCCCTTTCGACATTTTTCCTGGTGCCCCTCAAACCCCGGCCTCCTCAGGTGGAAACTTTTTCTGCCCTGGTGCTGGTACAAGCGGAGGACCCCATGTCAAAAATCATCCCTACCCTGAAGAACCATGCAGAGGCAGGAGAACAAGTCGCCATCACTACAAGAGGAATCCTGGGGAAGGCCGAATGAGAACCAGGCCATTCCGCTTCTCAAAATCTTAGGTGGAGTACAATTCAGCACAGTAGCCCTCCCCTCAGTCCTCCGAGTCAAGGCCTTGGGTAGGAACAAGGTGTATCTGCCTCGTAATCTCGGATTGCGAAGCCCGCAGGATCCCTTCATCCTTTCAAAGGTAAATCTAGGTGGACGAGACCCTGGTATTCTTCCAGGGGCTGACCACGTAGTCGCCACCATCGTCTCCGGAAGAACCCTCTAATTCGGAGCTATTTTCGGGTTCAATGACGGAAGAGCTGGGACGTAACCCACCCTCAGCAGACACTACTGTTTTGTCAGGGGTTATTGTCGTCGGTCCATCCTATCATAACATGGCGGCCAGGTCTCTGCAATCCTCCGGGGTGAGCCTAAGATTCAGCAGCCAATCAGCCTGTTCTACGTATTCTCCACCGGCCAGCCTGTCATCCCAGCGGTCTGCCTCAGTGGCGCCCCAGTTACAAAGCCACCCTCAGTTGACAAGTGGGGAAATCAAAGGCCAGACCCTAGATCTGAGCCGGGAAACTTCTGGACTTTCCTTCGTAGTAGACCACTTCCCTGAGAAGTTTTGGTCGGTCGCAGGATCAAACTTTGGTATTCCAGAATCACTCTCCCCAGAGGATATTTAATGCTTCCACCAGACCCTCTGGGTGAATGACCTCTGTCTTCTCCACCGGTGGTGACTTATCTTAGGATCCAAGAGCACCTTGAAGGCATCGGCAAACAAAGATTCCTGGTTGACCTGGCGACACTCTCAATGGTCTTACACCCTGAGTCACCTGGCCACCACAGGGCCCTCCAACAACAGTGCATTCAGAGTTTTCATGTACTCCACAGAGTTGTCGTAGAGGCTACCCCCATGTGCATGTCCATGGAAGGGGGTAGTATGCTATCCTCCCCTTTAGTTCAATTCGTCTGCAGCCTGAATCACTTGGAAGTAGTGAGAAAATTCCCCCATGAAGAGTGGCAGTCAACATGAACAATCTGATAGGAGAGTATAATGAGTAGGGAATTCTTGATGAGAACGTCCCCCCTGAGGATGTGCTGTCACTGGACCCATTAGGAAGGATTACTCACCAGCAGAGAAACCTCCTAGGTCTCCCTGCACCCACCGAGTCAATGGTACTAATCCAGAATGTCAGTAATGGAAAAGAGCATGTTGGAGCTGTCATGCATTCCGACCCATCAGCCTTAGTACAGAATATGGAAGAGGATCCTGATAATGCCATGCTGCGTCAGCAGGTATCCATACAGAAGAAGTTAGTCGATGAACTTCTGGCTAACCACATTACAGAGCGGAGACCCGAATATGGTGATCCTAGGCTAGGGAAGCAGGGGCTGGAACAACTACCCCTCGGAGAGATACTCCCAGGCAACCCTGATCATGCTGTGTTCGCTGACAGGGTAGAGGCCAGAGCCCCTGACAATAGGACGCAGTATGTTTCATTGATCCCTCATGAACGACACGACCACCAAGGGAACCATGTCTGGGCTCTACGAGCCCCCACAAGGGTTTCACCAACACCCACACCACGAGTCGCTAAGTTTCTCTTCCGTGTAGAGATGCCTGGAAATGTGGTCATGGTTATGGATCCTCGTTTGGACAGGGACCCGCGTCCAGAAGATCCAATGGCAGTGCTCATTTCCCGCCTGGAATATTTGGTAACGCGACAATTGGATGTCCCACCTGATGGAAAGCCATACCCGGAATGGATGGATGACATGACGGGGCCCCCGAGATTGGGACATCACTCTTTCTCCCCATTTAATTGGATGGGGGACCTGCCGCAGCACCTAGCCAATTTCAACTCGAGGTGTGGGCCTATGTTAGGGACTCCAGTGCTGTAGGAGACCGCCAAGCTCTGTTGCTTTGTTCAGATGCTGGATGGGTCGGCTTTCTTTTGGCACAGCAAGCTCACCATTGGATATGTGACAAACTGGGAGGACCTTCATAGGCAGTTCCATTACCTGTTCAGCTCTACCACCCAGAACACAAACATCACAGACTTCTTCAGGTGCTAGAAAATGCCCGACCAGCGAGTAATGGACTTTATCCCCCGGTGTAAGGTGCTCACATAATCCATTGGCATGCCACTGACTCGAGATAAATTACAGATGATGTACATGTGGAATGTCAAGACGAAACTCATTCCCTCCCTTATTTCATAGAATAATACCAGAGGGTTCCGAGACTTCTTGGATAAGGCCCAGCGCCTAGAGGAATCTCTACAGTAGGTTGTCCAAAAACACCTGCTGCCCCCTTCAATTCCACCAAGGAGAGATGGCAGATCCGAGCCCTCTATCATAGCTCAGATATAGGACCCCATGCAGCTAGAATTTCTACTAGTGGAGCCATCTCTGTAGCCTCACAGAGGCCCTCCACCACTGGCACATTTTCTAGCCCAGCAGTGCCCGCCCCAGAATCGGCAGGCGGCTCTGTGTAATACGTCGCTGCTTCCTAGGTGAGATAATCAAGTTCCACAACCTTGGAAATCTCTTCTGGCCCCCTGTCAAGGTTTGGCCCCTAGAGCCCCATTTTTGGATAGAAGTAATCAGACCTACTCGTTCGATGAGGCTCTGGTCCCCAACTACATCCGTAGCGCCTTGGAGCGGAGAATTGTACAACTGCCAGAGTGTCGGAAGCCAGAAGAGGCGCATCTCACTTATCACCCCAACTACTACCCTTATCACCAAATCCTGGGGCACACCATCAATCAATGATTTTAGTTCAAGGACTGCCTCCAAGACCAGATTAATAGCAACATAGTCAGGTTGGGCCCAGCCCTGGCATAATTGGACGTGTCTTTGTGAGATCAGATAGCAGAAGCGATGACGGAGGCATGTGGTAGCAGGTTCCTGACCGTGGGTCCCAAAAGTATAACCACTGGATGGCTCTCAAGATGGTCTCCCACACCCATGGCATTATCCGTGCATGTCTGAATTATCCAGAGCCTTCAGAAGCTGCGACCACCACTTCTGCACCCTCATCTCATCCGATCTCTTTTTAGAAGGGAAAGCATCGGCGGCACAATAAGAAGAAACATTCCCCACCAATACCATCGTCATCTCACACTCTCGGTGACTTAATTCCCCATTAGATGGGCTTCCCTCCCTGAATCTGCCCACTGGTGGATGATTCGTCATGTGACAGTTAGGGGTACGCTTCGGTTAACATCGTCGAGTTGGTAAATCCCTATATGAATCCTGACGAGGGGGAGCGCTAGACGATCCTTCCCAATGATCCCAAATTACACAAACATCGGGGGAACTGCGGCCATATGGGTCACCGAGGCACGTCGGTTGGAACCTCCAGCTAGGTCGTGCACACCGCTGAGACTAGAAAGCAGGTGCAACACAGAACTCATCACACGTATCCTCTTTATCCAGTGTCAACAGACCCTCCTCCGCCACCATTTGTGTTACTGGATCAGGCAGAGCCACTTCGGTCGTATTGCGACCAGCTTTGCCTTTCCATAGGTCGATATCAGTCACCCGGTACTCATCCGGAAGCTACCCTCTGAGCTTCGAGTAGTGAGCAGTGAGATGTCCCTAGTATCAGTCAGTCATTGGTCTAGCCAGCAGGGTCTGCCTTGCCTCCAGTCGCGGAGCGGACCCTGTCAGTAGAGGTTTTCACCTGATGCGGAAGTATGATATTCTGAAGTACCTCGCCAGCATCGCAGCAAGGCTCTCCATCCTTGAATACCTTCGCATGTCACCGAATATGCGTGAGGCACTCGCTGAGGGTTTAAGAAGCCCCCTCTAGTTTGATATGGAGGTAGCAGCTACAGAATCCTTCCCTGCTAAAGCAGTTGATAATGATGAATGTCAGGTCATCATCTCATTCTCTAGAGAGGATTAAGGCTCCCCCAGAGAGGGGTACATCCGCCCGCTGTATGTCACTATCCAATTAAATGGCATGGAGGGTCGTCGCTGTCTCGTTGACACTAGCTTCCGGATCAAACTTATCCCGACACGGACACTACGGAAGCTAAGGTTTTCTAATGATGATCTAACTCCCTCTGATTTAAAGATCCAGGGACATGACAGGACAGAACAGACCCCGGTCGGCAAGATCTGCATAAAGACCCAGTTCGGTGGCCTGGTTTCCAGCACTGAATTCATGGTTGTCTCCCAGGACACTGCGTACAATGCATTGATGGGTAGGCCATGGCTCCATCTGCACGTACTCATCCCCTCATCATATCACTAATGCCTCAAGTACTCCCTTAATGGTCGAGTAGGCATACTCCACAGTGATGCAACTTCTTTTCCATCTTGAGAAGCCCACTTCATGGATGCCTATTATTAAAATATCAAGGATAAGAAACTCAAGGGAAGTGAGGTTGAGCCCGTTTCCACTATGACTAACCCTTGGTCAGGCCAGAATGACACCTATGTCTTCCTGATCCATCAGATGGAGGCCACAACCCCAAATATAGGGCAGTGTTTTGTCATATTCGAGACTAGGGGGTATCATGCTCCCAAATCCAGGCATCGTCGGAGGATCACTTCATATTCTTATACCAACCAGGCTCTAGTGATCCGGGAGCCTCATACTCCCGTCAGGTATCGAGGCGTCTGGATCATGGCAACAATAGTCCCTTATAATTTTCTTTTTCACTAGGCTGGGATAATTCTGCTCTGGCCGACGCTCCATTACTACTTTGATATTATCAAGAATGGACCCTTGGGCTGAAGACCAGATGGTATTGGGTCGACAACCTTCATATCCATGGTCTCAGCGGTGCTAGAATGCCTCGATGCAATGGACATGGCCGCACAAGCGTGTAGCAGCCACCCATTAGGGTTTGATAGCTCAGAAGAAGCTCCCCCTATGGATGATCCCGCACTAATTTGAGAAGAAGATATAGAGGATGCTATCCTGTATTTGAGGAAGGAGTCTCAGCCATGGTCGATGAGTTGGTACAGGTGAACCTCGAAAGCAAGGCCGATCAAAGTCCCACAATGATCAGTGTGGAAATGTCCTTCGAGGAGAAGCTGCGGTATGTGGAATTCCCCAAACAGCACCGTGATGTGTTTTCCTGGAGTTATGAAGAGATGACATGACATGATCCTCAGGTATCCATCCACCGCCTCAGTCTCCCTGCAAACCATCGAGGGTTCAAGAAGCCTCCCAGAAAGATGCATCCATCTCATGGTGTCATGGTCGAGGCCGAAGTTGAAAAGCTTATCAAACCATCTTCATCAAGGAGGACTAGTACCCCAAGTGGTAAGCCAACATTGTACCATTCACGAAGAAGAACGAGTAGATCAGAGTCTGTATCGACATCCATGATCTCAACGGCCACTGTCCGAAAGATGATTTTCCCCTTCCAATGAGAGAATTGTTGATTGATGCTACAGTCAGATTACAAGCCCTCTCCTTCATAGATGGTTACTATGGATATAATCAAATCTAGATGAGCCCCAAGGATGAGTAATCTACCACTTTTAGGGCACCCCAAGTTACTTTGTATTTCCAGGTCATGCCATTCGGCCAAAAGAATGCAGGTGCCACCTATCAGCAGGACATACATCGCATATTTAATCCAATCCTTGGGACATTGGTGGAATGACATGTGGATAACCTGGTGGTCAAATATATCCAGCTCCACGACCATCTCAAGGACTTAGAGAAAGTATTAGGTTTCCTTTGTTTCCTCCACCTGAAGATTATCTCGTTGATGTGTGCCTTCGGGGTCACCTCCGGGATGTTTCTCGGCTTTGTTGTCTAATACCGGGGCATCAAGATCGAGCTAGAAAAGATCAAGGCAATCAACCAGATGCCTCCCCTGAGCAATATTCGGGAGCATCAAGGTATTTAAGGTCATAGAGCCTACATATTCCGATTCATTGTGAATCTGGATGGCAAGTGTAAGCCCATTTTCTAGCTCATGAAGATGGGCACCACTTACGAGTGGAATGAGGAGTGCCAGACCGCCATTGAGGAAATCAATCAATATTTTCTCCAGCCTCCGGTCCTAATGCCACCCATATTTGGGAGGCCACTGATTCACTATGTCACCATCCTTGAATGATCCCTTGGTGCCCTTCTTGCCTAGAAGAACAATGAGGGGACGGAGAATAGCCTCTACTACTTCAGTTGCATGCTCCTCGATACGGAGAGCAGATACCCCCCATCAAGAAAAGCTGTCAAGAACTCATATATTCTATGAAGACGCTACGGAATTACCTGAAGCACCATGAGGTACAGTTGGTATCTAGAGTAGACCTACTAAAGTACATTCTGAATCGCCCCATGTTGACTGGCTGACTAGCGTGGTAGGTGGTGATCCTCCAGCAGTTTGATATCAGGTTCGTGTCCCAGAAGGCTATCAAGGGGCAGACATTGATAGAATTTCTAGCTGCCCCTCCAACCTCTGTGAACCTGTCACTAGAACTGGATTTTCTTGATGAGGCAGTCCTCTCAGTCGAACAAGTCGTCACATGTTGGAAGATGCACTTTGACGGTGCATCCCGGAGCCCCACTGGTAGGAGGCTCAATGATCCTAGGCTCAACAGAGTGGGCCTGGGAGTCATCTTCATCACCCTGGAGCATGATGTTCTTCCATACTCATTCCTATTATCAGAAGGCTACACCAACAATGAGGCACAATATCAGAATCTCATTATTGGTCTCGAGCTTTCCCTTGAGATCGACATACCCCACTTTCATGTGAAAGGGGATTTTGAGCTGGTCGTTAAGCATGTCAATGTCGACAATGTTTTTAGGAAGATAGATATCATATCATTGTTAGAGTGAACTCTTTGGATAATCATCCAGTTCCCTTCTTGGCCAGAGGTTATCCATGTCCCTCGATCACAAAATGGTCGAGCAGATCCTTTGGCCATCCTGGACGTGATACTTGCATAGCCCGAACAAGATGATCTGATTATCCATGTGGCACACTGAAGATTCATTGCTCCCATCACCCCAAAGGATGATGATAGCCCGCGGATAAACAATCTTACCATTGGTACCCCTACATTAGGAACCTTGGGTTCTTCAGATGTGGTGATCGAAGCAGTTGCTGATTGGATGAAACCCTTGGTTGAATACCTCCAACACGGTAATATCCAGTCAGATCAGGCAGAACGCGAGCAAATACAACATCGCGCACAACAGTTTACCCGTCAAAGCGGTCCCAGCCTTGAACAAATCACTATGCCAAAAACTGGCAAGGGAAGCGCTACCCCTTTATCAACGCTTCTTTTAGTAGCACTGATAAAGGGGGGATTTATCAGCTCTTTCCCCGAGCACTGATAAATGTCAAGTTTCTGAAAAAAATATTTATTCATGAAAAATAATATTTTGTTATATAATTATATTTCTATTCATATTAATACAATATATATATTTTAAATATGTTATAGATACATATAAATAGACTATTACATTTAATATATAAGAAATTTAGTGAAAATGGCTTCAAAATATTTTAAAAAAATATTATTAATCAATTATTTTCTAATTATTATCGATTAAATATCATTTCATAACAATTTGAGGAAAAAATCAAAACACATAATAAAAGATCAAAAATACGCTGAAAATGTAACTCAAACTTCAAACGACAATAAATTTTTTTCAGGGTGTCTGTTTGAGCTTTACAGCATATCAAATCGAATCCTGCGACACGATCTATGCACTAGTGATTGAGGTCAGGCCTCTGTCACATCTTTTGAGCCCATAAAAGGCCTAGAAGGCCTCCAAAACTGAATTTTTCTTCTGGATACCCCAATTTTTTAACATTCAAATAAGTATAACTTTTGATCTGGATGCCCGTTAGGCCTGTACCACATATCATATCGAAGATTGATTCATTTTATTCGATTTTACTGGTTGTGGCATTGAAATGGAATTTTAGATTATAGGTTATGGTCGTCTTAACATTTTATAGCTTTTCAAATACACATATGTATGTATTTATTTGTAAATATATATGTGTCTGTGTGTGTGTGGGTGTCTATGTGTGTGTCAGTGTGTTGTATATATGTATATATGTATTTATTTATTTACTTACTTATAAACACACATGAAAAACATATTCATTTCATAAATTCATTTAAAACTAATCTTATATGTACATTCTATGGCTTTTCAAATACACATATATATGTATTTATTCATAAATATAAATGTTTTTGTGTGTGTGTGTCTCTCAGTGTGTGTCTGTGTGTTGTATATATATATGTATGTGTGTTGTATATATATATGTATGTATGCATGTATTTATTTATTTATAACCACACATAAAAACATATTTTTTTGTAAATCTATTTAAAACTAATCTTATATGTATATATTAATATACAAATAAATATATGTATAAAAAATTATAACTAATTATATATATATATAAATATATTAATATACGAATTAATATTTATATACTAATATATGAATACATATATTTATATTAATATGAATCTATATCAATATATGAATCAATATTTGAATAAATATAACTATAAATATATATAGATATATCACTAAATAGAGAATAAAATTAAATGGAATAGTGGTAAAGGTGCAGCAGCGAAAGAGGGGAGGTCTCAGGTTTGAGTTCGGGAGGAAGCGAAGGGGGTGCGTGCATACGAGGATGTGCGAGAAGGGAATCATGTGGGAGACCTCCCATTGTGCGGGAGACCTCCTAGCACTGATAAAGGGAGTGTGAAGCACTGATAAAAGCACTCCCTCCGTATTATATTTAATTTTTTTTATTTTTGTTTTATTTTATTAATTTTTTTTACTTTTATTAGCGCTTTTTAAAAGCGCTGATAAAGGCCCCTTTTATTAGCTCTAAATAAAAGCACTGATAAAGGGGTCTTTTATCAGCGCTTTTTTGGCGCAGGTAAAAGGGGCCTTTATCAGCGTTTTTCGGAGCGCTGATAAAAGGGACCCCCTATATGAGCGCTGAAATTTACAATGCTTTTTTAGTGGTGTTAAAGCCCTTTTTTGCACTGATATAGGCCGGTTTTTAGTAGTGAATCCTCTATAAATGCGAATCTGATGGTGTTCTCCTCCGTTGCCTTCAAGGAGTCTAGATTCCATAGGTCATGCAAGAGGTTCATGCTAGTCCCTATGGTTCCAATCAGGCTGGGCCAAAATTGTCTCATTATATTGAATGACTATGGTATTTTTGGTCCTCCATGATCCACGACTGCATCGAGTTCACCAAGAGTAGCCATACGTGCCAAATTCAAGCTAACTTTGTGTATTGTCCACTAGAGCCTCTCCATAATACAAAGTACTCTTGGATCTTTGTAGTCTAGGGGTTAGATCTCATGGGGCAATACCCACCGACAACATCTCCCCAATGCTGATTCATTCTGACCATTACAGGTTTCTTTTCCAAGTGGGAGGAGGCAATTCCGCTCAAGGAAGTCAATGTCCATTCTATTTTCGACTTCGTGAGTTCCAATATCATCTATAGATTTGGGGTACCTCATGCTATCCTCACTGATAATGGAACAAACATATGAGTAACCGAGCTGATGAAATTGTATGCCACGTACAACATTCACTCCAATCATACCTCCCGCTATCAAGCGCAAGAAAATGGCTAGAGTGAGGTGTTTAATAAAACCCTCTCTAACATTATATAGAAAATGGTTGGCCAGAACAAGAAGATTTGGCTAGATAAGTTACCTGAGGCTCTTTGGGCTAATCGGACGATGACCCGTAATTCCACCCAGGTGACCCCATATTCCCTAGTGTACAGAACGGAGGACATCCTTTCCATTGAGATTCAATTGACCTCATTGCGCATAGTGGTCTATGACCAGCATGTGCCGGATAGGGTGGCTGAAATCCGTCTAGCAGAATTGGAAGTGCTGAACGAGAATAGGCTTCGTGCCTTGCACAACCTAGAGAGGCATCAGAGTAGGATGTATCGAGCTTTCAACAAGAAGGTTCGCCTCCACTCTTTCCTGCAAGGTGACATGGTATAGGCCCTTAGAGTGCCAATGATCCCTGGAATAAAACCACCCAAATTGGAGCCCAAATGGGAAGGGCCTTTAATTGTTCATATGGTTTATACCAATGGAGAATACTTCCTAGTGACCATGGATGGTGAGCCTATAACTCCTCCCACCAATGCCAAGTTCCTCTAGCAATACATTGCCTGAGTGCTTGGTCCCACATGACCCTAAACTGCATTTGGTCCTGCATGAATTTAAACTGCATTTCGTCCTGCACAACCTTAAACTACATTCGGTCCTACATTCAGGCCCCTACGGTCCCGCATGACCTTAAACTACATGCTCATCCCGCATGACATTAAACTACAGGCTAGTCAGGCCTCTTGACTAAGTCCCAGCCTCAGGCCCTTTGGCCTTTTTGTGCTCTATCCCCAGTCCTCTTCAGATTGTATGGTATGTCATGGGATTATGTTCTCATTCACGTCGGGTTTCTCCATGTGCCATACACATCCCCAGGTGAGACTTTCCCTGGCCTTAGGCCTCACTAAAAGACTTTAAACTTCAAGCTGGTCAGGCCCTCCTGACCGAGGCCAAGCCTCAGGCCCCTTGGACTTCTCGGGCCCCTGGCCTAGGTTCCATCTTGTGGGATTGTATGGTTTGGTGTGGGATTATGTCATCATTCATGTCGGATTGCTCTTCGTTCCATACACATCCCAAGATGAGATGCCTCTCATCATCCTACATGATGATAAACTGTTCTTATAGAACTACATGTGGCTTGATTCCCATTCTTATGAGATATGTAGGACCGCCTGAACACTTATATTTCAGGTCCAGACCCATCTATTAAGAGATCCCATGATCTACCAGTCACCTCGGCCTCTTGGAATGTCCCTCTCCACTAGGGGAATATATAGGTGTGGTCCAAGTTTTTTGGCACCATGCCCCCCTTCTCCTGGGGATCCACCCTCTTTTGGACGCTCTCAAATTGAGCCCCTAGACCATTTTTAGTGGTCCTACAATGTGTTCAGAGTACTCTGTTCGAGGACCTGGAGTGTCAGATTCAACTTAGGGAAGTTCCATTCACTTTTCAAGCTTCGTGGTCACCTTAATTTGGGCCCCCGTTATCTTCCTCACCCAGAGGGACCCCCAAAAAATAGCATAGATACAACACCTAAGGGATATCCTGCCATTACGGGCCAACACACCCGAGGGTTTCAGATGAAAAATTGATACAAATCCACCGTTCTGAACATGCTCAGTGGTCGATGCTCATTTTTTGGTCCCTATTTCAGGCTAACATGACAGGATGCTATGTTGCGAACATGGTCAACAGTAATCCTCCATCATCACGCCAACCCCTTCTGGCCCTGAATTTAGGTTGAAGGATTCACATTATTTTCCACCCCATCGTTTCCAGGGGAATCTCAACACTATTTTCACTAACCCTCAGTACACCTCAACACGACAGGCAGACAAAGCAGCAATACGGCGTCTCTCGGGGCTCCTACGATCTGAGTGCTAAGAATATAGGTTGGGATCTTCTCTAAGATCCATGCACAGCTTGACCTTCATCCCCATGGGATATGTGGGGTCACCCGAACATTTCATTTTAGGCCCATCTCACCTAAAGGATAATGTCTCATCTTCATTATCCTCTGACCCTCGTCGGACCATTGGCCCGAGGCTCCTCTCCCGGAATCGTGCTCGGTAATGGTGTGGGATTATGTCCTCATTCATGTCAGGTATGCATTATTGATTCATGAACATTCCCCCAGGTCCAAGCCATATCACCTTAATCTGTGCTGGTTGGTCCTACCACATGACCCTAAACTGTGATGATGTCGTCCCAGCCACCCAGAGGAAAATAAAAATTCATTGTGATGACCTCTCTATAGAGGACATCACGTTGGGTTTCAGTCATTTACCATACCATTTTTCAATGCTCGTATACGGCTTGATTATTGTGGCGATGCCATGAATTTTTACCCTAGGTCGGTCACTCCACAAAAGAAAAACCATTCACCGTAAAGGATAAACAGTATAAATCAAATGTCACTTCTTTTGGTGCGAGGGCTAGACCCGCACTCCCCTTTCATCCTTTGCACATGTACCATACTGTGTCGTTCCACCCTACAAGAAGTATGTATGGCTTGATTATCATTCTAATGAGATATGTAAGAGCACCCGGGCACTTCCCCATGGGCCCAGCCTAACTTTCATGTTTGGTACCTTAAACGGAACACTTCTCTAGGGAACACATGGTAAGTTGGGATTATGTCCTCATTCACGTCGAGCTTTGTAACCACCTTATCTTGTGTCTCTTACTCTCCTTACCCATCCTTGGTCCGAGTTCTAAGACCTTAAACTGAGATCCCCTCCATAACTATATGCACTTGATTCCCATACTTATGGGATACGTATGAATGCCCAGACATTTTATCTCGGGTCTAGCCCCGGGAATCAATAGTCTACCCCCCCCCCCCTCACTTTCCGCCCTTTGGCCTGACTTCTTGAAAAGTTTTGTAACTGCATCATTTGCCCCGAATAAGTTCAGGATGCACCATAATGACGTTGGGAAGAGACAGTTCCCCCACCAAAGAGTTCCTATCTAAAAGTTGGGATGATCCATGACCAGATTAATATGTCCGTCTAATGTACCTCCACCAAGGTGGTGTAATATTGGGAGTGTTGGATTCCATGCGAACAAACCATCACTTTTCTTTCCACGCTTCATGTGCCCCTTTATTCAGATCTTCATCCACTTTCACATTTGAAGAGACCCCCTAACTGTGTGGATGCCTGACCTATTGTCCGCCTGCTATCCTGGGCCAATGTTCTGGAAGACTAATCACATCTTAAGGGACCTCCTAATAGTATGGATGCTCGACCAATGGTCCACCTGCTGTACTGGGCCAATGTTCTGGAAGACTGATCGACGATATTTGAGTTAGGCCCCATGTTGCGAATGTGGTCAGCAGTTGGCCCTCATTTGTTGTCCCCATTCCATGATAGTGCAGAGGGGATGTTGTGTTTCAAACATGGTCAAAATTCATCCTTTATTACTATGGCCCTCCCATTTTGTTCGAAATTTTTGTAACGTGATTCACATTTTTCATTCCCCTATGATCAGACTGATTCTAATGCCCCTAACATTGCCCCGCTAGTGCTCTAGAGCACATTGAGAAGGCGGTACATCGATTGGTCTGAGGTCATCTAACATTGATTGGGCCTCCCCCTTCTGCATTTCGGCATTTCCCTCTGAATCCAATCATTGTGACCCTTCGCTGATCTAATTCCAAGGGGGACATTTGTAGACGCCGAAATGTGTGTATGTGCTGGGGAAAGTTCCGAAATAAAAAATATAAGTCATATTCGGACCTGGAGGCCCGGTCCAGAGGGCTTGGAAGTGTACACAAAAAAAGGGAGAGTGCGTGAAAAATATGTCATGAGTGGTAGGTACCGGTAATCACGAAAAGTACCAGCACCTGTGCGAAATAATTTCGTGCCTGCGCCACACGTGGTTGATATTTCACACCCCCACATTGGTCGTGCAATTAATTAATGAAACCCTAGATTTTGCACCCTGGGTTTTCTATAAATTGAAGCTGACCCCCTTCCATTTCAGGGCTGAAAATTTTGAACCACCTCTTATGTGCATAATTGGTATTCCACCCACGCTATATGGCATTTAGGTAAGGTTCTTTTTCACGCCAAGTCACCCCGGGATCCACCTTCGCACGAGGTCCCCCTGGTGACTAAACCCCATCCCCATTGGGGTATGCCCCTTGTATGAAATTCCTTCCATTCCATGCAGGCCCGTTAGTTGCGTGAAATATTTGTGCGCCCCCTGTTCTTACACGCGGCCCCCGCCGCCTGCGCATAATTCTTCCCATTGCGCGCAATCCATTCAAGTCGCGTAAAATCCTCAGCCCCCCTATTTCGCATAGGCAACACCTATTTCATGCAAACCTGGGCCTTTCCGTGCTAGGATACACTTATATCATGTATCCCCCAGGGATTCACGCAATCCTTCGGAACCCTTCACCTCAGTGCTACCCAGGCACCCCATGTGCGCGAGTACCCGATGCCTTCCTTTCGGGTGCCATTTTCAGGTGTCTTGTGCACCCCGGCCATTCGTATCATACACGGTTTTCTGGTACATCCATCTAAACTAGTTCGAAGTAACTTTAAATTCCCTTGGACAATCCTTCCCATTGTTTTGTTCCGACTCATGCTTCTTCACATAGGCACGATAACGTCTATTTCTTCTTCGCATTGCCACGCTAATGTGGACCCCTCAATGGTTCGCCCCACAACACCCCCTCAGTACGGCCTTGCCGATTCCTTCCCTTCCAAAAGGGGAAGAGGTCACCAGTTATGTAAGTCATAGTGGTGCAGAGCCAACCCACCTCGTCTGAGGTACATGATGTTAAACTGCCAAGCACCTCGTCCTCAACACATGACATTAAACTCTAACCTGGCCTCGTGCCTCGCATGCAGAGTCCCCCCTCCTCGGACATTCTCCATGTCCGCTCGTCTCCACGGGGATGGTGGGGTTATCCCTCAAATGGGGTGATTTATTGGAGTGGCGTTTGTCCGTAGGAAAGGGCATCCACCTAGGGGTAGTCCCCTATCCTTCCTTCCAGGAGTCAGCACCCCTGTTCCTCCTCACTCCCTCGGCGTCAATTCCATCCATGGGTGTGGTGGGGAACGGTGCTCCCTCCTTCCATCTTCAGTACCCAAGGCCAGCGGAGGATGTGATAAGGAATGGATCTCCACCTTTATACGGTCCCAAATCCATCTCCCATGACTCCTTTTCACCCCTCGGGCCTCCATCCTAGAGTAAGTCCCAGCACCATGGGCCGCTCAATGTGTAATCCCCTCTTTTCTTTCCACAAACGCACCCTTCACGACGTGATCATCAGGTCCCTGCAACCTCTGGTTTCTCAAACTGATCATGACTCCCAGGAGCTTAGAGTGGGCACCGACTGTGACACGCCATGGGCCGCCTCAGAGCATAAGCCCCAAATGCCCCCATCCCTTATGTTGTTAAACTGTATTCACAAACTACGGGGACTTTGATTCGTGCTAATGCATGGTATGTAAGAAGCCTCCACAAGGTTCAAGCCCAACCACCATGGGCCGTCTCATAGCATAATCCCCATCCAGCCCGAACAACGAGGACTTTGATCCATGTCAAGGCATGGTACGTAGGAAGCCTCCACGAGGTTCAATCCCCACCACCATTGGATTCCTTAGAGCGTATTCCCCATCCATCCTAAACTACGGGGTCTTTGATCCATGATAATGCATGGTACATAAGAAGACTCCAAGAGATTCAAGCCCCACCACCATGGGACATCTAATAGCATAAGCCCCATCCATTCCAAACAACGGGGACTTTGATCCATGCTAAGGCATGGTGCGTAGGAAGTTTCCACGAGGTTCAAGCCCCAGCACCATGGGTCGTCTCAGAGCATAATCCCCTTTCATCCCGAAATACAGGGACATTGATCTGTGCTATGGTATGGTACGTAGGAAGCCTCCACGAGGTTAAAGCCCCACCACCATTGGCCATCTTAGAGTGTAAACCCCATCCATCCCAAACTATGGAGACTTTGATCCGTGCTAAGGAGTGGTACATAGGAAGCCTCTATGAGGTTCAATACCAACAACCATGGGTCGTATCAGAGTGTAAGCCCCGTCCATTCCAAAATATGGGGACTTTGATTCTTGATAAGGCATGGTATGTAGAAAGCCTCCATGAGGTTCAACCCCAACAAGCCATCGGCCCCAACCGTCTCTGGGACGTTGTGCCAAGCCCCATTTCAACCTTGGGCTGCCTTAGAGTGTAATCCCTAATCCATATGGACCCTAGTTCCCCATTCACGTCGGTTTTCCACCCCCATGGTCCGCCTCAGAGTGTAAGGCATATTCTTTTCCCACATGACGTTATACTATATCGGCCACCTGAAAAATGAAGTCTTTAATTCCCCGCAATGGGGATACGTAGGAAACCTCCATGATATTCAAGCCCAACACCCATGTATCATCCTGATCTCTCCCACAAGACCAGATGTCTCAGGAAGCTCATTCCATAACCCGAATGTTCTATATCCTCTAGGTCCCATCCAAGCATCCATTCTCAAGAGTTTCCACTCTATGTTTCCCACTGTATCATTGAACTACGCAGACTTTGATTCCCCACCACGGGGATATGTAGGAAGTCGCTTCGAGGCACAACCCCAAAGCCTTCATTCATCTTGATTCTTATATGGGACGCCACATCCTGGTGGGAACATGCCACTTTATTCCCCTCCACAATATTTGGGAAGCCACCCTCGTGCTGGCCCCAACATCAATGTTCCCTCCAGGGGGTTCTTCAATCTGATCCACTCTATCTAGTGTTATAATCAGTCCGATCCATCTCCACTGGACGTTAAACTTGTGGCATACCCTATGTTAAACATTGGAAGCTACCGAAATCCTCAGATACATGCCTATGGCATACAATCCCCCACGTTTGATTTGGGATGCCACGGGCTTTCGCGCCCTCGATAAGACCTATAATAAGGGAAATAAGATAGACATACCAATCCCCCGCGTCAAGACATGCCAGTGATGCTCCAACGTGACTACTCTCCTAACCAAAGGTTGTTGCCCTAACCAGACACTTTGGAAGGTCCTGACAGAAGCAGTGTAATTAACTAGTGTCCATGAATATATGGCACTGGGAAGAGCTTCACGAATTACATTTTAAATTTATAATGGAGACCTAGACTAGGTGACGAGCTCCGAGGAGGAATTCACGGAAGGAAGAACTGACATACCATCATCCCGTTTCGATCAAGGAGAAGACGTCCCTAAATAAGGAGTGGATGTCTCCCGCCTTTGGAAAGCGGGAATGCAGGGTAATAGCAGTGCGTCCTCTACGTGGAGGATGTGAGCACCCCGGCGAAGGCATCGAAAACAGTTATATTAATGATATCATCATGATATTGAATGATTTAGGGGGTACATAAAAGATCACATAGTGATACCTATTCAATTTAATATATTCTTTTAACTCATAGTCAAAGTTCTCTCTTAAAAATTACAATATGTGGTAATATATTATTCAGATAACTCATAAATTGGTATTATTCTCTCATGACCTAGTCTCATTAGAAAATACACAATGATATTCATGAATCTAATTGTGTCAAAAAATGCACACCAATAATAGGTCATGTGTGGGTGATTGTTAATTTGGGTATATAAGGTATGGTAAGGGATGAAATAACCTCTTTTATTCCATTAATGTACAAAAAATATAAAAACCAATCAACTCCAATAATCAATATATTATAATAATTATACCATATAAATTTAAAACAATTTGTAATTTAATATAATAAAAATTATCCAACGAATCCTAATGATTAATAGATCAATAATAAATTTCTAAACATGGAATAGAAACTCTAATTGTTTCTATAATTTCTTGAATATCTTGTTATTGTATGTTCTAATTTGATACCTTTTCCCATCTTGTAAGCCAGAAATATGTTATATAAATAAGTTTTGAGAATAAAAATTTCATTTTTAGGTTCCACTCTATATGATATTTTATCATTGTGGAAGAATCATACTAAATCTATATTGAGTAAATAAAAAACACGATGGATGATTTCATCTCAATTAACGTATCAATACCATATCACCACAAGAACACTCCAAAAAATAGTATGAATAATATAACACATACTATGAAAAATATAATAGAGGTGAAACAAACTAACAACCACTAATCAATACATTGATAGTCCCAACTGATCACATCAATAAGAACATTAACCTCATTTCCTAATCCTCATGATCACATCAAACACATGGGAACACCGTAAAAGATATAAATCACATTACCATCACAATAGGATCATCCCAAATGAACATCCTAATCAAAACCACATCCATAAGTAGGGAAATAAACATATACTAATTATTTATCACATTATTCCTCTTACCCTATGAATGTTGGGTCAAACCTATGAAATCATACCTCAGGTGGTGGTAACATATAAATGGGGAATAATTCATTATATAAAATATCATGAGAATAAAATTATATAAAAAAATTTAAAACTCATGAATTATGTTTATATCCAAGTAAATATATCAATCATTAATATGAAAGAAAATATCAATCCTCAAACCGTAAAACATTATCCTACCAAAACAAAATAGAGGATACACAAAAATGACAGAATCAAAAATAATCAAATTTCTACATTCCACTTATTTCATTTTCTAGGTTCACTGGTTCACCACATAATCAAAATATAATATTCAAAAATTAATTATATCACTTACATTAATTTAAAATTATTCAATATCATATCATTAACACATCCATTAATTCATCCATCATTTATCAGTCTCGTATATTCTTATTTAAACTTACTCATATTTTACAGAAACAACATGTCCCCATATCATTTATAATAGTATATATATATATATATATTGTGTTTTGGGGTACAATTACATTTAAACACACACAAACACCCAACAAAATGGCTAGAAAAGGCATTCTATAACCCCCCCCCCCCCTGGGATAGTCCACTCATTAATATTTATTTATTTAGTACATGGCCCGTAAAACTAATGGGAATGAATACCATTATATTGCACATAGGCCAAGTAGTCGTGAATCCCATTACCTGACCCATAATCCTAGTGGGTAGTAAATCCCATTCATGAATTTCAAACATAATATATGAATGTTACAAATGTTTTAAAGAAATAAATTAATCAAATATTCTCAAAATTAATCTACTCCAAGAAAATATCTAAAAAATATCTCATTTTAAATTAAATAATATATATACATATCAAAAAATTATTTATTTTAATTCACTTTACAATATAGGTTACTATATATATTTATTTATAAATGTTTTTCAAAATATAATTAGAAGTAAATAATTGAATTTTACTATAGGAACTGAACCATTCCTAAAAATATTTCAATTCTTTTTATTTATATTAAAAAATATTAGACAATGTAGAAACCATATTTATATGAAATTTTTAAAATAAATATATAAATATAATTATTTCTAGAAATTACATATATCTAATTTTTTATTCAATAAAATTGTGGAAATTTTTTATTTATTTTCATTTGTAGAATCTAATTTGTAAGAAAATAGTTTCATTTTTTTATATTATAGAATAAATGTGATAAAATATGTTAATGAAGTTTTTTTGATTTTTTATTGAATAATAATATAAATCATAAAATTTCCATCCCAAATTGTTATGAAATATTTTTTTTCAAATATCCAGAGATATACAGTACCAAATTTAATTAATGGAATCAATATTTATAATAAATTAATCAATTTTATAGATTACCTACCAAATTCATGAAAATGTTCTAAACCAATTGATATAAAAATTTATGAGATAAAAATATAAATAATAATATTTATAATAAAAAAATTATAATAATAAAAAATTGGTCTTTGAGATACATACTAAAACATACAAGAGTATTAAACTGAAATATCAGTGTTTTTGTAAGGTGTAAACTATTTTCTATTAAAAGGTTTTCACCATTAATCATTGTAAAATTATAAAATTATAAAAATAATTATATAATTAAGAAAAAATATAAAAATATATTTTTATACAATTTTTTGGACACTCAAAAAAAGATATATAAATCCACAGCGGACCTAAAATGTAAATGATTTCAATGATTTGAAACAATTCATAAAATAATTCATTATTTGGGAACAAATTTATTAAATATATAAACTTTATAACACCATCAATAAAATATTCTTTAATTGTTATGACCAGGTATATAATTTAGCATAAAATATTTAAATTAAATTGTAATGTTTAATTAAAGGACCTAACTCTAGCAAATTTTAAATTGATAAAAAAATAACATGGAATGTTTTTAGATTTCCTATCACATCAAAAAATTGAAAATAATTAATGATTATAGTGAATAAATTCATAAAAATAGTCTAAGTTTCAAAAAAAATTAAACTAAATTGGAAAAATAGATAAAATAATATCTAATAATAATCTTCTTAAAAATGATAACACTTACCTTCTATATAAATTCAATACACTAATTCCACTAGTAGTTTACTAATTATACTATTAATAGAGAACATCATATAATAGTAAGGTGGGATTATCCTTCAAATATATAATAATTCAGAGTTGGGGAGTCTATAATTTGTTATTCTTCAATGAGATATCACACCACACATCAGAAAAAATCAGTTACGCATTTATTCATTTAAAAAATAATATTGGTTTTTATTTTATGTATTTTTTATGAATATTTATACTATTTATATTTCTCTCTTACCCCCTCTCTAAAACCTCCCCCACTCAATATCATTCACTATCCACTTACTAAAGAATATTAATTATTTCATCTCATTTATATTTATTTTTTCCACTAATATTTATCCATATATTTTTACTATATTACCTATAAAATTATCATTGGAGATCTGAGGCTTGGGTTAGAAGGCCTAATATTGTTTCTCAAAATTCCCCTAAATAAAATGAGTATTTATGTCGATAATGCAAGAGGTTTAAAGATCACGAACTAGTATAGGATTAACAGGTGAAGTAAAAATTCCCTAATACATAAATGAAAAATCTTCTCAGTCATCTTAGTAATTAATTAACCTATGGGAAATTCATTAATTCAGTCATATCTCATCGAAAATCCAATCATAATGCCATTATTGATCTGAATAAAACATTATATAATATATTTTTCCTTCCATTTATCATTTTTTGTTTCAGGTTTATCATATTAAATCATCAATAAATTTTATTGATAGATTTTTTTTGAAATTGTATAATTTTCAACTTTAAGATAGATTCTTTAGAAACAAGTTGTATAATCACATTTTTACCCTGGATACAACCCTTTTATTACATAAAACTTCAGCCTCTATAAGCGGCTCTTTTCATTAATTCCACTTTGTTTTTGAGTTTAAATATTTTTATTATATCCTTTGATAGGGGAGCTTTATGTTATATAATAATTGAATTACAATTATTTTTCAATATCCATTATTAGATAAGTTTTCCCCTAATAGAATTCCCTGAATTAATTACCATATTAAATAATTAAAAGTGCACAATAAATTTTATGGAAAATCCCCAACTCTATTAATAACTACTCTAGATATTCTCCAATTATGAAATAAACATAACATCTAATTATTTTCATTTCATCCAAATAATGCTGAAATTTAATCAATATGCATCATCTTACTGTGTTAGATATGGTGAGGAAGTTGTATATCAAGTAACAAATGGATATCATTTTCATGGAATCAACAACATCATATTAAAATTGAGTTTAACATAATTTATAATTCATTATAGATTTTTTTCATCAATAATAAATAAACAATGATAATGAAAATAATAGTAGGTGTGTTTCAATCTATAAGTCAAACTATATGTAGTAGTGAACAGAATCACTTATAAACCATTAAATCCATAAGTATATTTGATTGATACTAAAAAAAATTTAAAAAATTAACATAAACTATAAATTAATAAAATAAAACAAGAAGTAAACCATCAAAAAACAACTTAAAATTTTCTTTCTTCGAGTGGATTAAAAAGAAAAACTCTATACAATACGCATTAAATTAAGACTAAAAATAATGATTGTTAGGATAATAAATTCATGAAATTTATCATAAATTGGAATGATTCGAATTTTATGAAACACCATAAGAAAACATTCACTAAAAATTAGCATAATAGTTAAGCTACAATTAGACAAACATTAAAATATCAAAATAAATAAAAATTGAATTCTCCATTTGGTTCTAATCTAAGTAAATAACAAATCATTCATGTAATTTTATGATTCCAAATAGAATAGTGAGAAAGTGTAAATGAATTAATAATTATAACAGACCCAAATTAGTAGAATTCATAAAAGACGAAAAACCATCAAAATACACAAAAAACAAACAATACTTCAAATCAATAAAATTGATAACAATTCATATCCAAAAAATTATTTACATCAATTAAATCCTTGTCAAATCAAAATTGGGATAACGATCAATATATAATTTAATTTTCTAAATTATTTGTGCTCTTATATGGATATATTTATATACTATGATGTCTCTTGCTTTATATTTATTAAAAAAATCATATCTTGATCCTCAATTAAAGTATAAGTCTCCACTTTAAGGATTTCATTCACATTTTCTATATTTTTTTAATTTTTTCTGTTTAGGTTTTGTACTTCAACCTCACCAAAATCAAAGGATTATTTTGAGTTTTCTACAACTATTAAAGTATATATAACTAGTAATCATAATAATATATGACAGTTTGATGCATGATTTTCAAACTAATCGCATATAGTAAAATATTTATTAATAAAAAAATATTTAAAAATTAAAACATGATGTTGAAATAACATTGACAATCTGAAAAATAATATACACAATGAAAATTTATTATAAAAGACATATTTGACATATAATTAATGAAGTGTTCACTTAACATATCAACAATTCTCAATGTATCTAATCAGGTGTAATAATTAGATCCCCCACATCATTAGACTTAAATTTCAATCATATTCACAAATATACACATCATTTGAGAAAGGCCATGATTCCTCATCTTCTCCCTCCAAAATTATATAATCATAAAGAACATTTTCAAGATGGAGTAAATAGAAAAAAATATAGAAATTTAAAAATATTTTTCCACAACATCCAATATAATAAAATTTCCAATAAAGTGACAAAGATCTAGTGAAAACCACACCTATTAGTAAAAATAAAATCCCATAAAAATTATAAATTAAGAATTAAAAAATAGGCATTTCAAAAACTTGATCAATTTTCCACATCAATATTTAATGAACTTATCCATACAATCATCAATAAAGGGGTCAAAATGGGTCCCTAAAGTTATAAAATCCATGTTATTATCCATACATACATTATTATGTGGGATTATAGAAAACTTCACTCAATTTGATTATTGAAATTCAATCAATCCATATTATTATCTCCAAGTTATTACCATTTATGATTGAATTATAAACCAATAACTAGAAATATCCCATGATCAATTATAAGCTATCCATATTTTCTGAATATTCAAAAACAATGTTTAAGATAATCAATTAGTCCAGTATTTATAGATTTTATATCTAAAAATTTCAAAAACATTCCATAAAACATTTCAAAGGTGAAGAACAGTATAATTCATTCCCTATGTAAACCAAACATTAGAAAAATTCAGATTAATAAGTGAAAGAATACCCAAAACAATGGATGATATAATATATTTTTAATATATTGACAAACAAAAAATAAATTTATTCAATGATGAGAATCATTAGTTAAGTATCTTAATAGGTCATTTGAGTAAGTTTCTCAAACAAATCCTCCTATAAAAGGAATGACAGAGAGACTGTGGATGATAAAAATGTATTTGTAGACTTAACCCCGTAAGAAATATTTTAGAAACTATATTAAACTCAAATACCCACTGAATATTCAGGAATGGAGATAACTTATTATAAAATCTTGGGATACAAAAAATAGAAACTTTGTAGATTAATAGCTCCAAGATAAAAGTAAATTTATAAACTAAGAAATATTTCTTCATAATTATATGGAGATATTCAAAATTACGAATCTTTTCAAATTAAAATTTGATTCTGGTTAATATATTCTTAAATTATATTGATATTTTTCTATAATTATTAACCCATTTTGATATCTCATAATGATTTGTGTATTAGGTTCCACAACCCAAGGATAAATTTAGTTCTTACGACCCTCTATGATATCATGAGTACAGTTATTTAGATTATTGATATATTTTTATAAATGATATAATAGGATACTATCCAATTTTACATTGAGAGGGAATTTATTTTTTATATATCATAGAGGATTTCCTCATAATGTTTCTCTCCAATTTATATAAATCATTATTCATAAATGACTTTATAGGATCAGGGGTAATAAATTCATTTTAATCACCATTTTTTAATCGAGTGAAAGTAAATTTATTAAATTTAACATGATTTTGAAGAGAATCCTGAGTAGATTAATCAAAGACTTATTAGCTTCATGGTCATCCTTCAGAGTGGGTGGAGGTAATCATAGCATCGAATATAATAGTTCAGTCTTGTTTTATCATTTCTTCAGTGGTAGGTTGATCATCATTGATAACATCCAAAAATAGAAAGTAATCCTCAACCTTAAAATTAATCCGAGAATCTTTTTGTCTAGATTAGTGGGTCCATTCAAATCATTATCCCTAATATATAACCTATCTATTAACATCCACTTACCTATTATAAAAAATATATTATATGTACGTGGGTCTATTACTGACATCATAATTACCATTTTCAAACTAAATGGAATTCTTCATAATAGGAATCTATAAAATAGTCTCCATTGAGCTTAACATACAATAGGATGTACTAGGGTACCAAAATATCAAAGAGGAAATGCATTACTCTAGAAGGTACTAGAGAGTATCCCTTTTCGAAAAATCCATTCACCCAATTCTGAATCCATGTGAATATAGGAAATATTTTAAAAATATAAACCTATATGTAAGTCCTAATAATAATGTATATTGAAATCGTAATGGTTTTTGAGTCAATATTGATGTTTATTCCCCAATGTTTTCTGATATAAAACATGGAATCTGACTTAAAAAGGTGAATAGGTAATCCTTTTAATTCCAAAAAACATTGGGCCATAGGGGGTTCAACATCCTTTCGAAGACCATGAAACTTTTCTTGTTATTTATACAACACCCTTTTAGGGTCTACTCCTCATGATCCCATAATTTCTAGTAATCATTTCCTAATGGATATTGAACTCAAACATATCAGGAGTCAAAATTCACCAACTGAAAACAAGATACTATAATGGTTTCAATAAACCTTATAATGAACCTATATAAGGCGATAAAATTAATGCACATACTAATAAGTGAAAATAATAGATACCATGAACGAATATACACATCTTTATTCAAGAATGAAATAGTCATTTTACCATTATCTATGATATAATATGAAGTAATACAGAAAGATTTTACAACAACATCTTCCATGAATTATCTTTAAAAAACCAAATATATGATATGATCATCATCATCATCATTACCATATACACATATTATTCCTAAATAACAAGTAAAAAATTAATGATATAATTTATATAATTAATTATATTTATAATTCCATCACCATATTAATCATCATTATTATTACTACTAAAAATATTTAGAACCTAAAATATATTTACACAATTTTTTTAAATATTAATCATTTTAATATAATTAAAAATAATAATTTAATTAACATTGCAATGATATTTAAATTTTTTACCTTGTTTGATATTAAAAATATAAAATTTAATTCAAATAATCCCACATTCACAAACAAATAAATATATATGTACCCATTTTTATTTTTAATCATAACACATGTTAGTATATACAAGTTATCATTTTTAGTGTTATCATAATAAAACATCAATTCTGAGTTTTAGAAAAATTGCTCTAAAATTTCTCGAAAAATAAAAAATTCAGTAAATGAAACTAGTAATTTCAAAATAAAAATTAAACCAATAATCTTAAAACTAATGATGTGACATATTGTAACCCTAAAATGATCTACATCCTCTAAAATCTTCAACATATATCTTAATGGAATATGATATTTTATAAGAATTTTCAGTTCTGAAAATACATAGATCTGATAATATTTTTTCCTTTAAAATAATAAAACTATATTGAAATTTATTTTATCCTCATAAAACATACATATAAAAGAATATAACATCTATATATGTCTAAAAAAAACTAACTTCACCTAAATTTTACTTCATTTTATAAAATATATTTCAAAAAATAAATTTCATTTTTGTTTCTTTAATAATTCATTTACTATTTATAAAAATATATTTTTAAATTAAATATTTGAAATCAACCCAAAATAAAAATTATATTTTTTATCTCATGGAAATTTACCTTTATACCAGCATTAAAATAATTTTGCAAAATAAAAAACTAAACATTTATAGAACTACATGGTTTTGTAGAATAAAAAATCTAATGTAAACCCTCAATAATATCACCTAACGTATCCATAACATATATTTGAATAAAATATTTTTTAAAGAGTCAAACATTTCATTTATTTCAAAATATATTTTAAAATATGTAACACATAGTGGATTTTTTTGAAATATTTTTACCTCCTCAATCGAATATCCAAAAATTGAACATTTTATTCAAAGAAAAATTTTCAAAACACTTGATTGGAGGATAGTATAATTATTTATTCAGAGAATAGATTTACAATAAAAGAAATTAATTTCAATGAAATTTCATAAATAATAAAAAAATCAAAAAAAAGGAATCCATCATCTAACTAAAGTCAGTTCACCCAATAAAAATATCATTAAGAAGTTTCCACACAAATTCAACAAATTTACATGTCTTGTATTACTTTTAAAAGAAAAAAATTAAAGTAATTTCCATTCTATATTCAAAAAATATAATCAAGAAATAAATCCATAATATTTAATATTTTCCAACTACATGAAGAATGAAAATTTTCAATATTTTTTTAGATTCATATCTAAATATTTTATAACCAAAATAAATAAATATACTAATTTTTATAAAGAAGAATTATTTTAAAAAGTAACTTACCCATTTAATTACTTCCACATATACTCTGCAATTTAAATCAAAATCATTATTATAAAAAAAACTATACACATTTATTCCTTACAAAAGATGCCAAAAAAATTATACAAATTATGTTACATGTTCAGAACCATTCAACCTTTAACCCAAATTGTTATTTCATAAAATCAAGAGAACACTAATAATCACATCAACAATATGAACAATCATTATAGATAAAAAAAATTATAGTAATCAACTTTCAAAGAAACATATCATATACCATAAATCTTTTTAATGCGATAAATGTATTACACTTTATCCCATAATCACTTGTCAATTTTGAGATCAATTATTCAATAGATATTATTTGGAGTAATTATATTCAAAATTAATTCTCATAAAATTTTAACCAAACATTAATAATTTAAACACCTCAATAATATTTTTAATTATCCTATTATAAGAATTAAATTTCATGAATTTACTTCTAAATACAAATAAATCTAGAAAAAATATCAACTGAGATGTGATTTACAAATATGTAATGATTTAATGTTATCTAAAAATTTATATACAACATTATTTCATTAAATTAACTTTGTTCTAAAACATTATCTTATTAACCAACATGATAAATGTGTAAAAGTGTGATTTATAGATTCCAAAAAATATATATTCAATTATTTATTATTCTTGGAACTATACAACTAATTTAAATTGGAAAATATTTCATATTATACTCTTATTTTTAATCATATTTTTTATAAAATATTATTAAATTTATTTCACACTTTATCCAATCAAATATAATCAATTTATTTAAATAACAAAACTTTCATAGTTTTTAAAATAAGAACTACATATCACATGAAATAACATATAATAACATGTAATTTTTCAATTTTATATTAAACCATTTCTCCCTAACAATATATTTATAAACATCCTATAAAATCATTTCATATATAACTCATAATCACTTATTCAATGTAATTATAGTATTTATTCAAACACAATACAATTTTTATTTATATTTTCATTTAATAAAATAATATTTTGAACATATTGATTCACATGTGACATAAAAATTAAATGAAATTGAGGAAATATAAAATTAAAATCATTAAATATTACTATTATACTCTTTCAATATAATTAGTGAGTATAAAAAAAGTAACTAAATTATTTAACCTATGTATAAATTAGAAGAAATAGAATAGAAGAGTTTGAGTCTTCCAAATTGGGCTCACATGTCTTAGTATTGAAAGGTGTTCGTTTCCCTAGGGTTTAAATTTTACCAAAACCAAACAAAACCCCAATTATTTTGATTTGTGATAAATCATTTAAGAATTTAGTTAAAGATCATTGAAATTTCTATGAGATTTATTTTAGTTTAACCACCACCCACGGCTGCCAGCAAAGCTTATATTATCCTTAAGTCTTATGTAGAGATCTAGAGGGATAATGTTAGTAGAAATAATAAAAGATATATTTTTAAATTATTAATATAATACAATATTTATATATCATTTGTATTTTTTAAAGTTCACATTTCTAAATTTAAGGTAAAATGTCCATTTTTAATACTAATGTAAAGAATAAAATCAACTAGAAACTCGTAAGATCTCTCTATTCATAAATGTTTTTTTTCTAAAATTTTTTTTAATACACTTTATTTTAAGAAACAAAATATATTATTCTTAAAATATATTTTTGAGATAAATAATATAATAACACTATTTAAAAATAAAAATTATTAAGAAATAAGAATAATAAATATTTAAAACATAAAAAGTTATTTTTCTAAAAATATATTTTTATTTATATTATTTTTTTAAAATAAATAATAATTTTTATTATTTCATTATTTTAATTTTTTTTTAAAAGTTTTATTTTTAGATTCTTAATTCCAAAATTACCATTAGTTCTATTTTTCATTTTTTTCTTAAGCTATTTTATTTTTCGGTGAATTGTGAGGAATAATGTCTTACCAATGTTTTAACTCTTAAGAATGGATCATTATATAATAAATAATTAGGGGTTTATAAAATATCAATTAATCAATTATTAATTTTATTAATAAAAATATTATTTTAGAAAAATTTCTATTTTATTTATAAAACACTCGTTTTTCTTTTTAGAACATATGTAATATTTTATTCAAATATAAAATGTTTTTGGACATTGTTTTAATTATATATTATCATATACAAATTATGTGTCATATTTATTTTAATGTAAAAACCCCTTATTGTATTAATAATAAATAATTTGGGCCATTTAAGTTAAAAACATATAAAATTTTCTCAAAACATAATTTTTTTTCATGAAAATGCACATTTCTAAAAAAAATTATACATAATTCACACTAATTTTAAAATTAATTTTTATAATACCGATAAATATAATTTTATAAATTTATATTTACATTTTAAACCTTAATGTTTAGTTTTTTTAATAGGTATGATGTTTATTTTTCAGTAAAATTAGTTATTAAGGTTAAACAAGTGTTTCTCAAGTAAAATTTATTTTTTTAGAAAATATTAAAACTAAATAGAAAATTTCTAAAACTTCATTAAACATTAATTGAAATGAGTTATATTTAAAATTATTGTCCCCAAACAGACAATACTCTATTGTTTTCCCATTTTTGCAGCCACTTTCTTAAAATTGTGATGTGTCAATTTATATTTTTACAAAATTGTTTCTCTCCTCACTTATAAAAGAAGACCTCTAACATCCATTAATGTACACTCTAAAATTAAAATTAATATTTTGTCTTTAACCCTTTTTACTACCCATAGTGAAATATCCCATAATTTTAATACCCTTCATCCATGGAAAAATAAAAAATCCTCCACTTCCTAGAGGCATTCCAAAATAATGTTCAAACACTCAATGTGAGTGCAAATCACTTCTTAAATTTTTTTTCTCTATTTTCTATTTGAAATATTTTTCCCCTTTTGTAACATAATGAAATATTTTTTGTTAATATATGATAATGTAATTATTTTAATGGTATAACTACAAAAATTTCCCTTCCAAAACATTTGAAAACTGAAAACACCCCTTATTTCATGTTCATACAACCACCTCCATGGTTATTGAGTTCCATTTTTTTAAAACACACTTTACTAGATACATAAAAGGGGTTATTTAATGAAAAAATATGATATTTGTGAAAATATTACGATTCCAAAAATATTATTCAATTTATAACATTTTTCTTTTCAAAATAAACTGAAAATTTTTTCTTTCTGAACATGTGGACTACCAACTCAATGGAGAGACAAGTTCTATTTTTTATTATCTCCCAACATTTATGGTTATATAATATATTTTAACAATATAATGGATAATAGGTATTATTAAAAGTCATTGATATTATTATTAATGGATGATACAATTATTAAAAATCATTATAAATTAATTCGTTAGTATTTGTAAACTTCCTAAAGCATATTCATCACACGTCTCATCCCCATGAACCATTCCTATAATTTGGATCAATTGATGATGTTAATGTTAAAAATATTCCAATACCATTGAGAAAAATATATTTTATAATATATTAAATTTCAAATTAGAATAAAAAATGGGATTCAACATCGTTATTACGAAACATGGGAGAAATAATCAAAATTAGAACATTTGATAATAAAAATAAGTGATAATTAACAAATATATGTATAAAAATTAATTGAAACCAATGAGTAAAATGTATATATATATATATATGAATATGGATGTCGAATACGTTATTAAAATGGATATCATTATTATATAGTATGATAAATACCATTCATCATGGTTAGGATAAAAAGATAATTGTGTTTCTAAATCCAATATACATTCATTGAGATATAACTATTCTTCTCAAAAACTGTCATTATTTTTTGATAAATTCTTTCATGTGATTTTATTATGATTAATTTCATATTTTTAAATATATTTTCATTTCTCTCATTTAAAACCCATTTTTTGTGATTCTCACTAAAAATATATGATGTTTATATGGGGTTTTATTAACTCAACTTATTTTCACGAGTCATAGAGATTCACATTTTATTATGGTTTTAAAAGACAGTTATGTGCTATTCTATGATGATATCATAATTCCTTTTCTCCATCCATTATGAGGAATAAAATTGATGGATATCCATCTTCCTAAAATTTTATAATGTAAGAAAAATTTAAATTTCCTCTATATGAGACATTTTCATCACTATCAATATTCACTCATTCAGATAATGTTATCTTTATTTATTTTTAACTAAAAATATTTTCTATTTTGTGAGATATTAGAATATCTTTTTACCTATTTTCAAATTAAATATTTACAATACTTTTTACATTGTCGTTTTTCATAAATGTATTTTTAAAAATGTTACAAAGGTTTCTTTTTTTTTGTTATAAATTTTATCGATTATTTTTCACTTTATGTCTACTTTGGAAAAACATTTGGATCTATTAAAAAAATTCCTAAAAAATATAATGTTTTAAAAAAATTACTTCACCTTTTTGGAAATGACATTTGAATATTCTCCAAAACTATTGTTTTATGATAATGTTAAAAGAAATTTCTAAAACATATTATACAGTTTGGCATTGATTTTCCTCTTTAAACTAATAAATATTTAACTCTTACTGATTAATTTTTTTAAAATCACATTAGTAATTATCTTATCTAATAACTCTGAAGTGTTAATAAACATTTTATTTTCAACTAACCCTTTCAAAACTTATTTTTATAAGGTATCGATTCAAAATGTTACCAAACCCATTTTATTTATATGATTTCATTATGATATCATATATGATTGATTTAATAATGAACACATTTGTATAGAGGAACGAATGTGGTGTCATATAAATCCCTTCACTATATTAGTTAATTTTTTATATCTCTTGATATATGAATATTTTTCCCAGATATGATTAATCTTAACTTTGTTCACAATATTATTATTTCATATTTCAATTTATATTCCTTATTTTTATTCCATATTCCTATAATTATTATCCCTAACCTTTTTTTATTATCTCTCACTCTTATTCCATGGTACATGTTTTATTGATTGAGATTAAAATTCATTCTATAATGACTTATGGAAAAATATTATTATTCAATATTATTTTTCATATGATATTTCTCCCCTAATAATGTTTTCATATATTATTAGGATTTAAAAATTGATGAAAAAAATGATGTTTTTTACCATAATTCTCAATTGATCTTTCTCCTTTCCTTTTTCAATTCACTGAGTTATGAAGACAAGTATAGCATATGATAAGTCATATGTTGGGTATAGAGGGGTTTGATTTTAGTTAAACATTCTCAAGTATTAAAAATAATGGTTCTTATGTTGATACACCTAAAATTCACTAAACATTATGTTTTGGGGATTTATAGATAATTTTTGAGATATAATGTTTAACATATGGAGATTATATAAAATAAAGATATGTTTATGTTGGGATAACTCAATTGGTGTCAATGAATATGTGTAAAGTATGTGTTTTTACTAGATCTAAGAGTGAGAGTTTGATGTGCCTTATTTGGCATTAGACAAAATTTTAATTGTTTTTTGAGTATTATTTTAGTTATTTTGGGGATTTTGAAGAGGGAACATTAGTGAAAACACAATGTATAATTATAATTATAGGATTACATCATAAAATAATGACAAATCATATATTCCATGGGTTTTTTGGTAAATAACATATTCTGTTGGATGCTACATGTGGATTCAGTCTCAGGAAAACATATAACTAGGAGTCGTAACCCTAATATGGATGCAATTGGTAATAGCTCAATAATCAATTAGATTATGAAAATTAAGAATAACTGTACATCTAGTTTTATAATCCCATGGGATATGCATTGGTAATTTCCACATTCCTTATGAGCCACTACATGATATTTGATTTTATTTAGGTTATATGACCTAATGTTAAAATATCCATGAATAAACGAGTTTAAACTGAAGAAGTTATAGGTTGATACAATTATATCATATTTGAAAAAAATGTGTAACTAGATAATAAATATTTATTTTTATTTTTCATATTAATATGATTATTTGATTATAATTTTTTGGATATTATCATGAACATTTTGTTATTAGTTTTTGTTTTGAAATATGATCTTGAAAATTACATTATGAATGGTTTTTCTTAGAAACATTTATGACCAACTATAGAACCATATATGGAAAAAATATTTGTGATAAAAGAAAATATAAATTCTTCCCTATTATATAAAAAATTTAGAGTATAATAGTATCTATGATTGCAAGGTTGATATCTCAATATCAAATATATATTATGTTTCTTATAGGTCCACTACTTATTTCATTACTAAAAGATAATTAAAATTATGAGGACCTAATTTATTTAAGGTAGAGAATGTAAAAGCCTAAAATTTAATATATATCTTCATTTAATAAAATATTGTGTTTCATAGATTTTCTTACACACAACATTGAATTATAATGAATCTCTGGTACATAAAAATTAAAATAATTAAATTTTATCTTCAAAATATATTTGGTAAATTATTTACTATAAACATAATTTACTATGCTATGAAAACTATGTAGAAAGTATAAGCAGTGGAATAGAGTATTACAAGTCTTCCTTACATGTCCTGGCATGGAATGGAGGGGGAGCCACAAAAATATTATCAAGACCGAGGCTAATATGAAATCCAATATTTTCATTCTAAGAAAGTTTATTTTTTTTATAAGTTAATGTTCATTGAAATTTCCACAATAACTATACTATATTAACCTCCACCCAGGATGGTCACTAGATCATTTATTATCCTTTGGTATTGTGCAAATATCATCATGGATTTCCTATGAAAAAATATTAATGATATAATCATAAATTTAATATATTAATTGTTTATTTAGGTATCACATTTATTTTAGAAATTTCTCATTTTGAAATTGAAATAAAAACAATGTATTTTAATGATAATGCTCTGATGAGATTCCACTAGTAACTAATAAGTTCATTTTATGCCTAAAAATGAATGTTTTCTAAAAATAATTTTTATATAATTTATTTTAAGAAACCAAATACGTTATCATCAAAATATATTTTTAATATAAATGATATACTAATACTATTTGAAATTAATAATTAATATTTATTATAAATAAAAAATAGTTAATATTTGAAAAACAATACTTCATTATAAGTGGTTTTATTTATATTTTTATTTCTATTTAAATGATAAATTTTCAAATTTTAGAATTTCGTTTTTTTCATTTGAAATTTAATTTTGAATTTTTGGTATCAATATTATCATAATATTAATTTTGGGTATTTTTTAAAATAGTATATTTTAGGTGAATATTGGAATATGTATTTTTTATAAATACTATAACTATTATGAATTCATCATTATATAAAAAAAAATTAAGTTTATAAAATATTTTAATTGTTTAAAGTTCTTTTCAAATGAATAAAATTATATATTAAAATATAAAATTTTTGATTTATAAAACATATAATTAACTTTTAAAAATTCAAGTAGTATTTTATTCTAATAAGAATTGTTTTTTATTATTTCATTTAATTAAATATTATAATACTGAAATTAGATGTTTTATTTATTTAAAATTCACATAAATATTATTTAATTAATTATAAACTAATCAGGGTCATTGAAATAAAAAACAATGATAATCCAAAACCATATTTTAGGTTTGAAAATACAATTATTCCAATAAACTATTTTTACATGTCATGTGTATTAATTTTTAAATTAACCTTTATCCCCCTTTGATATTTTATTTAATAAAATTATATTGTAATAAAATATAATAATAATAAAATTATTTAACTCTTCCAACCTCACTTTTTTCATTAATACAAATCCTCAAGGATAAAATTTTTTTTACTCTGGTGAAAGTTAATTTTGGTAAAAAAAAATAACACTAAAGAGAAAAAACCACAAATTAGACAACCCTTGTCTCAAAATAAATATTTAGGGGCCTTATTAACCCAAAACAATCCACTGTCAATTGTGTCCCAACTTTTTGAGATACAATCCTCAAATAATGACTTGGCCTTTATTATTAATAAAATTTCATGCACCTCACTCATCAAAGTGGGATTCCAATACCAATTTACAAGCACTCTATAATGAGAATTAATCCAGATACTAAACCATTTTAAATTCCCCTAGTACCATATATCTTCTTTTAATCCCCTTAATCTATGTAAAATCTATATATAATTTATTTCCAAGAGGTACTCTAAGAGAATATTCAAACTCTCAACATGAGTACTTAAAAATTAATAAACAAATTCATCTCTACGCATTTCAAACAAAAACATTTTTCCCATTATAATATAATAAAATAATTATTTGATATATATGGAAATTTTTGTATTTTTATGGTATTACAATTATTATTCTCATTCCCAACCATTCAAAATTTTAAATTGTTGCCCGTGTTTTGGGTGGACTACCACCTCCAGGAGAAACATTTTCTATTTATAATGACTAACATACATGGATGGTTTATATGGAATATTTAATTGAAATAATTTAATATTTATAATGTTATTAATATTTCTAAAATATTATTTTATTGTTACCCTATTAAATTTAAAAGTAATGATAATTTCATTCTTGTGTATGTGCAGACTACTACCTCTATATAGAGGCATGTTCTATTATTCATTACCACCCATCATGGATGATTGAAAAATATATTTTATGAATATATTTTATATTAAAGAGTATTATATTTAATTTCTTTATTTTTATTGTCTGAAATAAAAAATTAACAATTATTATAATGTAATATATTAATATCATAAATCTACATTAACCAAATTCATCATGTATCTCGATCTCAAGAACCATGTCAACAGTTTCCATCAAGTGAGAATAGTTATGCATAATTAGTTAATAAAAAACTGATTTAAATGTATTTTATAAATTTTGAATGATAAAATTATAAAAATAATGGGGTTTTATGTCACCATTACGAAACATATGGGAAACAATAGAAATTAAAACATATAATAATAAAAATAAGCGACAAATGAATAATGAATATATAATTAATGATTATAAAAAAGATAAAATAGGTTTATAGATATGATTAAGGTTTTTAGATATGTTATTAATATGGTTATGTTTGTTATATATTAGTTTTAACACATTTCATGAAATTCTGTAGAAAAAGGTCACACTATTTTTTAACTCAATATCATTTCATCAAGTTATAATACTTTTTCTGGAACATTATCATTATATGATAGTTAAACTATGACCAATGATTTTTGTTTTATTTGTTACCTATTTTTTTAGTTATTTATAATTATATCTTATAAATCCCCTTTCATAAGATTTCTAATTCAAGAATAGGATGTCTATAATGGGTTTTCATGACTATATATCTTTTCTGGATTCATAATAATTCATACTTGACTATGGTTTTACAAGATTGTTTTACTCTATTTAATGAAGTTATTATAATGTATTTTATCCTTTTCATTAGGAATTACCTTTGTGGATTCTCATCCATATAAAACATGATTATTCTATGCATATTTCACATTTTTTATAAATGTGTTTTTTTATTCTTTATCCACATTCACTCTTCTAGTTAAATCTCTCAAATCATATTTTAAAATACTTATATATATTATTTCTAGTGATATTTTAATTTATCTTTCCCTATTATTGAATTGAATATTTTTCAATCTTTTTGTACAGTGGGTTTTAGTAAATATATATTTTTAAATGTCAAATGGTTTATTTTTCCATTACCACTTATACATTTTGTATTTATTCTATAAATTTCCTTTATAAAAACATTAGGATTTATTCTAGTCTCTATTTTTAAATAATCAATTTAGATGAAAATGTTTTAAAAAAATAGCTCCCATTCCCAAAATAACTTTTAAACATGACCTATAACTTCTTCTTTTATGTTTATCCCATTTAAAAAAGTAAAAAAACAATTTTATAGTTATAATTCAGTTTTCCACCTTGAACTAAAAAACATATAACTCATATATAGGTATATTTTTTTCAATAACCCATGAATATTTTTTCTAAATACTTGTTTGGGGTGATTGAATTTTTGGTTTCTACCAATTGATTTAATGATTACTTATTATGTACTAAAATTTATAAATGTTATAAAACCAATTTTTTCATGGGTTCTTTATAATGTAGTATATTATTCATTTATTATATAACACATATACATAGAATATGATTTATTGGGTCCACTATATAACTTCAATGAATTTGTTATATTCTATTACCTCAGGAGATAATATTATTGTGTGTGTACATGACCGTGTTATGCATTTTTCACAAGGATGTCTATGTATGTTATTGATTTATGATATTTTTTACATAATGGGGATTTGACAAGACCACATATAGTTTTTTCCATGAATGTGCATGGAATGTATCATATAATGATGTATTCACATGACATTGTGTGGAAATAATCTCATATAGACTTGTCCATATGATTGTGTGTAGACATGATCTTTATAGACATTTTTTACCTTATGGTTTGTAAACAAGATTTCATATAAATATTTCACATGATTGTGTATGTAAATGATTTTGGTTTATTTATTAACACGATTGATCATGGATATTATTTATTGTTACGTTTTTCACAAAAATCATACACTCTTACACATTGGAACATTTTTTCTCAATTGCAATTGCTTGTCTTTTTATCTTGACTTATAGAAAAATATTTTTTAAAGTTTATTATTTTTAATAAGTTATGCCACTCAAGATATTGTTTTATAATTTCTTAGTATCTAAACCATGATGATATATTTTTGATTTTTTCTAGAACTGAGTAGTTGAGATCACCTCCTTCTTATATTTCCATTACCAAGGTTATAATGATGACTAAAAATTATTAGATGTTTGGAAAGGGGCCTAGAGGGGTTAAATTATAGAGATTTATTAACAAGTATTCTAAAACAAGATTATAATAATTCTTGTCAATAAATACATTAAACCTTCTATTCTTATGATTGTATGATTATTCAATAGATTTACTGTTTAACATATGGAAATGATGTAAAAAAATATATGTTTATCTTTATTTATATCAATTGGTATCAAATCATATCTGAAAATCATATATTTTTTTCACCAGATCAAGGAGTTTGGGTTTGTTCAACCTAATTTATTCTATCATTGATTTATCATAATTAAAACATTCACAAGGGGTTCAATAAAAACAAGGCTTTTGATAGTGTCATATAAAAATATTTGGTTTTCCATAAAATAATATAAAATAATAATTTAAACATGTTTCTTGCATGTGAATCTTTTATATGGGTGGAAGATGTAATTACCCAAATTTTATAAAAATATTTAGAAATGTGGAATCTCTAAATTTTAAGTGTTTTTAAATGTGTCGAACAAGAAACATTTTTTATAAACACAAATAATTTCAATCCATTCAATTTAAAAATGTTTCGAAGAAACATGGGTAATTCAAACAACACATAACTACATTTTTCACTATACATGGCTACCTAATTTTTAATTAACATATTATTTTGACATTATTTAACATATAATAACATAATTATTTTAAATATTCCCCATGCACATCACCCTCCCCCTCTCCCCCTTATCACATCCATTATATTACTTCATGTATCCTTATCTCCACACATTAACATACATTGGGATCCCCCCACATAGCATGACCCCCACCCGAAATAATAGTACCACAACCCCCAGATATTACAGCCTTATATGTGAGTGTATATATATATATTACATATATTTGTTACATATTAGAAATTAATATACAATTATAAAAACATTATATATACAAATATATATTAATAATTTTCAATTTATAATATTATTTCTTTCCTCGTTTTCTAACATACTAATTTTTAACATATATTAAATATATTTATATATATATTAAATATTTCTATTAATATATAAAATAATACATAGACACAAACATATATTTATTTTTATAATTTATTATTTTTAATGTTATTAAATATATATTATCACGTGTGTAAATATTTTAACATGCATATAATATATTAGTAGACAAATAATATACTAAAACATTAATATATATAAACACACCCATATATATATATATGAAAAAAATTAAATATACAATTATATATATATAGTGATATTATTATTTATATATTAAAATATTTATAATTATTGAAAAATAGTCATATATTTTTTAATATATTCAATTCCAAATAATATAAATATATATTTATATACATATAATATATTAATATATATATATATATATATATATTAGTTCATTAATATATAAATATACACATAATTATATAGAAATTAATATACATACATCTATATTTATTTATTTATATATACAGTTATATACAAAATGATGCATTTATATAAACATTAATAAATATAATCTCATGTGAAAAATATATATTAGTATTTCAAATTTTTATTAAATATATATAAACATATTTATAAATATTATCACATATATACTCAAATATTTGGGCATACAATCCATTGGGACTTTGACCAATAGATGGTAATCATAGGGCCCTTAGAATACCATTGGACCTTTGAGCCAAAGGGCTCGTAGACCATCATCATACATTGGTCCTTAGTACCTCAGGGGCATTAAAATTTGAAAATGGTGACATGGGAGGATGATATGAATGACTGGACACAACTGGAAGGTGGTATTATATAGTGATACACATGCTTCGTTGGGAAGGAGGTCTCGAAAGAGGGATGGGGGGTTAATTCCTATCATCAGTACTCATCCCCCATGATTTATCGATGTGAGACATATGGGCTCCCTTCCATGAGACTATAAATATAGTGGGCCTAGTCATATGGTGTGGTGAAATAGGTAGCTGTTTCAATAGGGTTTCACAAAGAAATCAATGTGTGGGTGGCCAAAAGGGATGTATGTGTATTGATACATATCATATGTCCCTCTTCCTAAATGGATCTCCAATGTCAGATTGAGGGGTCCTCTTCCATGAAGAATTTATTCCTTGTGATGAAGCAATTATTTGTAAGGGTGAAACATTTTTAAGGACTGGGAATATAGTGTAATAAAGAATGATATGGAATTTAGACCATTTTAGTATTAAACAAATATATTCGGTGCTTTTAATTTCTTATGGTGATGGATTAGGCTTCACCCAATATGGTTCTTGGGTGGGGGTGATTTCTGGATTCTTGTAATCCCCTCTAATTTCAATAATATAATATATTAATGTGTTAATATATATACACACACAAAAATAAATATATTAATATATATATATATTAATCTATAAATTAATATATATAATTAAATCTATGTATATAAATTAATATATAAATAAATATATTTAAATATATATATTTATATAAAATTTAATATACATACACACACTTACATGAATTAATACATAAATATAAAATATATAATTAGTCTTTATTTTTATGTTATGTAATTATATTGTGTGTGTGTCTGTTATTCATAAAAACAATTGGCACATATTATTTATATAATAAATTCTATTAGAATGAGATTTTTTATTATTGTAGATATAATAACATTGATGTGTGTTTTTTAATTTTATAAATGTAATAAAACTAATATATATAAATATATATATTAAGTTTTCTTTTATTTATTACAAAATTTAGCAATGCTTAAAAATGTGGTTAAAATAAAAAAATTTCCACACTTTAACAACCCAGATAAAACATGGTAAAATGTAAATTTAGTCATATTTAAAAAAAAACCTAAATTTTAAATATTATGACGTTTAAAAACATAGCTAAATATTGACTAATTTTGATATATATTTAAGAAAACATGTATACATTGTTTTGGATCATAGAAATGTTTTAATAAAACAATGCTAAAATGAGGCTAATTACACACATTCTTGTAGTGTAATATAAAAACATTAGCTAAGGTCAACCAATCCACATATGCAAAAAAATAATATAGAAATAAATCAAAAAAATCATAGATTAATACTAGCATATCAATGTCTTATTTCTGTTAATGATTTATTCACATCTTTTCACGAGATTCGATTACATGTGAAACTAATTATGATGTTTTCACTACACCTAGGACAAAAACATGTAATTATAATTATCTCACTATGTATGTTATATAATATCACATTGCGTGTACCATATGATAGGGGGACTAAATATAGTGTTTTATAGCTAGAATCCAGTTCCTACACCACATACTAATTATGATGGTTATGATTTCTCCATTTGACATAATGTGATCTTCACCAATGTCTAACACCAAACTCTAACCAAACTATTAGTCATTTTCCTAATAAAAATTGATTGGAAAATGGTCCAACATAAACCCCTTTTTCATTAGTAGTGAAATTGAATGAGATCATCAAATCCCACCTTCAATAGGTCATGGGTAGGTGACTACCAACAAGGAAATATACCGTATGATATTGGATTCATTACCCTCATTCAACTAAGGATATGAAATAATAACTAATTAAAATCCATCATCCAAAAATATAATCAATATCCATATATATACACAAATAAAATACTAAAAATATGTTTCAACTCATAACAACACATCAAATATAAAATCATAATAAATAAATTAAATGTATAAAGGGGGAAAGTAAACTCCAAAGGTGTTATCCTTGTTCACCATTCCACAAGAAAGTAGCATATATCCAGATCTTCGGTCTAGTCATTCATGACTAAAATATATTATAAATATATGGATAGTCTTATAATTATGAACAATATCTTCCTTTTTGGAATCTCTAATTTTATTGTAGAAGAAGAATACTAGTTTCACACACAAAAATGTGTTTCATATATTTTTTGTAATATTCCATGGTACAATCCTCATTCTGATAACACATGTCAAGTGTCGGTAGAAAAAAATATTAATGAAAAAATTAATGTGTATAAGGGATCTCAATGTGCTTTAAGACTACTCACGCAACATCGGATATAGTCCCTTTTTAAAAATTCCTTTTCTTATTACATGGATGTTCCAATCTATGGTAGGGAGTAGTCCATTTATTTCATCCATTTTCGATGAAAAAGGTAATATAAAATATATAACACATTTTTAGGGAATTATGGAGAATTTAAGGGATTCGAAAAAACATTTTATGGGGAAATCTATAGATAAGGTTATTTTTCAATTCATATGATTTGATTTGAATACACATGGATCCAAAATGAAAACCCTAATAAAAAAATTGGTTTTTTGAATTTAGGATTTTATCATGGAAGAAGACTAATATTCTACCCAACTTCGCACACCCTAGACGTATACGCCTTACTTAGAAACCCAACACTATTTTCTCTACTACTTTTATTATACTTTCTTTGTATATATCCTCCTATGTTCAACCTCTCATACAACACCACATGTGTAGCTAGAAAGACACCAATATTTTCATGCTCAGACCCATACCTAGATAACCGATGAAATTATCACAATTGATGGGAACCCATGATCGGGGTTACCTATATAAGGATCTCATTACATGCTATTTTAAACAAAAAAATTGGATAGAGATCTCTAATTAACACAATGATATAGCATATTCCCCATGTTCTCTATGTTACTATTAATTTGTTTTGTTCCCTAAGAACTGGACAACTAGAGTGACACCACATGGGTGACACTTCACCCATGCTCCATATTTGAGTGACAAGTATAATCAAGCCCCATTCTCGAGAACCCTTTTTCCATGTTCTCATACTATGGTGCCAATTATCTGAAGTCTCATTCATGGGTTCCCATTCACTAATTTTTTCTTTATTTACTACCAATTCACCCCAGTCCCTAATTGGAAAAAACATCACCAAGGTCCCCTACCTGGGTGACTATTTTACCTAACCCCTTTTTTGGGCAATCAAATCGCCTAAGTATTCTGTGTTGGCACCAAATTCTAAATGGTCCCTTCATGGGTTATCCCCTGGATCCCCTTTCTAGGAACCAACATCACCTAATCCCAAAAATTGGTGTTCAATTCACCTAAATCATCTACATTAGTTCCTAATTCTCCCAGGAACCTTCTTGGGAATCTAATTTTCATAGCACCCTTATAGGGAAACATAACCTTCCACATAATCTTCAAATTGAAATACCCATTTTGGTTTATATAAATTCCTTATGCTAATATAAACCTCTTTTTAAACCATATAATATTACATGATTTGATATAATCCAATTGGTTCTCGTAATTAGTTTGAGTTATGATCCGTCACTTAGTTTCCTCTAAAAATTGAATCACCTAGATTATCTTCAATTTTGAACTAGATTTGAAATCTCCCTACATAATCCCAGAACAATATATTTGTGTCACCCCTTTCATGAGATAAAATAACATACCATGAGAAGTAAAAATATATGATATGAAACATATTTAAACTATGTAACTCAAACTATATGTAATTTTATTTTTATTAACCATGATATATTGTAAACCTCTATAAACATCAATCTCAAGATCCAAATATAAATTCTTGTTCTTCTGTTGAATGTAATACCTAACATTTCTAGTCTTTCTTTATCATCGAGAAACTAGCATACAAATGGTCAAAACCCATGTATGGGACTTCTACTACATATAATCCCAAATAATTCTTCATCTTATTATGTTTTCAAAAAATAGAATTAGGAAACATTTTCATCTTACTAGGTGTATGTCCAAATAATTCTTTCTCATAATTAGTTATCAAAAAATTAGATTTAAAATAAGGAAAAATAAATGGAATACCTCACTCAATCCATTTATTCAACATTTTTATGAAAAAATAATCCTTACCACATGATTATATACTACACTGATTGAGCCTCTTAAATGACCTTAAACTACATGACTTTAACTACATGGGTTTTGATTTATTTTCTAGTAACATATGTGAGAATCCTTGCTAAGTTTCAATCCCAACAACATCAATGTTCCATTTACCATATGGTAAGTGGTGTTTACCAATATCATATATTCCTCTCATGTGAAGAGAATAATAAACCACTTCCTTCACTTATGAGAATAGGATACCAATGTATTCAGTATCAAATGAACTATCATTCTTTATCTGATGATTATAATATGATACATCACTTATTTTCATATATAACAATAATTATATGTTCTAATACACTACCATGAGGAGTATATAAAGAATACCTATGAGGTAAATATCAAAATTTATTCTCATGTGTTGTTACAAACAGAAAGGGTAAACCAGAAAGTCAAACTTATTGATAATTCCAATAAAAAACATCACAATGTAACTTTGACCCTGTATTATATTCCATGAGTTGTTCAGCTACATGGATGAAGTAATGGATGTTTTTCCCAAACCATCCCAGGTAGACTAGTAACCTGATAACCGAACTGACTCTGACATAGCCCGAAGGGCGTTCCTGAAACCCTTGGGTTGGTGACTAGAAAATGGAATAATACAACATGCAAGTGGGAATACATTTTCAACTAAAAAAAGAGTAAAATTTGAAATAAATTTTGCATATAAAATGAAAACCCCACAAGGAGTAAATTACTAGAATAAAATAAGGTGTAAACAAGCCCAATGAACTATAATAAAAGTACTAAAATAGGGAAATACAATTCAAGTCCCTTAAAACACAACTCACCAGGATCATGGTTCAATAGCTAGGTCTACCTCAATTGAGCATTTTCCTTTGCTTGAACCTAAAAGAAGATAAAATACAAACACCCATAGTAAAATCTATTGTGTGAGCCTATGCCCATTAGGATACAACCAAATATTCCATAACAGATCTGAAAAATAGATTATACAAATAATGTCATTCAATTTTCAAAATAAACAGGTTAGGAAATTTAAAATAATATTCAATAAAACATGTTATAAATTTTAAAAATGAGGGAAAATACTTTTAAATAATTGGATTTACTTTAAAAAAGGTGGAATATTTATAATACAATGGCTTAAATAAAATATTTAAATACAACAATTTATTTAAATCTAGAAAAGGTATGTAATGTAGTTTACAATATTTACATACTTTTATATCTCTATTATAAATAAAAAAACTAACAACATTGTTATATTATAAGTATGTATGATAGTATTAACTAGCTATAGGATTCCTCACTCTCTGCGTGATCACAAAAAAATTAGTATACCCACATCCCCATTACACTGGCTTGATGTGACTCGTCACCTTCCCATCAGGTTTGTTAACCACTATATGTATATTTTTAAAACATTGTAATAGTGTATGGTGTATCAAAATTACTCACTGACTTCTTATGGATTTAATGTGATCTTACATGATGGGAAAATAATTTTCTGACAACTTAAAATACAATAAATCCCATTCTTTCATTTAAAAAATCCAAATTTATTTTCATTTAAAACCCAAAATGGGTTTTAATAAAAATGTATGTCCTTTACCCAAAATAAAACAATTGGGTTACTATCAAATAATTTTAATCCATTTTAAAAAGTTTGACATCAATTCAAAAATAATTCTATATTTTTCACAGTTTATTTACATAAAAAAATTCAAAATTATAATTGAAAACATTTCCATGAAATAAACAATTTTAATTCAACAATTTATACCAGCCAATTTCCATAAACACAGCCCAATTAAATGGAATTGGGGGTTTTTTAAATTTACTTACCCAAAACATTTCAAATATATTAGTTCAATGGAATCATGTATTATTAATTTAATTGAAATGTAATTATAACAGTTTAATTTAAATAAAAAAATTAATTAAATTGAGCAATAAATGGATAATCGATTTGGATAATTGTGATGGAACCACCAACCTCAAGGTCATAGATGTCGGAAAAAATGATAATTCACTCAGTGTGGTTCAATACTCCTCATCATGAAATTATTATCGTAAGCATAAAAACACCAATTCTAGAAATTCGTAATGGTTTCCTAGATGCGAAACATCTTTTTATTTTATAAGGAAGCAAAATATTAAAGTGATTACATTTTCCCTCTCTTGGATAATCTTTGTGTTATCGTTTTATGTTAACTCATGAAATCACAAGAAATATACATAAGAATAATTATAAAACTCATTCAACAATTATATAACTCAACATTTTTTCTCATTAAAATAAAATATAAAATGTCATACTATTTTCCCTCTCCTAGATAAACTCTGTATTATTTTTTTATTAACACATGCAATCACAATATTTTCTTCAGAAAAATTATAAACCACATTCGATATTATTTTTTCTTTAGATAAAAATTATAACACATGTAGTAGTCATTAAAAATTATTCATTTACAATAAAAATAATTATCCTTGGATAAATTCTTTAAATAATAATCATTTTTAAATCTCATGATTATCTCATGATAATTCATTATTATAATAATTTAATAATTATTTATAATTATCCATTCACCAAAAAGTTGTAATAATATTTTAATGATGTTTCATAAATATTATTCAATAATTAGATAGAATTTTCTTTTCATAACTTGTTAATATATTCCCCTTGATAATTAATTTTATTATAATTTGATAAGACATTTCATTTATCCATGTAGATTTCTAGAAAATATTTCTTTATAAAACCTTAAAATTATATTTAATAATACCCCACAATTAATTTTCAATAATAATATTTTTTTATCTGTTATCCTTTGATAACTCATAAAACCAAACATTGATAATTTTATTTTATTATATTATCCCTAAACCAAAAACTTGATTGTAAATATACATATATATATAGTTTAACTTAAAATTACATGCTGATAATATGAGGTTTCCATTATTTATAATTTTTTATAGATCTTTTGATAATATCCATAATTGTCATTTTATAATTCGGTTTATAATTATGCTTTGAAAAAATAATTTTTATAAATTTATATTAAACCCATTATTTTTTCTAGATTTTTTATAATAAAAGAAAATGAATAAAATGAAAACAAACTTGATGAAGGAAGAGTGCATCATTATGGGTGCATGAGTAAGGGTCAACCGCTGCCCCTAGAATGAAAGAGGAACACCGAAGTGATTTGTTAGAGGTTTACAAAACATGCAAATGGGGATTTATGGTTGATTAAACTAGATCGATTCGACCTACCATGAGACACCATGTTGTCCAACCATTTTATAACCCCAAAAAGGTATTGTATTAATGTCAGATTGTAATCATGCAATTAATCTACCATTTCAATCAAAATTTTATGAAGGATTTAAACATTTCACTCATTTAAAAGGTTTCTAATTTTTAAATTGTCAAAAATTGTAGAAATCCAAGGATTCAAATGATTTCGTGTGTTACACATCGAGGTTTACATGTTTTCTTGGGAGATAAGATAGAATAGTATCCTTTAATTGTTTATTTTAATATATTAAATTATTTAACATAAAAAAATTAAATAACACCAAATGGTTTTTGCGCATAAAAGTTACCCTTTCTTGGGTAAACACCCTGTTCTGGGCACAAAGGTGGTCTCATATTTCCATAATGATGAACTATTTGAATGATATTAATGATTTATTGTTTAAAAATTAGAATAATAAATTAAATAAAATAGAAACAAATTCAGATTGAGGAAACCAAACACACAATAATAAGAAATATTATACCCCATTTAGGGTAAACACTTCATTATAGACCCATTGATGTTCTCAGATTTCCCATATGATTCACTGATTATGAGTTATTTAGTTATTTTTAATAAATAATATATTAAATATTATTAAATAGATTTATCACACAAGAGAGGCTTCCAAATGTACATTTATTTTAAATTTTATACCCCTCCTAGAATAAAAACCATATTTCAGACATTAAATTGGTCTCATATTTCTCAAATGATGCACTATTTTGGAGTTATTCAACTATTGAGAATAAAAAGTGTGTTCTAAATATATTCTATTTAATAATTTTATTCTTTCTTGGTCAAGACATTTCAGGCCCTAGAAAGATGCTGCAACTCTGGGTCAAATGAAAAAAATATTAAATTAAAAATTTAAAGACATTAATAAGAAGATTAGTCCTTTAACACATTTACAAAAAATTCACTAATAGATCAATATTTTCCCATTAAGTTGTTAATAATTCGATACAAGATAGTTTATCAGTACAAGAAATAGTAATAGGATGTTTCAATGTTTACCATTAAATTGATACACTTTATTCATTTTCACCTGAACATAAAAGGTGTGACAAGTAACCATAATAGGTATTGACCTATGTTGGTCATGACTCCCTTTATAGGGATATTCAAAAATTCTTTTTCATTGTCTAATCCCAGCTACACAACACCTCGTACAAAGTTTCATATAATTCCAGTACCTACTATGTTTCGGATATACTCTAAGGGCCATTTATATATGTGTTTATGTTATAGAGTGAAAAAATAATACGATCAAATGTGATATAGTATAATCCCCCCATTTAGTTTACAACAAAAAGCATGTTGTTGGTTAGAAAATGTATTATAGTTCGGGGGTTTTAAGATTGAAAATGATTCATGAATAGGTATTAAATAAATTAATATATCCTGAAGTAGAAATAATAATTTCTCCCTTTATGGAGAGATAAACTAGTCCTCATATTCTCTTGACCAATTAGAAACCAATGTGTCACTGGTAATGTCTATGTAGCCTCCATCCATTATAAATCATGTCAACATTTAATCAAAATGTTAGAACATGGGGGAATTATAGAAATAGAATGGTGAAACCAATATTAATCCATAATTTGGAAACAAGTTGATTTTCTATGAACTATTATTAATGATGTTGAAATAATGGGGTTATTTTATACCATTATGATGCAAATGGATTCCATAATTAATATATCACAAGGAGGTATTCTCTTCCAATACTCTAAGGTATACTGACAACCCAAGAGTTTTTCGATTAACATTCAACCAATGAAACATCAATTTTATGAAACTGTCATTTATATTACTTCCAAAACATTTTGATACTGACATAAATTGTCACCTATCTAGTTATAATAGTTCTATATTTGGAATTTAATGGGGAATAAATAACATGGTTTCATGATAATACCTGCCTTGGAAACAAATAATGCCAATATTTACCAACTAAGGCCAAGAGAATAACTCTATGAAGAAATTCTATCAAAGTAATTCTTTCTCTTATTTTAACATCAAGATTATTTGAGAGTATCTCCCAATTTAATATCAATGAATAACTTATTTTTCTTAAGGAGGTTGAGGAGGATGTCCACTGTGTCTAGGAAAACACTCAAGAGCTTCCATGGAGGGTTGTTTTCCATTATAGTCGTCATCATTAAGGTGTGACCCAAATCCCATAGGAATATACAAATGAAGTTATAAAATACACAATAATCTATACTAGGTAATCCCAGATGAAATATATCTCTATAACATCAACCACTACTACTCAAGAGCTGGTCCACATCCCTACTTTTTCAAATACCCCTGAGTCCCTTTAGTGGATCCTGACAATGGCCTGAGGCTATGTCTAAACCACAATTAGCCAAAATATTATAAATTTATCCAAGTTATCCTTTGTGAATTCTTCATGGTACTCTTTAATAATGAGGAAGGAAATTAAACAACCTCAAATACCTCATAAAGTTACCATTCCACATTTGGAACCCAACAAAATAATGATCCAATAAGAATAGAGGGTTCAAATACATCTCTAATGTCTATAGAAAACCCCATCCCATAGGGATGGGTAATTAGTATACTCATGGCCATATTAAGTTTTGTCAATTGGATGGTATTGAACACATATTATGGATATAACTTCCCTAAGGAAATCCAAGTTTCTTATCATAGGTTTCTTATCATTAAATTTTTTTCCATGTTGACAGAAATGATGTTGTAGAACATGATACATTCAAAGAATATAAAAAAGATGAAAATATAGGGGATTCCACATAACATCCTAGTGTAAATTAAAATTATAATTTTGTAACCATATTATGGACTAATATCATATATGGTTAGGGGACCCAATATTAGTGTCTAAACATATATCTACATAAGAAGACCCCCATACACTTTTTTGGATTCTGTTATCATTATTTCTTCTCCTAAATATATTTATTTATAATATTTCTCCCACATAAATACTCTTAAAAAAATCTTAATGTTATTACCTATATTTGAAATAATTTTAATTATTTTTTCATTACCTTTGACTATATTACAAAAAAATAAAAAATGAATCTTTATAAAATATTTTCAAACAAGTAATTTTTTACATTTAAAAAGATCATAAGTATTTATTTATTTCAAAATATATGGTAGTAATTTATTTTCACTCCATCATGAAAATTCATTAATTTTATAGTTACATTATAACATTCCTTGGTTTCTTTAGAATAAAATTTTTTCACAATATTTTGAGAGTTTCTATTTAAAATATTACAACAACAAAAATATATTTCCTCATGTTTTCACAGAATTTTTGAAATGATATTTAAAACATATTTTTATCTATCCCAATATACATTAGGTATTATTATAATTTGAAGGACATCGAAACAACTAGAGAGGGGAGGAGTGCATCAGGGAGTTAATATTTTATTTTTATACTTGTGGATCTTGTTCCCACGTTGGTAGGAACTTGTTAAACCTGTCAAACAAATGAATGTAGAAAGTTGACTCAACACCTTTACTTAGTTCACCACATAGGGATACTTCCAAGGGGCATACACCAACAGGTTGTCAGTCGTACGTAAATCCACTATTTTTCATGAGTTATAGATTAAATGGTTCGGGAACAATCACTCAGTCCCAGGCTCACTGCCTTTAAGGAAATGATATTGTCACTCGTTCGTACGTACGGATTACCGTCTCCACGACGTGATGAGATTTATTTCCACGTTCACCATTCATCGACGATTATAAAAATATATATTACTAATAAGTATGTAACATATGAAATTATAATGCAAATGGATATATATATATATATATTTATATTTATTTATTTATTTATTTATTTATTTATTTATTTACTTACATATATCTTATTCACTTAATATCGTTCAGTACGAAAGAAAAACCGAAAAATCGTTTATGCGTATGTACGGACGACCGTCTCCATAATTGGTGCTTTTCATTTTATATACATGTATATTATAAATAATTATATTCTAAATATATATGATATATAAATCATTTTCTATATTTTGGATGTATTTAAATTTTGGTCTATGTGATACAATAAAGAGAAACAAGTTATAATACGTATGACAAAGAAAGCGATTATTACCCGAAATGTTAATTTAACATTGAAATTTTTATAAAATTGGTATTGTAGGGTCATAAATGAATCATGTATGATATAATAAATATTAATATTGTTCTGTTATAATTTAATAACATAATACGAGCATTATACAGGAGGATAAACGTACCCTCGACTAATAGAAAGTGCAAGGTAAGGGGTTTTCATCTCACTCCTTATTCCTGTGAGATTCATTCCATATTGACCCTATTACATATTGTGGGGTGTATACACTGCCCATAACAGTATTATTTGTGTAATAAACTTTAATTTATGTTTATTTACATATTCATTGTATGATACCTCTTTAATGGGGTGTATGTTTCATAAGTTACCAAATTGTTAAGGGTTAATTTCACAATCTCATTATTAACCAAGGTAGTTTTTATGTAAGTATCTACTGGGACATATTTATTATCCATGTCTATGTTTCATGAAAGATTTTTCAAAGGGATTATTTTAATGGAATTTTTTACTAAAACATCATTTCAAATGTTTTAAATAATTATTCTTCTAAATATTTATAATTAATGTTCATGTCTTCAAAATGGGTTTTAAGGATTTATTTATATGGACATTAATGTTTTTAAAATGTTAATTCCTTTGAATAGTTTCAAAGTGGTATGGGACACTTTGATTAAAAAATGTCATTAAATGTCTTCCATTCTAAATTGTGTTACTTTTAAATGTTTTCATGAAAAAGGGGTATTTCTCTCAAAGAGTTTTACAAATCATTTTCATCTATGTCAAAATCCTTTAATGGATTTCAAACTTCTTTTGAAGTTGATTTATCATGATATAAATATTGCATATTGTATTGAAGGTTTTGTGATTTGTTTGACTATGGATGTATTATATTTATACCATTCATAGTTTATGGGTAATGTTTTGACATTTCATATGCTTGTTTTAATACAAATGTTTATGTTATGTTTAATCCTTTTCATATGAGGAATGCATTGGACTTAGTAAGTGACGGGTGGAGCCCGCTATAGCTCCTCGATGCATCGGTAGGTCTCATTAGACAAACTAGTGTCTTGGGAAAATTCCTTGACAAAATCTTATTTGTAGCCTTAGAACAAGTCCTTGACTATGTGATTATGATAGTCTGGCATTATGCATTCCATCATTATGAAAATGGCTATTGATATTGCAAGTGATTATTCGACTAGTAGAGTATCCATGTGATTAAGTAAATGGAATTATTTTCATCTATATTTTCCATATTATGATGAATTTTATGTTGAAAAGGCTTTTGTTTTAGTTTCATACATTTCCTTAAATGTTTATGCCTGTTTATGAAAGTTTATGCTATATTGCTTACCCTTACTGAGCATTTTTTATCACCCCTTTCAATGTTTTATTTTTCTCAGGATTCCAAGAATTGTATTGTGATTGATTTGTAGGGTTAAGTGAAGGGAATAATGGTGCTCATAAAGGATTTTTTATGTTATTTTTGTATGTTAAAAAGTGTAATGTAACATTCATATATGTAATCTATTTTCCATGACGGCTAAACCGATCGGTCCTTCAAAAATTGATTACTTGTAATCATGAAAATGTATTAAAATAATACACCGAATCTGGGTAACTGGGGTCGAGGTGTTACACCCTTCCTATAGAAAAGTATAAACAACAATTGTGAGTACCTTGAATATACCTCATGATTCTTTTTACTTCTATCATATGTTCCTCCTTTGGATTAATCTGAATGTGGGCCGCTAAACAAGGTGTAGCGACAATATCTGGTCGTCTCACTGTAAGGTATAGTAGGCTCCCAATTATCCTCCTGTACATGGTGGGGTTTATAGATGCCCCATCCTCATGCTTTCCAAGTTTGGTTCCAACTTCAATCAGAGTTGATATTGGTTTGCAGTCTTTCATATTAAACTTCTTCAGCAGCTCCCTTGCATACTTTTCTAGAGAAATGAAAGTGTAATCCTTCTTTTTAATCACCTGTAGCCCCAAGAAATATGTGACTTCCCCAATCATAGATATATAAAATTTTTATTTCATGTGATTGGAAAATTCATCCACTGATTTCTACTTGCTGGCACCAAATATAATGTCATCAAATAGACTAGAACCATTAACTAATCTTTTGAAGAATTCTTCACATATAAATTGTGATATACTCCTCCTATTTTGAATTCCAGATTCTTGAGATAAGAGTCCAGCCTGAAATACCATGATCGTGGTTCCTGCTTCAAACCATATATATATTTCTTCAGTTTCCAGACCTTTGTTTCATCAGTACCAAGGACAAAACCCACAGGTTGTTCAATGTAGACTTCTTCTTTGAGTACACCATTCAAGATTACTATCTTGACATCAATTTGATATACTTTATATCCTCTTTGGAGTGCCAGGGCTAGGAAAATCTAGATTGACTCGAGTCTAGTCAATGGAGCAACAGTTTCTTCAACATCAACGCCTTCAATCTAGGAGTATCCTTTACATACCAGTCGTTCCTTGTATTTAATAACACTTCCATGCTCATCAAACATGTTCTTGAAGATCCATTTTTTACCAATCAAATTTTGACCTTCGGGTCTCTGGACAAGATCCCATGTCGGATTCTTGTCAATCTAATATAACTCTTCATTCATGGCTTTCACCCATGATTCATCATTTACTGCTTCTTCAAATGAGGATGGCTCCACAACTAACAAAAATGCAGATTGGGTGTTTTTCCTTACAGCGACCTGGCTGTTTCTTACATTACTATTGCATAATTTCAAAGATAAACAACATAATAGTAATACACATATAGGATCCAAAGGTTTAGTGTCTTGGGAAAACTAGGACCATACATAACAAATACAACATTAGGTATGAACATTTATTTAATATCTTCTTCTCTAAATTCTTATTGGAACTTGTCCTATCCTTACTACATGTTGCCACCTGAGGATATACATCAATAGGGGTGATCTAGAAGCCCATTAAGAGGATAGATAAGAACAATATAGAATGGGTTGAGCATAATCATAACATGGAAAAAGATCATGAACATGATAGGAGCACAAATAAAAGACTTGAAATGTGGAAACGCATAAAAATAAGACATCATGTCTTAGTGGTTAACTACCACACATACTTGTGAACCAAGATAGAATATTTTTCACACATCACTTCACATTTAATCATGAGATTCATCACTTTACCCAATTCATTGGAGATCTGTATAATTCCGGGCATACCCGTCACATTTAAACATTCCTATTGCGCTATATAATTTCGGGCACACCTGTCACATCAAAACATTATCATTTATCATGCATGCCACAAAGAACATATAACATAAATGAACATAATTAAACCATGAAAAGGAATGGTTTTCATCTCATAATAACTCATTCATAAAAATTGGGTTCAAAAAAGAGTGCGGGAATGACATGCATGTTACAAGAACCATCAATCTAGAATGAGAGGTAAAAGGTGTGTTCTTGAAAGAAGAGTTTTTTTGGAAAAAAATTAGTTTTTCATAAATACCAGTTAAAAACATTTATATCCCATAAAAGTAAATATAATGATGAAAAAATTATTTTTAAGAAGTAAACATATCAAAATGGAGTGAAAGAGGGGGAACTCAAAGAATGAAAGTTGGGTTCGAGAATTTCCACTTACCTTGTATCTGAATGCTTCCTTCTCGTTAATTTCTTGTATAATGACATTATATTCATTAATTAGGAATCCAGAACCTTCTGTACATTAATATGGTTCATTATTGTTCTGTTAAGTGATTTTATTTTCCTTTGGATAAGTTATAGAATTTTAAAACATTCATTGAGAATGCTTGTTTTTATGGTTTCTTGAGTGGTTCACTTGTATTCTTAAATTGAAGTTTGGGTAGAACATGGGTAAACATAAAGAACTGATATTAAATGTTATTAATGATATTACAGGAGTTTTAATGATCTTATAATGAATTATATTAGATCCATTTGGATGAATCATTAGATAATAATTAAATGATGGTTATTTGGGTCAATTTGGGCGGTTTTTGGATCACAACTAACTTGTTTTAACTTATCACTTAGTAATATGGACATAGGTTATTTATAGAACATTAAATAGAACATAAATCATATATCATATTCTGGATCCACCATAAAATTGGTTTCATGACCAGATCATAATGTAGAAATGGAAGAATACAGCATGTCGTTCTTGAAGGTGATAAATTAACACCTCACGAACAACATTCTCTTTAATAAAATAAATGGAACAGATAAAAGGGGGTTTGATGATATAATATCCCCTTATAATCATAAAATTACATTATATGTATAATAATGGAGTTAAAATAAAATTTGGATGAATATAGGTGGGGAAAGATCAAGAAATGAACTTGAACATAGAAGGAAATTAAAGGAGAAGAGGGAGGGAAATTAACTCTTGAATCCTTCTCTTGAGAACCTCCTTAAGGGCGTAAGCTTGGTATTTTGATGAGACCAACAGCTCTTGGACGTGGGGGAGGGGCTAGGGAAGGTTTTTGGGCAGAGTTCAGTAAAGGTTGTGAGCTTTAGAGGTGTGTGGAAATGAGGGTGTGAAGGGTGGCTTTTATAGTGGAGGGGAGAGGGGTTTCCTTAATATAAAATTCATTACAATATTAATTTCCCCAAATACAAGGAATAGTGAGTCTTGAATGACAGAGAATAGTAATTTAATAATGTGATATATAACCATGTGGTGTTACATCAACAGAGCATCATTGATGACTAAATTAATCCATTATTTAGCATTTATTGTAACTTATCAGATTATACTATTCATCAAACATTCAACTATCTCAGAAAAATCCCAAAAATTTACCCAAACATTTTTTGACGTTTCGAATCCAAAAATGAAGTCCATTTTTTAAAAATAATTTTATAAATATTATTAATTTAATATTTAACTAAAATCATAATTTACTTAAAAAACAGTTTTTAAGATTAAAAGTGATTTTATAGTGCCTTCAAAAATTACGTAGCGTCTTATAAAATTATCTTAAAACTATGAGACATTGATTCAGTAATTTATGAATACATTTTATGGAAATAAAGTTTCTTTTAAATTAATTAATAAATTATAATTAATTATTTATGCCTTACAAAATACCAAAATGATTACTTAGGTAAAATTATCACTTTCTAAGATGTCTAAATTTTATTTAATTAATCATAGGTAATGTTACTCTTATGTGGAATGATTTACAATTCATAATAGTAATATTAATATTCATAATGGTATGTTACTATTCATAATGGTGGGTCACTATTCACAGAAAATTATTTTGGTTTTATTAGACTCCACAAATCATCTTGAACACAACCATGTATGTCAGATTTTCAAAATTCCAAACACAGAAGTGACAAACTTATGATTAAAGGTCACTTATCACTTATTAGATCATTATGTTGTGATTTCATGTTATTTTAATATAATAAGGGAATTTCCATTAAAAAACTTTGGGTCGTTACATTCTTCCCCCCTTAAGAATTTCCTCCCATGAAATTTCACTATACACAAATAGGTGAGGATACTTCTCCTTCATTGCCTCATCTGGTTCCCAATTTGCTTCCTCAAACTTATGCTTCCTCCACAACACTTTGACAATATGGGTTGTCTTGTTGCATAGAATCTTATCTCTCCGATCTACAATCTTTGCTGGCTGCTCCTTATAGGAGATATCATCTTCCAACTGCACCACCTATAAGTTTAGTACCTATGAGGGGTCTGGTAGGTACTTTCTCAGTAGTGATACATGAAAAACCTCATGAACATGTGATATATTCAGTGGAAGTGAAATTCAATAGGCCACATATCCTATGTGGTCACAGATCTCAAAGGCGCCAATATACATTAGGCTTTTCATCCCTTTCTTCCCGAATCGCATGACTCTCTTCTATGGAGATATTTGACGAAAGACTTTATATCCAACGTCGGACTCCATGTCCCTTATATGGTTGTCACCATAGCTCTTTTGCGGTCTTTGAGAAGCTCTGATGTGTTTTTGGATGACTTGAACCTTCTCTATCATCTCTTGAACAAGATCGGGTCTAAGTAGATTTATTTCTCAAACTTCATCCCAACAAGTTGGAGTTCTACATCACTTTACATACATAGCTTCATATGGAGCCATCTGGATACTCGATTAGAAGATATTACTGTATGAAAACTCAACCAATGGTATATTCTGATCCCAACCACATTTGAATTCAAGAGAGCAGGCTCATAGCATATCTTCAAGAATTTGAATAGTCCTTTCAGACTAGCCATCAGTTTGGGGGTGATAGGTCGTGCTGAAATTTAATTCAGTACTCAAAGCATGTTTAAGGCTCATCCGGAACATATCTGTGAACCTTGGATCACAGTCAGAGACAATTGAGAGTGGAAACCCGTGCATTTTCACTACTTCCTTTACATATATCCTTGTAAGTTGGTTAAGTGATAGGTCTTCCCAAATAGCGATAAAATCAGCAGTCTTGGTGAGTCTGTCTACCAAAAACCATATCACATTATTTCCCTTTGACGTCTTCGAGAGACCCATGACAAAGTCCATAGTAACATTTTCCCATTTCCCCTTGGGAATAGGCAATGGTTGCATCATACAATTGGTATTTTTTCGCTCAGCTTTAACTTGATGACATACCAAGCACCTTGATATATATTACAAAAAAAAATTCTTCATGTTATCCCACCAGAAGTGTTCTCGGAGATCACGGTACATCTCAGTACTCCCAGGATGGATAAAGAAAGTTAATCTATATTCATTATCCAATATATCCTTATTTATCCTGGGTGATGAAGGCACACAAAGATGCTTTCCCAACAAAATCACACAATCATCGTTGATATGGAACTCTTGCAGATTCCCTCCCTTTACTGCATTCACCCTATTTTGTATCTCCATATCATCCCTTTGAGCTTCCTTAATCTTCTCCTGGATAGATGGTTCCACAATCATTTGGGAAAGGTAATATGTATCCCCTGCCCTTATGATTTCCAAATCCATTCTTTGCATATCCATGAAGATAGGGTCTTTCTCAATCCGCAACATGGATAGAGTAGCAGGTTCTTTTCTTCTTAGAGAATCAGCTACCTTGTTTGGCTTTCTTGGAAGATAATGAATAGAGAAATCGTTATCCTTGATTAGCTCCAACCATCTCCTTTGACGCATGTTGAGCTCCTTTTGTGTGAATATATACTTTAGGCTCTTGTGCTCGGCGTATATGTCATAATTCTCACCATAAAGGTAGTGCCGCCAGATTTTCAAGGAAAAAATAATGGTAGCCAACTATAGATCATGTGTCCGGTAGTTCTTCTCATGGATCATCAACTGTCGTGATGCATAGGATATCACATTATAATTTTGCATGAGTACACAACCCAAGCCTTTCCTTGAAGCATCACTGTATATCACAAACTTTCTCCACTTTTTGGTAGTGTGAGTACAAGTGTAGTGATAAGCCTTCTCTTTATCTCCCTGAAGCTTCCCTCACATTCTTCCGTCCATAGCTACTTTACCCCTTTCCTTGATAACTTAGTTAGCTGGATTGACAATCGTGAAATGTTTCTCACAAAATATCGGTCGTACCCAGATAATCCAAGAAAACTACAGATTTCTGTGACAATAGAGGTCCTGGGCCATTCCTCAATTGCCTTTGCCTTTGAAGGATCCACAGAAGTTCCCTCACATTTGATCACATGTCCCATGAATGAGACTTGATTTATCCAAAAGTCACACTTGCTGAACTTGGCGTACTACTTCTCCTTTCTCAATGTCTCCAACACAAGGCTTAGATGTTCTTCATGTTCCTCCATTCTCTTAGAGTAAATGAGAATATTGTTGATAAACACTACCACAAATTTGTTGAGGTACTGTCTAAATAATCTATTCATCAAATCCATAAAGATTTCAGGGGCATTAGTAAGTCCAAAGGGAACCACCAAAAACTCATAGTTCCCATACCTTGTACGGAAGTCAGTCTTTTGATTATCATCCTTCTTCTACTTTACCTGATGATATACAGAACAAAGATCCACCTTTTGAAAGTATTGAGCTCCTCTTAACTAGTCAAACAAGTCATCAATCCTTTTGAAGGGATACTTGTTTGTTTTGGTGATCTTTTTGAGTTCCCATTAATCGATACACAGCCGCATGGTTCCATCCTTATTCTTCTCAAAGAGCACTGGCGCACCCCGAGGTGATGCACTAGGGCGTATGAACCCATTGTCCAGATGCTCTTGTAGCTGCTTCTTTAACTCCTCCAATTCGATAGGTTCCATCCTATAGGGATGCTTCGAGATAAGAGTATCTCCAGGTATGAGTTCAATTGAGAACTCTACCTCATGAACAAGGGGAATTTTGGGTAACCCTTCGGGAAATACATCGTTCTATTCCCTCATGATGGGAATTTCCTCAAGGTCGGCACTTTCCGTCGACTCAACCATTTGCGCGAGGTATGCTTATTCATAGGGAATCAACAACCACACCATTGAAGGATTTTTCAAAGGTGATTCATGATCTTCCTTGAATTTGTAGAGGAGAAAGGGATGGTTTGGAATTTGAAAATATATTTCATTTTCTCAACAGTTGATATGTGCTCTATATAATGAGAGACAATCCATTCCCATTATAGAGTCAAATTCCACCAAGGGAAGCATTACAATATTTTACAGAAGAATCTTCCAACATACGCCAATAGGAGAAGAGTCAAACGCTTGGGTTGTAATGATTGCACCACTTGGAGTTTTTACAGATATCTCTACTTCAAGGTTTTGGGGCTTTGATTCTATAGTTCTACCAAACATTCAAGATATAATGGAATGTTTATAACCAGAATCAAATAAGACTTTTTCCATTATTGAGTGAATAGGATGTGTACCTTGTAAAACTTCATTATCATGATCCACCTCCGCAGTCATGATGGAATAAGCCTTCCATTGTTCCTTTGGTATTGGTGGTTGCTGACATTAAATACACTCGAGAACTCGAGGTTTAGTGCACTGGTTTGCATAGTTCCCTAGCTCCCTGTAGTTGTATCATTGAACCATGAGTTGTTCTCTCCTTTCATCAGCTACATTATCCTTCCTTTTGGTGTCTTTTAGACACTCATGAGAATGATGTCCTTCTTTCCCACACTTAATGTACTTCCCCGTCCACTTGAGGTAGTTCCCATGGTGCATCTTTCCACATTTTTGGCATGTGGGTCATTGAGTTTTCTTCCCACCATTATCATTTGATCCACCGACTTGAAATTCCTTCCTTCATTTCTTATCCCCATAGCCATGTGACCATTCTCCAAACTCAATCTCCACATTGAGGGTACACCAAAAAACTTCTTCATAAATCCCAATGTATCGAATTTCAAGAGCCTTTCGAAGGTGTGGTTTTAATCCCCTAATGAATCTATCAATTTTTCTATCATTGTTGATAACAAAACCCAAAGAATACATTGGGAGCCTTGTGAAATTATCTTCATACGTTGGGACAGATTCTCCTTATTTTTTCTTGTGCTCTAGTAATTCCCTCTCCATAATCATGTGAAGATTTCATGGGAAATAATTATTAATAAACATTATCTTAAAGTCTTCCCATTCCATCTCTTAAATTTCTTCCCATGGCTTGGTGTTCTTAATCAAAGCCCACCATTAATCACCTTCTCTATCTAGATGATTAACGGATAGAGTCACCTTCTCCGTCTTTGAAAAGTGAAGAACAGAAAAGATCTTCTCCATGTAGTTTCCACACTATTCCGCAACTAGTGGATCAGAAGATCCATAAAACGTCTGTGGTTCTTGCCGCATAAAACACTCGATAGCCAGTTGATCCCTCTTTGGTGATGGAGGATGTTACCCATTATAATGGTTATTTTTCATAACCTGAGATAATTGGGTAAGCATCACCATGAAGTTTTGAACTCCACCTCCCAAATCATTGGGGATGTTGTCCGGGCAATCGTTGCATTGGCCCTCACATGAGTTGTTGGCCTGATTTCTCTTGGTTCGCACCATTTTCTAAAATAGAAAAGGATATAACAAAAGATAAGTAAACAATTCATGAATGACTTATTAATTTAAACAATTTATACCAAAAAAATATCATATGGGATCCCTATGTAAATATTCTTGTGTGCGTATTTGTACTTATTCTCATGCTATAGGCTTTCCCTAGGGTTCACTAATCCTAATTCCCAAATTAACTAAACCTCCCTATGATACCAAATATAGCAACCCGACATTTTCTTACATAACTATTACATCATTTCAAGGATAAAAAACACAATAATAATACACATAGAGGATCCAACGGTTTAGTGTCTTGGGCAAACTAGATCCATACATAACAAATACAACATCAAGCATAAACATTTATTTAATTTCTTCTTCTCTAGCTTCTTATTGGCACTTGTCCTCTCCATAGTACATGTATCCTCCTGAGGAAATACATCAATAGGGGTGAGATATAATCCCAGTAAGAGGAGAGATAAAAACAATATAGCATGGGGTGAGCATAAACATAACATGGAAAAAGATCATGAACATGAGAGGAGCATAAATAAAAGACTTGAAAAGTGGCAATGCATAAAAATGAAACATCATGGCTTAGTGGTTAACTACCACACATACTTGTGAACCAATCTAGAATATTTTTCACACATCACATCACATTTACTCATGAGATTCAACCCTTTACCCAGTGCATTAGAGTGCTGTATAATTCCAGGCGCACCCGTCAAATTTAAATATTCATATTGCGCTATATAATTTTGGGCGCACCTATCACATCATAACATTATCATTTATCATGCATGACACAAAGAACATATAACATAAATGAACATAATTAAACCAAGAAAAATTATGGGTTTCATCTAATAATAACACATTCATAAACATTGGGTTCCCAAAAGAATGATGGAATGGCATACATGTTACAAGAACCGTCAATCTTGAATGAGAGTTAAAAGGTGTGTTCTTGAAAGAAGATTTATTTTGGAAAACATTTGGTTTTCCATAAATACCATTGAAACCCATTTATATCCCAGAAAATTAAAGATAATGATGAACAAATGATTTTTAAGAAGTAAACATATCAAAATGGGGTGAAAGAGGGAGAACCCGAAAGATGAAAGTTGGGTTTGAGAATTTCCCCTTACCTTGTATATGAGTGATTCCTTCTCTTTAGTTTCCTTTATAATGACATTATATTAATTAATTAGAAATACTAAAACTTGTGATAATTAATATGGTTCATTATGGTTTCATAAAGTGATTTTAGGTTCCTTTGGATAAGTTATAGAATTTTAAAACATTGTTCGAGAATGTTTGTTCTTATGATTTCTTGAGTGGTTCACTTGTATTCTTAAATTGAATTTTGGGTAGAACATGGGTAAACATCCAGAACTTATATTACATTTTATTAATTATATTACAGTAGTTTTAATGATCTTATAATGAATTATATTAGATCCATGTGGATGAATCATTAAATAAAAATTAAATGATGGTTATTGGGTCAATTTGGGCGGTTTTTGGATCACAATGAACATGTTTTAACTTATCACTTAGTAATATAGATATAGGTTACTTCCATAACATTAAATAGAAAATAATACATAAAACATATTCTGGTTCAACCATAAAAATAATTTCATGACCATATCTTAAGGTAGAAATGGAAGAAGAAATCATGTCGATCTTGAAGGTGATAAATTAATACCTCACGAACAACGTTCTCTTTAATAAAATAAAAGGAAGAGAGAAAGGGGGTTGTGTGATATACTATACCATTAGAATCATAAAATTACATTATATGTATAATAATTAAGTTAAAATACAATTCGGATTAATATAGGTGGGGAGAGATCAAAAAATGAACTTGAACATGAAAGGAAATTAAAGGAGAAGAGGGAGGGAAATTACCTCTTGAATCCTTCTCTTGAGAACCTCCTTAAGGGCCTAAGCTGGGTCTTTATATGAGGCCATAAGCTCATTGACGTTTGGGATGGGATAGGGAATCTTTTTTTGTGGAGTTTCGAGAAGTCTTGGAGCATGATAGGTGTTAGGAAATGAATGTGTGAAGGGTGGCTTTTATAGTGGAGGGGAGAGGGGTTTCCTTAATATAAAATTCATTAGTTTATTAATTTCCCATAAGACAAGTAATAGTGAGTCTTGAATGGCCAAGAATAGTAGTTTTATCATTTTATCCTGAAACTAGTGGTCTTACATCAGCAGAGCATCATCGATGGCTCAATTAATCAATTATTTAGTATTTATTGTAAATTATCGGAATCTACTATTCATCAAAAATTCAAGTATCTTTGAAAAATCCAAAAAAATATACCCCAAAATTTTCATTATATGTAGAATCCAAAAATGAAGTCTATTTTTAAAAAATAATTTTCTAAATATTATTAATTTTATATTTAACTAAAATCATAATTTACTTAAAAAACAGTTTTTAAGATTAAAACTAATTTTATAGTGCCTCCAAAAATTACGTAGGGTCTTGTAAAATTATCTAAAAAATATATTAAATTGATTAAATAATTTATAAATACAATTTAGGGAAATAAATCTTCATTTAAATTAATTAATTATTTATAATTAATTATTTATGACTTACAAAATACCAAAACATTTACTAAGGTCAAATTGTCACTTTTAAGATGTCTATAATTTATTTAATTATTCATAGGTAATGTTACTATTATGTTGGATGATTTACTATTAATAAGGGTTATATAACTATTCATAAGGGTATGTTAAATTTCATAAGGGTATGACACTATTCACAAATTTTTTTTTGTTTCATTAGACTCCAAAAATCATCTTGAACACTACCATGTGTGTCAGATTTTCAAAATTCCAAACACAGAAGTGAGAAAATTATGTTTAAAATTTAATTATCACTTAGTAGTTTATTATGTTGTGATTTCATTTTATTTTAATATAACAATGGAATTTCCATTAAAAAACATTGTGTCGTTACATTCTCCATCCTCCTTGTTTTTGTGGGTGCACTCTTAACCCCAATGGTATTAGATGGATCAATCTTAGCTATTCAATTTCTCATGTCTGGTTCATTTGCATTCTCTCCAGCCACAGTTTCTTCTTCAGATTCTTCTTCTGAGTCAACATCATGATGTGACTACTGAGTGTTCTGAACAACTTCCTCTATTTATATATTTTTATTTTCTCCAAGTTCTCTTTCTTCCTCACTTTCTATCACATCACCATATGAAATCCTTGAAGCATTTTTGGTTTTCCCTTCAATGATATTAACATCACTGCAGTCCACAATCCTTCCTAATCTCTTGTTGAAACACTTGCAAGCTTTTCTGTTCATTGAGTATCCAAGGAAAATTCCCTCATCTGCATTGTCACCATACATCCCTTGGTTAACTTCTTTGTTCCTGATGAAGCATTTACTTCCAAAAACATGAAAATATTTTAAATAGGGCTTCCTTCCATGCCACACTTCATATGGTGTCTTGTTCTAACCCTTATAAAGTCTAGTTCATTTTTGAATATACCCTTCATCTTGAACAACATCTTTCCAGTAATGTCATGGAATACGACTCTCAATCAGCATAATTCGTTCCATGTTGTTCACCTGTCGATTTCTATGTTCTACAACTCCATTTTTTGTGGAGTTTTCACTACTACTACCTCATGTTGTATCCCATGTTTCTCCAGATAGTTTTCAAATTCAATGCACGTGTATTCCACTCCATTGTCATATCAAAAAACATTTATTGTTCATCCATTATCATTCACAGCGATTCGTCGATATGTTTTCATGCAGTCAAGCGCTTGTCGTTTCTTGTGAATGACCATTACACATTCCATTCTACTGTAATCATCTATTAAAAGGAAAAATTACATTTCTCTATGAGTTCCAGCAAAATTTATCGGCCCGCATAAATATGTAGGAATTAGATCAAGAAGATGGGATGACCTTTTCTTATTGGGGTGATATGAACTATAGACCAGCTTCCCACGAATGCAAGCATCACATGACTTTTCACGCTCATGCTTCAGTTTTGGAATGTTCATGACAATCCTCAATTTTGATATTTTCTCTATGTCTTGTTGGTTGATGTGTCCCAGTCTCCGATGCCACAAATTGTTTTCTTCTTCAAAAGTCATGTAACAAACATTTTCTTTACTATCAACATGATACAAGTTTCCTTCTGTTCGGCATCCCTTCATAAGTGAATTTCATGTCTTTCCCTTGATAGTGAAGCCTTTATGATTAAAAGTAACTATAAGTCCTGAGTCAAAGAGTTGACTCACACTGAGTAGATTGTGATGTAGGCCATCTACATAAAGGACTTTAGTCTTATTTAGCTTTCCATTAGCTAATTCAATACTTCCCCTGCCTTTGATTTTTAGAGCTCCATCATTACCAAATCATTCTGTACCATCAATCATCCTTTTGATATCTGCTAACAGGCCATCATTACCTATCAAATGAGATGAACAACCACTATCCAAAATCCAGGTACTATTATTTTTTGTATCTTTGAGGTCCACCTCTGCAAGGTTGTATTTCTCAATTTTCAACCTTTATTTCCATGAGAGATTGTATTGAGTATAGAGTAGTGATGGCCTTTTCATTATCTCATCTGTGTACGTTGGTTCTTTATAGTAGATGTCTTATTCAAGAGGAGAAAAACTATTTGTAAGAGCATCACTATCTTTTTTATGATATTTGACTTCTCTTGAACTCTAGTATGAGGTGTCCATGTCCCTTATCTACCTACAATTAAAAGCTTTATGAAAAAAGTTAGAACAACGAAAACAATATCAATAGAAATTTTTTCTTCTCAAAGTTTTAGGATATGAACTTGTTCTCCTTCTTTTAACTCCAATATCTTCTCTATTCAGATAGATTCTTGCCTCTTCACAATAAGACATGGCATGGCCTAAATATCCATATAAATGACACTTCATGGGAGGAAATTCATTCTCACTTCTATTTATCCTCATTCCTTCTTCGGTGGGATAATAGTTTGAGGGCCCCTTTTCAAGGAGGATCAAGGATAATATTATTTTCTTCTTTCAGATTGAGGTGGGGGTTTCTGTTTCATCACTACAGAATACTTTTCCACATTTCCCACATTCATCTTGCCTTTATTTTGGTTGCCTTTATTTGCAACATATGGCGACTTTACCTCACAACCAATTCCATTATTTCCCACACAGGTAGGTCTCTGATCATTTAAAGTATTTTCAACTCCATTAGAGCCATGTTTTTCTCTCTCCAAAAGCTCAGCATCTCAAAACCTTAAAAATTGTATTTTCATCCTTGATTCTTTTGAAATTGAATCTTTTTCAAGTTTACTCATAATAGTTACAAATTCCTCCTCAAGACGCTCAGTAGTCTAGGACTTTTCCTTGAGTCTGGAGATGAGGTCATTGATGACCTTTGTTTGCACTTCAATTCTCAACTTCAGATCCAATACATCATCATTGCATTCATGTATTTTAGACTGTACTTTCACCTATTCTTCCAGTCATTCAATTTCAGCTTCATGTGGATCAACATATTCATTTGATTCTTCTACAATTGATTTCTACTTATTTAAACTCTTACATTAAATCCTACGCTTACTAACAGTATCCTTAAGTTGCAACTCAGGATTGACACTAGTTGTCAACTAATTTTCTCTACCAGTATTTTCTTCATTTTTCAACAGTGGCCATCATGGAAGCGTGGCTCCCAGTTTTAAATTATGGTTATTCTTTAACACAGAATTCATTTTTATCTTCTTCCTCTTCATAGACAAAACTCTTTTTTTAACATTCTTTCTTGAATTGAAGTATCCCCTATTAAAAAAACTTTTTTGAGTCTTTTTAGTGTTTTCAGAATCGCTATTCTAATTATCGATCTTTCTTGAACACTAAGAGGATATGGGACCAACTTTTCCACAATGAAAGCAATCTAGAGGTAACTTTCCTTTGAATTTCCCTTTTCCCATATGGAACTTCTTTGCAATGAGAGAAAGAATTTATTTTTCCTCATCATCTTCACCACTACTATCTCTTTAGATTTTTAGTTTCTCAATGGATTTGAACGCCATATCCTTGCTCACTTGAGTCGTAGAATATTCGGGTTTGACTCTCATTTCATATACCACCAGGCTACTCAGTAGATCATCCAGTGAAATTTTGGAAAAATTTCTTTCCTCAAGATAAGAAAAATTTCATTGTATAGAGGTGGAATTCTTCTCAATATATTATTTACAATGTCTACATCTTTGATTTCTTCACCTAGACCCCAAATTTCTCCAACCACTTTAGTAGTTCAATTGAATAAGGAGTCTGCATTCTCATCAGGATGCATCTTCAGATCATCGAACATATTGTGCAAGACTTGTAGTTCCGCCTCCATCACTCTGCTATCTCCTTCATAAATATTTTCAATTTTATCCCACATGGATTTTTCTGATGTGAAACTCATCACCTTTAGATAGATATGATCAGAAAGGGCTGCGGTGAAAGCATTTTGTGCTTTAGCAACTGCATCAAGAATTCTCCTGTCTGCGTCATTCATAGTCAGGCCAATTGGATTAGTGACTTTTATTCCTTGAATTGTAGTAAAAAGGACTTCCATTCCAAGAGATCTTAGATGAGATCTCATTTTTTTCTTCCAGATCAGGAAATTACTTCCATTAAAGAGGGGGACTCCTCTGATATTGGCTGAATTGTTCATAATAGAAAGTGATAGTTCAAACACCAGTGAACCCCCCTCTGATCCCACTTAAAGGACCCAGGAACACCCTAAGAGGGAAGGGGTGAATCAGGGTGTTAAATTTTTATTTTTGAAGTTTTCAATCTTGTTCCCATGTTGGTAGGAACTTGTTAAACCTGTAAAACAAATGAAAGTAGGAAGTTGACACAACACTTTTACTTGGTTCACCACAAAGGGCTATTTCCAAGGAGCATATGCTGAAAGGTTGTTGGTCATACCTAATTAAACTATTTGTAACGCCCCGACCCCAGTTACCTAGATTCGGTGCATTATTACATAACATTGTCACGATCACAAGAAAGATCAAATCTCGAAAGACCGATTGGTTTAGTAGCCATGGAAACACTAGATATATTCATAAGTCTTACATTACATCATAGAGTGAAAAACTACTACAACAACATATTGTCTCCATAATCCACACTCATATCCCCAGATAATATCCCTGTAGGTCATTCATAACTTACTTCTTCACATCCTGGGAAAAATAAAGCATAGAAAAGGGGTGAGCTCAAATGCCCAGTAAGGATAACAATATAGCGGAAACTTTCAAAAATAAGCATAAAAATTTAAGGCAATGTATAACTAAAACAAAAGCCTTTTAACCTTGAACTTGAACATAGTATGGAAAAAAGTAAAATGAAATAATTCCATTTACTTATTCACATGGATATTATACTAATCGAATAATCACAGGCAATATCAATAACCACTTTCATAATGATGGAATGCATAATTTCAGACTATCATAACGACATATCCAAGGCCTCGTGCGAAGACTACAAATAAGATTTTGTCAAGGCCTTGTGCCAAGACACTAGTTTTTCTCATGAGACCTACCGATGCATCGAGGAGCTATAGCGGGCTCCACCCGTCACATATTAAGTCCAATGCATTCCCATATGAAAAGGTTTAAACATAACATAAACATTTGTATTAAAAATAGCATAAGAAATGTGAATACTTTCACCATAAACTATGAATGGTATAAAAATAGCACATCCATAGTCAAACATATCACAAAACCTTCAATACAATATAGAAGTTTTGTATCATAATAAATCAACTTCAAATAAGTGTAAAATCCATCAAAGGATGTTGACATAGATGAAATCAAAACTCTTTTTCGAGAAATATCTCTTTCTATTTTGAAAAAATTTAAGAGTCATATATTTATAAAATAAAACATTTTCTTTGAAAATATTCTTATAAGCTTGTAAGGGAAGCTTTGACGATTTTATAATGGCAGAAAATAATTGCACCCGCCGTATAAGTTTAAAAAACATTCTTACCTTAATTATGTCGAAAAGGTTAAAAAACACCTTGTTTGGAAAACGACGGAAAGATTCCTTTATAAAACTCATATAAAAAGTCAAACAGGGGTATAAATTACTTTAACCCATATTCTTTTAAATAGTAAAAATGTTTTGAAATACATTTTTAAGAAACGTGGATGTGGATGATAAAGAGATCCCAGAAGATTATTATATATAAACAACCTCGGATAATGAAGAGATTGTGAAATAACCCTTACCTTGTACTTTTCCTTGGTTGGGGGTAGGTTAACCTCCTGTATAATAGTGAAATAATTGTTATTAAATTATAAAAGAATCATATACATTCATATGATATCATATATGATCTTTTAACATTGCTTTGTTAATAATATCTTAGTATTATCATCATTTCGGGTGTTAACTTACACATTTTCTTTTATATGTTTTGTCACATAAGCCATGTTTGTCATGGATAGGGAGTATATTATTTATATACAGAATGATATCAAGTCCCTAAACATTATTTTTAAATCATCAAATTATAATTATACTTGAATGGATACGATGGAGAATGAATCTCATCGCGTTCGTGGAGACAGTAATTCGTACGTACGCACGAGCGACAATATCATTATTTTGATATTAAAATAATATATAAATGGATGCTATATCATATATACAGAATCATTAACATGTTATATTTATTATTTACATGAGTTACACATCATTATTATACTCATCCAAATAATAATATATTGAATAACAATTACACCACGACGTGGAGACGGTAAGCTGTACGTACGCACGTATGGTGACATGTTATTCAAATGGTGGATATAATACTGAATATGGTTGTACCATATTTATAATAACATCACAGTATATATATTATACTGGAGTTATTATTTTAGAATGGTAATAACAAAGGAAGAAGAAGTGGAAGAATAAAGGAACTTAGAAAAGGGTGGGGAAATCATTACCTCTTCTTCGGGTTCTTCCTTTTGATTTGATCAAAAGGGATCCTTAGGTTGGCTTTCTGATCAAAATAAGGCCTCTAGGTTGTACTAAGGGAAGTTGGGAGAGTATTTTGGAAGAGTTTGGCCGAACCAAAATTCTTTTATGGTATGAAGAAATGAGAAGAAGGAGTCCCCTTTTATAAGAGGGTTGAGGGGCACCTTTGGAAAAGCTAGAAATATTAATTTATAATAAATTCATATTCGGTATCTAATGGCTCCAAAGTTGATTATTTAAATTTTAAGGTGGGGATGGGTTAAAAAAAACTCAACCAATATAATTTAGACAGGTTTGGGTCATTATATTAACCTTATCTTTAAGTTTTAACTCTTAGTTAATTAGTTTCACTTTTACAATGTCTCTTTGTATTTTTATATAATATGGTTAATAAACATACTATATACATAAAATATTCCCCCAAGTGGTCCATTAATGATAAACCTATCATGATATAAGTCTCTTGGACGAACCTTAGATTTTTAAGAATTTAATATCAATTAATAATATAATATTTGTTTTAAAAACTCTTTTATGTCAATTTTGACACTATTCAATAGTTGATTTTTTTGAAACTCATAAAAAAATGATTACTTCGAAAAAATTTAATTAAATCATTCCTAAAATTTCATATTAACTTAGAAAATTAGTTTAATTCATAAAAATTCTCAAATTATATTTATATGTGTATTTATAATATAAATTATTTTAATTTTTCACTATTATGGTAATTATTGCATCATCATTGTGTCATTAATAAATTAAATTATTTAATGTATAAAAATTATAAATAAAATATCATTATGTAGTAAATATTTGTATCTTTCTAATAAATATTTATAGTCGAAAATCCAACATATATAACCATATGTAAAAAAATATTTTTGCTAAGAGATATATGCTTGTGTCATTTTTGTATTCATTTTAACTTAATTAAAATAAAGTGTCCCTATCACCTAAAAGTGGCTCCAGGGGGTCCCAAAATCGACCCAAAGATTCCTATGGTCGAACATGTATCATTAAATAAGGTTATGACACGTTTTAGGGTAATTTAGTATTATTATAATATTATTTTTTAACCCTTATTTACCGGATTTACCCTTAACCATGGTAAATAAAATATTTACCGCTGTAATTATTCAAAATGTCCTAAAATAAAAATTACCTATTTACACAATTTGAACATCAAGATTCCAAATATGGAATCCATTTTTCCAAATTCAAAACACATAAGTGGTAGAAATTAATTTCAAATTAATTTCCATTGTTAAAACAAAAAGCGTGTTTTTAAGAGATAATAACTATCAAAAGATTGACACTTGTTTATGTCCGGTTTAATTGTAAAATTATGTACAATGACCAAAATTATATTAAATGGTAAAAATATGTTCTAAATATACTGTAAAACCACTAAAATTCATAATTTATCACTATTAATTATTTTGATTAAAAAAGATGTTTTTAATTAAAATTTAGTAATTTTCACTATTCATCAAAATATTAATGTTATCTAAAAAGTACCAAAATTTCACCTTAGTCTAAATTTGATATTCCGAATCCAAAAATGAAGTCCATTTTAAAATATAAAATATATATAATTTCAAAAATTAGGTATTACTATTCATAATGGCTAGTGTGATTGGTTATGGTGTGTTTGAACTCGGTGTTGCGTACAACACACGCTATCACATTAATCAAAGAGAAGTGTACCGTAGAATCTTGGTGTGTTACATTCTCCCCAACTTCAAATAATTTCGTCCTCGAAATTTCTAGAATACTTATCACATGAAAAGACTCGGGTGGTTCTTCATCATAAGTTCCTTGGTTTCCCACGTTGCCTCTTCCATCTTATGGTTTCTTCACAAAACTTTTACCGGACTCGTCGTCTGGTTTCTCAATACTTGTTCTCTCATATCAAGAATCTTGATGAGCTCTTCACAATAAGACAGATTGGGTTCCAGTTCTAACTCCTCATATGTGAGTACATGCGTTGGGTCAGGCATGTATTTCCTCAACAGAGATACGTGGAACACATCGTGAACTTTGGAGAGACTTGGCGGCATTTCTAATCGGTAAGCTACAGCCCCAATTCATTCTAGAATTTTGAAAGGTCCGATGTACCTGGGACTTAATTTACCTTTCTTACCAAAATGTATGACTCCCTTCCATGGAGATACCTTCAGGAAAACATGATCACCGACATGAAATTCCAAATCCATCCTTTGATTATAGGCATAGCTCTTCTGCCTACTTTCAGCTGCTTTGATGTGATTTTGGATTACCTTCACCTTTTCCATCGTTTCCTCCACCAGTTTTGGGCCTACAGGTTTTCTTTCTACAACGTCATCCCAACAGGTTGGTGTACGACATCTCTTTCCATATAACGCTTCATATGGTGCCATATGAATACTCGAATGGAAGCTATTGTTATAGGAAAATTCTACCAGAGGTAAATAATGATCCCACATACCCTGAAAGTCAAGTGAGAAAGATCTTAACATGTCTTCTAAGGTTTGAATAGTTCATTCTGATTGTCCGTCTGTCTGAGGGTGGTAAGCAGTGCTCAAATAAAGTTCATTATCCAGGGATTTCTGAAGACTTTTCTAGAATCTTGAAGTAAAATGGGGATCAAGATCAGAAACAATCGATAGGGGTACTTCATGAAATCTCACAACTTCATTAATATAGAGTCTTGCTAGACTTTCCAGGGGTAGATCTTCTCTTATAGCAATAAAATGTGCTGACTTGGTAAAACGATCAACAATAACCCATATTGCATTGTTCCTTCTAGGAGTCTTTGGTAGTCCCATGACAAAGTCCATCGTAATATTTTCCCATTTCCACTCTGGTATGGGAAGAGTTTGCATGACCCCTCCAGGTTGTTTCCTTCCAGCTTTCACTTGTTGACAAACCATACATCTTGACACAAAATCAGCAATCTCCTTCTTCATGTTGTCCCACAAAAAATGTTCCTTCAAATCTCTATACATTATGGTGCTCCGAGGATGTATAAAGAAATTGGAACTTTGAGCATCATCCAGCAATTCCCTTTTTAGATCAGGTATATCAGGAACACAAAGTCTCCTCCCGAATTTCAAAATTCCATCTTCATACACAAAGTCTCTCAATCTCCCATTATTCACAGCTTTAATATTCTTTTGAAATTCTTCATCATCAGTCTGAGAACTCTTAATCCTTTATATTAAAGATGGTTTGGAAACCATTTGAAAAAGAATTGATGTTTCGCCTTCCCTAGTCATTCCCATGTCCATCTTCACTAGATCCATGAATATTGGATCCCTTTCAATTCTTATATTGTTCAATACTCCATGGTCTTTTCTGCTCAAAGCATCTTCCACCCTGTTTCCCTTCCCCGGGGGGGTAGTGTATTGTGCAATCATAATCCTTGTGTAATTCAAGCCACCTCATTTGCCTCATGTTGAGTTCTTTTTGTGAGAAAATATACTTCAAACTCTTGTGATCAGTATAAATCTCACATTTTTCACCATAGAGGTAGTGCCTCCATATCATCCAATCAAAGATCATAGCTGCTAACTTGATATCATGAGTAGGATAGTTTTTCTCATGAATTTTCAACTGTCTTGATACATAAGCAATAACCCTATCATTCTGCATTAGGACACAACCAAGTCCTTTCTTCGATGCATCACTATAAATAACGAACCCATCATTCCCCGATGGTAGAGTCAATATAAGAGCATTGACTAATCTTCTCTTCAGTTCTTTGAAATATTCTTCACACTCTTTTGTCCAAACAAATTTAACCCCTTTACGTGTGAGCTTCGTTAATGGGTTAGCCAATCATGCAAAATTCTGGACGAAACGTCGAGAATCTTCTTGGATTGCCTTGGTCTTAGAGGATCAACAGAGATTCCATCTTTAGAGACAATATGGCCAAGAAAAGAAATCTCTTGAAACCAGAATTCACACTTGCTAAACTTCCCATCTAATTCATGTCTTCTTAGAGTCTTCAAGATAATGTGCAAGTGATTTTCATGATCTTCGTAGGTTTTGTAGTATACCAAGATATCATCAATAAATACCACCACAAATTCATCAAGATACTCCTTGAAAACTCTATTCATCAGATCCATGAATACAAAGGGTGCATTAGTCAATCCAAAAGGCATTAAATTGTACTCGTAATGCCCATACCTGGTTCAAAATGTTGTCTTCGGAATGTCTTCCTTCTTCACACACAACTGATGGTATCTAGATCGAAGGTCAATCTTTGAAAAGTATTGAGCTCCATGCATTTGGTCAAATAAATCATCAATGCGAGGTAGGTGATACTTGTGTAGACAATACATAACCTCATGGATCCATATTTATTTTTAACAAAAAGAACAGGGGCTCCCCATGGAGAAACAATAGGGAGAATAAATCCCTTATTACTCAATTCCTCTAGTTGTTTCATTAGTTCAACTAATTCTACAGTGGCCATTCTATAAGGGGTTTTCGATGTAGGCCTTGATCCAGGAATTAAATCAATGGAGAACTCAACTTCCCGTTCTGGAGGATGTCCAGGTAAATCTTCCAGAAATACATCTACATATTATTTCACAATAGGTACATCCTCTATTTGAACATTACTTTCCTCACTCACAGTTATTTCATTCTCTTCCTCCCCAATAATTGAATTTAGTTGATCTACTGGGGGTAGATCTAAATAAGAATTAGGTGGTGACGATTCTACTCTAAAGATAAGGTGTTCCTTATCATCATCATCAAGAATCGTAACCTCTTTCTTCTTACAATAAATATTCGCATCGTAGTCCGAAATCCAGTCCATACCGAGGATTATATCAAACTCAATCATAGGTATGACGATGAGATCAGCAGATAAAGAACATTTATGTGCCCTAATGGGGACTGATTCACAAAACTTTGTTGCAATGATACTTCCCTTAAGAGTTTTAACTGCCAACACCCTTGTTAAATAAAATTGGAAATATCTAATTTTCTTAGCAAACTGGGAAGATATGAAACAATGTGATGATCCAGAATCAAATAATTCATTTTCGAAACTTGAGGAAACCATTAAATTACCTGCCACAATGTCTCACTACAACATAAACTGCATTTAGCGGCGGTTTTGTGGCGGCGGTTCACACAACCGCCGCTAAACATTTTTCTAAAATGGTTTCGCGACGGTTTTTAATAAACCGCCGCGAAACCCATATTTTTTTTTAAAACTCCCGACCCTTCCCTACCCCGACCCCCGTTCTTCCCCCAACCCCCCGTGACCCCGCGCCCCGCCCTTCTTCCCCCAACCCCCCGGCGACCCCACGACCAGCATCTCCGACGACCTTGCAACTTGCGTCTCCGACATACCCCGCGACCGGCGACCGACGACCCCCCTTCTCCCGACGACCCCTTCTCACGGCGACCCGAGGTTCTTCCCCCGCGACCCTAACTTCTCCCTCGACCCCCGCGACCCCAGCTTCTGCCCCAGGTTCTGGCGAGCCAGAACCCTAGATCCGGCTCCCCACCCGTGCTGCCGACGACTGGTTTCGTTGTTGGTGTTTATTTGTGGAGGTAGTCACCTGCATTGATTGATTTTTTTTGAATTCACCTGCATAGATTGATTTCTCTATGTCTACTGCTTGACATACTCATGTGATTATTCATGAACCATATAAAATTTCATAATGAGAAAATTATTTGTGTGGATACAATGTTGATGCATTATTTTTATGATGATACGATAGTGTTTTTAAATGAAAATGAGAACAGTCTTGGATTAATTAAAAGTTATTGGTTAGTAATTAATTTGGAATTAAATGATTAATTGGTGTAAAGTTAATTAATAGACTAGGGTAAATTATAGATTAGGGTTATGTTAATTGGATTAAACGTCACCAATGATCACTTGATAATGAATTAAGAGGTTGATCATTGATATCTTAGTTGGCCAAGATCTAAGAGTTTTACTTCATAATATACTAGATATGCGATATATATAAGTGTGACTATCCTTGTGGTATTATTTTATATTGATGGGGGTGACTGATTGTGATTTTTATATAAAAGTTAAATGTATTTCAAGTTGTATTATAGGTTTTACTAGATATAATGACCAAGTTTATGATCCATGAATCGTACCCATAGACCCGGCCATCTGGTGAAACCTATGGTGAGGGTGTTATTATCACTGAAGGTTAGTTCTATGATAGGGGTGAGGACTTATGATATGTCTAGGATGATTTGTGTTTTTTATTTTTACAGGATTTTTAAGGGATTTGGTACTTGACTTGGGTTTGATTCAATATGTATTTATTCTCAGATGTTGAAAAATAGGGATATTGATTTGGGGTTGCAAGGTAATATCATATTCAGCCTAGTCTTGGGATGATTTGGATAATGTGGAAAAATGATTCATCCAGGTGAAATAATAATTGGATAGTTATCAATAATAATCCTTATAAAGGTTAGTTAATCTAGGAAAAAGTGACCTTTGATAAGATACTTATCATTCATTTGAGATAGGGATTTCATGTTAGCATAATTATTTTACTCATAAGGAAATTAGGATGATTGTAAGTTTTTAGAAGCATGGTTGGAATGCATGGAAGTCTTGATAACTAAATTATACACTAAGATATGAGTAAAAAATATAAATACATTCAATATTAATGGGGTTTTGGGAAAAGGAAACCTTTTCAAGGTGATTCACAGATGGGGTGTAAGGAAAGAATTCTAGGAAATGGATACACTCGTACTAATGATTTAAGGTGGTGATTTTGTAAATAGGTGATAAGGTTGGTTGATTTGGATCTTAATTCATATGTATATCATAATATAATGGGATAATAATAAAATATCAATGTGGTAAGAGTGTTCATCTGGGGTTGAAATCAAGGGAAATTTCATCTTGACCATGTAAAGTGGTCTATAAAAATCCACTAGGGTGAGATATTGTGGGAGATCTAGAAATTATGGAGAAACATGTAAGAGGGTTGGGGTAAATTCATCTAGTGATCAGCTCACACTTCATTTTGGTGGGTACAAGTACAGACATTGATGTGATAGAATTTCAGTAGTGTGGGGAAGCCTGGTGTGAACAAGTGGTGTTATGATTAATCAGTGATTATAGAATGATTATATGATGATTTAATGGGGTATTTTTTATAGTTTTCATGGTTGGGATTTTATTCCATGACCATTCAAATGAATAGGGTGAGGTGTATTTCCCAAATAATTAATCTAAAAATAGAATAAAGTAAATAAATTGAGTCAACTTTCTATCATCGAATAGTGATTAAGATATTTAATGATGGGAAGCACCGACAACAACATATAGGTAATTTAACTCCCTATTTTAAGTGAATAAATGAAATTTTAATCATGGAAAATGGTGATTGATTTGTGTATTTTATTGTGAGGATGGTTCCGAAATCTCCCATTGTGGATTCTCCCACTCTTAGGGTTTCCTAATCTACATTGTAGTGTCGATCCCCTTGGTTTTGCCAATAGGAACTGACCACATTGTCATGACACGTCAAATTGATTATATCTTTAAAGTTGGTTTATGGTCTAGTTAACACCCTAGTTCATCTCTCAAGGATAATTGATAGGTTTATAGTGTGTATTTTTAATAAAAATGACTAAAGTTCATCTCTCAACTATTTATTATCAACATCAAATGAAAATTAAAGGTTTAGGTAATGTTACTATACCACCGCACAAGAGGATATCGATAAGGCACTACACTACCCTGTGGAGAGCCAATCGGAACACCTTTGTTCCAATCCTCTCCACAACTCATGGCCCAAAATTCTTAGCACCACCTCACCTAGTTACCAAAATTATAATGGTGACACAAACTCATTGTCGCTGAAGGGATACATAGATTCCAACCACATTCTCTGACCTACATCAATCCAGAACTCAAGGCCCAACAGCCTCACTCCATTTCAAACATCCAAAGCACAACCCAAGCATAACCTTCATCTCAAGGTATTCAACCATCCAAAACCTGATCCAACACCCATCACCAAAACTAATACACTAATATGGTTCCTACCTGAGACCATCCAACTTGAAACTCTAGCCACACCATTAATCGATTACTTTCCTTCCATGGTTCTCAACACCATATTACTTACTTCTTCACCACAATTTTCTAGTTTTGAGAACTTCACTCATCATAAAAGAGGTCAACAGAACCTCAACTCAACCTTCAAAACTTCCCTAACATGTTTTCCAACTCACAACATCCATGAAAACTCCACCCAATTCTAGCATTCATTATTTCTGCCAAAACTACCCAGATTTGTCACACTTTCACCATCCATATCTCAACCAAGGACTACTTGGTTCTTCTTCAAAACTCATTCACATTACTAGGATAAACTTATCATTTCAACATTAACTTGAGGTGCCTCGCAGCCCACCACATCCATTCCTTTTCTATCCAACTATGCCTTTCCATTCCTGCTAACTCACTCCGTTGGTTCCCAACTTCCCCTATTGGCATGTCGCCCCTCTACCCAAACACGAAGCCTTCTCACTTAAGGTATACCTCCATCACCTACACACACCATATCGAAGTTCCACCTGGTCTTCCCTAAGAACCCCAAACATGTCCCTTATAGGTTTCTATTTGGAACCTTGATTCCTCCACATCCACTCTACAGTTTTCTCCACATTTCCATGACTAACATAATTCTCTCCACCTTAGGAGGGTCATTATCACTAATTTATTCAAGAAATTCAAACACCATGTCTCATGCTTCCATCACAAGATGAACCCCAAAACTTAAATGTGGCCATTTAGATTTCCCTAGAACAATAAAACAAACATTACCCATTGTGAAAATGGTTTCAGTGAATGTAGTTAACTTGATTTAAAATGCATTATGATCAGTTTCGATCACACATCAAAGGGGTGTTGTTTGAGGCAACATAAATGTGTGATCGATGGTGTTATGATAAGTGTGTATCCCGATATTCTTATTGCTCCTAAATGAGGTGTTGACGCTGTCTCCTATGGACCAGACTTGTTCAGTTGGTCTGAAATGGTAAATGTGGTCAATGAATCATCTTTATTATATTATGCATACTTTATGGCCAATGGTTCATCTTTATTATATTATGTTTCTGTAATCTTACACTATCGTATATTTTGTGTAGGCACATTGTGATATACATGGATAAAAGCTGGATCACATTACCGAGGAACACATCTCAATATGTTAAGGGTTTGAATGGGTTTTTAGATTTTGCAATTTCTAATCGATCCGTTGAAGGGAGAATAAGATGTCCATGTCCTAAATGTAAATTTAGAACATGGTTGAAGAGAGATGAAGTTTATGAACATTTAATACTGAAGCAATTCCCTGAGCAATATTTGTGTTGGATTTGGCATGGAGAATCAAACAATACAGAAAGATTGAGGACTGATGTTAATCCACAGAATGAGGTCCCAAGTTCTTCGACAATGGAAAATGAAATGCAAAACCTCATAAATGATGCTTTCGGCACTGCAAGACACCACTATGAGCATCAAAACATATCAGAACAACCAGAAGAGGGTGCTACAAATTGCAACGTGACAAGTGATGTTTCTGAGACTGTAACACAAGCAGATCAAGATTGTAACATATCATTGGATCCTCTTGATTCTGTGGAGCCAAATGTAAGGGAAAACTTCAGTGAGGAAAATGCATTTCATGATTTAGTTGCCGATGGAAATCAAGAGTTGTATAGTGGGTGTTTGAAATATTCAAAGCTTTCATTTCTACTGAAGTTGTACCATATCAAATGTCTATGTGGAATTACAAATAAGGCAATGTCCATGTTATTGGAATTGATTCGTGATGCATTTCCTGAAGCAAAAATTCCAGAATCGTTTTATGATATGAAAAAAGTTGTTAACAAGCTTGGTCTGAATTATACAAAAATACATGCGTGTCCCAATGATTGTATGCTTTACTGGGGAGAGGATTCAAGTAGACAGAATTGTAAGAAATGTTCTTCTTCTAGATGGCAGTCAAAGGGTGATGTTGGAAGTATGACTGAACATAATTTCACGGAGAAGAAGAAAAGGAACACACCTGCAAAAGTTTTGCGTTACTTTCCTTTGAAGCCTCGATTGCAAAGATTATTCATGTCATCAAAAACCGCCGAACACATGAAGTGGCATGCTGTAGATAATAACAATGATGGGTTAATGAGACATCCACGGGATTCCCAATCGTGGAAGACATTTGATTCATTACATCCAGATTTCTCAGCTGATCCGAGGAATGTTCGATTGGGATTGGCTGCCGATGGATTCAACCCATTTGGGACTTTGAGTACGAGTTATAGCATTTGGCCAGTTGTTTTGATCCCTTATAATCTGCCTCCGTGGATGTGTATGCAACAAACATCTTTTATCATTTCGATGATTATTCCTGGAAAACAAATGCCTGGAAATGATATTGATGTATACCTGCAGCCTTTGATTGAAGAATTGCAGGAGTTATGGAGCAACGGTGTTGAGACATTTGATGTTTCTTCTAAAACAATGTTTAAAATGCATGCTGCTTTAATGTGGACCATTAGTGACTTCCCTGGGCTTGGGAATTTATCTGGTTGGAACACTTATACGGGTTTGGCTTGTCCCGTTTGTAACTTTGATTTCGAGCCCAAACGGCTACCTCACAGTAGAAAATGGTGCTTCTTGTGCCATCGAAGATTTCTTGATGCATCTCATAGATTTCGGCTGAACAAATCAAAATTTAATGGTTGCATTGATCGTAGACCACCTCCAAAGTTGTTAACCGGTTCTGAAATATTGACACAGCTTGAAAATGTTAAAACAGAATTTGGGAAGGTTCATCATTTGAATGATAGCGGAAAACGAGTGCGAAGTGCATCGTCAAGTGAAATCAGAACGCAACAATGGAAGAAAAAAAGTATATTCTTCAAACTTTCGTATTGGGAATTTAATTCTTTGCGCCACAATCTTGATGTGATGCATATTGAGAAGAATGTATGTGATAATTTGATTTTCACATTACTTAATGAGCATGGAAAGTCGAAGGATCATCTCAATGCTCGCAAAGACTTACAAGTAATGAACATAAAACGTGATCTCTGGCCAGATGAGAATGAAAAGTATGCTCCGGCCATTTTTTCATTGAAAAATAGGGATAAAGATACGTTCCTTCAAATTTTAAAGAATGTGAAGGTATCTGATGGGTATTCGAGTAACATCTCGAGGTGTGTTGACTTGAAGAATCGTAAGTTATATGGATTGAAAAGTCACGATTCACATGTTTTGTTACAACAGTTACTACCATTGGCATTGCGTACATTATTACCTGAAAAAGTTACTGCTGTTGTACTCCATTTCTGCACATTTTTCAGACAGTTATGTGAGAAAGCTCTACATCCATTTCAGCTGGACAACCTACAGGAGAGGTTTGTATTGACCCTTTGTGCAATGGAGATGATCTTCCCTCCATCGTTTTTTACTGTCATGATGCATTTAACTGTGCATTTGGTTGACGAAGCTAAATTAGGAGGCCCCGTTCATTATCGATGGATGTATCCAATTGAGAGGTATTTTATTTATATGTTTCCAGTTAAGTAAACATTTTTTGGCATTTAAATAAATGCATAATATTATTATTATTTTTTCACAGATATCTTGGGCATTTGAAAGCATACGTGAGAAATAAAGCTCAACCAGAAGGCTCTATTGCTGAAGGCTATTTGGCCGAGGAGTGTCTCACCTTTTGTTCCAGATATTTGGATGATATTGAGACAAGATTTACTCGAGTTGGACGTGTTGACGACACATCAACTCAATCTCAAATGCATCAGAAATCAAAAATATTTCCTGCTATTGGCCGATCAGTTGGGAGGACCTCATACGCGACACTAACAGAATTGGAATTATTACAGGCACATAGATATGTGCTGCTGAATAGTGAAATTGCAGATCCATTTATTGAAGAGTTGAGGATACAAACAAAGAGACGAATGAGAAGCCGAACACGAAATGAAAAAGATATAACGAAAGCTGTGAATAAAGAGCTGGTAGAATGGTTTGCACGACGTGTAAGTTTATAAATATTGCAATAAATACGAATATTACTTTGACACATACAATTTGCAAATCTATTAAATTATATTTTTTTTTTCAGATCATGAATACTGATACTCGAGCTGACTTTTCAGAAGATTTGAAGTTTCTTGCTAGAGGTCCTATAAAACAAGTTAGAAAGTTCAACGCTTATAATGTGAATGGTTTTAGATTTCGTACAGTCGATCGAGAAGTGGGTTTGAAAACACAGAATAGTGGTATTTTTACATTTGCTGAAGTGGAATACTATGGAAAGCTGCATGATATTATTGAATTAAACTACCACGGGCATTTTTCTGTTGTTTTATTCAAATGCAAATGGGTCGATTTTATCAGAGGTGTTAAAAGAGATTCATTGCAATTTACTTCTGTAAACTTCTCTCGCTTGATGGATGTTGGTGATCGTGAACTGCATGATCCATATATCTTAGCATCGCAGGCAAAAATGGTATATTATGTGAATGATGTTGTGGATGAAGGGTGGAGTGTAGTTACTCACGTAATACAAAGAGATTTGTATGATATGGGTGATGAAGTGGAAGATTTGACCTCTGCAATTGAATTTCATCAACAACAGGAAGCAGAATTATTTGTCCATCATGATATTGAAAATATTGGTCTAGCAAGGATGAATGAAGTGGATGAAGCAATGGAGCAGGAAACCGACATGATTGAAGGGGAAAATGATTGTATGTACAATTATTTATTCATTCAGCAACTACTTGTTTCATTTCTGTAGTCATTCATTATCATTGTTATATATATATTGTTTGTTAATACTGGGCATCTATTATCATTTTTAATTTTTTTTCTGCATGAATTTTTTGAAATATATATTCTGAACTTAATTTTATTTGATTAAATGACAGGAATGCCAAGGAAGAAGCGGTACACTATTCCTTCTTCTTCTGCGACAGATGACGATCCGTCTGTCCCCACAGTATCATCTCCCCCTGCACCATCTCTGACACCATCAGTGGATGCCTCATTAGGGGATGAGTCATCGCCTCCCCCTACAGGAGCTTCAGCATCGGGGCAGCGACACGCCCACTCCAGTTCATCACGGACATTCTGGAGGGTCGCAGTCATAGGTACAAATTTTAATTAAATAAATTTATTGCATTTTGTTTATAGTAATTGTTTGCTCATTGCAGATGAAGACAATGAAACCGTGGAAAGAGACATAAAAAGTTCTGATGTTTGGAACATGCATGGCAAGAAGATAGTGGTGCCATTTGATTCTTATGGGGTCCCGACGGATGACGCCGCAGGTTTACTTGGTCAGATTATAGGTCAGCTGGCAGCGGAGCCCGTTTCCCTGCCTATTTCGTATGATGATTGGAGGCATATGCCTCCAAACTGGAAAAATGAAGTTTATGATTCTCAGATAAAGGTAATTTTATTACTTTATGGTTTAATTGAATGTCATTTTACTAATATATTCAAAATGAATTTCTGTATACAGATGTTCTTCCACTTTACCGTTGCTGATGTGATAGCACGGAAGTGGACATTGAAAAATCTTGGAAAAAAATGGAAAGATTTCAAATGGAGGTTGTGGTGTGATGTCAACGATTCTTCGTTGACCGTGCAGCAGATGTATGAGAAGATACCCAGTGGGGTACCGAAAGAACAGTGGAAGATTTTTGTCGATAGACATCGTGATGAGAAGCGGATGGTATTGAAATATATATTATTATATTATCATCATTTTACATTTATAAATGTACATGAAGAGGAGATAGACATTGAATACAATACTATTAAATTGAATTTTATTTATTTCAGGATCTCTCAAGAAAGAATGCTTCAAACCGGGCGAAGCAGGTAATCCCGCACACTGCGGGTTCAAAAAGCTTTTCAAGAAGCCGAATGTCATTGGTAATCTTTTAATTAGTTTAAATATTTATAAGATAATATTATCTATTTAACATATTTGATTGATGATTTATCTTTGTTTAATGCAGTCACAGAGTTTAGGGCATGAAGCATCCCGAACAGAACTGTGGCTGGATGTTCATAAAAAAACAGATGGAAGTTTTGTTAATGAACCTGCCAGAGAAGTTGGGGTATGAAGTCAATTATTTATTATAATAACTTAATATCAGTTTTTACTGTGTTAATATATATTGATATTTGATTTATAGGTGAAAATTAAAGAAAAATGGGATGCCAATCCTGGGCAATCCTACTCAGTCTCCCAGGATGACCCGGTTGGTCAAGTCCTTGGGAAGGAGCATCCTGGTAGAGTGCGCGGGATGGGTTTGGGACCCGTACCATCTGAGGTCTTTCGCATGCCATCAGGGATTTCGGCCTCATCCACTCCTGGTTATAGTCATTTCTTACCTGAAGATGCTCAGAGGGAGATGTCTGCTCTACGAAACACAGTTCACCAGCAGGGGAATCAGATATCTGATTTGCAGAAAGAGTTGCTTGAAATACGTCAGCATATGAGCAGATATGCCCCCGGTGGTAGTGCATCGGGTAGTGGTGAGCAGGTAAATCACAAAAAAATCAAAATCATTTAGTTTGCAAACTTTTATTGGTTTTAATTTTTATTATAAATATGCAACAATATTTAATTTTCAATGTAATGTTCTTACAGGTGGCAGCAGGTGGTAGAGATGAAGGTGGAGAGGGTGACGATGCAGCATCAGATGATGAGTAGTAGTATTGTTGATGTGTTGAACAAGTATGATAACAGTTGGTTTGTAGTAAAAGCATTTCATTTGCTGAAAATTATTTCTTTTTAGCACTCTAGTGTTGTTCTCTATGTATTAAGATGGTATTCTGAGACTATGTTTGGAGTAATTAATGTTTAATTATCATAAAATCAAGAATTATTACCCATTTTAATTGTAGATGATATATTACACCATTTAAAGGAATCTGATAGGTTTTTTATGATTGATATATGGTCTAAAAATCACCTGAGGTGGTTGAATGATGAGGTTATCTTGAATACATCCTTCCCTCATAGGTTTGAATACATCTGGTTTGTGGTTATATCATTCAGTGTTATAATAGAAGAAGATATATAAATGGGGCTCACAATATATATGATCTTTGAATTCATATACTAGTTCTTAGAAAAAACCAATCTATGCCATGTCTGAGTTTCTATGACTAATGGGATGGGAATGACAGAAGGAGGAATAAATGGATGATCTAAAAAGGAAATAGGAGACGAGGCTCCACATATCACCACCTCAACAGAGGCATCACCCATTGTCTTTTATGGAGGGTTGATTTCCTTAACATATTCTGTCCCACTATTGGGATAGTCATCTCTAAGATGATGGTGCTTCCTCAAAGTCTCACCCAAGTCCTGAATCAAATCCATTGTTTCTATGGAAAGAGGGGGTAGTGAAGAAAATGGACTGTCTACAAGATGAACCAACCATATTAGAACACCACCTGGATAGGATGATACCCAAGACTGGGCATAATCATGAGTAAGAAAGGTGTGAGAATCAGTATAAAAAAGAATGATCTTAGCATAAATGTATTCATGAACCAAAATCATCTAGAATTGGTAGATGATCCTAGGGTTTTTCTCTCCTCTCACACCATCCAAAGAGAGAGGAGAGACCCTTTGGGTGCAGCCAAACTAACAAGAAAACTGATAAGGTGTATATGGATTGCAGATTATCATCTCATACACCCTAGCTATAAGAACCCAATCATAAAGGGAGATCATATACTACCTTTCGTTGAGGGATCCACTTCCATTGTTAGTGATTGGTCCAGTCAGTGCATGATAAGGGATGAAATCAAAGCTATCAGATCGAATCAACGCATTTGTAACCTCATCAGAACTTAGTGACATAGCCCTGACCCTAGATATATTCAATAACCTAAGATGAGATGATGCATTGGGAATCCTGGCAGCATTTTAGTATTCATAGTAATGGAAATTATCCCCTATATATCCAAATAAAAACTAGAAAGGACCACTGATCCTATAGGGTTTTCTTCCTTGATGAATGTGGCCTATGAGTTGGTAAAGGAGTGAAAGGGTCTGTACCACCAAATTAAGGCACCATCCTTCCTCTACCCACGCTACCATTATCAGCATACTGACATGGATTCCTAAATGCGCATCCCCAGCTAAAAAAATCTATACATTCAAGAACATGGCCGTAAAAACCGCCAACCTAAGTCAAGGAGAGATATCTGAATTCACTTGATATCCCCATGAAGTATGATCCCTAGCTTTCAAAATGGCCCAATATGAGCCGACATTGTCACGAACTTGCTGTGAAGGGCACTGTGGGGGAATATAACAGTTAGCCTAACCCCACTATGGAAAAGGAAAATATTGATCCAGTCTTTGAAGGAGATAAGAGAGCACATGGTCAACTCCTTTTCCAGATTCTCCTTCATAATGGTGAGCATGTACCTCGCCAAGGCTGAAGTCTACAAAGGGTCATCCCTGACATATGTGGTAAGGAGGAACTCATCATACATATCTCCAAGAGGGAGGATCCCACCTAGTTGGTAGTATCCCATAGGCTAATTCCGACTTCACTATGGGATAAATGGAATGAGTTGGTGTAAGGAAACCAAATGATAACCAATTATCTAAAAATATTGGGCTGGTGATAGACAATAAATTAGGAAATCCATACTTCTTCATAATGATGGACCTTATTAACTGGTTAGTGAACTCTAAGCAGCTTTTCCTGACCCAGAATGGCCATGCCCATTTATCAAAAAAATTACCACCAGGTTGGTGATCCCATTTCAAGATCCATCCGCCACTTGGGTTTTTCATAGAAGAGATGAATATACTTGAGTAACTCTAGGAAATAGTATGATGAGAAAAATCATAGCTATATGAACCCAAGGGAGATATTTCCAATATAAAAGACAACCCCTGAGATTGAGCTACGACTAGTCGGCCATCATCGAAAATTATTGTATGAGTACAGTTAAGTGAAGATGACACCCAGCAAGATGACATGTTGAAGTCCAAATGAGGAATGAAAGCATCATCCAGTAAGCTGAAACCATATAGAGGAATCTATTGTGATAAATGTTAGTTTTTAATCTCAAATGGAAGAATCCATTTTAGAACCTCACTACCAAAATTCACATAGTATTAGGGGTTAGAATTGAAATTTCTAGTAATCTTGGACCTTTTATTATCTAAAATATAGGAAACTTGATGAGAGTGATTTTCCTTGACAAAACTCAAGAAAAATCACAAAATGAAAATCCTTTGTAAAATAAACAAAGGAAATTAAAAGGGGAGAAGGCGGGAGCCTCTTTTGGTTGTAAACAACATGCGATGAAACCCTGGAAATTTTCATGAAACCAAAAGAGCCTAGTGACATGATCATCTCATCTCACTAAATCCTATTGGCATGTCATCCTCATAATGCGAAGAGCCTCAGACAAGTCCAGGAAACCTCACGCTTCCCCTTTAGCTCTATAAGGAAAAACAGATGGAATTCTCCCTGAAATGATCACGTTTCTCCATAAAACCTTTTATTGGTCATGCAACACATCACCAAGAGGTAAAGTGATTTTTTAAACAACAATCATACAACCTCTCAAGATCCCCAACTTTTGTAAAATAGACAAAGGGAATAAAAGAGGGACATGAAGAGAGCCTCTTGCAATTGTAAATATGGTTCTCCTTAAATCTCTAATTAAGGTAGGATATTTGAGTTCCCTCATTACTATTTTAAATATGTGATATTATAATACTACTATTTCATCTTGGGTGGAAGTTAAGATATTTCCTAATGAAAATAATTAATTGGATATATTAAAATTAATGGGAAGGGGTGATATCAAATGTGCTTTAGGTTTTTCATGATATTGCTTTTCTATGAATGTGTGTTGGTTTTTGTTTATTATGAATTGTTTTTACTTCTATGAAATTATTATTGTTTCTAAAATTTAATTTGATAAATCACCTCACATTAAAATGATAATGTCTTTACTTATGGTAATTGAATTTCCTATCTGTAAACAAGGAATCATTGTCTTTTCCCTTTTCTTGTAAGGTTGATTTAATTTGATAGTTTGCATAATAGATGGAATTATGGTTATGGTTACTTTATGAGTTTGGATTATGGATAAGGTGATGATTTGTGATGCAAAAATTGTGGGTTGGATGTGTTTGAATTTTATAACATTGTGTCTTGTCTTGTTAGTTACTCAGTAGTTATGGAATTCTTGAAATGGTAAATCCTAGTAAATGAATGATGATGGATAAATTAGTGGGGCAGTGGTGTAGCAGATGCAACGTATTTTTTTTTCCAGTTCAACGTTTAGCGGCGGTTTTAACCGCCGCTAAATGCCATACCTGTGAGCATTTAGCGGCGGTTTTAACCGCCGCTAAATAACCGGGAATCCGTTAGCGGCGGTTTTAACCGCCGCTAAATGATGAACTGGGCAGAATTTAGCGGCGGTTTTAACCGCCGCTAA